>CM068386.1:23121992-24383242 GCA_034770075.1 Aralia elata
CATCTCTAGCAGTCCAATTTCAATTGTTTCAGAGTAAAATTAGAACCTCTTTGCGGTAAAATTGATTCTAGTGGTGTTGAATATGACTTGTCTGATTGATTACTTAAGCTGCATAGAAACTCTGCTTGTATGAAAAAAAAATTCCCATAAACTTTCAGTTTTCTCTGAAAGTTTTATTAATCAGGTTTTAAAAATGCAACTAGTAGCACTTTTTGACTTATTTACCAGCCTTATTTTTTATTTTACTTTCACTTATCCAAACAATATTTATAATAAATTTCAACTATCATTTTGAGTTTCAATGCTAATTTCAACCATTAGAATATGTAATATAGTATCTAAAATTGAAACTAAAACCAAATTGCTGAAACTAAACTTGAAACCTTTTTATGATAGCTTAAATCAAAATTTCAAAGAATAAGCTGAATAGAAAAAAGATAACAAGCTTATTGAATTTTTAATTGTTCGAAGAAATCATATCTGACAACTTATGTTTATTTTGTCAATTGGAAGGGCAGGGCTAGTTTCTATGACATGTTTTTGATTTGTCGATAAAAAAATACATAACTCCAAACCATTACATTATTATGAACATACTCTGTACTCAAATTTGTCTTGCTAGTTTCTAGGGGAACAATTTGAGCTTGAACTAAATGAAGATTGTGCTATTAAAGTGATTATAGGATTTAACTACAATAAAAGTCTTCAAACTTGGGAAGGCAAGTAGTTGAGTATTTGTTTATATTCTTTTTTTTAATCTGACTCCATGGAGACCTTTTTTGCTAGCTCCATCTCATGTCATGTAAATCTAAAAGTGATATGAATTTAAAATTTGATATACTTTAGTTTCATTTATCTTTGGTAATATTTTGTGTTAGTAATGCTTAATTTGGTTTATTCTTAATTCAGTTGATATTGGCAGACTAAAAATATTATTTTCAGGTTTATTAAAAATGGATGACATGAACCATGAAATATGGAGTTGTGGGAATAATGCAGAAATAGACTCAGACTACATATACAATTACAGTGAAGAAATGGAGGGGGATGACTTGAGTGCAGAGGGGTTGGATATGAACAATGCTAAAACTTTTGTCTACTATCCTCAAGTAGCCAATGAGTTTATGCCTAAGTTAGGTCAAGAATTTCAAATATTAGATGATGTTCACACTTTTTACAATACATATGCAATGCATGCTGGTTTTAGTGTGTGAAAGTATAATGAGAAAAAAAGGGTGGGAAACGATGAGATAATTAGGAAGGAGTATGTGTGCTACAAGTAAGGAAATGGCAAACTATTAGCCAATATGGATGTAAAAAGAAAACGTGGATCTACAAAAGAAGGTTGTAGTGCAACAATTGTAGTGGTAAAAAGAAATGACTTATACGTAGTTTCTAAAATTGAGGAAGGTTATTGTCACCCATTGTCAACCCCACATAAGAGGCACCTTTTACGATCTCACCGTAATATGTTAACTGCCCAAAAATCTTTGAGTCAACAACTTGGCATGGTGAATATACCACAATGTCAACAATATAAAATTCTTGTAGTGTACGCGGGAGGGATTGAAAATATTGGTTGCACGCAACGAGATTTGTATAACTCTGAAAGAGACAAACGCAATGAGTTAAAGGGACATGATGGCGATATGTTGAATGAGTACTTGAAGTTAGAACAACAAAAGAATCCTTCATTCACCTTTTCAATTGACACAGACGATGAAAAAAGGATCACTCGATGTTTTTGGGCCGATGCAACTGCTAGACGGGCTTATCGATTTTATGGTGATGTTGTCATTTTTGATACCACATATAATACTAATCGTTACGGAATGATATTTGCACCACTAATGGGGATTAATAACTATGGTCAAACTACTGTATTTGGTTGTGCTTTCTTAAGTGATGAGACCATTGATTCTTTTGTTTGGCTTTTCAAGTATTTTTTGGAAGCAATGTTAGGTGATGCACTTCAGATGATTATCACCGATCAGGATCCGACTATGACAAATGCCATTTCACAGATACTTCCTAATACATTTCATAGATACTTTAGTTGACACATTTTGACCAAATTTTCAGAGAATATTGACTCAGTAAAATTTAGTATTTATTATAAAGAATTTTCAGATTGCACTTGGAATTCAGAGATTGTGGAAAAGTTTGACTCCACTTGGGCGGAGCTGGTGGAGAAAATGGGTTGAATACTAATAAATGGCTACAATCAATGTATGACATCCGTTCTAGATGGGTTCTCGCACATGTGAATCATGTTTTCTCAGCCGGTATGTCAAGTAGCTAACGGGCGGAGAGTTGTCATTCATTTTTTAAAAAATTTGTTTCTAAAAGAAATTCATTAGTGGATTTTATGATTCAATTTGGTCGAGGTCTTCAACATTAACGACATGCTGAATTGGCTTCGGATAACAAAGATTTGATTGAGCGGCCGAAAATAAAAATTGCCCATGACTTCTTATTTCAAATGGTTGACATTTATACACACTTTAATTATTATAAATTTGAAGATGAGTTGTGTGAGAGCTTCAATTATAGGTTTAAACTTATGAAGGAGGATGTCAACTACCAAGTATATAAGATTTACCGAAGGAATGTCAGCAAGTTTAAAGTGAGAGAAATTCAGTATGACAAATCTTTGGATTATGCAACATGCACTTGCAAAAAGTTTGAGAATTTGGGAGTCTTATGTCGATATATGATAGCTTACTTGCATAAGTATCATGATCTTGACAAATTGCCTACAAAATACATTTTGAAGAGATGGATAAGAACAACAAAATCAAGTGGTGTAATTGATGATAATGGTGTGGAGATAAAAGATGATAAGCCATACTTACTCTTGCAGAGTCAATTTATTCAACATTCTTTAGCTTTAATTAATAGTGCTCTCACAAATGAAGAAGCCACAAATGTATTAAAAGAATGTTTAGATAATGGATATGAAAAGATCAAGCAAATTATTGGGAATAATGGTTCCAAAAGAAATAGTGAAATGGAGTATGGTGGAATGAGTGTATCCAAGTTAGTTAACATGACTTCGACTTATGAATGTAGTTACATTGAGCCGAACCAAATGCGAGCAAAAGGGTGTGGCAAAAGGCCAAAGGGTGACAAAAAAGGGCTTTAGAGAAAACAAAAAATCCCAAGGGTAGACGTTGTCATGGATGTGGCAAGTTGGCGTGACACATGACAAAAGAAACTGTCCGGTGCTTAATAATCAGTAAGCAAGTTTACTTATTTTTGACTTTGCTATTTGTTTAAAATCTAATTTGTTATTTGTTTAAATGTAAAACTGGAGCATCAAATATGGATGCTACTCAGGAGCCAAGTGTAGATGATGATAGTGATTCACCCACAGGTGCAACTGATATTGCTATAACAACACTTTTATATCTATATTTTATTATTAATTTGAATTTTTTTTAATAGAGTGGCCTTCGGAATTGCAGTAATCATGGGAGTAACTATACTAGGGATGCTTCAGAATTTCAGAGTTGTTGTATTAGTTGGTGCGTTTGTTGTTATAGTCTGTATATTTGTTTCTCAACACATATCCATGTTTCTTTGTGTACAGAACAACATGCATTTTTCCCTGATTCTTTGTGTTTCAATTCTAAGTGGAGAATATTATTTAACTACAAATGTTTATTGTGTTAGGACAACTAGATTTTATCCAAGGATTTTTCTTCTTCCTTATGTGTCAAATTTGCAGAAGAACCATTATCCTTGACATATATTTGCTTTGCTTATAAATATAACTATGACAAGTGTTGTTCTAAAACAATGAATGAGATTTAGTGTGTGAAGGAGTTGTTTAAAGGGATTAGCTATTTACAAGTTTTAAGTCCATTGTACTTTTAGTTAAGCATTCTTGTAGCTTCTTTAGGTGGTGTTACTTCCTTTAATACAGTTGTTACTAATTTCTTCTATTGACCATATTCAGGCAGTGAAGGTGGTAAATGGACAATTCCATTTTCGTGGCAGAGTGTTTATGGACCGCCTCCAGATGTCTCTCTTTTAGGCTAATCAGGTAGAGGAACAATCCATAAGGCGTAGCTGGAATGCTGTTGCAATATGTCTTGTCGTTAGGTTTTATTTTTGCAAGAACATATCCAAGCATCAGTTGGGTTCAAGAATTAAGTCACGAAGAACCATGGTGTTTGTCATGATCCTTTTGTTAGTCTATCCCATATGAGCACTAGTTCTTCTACTTTTCTAGACTCATTATGTATGCAATGCAGCCTGTGAATTGTTTTTTGTTTTGGAATTCTGATACAGATATAGTATGTACTTTTCAGTATTTTTAATAGATCCGAATGTCTTGTCAATTTCGTGTTACTTGCAAGTCTACAGGATTCGTATTGCCAAGTTCATTTTTGTCACAAGTTTTCCTTTTATATGCAGCACCAGTTTGACTTGAGTTCAGATCTGTTTTAATAAAATATTTTGCGATTTGAGATGCATAATATAAAGAAGGATTTTGAAAGATGCAGGATATAAATTTTGTTTATTATGCGCCAAGGATGCACAGTTGTTTCCTGTATGTTATCTTTATAATGGAAAGTAGCATGTAGTGAAAATTGTTTGGGTACTCTATTTTCATTACCCAATGAAATCATGAAATACTCTGTTTACATTACTAAATGAAATAATGAAATGCAAAACAAACAAATAAAATAGAGCCAAATAAGTTATGAGGGAACAAATTTAAATAACATATAAACTTCGGTCCAAACTAAGTTTGAAAAACAGAGTACAACAGAGCTTCATTACAGTCAATTCATTACATTTAAGGGACTTCACACATCCTAACTGCTCCATCTCCTAAATTCTAATTACAATTTTTTCCTATTTAGGCATCTTCATGCATAGAGATGGTTCCAAGGAATTTCCAAAGTAGCAAAATCAAGGAAACCCATATGATTATCAAGTAAATCTTCTCTTTGCGTCGAAAATTTTGAGCTTCATTTTCAAGAGCCTTAAACTTCCTCAACAGACCAGGTATTAGTTGAATGGCTCTTGGCTGTATCGGAGGATCATACCACATAAAATACCCACAACCATGGGGCTGTCAAAAAAAAATTCAGAACAAACTGCATGTCAAATGAAATTTAAGAAAAATTACTTACTCTTGCAGTTTGACATCCATAAAATCGACGACCAGGATTCAAATCAGTCCAAGAAGTTATTAACATTGCTGGGCGGTGACAATGGCAGTAAATAATTCCGGCCATTTAAGTTGACTCTATCCGATAAGTTTATGGTTATAGATACAAGTATCTGAAAGGTGCATCAGGGACACAATACATCACATTAAATAATATTTGCATTAGACTCCAATTACCACTGACATAGGAAACAAAACTTTGACAAACTCCCAGACCCAAATTATATATATAATATATGGAAATTAACTAACAAACCCTTGCCCAACATTGTCCTAATGTCATGTAAGCTGCAATAGAACATATACATTGTCCTAATGTCACACCAATTTTTCATACTGATTGATTAAGATGGCCCAACATATATTTAACTTTACTTTCTTGAGAACCCATAAAAAGGAGTATGTTTATGTGGACTAACCATGTTCATAATTATTAGAAACTACAAATGCAAATCCAAAAGCAGGCTCATACAAAAACTTTATACAAGCAGAGTTTCTATGCAGTTTAAGTAATCAATCAGACAAGTCATATTCAACACCACTAGAATCAATTTTACCGCAAAGAGGTTCTAATTTTACTCTGAAACAATGAAAATTGGACCGTTAGAGATGCTGCCACCGAAGTCAGACCAAAACAAAACCCTAAACATACAATTATAATGGAGCAAAATAGTTAAACCCTTACCGAATCGAAGTCGAAATCAAGGTTTTGGTCTTAGTCGAAGTCGATTTGGACTGAAATAGGAGATGCCAAATGCTGATTTGTTCAACCTAGATGCCGAATCGTGAAATAGGTGAGGTGAAATAGATGCCAAGTGCCGATTTTGGTCTCAAGATCGATTTTGGGTTCTGGAGAGAGAGAAATTTCAGGATTACTTGGAGCTTGTTTTGTTTTGGAGAGAGAAAGAAAATGTCGTGATTTTCAAATTGAAGCCAAAAACCGGAAGCATTATATAGGGAGTGCTATTTAAGGAATATGGCTAATGCTCTTGATCCGGCCCGTTATATATATATATATATATACCCCCTTATCTGACATACCAAGCATACCCTTTTAGCGATGGACCGGGCGACGATTTGGTTCGTGGTCATAGGTCTGGTCCGTCATTATAGATTCGGTCCGGTGCTATATATTTGTCCGTCGCTATATGTTGTCTGTCGCTAGAAGTTATAGTGACGGACCAGAAATATAACGACGGACCAAACCGTTGCTCGGTCCGTCACTAAAGGGGGTATACTTGGTATGTCAGATAAGGAGGTATGCTCTTGATCCGCTCCCTATATATATGTATATATTTAAGGACAATGATCCATAACATCTATTTGTTATGGATAAAAAATTGGCAAATAACATCCTAACCTTCTATTACAATTATCAACAGCCCTGATTAAAAAAGACAACTCAACGTCCGCTAGAATTTCTAGCGGACCTTATTAGAATTTCACCGCAGATTAATTCTTTTGTGAAACCCTAACACCTCTCACCGCAGATTAATTCAAAACTGAAGCGGTTAAGAAAGCGCAAAAAAGCCTCTCTGTTTTCTTTCCTCTTCCACAACAGGTGAGAAACAATTGAGCTAGACTCTTTTCCCTTGATTTAGTCTCTTTTTTATTTATTTTTAAAGGAATTTCTCTTATGTTCAAAGCAAAATCATAAATTGTCACCCAATTGCTATTTTAATGCCCGGAAGGACGGGATATTACAATTGTCTAATTTTTCGTGTGCACTTGCACCACATTGGGTCTGAATCATATTTGCATTTCGTTGGTTTTGTCTTGACTCGTTATCCAATGTTCTCTAAAAGGCTGCTGAGGAACTCATCAGACACATCAATTAAGAAAGGGAAAGGGAGGAAGAGAAAACATGAAATGTATGTTCATCCTCTTATGCTTCTCTCACAGTCAATCTCATTAGCTTCCCCTTAACTTCCTTTCTCTTTATCTTAATCTCTCTGTATGGTTGCTTTAACTTATTAAGACATCCGCTAGAAATCCTAGCGGACCTTTTAAAAAACTTCTTGACTTGGTGTTATGGGGGCTATTTCGTCCAAATTTGTTTTTAATAAGGTCCGCTAGAATATCTAGCGGACGTTGAGTTGTCTTTTTTATGCAGGGCCATTGATAATTGTAATCGAAGGTTAAGATGTTATTTGTCAATTTTTAATCCATAGCAAATAGATGTTATGGATCATTAACCTATATATATGTATATATATATATATATATGGGTAGTGATCCATATCAACTATTTGTTATAGATACTATTCTGACAAACTGATGTTGAGTCGTCCATCTATTTATCTAATGGCCTAGATTGGCCAAGATAAACAGCCTTCCGCCATAAGGAGTAATAGTAGGCATGTTATTACTAGTGGTATAAAAAATTATCAAAATGCCTGACAATATATATTATTTTAATGACTGTTGCTAGTGGTAGTAGCGGCTAGGACAAAATCTCAATAATGTCTTTCTGTACCCATTTTAGAGAGGCTAAAAGGAGGGGTCAAATAGACTTTTCTCATTCCGCTGTCATTAATACCCTAAAATTAAATATCAGATCTCTATCCTCACATTTGCGCCTCCCTTATTGCTAGCAGTTGTAGAAATATAGATTTGGTGACATCTCTTACAAAGCATACCACACAAATCCTACAAATTCCTTCATATTTTTGGTAAGCAATCTTCAATGGCTTCAATGCCTGCTGCAAATATGTTTTTATCAAGTTCTTCTGAA
This sequence comes from Aralia elata, assembly GCA_034770075.1. Taxonomy (NCBI): domain Eukaryota; kingdom Viridiplantae; phylum Streptophyta; class Magnoliopsida; order Apiales; family Araliaceae; genus Aralia; species Aralia elata. Next base: position 23,129,912 of record CM068386.1, read on the forward strand.
TCTCTTTTTAGTTTAGATTGTACAAATACATCTGAGTTTGTTAATGAAGTTTCAACTTTCAAATAGTAAAACTAAATTAGTTCTATATCACTACAAAAAAGGGGGCAAAAGTGACCAGTTTTCAAGACAGAACTGAAAACTGTCTTAAAAACTATTATTTGAGATGGTCTAAGCTTTTGTCTTAAATAAATGTCATATTTAAGACGATTCTAACCTAATCGTCTTAAATAGTTAGGCATTGGAGACAGTATAATTAAAACCATCTTAAATAATTATTAATTATAGACGATTGATGTTGGACTGTTTTAAATACATGTACTATTAAAAATAATTTTATTTTTATTGTGAATTAAGTATTTAATATGCCCTATTTTTTTAAAAAAGCTCAATTTATAAAATTTGTGAATTTAAAAAATGTATTTTTATTTTATGTATACCCCTAAAAATAATAAATTATTAGTGTAATAGATTGGTATGATAAAAACTTGATGACAAACTTTAGTATATCATCATTTTATACAATTAATATTCCTACAAGAAAATGAGGATGTTGTGAAGGACTCAGTTCTTTCACATGAGAAATTTTCTAGCAAGGGAATAGTGAAGGGAAAAAAAGCGAAAGAAACATTGATCCTTTATAATTTATTTTTTCCTGTAAAATTGACGCGGTAGAAAAATAACTCTCTAGGTAGCTATATAGTATTATTGAGTTTTTATGTGAGATAAATTTGTCACCGTTTTGCTAAAAGTAAATTTCTTAGAATTAGTTGGAAAAAATATTTCCTTTAAAAATATTACTCATCCGTTCTACAAAAAGAGTTTTATTGAGTTTATTCTTTGTTAATTTATGACGACGTACAAATTTTAAATTGTAATGAAAATTTATACGTTTATCTGAATTACAATTTTATTTTTAATATTCTTTCTAAATATTTAAAATATTAACTGTGTTATTAATTAAAATTAAATAAACTTAAAATAATTTGAATTTTAATAATTTCATAAATTGATTATGAAAAATATATATTTAAATATGACCTTTTTTGTGGAATAGAAATGTTAAAATATGACACCTTTGTTATACAAAAGGAGTATGTTGGAGTGTGATTTGATGAGTTCGGGTGATTCGGTGGGACCCGTGTCACGTGGTGCAATATCACAGTGAGGGATTTGATATTCTAGAGGGTTTACAGTCAAGTTAACTTATGACTCTTTTGTTCTATTTGACTTTTTATTTCTAAGAAAGTGAGATTCTATTCAGTTAGGGGATTTACAATTATCTTTACATAGGACTCCTAATCCGACTGAGGGAGGTATGGTCCAGTTATAAATACATGATCATAATTCAGGTTCCGGGTACATTTACCTTATCTACTTTTACACACTAAAGCAATTACGAACCTCCATTGTTGACTTTTTTACCCTGTATTCATTCTTGTACCGGAGCTATCCCCCAGCGGCTCCGGGCGTCAAGCTTTTTAGTGCGATCGTTGTTTATTGTGCAGGTTTAAGTTCGTTATTTAGTGATTCGACAAGCGGACAGATTTTGACGTTAACAGTAGTAATTGAGGTTGTTCTTAGGGGGTGTTTGATAAAAACTAAATGAATCTGAATCTGAATTTGAATGAAAACAATTGTTTGATAATTGACATGTCTGAAACATCTGAATGACAAAATTTTATTATTTTACCCCTCTGAAAAAATTCAAAATTGTTGTAAATTTATTTAATATTACTTAATATAATAGTTAATATTTTTTTTAAAATTTTTAAATTTTATTAATTTTTTTACTTCATTCAGCTGCTCATTCAACCATTCAGCTAAAAAAATTTGACTTAGTCATTCAGCTCAATCATCTGACCGATTCAGCCATTCAGACCAAAACAAACGCATTGATCGATTCAGCCATTCAGCTCTAAACAAACACCCCCTTAGTTTATTTATGACATTTTAAAATAATTTAAATTGTAATATAAGTTTACTCAAATATTTGAAAGAATAATTTAATTCTAATAATACTTATTAAATAGTTTATAATATTAATTAACTATTAGAGACGGTTTGCTAATACTGTCCTAAATACGAATTTTTTTAATATTATTAGGTGAACTTTGGAGACATATACTTAGCAAAAATGGTGTATTCAATTAGGATTTTAAAGGACTTATAAAGACTTTTAAAGACTTTAAAAGTTTAGTTGTATTTAATCAAGACATTTAAAGAGTTTATAAAAATTTACTGGTATTCAATTACAACTTTTGTAATGTCTTTAAAAGTTAGGTGGTATTGAATTGAGACTTTTACAAAGTCTATAAAAGTATTTTGGTATTCAAAAAGTCATAGATTTTTCAGATTTCTATCAAATGGTAGAGTTTGACAGACTTTAGAAGAATATGTATAAATATCAACGCATATCCAAAGTCTGACCTTATCTCTAAAGACTTCCAAATATTTGAGAAAGGGAGAAGATAAACAGACCTGAAAACCTTTCACATACATTAAAGAAGAGAATATTTGTGTCAATATTTATTTATAACCCATATCCAAATATTTATTTCAACATTTATTTATTTTTACGATATTAAACATGCCCCCTTGTTAGTTGTTCCACAAAAATTAGAATTTTATTTATGGGACGGATGGGGGAGTATAATATATTAGAAAAATCTTTTTCTTTATATAAATTACCACCTAATCTAATATTTTCGATGACAAACTAGATTTTGTACATTTTAATGTATTTAAGTTATTTTTTATAAAATAATTTACTTTTTTCTACTTTAACTATGTGTTATTTAATTGACAGAATCAATCAATCAATATTAATATGTACTAAAATATAACAAACTAAACACCAAGTCATTTTAGTTTATCTAATACCAAAATATAATAGGACAAACACCAAATTATTTTAGTTTAATCCCGAGTTAATTCAACAATTCAAGATTGATGACTAGACAACCCAAAATATACTTTCTACTTTCCTGGTTATACATTTTGGTATTCTCAAAAACCGACTTAACAACTTAAAAAAAAATTTCACAAATTTTTAGTACACATTTGATATCAAAGATACCAAATATCCTTTATCAAAATTTTAATATATCAATTAATAATTGATATACATCTAACCCTTAGTATTTTGTATCAGTTTTAATGATTCATGAACTTAATTAGTATAACCTATCAGTTTTAAAGATACTAAGTTTTAATGATTCATGAATGAAGGACCGGTATAGTTTCTGACATGTGGAGAGATGTCGAGCATAATAATAACAATTACTGGAAACAAGGGTAATAGTTTTGAAATTCTTAATTTTTTTGAATTATTATGAGTTTATTTTGGTGATTACAAAGATGAGTGATTTTGGTACCCACCAAAAGTTCAATTGTAGTAAATTTTTTATAACTTGGTGGCAATTTACTCACATGTGATCATATAGATTTTCATTGTGATATTATTTTGTGAAAAATAGAGTTTGATATTCCTACTAAAAAACGTGCGCATATGCATAAAATATATATAGTTCATGAAAAAAGAAGGAGAGGTTGTACACATGGGCTAATTAACAATTAATATAAACTATAAGATATATTAGAAGTATACAAAAGTCTATTAAAGTCTTGGTAAAAAGTCTATAAAAATGTGTCATTTATTTCATAAAGTCTTAAAAGTTATTTAAATCCACAAAAATTCTATAAAAATTTGTCACTTAAAAAAAGTATTTAAAAGTCATAACTGAATACACCCTTCTTATACGAAAATTAATTATAAAAAAATTAGTCATCCAAAAAGAGTGGGAAGTTTTTAAAATATAAAATAAAAAATAAAAAATAAAAGAAAAACAAGCGGCAAACAGCTAGTGGAAAAATAGAAGTACGCAAAAACTTTCCAAAATCTTCTCTCCCCCGATCAATAGATCCAAAATCTCCCCCTAATCAATTGAATAGTGGGGGAAAGCGATTAGTAGCACAGCTAGATCAGGAAACTGATAAACCGATTGTAGCAAAGGAAACTGAGAAACCAATCCGACAGTGGTGGAGAAACTGAGAAAGCGATGGAGACCTAGAAGCAAGTCGATTAGTAGCGAAGGAGAAAACAAAACGGCGAGAAACAGCGATCAGTAGCAAAAATCTCACTTAAATCGTTAAATCAACACTTAGGTCTACACAAGGTATCCACTTTCTCTTTTTATTGAAAGTTTTTATGTGGTATATTCCAAATACATGTCTTTAATTTCATTAATTGGGTGTTGGTGGTTTGATTTTTGAATTTATTTTCATATTTTGAACTATCATTTACAAGTAACCATTCAGTAAATTGATTAATTTATAGTTATGTTTGTTTTGATTTTGACCCCCGCGCCTCTCTGTTGTTTGGGTATGTTGATTTCGAAGTGCTTCGGCATTGACTTGCCTTGTATTTATTCACATTGTTGCAGGCTTATGGTGGTGTTTGGATTGTGAGTTGATGTTGTTGATTTATCCAATTAATTTGCTAACGTGCTTTGGTTTGTGGTGGGTTTAATTTAGCTTTTTCACATATGGATTTGTTTATTGGTGTCAAATCTCTTTTTGATTCACCCAATTATTTGTTTGCGTAACTGTTTTGAGGATATTAGTTTCTTACATATTCTCCGGGAATGGAATTTAGTAGCTCATACTCTTGCTTGCTGAGATGTCCATTGGTTCTGTTATTTTGTTTCCTTTGTGTTGGGTAGAAGAGGGTCCTGATATTATCTTTGTTCTTGTATGTTTTGATGCCCAGATTTAATAAAAAAAAATTCAACTCTCCTGGTAGGTCTGTTCATCGGTAAAAAACCGGCCCGTTCCGTACCGGACCGGTTACCGAATATACTCAAAATTGGGTACCGATACCGGTTGAACCGGTATACCGAACCGGTTAGCTGGTCCGGTACTGGCACGGTACCGGTTTTTGCATATACTTGTACCAGTTGCAAGATCATGCCTTAATTCTGCTTTGCTTTTCCTTTCACGTTCTTATTCTCTGAAGCAAAGCAAGCCCCTAAAGCTCTTGGTTGAGGGAGAAGATTGATGTCAGTAGGTCTGAATTGGTTGCAATTGGGTCTCAGTTGAAGCACTGGATTTCATTTGCTTCTGTTTTTCTCTCTCTTTGCATTCAACTGCAGCTCTTTTGCCTTCACCTTTGCCTGACGGTTTCGATGAGCTTGAGACCCAAAAGGTACAAATCTTTCTTAAACAACGGTGTTATTTGTATAAATCATTGATGTTTCTTCTTGTTTTATGGTTTTCTGGTGCTGATCTGAAATGGGTCATGGTTTTTGGTTGTGGGTTTTTGTTTGTAGGACTTGTTCTGGAGTATAGTGTTTTGGGGGTTTTCATATAATGAAAATTTTCTATCTTTTCTTGTTCTGATGATGAGAGAAGCAACAATATGAAGAAAATACCATATGGGGCAAAGCGGAGAGAGATTAAACTTCCAGTTGATGATTCTCATCACTCAATCAGATCACCAGAAATGGAGAGTTCTTGTCAAGATCGTAACAATGGCGAAAAAAACCCCAAGAAGAAAAGGGTTGTAACCAAATCCCCAACTCTCTGATTCGGTATAACCGGTTTGGTACGGTATGTACCGAACCTTCAAAATACCTTCCCGAACCCGGTACCGAATAACCGGTATATACCGGTTATTTGTACCGATACCGAACCGGTTTTGTTTTTTCCCGAACGTTCGGCTAGCCTAAAAATCGAAAAAACCGAAAAAAATGCCCACCCCTATCTCCTGAACTGTTTAGATTTAAAAAAAAGACTTTCCCTGTCCTTCATTCTTCAAGTTTTAAATACTGCCATTCTCTCCTTATTATGCATTGGATGCTTATTTTAGTCTATTTTTTTTTGTGAATTTATTTTGTTAAGCTTTGTTTGAGATATAATTTATTTATTTTTAACAAATTAGACTCTTTTTATGAAACGGAGGGAGTTAAATTTTTTCACCAAATTCTAAGAGATTTTAGTTTAGCAGTTTTTTCGTTAGTTACTAAAATCAAAACAAGTTGACTTGTGTTAAGTTGGTGGATAGATTTTAAAAGTTTTAAACTGTAGCAGAATTTTGTTATTGATTATGGAAAATGATAAGAAACATTACAATTAAATATGTCTTCTTTTGGTTTAAATCTTAATGGAAGTTCATTTGGTCTGCTATATATGTATATACATATGTTAATCTGTCCTATCACTGTTATTTTATCTAGCTACCTCTTCAGCCTCACTTAGCACTTCTCAGCCCATAAACAGCCTCGCACATTACCAAGCGCACAGCCCAGCTCAAAGCCCAGAGAACAGCCCCACACACAGCTCAATGAACAGCCCGTGCACAGCCTAACGCACAGCCCCGTGCACAGCTCAGCGCACAGCCCAGAGAACAGCCCCACACAAAGCCTTGTGTACAGCTCAACGCACTCATCAGAGAACAGGCCCATGCAAAGCCCAACAAACAGCCCCCCGCACAACCCCGTGCACAGCCTAGCAAGCAGCCACAGCCCAAATCACAGTCCCACGCACAGCCTCATGCACAGGCTAACACAGGGCCCAACGCACAGCTCCAAGAGCCCCCCGCGCAGTCCCACACTCACTCTCCACTCCAGTCCTCACCACAGCCTTGCACACAGTCACACGAACAGTGTTGCACACAAGCACAACAAAACTCTACAATAGTCTACATTGCAGTCCTCACCACAATCCTCATCACGTTCCCAAGGAGATACATTGCATCAAACATCTGCAACACATTCTCCAACACATTCTGCACCACATTCCTCAACAGGTCCAAATACTTCTTAATCATATTTTTAGTCGCATTGCAAATTTTTAGCAACAATACTAGGCATTAATTATATTTTTATGTTTACTTTTCATTTGGTTTAGGTAATACTGTGAGCACCTCCACCAAAAAAAAGGGTTGAGGCATATCAAAGGGATTTGAAGGGTGGGGAAATGGGGAAATCCTTGAAGTGGATTTCAATGATCAGATCAGCCAATTGGGCCAAATGCATCCATCTTTGCGACTCAACTTGGAATACTCGCAAGGTGTGGAAGCAGATTGCCACTCAATCTAATTTCATGGGCCAAGATGCCAAGTTCCAATTGTGATACCCTTTGGCAAGAGATTAAGGTATAACTAAAATTCAGACTTTCTCTTTCTCTCATTATATACACAACACACATACATATGTTTAATCATTCTTATCTTATTTTAGTATTTTTTCCATGAAAGTGAAACCTTAAGCTATCTATTATAGGAAAATACTAATGCTCCGGAAGAGTATAAAGACACTTGTATGATGAAAGTAGGTGATATTTGGAAAAAATGGAAGGCTGAAGTGAAAAAGATGTACTTCACTCCATATGAGGATGATCCAGAGAAATTAGCTGAGTTCCCAGGCAATAATAGGTTGCGACCAGACCAATGGAAGGATCTAGTGGAGTATTGGCAGCTAGAGGAAGTTAAAGTGTGTAATATATAATTTAAATTTATGTTTATACAATATTTATGATACTATTACTTTATAATCCTCGTAGACTCGATCGCAGGAAAATAAAGAACATCGAGAGGACTTAGTGTATATACATAGGACTGGAAGAATATCATTTGCTAACATTCGATATGGGGTATATGTTTAAAACTTTGTCAAAAAGATATTATTGGTTTTATTGATTGATTAATTGTCCAATCTAATATCTTGTTGGTTTAATAGATGGAATTTATGAATGAAGATGTGTCTCATGTAAGTGTGTTTCTTAAAACACGCCAATGCCCAACTAACAAACCACGACATGAGAAGAAGTTCCAGAATCCGAGCGAACTGCAGAACTCAAAGAAGCTATATTTACAGAATAAACATTGGGACGCGAGAAGGGGCATGGACATGTCCGAACATGGGGCCTTGGTCCATCTCCTACCGATATTTTTCGGTCAAAGTCATCATCAACCCCTTGTTCCGATCGAATTCAAAAGCTAGTAGAGGAAAAGGTTCAAATGGTGATGAGTGAATATGAAAAACAACATAAGGAGAAGATGGAGAAATTAGATGATTTAAAGAAACAACAAAAGGAAAAATTGGAAAATTTTGATTTGATTGTTCAGAAGTATAGAACTGAAATGGTTAGGCATGGGATTCCTAATCCCTCAATGAACCCCATTAAATCCTTCTGGCGTTGGGCAGGTAAAAATTATTAGTCAATTCATTTTTATTATTGTATACTTCCACTTATGAAACTTAAAATGCATTTCATTTTGAATTAGGTTACTACTGATGGCAGTGTTGTGGGATTGGATACTCTATCCCCAACTACCCCGCATTCACAAACAGATGAATGAGGTTAGTGCACTTGGGTGACATTTATACAATAGGTGAATATGTGAACATTCTGGAATTTGTAGAGTTTGATGTGAGTCTTAGAGTATCATTCTGTCTGTACGGTTGCTTTGGCATAAGTTGTTAATTTATTGGTTTATTTTGTTTGGTTGGTTGTGGTTGCATTGTTCTGTTGGAATTTTGTAATATACATGTGTTGCAATAAATGGTTCTTCTTCTTCTTCTTTTTTATATTTTATTTATTTATTTTAAATAAAAATAAAATAAAACCTTAAAAGTATATAGAGCCTGCACATATGAAAGTGCTTGTAAGTTCTTGAAACTAATTCTCCTATTAGAAACATAATTTTAACTAAAGAGATTTCGTACAGTTTTCTTTCTTTTCTTTTTTTCCCCTTCGAGATTGCATACATTGTATAGATCGAATAAAATAAAATAAAAACTTATGTTACAAATTGACACATTGCTATTTGGTGCAGCTTGATGATTAGGAATATTTAGTTGTTTGCTTCCCTGATTCATTGCTGTTATTCAAAGTTTATATTGTACTACTGTTGCTGCAATGTTGAATGGTGTGTGTTCAATTAGACTAGGGAACTTGGTTTGGTTGTTTGAAATTATGTAATCATACTATCAGCTAATTGACTTATTGAAATAAGTAGCTGATTTGTTCCAAGGGAATTCTGCATGGTGGTTTCATATAATGATTGCCTAAAATTTACTTTCATCTTATTTTACTATATTCAGTTGGCAATTCCATTGAGGGCTCCTGATGCATCACAAAGTACTCAAAAGAAATAAAAAAAACTCTGTTACAATTACTTGACTAACTAAGACATTCTAGATTGTGAGCATTGAGTTACTAAATTAGGTTTGGGTTATAATTGTGTTTTTAATTCTTTGGTAATGATATATACAGGTTAGCCATGATTGGAGGCCTTTTATATATATATATGTATATATATATATATATATATATATATATATATATATTTTATGGGATTGGCTTATTAGTGTTGGTGGTCTTTGGCTTAATTTTAGTCTTTTTTAGAATGAATGTCTGGATTGCTTACTGAGAATATGATTATTGTCTTTCAGATAAAAATAACTTTTTAAGTTTTTGATAATTTCTTTAGGGTCCAAATACTGGATTTTGCCAAATAGAAGCAATTTGTTATATTTCTATTTGCTCTTGACAATATATATATATATATATGACTTTTGGAGTTGCAGCACTTCTAGGGGATTTGATGTTTGTGAGTTTTTTGAAGACTCATCAAAAAGACTTAACTATGTGATTTTTTGAATATTGTAATGAAAATTTTTAGTTGGTAGAGACTTTACAAAGTTTTATTGTTTATAAGGGAACTAGTTTGTAAGATTAGATAATATTTTTGGTTAAATAAATTTTACATGTTCGTCTGCACTTATTCTAAATTTGGTGTCATTGTTACTATTTTAGTGAATGCTTGCAAATAATTAATAAAGCAGGCCATCTATATATGTCAATATATAAATATTAAAAAAAAATATATATTTTCACTGATTATTCGCAACGATAACAAAGTGTTGCAATAAGTGAAATTGGATGGAAACTTTTGGTGCCTATACAATTGACGGCGATCATAGAATGTCGAAAAAAGAACGGCCACCCGCGGGGAAAAAATGGCGCCAAAAAAAAATGGAGCCAAATACTATTGCCGACGGCTTAATGCGTATTAGCGACGGTAAATTGTTTGTTAGAGGACTGTGTATTTGCGATGGTATACTATAAACCATTTTAAAAACTATTTGCGACACTTTATAACAGTCACGGAAAACAAAAAGGCCCCTACATAGATGACAACATAAAACCGTTGCACAAACCGCCTTAAATACATTTTGAGACGCTTTATTAACTTTTAGAGAAGGTTTTGCCTATGCCTCGAAAAGTCCTTTTTTTGTAGTGTATAATGGTCAATTGTTCTCTAAATTGGAAGAAGTTGAAATTATTTATAGAGCATATGTACACAAAAATAGATTTAAGATTAGAATTGCTACAAGTCATAAATATTTTTGTACTGATGAATTGTCCTCTAGGTTATATGTATGTAAAAAAGCTTGTAGACCAATGACGGTAAAAAGTTTACCATATGATGAATGTGATAATGATAAAATATTAAGACAAAGACTCTATAGGATGCATATTATGCAAAACTAGAATGTTTGTTGTCCATAGTAAGAAAGAAGACAATTGACGTATTTCTACCCTTGAGTTGAATCACAATCAGTGACACCTACCAAGGTAAACTTGATTGAGACACACAAGAATATTACTCCGGTGACAAGATAATTAATTGACACTTTAAATATGGCTGATATTAGAGACTTAGTAGAATGATGAACATTTTGAGCACAATGGGCGGAGAGATGCAAAACGTAAGATTTAATGATAAAGATATTCGGAATGTAGTTAGGGATTTAAGGTGTGATTCAGAAGATGAAAATGAATCCAGAAGTGCGATTAAATTTTTTTTCCATGTCAAACCAGGTGATAACAACCGCATAACTTGCAATTTGTGGGTAGACGTCCGATCAAGATTAATGTATCAACGTTTAGGAGATGTTGTGACATTTGACACAATGTATAGGACAAATAGGTATGAGCTGCCATTTGTTCCATTTACTAGGGTTAACCACTATTATCATTCTATTTTGTTTGACTTTGTACTATTAAACGATGAGATAGAAAAACTTTCGTTTGGGTGTTAGAGACGTGTCTCGAAGCCATGTACTACAAGATACTTGTAACCATTATCACTAACCAAGATAAAGCCATGAGTAATGCTATTACTAGGGTACTCTCATCCACTCATCATGTATTGAGTTCTTGGCATATTAGCAATAAATTTTTAGAGAAATTACATCATGTATATTCTAAATACCTATCATTCAAAGAGGATTTTAACAATTGTGTGTATAATTCATTGTTCATCGACGAGTTTGAGGAGTGTCGAGAAATCATGATGAAGGATTATGAATTGTATAACAATGAGTGGCTTATAAGTTTGTATGATGTGAAGGAGAAATTGATAGGTGCATATACAACGAGATTTTTTTGTCGCGGGAATGACAACTACATGAAGAAGTGAAGGCATCAACCATTTTTTTGATGAATATGTGAATGCGTCAACAAACATGAAATAATTTATAGTCAATACTCAAAAGACTATTGAGAAACAATTCATTAGAGAGAGAAATACCGACTACATAACAAAACATCGGAAACGGAGTATGGTATATGGATCATCATTGGAAACACATGCTGCGAAGGTGTACACAAAAGATATGTTTAAACGTTTTCAACATCAACTTGTGGATTCTCTAAAGTACAACATCCACAAAGTAAGTGAACTGTGCGTTATTGATACAAAAGTCTATGTAGTGTATAGGACAGATGCAAATGAACATACTCGAAGATATCATGAAGTTGTCAATAATCGTCAACTAGGGTCGATAACATGTAATTGCCAAATGTCATTTTGGTCAAATTTGAATGCACATCTAAGATATTTTATGTTCAAAAATATTTCATAGATACTTGATAACATGATCGTTCCTCGGAGGATAAGAGATGCTAAAAGGACTAATGGTGAAGAAACACTTGTTCTTCCAATGAGTGTTGACTTAGAACAAAATCAAGCGATGCGGTATAATCATTTGATGAGTGGTTATCAGGAGTTGGCTATTAAAGCTGCTTGCTCAGTTAGAGGTGCGATGAAAAGTCCTTGTTGATTAATAGTCAACCCAAACGAGAATATTACTAACCTAGCAGACGATGAAATTGACAGCGCGGTCGAAGATACATCTCAGGAGGTGGGATAAGATGATCACGAAGAGAAAGTGGTTGTAGCGGAAGTGGAAGAAGATGAGTTTCTGCCACCAATTGCTTCTCAAACAAAGGGCCGAAAAAAAATCCAGATTCAAAAATGCTATTAAGAAAATTATGGGTACTAAGTATCACCGAAAATGTGCAATTTGTAGATTCGAAACTGACCATAATATACGCAATCATATAGAGTGTTAGAACTCCCTGCATCTAAAAAATAAAAATGTACTCACAATCCTGCTTGTAATATTTATAAATGAGTTTTACAGTTTTTATGGGCATGTAATTCAGAATTGATATTTAGAACTGCTTCTAATATTTATGAATAAGTTTTTAATAGAATGTATGTTTGTAATCTATTAACTGATATCTGTAATTAAGTTAAATAATATTATTTTATCCATATAATATTATATATTATATATTATTTAACTTAAATTAAATAATATTTTTTTTAATAAGTATGAATTACATTTGAGAAAAATTAAATTGATATAAAATGATCTATGTACAGAGATCCCAATGAGCAATATATGCTTGCCTTAAGACCATATTATCCTCAATGTCGAATCTATATTCTTTTGGCTTTCTAAGCTCGACGTGATTTTCAGTCGGAGATGGTATCCCTTGCAAATAATCGTGCTGCCTCATCACCCTGTTCGGCATTTGATATTCCACAATATCAAAATGAATCAAAGAAATCCGAGCAGATCCCACTAACATTCCCTCACAATTAAATCTCGTGCAATTATCGTCCCATCTTTTATAAGGCCGCCAAACTACATCCCACAAAAGCTACCTATCTAACTCTTTACAGTAGAATGGTAGATGGCAATATGGATTTTCTCGTCTATCGGGATATTTGTGATTGACAGATATGCCCACGCCATTGCTCTACGTAACCCAAATTGGGAATCTGGCCTAGGGTTTGGCCTTTCAACTAATAGATGCTCATATGCCCAAATCTGCAATAGTGTGACACACCCATTGATGTATTTACTATCTCTTCTTCTAGCAATATACAAACCTCGATATAAATAAGCCAACAAACCACCACCACAAGCATACGTTGCACAATCTTCTATATCAAGAACAAAGTACTTATACCTAGGGTTTATAGTATTTTTTAATCTAGTAGGAAATAATATTGTGCTGCACAACTAAAGGATGAATGACTTTGTGTGTTGCCAACCTCATCCTTACTTGCTTTCTTAAGGCAGTTTTTAAAATTTTAATATAGTCAGACCACTGAAATTGAACCTCTTTTTTTTAACATTCTGATATTCGGAGACAGCGATTGACCCAAAACAGTCCTTAAAATGTTTCAAAGGAGTGTCAAATACGGGATATGTTAAGGGCTTTCCTAACACCGACAACCCAAATATAAACTGCATATCGTCCAGTGTAATTGTTATCTCTCCACAGTTTAAGTGAAATGTATTTGTCTTCGACCGTCATCTCTCCACTATGGCGGATACGAGACTAATATTAATTTTTATAATCATAGTCGGATGATAAACACTCCAAACACACACTTGTGCAATACCGTTTTTTGAGCATTTGTTAGGTTCTTTTGGTCATATGTAATTGTAGTAATTTGGGACGACGTAAGTTTACCCTTATCCTTACCCTCCTACACATCCTCTGACACATGATTTAGTTGATCATATGAAACATTATTATCAATTGGTCTGGGATCCAGTTCTCCATATTTTATCTTAAAAGAACAACATAAATACCATTTGGGTCATTTGTTAATTTTATACTATATTTCGGCAAAAAAGACCTTTACCCCACTGTGGTTGTCAAGTTATCAACATTACCCCCACTGAACATTAAAAAAATAGAATTGACCCACTAAACTTTTTAAAATTTCTTAATTGAGTCATTCCGTCCAATTTCTTGGACGGACGTCAAATATTTTCAGACGTGGCTTTAAAAAGAGAAGAAAAAGGACACGTAATTACTGATGTGGCTCATCTTCAACCTTCAGTCGGGTCAACCTGACCCGCACACATATTAAACGAGTCAAAAGCCATCTCTTTTGTTTTAATTCCAAATAATACAAATAATATATCAAAATTTTCGTATCAATGAGATCTATTACAACATGTTATTCATTTCAAAAAGGAAGCCAACATCAGGCAGATCCGAGTCTGAACAAACGCGCTCCCCATGAATTTACTGTAAATGATTTAGGTATTACCTCTTGCCATTTAGAAAAATCAGGAAGATTTATTAGATACTTATGATTGCTTACAACATATTTAACTAGTAGAAATAATTTTTCCATGACATACCCCTTGTGGCTCCATCCAAATTCACTGAATTGACTATGTAACAGAAATTTGAGCAGTGTTCAAAGATACTTCAATAAAGTGGAGGAATTCGAAAAAGAAAAAGGAGAATATGAAGTCCATATGTAGAAAACCTACACAAAATCAAACCCAGTAAACAAAAATCAATGGATTCCCAAAATGTGGGTCTTGATTTTACAGAAGAGACTCCTTGATCGACTCCCTCCTCTCCGATCTCCTCCCTCCTCTCCGCTCTCCCCCTCCGATCTTACCCTCTGAACAAAAAGTCCGGCGTAGTCGCCACAGGCGGTGCAACCGCTGCCGGAGACGACGAATCGTCGACACTCGGAATCTGGACAAAATTCAACGCATCAACGAACCACTGACGCTCCGACTTCGAATCCGACGAACTAAAATTGGGCGGCGGGTTCAAAGGAAAGAGAAACATTCGGAGCCGCGTCCGCTTACCGGAATCACGATACAGCCGATCATACTCAAACATCATATGCTCCAGATCTTCATCATTCGTAACGGAAATCAAATCCAGGTCTTCACCAGGCAACTGATCTTCGACTGATCTCTCTCCGACGAAATACACCCCGATCCATCTTAGCAATAGGGTTTTTGATTTGGGAATTTTAAGCGGGAGAAGAAGCACGCGACTGATCATTCTTCACTCTTGTTTTGATTTTGATTTGGTCCTATTTTTTATTTTGTTTTGTTTTTTGTTTTTATGTTTAGTTATTAATATATATTATTGTTGCTGTTAATAAGAAATGTTGGATAAGTTATCCACCTTGGAACCAACTAAGATATTACGTGTGTTTTCTTTTTTATTTAAAAAGTCACGTGTAAAAATTGGGTAAGTTATTTGACGTTCGTCTAAGAAATTAGACAAAATGGCGTAATTAAGAAATTTTAAAAAGTTCAGTGAATCAATTCTATTTTTTTAAAATTCAGTGGGATAATGCTGACAACTCGACAACCACAGTGAGATATTCACCTTTTTTGCCACTATATTTCACAATTGTATAACATTAAACCAATTTTTCAACAATTATTGTATTTTCAATAAATTAACAACAATATATATTTGACATAAAGATTATTTATTTATGCCTCCACAATGCATGTATTATTATACAAGTATCTATCTCAAATATATTATACAAAATTAAGAATAATACATCTATGTTATTGTATATGCCCGTGCAATGCACGGGCTAGTTTGAATAACAGATCGTATAATTTCTCAAACATTCATGTCATATCTCAGCTAAATATTAGCTTCATTGAAGATGAAAACTTCAAAACTTATTTAAATAGCAGTACAATAAGATTTGGGAAAGAGAAATAGTACATTTTCAAAGGAACCCATAGTGGGTGGTGTATCGACAACAGAGATGCAATTGTACTGATTTGGTTTGGCTTTACCCCACCCATCCTGAACCACCATAGCTATGATCTTCCCTTTTGGCAACTTTGAGTGATCCTCCGATTTCCATGATAATCCTGAGTTACCCATTTCTCGTTTCTATATGTATATTACACAATCTAATCAATATCCTTTACAACAACCAAAATAAACAAAAATCAACATCCAAAAAGTTCATGCTTCTTTCTGCAATTTTCCTATAATACATACCCATTATCACCCATTTTTCAATCACAAATACTTGGTGCTGTACACACCAAAAGCACGACTGCAAACCCAAAATATAAAACTCAAACACAAAACAAGAGGAAAAATAAATAGAACCCTACATGTAAACATTCTCACAATTCAAAATCCTGATTCATTACCCAAAAATAACTTTCAAAACGCACTAAATCAAAATCCCATACTCATAGAATCCAAGCTTGGACAAAGTGGTCATTGTATTACAAATTGCAACATAAACATTTACTAAAAAGACTCGTAGAAGAGGTTCAAAATTATCATACAATAAAACAATTGAAAGGATATGAATTATTACTCCTCAAATTTGACTTAACATACCTGAGACATGCAAAACAGTTCTTCAGAATGTATAGTTCTTTCAAAGTTCTCAAAGTTCAATGTGATTCAAGCAATCTGGATTCATAACACTATGAATCTGAAGTGCCCATAACACCATCCCATTGTATTATAGGCTTCTTTAACTACAACAATAAAATTTATAAGCTCCATAAAAGAATTATAACCTAAGAGACTTCATTAATTCAGGTACATAAATACTGGTAAGGGATAAAGGCAAGTGCTAAGTCATGAACTGTGTCAACAAAATAACCTAAATGTTAAAACTAAGGTAACAATACTGTAACACTGTCAAAAGAATACCTTTATATTTACTGTGACAATGAAGCTATGACGACATATCCTTAATTCTACCTTGAAAAAGTTTCTCCCAGAGTTCTCAAGCAATCTGGATTCATCACACTATGAATCTGAAGTGCACATGTTGCTTCCAATGTCATTACCCCGCTAGTCCAAATAGATTTTGAAGAGTCCAACAATTTAAGATTTGAGGCAACACTGATATCATATTGTAAGAACCTCTAAAATTGAATGTTATATATAGGGGGAGGGTGTGTGTGTAGTTGTGTGTATATGTATAGTTATACCAAGTAGAAAATGGGTAAGGAAGCCGATATAAGGTTCTTCGAGTTGTTATGGTTAAAGACTACCTTAGACTAAATACAATTTTATATAAAGTAAATAACAAATGAAAAGTTAACAACTACTTCCTCCTTTCCGCAAACAGAAATTTACTTACAAAATTCACAAATATTAAGATTTTTTTGTTCCATATTCATCCATAATTTAATTAGCCTTCCTCTCAAATTAACAAAACTCAACTACTTTACCAACTTAGTATTAGAGATAGAACCCATCCCTATTTTGAGCTTTAATAGCAGTACGTGAACACATGCAAAATACACAAATAAAAAGAGCCAAAAGACATGACAATATCACAATCACAACATCATAGTTACATGAGATTTCAAAATCATTGTTTCATTTAAGTATTTAAGACATGATGACAATATCCCTTATGTATTACATTTACATATATAGCATTTAACTGAGATAGCAAAACACAATCTCTCACTCTATTCTTGCTCTGTATGTGAGTATTTTTGCTCGAATGTGTGGGTGAAGATAGTACAATTCCATAGCAGAGTATATAAATGAGGTTAGTTTTTGAATAATTGAATCAAAATACATACCGGCGAGCGCACACATACAAATACAAATTCAAATACATATATATATAGTACTACTTTTTAAAATAACTCCCATACATATAAAATTAAAAACTAAATTCATGGTTAACCCAATTCCAATAACTCTCTAACCTTTACTTAGAAATTTCATCGAACAGTTGATAAGCGGGACAACCAATCTCCATCTATACTTGAGGTTGATAGCCTCCCAACATAAATCTCAAAAGACATTTGTGCTTCACAAAGAAAATGAATGAATGACACTAATAACATATAATAGTCAGATTCAGTGACCTTGAGCCACAAAACTTGTATGTTTTTGATTTTCGTATTAAATCAATACTTTTAGTTTCCTCTCACTAATAACATGGTTTACAAAAAAGTTTGTAATTCAAGTGTTTAATTCTATTCAGATTCCAAATGCAAACAATGGCTTTACGCAAGGAATTTGATGTAGTATATTATTCATGCATTCTGAATTTATTTTCAAGAGAAATACTGAAAAATAGGCTTATCAAAGAGTATGAATAGTTTCAGAGGTGTGCTTGGAAAGATCCATAAAAAATATGAACAACTGATTCCCATTAATATATATGAAATTAGTCTTAGATATTGAATCTGAAACCCTAACCGAGGGTAATATTGTGTTAAGATAACTAATAAGAGAGATCAATTAAGAAAAAAAGTGGAAAAATTCCTAGTAATGAACACACTTAAGCTTGTTATGATCCTTTCTTTCATGCTCTGTCTTAGCTTGTCTACGCTTTCTCTAACATTGTTCCTTACCGGCAGCTAGGGGTGTTCAAAACATTCAGTTTTTTCTGTTTTTTACCGAACCGGTTGATACCGGTGCCGGTTTTTCGGTATTTTAATATTTTTCGGTACCGGTAACGGTAAGGTATTTTTTAAATTCGGTAAAACTCGAAATACCGAACGTACCGAAATTTAGTGTAATTTAATTAATGTACCTCGAATTTAGCTACCCATTTCACATCTTTGCACACAATCGCATGGGTAGGATTTGTTTAATGCTATTTTACTATAGTACTAAAGTTGCCTAACACTTGGTAACAACATAAATATAACTATTGTTAAATGTTAATACCTTAATATTATTGGAAACATGTTTAAAGATTTTGCTGAAGCTGTCCAACATTCCTTAATAGAAGAAATTGTTTAATGATTAAAAAGAAATGTTGCCTATTATTTATTCCTTCCATACATGTTCCACTATCTCGGGCACATTATACATGCCTCTAATCTCTAAATCAATTATCTCTAAATCAACTATATATGTGCCCATCTCCTTTCATATTATGGGGAACAGGGGAAATATTGTTCTTTAATGCGGTATACTACTAATATAATAATATTCTCTAAATATATTAAGTACACCATCCATGCTATAGCTGTTGGAATCATGAAAAGCTGCCCACCTCTCTCTCTAGAATATATCGGAGATACAAATTGTAATTAGTAAACCTATAATTTTCCAATATTCAAACACCGAAGAAACCTTCCGTTTGATTTTCTTACTCAAACCACCATCTAATTGACTATCATCACGTTGTTGGAATTGTCAACATCTAAAACGTTGGAACTGTCAACATCTAATTGTATTATATTAGAACGCGGTATAACCGAAAAACGAATCGAAAAAACCGGTACCGATTTTGTACCGAACCGGTACCGAAACCGATAATTCGGTACCGGTATCGGTTCTTGTTTTTCGGTAATTTCGGATCGGTACCGGTTCGGTATTTTCGGTTTCGGTACGGTTTTTTACCGATGAACACCCCTATCGACAGCATTGTATGACCCTTATTTGTTCTAATAGTTTGATAAATCCTTCATTGGAGCCAAAGTATTACCTGTCTTTTCAGGTGTATTGATGAGCGGGATTCATACCTGCAAACCGGGTTCTTTATCACTTAAGAAATTGCTTGATTATATCATCTTCTAGCGCAAATTTATGTTTTATCTGTTATCTTATTGTTTCTGCTTTTCAGGTGAGAGGTGTGTTCATTTGGTGTAAAATGGGGAAAAGAACAGCAAGATAGCTGAAGGACACGAGGCCCGCGCCGCAGCACCATAACCAAGCCTAGGAGTCACGCTGCAGCGAGAGGTCTTTGGCCAATTACACGGAGCTCGCGCTGCAGCGACCCCATTCCTTCATAGGCTGGCGCTGCAGCGAGCCTCCCCTTTCAAATGCACGGAGCTCACGCTGCAGCGGGGCCAATCCCTCATTGGTTGGCGCTGCAACGACTCTTCCTTGGCTAGGACACGGAGCCCACGCCGCAGCGCCATTGCAAGGCGCAAGGCCCACGCCGCAGCGTGAGGCCCGGTTCCCAGCCACCTGGCTTTCCTATTTTGACCTAGTTTGTGCTACATAAGGAAAGCTAGGAGGCTACTTGGAAGGAGGCTAGAAATCTTAGAACCAAGAAAGGGAGGCAGCAACACATTTGGAGAAGCTTAAGCTTGAATCACTTCCGCGCAGGAGTTTTCTCTCTTTAAATTCTGTTATCCATTTGTGTAATTTTGATTATGTTGAACAGAATGAATGTATTAATTAGTTCTATAGTTATGAACTAATTACATTTCTAGGATTGCAATGTAACCTAATGATTAGCTTAATATGAATTACTCTCATATTTATATAATGAATCATGTTTTGAATGGATTGTTGTATTTCATGCTTATGCATCAATTGCTTGAGATAGGAATTGATTTAGGTGTTAACTGATATTGGAAAATTGACGTTATACCTTTCCTTAAGTGCAACAACACTTGTTATGACCATTGCCCTAGGGAATGAGTGCACAAATTGCTTGATAGAATATGAATATGTCTATTTGCCCTGTGTAACCATTGAGATTATTGTTAATGACCCTTAGTCTAGTTATTTTCACCATAGGAATATTGTGATTTATCTAGCTAAGGGATATGCATTTGACCATCGGAAGAGGCTTATGTGTACCATGTGTTCTCGGTTAACCATTCTTGTGATTTGTTAGTTAAATGGAGAGTTAGGATTATTAGGCGAGACATTAGGGGAGTTGTAATCCTAGCTTGACATCCTTGATACAACTCGCCTTTTGAGTTATCTGTTTCTGCCAAATTGATTACAACACACAACTCTTATCTTATTCACTTGTTTAAATAAGACCGTTGAGATACTTTTTAATACTTGATCTACTACCTAATATTTTGTCCTCGTGGGTTCGACACTCAACTTTATCTATACTACTTGTTAGACCGCGTATACTTGCGCGAGTTTATAGGTTGTGAAAACTGTCAACAAGTTTTTGGCGCCGTTGCCGGGGACTCAGTATTAGTTGTTTCTCAATATTAATATTACTTCAAAACGATCTTAATTTAGACTGATTTATCTGTTTAATCTTTCTCTCAGGTACTGTAGACTGTGCATGCCACCTCGCAGGAATCAGGATTTAATACCTCTTGACCCTGAGGTGGACAGAACTTTCAGACGAAGGAGAAGAGAGAGAGCTAGGGAAATTCCTACTCCTCCTAGAATGGCCGAGGAAATTTAGAAAACTCTGCGGGAGTATGCAATGCCGAGTGTCACAACTCTACATGCCAGTATCCAACGGCCCGCTATTGAAGCTAATAGCTTTGAAATTAAGCCAGGCACGATTCAAATGATCCAAAACAATTTGCAGTTTGGGGGGTTGCCGCATGATGACCCTAATGATCATGTGGTCAACTTTGTGGAGATATGTGACACCTTCAAATACCATGGAGTGACCGAAGATGCAATCAGGCTCAGGCTGTTCCCGTTTACCCTATGGGATAAGGCTAAGAGTTGGTTGAACTCGCTCCCCTCGGGCTCAATTACCACATGGGCTGATTTGGCCCAGAAATTCGTGGCAAAGTTCTTCCCGCCAGCGAAAACCGCCATGCTCAGAAATAACATTATGTCTTTCTCACAATTAGATGCTGAGACAATGTATGAAGCATGGGAAAGATACAAGGACCTGTTAAGGAAATGCCCTTACCATAGCTTGCCGAATTGGTTATTGGTGGAGACTTTCTATAACGGGGTATCAGGGCAGACCAGAGCAAGTATTGATGCTGCGTCTGGAGGAGCATTTATGGGGAGGACATATGACCAGGCTTATGCGTTATTGGAAACTATGTCAGCAAATAATTATCAATGGCCAACGGAAAGGAAAATGCCGAGTAAAATGGCCGGGATATATGAGATTGACACAGTAACTGCACTATCTGCACAGGTCGACGGCCTTGCCAAGCAAATTCAGGCCATGGGAAAGCAGCCGGTGCACAGTGTCATTGTGCCATGTGATTTGTGTGCGGGAAGTCACCCGACTGAACAATGTCCCATTAGCTCGGAATCAGTTCAGTATGTCTCTAACTACGGGCGACAACAGAATACCAATCTCCCCACACACTACCATCCTGGACTGAGGAATCACCCAAATTTCTCATGGAGTAATAACAACAATGCCCAAGCACAACCCTCTACCACCAGGCCACCTTTTGCACAACCTCCTGGATTTCAATCTCAGAATCAGCAACATTCTCAAGGATCTTACCCAGCTCCACAGGAAAGGAAACCTAGTGTGGAAGATCTCCTTTCGAGATATATTGCTCAAAATGAAACAAGGAGCCTCAGTCAAGAGGCAGCGATCCGGAATTTGGAAGTCCAATTGGGACACTTGGCAACTGCTTTGAATAACCGTCCTGCAGGTACATTGCCAAGTGACACGGATGTCAACCCAAAACGGGAGGGCAAGGAGTAATGTAAGGCAGTCACCCTTCGAAGTGGCACCAAATTGATTGAGACTGGAGGAGGAACCTCAACAGTGCATCATGAGGTTGTAGGAAAGGAACGCATTGTGGAGCTTGATTGTAACAAGTCTGGGGGAGAGGAGAGTGAAAAGGAGAAATCCACAATACCGACCCCAACTGTTAGCAAGCCAAGTCCTTTGGCTCAACACCTACCATTTCCCCAGCGCCTTCAGAAGCAAAAGCTTGAAAAACAATTCTCAAAATTCTTAGAAATTTTCAAGAAACTCCACATCAACATTCCTTTTGCTGAGGCATTAGAACAAATGCCCAGCTATGTGAAATTCATGAAGGACATCTTGTCCAAGAAGAGGAAAATGGGGGACTATGAGACAGTGGCACTTACTGAGGAATGCAGTGCAATCCTTCAAAGCAAGCTTCCAACCAAGTTGAAAGACCCCGAGAGTTTCACTATCCCATGCACAATTGGGGATCAATTTATCGGAAAAGCCCTATGTGACTTAGGAGCTAGCATTAATTTGATGCCCCTTTCTATCTACAAGAAGTTGGGGCTTAATGAGGTAAAGCCTACCAGTGTGACTCTACAGCTGGCCGATAGATCCATTACTCATCCTAAGGGTATTGTGGAAGATGTGCTCGTCAAAGTAGACAAGTTCATATTCCCTGCTGATTTTATTATTCTGGAATGCGAGGAGGATAGGGAAGTCCCTATCATTTTGGGCAGACCATTCCTTGCAACAGGCAGAACATTGGTAGATGTACAGAAGGGGGAACTCACCATGAGAGTACAAGACCAGGAAGTAACGTTCAATGTCTTTAAGTCCATGAAGTATCCCAGTGCCTCTGATGATTGTTTCCGTGTCGATGTTGTTGACGAAGCTGTGCGAGAAGTATTCTATGAAAATTGTTTTCCTGACTCGCTTGAGTCCACTTTGATTGGAGCATGTAATATTGACGATCCCTCTCATCTTGAGCATGTTCAGTGGTTGGAATCAACCCCGAGATCAAATATGTTCAAGCGACAATTTGAGCCTTTGAATGAGAATGAAGCACCCACATCCCAGTCACACCCATCAGTTATAGAACCACTCGAGCTTGATCTTAAGCCATTGCCGAGCCACTTGCGATACGCCTATCTAGGTGAGGCGTCTACCTTGCCAGTTATTGTTTCTGCATCACTAGATGAGGTACAGGAGGAAAAGCTCCTCGCAGTCCTAAAGGCGCATAAAACAGCTTTGGGGTGGTCTATCTCAGATATTAAGGGCATCAGTCCCTCTGTATGTATGCACAAAATCCTCCTGGAGGAGGGGGCTAAACCTTCTATTGAGCATCAGAGACGGTTGAACCCCATCATGAAAGAGGTTGTCAGATCTGAAATTATTAAGTTACTAGATGCGGGCATTATCTACCCCATATCTGACAGTCCATGGGTGAGTCCAATTCAGTGTGTACCAAAAAAGGGCGGCATGACAGTGGTGTCTAATGAGAATAACGAGCTGATCCCGACACGAACAGTCACTGGATGGAGAGTATGTATGGACTACAGGAAACTGAACAAGTCCACTTGCAAGGATCACTTTCCTCTGCCATTCATTGACCAAATGCTTGATAGACTCGCTGGGCATGAATTCTACTGTCTTCTGGATGGATACTCGGGGTACAATCAAATTGCTATAGCACCCGATGATCAGGAGAAAACAACATTTACATGTCCATATGGGACCTTTGCCTTCCGAAAAATGTCCTTCGGGTTATGTAACGCTCCTGCCACATTTCAGCGTTGCATGATGTCTATCTTTTCTGACATGGTGGAGCAGACACTTGAAGTGTTTATGGATGATTTCTCTGTTTTCGGGAGTTCTTTTGACGCGTGTCTGCAAAATTTGACCGCAGTTCTGAAAAGATGTGTTGAGACAAACCTGGTTCTGAATTGGGAGAAATGTCACTTCATGGTTAGAGAAGGGATTATTCTGGGACACAGAGTGTCCGTTAGTGGGATTGAGGTAGACAGAGCAAAGGTTGATATTATTGATAACCTACCCCCGCCTTCATCAGTGAAAGGAGTTAGGAGTTTTCTGGGGCACGCAGGGTTTTACAGGCGGTTCATCAAGGACTTCTCGAAAATCACCAAGCCGTTGTGTAGCCTATTGGAAAAGGACATGCCTTTTAAGATTGATGAGGCCTGCCTACAAGCTTTTAATTTGTTGAAGGAGAGACTCGTCTCAGCTCCTATTGTTGTGGTTCCTGACTGGACATTGCCTTTTGAGCTCATGTGCGATGCCAGCGATTATGCTATAGGGGCAGTTCTGGGACAACGAAGAGACAAGGTGTTTCACACCATTTACTACGCCAGTAAAACATTGACAGATGCTCAGCTTAATTACACAACCACCGAGAAAGAGCTTCTGGCAGTAGTATATGCCTTTGACAAGTTCCGCCCATACTTAATCGGAACTAAAGTCATTGTGTATACGGACCATTCGGCGATAAAATATCTAATCTCAAAGAAAGATGCTAAGCCGAGGTTGATTCGTTGGGTTCTTCTCCTCCAAGAATTCGATTTGGAGATTCGTGATAAAAAGGGAACTGAAAACCAAGTGGCGGATCACCTATCGAGATTGGAGAATCCAAATAACTCGAAAGAGAATGAGCTTGATATCGATGATTTCTTCCCGGATGAACAGTTATATGAGGTCAAGGGTGTGGCACCATGGTTTGCAGATTTTGCTAATTATGTTGCTTGTGATGTGGTACCGCCTGACATGAACTATCACCAGAGGAAGAAATTCCTGCATGATGCTAGGCAGTATCTCTGGGACGAGCCGTTCTTGTTCAAACTATGTGCAGATCAGATTTTGAGACGATGTCTGCCTGAAGGAGAGATTGAGGGTGTGCTCCACCATTGTCACTCATCTAATTAT
Source organism: Aralia elata (assembly GCA_034770075.1). Taxonomy (NCBI): domain Eukaryota; kingdom Viridiplantae; phylum Streptophyta; class Magnoliopsida; order Apiales; family Araliaceae; genus Aralia; species Aralia elata. Next base: position 23,155,350 of record CM068386.1, read on the forward strand.
GGAGGGCATTTCGGGGGGCAACGAACTGCAGCAAAGGTACTTCAATCTGGTTTTTACTGGCCAACCCTGTTTAAGGACGCTCATTCCTATGTATCGCGATGCGATAATTGCCAAAGGGTAGGAACCATTTCGAGGAGGCATGAAATGCCACTGCAAAACATTCTTGAGGTCGAGTTATTTGATGTCTGGGGAATAGACTTTATGGGTCCATTTCCATCCTCCTACAATAACCTTTACATTCTAGTCGCTGTGGACTATGTATCCAAGTGGGTGGAAGCTGTTGCTCTGCCTACTAACGACGCTAAGGTTGTGTTGAACTTTCTGAGAAAGAACATTTTCACTCGGTTTGGCACACCTCGGGCCATCATTAGTGACGAGGGCACGCACTTCTGTAACAAGTACTTTGAAGCCCTTCTTGCAAAATATGGGGTTTCCCATAAGATAGCCACCGCTTACCACCCACAAACTAGTGGTCAAGCGGAGGTGTCCAACAGGGAGGTTAAACGGATCTTGGAAAAGATAGTGAACCCTAACCGCAAGGACTGGTCCAAAAAGCTAGATGATGCATTATGGGCATACCGCACTGCCTATAAAACGCCTATCGGAATGTCTCCGTATAGGCTAGTATATGGAAAGGCATGTCATCTCCCCGTCGAGTTGGAGCACAACGCCTATTGGGCAATTCGCGAGCTAAACTTTGATATGGATGCAGCTGGTGAGAAAAGGCTGCTACAACTGAATGAGTCAGACGAGTTCCGTCTCCAGGCGTATGAAAAAGCTTAGTTATATAAGGAAAAGACAAAGCGGTGGCACGACAAGAAGATTGTTGTGAGAGAATTTGAGCCGGGGCAGAAAGTGCTCCTCTTTAACTCCCGTTTGAAGTTATTTCCTGGGAAATTGAAGTCCCGTTGGTCAGGACCTTTCACAATAGCTAAGGTATATCCTCACGGAGCAATTGAGGTGGAGGACCCGGGCTCCGATAGAACGTTCAAGGTAAACGGTCAGCGGTTGAAGCATTACTAGGGCGGCGAGGTTGACCGCCAAATGACCTCAATCACCCTTGGTGACCCGGTATGAACCGTCCGGATAGTCAAACCGACGACTATAAAACAAGCGCTTGGTGGGGAGGCAACCCCACCCGAGTATCGATTTCTATCCTTTTCACGTTTTCTGTTTCATTTCAATAGTTTTATTGTTTATAATTTCAAGTTCGCATAGCTACGAGTCGTGGTTGCATTAGCGTAAGTCTGATTTCAGTTCCTATAGGATCTAGATTCATTTCTGTAATCTGTAGTCTCGCATGTGTTAGTGTTGCGATAAAAAAAATAATAATACTAATAATAAATAAATTTTTGGGACCATGAGTCGAGCATTTGAACTAGGCATTGATTCATGGTAGTTAATGTCAGTTCTTCAGGGTACATGCACTCTATGAAGTGGTATGCTATTTTTGTCTTTAAAATTTTGGTCAAAATTGCTAACAGGGTTCTTGTGTAATGCAGGAGCTGCATCAAGTTTTTTGTGCAAAACTGGTATTCATGCTGCAGCGTGACTCTTTGCTCTTCCCTCCACGCTGCAGCGGCTTACCCCTAGGACAGCTACTAGAGAATTACGCTGCAGCGTGGCCAAATTTGCCTATGGCTAACGCTGCAGCGAGATGGTCGTTTCAAATACACGGAGCTCACGCTGCAGCGTGACGTTACAAAGCATTATCCACGCCGCAGCGCGAAGCCCGTTATTTTCCAGGACGAAGTTCTCACGCTGCAGCGACAATTATCCACGCTGCAGCGCCAGTCCCTTGTTGAAGCTACTGGAGAGTTGCGCTGCAGCGTGACCAATTTTGCCTAAGGTTCACGCGGCAGCGAGGCTCTACTATCAGGCACAAGGAGCTCACGCCGCAGCGTGAGTTCTCGTTCACCAGCCCACGCCGCAGCGCGAGCTGCGTGTTTTTGTTTTTTTAAAAAAGCCTGGAAGGCCGGCATTTGCAGCCATCCCAGCCACAACCGCCGACACTTGCCCTAGCCATTGCCATACCTCTCTCTCAACTCAAAATCTTTCCAAGCATAGTCACGGACGGATCCTTGGTCTCTTCGCACACAGCATCGTTGTGGGTTTGATTGGGGGATTCTTCACGTCACATCTTGCAATCTTCTCCGATTTTCGCAAGGTAAGTTTGAAAGTTCTAAAGTGAAATTGTGGGGTTTGATTTCGTTCTTTCTGTGAGTGTATTGCTTGGGTGATTATTGTTGTGCTTGAGTGGGATTTCATCTTGGGCTACTTCATCTACTGTAACCAACAAGTTCGGGTTTTCATCTCTGGCTAAGGTTGCTTCCACTTAGGTTTTATGCCACGCGCGCCTTGTGTTTGATAAATTGCCTGAGTAACACCTTGGTTTTGTTTGTGCTTAAGTTGGCTTCTGAATTGCTTAAACCTTTGGTTTTGTTCGGCATTGACACTGTGTTTGGCTTGCTTTGGGGTTGAGTTCTGCTTTGGTTTTTGTTGTTGGACTTTGGATTTCGCTTGGGTTATTGTTGCTTGAATTTTGCCATGGCACCAAAACGTCAGCGCCTTAGCATAGGGGGTTCCTCATCCTCATCGGCCCCACAATGGGACCAATCAAAATTTGTGAGTGTTGAGGCGTGGAATCGCTACAACAAGTCCTTTGCTAAGCGAAACCTTCTGCCTGAGCGTGGATTTAGGCCGGACCTCAATAAGGATGGAAAATTGGCTGACATGATTATGAAGAAGAGGTGGATCCATTTCACTAAGCCACCCGAATCTGCAGTTATTTCAGTGGTTCGAGAGTTTTATGCCAACGCCAGTGCTGAGGGACCAGCCGAGGTCACTGTCAGGGGCAAATTGGTGAAGTTTGACAGCAAGACCATTAATGCTGTGTTTGACTTGCCCAACTTTGGAGGCAAGGATTTCCAGGAGCGGGGCTACCGCAGCTATAGCCAGGATGAGATCATTACGCGGCTCTGTCAGCCTGGCACAGCTTGGAAGGTGAATGAGTTCCAGGGGGAAAAGACGAGCTTCCCTCAGCCAGCCCTCAGCCGCTATGGGAAGGCTTGGTATGCCTTTATATGCTCGAGCATCATGCCCACTCGTCACCTCAGCGATGTCACCCGTGAGCGGGCTGTGCTGCTTTTTGCCATCATCACTGGGCTTGACATCGACATTGGGGTGATCATTCAGGAGTCCATCAGGAAGGCCATAAAGAGTAACATTGGTTCAGGCCTCCCGCACCCTTCTCTCATCACCCGTCTCTGCAAGCGGGCCAAAGTTCAGTGGGGACCGGATGACCCAACGCAGGCACCCATGTCAGTCATCGATCACCATGTCATTCAGCGGTTTACTGTTTGGCCAGGGGGCATTTCTCATGAGTGTGGCGAGGGATACCTGCCAGATCCTAATCAGCCCCTTACTATTGTGGGTGAGACTTCTACCCAGACTCCTGATCTTGGCTCCACCTCTGCTGGTCCACTTGCTGCGTTGATGGCATCAATGGACCTTATGCACCAAAAGATAGACACAATCAACAGTAGGATGGGCTCGTTCGGCCGCAGACAGGACACTATTGCTCAGAGGCAGAACATTTTTGCACAGTATCATGCTGAGTTCGCCAACACGGTCGCCAGCATCTATGCAGCCTCAGGCGGTGATGCCATGAACTCCATGCCGTACCAGTTCCCTGAGCCTCCTGTCTTTCCACCATATCCGCCGCCATCACCATCAGAGGGTGATCAGGCGGACGACGAGGAGGGTGATGAGGGGGATGCTGAGGGCGATACTGCGGAGGATGCACCACCAGCACCACCAGCACCACCTGCCCATTCCAGCCATTGAGGACATTGGCCAGTTCAAGTTTGGGGGAGTTTTTAGCTAATTTCTATTTAGTTATTTATCTTTTTATGAGTTATGGTTTATGTTTGAACTGCGGTAGTTAGGATGGTTTATCTTGGATATTTTAATGTAGGAACTGCATAGTTTGGTTTATTTAGAACTTATGGATGCTTTATTAATTATTATCTATGGATGCCTAATTATTATCTATGGATGCCTAATTCTGGTTTTATCTGCATGATTAGCCTATGGGTGTCTTCCAGTTTTGATTTTTACCCATCTTTTGGGGCTTTCACAGGTTTTCATTACCCCATTTTGTGCTTTAGTTTTCTTGGGGTAAATGAGTTGAAATTTTTGATTGTGGCCAGTGATATGATTGAGGTATTGCTTTGTCAATGATGTTAAACATTTAGAGATAGAATCTTAGATCATTTTGTTTAGTTAGCACTGCTGATTGATCCTATCTATTCCATCGCGCACATACCAAATGTTAGAACTGTTATTATTTCAACCGAGCCTAAGTGGTTTTTGCTAAGGAAATTGTTGCTATTATCTCGTTCTTTCGTATGTGATTTAATGATTGTAAGAAACAGACAGATACGTTGGCATATATATATATATATAAAAAAAAAATAAAAAAAAAATTACGCGAACCCCCAGTTGACCACGCCTATTTACATGGCCTTTGTTACTTGAGTTAGTAGATCCGTCGGGGTGTTTTCACACCCATTGCCCTAAAGTCACCTGACTTGGGAGTCCTTGATCAAACACTCGTTACACGGGTAACTTTGAAGAGCCAAAGGTATTCAGGCACTGCACGGTCATTCTTGAGATTAGGGTAAGGCGTTGGCAATAAATAAACTATAGTTTGACTCAAGTCTAATTACGTGGCCTTTGTTACTCGAGTTAGTAAATTCTTGGGGGTGTTCTACACCTAATGCCCTAAAGCTTTCAAGCTTGGGAGTCATTGTTCTAAAGCTCGTTACAGGAGTAACTCTGCATAGCCTAATGTAATTAAACTTTTGCACATGTCTCACTGAGTTTTGTTGCTCACATTTTAATGCCTAACGGTCTGTTCTTACACTTGATATCTTGTTCTGAATGCTTGATTTAGCATGAGTGATGGTGTCAACAATTTCATCTTTGCAATCGAGTTTGTGTTTGAGATGTATACGGTTATAACAGTTGGTATTCACACACACACAGATTTGGATCAGTAGCAGTCTACGCTAGAATTTTGAGCTAGATTTTATTAATGAGTTTGTTTCTACCTTGAAATTGTAATTCTGACCCTTGAGTCCACAATGCAGGTATATAGTAGTTTAGATCACTCTTAGCCTAAGCTTGAGGCTGGAGTTTTAATGTTTTTTTATATTTTTGTTTGCTTAGGGACAAGCAAATGCTTAAGTTTGGGGGTATTTGATGAGCGGGATTCATACCTGCAAATCGGGTTCTTTATCACTTAAGAAATTGCTTGATTATATCATCTTCTAGCGCAAATTTATGTTTTATCTGTTATCTTATTGTTTCTGCTTTTCAGGTGAGAGGTGTGTTCATTTGGTGTAAAATGGGGAAAAGAACAGCAAGATAGCTGAAGGACACGAGGCCCGCGCCGCAGCACCATAACCAAGCCTAGGAGTCACGCTGCAGCGAGAGGTCTTTGGCCAATTACACGGAGCTCGCGCTACAGCGACCCCATTCCTTCATAGGTTGGCGCTGCAGCGAGCCTCCCCTTTCAAATGCACGGAGCTCACGCTGCAGCGGGGCCAATCCCTCATGGGTTGGCGCTGCAGCGACTCTTCCTTGGCTAGGACACGGAGCCCACGCCGCAGCGCCATTGCAAGGCGCAAGGCCCACGCTGCAGCGTGAGGCCCGGTTCCCAGCCACCTGGCTTTCCTATTTCGACCTAGTTTGTGCTACATAAGGAAAGCTAGGAGGCTACTTGGAAGGAGGCTAGAAATCTTAGAACCAAGAAAGGGAGGCAGCAACACATTTGGAGAAGCTTAAGCTTGAATCACTTCCGCGCAGGAGTTTTCTCTCTTTAAATTCTGTTATCCATTTGTGTAATTTTGATTATGTTGAACAGAATGAATGTATTAATTAGTTCTATAGTTATGAACTAATTACATTTCTAGGATTGCAATGTAACCTAATGATTAGCTTAATATGAATTACTCTCATATTTATATAATGAATCATGTTTTGAATGGATTGTTGTATTTCATGCTTATGCATCAATTGCTTGAGATAGGAATTGATTTAGGTGTTAACTGATATTGGAAAATTGATGTTTATACCTTTCCTTAAGTGCAAACAACACTTGTTTATGACCATTGCCCTAGGGAATGAGTGCACAAATTGCTTGATAGAATAGGAATATGTCTATTTGCCCTGTGTAACCATTGAGATTATTGTTAATGACCCTTAGTCTAGTTATTTTCACCATAGGAATATTGTGATTTATCTAGCTAAGGGATATGCATTTGACCATTGGAAGAGGCTTATGTGTACCATGTGTTCTCGGTTAACCATTCTTGTGATTTGTTAGTTAAATGGAGAGTTAGGATTATTAGGCGAGACATTAGGGGAGTTGTAATCCTAACTTGACATCCTTGATACAACTCGCCTTTTGAGTTATCTGTTTCTGCCAAATTGATTACAACACACAACTCTTATCTTATTCACTTGTTTAAATAAGACCGTTGAGATACTTTTTAATACTTGATCTACTACCTAGTATTTTGTCCTCGTGGGTTCGACACTCAACTTTATCTATACTACTTGTTAGACCGCGTATACTTGCGCGAGTTTATAGGTTGTGAAAACTGTCAACATGTATCATGAAGAAACTGAAGAATCAAAAACATAAGATGCATGCACTTGCCATTATAGTATACATGCACCATTAATTAAGATCAAAAAATACATTATGTTATGAATACAACCTTAAATGTTTAGAAAATATAAATGAATGAGCAATTTTCAGTTAAACACATATTCCAAGTCAAACTCGGTAACCAAATATATTCAAAGGAATCATCCTCTATGTGGACATTTTCTTCACCTTTTTAAGGGTAACGACCTCTATTTGGAATAGTTAGACTAACCAATAAAAAATGAGAGAGGAAATAGATTATAATTCTTACCTCAACCCAAAAATAAAACAAATACATTCTTATATCATTCCAGGTTTGTAAACCTTTCCCAAATGCCTATTGTGAAATCAATAAAGATTTTTTCAAACTAAAAAGCCTTACTCAAACCATATCTAATTGGAACATTATAGGTCTAAATTCATTGAAAGTATATTGATAGAATAACAATTTTCACATACTTACAGGATTGTAAAAAAATAAGGCATGGCATTATAATAAGATCACCTTAAATTACTCTCTAATATTCGATTTCATCAAACAGTTGATAGGCATGAGAATCAATCCTCTGACTGTGCTTAACAAAACAAATACTACAATATCTATATGCACTTGCATATATAAACACAGGCAGACAGACTGTCGTAAGGTCTTAGACACCCAAGGAATGATAAAGGCAACATAATGTCTCAAGCATAAACACTCAAGCCCTGCCTAGTAAAGGTCAAATACTAGTAAATAAATATAAATTGAGAATGCCAAATGAACAAACTTATGCCAAACAGCCAAAATAATAATTTCGGCAATCATACCTCAAGGCTATATTACTTAGAAACTAAGAAGCCCAAGTATACGAAAAAGAAAGTCCAAGCACTCAGAAACCCAAAGAAAAACAAAAAACACACAAACAGAAATATATAATCTCAAACTTTTCAACCTCTGTATTAAAAAATATGCTCAAATACAACGTGTCCTGATTATTTTCTAGATTTATGTCCCTATAAAATATATAAATACATAAATAACCCACTTTTATATATAAGTTCTTCAATTTCCAAACAATGCCTTAATGTCCATATATGTATAAAGTAGAATAAATATTTTAGTATACTACACACACATACATGCATGCTTGAAAAATAACATAAAATAAAAATATAGATACATGAACCGTATAAAATACATACATGATAATTTTAATCATAAGGTAATTGATAACAATATATAAAATTATTATTAAAAAAAAAGGTACCTGAACCGAGAATATTCTTCAAATCATTTGCAGTTGGAGTGGTGCTACCATCCAAAACAGCCAACAAATAAGTAGCAACTACCTTCATTCTGAGTTGAGATCTTCCCCTAAACAAAATTACAATCAGATAGACTCAAAAAACCATCTACTATATTAGTCTTAATTATACATAGTATTATATATACAGAGAAATTACTTACTACGGAGATTTTGATTCAGAGAGAAAAAACTTTCCAACACTTGGACCGGAGATTCTGAGGCTGCTGCTTGGTCAAGGGAACGAGCATGGGCAAAATTGAAGAGGTCTGCTACACCCGATCTGGGCGAACATTTAGAGTGATTGAAAAAATTGATGTGAAATCGGGATTGGGGTGCATTAGGTCGGACCAGAGACGATGGTGATCTGCTGAAAGCAGAAATTGAAAAAAGGTAGAGAAGATTCGGCAACAAAGCGAATATATAATGGCAGAGAAATTAAAAGTGGAAGAGGAAAAGGAAGAGGAAGTGAAAATCTGAAGAGTTCGACGGAAGCGATGATCTGTATACGGATGAGTAAGAGCCGAGATCAGACCAATTCGTAAAAATTAACCGAGTTAACTCTTAATTAATTAAGGATTGACTCAACGAGTTTTTCAATTGAGGATCGTCTTTGCTGCTTTTATACATATAATTGATTTTATTTTATAACAATGAAAATTATAACAATTAAACAACAAAAACTATGGACATATTGTATGTATTATATTTTATTCATACATATACCTACTAATTTTCACAAATATGCACTATGATAATTTTTCAACATAAAATTCTTATGCATCTAATATAAAACATGTTTCACATAAAATAAAATAAAAAAGCGGTCAAATTATTCTTACTTGGTATTTTACTTCTTCTACCGTTCAAAATTTGATTTTGACTAAACTTGAAGTGTGCTTGGAATTTTACTTCTTGGACCTTCTCTCCTTCTTTTCGCAGCAAACGATGTTGAATCAAACATATCTGTTTCTTTTGGATTTGTATCTAAAATCATATCCATGCCGCTAGAAAGAGTAGCGACAGCAGAAACACGTCGTTTTGACCCAAAATAACGTCGTTTTGTCCTAGCCGTAGGCATTAAAATAATATATATCGTCAGACATTTAGGTAATTTCTTATGCCGCTAATAAGAACATGTTTGTCGCTACTCCTTCTGAAGGCAAGTTGTTTATCCTGGCAAATCTGGACTATTAGATCAATGAAAGGACGACCTTGAAATCAGTTTGTCAGAATAGTATCCATAGCAAATGGTTGTTATGGATCACTACCATATATATATGGGTAAAAATAATTTATGATATGCCTTAGTCAAGTTAAGACTATTTAGTAAAATCTTAGTAAAACGACGTAGTTTTACCCCTAAAGTTAAGTTTTTCATTTTTGGGTTTTATATAAAAGTTCTTTAACTATAATTTTTATACAAAATTATGTCGTTTTCTTAAGTAGCCTTAGCTTAACTTAACTAAAACATACCTTAGGTTAACTTTTCCACACACACACACACACACATATATATATATATATATATATATATATAATCCTGTTATCGTCGACGTTTTCACTAATTGGTGTCGAAGTCCCTTATTATTATTTTTTTAATCTTTTTTTCAGTTAGGTAGCCATAGTTTGCCAAGCATTTCATATCCACCGCTGAACTTTTATCTTTTACCCGTATTGACAGATTTTGAGTCAGTTTTAATTTAAGGTTATCAAGACAAAGATCATCAGTAATTATGAATAAGCCGTCGCTAATAAACTTTTTGTTGTAGTGTTCAAATTAAACTTGATAAGTGGGTAAGTTATGTTTTACTAGTAGTATAAAATAAATAAACCAATTATAAATGGAAGTTTGTAGAGATCAATGCATGTACATCTACAAACCCTTAGGTAGGCATTTGTTGTTCCTATCTTCTGGAATTCTGGTCCAACATTAAAATTGAGAGTGATGTGAAGTAAAGGAAATTTTATCTTCTATTAGACATTCCATGTGATAAGCTAGTAGCCCATGCATGCTTTTAATGGACTGCTTCTTCTAGTAATAAACCATCCTCCTATTTGTCTCTAAAAGTTGTGTCATAAAGATAGACTTCCCATCTATTCCTACACCGTACATTCACCCTCCCCTCCACTTGGCAACATGATTTTGGTATTTTAGGCAATCCTTCAAAAGTCTATAAATCTTCAAATCCCATAATTCATATCCTATATACATATATATACACACATATTTATATAATAATAATTATACCTTGCTTGACCATATTTCTCCAAAACCCAATATATAGTGTAATATATGTACACACATAGTGAAAAAGATGTGTCTTTTTGGATGTTTTCATCAGGAATTCTAGGAGGTGCTGAAAACACATATAGCTACATGATTATTTAATTTCCCTTATCGGGAATTGATATTTGTATAAGTAAAACATGATATTTTCACAAGTTTCTTCTCACGTGAGTGTGAGTTCTATTTTCAATTCATGTGTGAAGGATCTTGCAGAATTATCACTTTTACTTGTGAAAATATTAATTTTTCTTAATCTTTATTCTTAATAGAATTAAATATATATATATATATACACACACACACACATACATATATATATAGGAAAATGCTATCTAAGATAATGCCTTAGGCAAATTTGACTAAGGCTATTTAACAAAACAAATAAAGCATAGAAACTCAACAAAAGAATGTTAGTAGTCTTGTATTTCATGCGTATACATGCACTTATACTGTCATAAAAATGCACAATTACAAATATATACATGATACAATTTATAAAGTAGAACTGATATATTTACAAATTGTAAATAGACCCCTCCTAGAATTCCTGATGAAAACATTCAAAAAGAAACATCTTTACAATTCATGATATATTTACAAATTTTAAGATTATATTTTTACGTCATGTTTACCGATTGATATTTAAAGAGTATTTGGATAACACTGTATCAGTTCAAATAGAGTCAAACAAAATATTTTTTTAATTTAAAATAAAAAACTAACAAATAAAAATCTTTTTGTGGGCAGAATGAAGAATGAGTATATTTGACACTTACTTCACCATTTCTTCAGCTAATCTAGATATTGATAGGTATGATTAAGCCATAATGGCTTAATCTTTATGGCTTAATCACATAGAGTGAATTGGATTCTCTTGACAAATAAAAGTTGAAATGAATTAACCATCAAAATCAAAATGAATATATATTGATTTCTTATTGTTGTTCGTAGGCTAGTAGCATTTTGGTTGTTAGCATGTCCATGTCCAATATAAATTTTTTTTTTAATTTTTTTTTTTTATAAAAAAGTGTGGTGTTCCTTGATTTGCCAAGTCGGTTGAATTCAGCCATTAAAGTTTCAATCCAATAAACAATTAATATTTTTATATCCACAAGTTATTTATAATAACAAAATAAAATAAATTGCAGAGATCATGATCCATTTAGCTGGCAAGAGTTCCACATTTATTAGGTACAAGGTTTGCCATTTTTAACTCCTAACAAATATTAAGCCATAAGTATACGAGGTTACGGGAGGTGAAAGACAACTCTTGTTTTGTGCGTGATCTGTCTTTCAAAATAACATTATTTTAAAAAATTATAAATATACCCTTTTATACATGTACAACATTAGAAGGGGTGCATTTTTTATATACAATTATACAAAATAATATTCTTATGTTGTGATGGTTCACTCAATTATATGTGATGTTCATCACCTTATTTTTTTGTTCAAATATATACATATTGTGCATGAACTCAATGATTTACTTGATTCTTCAATTTTTCCAATGTTAATTGGGTTGTCATTGTGTTAGGTTTGTGTTTGCAGAGTCAAGAAGTTAGGGTTCGTTTGGTATCAATTCTGCTTCATGTTTTTTCTGCTTATTTTTGTTTTCATATGATTTTGCTTTATTACTTTTACTAGTAAAAATAAAAATTAAACAACGTTGCTTAACAATTATAATTAAATGTTAGCTATATTTTATTTTATAAAGTGGCAGAGCTTAAAATCTTTTTGTTGACAATATTCGATGTCTCGACCTCATTAGGATTATAATGACTACTTATGTTGTTAAAACTGAAAAAAAATAATATTTTTGTATTTTCACTTTTTTACTATTAAAATAGATTTTGCTTTCACTTTCTTTAAAGTAAAAATAGTTATCAAATACTGTTTTCTATTTTTGATTTCAAACAAGTAAAAGTAAAAAAAAATTAAAAATAAATACAGTTACCAAACAAACCCTTAAGATTTTGTATGTGGTTGAATTTTGCAAATGGAGTAACATATATGGAATTGTTTAGTGTGGTTGACTCGTAATCCATTTATTCTAAAATTTAAAATATATATTTTTGTATGATTCAAAATCAAATACATTTATAATTTATAATTTTTGTCTTATTCAAAATTAAATATATTTATAATTTTAAACTATAAAATCTCACGAAAGTTATAACATATTATTTTTATTATTATTATTAGTTTTTTCAATTCCATCATGCCCTACTAATTATTACATCTTAGCTAGTATTAGGAATAAGTTTGAAAAAAATAAATTTTATCTTCAAAGTCATTGTTTTATAAATTTATATCTAAATTTGAGCAGAAAATGTAAGATAGACGTAGTGGTTTCTTCAATCCAAGTAAGAGGATAGTAGCTGATAATATATTCCTCTGTTACAAAAAAATAAGAGAAATATAAAAAAATAAAATAAAAAGGAGAGAAATGCGATATATGTCTTGTAATTTGACTTTGTTATGCTTTATATGTAATTTTTGTAAATAAGAAAGAGAGAGAAAGGCGATATATGTCTTGGTAATTTGCTGATTTAAAAAAAATAATGTCTTGGTAATTTGACTTTGTTATGCTTTAATTATATGTAATTTTTCTCTAAAATGGAGTTCTTGCATATCAACCGGAAAGGAAAAGAGGATGATATGAATTCAATATATAGAAGTGTTGAAAATAACAATTTAGATGAACATATATACTGGTAGAGTAATTTTTAACCCAGTAGAATTCTACTAAAAACAGTGTAATATAAACATAAATACAATTTTAGAATTAACTTTATTATTTAATGTTGGAGTGTAGTTTGATGGGTCCGAGAGATTTGATGAGATTCATGCCACGTGACGGAATATCACAGTAGGAGATTTGACATTCTAGAAGGTTTACAGTTCAAGTTGACTTATGACTCCATTGTTCTATTTGACTTTCTATTTCTGAAAAGTTGAATTCTATTCAATAAGGAGATTTACAGTTATCTTTACATAAGACTTCTAGTCCAATTTGGGTGGGGGTAGGGGGAGTGGGTGTGGTCAAGCTATAAATACACAATTATAATTCACGTTTCAGGTACTTGCGCATTATCTACTTTCACATACTACAACAATTACAAACTTTTATTGTTGACGTTTTCTGGCTTGTACTTATTTTCACACTAGAGCTATCCCCCGGCAGCCTCAACCGTCAAGCTTTTTGGTGTGTTTTTTTGTTCATTGTACAAGTTAAATTCGATGTTTAGTGATTTGACGAGCAGACATATTTTGGCGTTAACATTGTTGCTAGAAGGAGGGCATGTTTTAGTGTTACTTTTCACAATCACCAATCTACTTTTTAAGTTGAACAGATGGCGGGTAAAGGGAAGGCGGTTCTTGACCAAGAGATGTCCTTGGCCAATCCGACAACACAAGTTCGTAGGTCGGTTAAGGATAAGCTCGGGCCTAACAATCCTATCATGGTCCTAGCAAAAACTTAGTCGGCTTCGGTTCGACGACAGCTATTCTCTACAAGCCAGAAGGCTATCGATCCCTACAACCGTGGGACAAATAATCAGTCATAAACACACACTCGCCAAGAGCGGGATCGGGAGTAAGAGGGACAAGACAGACGGGAGTTAATTCAGATGCGCAAGATCCAACAGGTGAAGGAGGCTTTGAAAACACTACGCCTCTAACAGGAAGAATGAAATGCGCAATTGGCTGAATTGAAAGGAGAAGGAGAGGTCTCTATAACGCCTCCAAATCCATGTACTTGCTACAGTGGACTGGTGCTCACTATCTAACACCAAATTCTTCTGAGTATAGATATTATAGACTCACAATACTGACAATCAGATCGTTTTCAGGAAAGAGGGGGCATTCCGTAAAAACAGCACGCAATAAATAACCTTTTTTCTTGGCAAAACTTTGTAGAAATTGTCAATAATGTTAACTGATCTAATAATATCATAACACCCATTGACTTAACATTCACTAACTTGAAATGTAACTTAAAGACATAACACAATATGATGATGATAATAATAATAATAATAATAATAATAATAATAATAATACAATACCATTTATTTAATAACAATATTATAATTCCCAGTTCTGGTTACAAAAAGTCATTACGACTTACACATAAAGAAAGAAACTAATGCATGCTTGTTATCCTAAGTACTTTTCTTTCCTTTCCCTTTATTTCCAGAACCTTTTGGCATTTCCTTCTTAGCTGCAAATGAAAATTATTCGCAAGAATGAGCAACAGATTGCTCAACATGTCTAACAGATAAACATAAGAGAACTCACACTTTTCTAATTCAAAGGAATAATAGCTCAACAAAAGATTTCAACAATTATCATTTATAGTACACTAAGGGGTTGTTAAACTAAGAACTAATAAATGTTCGTCAGTCATAAAGACCTAGAACCATCCATAGATATTTATAGGGGATTAGCCTAACAATATCCTACGTTATGCATAACATCTGTTATACTGCTACAATCGTATCAACAATATTTAAATCGGTTTTTCGACACATCATATATTTTTCCATGAATAAGGGTTGTTCAACTCAGTTACTAACATACAGATATCGCCCTAAAATAATTTAGTTTGACACAATAAACTTATCTCAAATAAAGAATTATAACAATTCAATATTTCATAAATAATTATTTCGAAAGGAATTGCTCATTAATCGAGTTAATCCGAATCAAATGGTAATTAACTCTTCTCAATAAAACATTACACAAATAACAACGAACTTCATAATTCAAAGAAAGAATTAATGAAATTCAAACAATTAAAACACATTGTTGCACAAAGTGCGGAAAGAACTTGCCTGATTCTGTCTCTTATGGTCTACGCTAATTTTTCGTCCTTCGTACGACTTCTTGGAGTGTAGCTCTACAACTTTTGATTATGCAAGCTTTTTGCTTTCCTTCTCTTTATAACAATAGCTCTTACTATGATTTTTCTCTCTTAAACTTCTTGTGAATTAGTGAAGATTTATGAAGGATAGGGGTTCTATTTATAGGCAACCCAAACTTAGTGATGAATGTGTTTTATACACACAATTTGGGTACTTTTGGCCTTGATAATTTGTAAGTCTTTGGGTATTTTATGTGATTTTATTGTATTTTTATCTTATTTTTAGATATTGTTGTTTTAGATTTCTTTTACGTGTTTTTATTGATTTTATGTATTTTTATTGTGTTTTGTAGGAATTGAAATAAAAATCGTCAAATCGTTGTTTTGTAATGACATAATGCCCCGTGTTTGGTTATCTGTGGTTGGCGTGTTTTATTTTGGAAATTAGTGTTTGGCGACGCTCGGTATTGAAGTTGATGACATTTGCGCTTTGGGTGTGCACGGTGTCGACCAAGTCACAAGAGTGCTGACATAAGCACCAGCTGCAGCAGGCCACGGAGGCCTTCGTGAGAATCACGGAGGCTGCGCCAGCAGGCACGGAGGCCTCCGTGCAAATCACGGAGGTTGCGCCAGCAACCAGGGAGGTCACGGAGGCCTCACCACAAACCAGCGGGGCCTCGCCAGGGCATACAGGGAGTTTGCAACAGGCCACGGAGGCCTCCGTGCAAACCATGGAGGTTGCGCCAATTCGCGCTGAGTGCAATCTGTGCGGGTTTTTGGATCCAAATCCGAGTGGAGGCTAGGATTTTCATGGGAACATTATAAATAGAACATGTAGCCTCCATTTTGAAAGACTTAGACATCTTTAGACTTCAAAACTCAGATTTAGAGAGGAAGAGAGGAGGCTTGGAGCAAAAAGAGGGAGGCCATGGCCATTGACCATGGTTCTTCTAAAGCTTGGAGGAGCTTCAATGGAGTTTCATCCAACAACAATGGGGAAGCCATCCTTTCTCTTTCTTTATCTTTTTCCTCTATGTAATTAGTTTTTAATCTAAGATTGTAATTGAACCTATTGCTTAATTTGAATTGATTTTCTCTTCCAATTGATTATTGTTGCTCATATGTATTGGTTATCATAACCTATGATTTTAGATTAATTGTTTGGCTAGTAATTACCTTGGGAACCTATATGAACTTGACAAACGGATTATAGTGTTAAGACCTAGGTATGATACCATGCGAAAGTTAAAGATTATTGTGGGTTATTAATTGAGATTAAGTAACATGTGTCTTGTTGATTATCCTCAATGATAGGTAACTTGTTAGTATTTAGGATAGACATATACCTAGATACCGTGTGCAACCAATTGAGAATCTAATCTTAATGACTTCCCTTGTGAAAGTTGGTAATTGAAAGGGTGGTTGATGAGATTTAGTGACATGTGTCTTGTTAATTATTCTTGAAATTGGTCTCTTGATAATGTGTAGGATAGACATATACCTACATACTGCATTAGGAAGATTCGTAATTGACCATCAATAGAGGCTCTTACGTAATTGTGATTTCTCGGATGTCAATTCTATGTGGTTAATTGATCTAAAAGAGGAGTTAAGATATTTGAACAAAGCATTGCACGCCAAGTGTTTGACAAAATGCTGGAATGGGGAAAATTGCAATCTTAGACCTTTATCTATCTATTTATCTTATTTATATGTCATGTAATTTAGATATAACCTTTATCTATCTCTTGAATTAAAGAGTTTGATTTAGATCGAGTCGATATTGAGTTAGTACTTGGGGATACATTAGAGTTAATTCCCTGTGGGTTCGACAACTCTATCTTATCATTATATTACTTGTTGACCGCGTATACTTGCGCGTATTTTTCGGTTGTGAAATCGACCAACACTTAGCCACCAAGTATTGTAAAATATCTTACCAAGCTTAGCCTCCAAGTATTGCAAAATATCCTACCAAGCTTAGTTTACTTTCCTAGTTCAATTGCTAACTAATTTAGTTAGCCACAATCGTTGACTTTTATTTTTTGACTTGGACTATATGTCTTGTAATTTGACTTTGGTATGCTTTATATGTAATTTTTGTAAATAAGAAAGAGAGAGAAAGGCGATATATGTCTTGGTAAGTTGCTAATTTAAAAAAAAATAATGTCTTGGTAATTTGACTTGTTATTTTTTTTAAAAATAATGTCTTGGTAATTTGACTTTGTTATGTTTTAATTATATGTAATGTTTCTCTAAAATGGAGTTCTTGCATATCAACTGGAAAGAAAAAGAGGATGATATGAATTCAATATATAGAAGTGTTGAAAATAACAATTTTGATGAACATATATACTGGTAGAGTAATTTTTAACCCAGTAGAATTCTACTAAAAATAGTGTAATATAAACATAAATACAATTTTAGAATTAACTTTATTACTTAATGTTGGAGTGTGGTTTGATGGGTCCGAGAGATTCGGTGAAATTCATGCCACGTGACGAAATATCTCAGTAGGAGATTTGACATTCTAGAGGGTTTACAGTTCAAGTTAACTTATGACTCCATTGTTTTATTTGACTTCTTATTTTTGAGAAAGTTGAATTCTATTCAGTCAGGAGATTTACAGTTATCTTTACATAGGACATCTAGTCCAATTGGGGGATGTGTGGTCAAGCTATAAATATACAACTATAATTCAAGTTTCAGGTACTTGCCCATTATCTACTTTTACGTCCTAAAACAATTACAAACCTTCATTGTTGACGTTTTTTGGCCTATACTTATTCTCACACCGGAGCTATCCCCTTACTGTCCCAACCATCAAGCTTTTTGGTGTATTTTTTTTTCACCGTGCAGGTTAAATTCGTTGTTTGGTGATTTGGCGAGCAAACAGAATTTGGCGTTAACATTGTCGCTAGAAGGAAGATATGTTTTAGTGTTACTTTTCACAATCACCAATCTAGTTTTTAATTTGAACAGATGGCGGGTAAAGGGAAGGCGGTTCTTGACTAGGAGAGGTCCTTGGCCAATCTGTTAGCACAAGTTCGTAGATCGGTTAAGGATAGGCTCGAGCCCAACAATCCTATTGTGGTCCTAGCAAACACTCAGTCAGCTTCGGTTCGACGACAACTATTCTCTACAAGTCAGAAGGCTCTCGATCCCTACAATCGCGAGACAAATAATCCTATAAGGAGAAGGAAGGAAGTGGAACAATCTTGGTGTACAAATCAAATCCAATGAAGGAAAGGAAAGTCTATCTAGAAGATCTCTTTGAAGGAAATTGATTGACACTAGAAAGTTGAAACTTACATGGAAAAGAATTAATGTCTTATGCTTATAAATAGAGGATTACCAAGAGAACTTAGGGACTTGTCTAAAAACTTTCCTCTTTGTAATTTTTTTGGTGTTTTCAAGGTCATGTGTAACTAAATTCTTATTCTTGGATTAAGGAGACGGAAGCCTCAGATTATTACACTATGAGATCTAATTGGTTTTAATTGTTCAATTTATATTTTGAGTATTGATTATTCTTCTCTGCTTAAATTAAATGATTGAACTATTTACTTGCTAGGTTGCAAACTAGTTTATTATTCATAGAAATCTACTGCTAAATTAGATATCAAATTAGATAGAAATCTACTGCTAATTTTTCGTCCTTCGTACGACCTCTTGAAATGCTAGCTCTACAACTTTTGATTATGCAAGCATTTTGCTTTCCTTCTCTCTATAACAATAGCTCTTACTATGATTTTTCTCTCTTAATCTTTTTGTGAATTGGTGAAGATTTATGAAGGATGGGGTTTCTATTTATAGGCAACCCAAACTTAGCCACCAAGTATTGCAAAATATCCTATCAAGCTTAGCCTCCAAGTATTGCAAAATATCCTACCATGCTTAGTTTACTTTCCTAGTTCAATTGCTAACTAATTTAGTTAGCCGTAATCGTTGACTTTTATTTTTCGACTTTGACTTTTTGTATAAATGAATAACAATCTCGTATTTATATCATATAAATACTTATGTATAGTACGTTATTACGTATATATTTATAGTTTGTACTCCGTATTATACTCTATACCGTGTATATTTATAGTTTGTACTCCGTATTATAAGTGAATAGTGATTTTTTAAGTTTTATTTTACATGCATTTTCTATACTTATACATATAATGAAATCACACACATTCAATCACATAACATATAGTTTAGGTCACTAAATTAACATTTACTAATCACATTAGATTACATTTACAAGCCTTATAAAGATTCGAAATATTATAGTCTCCCCGGGTCGGCGCGAGCATCGGGAGTCTATGCCCCAGGTTGGTTCAGGTCTCATCGAACGGGAGTCTTTTTGGAAGGAAAGAGTAAACGCAGGCCACACTCTCAGAACCTAGATGAGGGACGAGTACGGTTTGAATGGCGTCAACGAGTTGCTTCACTAGAATTTATGAGGGATCGACATAGAGGATCCTCCTCAAAGGAGATACCCGACTCTATTATGCAAAAACTGACAGAGTTGGAACAAAAGATATCAGCAGCAGCCCAGGTGAACCAGTTGCCGATTAACCCGAACTCGCCATTTACACCAGAAATTGATAGGGTTCGGGCCTATCTTACTATAAATATACTACCACTGGAGACATATGACAACACAGGCGATCCCTATGATCATATCCACACGTATGATCGTCTAATGCGTTATTATGAGCACTAAGATGCTGCTTGTTGCCAGATGTTCGTTACCACCTTGAAGAAAAGAGCTCGGTTGTGGATGATGTTGTTGCCACCCGATTCTATCGGGTCCTAGCAGGAGCTTTGCGACAAGTTCCACGATCGGTTTGGGAGTAACAGGAGAAAGGGAAAGTTGACAACTTCCTCAAGCGCTCGTGTTCTTTACCACCGGATTGGACACAGAGAAATCGCGAAAGTTGTTAAAAGATATCATGTTCAATCCTCCGAAGGATCTATCCGAAGCTTATGATAGGGCAGAGAATTTCATTGTTATTGACGATGTTATAGGAAGCCTTAAGCCACAACCACGGAGGACGGATAGGCCACGGGATCGAGATCGGGATATGAGTTATGATCCCAGGCCGGAAACACAGTTAAGGAAGGAGGCCCGCAATGGGCCCGCGAGAAACGGTCGACCTCCGTTCTAAAATCGAAGTGTCAATAGGATCTATACTTTGCTCAACACCGATCGGGCTAAGATCCTCGAGGAGATCAGGGATAAACCATTCTTCGGACCCTGCCCAATCAGCAACCATACACCGAAAGGAAATCAGAGCTTGTTCTGCTAGCATCACCAAAACACAGGGCATTTAACTGAGGCATGTTGGAAACTGAAGAATATGATTGAGAAAAATGTTCAGAATGGGGAACCGGTCCACTATGTTGCGGTCGGGAAGGGTTGGGACGAAGACATGAGGAGGGTAATCGGGAACGTTGTAGGGATAGACAACCCGATTAAGATTTACCCGTCCATCGGGTGGTCGATGTCATTACAGGAGGTTCGGTAGGGCGTATGACGGGTAAAAAATGTTGAGGCTCACCGGACTCCATTATAACAGTGTCCGAATAGCCTAAAAGGAAGGATCGGCCTTACCCTAACACTGTAATATCCTTCTCTAATGAATATTATCCACCTGACACGGTGGAACCATATGAAAGAGCACTGGTCATTTCGGCACAGGTCGGGCCAGTGGACATGCGGAGAATAATGATCGACAACGGGTCTTCGGTACATATTCTCTACTATCACGCCTACCAAAGGATGAATTTGGAGGGACACGAGATGAAGGTTGGACAAGAAGCTCCTTTATATGGTTTAGTAATGATCCGGTCAATATGGTCGGTACTATCGAGCTGTTAGTCATTTTCGATACAGCCCCCCAACAGGTCCAGGTGAATGTGAAGTTTTTTGTGGTTCAAGTTGATTCTTCCTATAATGCTATACTGGGTTGGACAACATTGGCGGCGTTGTATGCAGTGACATCTATACCCCATTTCAAAATTAATTTTCCTACACCACACAGGGCCGATGAAGTTAAAGAATATTTAGATATCGCTCGACGATGCTACAAGAATACATTAATATCATCTGGAGTCGGGGTCAGTAAGCAACAGCAAGTAATGAAAATCGAAGTTGAGTCATTCACCAAAGGTGCTACCGAACCCCTTGCTCTCCCAGCCGAAGAGAGCGAAGATGTAGAATTAATTTTGGGAAACTCAGCGAAGACGGTTAAGATCGATCGAGCTTGGGGGAACCTCTTCGGACGGGTTTGGTGGATCTCCTTCGGGTTTATGCAAATATCTTTACTTAGGTACCCAGTTACATGCCTAGCATCTACGAGTCAGTGGTTGTGCATCGTCTCAGTGTGGATCCTGCCCAAAGACTTGTCCAACAGAAAATGAGAATTTTTGTCCCAGAGCGGCAAAAAATTATTGACGATGAAATAACCAAGCTGTTGGCGGTTAATTTTATCTTCGAGATTGATTACCCGGAGTGGTTGGCTAACGTGGTGTTGGCACGAAAGCAGAACGGGAAGTGGATAGTGTGTATCAACTACACTGATTTAAATAAGGCATGCCCGAAGGACTTTTATCCATTGTCACACATCAATTCGCTTATCAACGTTGTTGCCTAATTTCTTACTAGCACTTAACACGCAAGTATACGCGTTCGTTTACAGTATTTAGCAAGCAAGGATATCCTTCCCACGAGAAAATAAGTTAGTATCTATCAATTACCAAATTCAATTTAATTAATCCTATTCAAACTATGAATCTTGGTTTTAAGTTGAGAATTATAAATAACCAAAATTAACTAATAAATAAGGTTCACAAGAATAAATTACAGATTTAATGAGTTAAGATTACAACTTCTCTTGGTATTTCATTTAAATCAATTCACTGCCTATTTAATGTTGATAATTAACATGAATCACTAACCCAGAACTCTTTCCAGAATTCACACACTTCTTCCGAATGATACGTAAACAAATCCTCATAAATCTAGCGACTAAACAATAGAATTATAAAGAACACCCTAATCAATTAACTCACTATATTCTTATGTGAATCAAATTAATTAGGGTTTCAAGCTCAAGTTCTATCAGTGGTTACAAATGACACGCAGGTATATTCCTATCGTACATGCTAATCATATTAATCCTATTTAAATTACATGAACAGATGCTATTATATCCAGATCTAAATCTATATTCCATTTTCCAATTTTATATAGATTATCCCAATAACTGTTGGCCAAACAATTATTCAACAAGCACAAGATATAATAAATAATTCAATGTAAATCACTTATATTAAATACGAAGCATCAATTTAAAATTCATACCAAGTTCCGTTGTAATCTTAATTGGAAATTAGTTCATAATAATAAAAAAAATCATCATCCAAATCATAAGTTTAAACATCTCAAATAATTACAAGAATTAAAGATTTAGAAGGAAATAGAAGAAATTGTATGGTTGCTCCTAATCTTCTTCTTGATCTCCAACCCTTGAAATCTTTCTTTGTGTTCTCCTCTTTTTGTCTCTACAAAACTCTTATTACGTTCTGTTCTGAAGTCTTCTACCTTGTATATCAGTTAAAACCCTTATTCCTATTCCTGATTGGCTTCCAATTCCATCTCAGTTGCACAAACAGCAACTCAAATCGCACTAGAGCGCCTAGACGCTCAACTTAGTATAATTCCAAGCGCCTAGGCGCTTGGCTTGGACTACAAAATTGCAAAAATGCCATTATGCTCAATTTAAATAATTCTTTAATCCTTTTCTTCACCAAAATGATAGTTATGCCCCTCGAGCTCCAACCTACACAACTAAACATTAAAACAAATAAAATGACCCTAAAAATACTTAAAGATAGCAATAATTAAGCTTAACAACACTTGATTTTATAGGTATAATACCCACTCATCAAATACCCCCAAACTTAACCAATTGATTGTCCCCAAGCAATGCAATGATGCAAAATGCAACCTAACTACAATGCCTACGAATCAATTAACCAGAACAACATAGCTTTCAACATTAGGCCTCAAATATCCACATAACAAACATTAACCAATGTAAAGTTCTCAACTTAAACTAATTAGCCAAACTACACTTGTCATCATCCATATTATGTGTGTGTGTGTGAATCAACTATTTTAATCAATCACAACCCAAATCACTCACATAATCAACGTCTTAGAAAGAAATTCTTTTTTTTTACTAAACTCAATCAGCAAAATAACTAATCCAACTCATGTAAGCAATGACTAAGCACAGGGAGTACTACATCATACTTTATTATTTTCGCGAATGCGTTTTACGCTCCATCTCGCTTTTAAATTCGACGTGTGCAATGTCTAATTTCCTTAGGCTATTCAAAGCTACCCGTGTATCGAGCTTTCAACTAGTGACTCTCAAGCCAGTTGGCTTTAGGGCACTAGATGTTAAGGCACCCCTATGGATCTAATAACTCGAGCAGCAATGGCCACAAAACCAAATTAGTTAAGTTAGATTTTACATATATATATATATATATATTTTTCTTTTTAAACTACCCCCCCCCCCAACTTATTTTCTTGCTTACTATGTACCTTCATAGATGGTTCACTGATTTTATTACCTTTTGTTCTGAATTTCTCACCAGAAGCAGATTATATAAGGATTTAAATCACATTGATCAAATAGTCAACTATGTGCTTTCCTTACTAACATGAATTTCAAACAAGCATATCTGACTTCACCGTTCAAATCAGTACTCTACAATAGCTTTCAATCCTTTTTAAGTTCTTATCATTGGTCAAAATGAGATAACCATGTCATTTATATTTGATTCATGCAACTAAATGCTTCACACAACCTAAAAACATTCACAAATTACCACTATCATGTATATGAACATTACAGTAAACCATGCCTAATTAACATAAATAAACACAATAATATTAAACACTCTATATGCAAAAAAAATAATGCCACCCCCAAACTTAACTAAACAATGTCCTCATTGTTAAATAATAGGAGATTAAGAACAGAGGACTTCCCTGACTATAGCGTTACTATTCATCTTCAGCATCGTCATCGTCTTCATCACCGTCATTGTCAAGAGGTAAGTCTTGAGGTGGATAAGTAGATAGAGGAGGAGGAGGTGGAAATTGATATGGTCCTGCTGCTGGATTCATCCTGCCAAACATCTCTGCCAATTTTGTGGTGCAATTGATGTTGTATGCATAAATTTCTACTTGACGTTGAGCAAGACAACTCTGCTGACGGTCCATGCGATCAAATTCTTGCTGTATTTGTGTAGCCACCAAGTCAATCCGTCTAGTATGATGCCTTAAGTCCTGACGGATATCCTCAACTAAATTGGGTGGCTAAACTGGATCCTTAACATTGATAGGCTGTTCGACAGGCTGATCCTCTGGCTGCTCCTATGGAATAATAAATTCCAAGCCCCTTGGGTGTGATTCGCCCCCAGCCCAAATCTTGTACCGTACTATCACAGAATGATCAATCGAGGCTAAGGGAGCCTGCATTGCTTCATCATCATCCCACTATACCCCAGCCTGGAGACACAACGCTGTAATCAACGATGGGTGAGGCAGCCCACCGGAAGTACTTCCTTCAAGTCCTCGCACAATAGATTTATATATGACTTCCCCGACGTCTACCATTTTTCCTTTGGCTATGCAGAATAGTAAAGCAGCCCGCTGATTAATAACATCACTCATATGTTGGCACGACATCAATTTAGCACAAATGAATGCATGCCAAGCTTTTCCATATCTGCTCAGCTTAGACGAAGGGAATTGAACTGCCTCCTGCTGGTCTGTCAATTTCCATTCAGTCCCTGGCTCACAAAGGGCTGAAATTATCTCACTGTAATCCAAGTCCTGTTGCATATATTTTGTATACCCATTGCCATGGATCTTTTGCAAGCCGTAGTAAACATTGATCGCCTTTCGCCCAACATTTACCGATTTACCACGAACCATCACTGAATTTCCAACGGCCTCTTTAACATTTGCATAAAATTCCCTTACAATTTTGACCGCTGCTGGCTCAGGTTATGTTGTAAACGCCATCCACTTCCGGCTTCGTATCATGTGAGCAACTTCCCCATCTTCCCGCTCATCCGGTAGCAAGCCTCGTTCAGGAATTAAAGTTTTGCCTGATGACCAATTCTGATACCTATAGAAAGCCTGAGAACTCACAAATTACTTCTTATCATACCTGCTGGAAGTTCCTGAACTTTCCCCTCTGTGTCTCTTGGGAGCCATAGGTAACTAACACTTTTACTTTGTTACCCCAAAATTAGAAAGAAAATGGCCAAAACAAGTGCAAAACTTCTTTGAGGCAATATATCGAACAGGTGGTGTACCACACTTGAAAAACCCTTTGTATGAAATTCCCCCAAACTTATTTCACCCAAAGCATGCAACTATGTAATCCACAACAATTCTCGAATGCAATATAACAACGTAATTGAATAACCCAACCCCAATTGAGCTAACATAAACTTAATTGGGTCCACAAGCAAAAAAAAGAAATTTCTCCAAATACTAGCAATTCAATCCTTAGCAAACAATTCCAAGTTCTCAATGGCTAATGATGCAATACTTACTTAAAATTAAAGGTAGTAACAAATGTCCATACCCAAGTGTAAGTGAAGCCTCACGATTCAACTATTGAACTCAAAGGATCCTTCGTGGCTATGGGGAAGAGAAATTCGTGACTGGTTATTAAGGAGTGGCTGAATATGATACTTGCCTGCAATGGATTGGAGATTGGGTGGTGGGTGATTGGTGTTTGGTTGGGAGGAAGCTTCAAGCGGCGATTTGGGGGAAAAGAGAAGGGAGAGTCGGCGGTTTTGGGTAAAATAGGAGAAGGAGGGCAGTTTGGTTTGTTTTTAGGGTTAAAGCTGCCCGACTAGGGTTTTATTTATTTTTATTTTTTTCAAATTTGCAGGTAGAGCGCCTAAGCGCTTGGTTTTGTGAAGGAAGGAGCGCCTAAGCGCTTGGTGGCAGTGTGTAGGCATTCGGTGCAGCACCTAGACGCTTGACAAGGCATGTGAAGGAGCGCTTTAGGCACTTGAAATTGTTTGGAACACTGCAAAGTAGCGCCTAGGCGCTTGTCCCAGGCTTAATTTGAGCGTCTAGGCGCTTGAGCTATACATAGTCATTTTTCAAGTCCCTTTGTGCTGATACCTGCAATCAAATAAACCCACAATCTAAGATTATTTGTAGAAAATTTTTCAATGAATATAAAAACTCGACTAAGGTGACGTAGATGCTAACAAAGTAATTGAGCTAAAAATCAAACAGAAAACTGAAACTCTGAGTTGCTTCCCAGATAGCGCTTGGTTTAACGTCCTCAGCCCGATTTTGTTTCTCTGTTCTAATCAACAAAGCTCAAAGATGTCTTTTCATGATCGATGTAACCTCTATAGTAGTGTTTCAACCTCTGGCCGTTGACTTTGAAAATACGTTCCAACTCCGGCTCTTCAACTTCCACGGCTCCATGAGAAAAAACCTTGATAATAGTGAATGGACCGGACCACCGTGATTTCAGTTTTCCTGGGAAGAGTTTTAGCCTCGAGTTGTATAGCAACATAGTTTGCCCCGGTTCAAACTTCTTGTCTATGATTTTCCCATCATGCCACCTCTTGACATTCTCCTTATACAACTTGGCATTCTCATATGATTGAAGTCTGAATTCGTCCATTTGGTTCAATTGCAAGAGGCATTTTTCTCCCACATCAAACATATCAAAATTTAACTTACGGATAGCCCAGTAAGCATTATGTTCAAATTCTACTGGAAGATGGCATGCTTTCCCATATACCAACCTATATGGTGACATCCCTATCGGTGTTTTATAAGTTGTCCGATATGCCCATAGTGCATCGTCCAACTTGTTTGCCCAATCCTTCCGACTAGGGTTCACTACCTTCTCAAGGATTCGTTTGACTTCACGGTCCGATACCTCGACCTGGTCGCTAGTCTGTGGATGGTAAGCAGTTGCTATCTTATGAGTGACTCCATATTTAGCGAGAATAGTTGAGAACTGCTTATTGCAGAAGTGTGTGCCCTCGTCACTAATGATCGCACGAGGAGTTCTGAATCCGGAGAAGATATACTTGCGGATGAACTTAACCACCACTTTGGCATCGTTAGTAGGTGATGCTACAGTTTTAACCCACTTTGAGACATAATCCACCGCCAGTATTATATAGGAATGACTAAAAGATGAAGGGAAGGGTCCCATGAAGTCGATGCCCCACACGTCAAATAATTCAACCTCTAGAATTGTGTTAAGTGGCATCTCGTGTCTCTTTGATATATTGCCAACTCTTTGGCATCTGTCACATTTTAACACGAACACATGGGCATCCTTAAAAAGTGTCGGCCAGTAGAATCCACATTGTAATACCTTAGCTGTCGTTCTTTCTCCCCCGAAATGACCACCATAGTCAGATGAATGACATTGTTGTAGAATACTCTCCATTTCATCTTCGGCAACACACCTTCTTATTAATTGATCTGCACACTGCTTGAATAAGAATGGCTCATCCCATAGATAATGCTTCACATAATGTAGAAATTTTTTTTTCTGCTAACTGGTCAAATCTGGCAGAAACACCTTTCCCACGATGAAATTTACAAAATCTGCATATCATGGTGTCTCCAACTGTACAGCAAATAATTGTTCATCCGGGAAAACCTCGTTGATCAATGTTTTATCATCCTTATTCAGCTTTGAATTCTCTAACCATGATAAATAATCAGCAACCTGATTTTCTGTCCCTTTCCGATCCCGGATCTCCAAATCAAACTCCTGCAGTAATAGTATCCATCGAATCAATCTCGACTTGGCGTCCTTCTTAGCTATCAGATATTTAATTATCGAGTGATCTGTAAACACAATCACCTTGGTCCCAATCAGATACGAACAGAATTTATCAAAGGCATAAACAACTGCCAATAGCTCTTTTTCTGTGGTTGTATAGTTTAGCTGGGCATCCGATAATGTTTTGCTAGCATAATAAATGGCATGGAAAGTCTTATCTTTACGTTGACCGAGAACCACGCCAATCGTAAAGTCGCTAGCGTCGCAAATTAATTTAAACGGACTACTCCAATCTGGTGCTACTATGACCGGTGCAGTAATTAGCTTTTGTTTCAACACTCTGAAGGCTTCATGGCATGCCTTATCAAAGTTAAACAGAACATCCTCCTCCAAAAGACTACACAATGGCTTTGTGATTTTGGAGAAGTATTTTATAAACCTTTTATAAAACTCTGCATGTCCCAAAAAACTTCGAATATCCTTAACCGAAGAAGGCGGAGGTAAGTTCTCAATGGTTTCAAGCTTTGCTCTGTCTACCTCAATTCCCTTTGCAGAAACTTTATGACCCAGAATTATCCCTTCTTGGACCATAAAATGGCATTTTTCCCAATTTAAGATCAAGTTTGTCTTCATACACCTTTTGAGCACGAGAGTGAAATTGTCCAAACAATGATCAAATGAATCTCCAAAAATTGAGAAATCATCCATAAATACCTCGAGGTTATGCTCTACCATATCAAAAAAGATGGCCATCATACACCGTTGAAACGTCACAAGAGCATTGCATAACCCAAAAGACATTTTTCGGAAAGCAAACGTACCGTAAGGGCATGTGAATGTCATTTTTCCCTGATCTTCGGGTGCTATGGCTATCTGATTGTAACCTGAGTAACCGTCCAAGAGGCAGTAATACCCATGTCCTGCAATCCTGCCCAACATCTGATTAATAAATGGTAAAGGGAAATGGTCCTTCCAAGTGGCCTTGTTCAACTTTCTATAGTCCATGCAAACTCAACAACCCGTAACTGTTCAAGTAGGGATCAATTCATTATTCTCATTCGCCACTACTGTCATCCCCTCTTTCTTTAGCATACATTGAACGGGACTCACCCATGAGCTATCAGAGATTGGATAAATAATACCTGCATCCAACCATTTTATGATTTCTTTTTTAACTACCTCCTTCATGATGGGGTTTAAGTCTTCTTTGTTGCTCGATAATTGGTTTTGCTTCCTCTTCCAGTAGAATCTTATGCATACAAATTGATGGGCTTATTCCTTTGATATCTACAAGAGTCCACCCAAGAGCTGTTTTGTATTGCCTCAGTACCCTTAACAATTTTTCCTCTTGAACCACATCCAGTGAAGCAGAAATTATAACTGGCAAAGTAGAAGACGAACCAAGATATGCATACCGAAGATGGTTTGGCAGTGGCTTGAGTTCTCAGATTGGCGGTTCTTCTAATGAAGGTTTGACCTTATCTGTTGGCTTTCCCAAGTATTCTAAGGGTTCAAACTTTGGCCTGACTTGTGTAAACTTTGGAGCCGAATCTAACATCTGGGCCAATTCTAACATAACTAAGTCTTCAGACATGTTTTCATTCACCAGTGTCGCTTCTAGAGGATCTTTGTTCACTACTTTTATAAATGCGTCATTAATCGCTCCCTTAATCAAATCAACCCTGAAGCATTCTTCCTCTTCCTTCGGAAATTTCATAGCTTTGAACACGTTAAAGGTTACTTCTTCATCTTGGACCCTCATTGTCAATTCTCCTTTCTGTACATCAATTATTGTTCTACCCGTAGCTAAAAACGAGCGCCCAAGGATAATTGGTATGTTATTATCTTCCTCAAAATTAAGAACTATAAAGTCCACCGGGAATATAAACTTATCTACCTTTACAAGTACATCTTCCACTATTCCCTTTGGATAGGTAAGAGATCTATCAGCAAGCTGCAGAGTGACATTTGTTGGTGTAGCTTCCTTCAACCCAAGTTATTGATAGACCGATAGTGGCATAAGGTTGATACTAGCCCCCAAATCACACAGACATCGGCTAAAGAACTAAGTTCCAATTGTGCACTGAATGGTGAAGCTGCCTAAGTCCTTCAACTTTGGTGGCAACTTACTTTGTAGGATATCACTACATTCCTCTGTCAACGCTACCGTCTCAAACTCCCCTAACTTCTTCTTTCTTGCTAGAATATCTTTCATAAATTTGGCGTAGCTGGGCATTTGTTCTAGAGCATCTACGAATGGGATGTTAATCTACAGCTTTTTGAACACTTCTAAAAATTTTGAGAACTGTTTATCCAGCTTCTGCTTTTGAAATCTCTGTGGAAATGGCAAAGGTTGTGTAACTGGAATCTGCTTTTCTTCATTTTGTTTTTCCTCAACTCTTCCCTCAGATTTTCCTGCTGAATTTCCAGCCATTGTTTCATCTTCCTTCTCAACACTAGCTTTCTTATGTTCGTCAGAATTTGCAACCAACTCCTTTCCACTTCTGAGTGTAACTGCTTTGCACTGTTCATTCCCATCTTTCCTTGGATTCTTCTCAGTATCACTCGGTAACGACCCTTGAGGTCGGTTGTTTAAAGCACTGGCTATCTGCCCAATCTGATTTTCAAGATTCTTTATAGTTGCTGATTGATTCTTCGTTGTTACTTCAAACTGAGTCGTCATTCTTGCTAACAAATCCTCCATTTGAGACAGTTTATCTGGTTGTTGAGGTTGTTGGGTATGTTGTTGAGGCTGAAATTTCGGTGGGTATGCTTGTCTTGGAGCTTGATGTTGTTGTTGATTGTTGGTCCAAGAAGGATTTGTGTTGTTCCTCCATCCGGAATTGTAATTGTTTGAATTGTTGCCCTGTTGTCGATTGTAATTGGACACAAATTGCGCTGACTCAGAATTTATTGCAAACTGATCACTCCAGTGATTTCCCGCACATAACTCACACACCGTCTCCATTTTCTGAACACTTTGCATTCCAAGTGAATCTATCTTCTTTGTAAGAGCTGAAATTTGAGCTGTCACTTGGGCTGATAAAGCTGTCATTGCATCCACTTCATAAACTCCGGCTGGCTTTGGGTGATTCAATCTTGCAGTTGGCCACTGGTAGTTGTTAGCTGTCATTGTCTCTAGCAACTGATATGCCTCATTACAATTCTTGGTCATAAGAGCCCCACCTGTTGCAGCATCTATACTTGACCTCACCGTATTATTCAACCCGTTATAAAAAATCTGCACTTGCAGCCAATTAGCCACACCATGGTGTGGGCATCGTCTCAACAAGTCTTTAAACCGTTCCAGGCTTCATATAATGATTCTGAATCGTGCTGAACGAAGGAAATGATATCGTTCCACATTTTTGTTATCTTTGCAGGCAGGAAGAACTTTGCAAGAAACTTCTGAGCTAAGTCATTCCAAGTGGTAATTGAGCCTGGCGGAAGTGAATAAAGCCAATTCTTAGCTTTATCTCTAAAGGTGAATGGGAACAATCTAAGTCTTATAGCATCTTTCGCTACTCCTTGATATTTGAATGTATCACAAATTTCCATGAAACTAACCAAATGATAGTTTGGGTCATCATTTGGCAACTCTCCAAATTGAACGGAATTCTGAATCATCTGTATTGTTCCAAGTTTTATCTCAAAACTAGCAGCAGTAATAGCAAGCCCCGTGATACTCGACTGAATTTCGGTAACTTGCGGCATAGCATAATCCCACAATGACTTTTGCTCCTGTTCAGCCATTTGATCTTGTTTCTCCAGTGTTTCTCGTGTTTCTTTAACCCACTTACGCAACCACTTTAACCGTTTTTCAATATCATCCTCGTATGGTTCAAGCTCTGACTGTTTCGATCGCGTTTGCATGCACGAGAAAAATACACCTGAA
This sequence comes from Aralia elata, assembly GCA_034770075.1. NCBI lineage: Eukaryota > Viridiplantae > Streptophyta > Magnoliopsida > Apiales > Araliaceae > Aralia > Aralia elata. Next base: position 23,187,275 of record CM068386.1, read on the forward strand.
AATAACAGAAAAATAAAAGTTTAAATTAAGATTAACTCTATCGAAATTAAGAATAACAAAATATTAAATTAATTTCCCCGACAACAGCGCCAAAAACTTGTTGCCTAATTTCTTACTAGCACTTAACACGCAAGTATACGCGTTCGTTTACAGTATTTAGCAAGCAAAGATATCGTTCCCACGAGGAAATAAGTTAATATCTATCAATTACCAAATTCAATTTAATTAATCCTATTCAAACTACGAATATTGGTTTTAAGTTGAGAATTATAAATAACCAAAATTAACTAATAAATAAGGTTTATAAGAATAAATTACAGATTTAATGAGTTAAGATTACAACTTCCCTTGATATTTCATTTAAATCAATTCACTACCTATTTAATGTTGATAATTAACATGAATCACTAACCCAGAACTCTTTCCAGAATTCACGCACTTCTTCCGAATAATACATAAACAAATCCTCATAAATCTAGCGATTAAACAATAGAATTATAAAGAACACCCTAATCAATTCACTCACTATATTCCTATGTGAATCAAATTAATTAGGGTTTCAAGCTCAAGTTCTATCAGTGGTTATAAATGACACGCGGGTATATTCCTATCCTACATGCTAATCATATTAATCCTATTTAGATTACATGAACAGAAGCTATTATATCCAAATCTAAATCTATATTCCATTTTCCAATTTTATATAGATTATCCCAATAACTGTTGGCCAAACAATTACTCAACAAGCACAAGATATAATAAATAATTCAATGTAAATCACTTATATTAAATACGAAGCATCAATTTAAAATTCATACCAAGTTCCGTTGTAATCTTAATTGGAAATTAGTTCAAACAATAAAAAAATCATCATCCAAATCATAAGTTTAAACATCTCAAATAATTACAAGAATTAAAGATTTTGAAGGAAATAGAAGAAACTGTATGGTTGCTCCTAATCTTCTTCTTAATCTCCAGCCCTTGAAATCCTTCTTTGTGTTCTCCTCTTTTTGTTTCTGCAAAACTCTTGTTACGTTCTGTTCTGAAGTCTTCTACCTTGTATATCAGTCAAAACCCTTGTTTCTATTCCTGATTGGCTTCCGATTCCATCTCAGCCGCACAAACCGCAACTCAAATCGCACTAGAGCGCCTAGGCGCTCAATTTAGTATAATTCCAAGCGCCTAGGCGCTTGGCTTGGACCACAGAATTGCAAAAATGCCATTATGCTCAATTTAAATAATTCTTTAATCTTTTTCTTCACCAAAATGTCAGGTATGCCCCTCTAGCTCCAACCTACACAAATAAACACTAAAACAAATAAAATGACCCTAAAAATACTTAAAGATAGCAATAATTAAGCTTAACAACACTTGATTTCGTAAGTATAACATTCACTCATCAAACACCACTTTCGGGCACTCTCTGTTGAGTTTCTTAGATGCCTTCTCAAGATACAATCAGATCTCGATGCTTAAGGAGGATATCCCGAAGATGGCGTTCATCATGTACCGTGCTATCTATGCCTATAAAAAGATGCCATTCAGATTGTTAAATATAGGGGTAACCTACCAACGAATGATGAATAAAGTAATCTAAAGGCAGATCGGGTGTTATATGGAGGTATATGTAGACGACATAATTGTAAAAATCACGACAATTCGGGATCACTTGTCGAATTTGGAGGAGTGTTTTCTGACTATTCGGGACCATAATATACGGTTAAACTCAACTAAGTGCACGTTTGGTCTCGGATCAGGGAAGTTCCTCGAGTATCTGGTTAGCAAACGGGGGATTGAAGCCAACCCAGAGAAGATAAAAGCTATAATGGATATGAGGTCCCCACGTACCTTCAAGGAAGTTCAGCGGTTGACGGGCAAAATGCAGCGCTCAGGAGGTTTATGTCCCGATCAACGGAGCGGTGTCTCCCCTTTTTCGATACTTTGAAGGGGTCAAAAAAAGAAAAAACTTTTCAATGGACTTGAGAGTATGAAGACACGTTTCAAGGAATAAAGAAGTATCTGTCTTCGGTTCCGTTATTAATAAAGTCGGTTCCTTCTGAACCGCTATATTTGTATCTGGTGGCGAGTTCCTTGGCAGTCGGTGTTGTTCTAGTAAGGGAGTCGGGCGAAAAATAGTATTTGGTTTATTACGTCAGTCACGTTCCTTTGGATGCTAAGACTCGATATCTGAATCTGGAGAAGTTCGTTTATGCCTTGATTATAGTCAGTCGGAAGCTTCAACACTATTTTCAGGGTCAGGTAGTGGTGGTTTATACGAATCAGTCCCTTAAAAAGGTGCTACATAAAACGGATGTCTCGAGTCGGCTGGTTGCGTAGGCATTGGAGTTGAGTCAGTTCGCCTCGGAGTATCATCCACGGACAGTGATAAACGGTTAGGCCTTGGCCAATTTTATGGTGGAGTGTTCGTTTAACGAACTGAATTCGTAGGTTCAGTTGGGTGAAAAGGTATATTTGGTTACTGGTTTTCGGCCAACAAAGTCCTCATTGGCTCTTTATGTCGACAGATCTTTGACATCGGATGTTAGTGAAGCAAGGGTTATATTGACCAACCCTAAGAGGTTTAAAGTTTAGCAGGCTATTCATTTTTGGTTCAAACCTACCAACAACAAAGTAGAATATGAAACGATCTTGGCAGGGTTGCGATTGATGAGGAGCTTAGAGGTTCGACACTTGATTGTGTTCAGTGACTCGCAGTTGGTTGTTAAGTAGATTGTAGGAGAGTACGAGGCTTGGGGACAAAAATGACTAAGTACTTGACTGAAGTTAAGAGTCGACTTCATTACTTTAATTCTTATTCCTTCTAGGGTATGGATTGGTTAAATAACACTGTGGTCGATGCCTTGTCAAAGTTGGCCACAACAGATATGAGTTCATTCAGTAGGTTGGTGTATTTAAAGGTTCTTAATGCCCCGAGCATTCAGAAGTCGAAGGTCTTGGTAATAGAGAGGTCGAAGTATTGTCTTACCCCTTATCTCGATTATCTCAGTTAAGGGAAATTGTCTTCTGACCAAATGTTAGCCAAAAAAGTGAAGCACTGGAGTTCTTACTTCTGTCTGATTGATGGAGACAGAAGCTTATTATTCCCCTTTATTAAAGTGTTTGGTACTATCTGAAGCGACGTACATTCTTCGAAAAGTACGCGAGGGTATATGTGGAGACCGTATGGGGGCTAAGCCGTTAGCATATGAGTTGGTGAGATAATGTTATTACTGGTCGGCCATGTTTCAGGAGGCAAAGGTTTATGTAAAGAAGTGTGTCAAGTGCTAGCTTAATAGTCCTGTTCCGCATCAACCTCCAAAGGAGTTGTCATCAGTTTTGTCCCTGATCCCATTTATAGTATGAGGAATTAACATCCTAGGTCCATTACCCAAGGCGAAGGGTTAGCTAGCATTTGTGGTTGTTGCTATCGACTATATAACTAAGTGGATAGAGGCCAAACCTTTTTAGACGATCACTGAGCAGGATTGTATGCAATTTTTTAAGGAGTTAGTGGTGTTCCGGTTTGGTATTCTTGTGGCTATGGTATCGGAGAACGGGGGTTAGTTTTGTGGGGGCCAAGTTTGAACAGTTCCTAAAGGATTTGAACATTCAACATCGTACGGTCTCGGTGGCCCATCCTCAGTCAAACAGTCTGGTGGAAGTCACGAATTGGACTTTACTAAATAGCATCAAAAGGAGGCTAGATGAGGCCAAAGGTAGATGGTCAGCGGAGCTGCTTGGTGTTTTGTGGTCCTATGGAACTACCCCCCGGACCACTACAGGAGATTCTCTTTTTTGGTACCGATGTCTTTATACCAGTGGAGATCGGGTCCCCTTATCTTCAAATTAGCTAGTATAATAAGTTATACAATGATGGGGGTCTTTGGCTCAACCTAGATTTGTTAGACGAAGTTCGGGATTCAGCGATGATAAAGTTAGCTATCTATCAGCGGCCAACTGCTCGGCATTACAACCGGGGTGTTAAATAAAAAAGGTTCGAGGTTGGCAATTTGGTGCTTCGAGAAGATGAGGCTTCTACCCCTCAGAACACAGGAAAATTTATGCCTAACTGGGAGGGACCGTATGAAGTCGTGGGAGTGTTGAAGCTAGGAACCTATCGACTTTGAACTATGAATGGTGTGGACATTAAGAATACTTGGCATGCTGGGAGGCTTCAAAAATATTACCAATAAGATATGTTCTCTGTTTACAAGTGTAATATTTTCATTTAAACTTTGCAGTTATGTAATTTTGGTGGGAGTAAACAGTGGATTTGTAGACTTATTACATTATTAATAAAGTCAATTTATGTTAGATGACTTATACTTGCAAAAAATTTCAATATATCAATTCTTTATATGTAAGATGTCATATAAGTTCAAAAAATATATATACATGTACAATTATTGGTGGGAGGGGGGTCCTCTTCGGCCTCGATTCCTTCATTTTCATCATTGGAGAAGCTGATGAGTAGAGGGTCGAAGTCAGCCGCCTTTATTTTTGCCTTGGCATGTTGGTAACCTTTGTCGAACTGTTTCAAGACCGCCTCGGTCAATTCGAGTGACGCTTTATATTCTTCGATGACCTTTTGTCGGTTAGCTTCGAAAATTTGTGGGCCTTGGGCTCGAAGTTCTTTCAGCTCTTTCTCCAGTTTTGAAGTGCCTTTTACCAACTTTTTCATTTGGAAGTGCATCTCCCGAAGATGACCTTCCCAGTCTTTCATAGCCTTCCTTATTTCTTCATTCTCTTCCTTCAGTCCGATCTTGTCTTCCAAAAGCCTTTGTCTTTGTTCAGCTAGTTCGGAAGATTATCATTTTAGCGTCTTTAATTGGCGCAGTAGCTCTTGAGACTTAAATGCAGTGTCGGCATGTTGAACCTGCTCTTTTTTCATATTGGACTTTAGGGTTTAAACTTCTTTTTGGAGGCATTCAACTTCGGCTTCCAAATCCTTTTCTTTGGTCGTTATTGCGGTGAGGTTGTGCAATACTCAACCAAAGGCAGCTAGAGCCTGAAAGAATGAAACATTACACTCAGTTTGCCAAGATGATAAATATATTTAAAGGAGTTATGTGTTGTGTTTACCCAACCCCCATGGACTGCACTGAAAACGATGAGTTCTTGGGGGCTGAGTACTTCAAATCTCATGTCATCCCCTAGGAGGATGAAAGCGTCGAAGAGCTCGATGGAGGTAGTCGTCAGGAATGTTTTCAGGCCATATAGTGGTCGAGGGAGGGGTTCATTGTCTTAGTACGGATTTGGAAAGAGGTTCGACAGTTTTCGAGGATAGGTGTTATTTGTTGGGAAGGTTTGGCGGGTGTTGGGCTTATTTCTATGCATGTTTTCTTTGAAGGGGGTTCGACAGTTGGTTTTTCGAGCCTTTTTTCTTTTATCGGGTGCGGGTTCATTTAATATTGATTGTTAGGGTTCAGTTGTGGTTGATGGTTGGATAAGTTCGGGAATGATGCCTTAGGGAGGTTTGGTGGAAGGAGTCGAGGGTGTGGAAGAGGTTTTCGTTGCTGCATTCACTAGCCTTCGTTTTTTCTTTTTTAGCAAAGCCCTTTTCTCCTTATTATCTAGCTCTAGGGAGCTCTTAGGTGTGGGTGCAGGCTTCGGCATGGGAACAACGAAAAAAGGTTCTACTGCGATTGGCTTCTCCATTCGTTGGTTGTTGTCGGGGGTGTCTCGGTGGTTAGTGTGGGGAAGCCTTTAGTTGTTGCAGCTTCAATGGGCGGCTTCAATCCGATCTAGGCGATCGGTTACGGTTTGAAGATGGTTACTGCAAACAAATAATGATTAGTGAGGATCAAAGTTAAACAGCTTTTGTATGTATTATACCATACTGAGTTTGGGATTTATATTTATGGTTGAAAAGCCAAGATTAGTCGGATAGCGGGTCTAGGGACCAGTCCATCTTCGGCATCTTGGAGTAAAAGGCCTTGAACTCTTCGATCCGGTCCTGGGGTGGAGTCAAACCCGAAGGTAGTCTTCGAGGGTTCGCCCCAGTTCAGGAGCAGATGGGTGTCGGGGCCCTTGATAAAGACCTAGTATGAATGTCATCCTTTGATGCTAGAGGAAGTTTTCATCCATACGCGTCAGCCCATCTGTTTATTCAGTTGGCGATACCCTGGTTCCTTTAACTGGCCCAGGGTAAACATGGCGAAGAAGAAGTCCAAGGAGGGCTCGACTCTGCACTCTTGGCAGAAGGGCGATGAAGTAAATGAGGTGAATGTAAGAGTTCAACACCAGTTGTGTGAACCCGATCCCAACAAAGCATAAAAAAGTTGAAATAAAATCGTGTAGAGAGAATCGTAGCCCGTATTTCAGCGTGTATATGGGGACGGCGACCCATTCGCCCCTGGGCTGTAAGTACATTCTCTCCGATAGGTTTGGTGTTCGGAGTTCGTACTGATCTGGTATCTGGTACTGGGGTCGGAGGTGAGGAAGCATACATACTGATACGGAAGATCTGGTGTTGATGTGCGAATAGGCTTTTTTCGATTGACATTGTTCCTGAATCCTCATATCTCTAATTTCAGCCTTGCTCATTTTAGGGGAGGAGGATTTTTCAGTTGTGGGTGAAGGGGGTGTTGGGAGCATGGAATCGATGGTAGTGGTGGCTTGAGTTGTGGTGGGGGGAATGGCACTGTCGCCAGTGATGGTGGTTCCTGTTGTGTTGATGGACGGTATCGTTGTTGTGGGTAAAGCGATGGAGGTGGTGGTAGAGGCAGTTGCAGCAAGGGTTTGGTCAGCAGTAGGGACGGGTTGGACAGTGTGTTCACCAGACATGGTTGGGAAAGTATGGTCGAGGGGCGTTGTGATTTGATGAAGGAAATATGACCAGAGAAGATTTTCGTTCGGTGTGAGGGAGGCAGTAGATGCTTGAGCTTTTTGGGAAAGTTTGAATGTGTGGATGAGAAGTGGCGGTTCGTATGCTTGAAGGAGAAGACTTAGGAGATGACAGACCTTGTGGGCACATTTTCCTATTTACGGCGTGATGATGATAGTGGTGGGTCTCGGTCAGGTACGTGGCATACGGGAGTGATGGTTTGGCTTCTGTAGCAGCAATATATTATTTATTGACCAATTTTTGTACTCTCTTATTTTAAGTTTCTTATAATAAGATAGTAGGGGGAAAAGTTAGAGTGTGGTTTGATGGGTCCGGAAGATTTGGTGGGATTCGTGCCACGTGGCGGAATATCACAGTAAGAGATTTGACATTCTAGAGGGTCTACAGTCTAAGTAGACTTATGACTCCCTTGGTCTATTTGACTTCTTATTTCTGAAGAAGTTGAATTTTATTCAATCAAGGGATTTACAGTTATCTTTACACAGGACTCCTAGTTTAATTGGGGGATGTGTGGTCAGGCTATAAATATACAGCCATAATTCATGTTTCAGGTACTTGCACATTATCTACTTTTATGCACTAAAGCAATTACAAACTTTCATTGTTGACGTTTTCTAGCTCGTACTTATTCTCACACCGGAGTTATCCTCCGGCGGCCCCGGCCGTCAAGCTTTTTGGTGTGTTTGTTTGTTCACTGTGCAGATTAAATTCGCTATTTGGTGATTCGGCAAGCGAACAGATTTTGCGTTAGCACTTAAGATTTGAATATCCATGTTGTCTTTTTTTTCTTTTTTCTTTGAAGCAGTCCAACGATTGAAAATTTTCATTACTCTAAAATATCATAAACAACTAAAAGAAGAATATTATAATGAGCATTTTCTAACCAAAATATAGAAACATGAAAATCAAAATCAAAATCAAAATCCTGTACTAACTTCGTAAGACCATGAGTCACTCTATTTCCTTCTCGACAAACATGCGAAAATTTCACCGATATAAGATCACACCGATCCACTCTATTTCTGAATATCCATGTTGTCTTTAATTTGGTTGAAGAAACTTCAAATATTATTTTGAGAGTAAATATTCAATACGACAACATGTCGTTTGGAGAATAATTTATCTACGATGACTTATTTATCTCATGTTACGTCATGAAAGAGAAAGAGAAAGAGAAAAATAAAATCAGCATAACGAGAGAAATACAATTTATTTACGATTAGACGACATGAAAATCTGTAACGCGGTAAAAAATAATTTATATACATATATAAAGAAGCATCATACTTCAATAGTGAGTTTGAATTTGCATTATTTGCAGGTACATTGTCAATCTCCATGAATTTATAACTAGTAAGTCAGTTGAATGATCCATCTCTATCAGCAAATCAAAATTTTTTGATTCAAGAATTACACTGGTGATTCTATGAAAATGATTTATACATGTGTATGGAGTAGGAATGTAGGATATGTGGTGCTTTTCGAGTAGCTAATTAATGACACTCTTGAACCATTATTTGTACTTGCCCATGACCATTCCCCACCATTGACCCACAGACAAGTTTTTATTGTGTCAAAAATAAATTTATATGTTTTGTTAAAGATAGAAATATGGATTTAGTAGTTCCCTACGAAAATTAATAATCAGTTAACCTAATTTTTTTTATCATATATTTTATGTCTGTACCAAATATCATAAAAGTTTATATTAAGTCTGTTTGGTATATCATATATTTACGTCTGTATCAAATATGATAAAAGTTTATATTTAATATGTTGGTTCGAATCATATCACTCTAATATTACATAATGTATTTGATCATTGTGTTAATGTGACTCACTAAAACATTTGCTTCACCAAATTATATTGTAACTAAAATTACGTCTATAATCAGATTACACTATTTTTACTTCTTTTTTTATTACACTCATGCAACGATATATTCTCACAATATTTTTGTAACTTTGTTGAAGGAAGATGATCTCCTCCATTATCAATGGCGATAAAGCAAATTGTAATATGCACACAAATTTATAATATGGCAAATTAATCATCATGACATTTCTCTTTTTATTTCAAGTTTGCCCAATTCTAAGCTTCATAAAGTCAATTGTATTTATTTTAAAGTAGGGTAAAATAGTCAATTCATCCGGTGTATTTGACATTCATCTTACAGTCTTACTCACAACCAATTAAACTAAAATTAGACCAAAATGTAATGTCAAATATAAAATGTTGCACAAATTTCAAAGATAAATCAAACAAATACATTGTAATATGATAAATTAATTGTCATTAATTCACAATCACACTGCATTACATCCAAAGAGATATTACATGCAAAAATAAATCGGTGAGGCAAACAACGATATTTTTTTTTTTTTGAAAATCCTATTTTTTGAAAAATATAATATAATATTATAATTAAGTATGTCATCCTTGTTATAATATCAAAAAATAATCAAATTTTATTAAAGCATGAATAAATAAACTCACAAATAAGTCTCATATAAAGAGAAAACAATGATAAATTAATTTTACTTTTATTTCAAAATATTGGTTTTTAAATGTAACAAATTTTGACGGAGAAGGTAGTGACTTTTATCAATGACAGAATTATGTTGCAGAATGTAATGATTAAAAGGTCAAAATATATTTTAGTAACACTGGGAAAATATCAAATTAAATTATAATTAAGTAGTATTATTTTACTCTCATTTCCTATGACATGAACCAAGGAAGTGGAGTCAATGTTAGAACCTGAATTTTTGGAGTCCAACTCTGACCTACAATCAAGGTTGGTCCAAGTCCACCAAGTTACAATCCTTAATCAGATCAAAGTGAATCTTGAATTCACACGGTTCAAATGGACAGTTTATTTAAGCAATTTATAAAAATAAGTTGTATTTTATATATCAGATAGTTACACTTGTATAACAAATGTCATTTGAAATCAAACCATGTACATAAAATGCAACATATTTCTCTAGATGATCCAAATAAACATCTCATATACAAGTGTTTGTAATCAAGATCCGATTGGAGAATGAAGAAATTCTCCAAAATCTCACCTATATGGAAGGAGGATTGAACTCAATTTTCACTTTATTGGAAAAAGTGAAGAAATCGATACTCTCCCCTATAGTGATGTGGTTGATACACAATTTCTTATTTAAAAAAAAAAGATAAAAAAATATTGGAAGGAAAAAATTTAGGAGATTTTCTTTTCTTTTTTTTTTGTTAATTAATTTAGGAGACTTTCTCCCTAGTAAAAGTCCTATTCCTATGGATCAAGAGCTGGGGTTTTAACCCTTCATTGTAAATAGAGAGACATAACTGCAATGATCAAATATGCTACTCTATGGCCTCAAGAAGACCACAACTATTCTAAACATCTTTTATACAATTAATTGCCTAGAAGTTTATAATTAAAAATTGTGCTAAATCTCACACAGGATGTTTCTCCGAATGCCCAAGCCGTAGTACAGGTATTCATCGAAAATTCCTGCTAACAAAATTTGACATAAATATGAATCAATTTTATTCACATGTAAAAATGATATTTTTATATGCGTATTTTTTCATATGGATATAAAATCCATTCGCTATTCATGTAAAAAGAATCATATAAAAATATTATTATTTTTATTTAAAAATATCAGTTCCTATTGTAAAATGTAACAAATTTTAAGAAGGGGGGGTAACTTTTATCAATGAAAGAACTATAAACGAAATATTACGATCAATTTGTTTTCAAAAAGAAAAAAAAATTAACGATCAGTTAGAAAATATATATTTAGTAATATCGGGAAACCCTAATCTCCATAACTTTCAATTTAGATCTAGGAATGATCTCTTTCTCTTTTATAGAGACACTCCTCTAGATGTTTTTGTTATCATTAATCTACTATATGGCGGTTATTTTCTTCCTTTGTGGAGTTTGTTTTCTCCTTTTACGAGATTTTATTTTCTCATAATTTGTTGTTAGATCTCTCGTTTTTTTTTAACTCTTGTAGAAGCCATTTTTCTCCTTTAGTGAGCTTGGATTCTCTCTATGTAAAAAATTATTTTTGGTTACGATGATGGATGATTTCAGATAAACTAATTGGATGCAGGATGCGGTATGTCTCCGACAGTTATTTCTTGATTGTTTTATTTTTTGCTTAGAGTGTGAAAGTTTGTAATTCGAATTTTATTTTTAGATAAAGTATCCCATCAATTGTATCATGCACATGATTCGTATCTTTCATTAAATGAATTAATCTTCCCTGGTCATGTCTTCTCGGAGTTTGTCAAAAAAAAGTAATGCCGGGAAAAATATCAAAGTTAAATTATTTGGCACAAACTTGATTTTTGTAGCACTTCATTGCAAAGTGAAAGTAAGAAAAAGACATATTTTTCTCTTTTTATAGATTATTATTATAATGTAATTTCGCAATTAAAAAATACTTAAAACATTAAAACAAAACTCTCATTTATGTAGCAGATGTGTAGAGAGATTGAATTATTGGTCCTAACATTATCAAGAGGGACAATTGTCACGTTGAGAGTTATTAAGGGAGAGATCTTGTCTGAAAGTGAGGGCTTAATCAAAATCAGGACATTTATTTTCAGTCGGCAAGTCGGGTCTCTTTCTATTTCAATTTCCACACGCCCCCAATCAGATGCTATGTTCCTTTGGTGGGCGTCAAAAATCAGAAATCATATCCAACTCATCATATATATATTCAAATAAAGGAAAATGATATATTTTTAATCAATTATATGAACAAATATGAGTAATAATTTTTTAAAATACATATATAATATGATGAATTACTCTTATAATTATATTTAAATTTATGTATTAATGTTTTTCTCAATTGTAATTTGACAAAAAAAATTCATAATATATAACAAGATTCTTCATACTTTAAATACTCGTAAGTCCCATCATCTATAAAATTACTCCATCCTTTTTAAAATTTTATATATATATATATATAAATTTTTTTAAATATATATTTTTCTTAAATATTAGTTTGAAATGTAATACTGGTGACATGATGCTACTCAATCTAACTTTTATTAAGTAATAACTTGTTAAGAATTTCATGTTAATTTATTGTCTAAATTAAAATGTATCTCCAATTTTAAAACGAATAAAAAGAAAAATATATATGTTGGTTGTCCTTTGGATCTCTATGAATAAATGTTTGCTACTCTCTCTTCCAAAACAAAAATCATTTGTAAATAAAATTAAAAAAAATCAACAAAGAGTTCTCTTTTCATGGATAGTAATATAAAATGACACAATATTTTTAAGTTTGTCACCTTAATTTATTATCATGTCATCACTATTTAACTAAAATATAAAACAAAAAAAAATATCTTCAATATTTACAAATTTTATAGATGTGCCTCTCTTTTTTGAAATGGATGGAATATTACAATTACTTTGTCTTATGTGCGTTTATTTCTTTTACCATGTGATTATTTTTTAATTCATGTTAATTAGCATGATATATGTTACTAGGCTCCACTCTAATATTTTAAAACTTTTAGATTTAATTAGTAACTTAATATGTATTAGACTTTTTTTTTACAATAAACCTTGTGAAAATACATAAATAATTTTCATTTATTCATAAAGATTTGAATTACATATATCGTATAATTAAGGGTTACCTACTCTATATAAGCATAAAATCCGGTACAAACTTTTAAAATCAAATTATATCATACACATCGACACAAATTATCTCTCACAAACGATAGATTACCCCCAAAAATAAGATTGTAAAATGAACTAAACAGTTCGAGTTTGATTCGTACTCGCTCGACTTAAAGTTTGATTCGAACTCGACTCGAAATATAAACGATTTAAATATGAGCAAAATTTAAAGTTCGATAAATTACTCGAATCTCTTCAAATTGTAATTTTCTATTGATATTCGGATCATATTCGTTTGAAAAGTTCAAACTGCTTGGGCTCGATTCGAGATTTTACTCGACTCGGTAGCTAAACGAGCCTCAATCAAACCTGATTTCATATTCGATAAAATTTATGAATCAAACTTGAACAACTCATACTCGGCTCGATTCAAATTATTTACACCATTACCTACAAAGGTTGAAAAAAAAAGTGAAAATTTGGCCAAATATGACCTTGTTACAAAGAAAAAAAAATTTCAAGATCTAGGAGTGCCAACAGAGTAAGCCGCAAGTAATTATCAACATAAAAGGTTTGTCTTTGACGGGATTATAATGAACCATCACCGATATAATGTGTTGTGTGTATAAATTATGTGGGGTAAAATAAAAACTTTATAAAATTTAGAATATTTAGTAGAAAAATAAAAAAAAAATTAATATAAAAAGAATAGAATAATAATATAATTAAAGTTATAAGGACAAAAGAGGAAAGAAAAGAGTGACATAAAATCACTCATGCCTCCATGGAGAGTATAATATAGATAGATATAGATGCGTACAAAAATTACATCAAAAGGCAAAGGAAAAGGGAAAAAACATAAGGTCACTATTGAAAAATCAATACATAACCACTTTATGGTTCTATTTAATTTGTAAATAAAATTTCAAATAACGTTGAAATTTGACAATTTTAAGTCTTATTAATTAGTAAGTTATTGAGGGCATTAAATATTATTGATATCCAAATTATATTCTAATCTGCTTGTATACCATTTACGTTCGCATTTAATTTGAATGAAAAATATAGTAACTGCGGTTTTGCTAAAATCACAAAAAAAAAAAATACTCTCTTTCTTCTAAATTTTTTTTAATATATATGTAAATTGTACTTTGCTCATTCTTTTGAGACGGAGGAGGGAGTAGTAAGTTATGGAGAGCATCAAATATTATTAATATCCAAATTATATTCTGAAATGCTTGTGTACCATTTACGCTCGCATTTAATTTGAATGAAAAATGTAGTGACTGCGATTTTGCTAAAAACACAAAATTTTGATTATATTGAAATTTTTGTACCACAAAAAAGAAAAAAAGAAAAGAGAAGGTGATTAACAAACTAACATGAACAAGCTAGGCAAATTAGTACTTTACATGAGGTGGACCTTAAAAATTGGCCAAAAAATCTCCAAAAGAAAAGAATAAATAAATAAATAAATAAATAAATGAAAAAAAGGGAAAGAAAGGACACATGGTGTAGTTAAGAGATGAGGCTGAGTTTTATTGTTGGCCCGCCCTTCTGTTAATGTTTAAGCCTACAGGCCCACATGCTTTCTGACCCACCCAATAAAAGCCCAAAACTAAGCCACAAACTTGGGTCTTGCAGATTAGGTCAGATGGATTTAACTTGTGGGGCCCTTGTCCCGGATTTCTGGCCCATAATTCCTCGTGACATGTTTCCTTCCTCGGATAATATTATGTGCACCAAGTGTCTATAAAAAATTATGCACTAAGAGTAAGACTCATGTATTATTTTACCAATAAAAATGTGTAAAAGATTCAATTATAAGTCCCGCTCTCTATTTTTTTCTCTTTTTTTATACTGTATATGCATAATTTTTTGTGTATAATTGGTGTCCCTAACATTACTCTTCTCTCCATCCTAAAGTAAACAAGTGAATTGCTCGTTTTGTTTTATGAGATAGAGGAAATTTAAGGTACCAAAAAAATACAAAAATAAATAAATAAATACCGAATACAAATAAAAAAGCAAATTTAGTCAAGGATTGGGACATCTAGGTTTGACCTTGTCCACTAAGATGAATATTAACAAAAGGAGGGGGGAAGAAAACAAAAACTCCATGAAAGGGGGTGATTTTGTCATAAACCTATATCATAATTATACGATTATAGATTATAGAGTCTTTTACGTATCATAAAAGTTAAGTTTTCTGTTAAATTGAATAAAATTATAAGGTAACTCACCATATAATATATCTCTATAAAGGGTTTTTTCTTTTTTTTAAACAATAAAAATATAGTCGGACCAGCTTAAACATCAAAAAATTAAAGAATGGAGCAAATCTTTTTTGACCACCAAACCAACCTCTGGGGGATCTTCAACAGAATTATTATTGGCTAATATTTATTTATGTAAGACAATAAATAAATCGATACATAAATTTACAATATATATTATTTTTTATGATTGTATGTATTTCATCTTGACCAACTTAGATTAGAGGAAAATTATCATTTAATTATTGTGTGAGTTTATACTTTCTTCCCATTGTGAAATTAGTTATTTTTACAATATTTTTAACTATAAAATGTGAGTTTACTAAATATTATAACTGAAAATTTATTATGTATACTTATAATAATATCCTTATATAATGGCGGTGTTAAAAGAAAATTATTTATAAAAAAAAAATTGTCAATCTATGAGTTAAAAGGTTTCCTTGAATGGGTACATATTTAACTCAAAAGTTTGTATTCATCCATTCACCCACAAAAAAACAAATAAATAAAAAATAATAATAATTTAAAATTCATTCATTAAATGTGGGGCTTTGTTTTTTTTTAGGTACCTACCAAGTGCATGAATTTTGATCTTTACCATTTCGAAGAATAATATGGTACCAAAATATTAAAAGTGTCCTAGTCACACCTCATTTTCATCCAATCATGACATCTAGCAGTGAGGGTGACGTTATCTTATAGAAACTAGCTGGTTTATTTTTAATTCTTTATTTATTCTATATATATATAATGATTATGAAATATTTTTTTAAATTTTAATTTAATTTATAGTAGAATAACTATAAATTTTGCTCAAACAAACAATGATCAAGGATTTATAATTAAATGTTAGTAATATGTTTATTTTTTTGTTGTTTGTAATTTAATATTGAGCTTATACAGTTTTTAAATTTAACATTTAGTTTTTATAATCAATCTTTTGAATTTATACATACTTATTTAGAATTTATTTAGAGTTAAAAAATTAAATAAGTGAAACCTAAAAACTTAAATTTGGTGTTTAAGAAATTATATATGGCATAAAATTGTTATAAATGAATAAGTTGCCATCATGATTTTTTGCTTTAAAAGGTAACTTAAATTTTAATAATTATATATAAGTGATATTTGTTTCTAACATTGATTAAGTAAAGATTATTAAATTTTAATCATTAATATATTTTATAATATATATTATATTTTTTAATATTAATTATTATTTTCTCATAATATTTTCTCGATATTTTTAATATATAGTTATTTAGGAATTAAATTATTATAGAATAATAAGTCACCATCATGAATTTTAGTTTTAAAAATTAACTAAAGTTTAATCACAATATATAAGTCATAATTATTTTTAACATTAATTAACTAAATGTCTCCAATATTACTTATTATGTAATCATAATATTTATCCTTTATTTTTAATATTTAGTTATTTAGAGTGTAAAGTTGAGTAAAGTAAAATTCTAAATATGTTTTTTAAGTTAAAATTTATTATATGACTAAATAATTAAAGAATTATAAAAATAAAATTATTGTAGAATAATAAGTTAACATTAAAGTTTATAGGCCATAAAAAGAATTTTTGTTCTATAACATTAACTATTAATTTTTTAATAGTGAATAATTTCACAACTTAATTTACTAATTGCATATAATTTAGTTTTATTTTATTATTTTATTATTTATTATTAAAATCTTATGATGTTACGCCATGATCATATTTTGTTGGGGTTAGAAGATAATTATTCCTTATGAATTTGATAGTCATATCTGAAAGAGGTTCATCAAATAATATAATATTAATTATAGTAGACAATTGGATGTGGTTTGTATTTTTTTTAAGCAAATGTTGTAATCATTCTAATACCAATAGTAAGTTAATTTGTGAAATTCAATTTTTTTTCATAAACATCATATATAAAATAATGTTATTTATAAAATAAACATGTGTTTTGCCATCTTTTAAAAAAAATTAAAATATTAAACACTCATAAAACACTATCATTGTTAAATAGTGTAGTTATATTTTAGTACAGTTATATTATAATAATTCTATTGTTTATGTTGTAAATACTAATTCAAATTGCTCTAACTTAATATAGCTTACTTATGTTTCAATATTTTAATTTGTGGATAATTATGATATAATAGTAAAATAATTTGTTACTGTATGATATATCATTGTTAAAATATATTAACAATGATACGTATATGTTTTAATTTAGGCTTATGACAATCCATATTAGTAAAAAAACTTTTATAAGAAATAAAATTGCTATAAAATAATTAGTTATTCTAAAAAAAATTCGAATCATAAATAATGTTTTGGTTCTAGTTAAATTATTGGCTTAAAAAATGTTTTAATAGTAGTTAATAAAATAAAATCATGTGGCTTTAAAAAGTATTTTAGTAGCAGTTAAATTCTAATCTCATACCAAAGACCAAGTACGAAAAAACTTAGTTTTGTCTTATTATATATGTACTAGCTAAGTGTCCCGTGTGAAACACGGGTTTATTTTTTTAATATTTTAATTTTAATTTCTTATTTATTCTATAAATATGATGATTATGAAATATTTTTTTTGAATTACAAATTAAATTATTATTACTATTAGAATGACTACAAACTTACTCAAAGAAGCAATTATCAAAGACTCATATTTGAGTGTTAGTAATATATTTTTTGTATTTGTTGTTATTTTTAATTTAATATTCAACTTTTATGTAGTTTTTAAATTTATATAAATATATATATATATATATATATATATATATAGTTTCTTAGAGTTGAAAATTGAGTAGAATATAAAAGCCTAAACTTGGAGTTGAAGGAATTCTATATGAAATAAAATTATTGTACAATAATAATTTATTGCCATCATGTTTTTTAGTTTTAAAGGTAACTAAATTTTAATAACTAATATATAAGTGAGGAATTTGTTTTTACTATTCAACTTTTATGTAGTTTTTAAATTTTATATATATATATATATATATATATATAGTTTCTTAGAGTTGAAAAATGAGTAGAATATAAAAGCCTAAACTTGGAGTTTAAGGAATTCTATATGAAATAAAATTGTTGTACAATAATAACTTATTACCATCATGCTTTTTAGTTTTAAAAGGTAACTAAATTTTAATAACTAATATATAAGCGAGGAATTTCTTTTTAACATTACTTAACTAAAGATCTCCTATATGAAATAAAATTGGCAACTAAAAGTTTAATTATTTATATATTTTGTAATATATATATATATATGTTTTTAATATCCATTATTATTTTTCATAATATTTTCCCTATACTTTTAGTATATAGTTTCCTAAAAATTTTAATTAACTAAATTTTAGTCACTAATATATAATTCAGAATTATTTTTAACATTAATTAACTAAATGTCTCCTATATGAAATAAAACCGATAATTAAAGTTTAATCATTAATATATTTTAAAATATATGATATATTTTTATTAATAGTTATTATGTAATCGCAATACTTTTTTCTATTCTTTAATATTTAGTTATTCAGAGTTCAAAGCTGAGTAAAATAAAATCCTAAACATGTTTTTAAAATTAAAATTTATTATGTGACTAAGTAATTAAAACATTCTTTTATAGAATAAAATTATTGTAGAATAATAAGTTAACATTAAAGTTTGTCAATCCATAAAAAGAATTTTGATTATACAACACTAACTATTAATTATTTTTAATAGTTAATAATTTCACAACTTAACTTATTAATTACATATAATTTAGTTTAATTTTATCTTATTATACATGTATTATATAGATATTGATGGTTAATAAAGAGTACATAAATAAAATCAAATATACATTGTCGTTTTTGGTAATGATGGATCCTATTATACGTGTATACAATTTTGGGGCAAGGAAAATTATTGTAAAGTTTATTTCCTCCTTCCTTTTCTCCTCTTTCTTTGCATATTAAAGAGTGTTTCAATTATACTAAAATTTTAGGCCTATTTAAAATAAATAAAATAAAATTAGAGAGATTTTAAAAAGTATTTTAGTAGTAGTTAAATTATAGACCTATATCAAAATGAAGACAAAAAAACTTAATTTTGTCTTATTATATATGTATAGAGGATGAATCTAAAGCATATATCTTAAATAACATACATTTATTAAAACTATGTCGTGGGTGGCGGATGGTATTTTTATAAATAAAAGGAAAGCAAGTGGGACAACTATCTTTTAATATTATTTTATTTTTTAAAAAAATCTCTAAAACGACGGAGTTTTATTAAAAGTATACTATTTAAGAGGTATGTTTTAGATCTATCATCTATATGTATATATATCTATATGTATATATAGATATAGATATATAGATATAAATATAGATATAGATTGAAGGACTCGCCTTCCATAAATAAGACTCACACATGGTACGTCAACAGGCAAATTATTTTAGTCTCTAAATTGAATTCAAATTGAAATTGAAATACACCCTAAACCTAAATCTAAACCTTAAATAATATTAGTGTTTTAGAATTAGGTAAATCAAAATATGAAATGGAAAAGAAAAGTAGAATTAGATTTTTTTTTTTTATTTTTTTTGATAAAGCACAAAAAACTTCATTAACATATATCACACAATTAATAACAGTTCAAACCTAATTATTGCATGAACAAACCAACAAAATACAAAGAAACAAACCATTACCTCCTACAACTATACAAAACTAACAAACCCAGAACACAAAAAGTCTAAAGAAAACTCAAGGAGACTTCCATGCAAACTGTTGGGTCTTGGGTTCGGGATACCCGACCCGACATGGTAGACCCGACCCGGTGCGTGGATTCGGGGTTTGGAGGAGTGATCTAGTTAAGGAAGTTATTTCCTAACTAGATTGACTTATATTTTGACCGGAGCATTTATTATGATTTGGTTGATGGGGACATATGCTTTATCCTGTCATGTGGGACCAGGCGTGATGATGATATGTGGAGGTATATATACAAGGCTTCCTTCTTCATTTCAAAGGTAATGCAAAACTCAACACTAAACTGCAAACCTCCATTGTTATCAAAATCTTGAGACAGCCTGTACTAATTCTCACGCCTGAGCTATCCCCCGGCGGCAAAACCGCCCGGAACTCTGAGTGTGGTCTCGTTATTGTGCAGGATTAGCGCATTTTTAGTGATTGAAGTGCGTAGACGAATCTTGGCGTTAACATTAGCGCTAGAAGGAGGGCCTGAAGTGTTAGTTCTCAATCACCGTTAAAGCTAGAGAATAGATATGGTGAATACAGCTCATAATGGAGGTGAAGGATCAGCCGATTCTCACACGCCGACGCGCAGGTCGGTGCTGGACCGACTCAGATCGTCGGCCAGGGAGAGGTTGGGGCCAAGGGGCCAGCCTAGGGCTCCTTTGCAAGTCCAGTCTGCCCCAGTTCGTCGTCGTCTGTTCCATACTAACCAACAGACGCCAGAACCGTCAACTCACACGGCTGCCAACCCGCCTCGAACCCTTGTCTATTCAGGTAGTAATGCCGATCATGGGGATAAAAGACAATGGATCCTAACCCAACGTAGGGCAAAGGACCAGGAAGTAATGGAGGCCTTACGCCAGCAACAACGAGAAATAGCTGAGCATTTGGCTAGGTTGGAAGGACAGGAGGAGGTTTCTTCGAGCCGACCCCCCGGGCGACAGCATACTGGTCGGAACCAGTCCAAGACTAATCGTTCGGATGGTTCCGAACCAGTTCGGAGCAGGCGACAGAGCCGCTCCCTGGTTCGGAGCAGGCGACAGAGCCGCTCAGAGAATGAGAGCAGGCTAGATAGTCGTTCCCCAATCCGCAGCAGGCATCAAAGCCCTTTGCGCCAGATGAGCAGGCGTCAGAGCCGCTCCCCTGACCGCAGAAGGCACAGGAGCCGCTCACAGGACCGAAGCAGGCCCAGGAGCCGCACTCCAGATCGGAACAGGCGGGTAGGCCGTTTCTCGAGACGAAAATGTTAATGAAAGAAGGGGATCCGGACAGGAGGGCAGGCCTCGGTCGCCACCCCGAAGGAGTGAAATCGACCCCGTTATCAGACGATTGGCTGAGTTGGAGGAAAAACTAGCCGCAGTCGTTCAGGCCAAGGAGTTGCCGAACGTCACAAACTCACCTTTCACCAGGGAGATTGAGCAGGTCAAAGCAGACAAGACTAAAAAAATACCTCCTTTGGGTTCCTACGATGGTACTGGCGATCCCTATGAGCATACTCATGAGTATAATCAGGTAATGAATTATTATGATCATCCGGATGCTGCCAAGTGCCACATGTTCGTCACCACTCTAAAGCTAGCAGCTCGTGAATGGATGGCGTCCCTTCCCTCGAACTCTATTGGATCGTGGCAAGACTTGAGTGACAAGTTTCATGCGCGATTCGGGAGCAACAAGAAGAGAGGAAAGCTAACTACTGCTCTGACCCAAGTAAAACAGAGATCGGGAGAAAGTTTGGGTGAGTATGTGAAAAGATTCCGCGACATTGCTGGTACTGTGACTAGTTTGAATGTACAGCAAGCAGTCGGGTTCTTTACAACGGGTCTGGATGCCACGAAGTCGAAAGATTTGTGGAAAGATCTCATTCTTAATCCGCCCATAGACTTAGCTGAAACCTATGGTCGAGCTGAAGGACTCATCACCATAGAAGAAGCCTACAAAAGCTTAAATCCTCAGGATCAGTATGAGGATAATACAAAACAAACAGATAGGAACTATATTCCTCGGCCCAGCAACCAGCCGAAAGGCAACTTCTATGGTGGAGTTGGGTCGGGAAATGGTCAGGGAGGGGTTAATTCAGGAGGTGGCAGGCCGCCTTTCCCGAAAAAGAATGTGAATAAAGTATATACCCCTCTCACTAAAGATCGGACGAGGATTCTTGAAGAGATTAGAAATCAACCCTCGCTTGAACCCTGTCCGACCACAACTCGATCCCACCGGGGCAACCCCAACCATTATTGTGAATATCATCAGACGTCTGGTCATGATACGGA
Source organism: Aralia elata (assembly GCA_034770075.1). NCBI lineage: Eukaryota > Viridiplantae > Streptophyta > Magnoliopsida > Apiales > Araliaceae > Aralia > Aralia elata. The sequence continues at coordinate 23,209,075 of CM068386.1, forward strand.
GGATTGCTATAACCTAAATGATCTGATTGAGAAGAAAATCCAAAATGGTGAACTGGTGCAGTATGTAGTAGGTCGGCAGGATTTCGGTTTGGAAGGCCGAAGAGGGTCGAACCGAGAAAGACGTCTCGAGGCACCACCTCCGCCGAACCCTCCACAAAATTGTGTTGATGTCATCACTGGGGGAACGTTCGGGAAGAAAGTCGAGAAGAAGAGGAGGGGACTGATGGATGTCGTGTTATCGGTTTCGGAACGGCCTTCGGTGAGAGATCGCCCATTTCCCAATACGGTGATATCATTTACTGAGGAGGATTACCCCTCGGAACCAATTGATCCACATGAAGGGCGTTAGCCATCACAGCCCAGGTCGGATCCATGGATATGAAGCGAATAATGATCGATAATGGATCTTCGGTCGACATATTGTTTACTCATGCATACATTAGGTTAGACCTGGGGGGAGCAAAGATGGAAGTGGGTCAGGAATCTCCGTTGTATGGCTTCAGCAACGATCCTGTTTGCGTGGCCGGAATCGTTGAGCTGCCGGTTATCTTCGGCACGGCACCGAGGCAGGTAGAAGTCAAGGTCAGATTTTTTGTGGTCCAAATAGATTCAGCCTACAACGCCATCTTAGGTAGACCCACTTTGGCAGCACTTCAGGCGGTTACCTCAATAGGTCACTTCAAGATGAAGTTCCCAACTTCGGAGGGGGTCAGCGAGGTAAAGGGTGATCTGGACATGGCCCGCAGATGCTACCGGAATTCATTGATATCCTCGGTGGTTGGGGTCAGCAAGCAGAAACAAACAATGGCTATAGAGGTCGAGCCATTCACTGAGGGAAATTTCGAACTCCTAGCGTTGCCCGCCGGAGAGACAGAGGAGGTAGAACTGATTGTTAGAAAGAGTGATAAGCTGATCGAGATAGGCTCGGGACTGGTAGAGCCATTTCGGACTAATCTAATCGAGTTGCTTCGGGTATATGCAGACATTTTTGCATGGGAGCCTTCTGATATGTCCGGAGTCGATGAATCGGTGGCGGTTCATAAATTGTGTATTGACCCTTCTAAGAAGCCTGTCCGTCAAAAGAGGAGGATCTTCGCTCCTAATAGACAAAAGATCATTGACGATGAGATTGCCAAGTTGCTAAAGGCGAATTTTATCTACGAAATTGATTACCCGGAGTGGTTGGCAAATGTGGTGCAGAAGCAGAATGGCAAATGGCGGGTCTACATAGACTACACCAATCTGAATAAGGCTTGCACGAAGGATTTTTACCCTCTTCCGCACATCGACCAGTTGATTGATGCAACTTCAGGGTTTGACATGCTTAGCTTCATGGACGCCTTCTCTGGATATCACCAGATCTCTATGGATAGGAAGGACATGCCGAAGATGGCGTTCATTACGCATCGAGCAATATACGTTTACAAGAAAATGACGTTTGGATTGCTGAATGCGGGAGCTACCTATCAGAGAATGATAAACTATGTGTTCGCCAAGTTATTGGGTCGAAGCATAGAGGTATATGTGGACGACATGATCGTCAAAAGCATGGGAGTTCAGAACCACTTGGATGACTTGGAAAGCTGCTTTGAGACGGTAAGAAAGTACAAGCTTCGGCTGAACCCGACCAAGTGTACTTTTGGCCTTGGTTCGGGTAAATTTCTGGGGTATTTGCTCAGCAAGAGGGGGATTGAAGCTAACCCAAAAAAGATTAAAGCCATTTTAGACATGAAATCTCCCCAATCTTTCAAGGACGTTCAGCGATTGACCGGTAGGATTGCTGCGCTTCGGAGATTCATGTCAAAATCGGCGGAATGGCGTCTACCCTTCTTTAACACTCTGAAAGGACCAAAGAATGAAAAGACCTTCCAATGGACTTCAGAGTGTGAAGATGCGTTCCAAGGAATCAAAAGGTATCTCTCCTCAGCTCCGCTTCTGGTAAAACCCATTCCTTCGGAACCCCTATATTTGTATCTGGCGGCGAGCTCATTGGCAGTAGGAGCGGTATTAGTTCGGGAAATAGGGGGTAGGCAATGCCCCGTCTACTATGTCAGCCATGTGCTTCGGGATGCCGAAACCAGATACCCCAACTTGGAAAAATTCGCCTATGCACTCGTGATAGCTAGCAGGAAGCTTAGGCATTATTTCCAAGGAAGATTGGTGGTAGTATATACTGATCAGCCTTTGAAGAAGGTCATGAACAAGCCGGATTTGTCGGGACGCCTCTCTGCTTGGGCAATGAAGTTGACTCAGTTCATCATAGAGTACCATCCTCGGACTGCCATAAAGGGTCAGGCGTTAGTCGACTTCATTGTGGAATGCTCATTTACCGAACCCGATGCAGATGATAATGACCTGATTGTGAGTTAGGTATCGGGCGCTCAGACAGGTCGTACGTCGTGGACGCTGTATGTGGATGGCTCTTCGACTTCGGATGTCAGTGGAGCAGGAGTTATCTTGATTAGCCCGGAGGGATTTAAGGTCCAACAGGCCATTCGCTTTGAATTTAAGGCGACCAATAATGAGGCGGAGTATGAAGTCATTTTGGTCGGATTGCGGTTAGCAAAAAGTCTGGAAGTAAAACACCTAGTCATCTTCAGCGATTCCCAGTTAGTGGTTAAGTAGATAGTGGGAGAATACGAAGCTCGTGGGGATAAGATGATGAAGTACTTGGCCGCAGTTAAAGACCGACTGCATTATTTTGAATTGTATAGTGTGCAAGGGGTTGGTCAGGAAAACAACACCATAGCTGATGCCTTGGCAAAGTTGGCAACGATAGAGACTACCTCTTTTAGCGGGTCGGTGTACCTGGAAGTTCTGAGGGACTGAAGTATTCGAAGGTCAGAAGTGTTTCCGATAGAAAGGATGGACTGTTGGCTCACGCCTTATATTTCTTATCTGGCGGATGGCGTCCTTCCTTCGGATCGGTTAGAAGCCAAGAAAGTTAAACATCGAAGTTCGTTCTTCATCTTAATCGATGGAGATTTATACCGAAGGGCGTTTTCTTCACCGTTGCAGAAGTGTTTGACCCCTTCCGAAGCGGATTATGCACTCCGGGAAGTTCATGAGAGTATATGTGGAGACCATATGGGCGCTAAGGCATTAGCATATAAGATTCTGCGACAGGGCTACTATTGGCCAACCATCTTCCAAGAATCTAAAGAATATGTTAAGAAGTGTCCTAAGTGCCAGCTGAATGGAACAATCCCTCACCAACCTCCCGAAGAGTTGTTCTCAGTCTTATCACCCATTCCGTTTGCTGTATGGGGAATTGATATTCTAGGACCATTGCCGAAGGCTAAGGGGCAGGTCTGTTTTGTCATTGTGGCGATCGACTATATGACGAAGTGGGTAGAAGCCAAACCTCTCAAAATGATCACAGAGCATGAGTGTTTGAAATTTCTCAAACAATCTGTTGTATATCGCTTCGGTATTCCGATGGTGCTCGTATCGGACAATGGGAGGCAGTTTGTAGGGGCGAGGTTTGAAGAATTTCTCACAGATTTGGGGATTCAGCACCGGAAGACTTCGGTAGCCCATCCTCAGTCAAACGGGCAGGTAGAAGTCACTAATAGAACTCTCCTCAATGGAATAAAAAGGAGATTGGATGAAGCTAAAGGAAGATGGCCTGAAGAGTTGCTTAGTGTGTTATGGGCTTATCGAACAACGACCCGGACGACGACAGGAGATTCGTCTTTTCGTCTCGCTTATGGGATCGATGCCCTTGTCCCTGTTGAGATCGGGTCTCCTTCGCTTCGGGTCAGTCAATATCAGGAGCTATATAATGATGATGGGCTTCGCCTCAACTTGGATCTGTTAGATGAGGTTAGGGAGTCAGCTCTGATAAAGTTGGCAGTTTATCAAAGAAGAACCGCCAAGCACTACAACAAGGGGGTGAAAGTTAGAAAGTTTGAGGTTGGTGATCTAGTGCTTCGAGAAGCTGTAGCATCAACTCCCCAAAATTCAGGCAAACTTATGCCAAACTGGGAAGGGCCGTATGAAGTTGTTGAGGTACCCAAGCCAGGAACTTACCGGCTTCGGGCTATGGACGGTTCGGATATTAAGAATACATGGCATACTGGGAGACTTAGGAGATATTACCAGTAAGTCATAGTCATTTCTTAATGCCGATAATGTAAACTCTTATGTTTATTAAAATAAAATAATGTCGGATTGTATAGTCAAAGATGTTGAACTATTTCATTAATATTCGTTGACATTACAAATTGTGCCATTTACATTCGAAAAAGAAAAGCGAATAAAATAGAAACTATCCTATTGGGTCGGAGGAGGAAGTTGTTCTTCTGATTCCTCTTCATCGTCCGAAGAGTCGAGGATAGAGGTATCTAACCCCGCAGCCATCATCTTCTCCTTGATCTTCTCTTTGTGGCTTTGATACCCTTCAGAGAATTGCAGGATGACCTTATCGGCCAGTTCAGGAGATGCCTTATACTCCTCTATTATTTGGAGCTTGGTCTCTTCGGTCAATGGAGGCCCCTGGTTCTTCAGTTGGACGTGCTCTTCTTCCAATGAATTGAGGGCGTGAATCAGGTCGATCATCTTGGAGTGTGTTTGCTCCATCTGTTCCTCAAGGGCCACAATCACCTCCTTCTGATCGGCATCGTTCTCCTTCAGCAAAACTCGCTCTTCCATGAGTCGGTTGATCTGCTTCTCGTGTTCAACGATCTCTATTTGAAGGATGTCGACCCGGTTCCGAAGCTGATAACTCTCCCGACTGGCTTCGGTGAGTTTGTCCTTCGTGCCGGCAGGAAGTTCCCTTTCCTTCTCTAGATCAGACTTCAAAATCTGAATGTCACCCTTTAGGACTTCATTTGCTGCCTCGATCTCCCTGTTCCTTTTTGTTAATTTGAGCAAAGATGGGAGAGATCGGGCGAACACCGCGCTGGACTGTAAAAGTTGTGTGTTAGTTGGGAGGATCAAGTAGTAAAGTGACTTTCTGTAATAATAATGGAAGCAGAGTTACCTGAAATTGAAGTTTGATGAAGTCTTCCAGGAACTGGTCCGGGGTATGATTTTTGAACCGATCGTCATCGGCTGGCATAACGAAGCGTTCCAGAAGGTCATAGGGGAATAGATCGGAGGAGCTTCGGGGCCATAGGGTTCGTGGTTTGGACTGATTGCTAGAAGAAGGAGCCGAAACCGGGGGTTCAGATGAACGAGCTCCGTCTGGATGAGATTTGATCTGATGTTTGGGTGCGGGAGGAGGTACCGAAGTGGACGAAGCCTCTTTGCGAGGTCTTTTTGCTAATGGCTCCAGTACTTCGTCTTCGGTATCTTCCTCGTCGATAATCCCTAGTGGAACCGGATCGGGAACTGAAGCGGGAGTCTTCAATTGCTTAGGCGGCACCTTCTTTTTGAGTTGCTTCTTCTTCATCAGGGCCATCTTTTCCGACCTGCTCATTTCCAAGGTGTTCTTCTTGAAGACTTGAGCCATTGGAATGGCGGTGATCGGGCGAGCGGCTATCGGCACTTGGTTTAATGGCTCATCTTCCCGAATCACTTCGGGATCGACAGGGTTCGGCTCGGTAATCCGGGGAACGGTTCGGCCGACTTCAATTGGGGCGGTTGGCTTGATGAGAGTTACTGAAAAGAGATAAGTGTTAGAGGTCAGCTCTAGTTAAAAGAAATTATACACAGGGAAGATAAGAATTAAGGTTCGGGATTTAGTTCTTACATCCGTGGTCATACAACCAAGTATGGTTGCCGAGGAGCTCGAAGTCTCACTCCTCGTCGGGCATCTTGTTGATGAATTGCTTGAACTCATCCATGCGATCGGCCGGGAATGCTTCGATGTTGTTAGTGTTTTTGGTGAGGCCGATCCAATCCGATATCAGGCTGGTGTCTGGCCCCTTGATGTAGAACCACTGGGGGTGCCAACCTTTGTTGCTGGTTGGGGTCTTCATCAAAGATCGCTTCTGAGCCCCTTTGACAGGAAGCTTGCTGATCTGCCGAAACCCAGCCTCGCGAGATCGGATGACAGTGAATAGGGCAAAGAAGAAGTTCAGGGTCGGCTCGACCTGGCAATCATGGCAGAAGGCGATGAAATAGACCAGGTGGATGAAGGAATTTGGGACTAGCTGGGCGAGCCCGACCCCGACAACGCTGAGAAAAGTGAGCATGAAAGGGTTGAGGGGGAATCTGAGCCCATATTTTAGGGCTTGGACGGATACGGCGGTCCAGCCATTGGGGCCCTGGTACATCCTCTCATTGAGGTCGGCTGTGCGTATTTGGTATGATATGGGGATCTGGTACAGTTCCCGGATGGCCGCGAGATCTTTGGTTTCGATGGAAGATTTGGTATTTATATGGGTGAAGGTCTTGTCCGAGGAATATTCCTCTAGCATCTTCATGTTTTGGAGTTCGGCTTCGGTGCGGGGTGATGGAGTAGAAAAGGGGTTGCCGGGGAAGTCTGAGCTGGTGATGGGATCTTGGGATGAAGTACTGAGACCCAGAGAGGTGGAACTGGTTCCGGCGACGGAGATAAGAACTGTTGGTGCGGTGGAGGTAGGAACTGTTGAGATGGCAATGGTGGTGACTGTGGTGGCCTCCGTTGTTATCGCGGTAATAGGAGATGGGATTTCGTTGGCAGCAGCTGCGGAGGCGCTGGTTTTGGATGGGTTGGAGGAGCTTGAAGCGTCGTTGGTTGCCATTGATGAGTAGAAAGCCAAGGTGCAGGGATCAATTGGTCGGAAAGAGATGGAATCAGCGGTGGAGGTTGTAGAGAAGAGATTGGGGAATATAAAATTTAGGGGTAGAAGTGGCGGTTGAATTTGGAAGTGGTTTGTCTTTATTGGGGGCGACCCTTAAGATCCGGCACATTTTCCCACAAACGACTTTATCTTAATGAATGTGGTAGGACCATTATTGGCACGTGGCGACTGGGGTAATAATGGCTATAATGGTTTGAGGCGGTTATATTTTTAAGGGGTTGTTTGGTTCCTTGATTAAAATTAAGCTTATTCCTCATACTCTTTTATTATAATTCTCTTTTATAATTAAAGAGTAGGGGGCAATGTTGGGTCCTGGGTTCGGGATACCCGACCCAACATGGTAGACCCGACCTGGTGCGTGGATTCGGGGTTTGGAGGAGTGATCTAGTTAAGGAAGTTATTTCCTAACTAGGTTGACTTATATTTTGACTGGAGCATTTATTTTGATTTGGTTGATGGGGACATATGCTTTATCTTGTCATGTGGGACCAGGCGTGATGATGATATGTGGAGGTATATATACAAGGCTTCCTTCTTCATTTCAAAGGTAATGCAAAATTCAACACTAAACTGCAAACCTCCATTGTTATCAAAATCTTGAGACAACCTGTACTAATTCTCACGCCTGAGCTATCCCCCGGCAGCAAAACCGCCCGGAACTCTGAGTGTGGTCTCGTTATTGTGCAGGATTAGCGCATTTTTAGTGATTGAAGTGCGTAGACAAATCTTGGCGTTAACACAAACCATTGCTGAGAAACTGTTATTCGAGCTCTCGCAGCATATTCAACTAAACCTCAAGCCTTTGTCAAATTAAATTTTTTTATCCGTATAACCTATAGAAAGATTATGGAGATCCTGACCTATATTACATATATCATACATCATCGGAGCATTTTTTAGACTAATATCCGCCACACCTCCTAACTACATGATCAGATTAGTAGAATTACAAGTTATATAATTCGTTCTTACACATTTATGCAATGACTTCATATCCAATTTATTATCAATCAAAAAAATTATCGGATAGATAAATCACTAGTTTAACCGGTGTGGGTTATTGAATCTATAATTAAATAAATTTGTTAAAAAATACATTATATTAATAATAATTATAAAATAATAACCCGTGTAAAAGATAATGAATTCATTGTTAGTGGGATGGTAGCACCACGCCTCTACTATTTAGCAGGCAAAGACGTGCTAATCTTTTTATTATTTTTGCTAAAATATAGGTGAAGAGATTATAAGCAAAAGAAAATATATACAATTTATTATTAACCCCAATTTTTATAATTTTAGAAATATATTTATATATGTTTAATTATTTATTTTTAAAATAGTCAATTTGACTTAAAAAACTCAAAACTGAGCAATTAATTTGGGACAGAGGGAGTAATAATTTACAAGTAGTCGAATTTATAGTCTATTCTAAACACCCCGAAGTGGTGATATATTTTTACTTTTTAAGTTACTTTTTAAAATTTTAAAAATAATATAAATTTATTTAAATTTTGAAAGTAACATATATGACAAATAATAATCCATCCGTTCTATTATATTTGACAAATTTGTCTTTCATGGTCTGATGATCAAACTGATTATTTTAGAATTAATAATTAAATATATTTATTTAGATTTTTTAAATCATAAACCTGGAAATTCGTATCAAATTTTATATATTAGTTATTATAGTTATCGTCTCTTGGCCTAATCTGAAAAAAGAGAGTGTTGATTTATAAGTGGTCATTTTGATTACAAAAGTTCTTTATTTTGTATCAAATAAATGAGACATAGGAGTAGTATTTTTTAATAAATTTACAATAGTTATAATAATAATTATTATTATAATTAAATAAAATTGTATCTATTTTAAACTTTTAAATATTGTAAATTAACTTAACAAGTCAAAAGTAATCTTTAATTTGAAATAGATGAAAAATAATGTTTACATTCTGGTCTAAACTTCAAAATATGCTAGAAATTTGCTCGAAATTTATTAGTAGATAACCCTAATTTCTTTTTGTTGATGAAAAAGGGGCGAGACAAACGAGTTATGAAAGAATTCAAAGAATATCACCCTAAATAACAGTTGATAAATTCACAAGGTCTCTAATTATATTTGTTTTAAATTCTTATTCATAAATTCATAACGTCTATAATCATATTTATATCTTTCGCAATGATAAGTCTGACTATAAGTTAGCATATCCATTAAGGGCCGCTAAAGGTTTATTCATTTTGAAACATTAATTGCGTTGGAGAAGTGAGTTTGGGCGATTTATAAATTTAATTTATGAGTTGAATAAATTATATTTAGAATACGCAGTATTTTAACGAATAAATTTTTTAACTGTGTTTGAACTCTAGAAATCGTACGAGCCCTAAAAACTACAAGCCAAACATACACTAAAACTAAGTTTTAATGAAGTCTGTAAGACATTAACTCAATTACAACAAATGTACATGCACTTAATTCCGACATTGAATGGTCCTAGATATAAACACCATATTCATCATGCCCTAGCAAATCTTAACTAGAAAATAATGTAATATACATAGATTTCTTAGTATGTATTGCTATAAATTTACGCTGAATTATAATTGTGAAGTTTATCAATACGTGATATTAGGAGAAATTATAAAAATATCTCACTTATTACATATATATATATATATATATATGTAAAATGTTATCAGTAATACTTATCCACGTAACTGACAATCAAAAATCGATGTAAACATTCGCAATATATATATATATATATATATTTCATATACATATTTGAGTCATGTGTTCAATGCAAAAATTTTAATATTTGATGGGAAAAATATTATCAGAAAAGTATCATCTTCTACTTAATGCATATCAAAAATTTCAAGTTCATTCAATTGTTTATCATAATTTAAGTTTATTTATTTTTTAATCAGGAAAATTACAGAAGTAGCATGTTAATGACAAAAATACCCTCCAACTAAATCAAATGAAAAGTAGAGCCTTAAAAAGGGTGATGGTCCTAGCTGCTGCCTTGCACCAGCTTGGGGTGGAAAACCATGTGACCCTGAACAGCTTTTGTCTTCAATCCCCTCCCCTGTATACATATCCAAATCCAGCAACACAAATTACTACAAATATTATATTCGAAAAGGGTAAACTTGTCACTAAAGTACCCCATGTGTAATAAGACAAATGAGGGCAAATTAGCAATTTCTTTGAAATCTAAGGGCATTTCAAGAAGTTGGCATGCATAAAAGGCCAAATTCATCACCTTTCCTTCAGCACATATCTTTCCTACTCTCTCTCTCTCTCTCTTCCCCTTTGTAAGAATGTACAGAGCTTCAAGGATGCAAGGAGTCACCTTAATGGTGGTGCTATTGTGCGCCACCAGCAACATAGCCTTGGCCATTGTAGATGGTAAGTTTTTACCTGGTGTTTCTTCATTTTATATGCCATATTTGATCTGTATAAGCAAATACTTCTCCTGTTTCAAAATTTGATAATTCGAAATTAGAAATATATTTACATTTTCAAATTACCAAATCAAACGAAATTTTAACATGTCATTATTTATATGGACTCAATTAAAATAAAGTTATCACACCACGTAACGCAGTTTTACAATTTTTTACTATAATTTTTATAACAAATGTTGCGGTTTAACTTTAAGGTCTTATTTATGGATCAACAAAAATATAATATGGACTATCACAAAAAAAATTATAAATTTCATGATGATATTTTCATCATAATCGGATCTATTAAATATACAGTGTCATTAACTCTTACTGTATCTATTTAACAAAAACACAACTGTTTTTGAATTCTCCGCTCGCCCTAATAAAATATCAGGATCGTCCAACGTTTAGGATAAATTTTACTGTTCACGTGCCGGAAGTACGATGAAATGCTAGTTGTAAAAAGTAAAAAATTTCTCAAAATCGTCCTTTCAAAAATTGAAGGCAAGCCTATCTATATTTTCTTGTTTATGTTGATGTGTACAGAGAGAGTAATACTAAATCTATATTTAGCTGCTGTTCAGGTTTCCATTGATTTTTAAACTAAATCAACTAAATATATAACTGAATAGACACAAGTGATAAAATATTACCAATTTTTTGAGCATTTAGTTGTCTATTTGGCTATATTTGTGGAACAATATATGTCAAATAATAGTTGCAGAAATTCTTATATATCGAGTTGGCATATACAATATTTTTCTCAAAAAAGAAAAATAAAAGAAAAGAATTTCTGACTTTGTACCTGAGTCTTTTTTTGGAAGATTTTTTTAATTTTTATTAAAGCTCATTAAAAAGTTTTACAAAAAAGAAGAAAAAAAGAAAAAGAAAAGTTCAACGCATAGTTATCTTTTTAGGATTGCATAAATATGTACCATGTTAGCCATACCAATTTTGATTTGGTTCGAAAGTTATTAATGCTCCAGAGGGGTAGAATTGTCATTTCATGCTTCAATAATTTGCATGACGGACATTCTATAGTCTATGGGGTGACCGGGTGACCGGTCTGGGGAAGCACGTGAGCGTGCATAGGCTTAGTACTAGCCTCTGGCATAAGTCCACGTGACGCAAATTCCATCATTAATTTATTTAATTTAAAGCTTCAGTGAGCCCACTGTACATCTGAATCTTTTTCCAGGGTATTAACTCGGTGTAGGAAATGTCTAATTAGCCCCACTGACTGGTCACACTGGATTATTCAAATTTTGAAACCGTCCAAAAAGTAAAATCCAAAAAGATCTTGAAAGACCCCATTCCACAAAATTTATTTTTTACTAATTAATTTGTATAAATTTAGAATTCAAAAATAATCTCAATTGATTCTGATTAATACAATAGAATATTATAAATTACTCAAAAAGTATTATTAAATACAAAATTATTATTTCAAAAATTAAAATTTATTGGCATCCCGATTTGAATTTTATAATTTTACAAATTAACAACATCCTATTTGCAATAATTACGGGTTGTGTTATTGTGTCTACTCTGCACAAAAATTGGCTATTCTTAAAATATTCAAATTTGAAGCATTTTTACGCAAAAATTGGTGTGACTAGTTATGTACTTATGAAGTATTTGTTTTAGATTTTACCTTGAATAAAAGCTTAGTTCATGTTGTTTTGAGTTTTGATATTTTGTAACCTTTTAAATGCAAATGCAGGGTTATTAAGAAATGGTAACTTCGAGCTAGGTCCGAGGCCCTCGGACTTGAACGGAACCGAGGTCCTCAGGCACAATGCCATACCGGAATGGGAAATATCCGGGTTCGTGGAGTACATAAAATCCGGACAAACACAAGGAGACATGTTGTTGGTGGTGCCAGAGGGGGCCTTTGCAGTTAGGCTAGGGAATGAGGCATCGATTAAGCAAGTAATAAATGTTACCAAGGGAATGTACTATTCCCTAACGTTTACCGCAGCCCGCACTTGTGCACAAGAAGAGAAGTTGAATGTGTCTGTGGCACCGGACTTTGGCGTGCTACCAATGCAAACGGTGTATAGCAGTACTGGATTTGACTCGCACTCTTGGGCGTATAAGGCAGACAGTGAGATTTCGGTGATTGTGATTCATAATCCAGGAGTTGAAGAGGATCCGGCTTGTGGACCACTTATCGACTCCATTGCCATCAAGGCTCTTTACCCTCCTAAAGCTACTAATAGTAAGTTATCGCCAAAATTTATATATATCTCTTACGGGAATTGATTTTTGAACAAGAGAATTAGGGGTAATTAGGGGTATGTATGTATATATACACACACATATATATTTCACATGGGGTATAGTCAAAAGTGCCCAAAATTGAGTAATAATGTGACCCTTTTGGATTAAGGTTGTCACCACTAAATTGAGTAATGATGCCAAGAAGAACAATCGGCATGGTGGGCTTAACTGCATACATGTGCAAATGCACAACTTTTTTAGATTACATGTTTAACAATAATTTAGATCAGGGGACAAAAGATAAAAAAGGATTAAAGAACTAGATTAAGACATTGTTTATTGTTAGATTCAAAGAATAGACAGGGAACAACTAAAGCAAACATTGATCAAACAAAAAGGTCAAACTTTAGTGATCTTTCTTATAAATAATTGATTCGGATGTCTATAATTGGTCGGTGATTAAGTAGATTTAATAGTTTTACAGTCCAGTAGTTACATAATTTCCTTTAAATTCTGAATTTTATGATCCTCTGTTGCTTTTGATTCGTCTTTTTTGGAGTAGTTTATTTTTAGATACTAATTTCATTATCCTTCGTCATTCCAATAAATTTTAGAAGAATAATATTAAGTTTTATTCCCAATTTAGTTAACTAAAAAGAACATTAATTATATTTATTAATCTTTGTATTTTCTCTTAAAATATCATTTAAAAAGGAAAGGAGGGAGCATCTTTTATCTTCGGTTGTTGTTAAGCTATTTTGGGTAACATCACTTTATGTCTGCTGTATTAGAATGCAACTTGTGGTCATGTGCTATTGTCTATATCAATACCTGTATCATCACTGGCACCCTTTATAATAGCCTAATAGGGACCCAATAACTTAATTATGGTCCATTCAAGCCCCTGCAATGTATGGAATGCAAGAGATCTGATATAAAATCACTTTCACTGTTTTGTTCAATTGATGCCAAAAACAAACTATGGTATGTTCCGTTACCAGCATTTACAACTGTAACATGTAGCTGTGTAGTGCGTTTTGAATTTCAAAGGCACTAAACGCTTCAAAATGCACTAAACGCTCAATAAGCTCGTAGACGAACAAGCATTATTATTTTTATTTATGTATTCATTTTGTGATTTGGCAGAGAACCTATTGAAAAACGGCAATTTCGAAGAAGGTCCATTTGTCTTTCCCAACACTACTTGGGGTGTCCTAATCCCTCCAAACATCGAGGACGATCACTCTCCGCTCCCCGCTTGGATGGTCGAGTCCCTAAAAGCCGTAAGATACATAGATTCGGCTCATTTCTCAGTGCCAGAAGGCAAACGGGCAGTTGAGCTCGTGGCAGGCAAAGAAAGCGCCATTGCACAAATAGCCCGGACCACACCTGGCAAGACATACCAGCTATCATTCGCTGTGGGAGATGCTAGCAACTCTTGTGAAGGCTCCATGATCGTCGAGGCATTTGCTGGTAAAGAAACAATTAAAGTCCCTTACGAATCCAAGGGCAAAGGGGGCTACAAACGTGCAGTGCTACGTTTTGTGGCAACTTCAGATAGGACTCGGATCATGTTCCTTAGCACATTTTACACCATGAGGAGTGATGATTTTGCGTCGCTTTGTGGCCCCGTCGTCGATGATGTGAAGCTGTTGAGTGTTCGGAATCCGCGTAAGCTTGTGTGATCTGATGAAGCAAGCCATTGTCGATTATGACGACAACTATCAAGTGTATTTGGATTAATTTTCGGTAATACTATGAATACTTTGTTGCAAGAGAAGCAAGGAGAAGTTTTAGTTTCAAGCTATATAAAGGGAACTAATATACTTATATATATACTACTAGTTTTTCAGGATGGTATATGTATATCGGTGTGATTCTATTCAAGTGGTTTATGTAATTTTCATACAATAAATGAAGAAAATTTGAGGTTTATCAAATTTATTCATTATCATCTACCAATCCATCATCCAAAAAACAGTCCTACTCTCTTTGAAAAATTTCACTTTTCTTTCATTCTTAAATGTATTTTCTGTTGGTGTAACATTACTCTTCTTTATACTTCACAAGTTTATTATATTATACATATCTCAAATATATATATATATATATATATATATATATATATATGTGTGTGTGTGTGTGTGTGTCAATATCCTAATGCAAAATTATATATTTGCTTTTTGTCACAAAAATAGAGGAATAATTCAAACTTCACTTACTATTACACCAACGGATAATGTTAAGGGTCTCAAATTTTTTGTATCAAATGGGTCTCAAATAACATAGCATTGAATATTTTAATAATAATTTATTACCTAGCCAATTACATGAGATCTACCCAATTAATATTATGGTAACACATTATTTGAGACAAAAAATTTGAGACATTTACCATCGGATCACCCCTACGCCGACAAATCTTTATCGGTGGGTTCAAACATGATATTCTTCGTTTTTGGGTTCTTACCAATACGTTCTTGGGGCGGACCATGACAACAAATATAGTTTCTTGGGCTAAGTGAATACGAATACTTTAAAAGTCCATAACCTGAAGTTGTCCAAAGTTGGCTTGGGCACTTGGGCCTTTGTGCGTTCTACGGCTACAATGCACCAAACCTTTTCATTTGTTATACTCAACTAATTTTAATACTTGATAATATATTAATATGTACTCGGTCCGTTACAATTTATACGATCATAATTAACTTTTGAAAGTCACTTTAAAATAATTTTAAACTTAAAATTGAGATATCTCATTAAAATTATAAAATAATAAAACTTTTAATGAGTAATACATTTAGATATTCTACAGTATTCATCATTGTATTAATTAAAATTAAAAAAATATGTGTCAATTTGAGTTTAAAAATCTCTTAAGTTGAATTTAAAAAGTCAATAATAATCAAATAATATGGAACGGAGGGAGTAATTTGGAGAATTTTATTCTTGAGCACATAGCACCATCTCTATTTAATAAAGCGGCTCTTTTTGAGTCAGGTGATTTTGTGTCACGTTTTTTCCTCCCTCTTTTACCCCTATAATTTTAATTATATTACTATTTTGTCTTTTTTTAAATTTTTTTTATTTTTTTATTTTTCTAAATTTTATAAAATTCTTATTTTACTTCACATAATTTACACACGCAATATGTGTGCCACAGGGTGCGAGTAATATATAATATATTAGTTTTACTTTGATAAATGATAAATGACGAGTCTTTTATTTATTTTTTTTGAAATTGAAACAATAAAAACCAAATTATATGTTCGTTTCTGTATTCAATTTAACTTTTTGATATAAGAATATTCATTTGTGATTAAGAAAAGTAAGCTTAGGGCTCGTTTGGTAACGTTTTATTTTTGTTTTCTATTATCAAGAAAAAAACAGTAACATATTTCTGTTTTGTTTTGTTTTTTAAAAGAAAAATGAAAACACGTTTGTTGGCAAACTGTAATTGGGAAATTTTTTTTCGCTTTTTCCTCTACGACTTGGACTCCAATTTAAAGAGCAGGCAACGTGTTATGTATGCATCTGCGATGGTGTTGTTTAATACGTGCTCTTTGTGGAGACGTGAATGAGGGAGAAACAATGATTGATGCCCAACATAAACTCACCATGACCCATTTTTCCTCCACATTATTCTGATATCCACCATTGATACCCTTCTGTCTATTCGTTTTCTATCACACACATGTTTTTCTTGATCTCTCCCTCTCTCTATGTATATATCTTACATATAAAGAGAGAATATAAGATTAGATCTCATAGAGTTCAATTTCCGTTCTCAACCCATGACCAATATGAGCTCGTTTTTACTATGAATATGATGATGAGATTTTATGAACCATAGAGAAGAAAGAGAAAAAAAATTGTGCGTGATATTAGTACTTTGATTTGCAGACAAAAGTCCAATTTTTCAAAATAAATAAGATTTCACCATCTGTTCTCTATCTTAACCTTAGGGACAAGAGGAAGTTTCCTTTGGGTCCCAATTCAAATATGATCCCATGCTTCATTAGCCAACAGTCGGGGAGAGGGAAAAGCTATCAAACATCAATCCAATGAACAGACAAAGCGGTTTGGTCGAAGGGTCAAGAAGAGAGAACGACAATACTTTACTTTCTTTCTGAGTTAGAATATTAGGAACCTTACACCCATATGAAAGAAAGCAGCCCAATGAAGGATAACGATTCGCTTGTCAAGCTGAGTGGTTGGGTTACGAGTTTGGTGTTTATGGCATGTGAGCTTCTAGTAAGATTCTTGTGACCTCATGGATAAAGTCTCGTCAAGGAGAAAGGGTGGGTCCGACAAGAGGCTCATTTGGTAGAAGAAGGGCTCTTTCATGAAGTATACGGGGACTCACAATTTGTTCTTGGGAAGAAGGAAGATTTGGCTAATTTTGATCTTTAAATATTTTTTGATAATTTAGTTGATTTTTTGCTTTTAACAAGGTTTGATGTCCAAATCTCATTAAACTAATACTCCGTTGCGTGTTTTCATTTTTTTGGTAACAAAATAAAAACGTCTTCTTTTTTTTTGAGTTTTGGGCCCAAAAGTTAAAATGTTTACAAAATAAAAAAAAATAAAAACAGTTACCAAACGACATTTTTTATGTACTGTTATCCAAAAAGTAAAATAAAAACAAAACAAAACAAAATGGTTGCCAAACGAACCCTTAACATATTCTTTTTATATCTATATTCAATTTTTTTGTACTTTTATCTTCATGTTATACATGATTGATTTGATAAATTGATTCTTATTCGGTAAACATTTAATTAAAAGATTTACTATAAAAATGACATTTTTATAGACAATGTCAATTTTCTAATGTTTCGATAAAAAAAATCAAATTAATGTTTATATAAATACACATGCGCGTGCACACACACACTTACACACACGCATATATATATATATATATATATATATATATATATATATGGGGACTGATCAATAACTAACGTTGTAAAGATAAAGTTATCCTTATAACAGATCTCAGTTGTCCATTTGTCCATCGAACGATAAGGAGGAAGTCTCATCCGCGGTTTAATATGGGGGAGCCCGCAGTTTAGTTCTACAGACGAGAAAATTGTCCAAAATACCCCTCCTCTGTCCGTAGAATTAAACTGTGGACGTTATGTATGTCAAGTGTTAATATCATTAACACGATGACATTTTGCTCATATCACTCGTTCGCATAACTAAACTGCAGACGCTGAGTATATTTCCAATTAATCTTCAAACGGTGACATTTTAAGGTAAATCACCATCTGTAGAACTAAACTGCAGACGATAAAGTACTTCTGTCTATTTGCGTTCTTCATAGCATGACTTTTGGATCTCATCTCATTTTGGCAGTGGCGATCTTGAACTAGAAGAGTTCAATTTAAAGCTATCAAAATTTTATTTCTTCTTGCATGTTCTTGTTCTTACTGATTCATGTGATCTGAGATAATGAGAAACACGCATGGCTAAATGACTAAATGGAAGATTGATAGTTTTAAATCAAATTTTTTTGGTCATATTACCCGTCCGCAGAACTAAACTTCTGCATATTTACACTTTTGGATTTTTTTTCTCATCTTCACACTAACGATCTTGAATTACAAGAGTTCGATTTAAGGCTTTCAAATTTTTTATTTCTTATTGCATATTTTTGTGATGCCTGATTCATCTTATATGGGACGATGAGAAACATGAACATAGCTAAACAAATAGAATTTATATATCAATAACCCCATTGTTTGACTCTATTTGTTTAGTAATGCATGTTTCTCATCATTCCAGATAAGAATATACAATAAGAATATGTAAGAGAAATGAAAGAATTGATAGGTTTAAATATTTTTTTTTGTAGTTAGGCCACATCCGCAGAACTAAACTGCGGATGGTAAAAATATATGTGTTACTCGTCCACAGAACTAAAGTGCAGACGATAGAACATTAACCTAAAAGGATATATATGCTTTACCCATTCACAGAACTAAAGTGCGGACGGAGGACTGGTTAACCTAAATGATCATCCTTTTTCGTCAAAACTTCAATCAATATGAGAGGGCAGAACAAGTACTGAACATACCAGATCGTTTTTCTTTCTTCCTTCCTTACCTTCTTACACCATTGAAAGAGTATAGCCAACTAGAAAACATACCAGGAAACGAACATCAGCCAAGTATAGTAATCTGTAATTTAATTTTTACAAGTGATTGATTTATTTTGCCATGGATTTATTTGCTAAAGAATCATTTCATTCAATTTCAAGTATGGAGGAAGAAATGCATGATAATAATGATGTAACAAGTCTAGTTGATGATATCATTCCTTATGTTGGTCAAATTTTTGATACGTTGGAAGATGCTCAAATTTTTTATAGAAAATATGTGAAACATGTTGGATTTGAAGTAAGAATAAAAACTAGCAGAAAACATGTGAATTCTCAAAAAATTTGTTCTAGAATTAGTGTCGTAAAGCTAGATATATGGTTGTTAAAAAAATGAGGTTGTCGCTGAAGATGAAGATAATAATAATAAGGGGAAAGATGAGGAGTGACTCAATTGATAAAACAGAATGTAGAGCAAAATTTTATATTGTGCATGATAAAAGTAAAGATAATTGGCTTATGTCTACTATTGAGCTGAATCATAATCATGAATTTGTGTCCCCAAGTAAAGTTTCACAGATTCAAACACACAAAAATATTTCAGGAGTTGCTAGGGAATTGATTAAAACCCTTAATAATACTGGGATTGGTCCAAGTAGGATGATAAATGTTCTTAGCTCATTGGGAAGAAGTATGAGCAATGTTGGGTTCTTTGAGATAGATGTGAGAAATATAGTTAGAGATATTAGACGTGATTCAATGGATTTAAATGATGCATAAGCTACAATAGATTACCTAAGAAAGTTGCAGCGTGAGAGCCCGAGTAGATTTTATTTTAGTGTCAAACTAGTCGTTGATAATCGTATAGGATGTATTATGTGGGTAGATAATTGGTCAATACTAGCTTATCAAAATTTTGGCAACGTTGTTACTTTTGATACCACATATCGAACAAACAAATATTCTATGTCATTTACACCTTTCACTGATGTAGATCATCATTACCATTCTGTATTGTTTGGGGCACTATTGAGCGATGAGACCGATGATATATTTGTATGATTGTTTGAGCAGTGGTTTGAAGTAATGAATTTCAAACATCTTATAACAATTGTCATTGATCAAGATCGTGTTATGTCAAATGCAATTGCTATGGTTTTTCTTCATACCCACCATGCATTGTGTACATGACACATTAGTAAAAAATATTCTAAAAACTTGGTCATATCTATTCTTCGCATCCGACTTTTAAGTCAAATTTTAACTATTGTGACTTTTAAGTCTTTGAGTATACAAGAATTTGAGGACAAATGAAAATTGTTGATGAAAAACTATGGTCTACATAATCACGAATATTTGAAATCTCAATATGAATTAAAAGAAAAATGAATTGGGGTGTATCCAAAAAATTTCTTTGCAACGGGAATGACTACCACATCCAGGAGTAAGAGTATGAACAGATTTTTTATGAATATGTAAATAGTAGTACGAGAATTAAATATTTTGTTTTAAACTCCCAACAAGCTATTGAGAAACAGTACATCAGAGAGAAACAAGATGATTATATTATAGTCAATCGTGCAAGAAAATTCGTTCTTGCATGGAGATCTGTTAGAGCTTTATGCAGCTAAAATATATGCCAACGAAATATTTTGGAGTTTTCAAATTGAATTAACAAAATTGCACAATTTAACTTCTAAAAAGGTACTTGAGATGTCAGCTCCTAATTCAAAAAGCTACTTAGTGTTCAAAGTCATGGTTCCTGAATCTTATCGTAAATATTTCACAGTTGTGCATTATATAGATACTAGATGGTTAAATGTAATTGCAAAATATTTGAACCTGTTGGTACTATATGTTGTCACATTCTCAGGCTACTAAGTTCAAACAACTTTGTTGAGATTCCTGAAGAATTGATACACAAGCAATAGACTCAAGATGCTAATAAAACCAATGGTGTGGCCCCGTATAGAATTAGGAATTATATTTTCGTCTTATTGCAGGTCGGTACATAAGACAAATACAAGAAAAGATAAGAAGAGATGTGCCCCCCACCTACAGATTTGATACTCTCGCCTACAAAAAAACTATGCTAATAAAACCAATGGTGTGGCCCCGTACGTTCTCACCTCGGTCACATATTATAATGAGACACAAACCGGACGGTACAATCATTTGTGCAAACGATTTCTGGATTTTGTGTTGAATGTTTCATGTTCTAAAGAAGTCACTAGATTGTTAATGAAATGACTGACCATGAGGAAAAATTGTGGTCAAAATCCCTGCCGAATGTGTCAATATAAGACGGGATGACAATCTGTAATCTATTATCGAGGCCAAAGAAGCCATGAAATTGTGTGATGATGATGATAATGTTGAGCCCAGTGATCCTGTTTTTGATATAATTTGTTCGCAATCAAAAAGTCGTAAAAAAACTACACGAATTAAAAGTGATGTTGAACAAATCGCAGGCCAGAAGCAACTCTGAAAGTGTGCAATATGTGGAATATTTGTAAACCATAATAAGTGAAACCATTATAAAGCTTTAAAATTGACAAAGCCTAGATATCCATAATTTTATTTCTCTTAATGTAAGTTTAATAGAGTTTTGTGCACATTTATGAAAACATTGAACATGACTCTGTCAATTTAATATTTTATATGTATTCATTATCTTAGACAAAGTTTTGTTTTCTTATATTGATGATTAAAAGCTTGGATGATAAAATGAACCTTGACAAAACTCGTCTGAGTTCTATTTCTAAGTAGTAAGAATATAATGAACTTCATGGAATGTATAAGCTCCACAGTTTAGTTCTGTAGATGCTAAGTATCATAACATTATATTCAATACAACACTGTTTGACTTTATTTTAAATTCACCTCTGTCCGCAGTTTAGTTCCGCGGACACTAAGTATTATAAACACACAGTCTATACGATGTCGTTTTAATTATCTTTTCGTCCGCAATTTGGTTCTGCGGACTCTAATAAAATAAAAAAGTTTAAAACTCCCTAGAAGAATTTTCGTCCGCAGAACTACAGTCAATAAGATACCTGAAGAAGTGTTAAATAGCCAGAAAAGCTCTTTGCATCGATGTGAGTTGTTTTGTGTAAATTCTAGAACAAACAAGCCAAAACTGCAGCTCCTTATGCATAATCACATATTTTATCAATATCTTGTAGAAATATAAGATATCTAGCATGCACAACATCACAGTTTGATGAAGTAAATTATATCTTCCCAATAATAAACAAGACGTACGCTTTGGTGTAGGTCACCACTGTTTCCATGTCTGCATATAGTGGAAGTTTACAAAATCTAGTGCTCAATCATGACAACATAATGCCCCCTCAGTTATAAACATTTTCATCCTCTACTACATATTTACGAAATTCACTTTGATCAAAAAGTTGTTTTGAATTTCTTATTAATGTACATGTAATAGGTTCCCCTATAACTGACAATCCTAAAATAAAATAAACATCTTCTAAAGTTATTATCATTTCGCCCGTGGAAAAATAATGTATTTGTCTCACTCCGCCAATGCTCCACCAATACTTCTATCCACGAAGCATTTAATTGGTTACATACATTCGTGTTTGTAAATACTCCAAAACCTCATTCTTGTAATAATTATTTTTGAGCATCAGTTAAAACCCAAATATCTAAAGAACGTTCACTCTCATCTGTTCTTAGGTAACGGCTAAAATGAGAATTATTCCATAAAATTGTAGAAATGTGGTTAGTTTGATCCCACAACAGTGTATTATCGACTAGTCCGGAATTGAATTCCATTTTTGTAACTAACACAAACAAAATAAACATATATCAAGAAGACATTGATGCTATTATTATTACATATCAAAAATAACTAAGAAAAACTTAATTCAAACATTAGACTCAAACAGTTTTGTTACAACCGACCAATAATGTTTCTTTGATGTATACAATGAAATATTTGTAGCCAACAAGTCTTTGTATACAACAACTATAGAGTTTGTACACAACAAAGAAGAATAGAAAATATATAAATATGATGAATTTATAACTTACATGAGTTGGATTTATTAAAGATGTAAGTTTGTAGCAGTGATTTGCTGATCTCTTTTTGCTTGGTTGTTTTTCTCTCAAATTCGCTTTGGGTATTTAGATCTCAGATGAGGAAGAACGAACAACAACGTATCTGGTATAGAAGTAAATCATCGTCTGTAGTTTAAGTTTGCGGACGGTGATTTACCTTAAAACACCACCGTTTGAAGATTAATTGAGAATATACTCAGCGTCCGCAGTTTAGTTCTGGGGACGGGTGATATGAGCAAAACGTTGTCGTGTTAATGATATTAACATCTGACATACATAACGTCCGCAGTTTAATTCTGCGGATCGAGGAAGGGTATTTTGGACAATTTTTTCCTTCGCAAAACTAAACTACGGGCTCCCTTATATTAAACTGTAGATAAAACTTCCTCTTTACTGTTCGATAGACAAATGAACGACTAAGATATGTTGTAAAAATAATTTTATTATTACAATGTTAGCTATGTATCAATCCTATCCTATATATATGTTCACATAATGTTCCTCGTAAACTTTGTAATTTAATTACACGATTCCCCTCATTTTTTTTGACTTATTGTTCTACATAAAATGGGATTGGTGGCATCTCATTGGGATAGACTTGGTATGTGAGTTACAAGACCATTTAGGAAATGTAGAAATAGCTTCACAACTTTGAAACCATTATTTACCTCCACAAATATTTCCTTTCTCCATATTAGGAAATTATTCATAGCAATTCCTAAACAATTCATTTTATTTAATCAAAAATTATGACTCAAATGGTAAAATAAGTACAATTGCAATTGCTATAATGAAGTAATTCATTATCGTAAATTAAGTGATATCGACGAGTATTGATTTTAATTTTCAAAAGACTAATGACTCAATCATTTTGAAAAGAAAAAAAAATACTCATCAATTTCGTATTTTATAGATACGCAATTGTACAAAATATAACAATTTACAACTATGTAACCCGTAAAAAAAAAGGATAAAATTTTAGATTTGAATGAATAATATCAAAATCCAAGTTTTTATACAATCTAAAATTGTCATTAAGGCTACATGTAATATATTATAACTAATAAGGAGGTTGTAAATTTAAACTCACAACCACGAGTTTTTTAACCTTAAAACTTAAAAGACATGCAAGTCAAAAATATATATTGATCCATATATCATTTTCGAATATGTAAATTGCAAAACATAAAATAAAATCTGGTGGTCCGTGGGTGGGGTCCGGGGGGCCAAACCAAAAGTATGTTTAAAATTCAAAATTATTTTGACAACTAGGATCATCACGTGACTCTCACATGAGTTCAAAAATGATCAGGACAAATTGATCGGACGGTGGAGATACTCGCGTCAGGTTAAAGCTACTAGGGGTAAGCTGAGAACCAACAACCAAGATTTCCTTTTGCCCTTTATATATAAATAAATAAATCTCTGTCAAATACCAATTGCAAACCCTTCTCCTCTTTTCTTCTCTTCGCTTCACTTTCTGCTGCTGCTGCACCATTTCATTTTCTCTCTCTAAAACTGCTGCTTCATTTTCAGAAGATTTGTAATGGTAAGTTCATGGATCTTTGTTTGTGTATGTATGTGGATTTATATATTTTGTAATTAGTTGTGTTTTATTTATCTTGTTTATCGGGGTTTTTGATTGGTGATTGTGTTGTGGTGATACAGGCTTTGCCGAATCAGCAAACCGTTGATTATCCAAGCTTCAAGCTTGTGATTGTTGGCGATGGTGGAACAGGTAAATTTTTGTTTTTGATTTATGTAGGATTTTATGTAACTTTTTTATCTGGATGATCTGTTTGGCTGCTGGGAAAATTGTATTTTTGAGAAGTAATTATGTATTGGCTGATGATGAGCTTGTTTTTCTTCTTCGCTATAGAAATTTTAAGGGTTTTTTTTTCTTTTTTTCCCTTTTTTTAAGCTGAAACTTTGAAATAAAGATTGTTAGTTCAAAATTTAATTTTTTGTGTCTTTATGGTTAGAGTAGGTTACTGATGAAGTGAATGATTTGGTTTGGTAACTGATTTGTTCAAAGAATGTTTGGAACAAAAACTGGGAAACTAATGGGGAAAGGAATAAAATTTTTTTTTAATAGAATTAGTTAGATACACAGTTTACACATTTTATCACTGCAAATGAGTTTAGGTTTTATTGAAGTATATGTAGCTGGATATATGTTTTCTAAGGGGTTTAGCTTCCTTGCTCTTTTTTGAGTTCCTCCCCGAGTTGTTTGGCTATTGAGTTTGTAATCATGGCAGTATTCAGATTCTAGTATGTATTATTTTTATTCCCCAAGTTCACAAGCAGGGTGCTAGGTTTTTTATTTTGTAGAAATGATGGTATTCTGATTTGAGTATGTATAGCTAATTTCCCTGGCTGGATTAGGATTTCGATCATATTTACTGGATTTAGTTTCATTATTTTGTAAATGCTTTGTTATTGTTGTTGGATCTGGTTGTTGATGATAGGGAGTTAAAGGCATAAATAAATTTTACCCCTCTGAATTTAAAGTCTCACATTGTAGGAAAAACAACATTTGTGAAGAGACATCTTACCGGAGAATTTGAGAAGAAATATGAACGTAAGTCTGATACAAATATTCCTCTCTTTTTGTTTTTAATTTATTTTTTTATTTTTTGTTTACCTGTTAATATTCTGTGGGAGTGCTGTATTATTATAGCTGATAATGTTGTTTCTTTATTTTATATAGCAACCATTGGTGTGGAAGTTCATCCATTGGATTTCTTTACGAACTGTGGAAAAATTCGATTTTACTGCTGGGACACAGCTGGGCAAGAGAAATTCGGTGGGCTTAGGGATGGTTACTAGTAAGTGAATTTATTTTGCTAATGAAATTTTGGTTTAACTAGTTAAAATGCCTTTCATGCTCCTTTAAATTTGTTAATTCCAACACTCAGCTTGTTGTTTTGGGCTTGAATGATTATTAGCTAGATTTTAAACTATTATTGTTTCTATTGGTGTTTAAGAAGTTGTGTTATATATTCCATGTATAGGGTATATTCTATTACAAAAGTGTAATTAAATGCTCAATCAAGGAAATGCATTTTACATGGGTTTGTTTTATGGGCTCTTCTAAATGTGTGAACAGTTCTCTAGTACTTGGCAGTAGGCAAGTGTATCAATTTGCACTCGACATCTCTTGTTGAATATGCACCCAGCAAATGTTTTATTGTACGTCTTGCTCACATTCCATGTTACGGGAATAGTGTTAAAACATTTAGACTATCCTTTAATCCTTATATTTGGGTTTATATCGATCAAATGGTTAGAGTTACTGCCTAATCCTTAGAGTAAGTATGATGCTGGATCCTGAATTGCAGTTGCACAAGAATTATACTCTACTGTTAATTATATCTAAAATTTCATGTGCATTACTGATAATCTGTCAGTTCCATAGCAATTGTCACAAGTAAATAGAACTACTGAGGTTTAATTCTCTTTCTTTATTTTGTTATGATAGTAATTGTTTCTCATTTCTGCTTTAGTAATTGCTTACCCTCTGCCGATTCCTTTTGTCATGGTAGACTGCTAAGCCTGTAACATCCAGTGTGCCTTTCGGCTCTTATATAACATATCACATTTTAATTGAATGAAAGATTTATTCTTTGAGAAGGTGTCAAATTCCTAGTGGTGTTATGTACGCCAGAGTACAAATTTCTTTATCCTATGTGCCTGGAGTAGAATGTAGAGCCTACATGCATGCCTAGAGTACACACCTAGTTAACATACTAGTTGACGTTTCTATATAAAATATGCATATAGTTCACATCTGCTCTCTTATATGCATACATATATTTAAATTGGCACATTTTATCTGTGGAATATACCTTCTCTTTTTTCTTGTTTTGATCAAGCAACGAGATGCTAAATTTACTTGCTCCATGCAGCATTCATGGACAGTGCGCCATCATCATGTTTGATGTCACTGCCAGGTTGACCTACAAAAATGTCCCAACGTGGCATCGAGATCTTTGCCGGTTTGTCAAGAAATCCTTATTTTCTGGTGTTGAAGTTCTATTGTGATGAATTTTCTGTGGGCAGATTGTAATATATTGAACCTCGTGTTTTCTATCAGCGTCTGTGAGAATATCCCAATTGTACTTTGTGGAAACAAGGTTGATGTGAAGAACCGTCAAGTGAAGGCTAAGCAGGTTACTTTCCACAGGAAGAAGAATCTACAGTATTATGAGATATCCGCAAAGAGCAACTACAACTTTGAAAAGCCATTTCTCTATCTCGCTAGAAAACTTGCAGGGTAAAAATACAATCGCTAGAAAACTTCCTTGGTTTGTCAAGAATGCAAGTTTATATGTTCCAATATGAAATTTTGGTGTGGTTTGTGTAGGGATCCCAACTTACACTTTGTGGAGTCTCCAGCCCTTGCTCCCCCAGAAGTGCATATCGACATAGCTGCGCAGCAACAGTAAGCTTTTTGTTGCAACTTGCTACTGAGCACATTTCTCTGTCGTGTGTTTTAAATTGAAAATTTAAAAGTTCTGCCAAAGAGTTCCAGAGCATTTCTGGTTCTCTTCTGTCACCTCACTTTTTCTTGGCCAACCACACAAATAAGGGGAAAAAAGTATAGGACTTTCCATACCTTGGTAGTTAATATCAACTGTAGCACCTTCGGTGAGTGCCATGTGGAAATGGTCTTAATATTAGTGGTTTGGCTACTAATATTTTGTGGTTGGCTTTAACCAAACCCGATGCCTCCACTTGTCATGCCTCCCGCTTGTCATTTTCCTTTCGATGATTGTTTTTGGATTCCGACTTTGTGACACGTGTGGTGCTAATCTTATTTTTGTAGGCACGAAGCAGAGCTCGCTGCAGCTGCAAGTCAGCCCCTCCCTGATGACGATGATGATGCTTTTGAATAGAAGATGGAGCTTAAGCTGCTTATTGGATATTAGTTGTGTCCCAGTTTTTGTGTTAAACCATGTATCCAAAAAAATATCTGCGGTGCAAGTCTTCCCTGAGAGGATTTTCTCTTCCTTGAGAGGATTTTCTCTTCCAAGTTAAGTGATTAAATGTTTTGAGTGGCATGTAGGATTTTCTGAAAAAATATTATTGGATCCATATTTTCTAATTTGAATCATCTTATGGCCATCCGTTTTAAACTTGATCATCGTGCTCTCATCTCATCTCCGGTGTTCATGCTTCGTGTTTCTGGTAGGAGTACCACTAGAACTGAAGTTGGTGTTATTCTGTCACTTGGTTTGTTACAATAAAATCTGTCAGAACTCATGATGGTATAGGATTTGTGCTCTCCGTGGTAAAGGATTGAGAAAGGGAAAGATGTTCCTATTAATGGTGGATTTGTGCAGGAGATGGCTTTATACCAGTTTAAATTACAGCGGGGTAAAAGATTAAGAGCTGCATAAATTATACTTCCTCTACGGAGGATGTTCAAAGTATATTTTTATGTAGATTAAGATAAGTAAAAAAAAGAGTAGAAAAAATATCAAATTTATTTTTAGTGATTTAATAAAATTATATAAAGTGATGAGTTTTTTTATATACTAGTGGATTTTATTAAATGATTTTTTTTTAACTTTATATAATTGTCACTTTCAAGGAATTTTTTTTGTATTTTAGGCCATCCTTTAAGGGACTGAGGGAGTAAGATGGCAAAATCTTATATAAAATATATGTGAAAAAGGGATGTATCTTATATGGTATTTAACTAGTATATCCATAGGGTTAATATATCTATTTTTAGGGGAGTTTAGATAAATCCAACTATAAAGATTTAAAAATAGGCAAAACTAATGATTTTTCCATTATATTTGGTACATTTTACATATTACATTACTGAACTTTTAATTTTTACAATTATCACATTGAACTAATTAAAATAGTGAAATTGTACCATTTCGTTAAAATAATTGGACTGATATCTATAACTTATCGGCAAAACTAATGATTTCTCCACTGACATATTTTACTTATTACACTATTGAACTTTTAATTTTTATAATTACCACATTAAACTAATTAAAATAGTCAAATTGCACTATTCTGTTCAATTAATTAAACGATCGTTAAATTGAGATGAATATTTTCATACGTGGCAAAAATGCATGATGCTAATTTGGGAAAAAATTAGGACTTCATCCCACCATCTTCGGCTATTAAAAAACCTAGATCTACAATCTTCTTATTCTTTTTTTTTTGTTCTTCTCGAATGATGCAGATCGATGGTACCGTCGATTCCGACAGATTCCGACGATGCATATTCAATGATGATGATGAGGATGAATGTTTTTATAAAATGGGATACAATTTTACGGCTTTCAATTTGATCTGAAAGAAGGGAAGAAGAGACAAATGGGAAGAGAAAGAGAGAGAATAAATAAGATTTTTTTTGTCCCATGTGTCCTTTTAATTTTTCATGTGATTGTTGCTGATTGGCCACCTTATTTTCTATTTCATTTTCACCTTTTTTTTTGTTCCACGTATGAAAAACCTTGAACCAATTTGATGGACGTTAAATTATTTTAACAGAATGTTCCAATTTCACTATTTTAATTAGTTTAATGTGGTAATTACAAAAATTAAAAGTTAAGTGATGTAATAAATAAAATGTATCAAGTATAGTGGGGAAATCATTAGTTTTGCAGATAAGTTAAAGACGTCGGTTCAATTATTTTAACGGAATGGTCCAATTTTACTATTTTAATTAGCTTAATGTGGTAATTGCAAAAATTAAAAGTTCAGTGGTGTAATAAGTAAAAAGTGCCAAGTATTTTAGGAAATCATTAGTTTTGCCTTTAAAAATATTTGAACATATGAATTTTCATATGATTTGGTGATGTCTATTATAGACTTTATGGTAATGAAAGTTCAATTAATCTTAATCGTCAAAAAATATATTTATTTTATAATGTCATAATAATATTACTACACAAACTCAAATTAAATAAAAATTTACGTTTACTCATATTTTTATATGATCTTTCCATCCGTAAAGTTAAATTTTACTAAAAATTTGAGATAAACTCATTTTATAAACCTAAGATGTATAACTTAAATACCCTATAGGATATCTCCCACAAGCCCTGTATATACTTATGTAAAAGATTAAGAGTTACAACGTTAAGAATTTTGGTACTCTCTATTCTCAGAAGAATGGCTTAATAACAAATTTTACACAAATTAAGGTAGTTAAATAAGAGAATAAATTTACTTTCTATTTTACCTTATATTGTATTGATGTGTGAATTAATTGTTTTAATTGACTCTTGGATTTGTAGAGAGAAAGAGAGAGAGTGAATTAATTTGAACTATTCATTCGTGATGTGATTAATTTACTTTTTGGTTAAATGTAAAATGGTCAAAAGTAAATTAGTCGATTTAAAATTTTATTTAGTTGACTTGTGTAGTTTAACCATGTTTTTGAGGATAATTTTTTTTTATCACTTGAACCATCTTTTCGAAAACCGAGGGAGTATATATGATAACTCTCTAAAATGATAACTCGAGTTTGTATTTAGCTAAAAAAGTTTGTTGATTAACTTGATGCTTATACAATCCGAGTTGAGTTTAAGTAGTTGTATAGTATCTCTAATTTTAAAATCGAGCAAAGTTTATAGTTGAGTTTAAGAAGTCGAATACAAATTCGAGTTTAGTATCTCTAACTTTAGAACTGAGGCAAAATTTATAGTTTGAGTTTAAGTAGTCAAATACAGACTCGAATATAGTATCTCTAATTTTAAAATCGAGCAACGTATATATTCGTATTTGTTCACCTGATATGTTAACGGTTGTAATGTATTTCTTTTGTTCTACAAAATGCCATTTGAAAAAAATATACAAATTTTAAGTATATACTCATGTTACATAAAAAAGGTTGCATTTACAATTTTTTTGAATATAAAGGATATATTTTTGTTTTATGTATACTCTAATAATAAATTGCTAATTTAGTTGTGTGGTATGATGATGAAATTATAATTGTAAATTTGAAAATATAGTGTATTTTATATAATTATTAATAAAAAAATTGAACCTTTTTGCGGAATAAAAAATTTAATAAATGAGATTTTTTTTGTAAAGTGCATTTTATACGACTATCATTATCTTAATGTGCCTTTTGTCAACTTCTCTATATATTAGACTAACAAACTCTAGTCATAAGAATAAATTTAATCAGTAGGGTGATACAATCATCATAAGAAAAATTAGAGGAATTCATAGAAAATTAATTATTCAGAAACTTGCTTTAAATTCTTTTAGTTTGTTTTCCATTGAATACCTTGGGAGGAATTGTCCAGCAACAGTACTGCTATCTGACATAAATGGCTAAGAAAACAACTGAACTCTCCTGTCTTGTACATAATTTCATAATATATGACTATTAAAATAAGCAAACAATATACTTCAGAAAATAAAAGTAAAATACCAGTGTAATGAAGAGAGGTTCAAGCATGTAACGTAAACAGGAATGGGAAAAGTCCCGAGTCCGAAAATAAATTTTGGGTCAAATCTGAACTCAATAGTAGTCATGACCAAAAGTAACTTAATTCCTTATATACCACCTACAGAAACTCCCCCACTTAATTGTGGGATTCAAAAGACTAAAAGTATTATCGTTAGTAACTTAATTTCTTATATACAGACAAATTTTTTCTATATCTTTTAATGTGAGACTGGGGTGTTACAAAGTAAGTTTTTTCGAATCGTTTAGGTTGAAACACGTTTATTCGAAATGTGATACTTAGGATAATTTTGTTAAAAGATATAGTTTATAGTTAAATTTGATTAAATTAGTTTTTAAGAGACTATACAATGTCAGTTCTTATTAGACTCACGCATGACGTTCACTTGATAACACTAGTTATATTTTTTTAGAGTTTTTTTATGAAAATTAAGGATTCTAGAGTTGTGTATGTGATAACTAAACTTGTAAATTTCTTAGATATTTTGAAGTAATGTTATAAATAGGCGTTTTAAGCCTTGCATTAGATTTAATGCTGATCATTGTTTGTAAAATTTAGTGACTATATAAAAATGTCCATCATTTACGACCATCATTTACGAAATCATAAAACATAATTGTACCGGAATAAAAGTTCAATATCTTGTTACAAAATAATAAAAAAGTTTGCTTAAAAAAATATTAAAAATATTTGTATCATCAAGTTTAATATTTCAAAATAAAAGTGTTTAAACGTTCGTATCAAAATTTAGGGGGTGTTTGATAAAAACTGAATGAATCTGAATCTGAATGAGCTAAATCTGAATCTGAATGAAAAAAGTTGTTTGATAATTGACTTGTCTGAAACATCTGAATGACAAAATTTTATTATTTTACCCCTCTAAAAAAATTCAAAATTATTATAAAATTATTTAATATTACTTAATATAATAGTTAATATTTTTTTAAAATTTTTTAATTTTATAAAAAAAAAATTTACTCATTCAGCTGCTCATTCAGCCATTCAGCCAAAAAAATCTGACTTAGTCATTCAGCTCAACCATCTGACCGATTCAGCCATTCAGACCTAAACAAACGCACTTACCGATTCAGCCATTTAGCCATTCAGTTCTAAACAAACACCCCCTTAGTCCGCTAATATGTTAGCATATTCTAGTAACACAAGAAATGTTGGTCGCCATTTGCAAGTTAAAATGTTGGTTGCCCTTTGTTTGGCCTTTGCAATATAATACAAAATTAAAATTTTTATTGGACTCGGTACAATACAAAGTTATTACATAATTGCTTAATATAAAAAGTGAGACTCAGTACAATACAAAGTTAAATAAAGTATTAAAAACTCTAGTAAATCAAAGCTGCTATGACAATAAACTAGTTGTTTATCCCGTCTTTCTTGAAAAATAATACAAACAAAACTTAACCCAAAATAAATAAATAAAAATTAATTCAAACAAAATCATAATAAACGTCACTACTACCTGAACCTCTAAGCTAATTTGTACCATAGTATCTATTAAAATTGATCACTATAAAATATCCGCCAGCCATCCCTTATCTTTTCAAAATAATCTTGTAAATAAAAATATCAGAAGTATCCCGGATCAAATGAACTTATAAAAAGGATAAAAAAATCATTAGAGACTAAATCAGAACAAAAGTATATATAGCGATCTAAAGATAAGTACCAGCTTAAACTTAAGTTGCATCAGCAGGTGAAACCTTTGAAATCAAAGACAGCAGCACCAATAAGCACTGTGACAGCCAACCTCTGCTTAAAGTTTACTGAAGATAGGCATATAGCCAGTTCAGCTGACCAGTTTCTTGACATATATCCTAATGCAAACAATCAGCTTTGTAAGCAAAAAATATTAATGGCCATCCCCTGGACACAAGTGCCACCAACAAACAAAAATCACGAAGAAGAAGATGATTCAAATGAAAAATATATTTAAGATTAAATTTACGATAAATTTGTGTTGGGAATTTAAGTATTCTTGGTCCACACAGAATAAATGCAAACAGAGCCAGCATGTCTTCGGCGAACGAGAAATACAAAAGTAAAAACTAAATATGAGATGAGGCGCGCAGTTCGTTGTATATATATGAGATGAGGTGCACAGTTCGTTGTGTGTATATATCTATCTATTTATATATATATATATATATATATATATATATAAATTCCTTCAAAGCCTGCGCCTTCATGATCCTCTCCGTGTTGGCCGTCCAGCTATACTCGCCAGTCACCAAACAACAGGGCGAGTCCACAATGCAATCAGACAAGAAAGCACGCTTTTCCTCGGTGATCTCCTCAGGCTTCCTCATCCAGATGGGCTTATGCTTGTTCACTACTGACCACTCATGAGACACTTTCTAAATCTTCTTTTTCTTCACTTCATCAATTTCCGCTACCTTTCCTTCCTCATCCTCTTCCTGATCTTCGTCATCTGAGTTTTCTTTTTCAGTTGTTTTCTCAATCCACAAAGTGATAAGATAGCTGATGAACTCTGAATTCTTCTTGATCAGACCCTTGAGCCTGCGCTCCTCAAGGTATTCTAGCCGGTCCTAGTTTTCATCATCGTTGTGCTTTATGGTGACAATGACTCTCTCAGTGACCAAGTACGCAGAATGGAAACGAACGCTGAACAGTCCTATCATGCTGACATCAGCATCAGCAGCAAGAGCTTCCATGAACTCTTAGTCCCAGACTTTGCAATGGTACTCAAATTGTTAACCAAATCCGCACGTTAAAAAATTACTCTCATAAGCAAGACAAATCCACACAAAAACTTCACTTAAACAAGCTATATGATTTCTTAGTGCCACTACTTACCAGCCTCGGTCATGCCAATTCCATTATCAACAATAGTCAAGGTATATTTAGCAAAAGAAACAATAATCAAGGTTGTACAATAAAATTTAAATTCAAGCACTGTACAATAGCATCAAAAATTAGTCCATACATAAGATTAATAAAAATAGCTACGACAGATCCACTTAAAGAAAGACTAAAATTTTAAGATAGATTGAGCAAACCTTTTTGCCTTGAAATCTTTCATGAGTTCCATAAAATGATAAAATTAATGTGTTTCTCACTATTAGTCCCAAATTCAGAATGGATATAATCGAGTGCATCAGTCATTGATGGTGCGCATTCAACACCACTCCCTCCACCTCTTATATGGTGACTATCAAGGAAAGGAAGAAAAAACAAAAAGTTCCAATCATTCCCTTGTCCATCAATACTCGAAACCCACACACACAAATATATATATTATATATATACATGTTCTTGTGTTTGTTCTTCTATGTGTTTTTGGTAGTGTATTAGTGTGTATATTTGTATAAACTTATCATACCTTGGTGAGAGATAAGTAGCATAGCCGTCTGAGATGACGTAGAAGAGGAAATAAGACGAAAGGGAGGCGCTCGAAAAGGAGAGAAACTCAATTTGGCATCGCAACATTGGGTCATCACCTGCTGCATCTCTGTCTGAGAACATGAAGAGGTGTTTTCATCTCAACCAAAAGATCAAAGGTTGGAGAGGACGGATCAGAGAGATTTTTGAGCCCTGGATAAAAGAGATGAGAGGGGGAGATTGTATTGGAAAGGGTTTTTCTGTATTTCAAAGAGGGAGATGAAGAGCTATTGAACTCTAAACTATATTTAAAGGAAAAAAAAAGTGGAATGACCAAACGAAAAAAAAAAAAAGCGACTGTCTTTTTAATTATAGTATAGATTTATACATCAAGCAAATAATTCTATTAAAGGTCATTCCAGAAAAAAGAAAGTATGGACTAACAAACTTGACTTTTTGGCAACAGATTTCTTTTTCAAATACAATTATACTAATGTCCACAATACTCCTAATTTAGCTACGATTAATTCTCACACCAAGACATACGGAAATAAATGTGGATCCTAGAAGTTGTCTCATAGGGCCTACTTAAAGGTAGAATCATCTTCAATTTATAGTAGCTAAAAAGTAACTATAAAGAATCTGATCCTCTTGCAGGCCCATTATACACCATTGACCATTGTAAGGCACCATATCAACTTCTTATTCATAATCTATGTGTATATTCATATATATATGTACAAACTTGTGTTACTTCCATCAGCAGGAGTGCATAAGTATGTTATAAAGTAAAAAAGAGAATGAAAGAAAGTATATTAATCAAGAAAAACACCTTATGAAGGTAAACTTCTAGATTATAGATCCAAGGACTACTCCACTGGCCGATGCATAGTTACTCAATGCAAAAACTGTTAAGTATCCAGCCTCATATACACATTTTAACCTATATTAATGTCATCACTTCCCTCAAATATATCGTCGTTACAACATATGGAAATAATTATCACCAAATCAAGGGAGTCAGATCCTCTCCATCTAGATTATCCATTTATGTTCCATTCGCCTTTGACAGCAATAACAATCATAATTTGAGAGGGACCTACCAAAATGTTTAAGTCCACGTAACATTCATGATTCCACTTGAATTAATGATTTTTATTAGTAGTAAAGTCTAAATCCTTTTGCAAGATATCAGACTAATATTTACACCAATTGCAGTTCAGCGCCTCTCAAACAAGAATTTCATCTAACCAGAGTTATTTGGCAACTTGTTTTCTTGCCCATCTTGTTCTTTTGCCTTTTTACATCATAACTTTTGTTTTCAACTTTGCAATCTACAATACTTTGGCGAAATACCAAGATTTCTCATTCAACAAACATTGTTTCAATATGACAATAACTAGTGCAAGATAAAAGAGTACATGTGCACCACTTTCGGTAATTTGAACTTCAGTCATGGTATAAAATAAATAGGGTGCTAGTCTAAGCAGCTCAAGTCCAGGTATGATCAGCACGTGGAATGGACCATCCCCTAATATACATTTCTAACCTATTTAGAGAAACACAAAATACTGAAAACTCCATGCAAAATTTATTTAACATTAAGTACTTGAACTATTAATCTGCTTATGACAATACAAGTAAACCAAAATATAACATAAACCAGGCACTTCCATAAGTTCCTAGCTTACTGAATTAAATTCATAACAAAATAAGCAAGAATCCTTATGGTTCCTGCTGTATGATTGATTCTCACATCACCAAATCAAAACCATTGCAAATAACAACAAAAAAGAAACATTACTCAATAACTACATTCAACGATGAAACAATGAGAAGAATAAGAACAGAGAACAAGCAAACAGATTTATGATCTAAAAAATCTGAGTAAAAGTTTGACAAGAAACCTTCAGTATCAAGATAGTCATGGCAGCAATTTAAATTTTGGTTTTGCCTCCTTTAGCAGAAGACATGTTGACAGACTGAGGCTGGCCTGAAATGAAATATAATAAAATTAGATTAAATGACAATATCATTGGCTGGCCATGAATTGTCTTATCTGTAGGGTAGTAGATGCCCCCATTGTTTATGCCAAGAGAAAGGCAGCAAAGCCCAGCATCATCGCTAGACCTTTGGAAGCAAGGATTGCATGCCTCCAACTTTGGCCCTGGAAAATGCAGGGGTATATCAATAGTATCCTCAAAAGGAAACTCCACAAGCTTCCAACTTGTATGATGGAAATTAAAGATATTCTTAATTTGATTCAATATACTTGTATCAACACGACGAAAACAGAATATAGAAATACTATTCAAGCTATAGACACATCAATGTATGAACTCCACGTAATAAATAAGCAGGCGGAAATAGTAAAGTAGTAAACACGCTTTCAATCAACTTTGAACATCTACAACATAATATACCGAGTTCATTGACTTCATTCCATGAACTACACCATTGAGCAACCTTAAGTTAACATATTCTTCAACAAATTACCACACTTAATCAAAATAAAGCCATTTTGAATAAAAAGAAATAGTTATAACAGATTAATATGTCTGTTGATCAAATAGTTATCCGCAGTTTAGTACATGCAGCCATATGTAGAATGTACAATATTATAGACTTCGAACTATCATATCAATAGGAGTGTTCATCAAACATAAAGACATATTCTTCAAGAATCAAGTTCCAAAACATGATTAGAGACAGTAGTAGGCTACCTGGCACAAAATGGAAATACAAGTAATTTCTGTATCACTCGTATGTGTCACTTGCATGGACACATTGGGTTTTGAGAAAATACAGACTGTTTCTTTCTACCGTAACCTATACATGGTGCACCAAACTTGTGCTTACAACTTAAGAGATACTTGGATCTTCATTACAAAATTTGACACAATATAACACAAAATGTAAAATTAAAAGTGTAGGATTGAATACATTCATTACTTTGTACGAATTTGTTACATTGATTATGAAATTTACAAAATTGAACTGTCTGTAGGTTTGAGAAAGAGACAGTAGCTACAAAATGTAACATTTCATTTTACTTCTTACAAATTTGTTGGTCATTTGAGACAAGAAACCAGATCCTATAATAGAAAGAAAACAGAAAACGCCCTCCATTGACTATAAACTAACATTACCAGTTCCAGCAGATATTAGATTCTTCAGCTCCACTAAATGTTCATCATTAGAAATGTGGAGTGAAATACGGAGATTTGTCAATAATGCTTCTTTTTCCCAACTTAAGGGACCAGAAGCATATAATGCCTCCAGAGTGCAGCGGTATGCATGCAACTCTAACCTATGTATACTTGCTGCCACTTCCTCTTGTGGAGGAAGGGAACAACTCTCCTCTTCCCCTGAAACATGAAACGATTCTGCATTACTAGAAAGGCTATCTGTCTCCTGACACGAAACTGCTACCAAATGGGTGGAAAACTTAGTTGGACTCTTAGTAATAACACCACAACTACCAACAGAGCATGCATCACTATCAGAATCATTATTTTCTGAGCCTCTTGAAATAGAACATCCAATTAAACCATTTAGTTTTCCTCTCTCCAGTTCATTATATCCATTTGTTCTATTGTTAAAGGAAGCATGCATGTATTTTTCACCCAGATTTTCTCTTGGGTAAGCAACAGCATCTACCTTTTCCAGAACTGCGGCAGGAACAACTCGTTGCCTTCGAGCTTCTTTCTCAATTGCCCTGATTTTCCGAACGTTTCCAGTATGTTCTTTCAGAAGAGATGAGTCATAAGGTGACATTCTTTTCAGTGTCCTAGAAGTTGCTATATGAGACCCCTGCAATCCATTGTCGTTCTGAACTGCTAAATATTCATCTTTGTCTTGCATTTTGACAGTTTGATTAGCTCGCACAGCCTGGAAGCTCATCCTTTGGTAACAATTTGAAGTTGACAGCTTACTAAATTTCGAATCTCCAAAACTTCCGAGTCCCTGTATACAGCATGTCAACGTATAATCAGATACGGTAAAAGTGAGAGTGTGTCTAGAACCTTCTTAAAACACATTAATGGGACATAAATAATATAAACTGAAACAAAGGCTATCAGAATGCATGATGAACTTAGGAGAAGTTTAAGGGTGCTAACAAAATACACTACACGAGGACATTGATTATCCAAAAAGCCAAAAGAATACAGAAAACACAAAATCAGATTTTAAACCCATCTATCCTAACAACCTCAAAAGGCATGGAAAACAAATATGCAATGCCACTGATAGACTTCCCAGTTACGTAAATTTATAAATGCACAAGGGAAGCGATACAATTACTAAACGCAAATAAAATATTACCTTTCCCATCACAACCCACATGTCATCTTGCCAAGACTGCCGCACTCTGATGCTCAATTTGTGGACTCTGAGCTCATGGGATAATCCAAGTAGCCTAACCATATAGTAGTCTCCACCATAAACTTGCAATACTGTGGCTATTTTCCATGAATCTTCATCAAATACCTCCACAACTTCTCCAGCCACCCAACCATCCACACCCTCCACAGGAGGAGGACAAGGCCGAATAACCTTCCTAGATACCCTCTCCACAACTAACTCGCTTGT
The DNA here is from genome assembly GCA_034770075.1 of Aralia elata. NCBI lineage: Eukaryota > Viridiplantae > Streptophyta > Magnoliopsida > Apiales > Araliaceae > Aralia > Aralia elata. Next base: position 23,248,083 of record CM068386.1, read on the forward strand.
CATTGGGGGATAACAATCGTATCTCACACTGTAAGTATGCCCATTACCAGAAATAATTTCAGCACCGCGCCATGCTGTCAACGCCTCCTGTTTGTTCATCACCTCCACTTTGCTCCCTTTTTTGAATCTCATGGTGAGAACGAATCAAGTTATTCAAAAGTCAAAACCTGTCATAAACAGGAAATTAGAATTGTTTCCAATAGAGAAAAGACCCAAATCATTGAATACAATAAAATAAAAAAACTGAACATCTAAAACTTTACATAGCAGAAGATTAAGAACTTGTATGAAGTAGTACTTGAAAATTAAAATCTGCTTTGAGCAAATCCCCTTTAACAAAAAATATCTAGGGTATCAAGGTCAAAGTAGCCTTGAATTCAAGGATCCAGAAAATCAACTAGTAACCTTTACATAAATTATAAACCATTCAAATCTATTTGTATCCATAAAGATCTGTGTAGAAAAACCCACAATCCCAAAAGTACAGGAAATAAACAAAATATATGGAAAATGCATTAATACCATAAACTGATTAGCAAACAAGCCACTAATTATCCTCCAGAAAACTCCACAAAATGAATTATAGAAAATATTAGCATAATAAATAATTATAACACCAAAACCTCTTTAAAATACTTTCCTGTAGCACAAAAACTGATCAATCAAATATTCAAGCTATTTAATTATATAAGATTATTTAAATTTTAAAAAGCCCCAAACTGATATAGCATATAACAAACAAAAACAAAAGTACATAAAATAAAATCCACAATAATTGGAAAAAAAATTATAAATTTCGAAAACATTAGGATGAAAATCACAGGAAAAATAAACAAAAAATTACAAATTCCACAAATCAAAGATGTTTCACCACAAATAAAGATGAATGATTGAGGATTCAAAACCCAAAATTGGGACCTATAAATCAGAAATCACTCACCTTTTCCTTGAAATTTATGCAAAATTTTGGTCACAGCTAGCAATTTCTTTGTTCTTATGATCTCTGTTTCCTCTCACAAACAACTTTGAATTTGTATTTTGTGTTCTAGGGTTTGTCTTGTAAAAGAAAATAAATGGTCACAAAAATAAAACTGTAAATATATACTTCTGTGAGGGTATTATTGAGAAATCAATAGTTTGGTTAAAATTTAATCCACTAGATATAAAGTTGCGTGATGCGCGTACTCCATTGTTACAGAACACCTAATTTGTGTTGGAGATGGGAGTTTTGCAGATAAGATGATAGTTCACGCGCCTAATGGAGCGTTAAGACACGCTCAGGTTGTTTGAAATTTGTTGTTATACTAATGTAAGCCTCAAGTTATTCTTCATTGCTTTATGCCTTTATTTTAGGGGGAAAAAAAGGAATATCTAATTTTCTATTTAGTTATTCAAACTTTAAAAGTATATTTATATCTATATAAACATATATATATATATATATATTTGTTTTTACATATATTCAAATGTTATATTATTAACTATATTATGTGTTTTTGAAAATATAATATTAAAATATATTTTTGAGACATTTTAAAATTTGTACTACAAACAATAAAAATATATATTACAATTGCTATAAAACGAATGTAGTGCTAATTGTATTTCAATTGGAAGGAGAACTTGGGGTAAGGGGTCAGGAGAGGAGTTAAAAGGAAAGCGTAGAGGAAACTTATTTATGTTATATTTCACCTTTTGATCTTACACGTGTAGTAAAAAATAAATTTTACCACTAAACTATCATATTTTTTTTTAAAAAAAATATTAAGGTGGTGTTTGTTTATATCTTAATACCTCGTAATAACTCTACATCTGATTTGGTAAGATGGTAAAATTGTTTAGTAAAATTTTGTTTACTTCTTATCGTCTCTTAATCGACAAGAGAAAGATATAAATCGAAATCATTAAGAGTTGTTTTTTAATGAAAAATTTAAATTTATGGAGCATCTATAAATATTGTATTCTCTCCATTCTAAATTTTAAGATCATTATTAATTTTTGAAAAGTCAATTTGAAATATTTTTAAATTTAAAATTAATATTTTTAAATTTAAAAGTCATTCATATGTTTTATACTTTTTAGTCAACAAATAATTTTTTAAATTCAGATGCATTTCACTCAGATGATCTAATTTATTAAAATATGATAACCATTCAAATCTAATTATTTAATTTTATCAAATACCGCATAATACTAAAGTGTGAGAAATTTTTGTGCGACAATGAATGAATTTTTTTAAAATAAAGTTAATTTGATTTTTGCTATGTACTAACCTATGGTCCTCCTTTTTGTCTATGAGGTATGGTATAAAAATTTGTGAAGTTAGCATATAGAATTACATGTCATGGCAAAGATTCTTGAATGACTTCTCACATGGTTCACCTTTAGGTATAATCTACAAAGAGATAAATAGCTTAATAAATTTCTAAGAATATAGTTTTTATTATGTGGCTAAAAATATAATTAAATATTGAGAATTACTCCCTCCGTCTCAAATTAATTGCTTAATTTTGACCTTTTTAAGTCAAATTGACTATTTTTAGATTTAATAATTAAGCATATATAAATACATTTCTAAAATTATAAAAATTGGGGTTAGTAATAAATTGTATATACTTTCTTTTGGTTATAATCTCTTCACCTATATTTTAGCAAAAATAATAAAAAAATTATTTTTAAAAATGGTCAATTTGACTTTAAAAAGTCAAAACTGAGCAATTAATTTGGGACGGATGAAGTATAACTCAACAGTCAATTTCATATTGCATCTTGACATCATTGCCATGACATCATTTTCCTTAACTTAACATCTTAGACATCCTTCGGTAAGGTTGTAAAATGAACCAAACGATTCGGGTTTGATTCGTACTCGCTCAACTAAAAATTCGATTTAAGTTTGACTCGAAAAATAAACGATTCAAAAATGAACAAATTTCAAAGTTCAATAAATTATCCGAACCTCTTTAAATTATAATTTTCTATTGATACTCAGCTCATATTTGTTCAAAAAGTTCAAATTATTTGGGCTTGATTCGAGATCGTGCTCGACTTGTAGCAAAACGAGTTTTAATCAAAACTTATTTCATACTCGATAAATTTTATGAATCAAATCTGAGTAATTTAATACTCGACTCGACTTGATTCATTTACATCACTACTCCTTGAGCACTTTTCTATACTAATGTTAAATTTACATAATTAACCATCACAAATTTCCAAGAATATGGAAATTAAATAAATTTATGTCCAAAAGCGAATAATTACTTTTTTAGCTATTAAGAATGGCTTTTTTAGGAATTAGTTTCTCTCTTTCTTCCTTTTTTTTTTTCTTTTCTTTTTTTTTTTGGATGTGTGTGTGTTTGGCGTTGGAGTGGGGGTGGGGGTGGGGGTGGGCTTTTTCTCAGCTGAAGAAGGTGCAGGTCCTACCTTGTGGAACACAAGATGCCAAAGTTTGGTTTGGTGGTATTATGAGAAACAATTAACTTATGCCATCTATAAAAGAAATGGCCCCTGCAAAATTTAATTATAAAATTTAAAAATATATCGCATTCGTTCCAAAATTAAATATATAATTTGATTTTTAAGGTTAAACGATACCATATTAAACTTCAAATTGATGTGAATTTATTTAATTTTAGTTGATATAATTATTATAATTATATAATATATAACAAAAACTATTAATTACAAAATTTATTTCATTCTAAACTTTTATGAGTCATACTAATTTTAAAGTTTAATATGTTGTCATTTAACCTCAAAAGTTAAATTGTATTTTTAATTTTAGAATGGAGATAGTATTTATTATATTTATTTTTAAATTTATTGAGTGTTTTATTTATTACCGTTGAAATATTAAATAATTAAAATTAAAATTTATCAATATTATGTCAGTTTTTATTATTATTTAAACAAAACTCTTTATAACAAAAATAATTAACAAATGAAACAGTTATTGTAAAACAGAGTAAATATTTATAAGTATATCCATTTAGTTTGTGGATTGCTATCACCATCGTAGCCTTACTTTAAGATATTTATATATAAATCCAGCTATAAACAAGTTTATCCCTATGATTCAAATATGTCCTCCTCAGGACCAATAAAGTAATACTATGCAGTGTATTCATTGTTTGGAGTTTGGACCATAGACAGTCCTGTCAAGGCTTGCACAAAACTACAATGCAATATGCAAGTTGCACCGAAGAAAAAATAATTTGCATTAATTTCAACTGAGAGCTTGTCCAATGGAACACTGGTTTAACAGTGAAATTGGTTCCTTTGGAGTGTTACCTACGAAGCGCAGAACATACATTTGTGATACGGATTGCGATACGGATACGACACCAAACGCGATACGTGATACAATATTTTAAACAAAAAAATAAGATACAATAGATTTGGAATACGTTGAAATTATATATATATATATATATATATATACACGTATATCTATATAATAAATAAATTATATTGCATAACCACAAGCGAGTAGTTAACTTTAAAGTTTTAGTTCATTTAAAATAATATTCTATCTGTCCCGTATTAAACATTTTAATTAATTTCAGCACGTTAATTAATAATACTTTTTTTTAATCTAAATTGCCCTTTTAAATTACTTATTAATTGAAGTATCTATTCACTTTCTATGACCCCAACATTAATTATTCCTTCACAATTCCCACATATATGAATCAATTCTCTAGATTATTTTTGTTATTATTCTCTCATTCCAATAAATATATTTCTCTCTCCAAATTCACTCACTAATTACATGCATATCTCCATGCAGGCAAACCGTCTACATTTGTCGGTATTAATTTTTAGCTACTTTATCATTTTTGTTGTTATTCTCGCATTCCAATATGTATATTTCTCTCTCCAAACTCACCCACTAATTACATCACTTCCCAATGTAAAGTTTTTATCATTTTTAAGTTTTCAATAAAAGTTGATTAAAAAGATTATGAGGGTATAAATGGAAAAATAAGATAAAAATAGTTACTAACATATAAATAGGACATTTATTTAAAAATATCCTAAAAACAAAATTAGGACGTTTAATACGGGACGGAGGGAGTAGTATTTATTGTGACGTAACAAAATATAAGAACTTAACATTTTGCATCAAATATCATCATTTTCTCCTAGTCCAAAACTTATTTACTAGCAAGTAGTATTAAATTTATCATTACATAAGCAAAAATAAAATAAAATAAAATAAAATAAAGTAAAGGAGTCAAACATTACATAAAATACCGTAATCATCTCAAAGTCATTAGAGACAAAGCTTTAAACCAAAAACAAGATGAAGCAAACTAGTTTCACCATTGGACAAGCCATAACGTAGCATCCGAATTCCCTTGTGTATCGGTTAGTATTCCTAAAAATATCAGGGAGTGTCTAAAGATAATAAAGTTAGATTATCCGAGAGTATTAGACACATATTCAGAAGTATCCATGGAGTATTGTTGTTTGACACGGATACGTCAACCTCCGAGAAGTGTCCGTGCTTCATAGACCGTTACATGAGCAAGGGAAGGGTTAACAAGAGAGACGTAGTAGAGATAATATTTCAATAGAATAAAAATAACCATAACATGAAAGATAACATTTAACATAAGCTATGCAGCAAAATTATACCATCTGTATCCATCCGACAACAAAAATCAGGGCGATCTCAATAATGATTGAAAAGAATATGGTAAGATAACTGAATACATAAGCCTCAAATATTAAAAATTGATTTTTCACCAATAATCCTGGCAAGAACACAAACCATCTTTAAAATGGTGGAACCTCTTAGCATCTCGTATGGTGAACTCCCTGTCTCCCTGCCAACGAGTTTTGAGATGATCTTCAGCGCATTGTGGCAATCACCACAAAAACGGAGATTTTTATAACTCGGATTGATGAGCAAGCTGGGCTACTCATAAGAGCTTGAGCAACAGCCAACAGCCAGTCTCTCACTATGAGCAAGAAGCGCGTCCTCCTTGCTTTCTTGGTCTATGTCATGGACCAGAAATTTAGTCTCAACCACATAACCAGATTCCTTCATTTGCTGCCTCAACCCCCTTAGGAGAGCATAGATCTTGTCATTATCGGGGTGAGACGTATCGCCTGCCCTATATTCGTGGACCCTACTCCTAACCTCTAGAAGATTCTGACTTGCCAATTTATTCTTCTCTTTCTATTTTTCAATATCTGAAGCTTTCACTGGTATAAGGCCAGCCTTTGATTGCTCGTGCAAAGCTAGACGGATCTAGGAGCTCAACAAGCTCAGCACAATGGTCCCCAAGTTCCATGTTCCCATCATCCCATGAACTCTACAAAAGTTCATTAATGTTTCCCAAACCTCAATACTTGGTTCAACTGGCATCTTTTCAATGAACTCCAAAGCTTCATCCAAATACCCTGTGCTTCCCATCATGTCCAATACACTGGCATAATGCTCCTTGGACGGAACAATGCCATAATTTTTTGTCATTGATTCAAAGTGCAACATTCCATCGCTAGTGTCGCCCAAGAAACTACATGCAGTGAAGACACTGAAGAACATTTGGCCATCGGGTCGCAATCCTAATTCTTTGAATCGGGTAGACAATTCAATTGCTTCCTCTCCAAGACCATTCTTAGCAAGAAAAGTTATCATGGTGTCCCAAGATGTCAGATTGCGCTGCGGCATTTTATTAAACACAGCATATGTATCGCCCATGGATCCGCAGTTACAATACATCTCCAGAATTTTGTTGTAACTGCTAACTTCAATAGGGGATACAGATCTCATGAGGTGGTCATGCACATATTTCGCCTCTTCTAGAGCTTTAGCTTCCCCCACACACCTTCATCAGCTTTGAATATTGAGGCATATCAACAGGGATACGCTTTTGCTCCAACAAACCTAAAACTTCCGCACCTTCCTTCAGCTTACCTTCCTTGCAAAAGCCATCCAGCTCCTCTACAGAGCCAATCAATTGATTGCCATCAGCAGGTCCAACAAACTCATTATCAGTTGTCGAATTACGAGTTACTTGAAGATCCCCATGCCTTTCTGATACACCTCTGGAATTTGATGAGGTCCATCATTAGTCTAACCGACACTTGGATTATGCATAAACTCTCCAATGTTTTCCCTTGGATACCCACTCAGCAATATCTCCATAAATTTCCTCTAAAATTACCATCTGGATTTTGTAAATTTCCCCCAAATTGCCCCTTGAATTATGCTTGAACTCTACATTATCATTATTATTAACAGGATTGTAACACCAATTAGGTTCTTGTTGATGATATTCTACACAGATTTCTCCATCAAATCCATTTGGGTTTTTAAAATATGATCTTTCAGCAGCAGTACTTAGGTTTTTCAGGATATAATCCAAAGAATTGCGTGATTTACATACCTTAGATAAAGTCTTGAGATTGATGGTGGGAAAACTTTTTCTTGACATTACTGAGTTCGAACTCGGATGTTGAGTTACTCGTTGGAGAGAAACACAGACAGAAATGAGGAAGAAAGAAGGGGTAGAGTTGAGTTGAGTTGATGTTGAACTATTAAACCCCTCCTGACCTCTATAACTGAAAAGCTCAAATTGTTTAACCTTCAAATATACAGAGATAAATAAAGGTAAAATAGAGAGGAAATGAATAAAAAGTTGTGTCATGTGGGCCTGAAAGCCTGGAATATTACTCAATTAATTTACAGAATACTAAAAATTAAAAATGATATATAAATTTATGTTAGTTCAAATAATATTTTACTTAATACTATCGGTTTTTAAATAGTTTAAACTTGCTCCAGTGGCTGGCAAAGACCAATCGAGAGGGGAGAACGAATAGCTAAAAAGTCAATTGTTTTCGAGCAAGTTCGTGAATTTGCAGTTTGAATTATCGTAAAATAAGAAAAGTTATACGAGAAAATGACTTCACTTAAACATATGTTAACTTGATACATAACATGTTTGTGACACACTAATGATTTTCGTCAAAGATCATCCAAAATGGGCAACATAAATTGCTAAGTGATATATATATATATATATATATATATATATATATAATGACATCCAACAAATACAAAATTAAATAATTTCTCCTCAATTTCGAAGTTTAGACTTCATGAATTCTCTAAGAAAAAATACTGCGGAAAGGAGAGAGTATGCTTTTTAGGATATCAGAGTGGGATCATATGGGCTGGGAATAAAAGTCAAGGCTGAATCTGTTCTATGTTAAAATATTCTGAACTATATAACTATCATAAACTATGAAATAATATTCCATACAATTCTCCTATTTTTGTATTTCTTTTCACTTTTTGAACTGAGTTTTAAGGATGCTAAGTTTTGGTAGGTATAACCTACACCAAGTTTTTTTTTTTGGTAAAAAACACCAAGTTTTATGTAGTCCAAACTCCAAAGGTTGGTGAAAAAGAATATAGAATTGTTTGAGACCTATTAAGGTTACCACAACATCAGCATAAACTCACTAACAGTTAATACTTCACAATTTTTTTTATAAAAAAAAAAAAAGAAAAGAAAAAAAAATGGAAAATATATTAGCTGCATAGGGATTTCAGATTGGCATGTTTTTTCATTTGGCAAATAGAGTCAGTTTACAATAGTACATCCCAAGACTTTTGTCATTTCTTTATTGATTCCTTGTCCAACAGCATAAACTTAGTAATAGTCTACTTAAATGGTTTATTCTTTGATCTTCTAATTATTTGCCTTCTGAATTAGAGACAGTTTTAGAAAAATGCCTAGCATGCACCTGAATCTGACTTAATTAAGTATTTCTCTCAGATATTGGACCTTGCATATTAGTATATTTTCATTAGACTCATTACTTCAATCTGATGATTAGGAAATACATATAGAGAAGTTTGCAAGGCCATTATAATAGTGCAGTGTCGGTTCAGGAAACCATAAATGCAGAGTTCACTTGGGGCGGTTACAGCCTTTTAGGACAAGCTGTTTTTGTGCGTTTAGTTTCACACTCTATAATCTTATTTGTCTTATGTCTAGAAGTAACTTACCTCAAATGTAAAATATTTTTTAGTTTCTACTTTCTAATATCTTGTTTGTTTAGAAGTAATTTATTTCAAATACAATTTTATTTAACTTACAAACGCAACGTTTTGATGCTTAATGATAGAAGTCTCTTTAACGTTTTTGTTAGAAGTTTTTTGCACCTATCAATATTTTAAACGGGCTTTTAGATAGCCCTTTTCACAGGTCACTTCCTACGTGCGCTGACCTGCAAGCATGGGCTCTCGAAGAAAGTACCAATGATACAAACCTTAGTCTTTTTGACTTACCTTGAAAAGCTAGTTGTTTAAGAGAGGCTAAGACCTATGGTAACCCGCACTAAATTGCATTTGCAACCGCTGCAGGACTATTCTTTAAGGTTTAGTATGGAGTTCCCATCTCAAACACGCTGCACCAAAAATGGTGTAATGCATTTGGAACTCCAAACACACTAAAAGCTATCAGTGCAAAAGCTGCAAACGCTAGTAATCAAACAAACTCTTTACTTTTCTCTTTCTTTTTTTTTCTTTTTTTTACTGGTGTGTGTGTGGACCTAAAAATCACAAAAACAATGGGCAACGAAAATAAAAGTTTAGATCAAATAAAACTGGGAAAAAATTTGCCTTTTAATCTCCATGAGTGAACAATGAACACACTGTAGATCAATTCTTTAAGCTTAACCAACACAGTAAATAGAATTAGTCAATAATATTTGCAATTATATATCTTTTGAGGCATTATATATCTTATTCAGTTATTCTTGACCAATAATTCCCTAAAACCTTGACACAAACTGATATTTAATTTTCAAATGTATGATATGATTTGTCCAAAAACTGCTACCACAAGGATAGCTTACAGGCAATAGCTTTAAAATCATCCCAAATATTAGCTATATAATGATCAATGAACCAATGATATTATCACTTAGATTCTAATAAATTACAAAAACTTTGCTGCTGATAATCCATATGAAATCTTAATTAATGAAATGCATATTTTATCAACTCTGTTATGAATCTTAATTATGATAAATGTAAAATGTCATACGGCCATACACAAGTATTATCATCTAAAAACAGCTAAAACACAAGGTTTTTTCCTTATTTATTTCCAACCTTAACTGCAAGTATCTTGATATTTCAGATGAAAGTTAGATTCAAAATATTAATACAGAACAAGTGACCCTACTACACTGCCATTTCCATATTTTATGTATGTTCATTTTAAAAGGTTTGGATATTTATTACTAACTGCTCCCTCTGTTTTAAAATTAAATGTACTTTTTCGAAACGCGGACCTTTTAAGGGAAATTTTTTCCTAACATATCCCTAAGATTGCTAGAAATGTAATAATAGTGACATGTTGGTATTCTATGTACGTAGAATAAAAATAGGCGGTTGATAATACCAGAGCAATATTTATATTGTTAGAGCAAATATGTATTTACCGAAATTTTTACACTTATTTAATTACACTTCGTACTTTCGCCAATCAACGACATTTACTACTCTAGCATCATAGTTATGCTTTGGCATTATTAGTATCATAAAAGTAATGGCATGTTAGCTAGGAACATTATGTCACATCTATTAATTATACTAAAACGCAGTTAACATGACCACCTCATGACATCGGTCAATCCCACAATTCAACACTTGTCATGCCTCATTAATGCTCTCCGATCTATTATTTATTATCTATTATACATACTAAAATGCACTACCTCTCCTGCAACATTAATTACCCCTCACACAACATTATGTAATAGATTTCTAACCAAAATTTTAACAATTACTAAAATAAAAATTCCTTAAACAAATACTACCAAAAACGAATCCAAATTAGAGATAGATTTATAATATTATTTATATTATACATGCTCACACAACAATCTGTAATATAAATTTATATCCAACTTTTAAAAACTATCAATATAAAAAAAATCTAAAATTTAAACTATTCTAATATTATCAACTAATTTAATTTCTCAATATAATAACATAAAAATCATAAATTGAACTATTGAATTTAATTTACATATAATTTTCACGTCTAAAATTTTCCATTTTTTTTAAATTTTATTCTCACCCTAAAAATCTAAACTGATATTTAACTTCATTCTCACCCTAAAAATCTAAACTGATATTCTTATTTTATGATCATATTATTTTAATTCTTTGGGATAATTTTTATTTAGTTATATTGATTGAGTACTATCTTATTTTTATAATTTTTTATGTACATTAATTTTTCTCATGTGCGAAAGACTTATAATAATTACGTTGTAATTAAACAATTACATAATTAATATTTAAAAATACCATCTTAAAAAAAATATTACAGTCTCAAATTATCAAACAAGAAACAAGCATACCAAGGGTTATTTCATAAAATACAAATTTATAATCAACAAACTAAATAACACCCCGTCACAATGCTTGAGTTTGGACTTTGGACTTTTGAATTTTTTTTATTATCCCATTTTTGTAGATAACTCGAACATAAAAATATCTGATATTATCCAATAATTTGATTTTTGAACTGATAGCAAATAATATCTCATAAAATCACCCAAGAAATATTTATATTATAATTATTACTCTCTATTTTTTCTATTATATCTATTAGCTAAGGTTAGAATAACAAATCTAAATTGATATTATATCCCAAAATTGCACCAATTCCAAATTGATATTATTCAATAAATTGGTTTTTCAATTATGATAATTACATTTACATTTTAAACAATCATAATAATACTCAACTCTCATCTAAATTTTTAAGTATCAGTTAGTACCCCTACAAATTTTTAGGATTGACTAAATAAATAAAGTGACATATTTATCCTTACATGTCATCAAATTTTAATTCATGAATAATATATATATTTTTTAAAAAATATATTTTAATGGGGTTGTTCTAATTAGAGTAATTGAGTATGTTGATAGTTTACTTTTTGGCGTTTAACAATAGAAAATATTAAAATTAAGAGAACTAATAAATAAAACATAATTTAATCTGTTATTATCAAATCACTATAACAACTTAATATTTTTAAATAAAACATATACTAATCCAAACACATTAATATGTTGATTTTATAAATCCCAAATACACTATACCTATATCTTTAACCCAATTACTATCAAATACACATCCCACTAACATATTTCTTTAACCTCATAATTAAACTAATCTACATTTTTAAAAATTATTTTTAATTACTTTAATCTTACACAATAAATTAAACAATTTATACTAAACAAAAATATTAGGGTAATATAATTTCTATACTATTTAAATTCCATAATATTTTATTTTTTTTCAATATCCTAAAATCACTACAAATCTAAACTAATTTTATACATATTTGTTACATTTTGTTTTCTTTAACCTAATATTTTTAAAATAATATTCGTTTAATTTTCCCTAAAAGTGCATAAACTGATGCATTGAGGAGTTGGTTTGAGTCAGAACCAAACAATATATATCTTTTATCTTTAACTGCATTTTAAAATTTTAATAATTTAAAAATTTTAAAATAAACACAGATATACATTATTGGTTGCACTTCAAGTACCAAACAATATATATCTTTTATCTGTAACTGCATTTTAAAATTTTATCTAGAAATAATTGGGGTGGATATACACTAATTGGGGTGGATATACATTAATTTAAATATTTTAATAATTTAAGATATACACTAATTTAAAATTTTAAAATTTTAAACTTTTAACTGCATTTTAATATTTTAATAATTTAAAATATACACAGATATACACTAATTTATATAACTGCATTTTAAAATTTTAGTAATTTAAATCTTATTAAAATTTGGAGATTTGATTCTTATTAAAATTAGAAGAACTAATAAATAAAACATAATTTAATCCGTTATTATCACAATTTATTTTCTTCATCCTACTACTGTTGTACATCAAAAAGTTATAACTTCCACCTATAAAAGTTTACATAATCTTTTATCTGTCATTATCACAACACAAGTATTCTTTTATCACAACACAAAAATTCTTTTAGCCTACTACTGCTATATTTCTTTTCTTTAGCCTACTATTGCTATTTATCCGTGATTAGCACAACACAAGTATTTTTTTAGCCTACTACTGTTGTATTTCTTTTTTTAGCCTACTATTACTATTTATCCGTGATTAGCACAACACATGTATTCTTTTAGCCTACTAGTACTATATTTATTTTTTTTTAGCCTACTACTGCTATTTATCCGTGATTACCACAACACATGTATTCTTTTAGCCTACTACTGCTATATTTTTTTTTCTTTAGTCTACTACTGCTATTTATCCGTGATTAGCACAACACAAGTATTCTTTTATTCAAATTAAAAAAATAATATTATACTTTTCTACTATACAATAATATTACTTTGCTTATTTTATTCTTTTTTTTGTACTACTAACAAATTTTATTACTTTTTTCTAACACAATAATCTTTTACTTGGAGGAACTTCATTCTAATGCACTCACTCCTCCCAAAGATCGAATTTCAAAGAGTAAAAGTGGATAGATTTTTGTGTACTTAAGGAACTCCATAACCCGCTCGGAAGATTAATTTTGCATACATTTAGGTATTTTCACATCTTTCATTTTATCTCTGATCAAACCCTAACATTAACGAGAAACTTTAGTTTTTTAATTTCGATTTTACCATGATATATGTAATTATGTCAACATGAGATATAATATGTAGTGCACATTGCAAAATTGTCTGATTCATGTTTATCTATATGCAAGTATCCTGTTTCCAAAAATTGGGGAAATCAACCATAAGCCATACATGTCAGAAAACAATGAAAAACATGAATTTACTGTCAACTCGTGGGACAAAACTACCATCTTCTTATTATAATTTAATTTATTAATTGCACATACACATTTATTATTAACAAAATGAATAATCCCGCCGCAACGCGCGGGTTTGTATCTAGTTATAGTCTAAAACTAAAAATATATCTCCAATTTTGGGACGGATTAAAAAGAAAAGTGTATCTTTAATTTTAAAACGGGGTACTAATAACATGTCACAAAATGCCAAAGGTTGACAATATGGTGCCAATTTCTATGAAAATTAAAACATAAGATGATGAATATTTTATATTGATGTACCAATGATTTCTGCCTAAAAATTGTCATTTGATTTGTTGGAGTACTATTGTAATGCCCGCCAAAACTTAAACTATGCAACAGGAATGAACAAAAGAATAGGAAAAAAATTATGTATAAAAAAAACAGCATATTTTATATTAACAATGACAAAGTTGATATTTAGCTTAGTTTACAGCTAGCTCATAGTGAAAATCAGCTCATCAATATAAAGAATTTATATAAGTTCACCATTATTGTATCAATTAGACACCAGAAATCTCCCTTTTTCTCCTTGTCACACACAAAAAAATGAGTAATATAACTTATGCACCCTTACCTTCTAACTTGTTACCAAATGAATCAAGTCCAGAATGGATGAGTAAAGCTGATAATGCATGGCAACTTATTGCAGCAACTTTAGTCGGTCTGCAAAGCGTTCCGGGGCTTATAATTCTGTATGGAGGAGCTGTCAAGAAGAAATGGGCTGTGAATTCTGCATTCATGGCGCTATACGCCTTTGCATGTGTTCTTGTATGTTGGGTGTGTTGGGGATATAGACTATCTTTTGGTGACAAACTTATTCCCTTCTGGGGAAAAATTGATGTTGCATTGGAACAAAAGTACCTTCTTGCTCAGGGATTTTCGGGGGCCTTTCCGAATGCAACCATGGTGTTTTTTCAGTCCGTTTTTGCTGCGATTACTTTGATTTTGATCGCTGGGGCGTTGCTGGGACGGATGAATTTTTATGCGTGGATGATGTTTGTGCCATTGTGGTTGACATTTTCCTACACATTTGTGGCATTTTCCATTTGGTCACTTAAAGGATGGTTAACAACAATGGGGATTATTGACTATTCTGGTGGTTATGTGATTCATTTGTCTTCTGGAGTTGCTGGTTTCACAGCTGCATATTGGGTATGAAAGTAACTTTTCCTCATAACATTTAATTTCTCCTTTCAATATATAAGTTTCAGCATCCCTTTTTATTGGATCTGGATTCCGGACAATTGCAAATGGGCAGTTCATTTGGATAGTCTACAAGAGTAAGTTTCATTTTATATAGAGATAGTTGGATTTTAGATAACTTCTGTTATACAAGTATTATAAAAATCCAACTCTCATGCAATATAAAATACAACTTGTTTTTTATAACTTGTCTAAATAGTCGTCTGGAATCAAGATCACGCTTGTTGTAAAACGACCCAAACCCACCATAAGCTTGAATCAAGTCCTAAGTTACTGTTTCAAGAGTATTAACTTGTGTCATCTTGGCTCGTCATAAATCATCTCAAAAGATCATAACTTGTTGGTACCCTTGGTAGTAGGGTTGAGACCTTATAAAAACAGTTCACTCCTACCCACGTGTTTTGATGTGGGAGGGGTATTATATTTTTGCCTATTATAGCAAGTGATTAAGGAACTAACTTGAACAATCTGTCTCATTGTGTACAGGTTGGTCCTAGGCTAACCAAAGATAGGGAAAGATTTCCTCCAAACAACATCATACTTATGTTAGCAGGGGCAGGGCTGCTCTGGATGGGCTGGTCTGGTTTCAATGGTGGAGACCCCTACAACGCGGGTATTGATGCTTCCTTGGCTGTTTTGAACACCCATGTTTGCGCTGCAACGAGCTTGTTAACTTGGATGATATTGGATGTTGCATTCTTTGGGAAAGCTTCTGTAATTGGCGCCGTTCAAGGCATGATCACTGGTTTAGTTTGCATCACGCCTGCAGCTGGTACTACTTGCACAAACCTTTAGAATTTTTATTTTTGTTTTTATATTTTTCGGGTTTGCTAGTTTTGGTGTCGACTTCATATAATTATGTTCAAACTCAGCTTGCCATCACTTTCCTCAGCCTCAGGTTCATCTCATCTATTTGACCTATAACTCAATTGTTCATACATATATCTATGTATTTCAATATGTGTTACTTGTTATGGCTAACTACGACAAAAAATAGAAATCAAAGAAAAATTAAAACAAGACACATACTTTACATATTTAAGTGGAAAGCCAAAATGAAAAAACAACGGAGAGACTAAGGAAATCCACTTAACATGTGGAGATAGCTTAAACCCTATCAGCTCAAACCCTCTGCTACTACCACTAAATCTCATCTTTCTTTTACTTCTGGTTTTCACAAACTGCGTTTTGCATCCGAACATTGTTTAAATCTGGTTCTTGTCCCCACAAACTACATTTCGCATCGAAACATTAGTTAAATCTGGATCAAGAACTCGAGAAACACTTAACATTACTCTATCTTAAAAAAATTAGAAGAACTAGATAAAGTAGAATATATCTGGAAAACTTTCTCTGCTTATTTGAACAAAAAGCACATCCAAAAGCTTGATTCTTTGGCAGCCTTCAACTTTGTACCAACGTAATTATTTTTTAGCCTATCTTTTCCCTAGTTGTAATATTGAACTAGCCTGTGACCAAAAAACATCCAAATGCAACTATTAAAGCATCTAACAAAAGTGTACGTTCTTTTTTTAAAAAAAAAATTTAGGGGTTGTGCAAGGATGGGCAGCAATAATTATGGGAATTTGCTCAGGCTCAATCCCCTGGTTCACAATGATGGTTGTGCACAAACGATCCAAGCTTCTCCAAAAAGTCGATGACACAATGGCCGTGTTCCACACACACGCCATTGCAGGATGCCTCGGAGGAATTCTCACTGGCCTATTTGCAGAACCTTACTTATGCAACTTGTTCTATGCAAAATATGGCAACTATGTTGGCCTATTTTATGGCTTCAAAAATGGACAAGTGCATACCGGATTCAGACAAATTGGAATCCAACTCCTTGGCATTCTATTTGTGACAGTAGTTAATGTTGTTATAACAAGTTTGATATGTCTTTTCATTCAACTCTTTGTCCCTTTAAGGATGTCTGATGAAGATATGGAGATTGGAGATGAGGCTGCTCATGGGGAGGAGGCTTATGCTATTTGGGGACAAGGTGATAGGCTTGAGAATTCGAGGTATTCGGCTTACAATGATCTTGAAATTCCTGATAGAAAAACTAAGGCAGGGGGGCATGTTGAAATGATATGAAGCTGTTTTAGAAGCCTTATGAGGGACTATGCTTTTTATGCATGGACTTTTTATGAGTTGCTTGTTTTGTTGTTGTAATTTGTAGTGAAAAAAAGAAAAAAAAAAGTTTCTGATAAATTTGAGTGTTTGGAAAATCACTTATTGAATCTAGGAAGCTTATGATATACTTCCAGATTAAGAGTTAATAAAAGGTTTAATTGTAGTACTCATGTTTAGCAAGTTGAGTGAAGCTTTAGTATTGATTCTCTCTGTATTTAAACCCACACAAAAGAATATATGTCAACTATATGTTCAAATCCCACATATAATGCATTTTAGTATTAGTATCCACTCTTAGTACCTTTTTTGGTCTTCATTAAAATGCTTCTTCAACCTTCATTTTAGCTCAGATGTAGTGTAAAATGTACTATACGTACATTTGAATTTTTGTTACACTCCGTCCTTAGAGTTTTGCTATGTATTGCGATAAATTTACGTCGAGTTACAATTGTGAAACTTGTCAATATACGGGATTGGTTAAAAATTATAAAGTATGAAATTGGTTAAAATTATAAGGAAACCTCATTTATTATACATCTTTGTAAAAGAGTTACCACTAATACTTATCTACATAACTGACAATTAAAAAGTCAATGTTAACGTTCATAATATATATTATTTTCTTTTTGAACATATGGTACAAAGTAGATAGTAGATCCTCACGGACACAACTTTATCTTCTACTCTTATATTTCATCCCCTCTAAAATAAAATCCACAAACACAAAGGGGGATGTATTCAAAGCATAATACCCTAAAAGGCTAGAACGTTGTTTACTATTTATAGTGGTTATTTAGTGTATTTGGTGCATTTGAAAGTCAAACACACGCTAAAGTCTTACGTGTCTATAAATAATTTATTTTAGATATAATTATTTGGTACTTAAATACAATATATTATAATAATTCAACGAGTTTAGTGCGTTTGAAAGTCCAAAATACTGCCGCAACAATAACCCGAGACTTGTGAATATGTGATTCTATACTGTAACTGATATTCTTGGAAATTCATTTACTATAAAAAAACATAAAAAAAACTTTTTTATATGGACCAAACAGAAATCCATCAAACACATTAACAAGGGCATATCTGTCATTTGACTTATCAAGGACAATTGAAGCCATTATAGATCAAGCACCGGGTTAAATCAGTAAATCAAAACCAGTAGATGCATCTTAAGATTCGCATATAAGTCTAGGTTTTCTCTCACTGTCCCTAATCGTCACATTTCTGTGGAGGAGCAGCACTGAAAGCTGCATCATCTCTATATCAGGTAAACCTAGGGTTAGGGTTTGTGTATACATATGAAATCATATATATACATATATATTTATGTTTGTATATTGTTCATTTGATTTTACAAGCTGCCATTCTGGATTTCTCGCAAGTTTTCTCCTCTCAGGATTGTGAATTGTGCTGTTATACAGTTTTTACTGACATCACTTTTGAATCTTAATGATCAGGTTTCGCTAGTCTATAGTTGAGTCTTTTGTATAAAATTTGCCAGGGTTTAGGGTGTTTTTCGCGGTTTTGGTTCTATTAGCGTCAGCTAACAACAATTGAAATGTTGAAGTGGATTTCTTTTAAATTATAGACTAGGTGAAATTAATTTGTAGCTGGTTCTGTATTTTTTTTTTCATGCATATAAATGCATGACTGTAATTCCTGGAAATGTTGGTAGTATGCTTAAGTGATGGAATTGATTTATGAGTGGCTTTTATTTACTGATCTGGGTTTTTAAGTTTGCATAGTTGAATGATTTCTAAGTGGGTTGTTTCGTTTTTATCTTGGTGGATTTGCCGAGTTGTTGTGGTGATTGCATTTTTTAATAGTTCTTTTTTAGATCCATGATTTTATCGAATTTAAAGTCTCCATGTTACTCTACCAGAGCATTTGACCTTAAGATAAAGAGGAGTTCGGTTAATATCCTGACATTGTTTGTGGAATTTTTTAATGGATATGTAGTGTTCTATGAACTTTGTGCACTGAAGGGATGGTAGACAATCATTGCCTAATGATTGACGTGATTACAAAAAATATTACATCAAAACGTGATATTTTGAACAACTTTGCGGCGTGCTTTTTCATTGGTTTCTTCTCAGTTTGCTCAATACTTAGAAATGCATGATATTTGGTATTAATCGTGTGCATTTCAAGTTATTTATAATTAGTTGAGCCTTGCACATATGAGGGGTTTATGTAGGTAGGCTGTAATGAAAGATGTGGATTAATTCTCTTAATTTGCAAGAATAAGATAGAGATAGTACCAGAATTTGATTAAGGTATTAGAAAATGGTTGATCAAGCCGCTATAAGATGATAATTTTACCTTGAAATGGATAATGATGTACTCCTCTAGTCAACCTAAGTAGTTCAGAATAATTCTTTATCAATTTGATCTCAAAGAATGATTTAAGAAGGTATCATGGGGAATTTATGGCAGACTAGAAGTTTACTATGCTCATTGCTTGTTTGGAACCTTTTTAAGTTTGTCTCAGGTAGCAGAGCTACTGGAAATCTATTCCATAAGTATCCTTGTCGTCTGGCTTCTTTTGCTCTGGAGCTGAAAGCATTCCAAAGTTGTCTTTCCATGGATTGAATTACGTAGACAAGTCAATATATTTTTGTGGGTATTCTTAAACCTGGTATCACTTGTCGCATTGTTGGAAAGCTGAGTGGCATTTTCTTAGTGCCAGATATTTTGTTTCTATTTGATTTATTTTCTTGCTGAAACAATATAGTATAATGCTTTCTGGTTTGAAATGTCTTAGTCAGATTATTAGTGAAGAACCAGCTTGACTTGTACTGCAAGACGAAGAAAATGAGCAAGAAGAATCCTTTTGTTTTCTTGGATGTATCAATTGATGGAGATCCCTTTGAAAGAATGGTTTTTGAGGTACTATTATGTTTTAATTTGTCGAACTAGTATATCAACTATCAAGTGAACATTTTTTCTTTATGCTGTGTTACTAAATATTTTTTGTTTACTTAAAAGTTAAAATGCTTTATTAGTGTTGTTCAATTGGTAGTTAACACCTTTCTTCGCTTGTGTATGATTATTTCATCTATTCTTTTTGATCCTGCAGCTTTTCTCTGATCTTCTTCCCAAGAGTGCAGAAAATTTCCGTGCACTATGTACAGGTAAATTCTTGTAAGAAATTGTTAAAAAAAATTCAAAAAAATACTTGTTAGTTTTGTTCGGTAGCAATCTTATCTTCTGAATTTCACCAATCTTTGGAAATAGTCATCTTTGACTCTCCTAGTCTGGAAAAAGATGCGCGATTTTGTTGTGAGGAAAAATAGAGAAACAATGTGTCAGATATTATGTCTTTCTGTAGTGATTAGTATCATTAGATAATCATTCTGTTTGAATATCACATAGGCAGAAGACGCCTACTCCTTTTATCCTCGTGGTTTTATTTTTCATTCTGTTTGAATATCACATCGGCAGAAGACGTCTACCTCTTTTATCCTCGTGGTTTTATTTTTAATAAAAGAATTCCCCACATTTTTTTCCCACTACATTTAAACTTATAGATTTCTATTATAATTATGAATGATTTGTTAATTTTCAGGAGAGAAGGGACATAGCTCCAAGACCGGAAGACCTTTACACTACAAAGGATCATTCTTCCATCGCATTGTAAAAGGATCCATGGCTCAGGTATGTTTGTTGTTTTGACTTGCATCAAGGCTAAATGCCATCCTTTTGTTCTGGCTTAGTTTTCGGGTTGCGCATGTCTTAGAAGTCCTCTCTGTCATTTAGTCAGCTATCCTCTTTTATGCTGTAGGATACAGGGCTGATGGTCACGACTGCTTTTCTTGTGATGTAGTTTTAAGGTTGTGCTTACTAAGTTGTCCATCCTCATATATTTACTTAGCTTCATCATGTGCATCCCTTTTTTTGAAGAAAGACAGTTGTCTTCTTTATAACCAATAGATTGACGGCTGGTACATATTTTGCAGGGCGGCGATTTACTTAAACATGAGGGTAAGTTATCTGAGCAGTACTTTTTATTTGTGTTCTACCTGATCTAATAATTTCAAAACATCTGAGGCAAACTGTAGTTCTCATATCATGCAGTGTACATTATGTGATACTTAAAAATTAAAATCAATGGGTCATAATGTCTTAATCCCTTCTTTTATCCTAAATGTGATGAGCTGGAAAGGATCGATTCTTTGTCCTGAATCGAGTGTTCTATTTACCCAAGACAAAATTGTGAGCTTGTCATTGATTGATGGCAGCCCAACACAATGATGCAGGCTTCTTAGCTTTTCGTAACACAGCCCTGTCATCTAAGGAAGGATACTAACACACAATTTGTGCTTCTAAAAAGTGCAGTACACTTGTAAAAACAGTGCACAACATCATCTTAAACTATGAGTTTTAAACTTTTAGTTTCTGAAGTTGGATATGAGAAATCAGAAATGGCAATAACTTATCAAAAAAGGAAAAAGAAAGAGAAACACAGTAGATGTAACAGTGAAAATAAAAGCTAAATCATGAAGAACAAGAAAAATCCATCTTTTATATGAAAATTGTGTTCTGAACTGTTTCTCAACCTGTATACGAAGGCTAAAATTAGCAAGGGATATGACTGTTACAAATCCAGAAATTATTGGGCTTAACAGAAGTGGAACCTGGACCTTGGCTGTGACTTTAGCCTTTTGGCCCTGGTACCACAAAAGGGAAAGATTATCTACTGAACAATATCCATTTTAGCTGCCATTTCTTATTCAATGGAGTTGTAATTTGGTGTAATGTGAGATTCTGCTAATTATAAGGACTATAAGTTTGTAATATAACCATTTTTTGATGATTGTGTCTGTTTGCTTTTCTTCCATTATTTATTTTGTAAGGCATGGATCCACATGTTTCTTGACATTATATTGGACCTCATTGCTGCTTTGCAGGGAGTTATGGAGAAAGCATATATGGGGAGAAGTTTCCAGGTGAGAATGAATGTGTTCTGGTTTCTTTTAGTGAAGATTCTGTAATTAAATTTGTTGACCTTGTGATTATGCTTACCTGAAGATGTCAGTTATATAACTATGTTTTCTTTAGAAAGTATGATTCAAATCATTAATAAAAGTTTGGCTAAACAATTTTCACACGTGGATGCACATTCATATATGTATTTCTTTCCCCACAAATCATTTGTATCTTGAAAGAAAATGGGTTTCCTTTTTGCGTTGCCTGTGAAGGTGGGGGCTGACTTTGATCTTATTCTCGCTGCATGGGAGCTTCGACCCAATGAAATTCGACAAATTGTATATCTGTCACTTAAAATGGTAGGCTGTGTGCATATTTTGCCTACTTGTGTATGCACCTTTTGATTTTTGGTTGGTATCATTTCAAGTGCATATCATCTTGTTAAAGTACGTGCAGTTTACAGTCACAATCATAGACGTTTTCTAGTTCTTCCTTTCGTACTGGTAACGTGATAGGGTTAGTTACGGACTAGTATCAGAGTTTTGGGTTCAAAGTGGCCAGTCTGGTAACTGTAATCTGAGAACCAATAATATTGGTCTTTTTTGTGGATTATGAGTTCATAGGTAGATGTTGATGGTCCAAAATATTAAGCTTTGTTGAGCTATTAGGGTTGAAGTGGTTAACTAAAAGTGTCTGATTGCTGAATTTTATAAAAAGAAATTAAAAAGAACAAAGGTCTGATTGCAGCAACTACCTTTCGAACAACATGATCACAAAGGAAGACAGAAAATTGCATAGATAGGAGGAAACAATCAAATCCACTTGTCCTGATTGGAACAATTGAAGAAAAATATAGAATTATATTGTAGGAGTAAGAAAGAGAAGATGAATCTTCTCACAAATTTAAGTTTCATCACTGGCAACACTTATTGCGCTATTATCATTATTGCTTCACAACCACAATTGTCATTTTCTTTCATTAGTCTCATCTTTTCTACTACAGTTGTCAATATGGATTATTCTATTATTGTTACTTCAAACACATTATAAGAAGTGCTAATATGACCGGAGAAATAAGTCATAGTGCTCTTTCATTTGATCTTGAATCTTGTTTAGTAGGGCTTCGTGAGAATACCTACTTTTGTGTGCACTTTCTCTGTTTTGCAATGTGTTTAATTGTAGTATACATGCTGCTGCTGCTCTCAGTGGAGGATTTAGATATAGTGACCTTGTGCATGTGAGCTGCCTTGCTTTCGAGGAGCTATAAATGCATCTACAATTTTTTCTGGTTTTCTGGATTTCTTTATCATTTCATGTTGATTAGCATACTTTTAGAGAGTGCTTGTTCTTCTAGTTTGTGGATGTTTAACATGCAGTTGTAAATCATTGCAGACGAATCCCCCAAACTAAAACATGATGAACCTGGTCTTCTTTCAATGGCAATTGCGGATCGTGATACCCGCGGCTCCTTATTCAGTATCACCTTCAAAGCTAATCATCATTTGGACAGGTACGTTTATTTTTTTGTGCACTATATCACTTTCATTGATTTTATTCTAGTTGAACTGGTTCTGAGTTTGAAGTAGTATAATAATGTAGGATTGCTAATACTTTTAATTTATTAGTTCATTTGTTTGAAGAACTTAGCATCTTTCTCAATGATGAATTTATGGCATGTACACAACAGGAAATATATTGTGTTTGGAAAACTTGTTGAAGGACATGAAGTCTTGAAAAAGATAGAAAACGTTGGTGATGAAAAAGGAAAACCAGCTACTACTGTAAAGATCGTAAATTGTGGTGAACTTGAGAATGAGAATCAGAGTTTTGGTATGTTAAAATGTGGATTATCGTGTTCGCTACATTCGTACATATATATATGTATATATGTATAACTACTTTTAGTTAATCAATTGTTGCTCAATTTATTGTCTTAATATGCAGACAAAAGGAAAGTGAGTAAACTGAAAAATGGAAAGGATGTTTCTTCTGAGGCTAACAGTCATGAAGTACGGCGTAAGAGGAAGCATAAGAAATCTTCAAAAGATAGAAGGAAGAGGAGAAAAAAGTATTATACTTCTGAATCAGATAACTCCTCAGATACGGAGTCGGAAACATCTGATTCTGACAGTGAGTCAGACTCAGATATATCTTCATCATCTGACACTAGCTCATCAAGTGATGATAGGCGTAAGAAGCGAAAGAGATCTTCTAAGAGAGACCGATATAAGCGTGGAAAAAGAAGGGATCGTAGGCGTGACAAAAGGCGCAAGAGGCGTGATAAGAGATCAAAGCGCAGATCTAAAAGGTTGTATTAGAATATTGATTATAAATGTTTTCAAATGTGTTAACTTCAAGTATAGTGGTCTAACTTCAGATTAATTTCGGCCACCTCAATATGATCTAACCAAGTTGTCCAATATTAGGGGAAATATTGGAACTTAAATCAATAGAACTGAATTGGCTAGGAAACTTTTTTAGTATGCAGTCTAAGAAATTCACATACACTTAATAAGGGAACTAATTTGTAAGGGTTCATATTTTATATTGGAAGTTAGAAAATATTTAGATTTGGCAAGGGAAGTTTGCATCACTTTGTGAACCTATACAGAAGGTTTTTCACTTTATGAACCTTTATAGGTGGTCTTGCAGTGCACCATTATAGAAGGTCTTGTTACATTTCATGGTTTTGTAGATCAGAATATTGTTTATATCGCTTTTGTTGTAGATTTAAACACCATTAAACCTAAGGTCGTTTTGTCCGATTACAATGATTCTTTGAAGAAAGTGTCGATCTGAGTTGATTGTAGAACACTCGTCCAACTTGTGCACATTGACCTTGTAATGTTTTCCTAATTGTAGCTTAGACCTAATGGTTTTGATGTCTGGTTAACCAAAGTGAATAGATTAAGGCTTACAATTGCAATCTTTGGATCTCTACAGTAAGTCATCATTTCGATTTTAGTGTTATTCTACAATATCATCCTGATGTTATGCCATACCTTTATGCTTTATTAATATAGGGCATCGGACACTTCTAGTGAAAGTGAAAGTGAGAGTACCTCGAAGGATGATAATGGTGATGCTCGTAGAATGGATGGAAAGCATAAAAATCCTGCTCAAATAACTGGTATGCTTGAGTTTTTTGAACTCTTTTCCAGAAAGAATACTGTTACTCCGCTATTGCCAGAGCTTTTGTGTTCTCTTCTCTCTCTGATACCTGTCCATATCTTTTGTTTCTGTTGTATTGTATTTAATATTTTTTTTCCTGTGTAATGCCTCTGGGAATTTATGTAGTAGATAACTTATTTGGAATACCTTCTCCTGACAAGTGTCATTCTATAGGGGGTTAAAAAAATACGTTGTATTAAAAATATGTTGTATACTTGTATGTTATTGGTTTCGAAAAGTTGAGCCATCTGCACATAGTGGTTTACCAAAGGTCTTCAGACTCGCCATAATAGACAAAATTGCTTTCTCTATTATCTCAAATTGCTGTTCTATAGTACATGTAGAGCATCATGTATTGACCAATCTTCAATTGCTACTGAGTTGGGTGGCTCTTTTGATTGCATTCTTAGTCATGGAATAGTGAAGGTTGATTTCAGCTAAGTGGGGTTGCTCATTAATTCTGATTGCTTCAACCTTTTTTGGTCCCTGGATATCCTACCAGAAATTGTCATCTTATGAACCTATCACACCCATTGTTCTACATTTTGTAATTTAAAATTTTGACTTATTATTTAAAGAATTTCATTGGTGATTTTGATAGTTACAATCAAAGGCAGTAACGATTTCCCCTGTATTATATAATTGATGTAGCAAAGTTGTTTATTGTTTTTTTAAGCTTCATATTTTACTTGTTCCTATGTTTCTGTTACGCTGTCTTTTGCTTAATGTTGGGTGCATTTGTTGTTGTTAACTTTATGCAGCTGGAAATGATTCTCCTCTTCTGGAAGAGAGGGAAGGTAATTCCCTTTGTCATAAAAAGGTAGATTCTCCTGATATGCTCGAAAGGGAGGAGGGTGAATATCCCAAGGAAAATGGAGAGCAGCAGAGCAATGGGAATGAAGTGGAAATTAGATCGGAAAAGATAGCAGAGAGACAACCAGATGTAGTTGATGATCACCCAGGCAAATCTAGGTTTACTTTCTATTCTTCTAACACATACGTTAATCTTTATGCTTTGCACGTTCTCCCAGATATGGTATTTTATTAAAAGTTGATGAGCAGGAGCCGAAGCATAAGTCCTAGAAGGACGTTGAGTAAGAGTATGAGTATTAGTCCCAAAAGGAGTTTGAGCAAGAGCCAGAGTATAAGCCCCAAAAGAAGCGTGAGCAGGAGCCCCAGTGTTAGTAGAAGCCCTCTGCAGGTCTCTCAAAGAAGTAGGAGTATCACCAGAAGCCCTGCTAGAAGTGGAAGCAGCAGAAGCCCGGCTAGAAGTGTTAGCAGAAGCCCGGCTAGAAGTGTTAGCAGAAGCCCCGCTAGAAGTGTTAGCAGGAGCCCTGTAAGGTCCAAGAAAGGAAGAAGCATCAGCCCAAGCTCAGTACGAGCCAGACCTCGACGAAGCACTACCAGGAGTCCTATATCATCCCCACGTCAAAGGAGCTTTAGTCGGAGCCCTCCAAGAACCTCATCCAGAAAGTCTTCAAGAAAATCAGCAAGCAGAAGTCCTGTTAGATCTTCTCGAAGAACTGTAAGCAGAAGCCCTGTAAAATCATCTCGAAGAAGCATTAGCAGAAGCTCAGGTAGGGTCCATTCGTGGAGAAGTGTCAGTCGAAGCCCAATTAGAGTGCCTACAAGGAATAATCGTCGCAGTTGTTCTAAGAGTCCTGTAGGTGTGGGACGTAGGGCAAGGTCACCTTATGCAGATCGTGGAAGGAGCATATCAAGAAGTCCCTCACCAGACGGCTCACCTAAGCGGATCAGACGAGGAAGGGGTTTCAGTCAGCGTTACTCTTATGCACGCAGATACCATTCTCCAGATCGTTCTCCTGTAAGGTCATATCGCTATGGCAGTAGAAGTGACCGTGACAGGTAACAAGCCAAATATTTTTTTGTGCTGTGATTTCAGGTAGAATGTTTCTCTGCTAGTAGTGTTTATTTTAATGTATATATTCCTTTTTATGATTGCTAGATATTCAAGTTATAGGAGATCCCCCAGGCGTCACAGGACTCCACCTAGAGAAAGAACTCCTCCAAGGTCCGTGATGTGATTAATTTGTTACTCTTAATTAAAATTTAACTTTCACAACTTTGAACTTATTTATTTCGGAGCTGATTAATCAGAGATATTCCTGCGGAAATTTTTGTTATCTTATATTGTCTTCTAGATTAAGTAGCACTGGCCCTACTAGGAAGGAACTAATTCCCTGCTGGAGCACCCACCAGATTTTACTTTAGACACTAATGGCCTTATGGCATCACTTTTTCTTTCCACAGTCCTGGTAGTCTTGGTATGAAAAATATATATTAAAATTACAAATAGATAGAAACATGAGAATACAATAAAATAGGACAAGAAGTCACCCTACGGGACTAATTAAAAACAAGACCAAAAGAGAATGTACTTGTTATCTTATCTTCTTGTATGTTTGAACTTTGAAATTTAGATTGAACCTATATGTCCTTTGAGGAATGTTTATATTATAATGCAAGATCCAAGTGGGTTAATCATGTTCAATGCAATATCCACGATATGGGTTTGCATACACAGGTATTCAGAAAGTGTTGATTTATCTAAATATGTAATAGACCTGGTTAGTTGTTACCGTAACATATCAGGAGAAATAAACACACTCAGAGTATGCGATGAAGATGTATGGGATCTGTTACTGTGACAAAAACCTCTTTGAGGTCGAACATTACATAGTTCTTCAACTGTATGCTTCTTTAAGGTTGACTTGCTTTGCACTGTGTAAAACTTGCTTACAGATACAGAGGCAGAAGAAGCAGATCCCGGAGTCTTAGTGCATCACGGAGCCCAATCCGCTACCGCAGTCGCCGTTACAGTCGCAGTCCTGTACGCAGCCGATCACCCCTGGAGACATCTAGGTATCGTGCATCACCTCATGTCGAGAGGCGGAGGTCACCTTCTCGGAGTAGGAGCCGATCTGAATCCAGGTCTTCACAATCACAATCACCTAAGCGTGCTAGCAAAGAAAAGTCACTGTCTTCTTCGGAAAGCCCACCTGGAAAGAAGGGTCTAGTCTCTTATGGCGATGGTTCTCCAGATTCGGGCCAGAGGTAAAGAAGTGCATCTGTCTCGACCGATGGATTTTGTTTTCCAAGTGGAATTCAAATCATCTCTTAATTTTGCCAGAGTTGTGGAATCTCAAGTAAAAAAGGCTGAACTTCCTTAGGTTGTTGGTTGGTTTGAATATGTATGTTAAATAATGGATGTTGATTGCACTTATTGAAGTACTGTGGTAGAAGATATTCTTGCTATGACTGGTTACTTTTCATTTTCCGGATTTTATGAATATTATGGAACTTGCCTCCTTTATTAGTATCTAACTAAAGACTATAGATGGCTGGTTTTATCTAGACGATTATTGATGGGTTGTACTTCACAATTCATCTTGTATTGACGAGTTGTACAGTATTTTTTGCTATTGCTGGTCATCAAGATATCTATCAAGATATATCTAGCATTTGCCAAGAAATGGAAAGATACGAATACTTCAACATCAGGTATTCAACATCACCTAACAATCGGACAAGGAAATATAGGTTGTATACAAACATCAATTTGTTGTAAGTGATACTAGTTCTAGGATTCCTTTTGAATAGCCGATGGCACGAGGAAGGTTATATACAAGAGTCGCATGTTTGTGAGTAGAGGAATAACAATTAGGCTATAATAATGATTAGGTTATCACCTTTGGTCTCAACAATTGATATTTATTTTTATTTTTTATTTTTTTTAATTTTTACGTAAACATATCACGGATGTGGGTTATCGTGCACACCTTAGCTCATTGCGCCTCGAGTTCTAGCATCATTTAAAAAGTAAATCAATGGATGTGTGTTATTGTGTGTACTCAGGTCGGCCCTGAGTTTTTAAGGGTTTAAAGCGACGATAAAAAAATGGGCCTTTTGGGAATTGCTATTAAGATTTGAGCCTATTTCATTGGGTAAATTTTTTGTGGGCCTTTAAATTTAAGCTGACGTGGGTTGGGCTCTTTTATTTGGGTATATATGCATAATACAAATATCTTTTGGGGCATTAAAAATTTATCAATTTTAGTGGACTTAAAGCCCGGGCATCTTGGACTTTAGCCTAGGGCCGGTGCTATGTGCACCCGATAGTAGCTCATTGTAATTCGAGTCTTAGCGTTACTCATTTTCTTAATATTATTTTATTGATATAAAAATTCGAGTATTTTATATCATCAGACTCACTTGAGTAAGACTTAAACTAAACTACATTCTAGTTTTAATAAAATGAAATAACTTTTAGATATAAATAAGTCGAGTTTGGGATATTCAAATTGGAATTATTTAAATATAACTCTAGACCTTTTTTTATATAGAAAATTCTTAATTTTTATTAGGAAAATTTGATGTTTTTATAAAATCTATTCACATGAATGTGAATCACATCTACTATTTATATTTATATAAGAGTAAATTTGTGTAATTATCAAATTTCTTTATAGAAGTATGAATTCTCTTATTTTTATGAGTCACCTAAATGGCTATTTACAAAAAGTATGGTGTTGTAAATTAACCAAAATTTCTAGGTACGAAAATGTAATATTTCCAAATCATCTGTACATAAATAGCACATTTCTTCCTCCCTTTCTCTTTCCTGGTAGCAGTATAGTTTGGTCGCTTAAGAAGATAAAAATAAAGTCTATCAATCAAAGATAAAAATGTGGAGAAGAGTGGTTTCATCTGATTTACAAACCCTAGCTCCATGGCGGCGACCTTTTGGTGGTCTCCACCGCCGATCCGGCGCCGTTTCCGACCAAATCACTGCTCGATTCCTCACCTCCGCTTCTTCATCATCCCATACCACGGCGTCCAAGCACACCCCTCCTCCTTTCTCCTCGGGTAAATTTCATTTCTTTTTCCTGTTTTGTATTGTTTTATTGTTTTTTTTTGTGTGGATAAATTGAATAGTTGTTGTACAAAATGGATATTGATTAGATCTTTAGATTTCTACAAGTTTATATTTGATTGCTAGTATATATAGGTAGGTGTGTGTGTTGAATTATGTTGTATAAGGAAAGTGGGAGATGATTTTGGAGAAGAAATTTAGTAATATATGTGTGTTGAATGAGCGCAGCTATGGGGAAGAAAAGGATTGAACATTTTATGCCTATTGCTACTGGACATGAACGTGAAGAACTTGAGGCTGAGCTTCAGGTTTTTTTTTTACCATTCTTAATTTAATCTTTTTGTTTATATAAGACATACATATATGTATATGCTTTAATTTGATATTAAAAATGTTTTGAATCTTTTGATTTCTAGGGAAAGAACATTCTGGACATAAATTTCCCAGAGGGACCTTTTGGTACCAAGGTTAGAGAATGAATTATTTGTTTTATTAGCATGAATTATGTAGGTAAAAATAAATGAATGTGATTCAAGAAATGGGCTGCTATATGTACTTTGCTAAAATGCAGATCACATGTGTTGAGTTGTTGACAACCCAATAGAAAGTAAAGTTGGTTTTGGGGAAAGCATTCCCCCACCCCCTGCAGTTATATAGTTATTCTATATACATGCATATATTATTCGTATTGGATTTTGTGTTTAATTGTCTGGGATTACCTTTCAGGGTCCTATGTGATATATTCTTGCTGCAAATATATAAACTTTCTTTAGGTTATACAATGCTTTGTTTACATTTTTAAATTTTAATTAATTTTTAAGAGGTATGATAATGGATGCATGCTAGCATGCTTAAAATTAATATTATCTCATGTTGCAATTTTGTAGTCTTCATCTATACAGTAAAAAGTCTGTATGTTTTGAAGTAAAGTAACTTTTAAATGGCTAAAAGAAAAGTAAAACTTAAACAGACAAATGGGTATCCTAATCCTGCCCTGTTCAATACTTGAATTAGTCACCCCTACTTAATTAGGTGTGGAAGAGGGAGAAGGAGGTGGGGGAGGGGGAATGGTGGAGGAGTAACCCATGTATCAAAAAGAGAAAAATTAATTGGGAGAGGGCTAACTCGCAGCTGAACCGCTCCATTGGCATTTCTCAAAATACGTTATTCTAATAAGCTGAAAGTAGATTAATACTATGTATTATGTTATCTTGCATACTTGAGATCCATTTAAATGTAATCTTCGTAAAGATTTTTTGTGAATTACTGCTCCATTGAGGTAAAAGGAAAATTGTATCTTTTTCATCGAAAATGTTACCACCTGCCAACTCATTCTTGCAGGCTCCACCGCAAAGGCACGTTGTACTGTAATTCATGAAAAATTCCTTGATGTATTTTAGCTGAAGTTTAAATTTAATCATATGTTTATGTTATTATTATGAGCCCCATTTAAAAATCTTCCTTCTTATTGTTTTAACTATCTTTTAACTATCTAAGCTATAGTTTTCCAGATTCCATAGTGATCAGTTGTTATAATATTGGCATTATGGAATCCTTGGTAGTACTTTTGTGGAAGAAGATAACTGTTTGTTACTTTGAGATTTTGTTGCA
Organism: Aralia elata; assembly: GCA_034770075.1. NCBI lineage: Eukaryota > Viridiplantae > Streptophyta > Magnoliopsida > Apiales > Araliaceae > Aralia > Aralia elata. The sequence continues at coordinate 23,279,952 of CM068386.1, forward strand.
CCCATGAACTTTAGTACTTCTATTTATTCCATACATAAAGGGGCAAGGGATCTGAGTTTTGAAGATTGATGTGACGTTTAAATATTCTTAAAATAACCTATTTGAGGAGTGCTTTGAAGTCCAAGAGTATGTTTGGGATTGCTTAACAAAAATGTGATTATTGATTTTGTTAGTGCTTTTGATTATAATTAGTTTTAAAAAAATAGTTTGTGTTTGATAAATAAAAAGCACTTAAATTAGTAATAAGTGAAAAATGTTTGGTATAAAAAAAAATTGGTAATCACTTATTTCAAGTGTAAATTACTAAAAAGGAATGTTTTGAAAAGTAAATATGGGTAATGGTTAGAATTATTAAAATAAATAGGGATAATTTTGTAATATACTTGGTCAAACTTGATTAGTAAATTTGGCAATAATCAGAAGCTCCAAATTGGAGTTTTTGATTATTTCCATAAAAAGTGATTATAAGCAGTTTTGAAATCAATTTACCAAACATTTTTTGCTTCTTGAAATTGCTTATAAATAGGCTTGACTGCTTATAAGCAATCCCAATCACCCTCCAAATCTCTACTCGTTAAAAGTGCTTTTTGAAGAGTCACCAAACATCAAAAAGTCGCCATTTTTAATTTAGAAGTGCTTTTAATCCCTCACATAGTTCCGCCAGATGGGCTCTGAAAGTGCTTGGAGTATTATTTAGAGAGAGAGTGAGAGGAGAGAGAAAATAATTTTGAAACCAAAATTGAAAAGAGAGAGAAAAAGAGAGTGAGAGGAGAGAAAGTTGGCAAAGTCAGGAGAGAGGAAATTGTAAAGAGAAATGACAATGCTAGAGAGAGAAATGTAGCGAACAGAAAAAAATATTTAAAGAGAAAAAACTTGGTCTGTTACCAAGTTTTGTGGTAACGGCCATTGATTACCTTTCATGGAGTAATGACTATGGAAAACTGAAAACTGATTTTATTTGATATAGACATTGACATGCAAATTCTTTAAATTTTAATGCCATATTGATAATTTTATCTGCATGATGCGGTTGTAGAGATCATTTTCTTCATTACAATATTTTCTGTAGCATTCTCATATACTTTAAACTGTTCTCCTATCTGCTTGTAGGAAGCACCTGCTATAGTTAAGTCTGTTTATGACAAAAGAATAGTTGGATGCCCAGGTGTTGAGGGAGGTCAGAATCATGCTTCTTATACAAAACCACTTCTTTTTGGTTTTGCCCAATGTAATATTAACATGCGAGTTGCTTTAAATTTTCAGAAGATGAGCATGATGTTGTGTGGTTTTGGCTGGAGAAAGGCAAGCCTCATGAATGCCCAGTCTGTTCCCAATATTTCAAGGTGAGAGCCTTTACATATTAGTATTTTCTTAGAAGCCTTTTCCCCTATCAGAGCCCATCTTCTAGTCTTTCCCATTAAGTCGATGTAGTGAATCTGGTTGAAAGTTCTAAGTTTGTTCTGTAATTTTACAGCTTGAAGTGGTTGGACCTGGAGGACCTCCTGACGGCCATGGAGATGATCATCATCACTAATTTGTACTTGTAGTTTTTTTTTACTTATCTTTACTGTGGAAATAAGTTCTGTTTAGATGGTGAGGAGACAGATATACAACATAGATTCAACCATTTGGGTGGTTTGTTTTTTGATTCTTGAGACTATAGTGTTCGGCAACTTAAGGTTGCATAGTTGTTTTCATGGCATGGTCTATTTGACCACGGGAATTGTTAAGCCTTCTTTAATGCATCGCCAAATAATCGATGACAACTTTTGAGATTCTAGTCAAAATACCATTTCTGCAACATATTGTCTTTGGTCTTTCGTTACTGCAATTTTTGCAATATATTTTTTGATACTGTTTGTTGAGGTATATAATCTTTGTTAGGTGTGTAGTGTGCATGTTTTTCTCGTTTGCAATATATTATAGAGGCATGTTTTATCATTAAAGAAAAAGAATAAAAGACTTATATTCGGTTGGTGAAAATTGCATCTCAAGGTTGTCAACTAGACATCCTTGCCATAATGCCATTTGGGTACTAAGGTGGTGTTTGTTTTAATTCACCTGTCTCTGATTCGGTCAGAAACAAATCTTGTTTGATAAAAATTTTTTTGCCTCTTAATGCCTTTTAATCGTTAAGACAGAAACTCAAATATTAACTATTAAGAGCTGTCTTTTAATAGTTTATTTAAAATTTATAGACAAAAATAGCCTCAATAAATATTGTACTATTTCAATTTTAAATTTTAAGATTATTCAAATAATTTTTTTAAATAATTTAGAGGTTAAAATGGTAAAATAATGTCATTTAGATGTTTTACACTTTTTAGTTATCAAACGGTTTTTTAGATTCAGATGTTATTTGACTTATTTCATTCAGATGATCTAACTTAAACTTATTAAGATGTATTAATCATTCATATCTTAATTACTTAATTTTATCAAACACCATCTAAGTACCACCACTTTCACCAACGGAGCACTCAGTTTCAAAATGATAGGTGCTTGAATTATTATAAAGATTGATTTCACATAGAATTGCATTTGCTTGAATAGTTGATTGGAAGCTTGCATGTAAATTTAGAATAATAGAGTTTGCTTGTACTCTTTAAACTGCAGTGTGTATTGTTTACTCATTGATAATGGCTTCATGTACATATTTCCTTGCATATTAAACTACCTAGTGATATTGAAGTTTGTTTTATTAGACTCTGATAACATCGAAACAATATTTCAAACTGTGTATCAAGCGGGACAGAATATCCCGGATGATAAGAGGGTTTTCCAATGCAATACAACATTGGAACAATCTAAACATTTTTGTCCCTACTTCTGTATTTGTGAATCCATTATTAGATATATCATGAAGTTCAGGATTGTTGAAGCATATAGCTGCTCCTCCATTGTTCCATTACCATCTGCGAAATGTCAGCTGCCAGGCTCCAAGACTCCATCTTCGAGTGTCTTTCAGAAGCAAAATCCGACTCTGATGAAGCTAAGCAGAAAGCTCTACAAACCCTAGTTTCCATAACAAAGGTAAGTCCTCAAAAGAGAAACTTGCTTGCACAAACAGATGGAGCCTTATCGACCCTTCTCGCCCTACTCAAATCCTCCTCCCCAACCCTGCAAACGCTCTCGCTGTCCATCCTCTTTAACCTCTCCTTAAACCCTAATCTCAAGCAGTCTCTAACTGATATGGAAACCATTTATCGCCTAAACTCTCTCATTCTCTCTCCTGCCTCCCCCGATTCCAGCAAATTAGCCGCTTCTCTTATCTGCAGCTTGGCTATGTCAGACAAGAACAAAGCCAAGTTTGGAGTAGGTAATACTATTCAGTCTCTGGTGAAGGCGATTTCAGGGCCTCGCGGCCCTGCTGCTCATCACCTCCTTAGTTCTTTGGCCGAGCTCGTGCAGTTCCACGGGAACTGCAGCGAAGCTGTCAGAGCAGGGGCTATTCCGGTGCTGATCCAAGTAGTGGAGAGTACAGACGGTGAGGATCTAACCGGGACTTCCCTTGCTATATTAGGGCTTCTTGCTAGGTTTGATGAGGGATTGAATGCTTTGACCAAAAGAGATCAGATTGTGAACTCGATGCTTGAGGTGCTAAAAGGGAGGTGTATGTTGAGTAAGGAAGGCGCCGCGGAGATTCTCATTCGCCTGTTTGAGGAAAGTGAGGGATGTGTTAGAGATGCTCTGAGGTTGGAGTTTTCGTCAGTGTTAGCGGATCTTTCTGTGAGAGGATCAGCTAGAGCTCGAGAGAGGGCTGGCGTGCTACTGAAGAAGTTGATGGAGGTCGACTTGGATTCGTATATGGATGGAAGTCCGGTGTTTTACCATTGGTAGTACTGGTTCTGGTTCTGGTTCTGGTTCTGAATCGCGCTCGAAGGATTGTACTTTCCATGGCTACAATGGCATTTTGTAACTCGGTTTTATGTTCAAGTAACTGTTCTTATGTGTTTTTGTATTTTTGGAATTGCTTCTCTCTCACTGGAATTATTTGCAGGGCTAACATTGAAAGATCAATTCTTGCATTCTTCAAATGATGTTGATAAGGACCATTACAGGCTTAATTCACTGTGTTTATTCGTCTAGTTCCTTATGTACAAGGACGTTTGGAGTTTTAAACGTACTCGAGAATATTGTTTGTTTTCAAGCAGTTTATTCTAAATACAACTTAATTAAAAAACGCAACATTTGAAATTTGAACGTATCACACTATTTTTGGTGTTTGACTAGTGTAGTAGTCAAAAAACGCAACATTTGAAACTTAAACGTATCACACTATTGTTAGTGTTTGACTAGTGTAGTTAAATGCACTAAACGTTATTGCTACAAACGCTATAAACGTTGATTGTTACCCATAAAAGGGAGACAGTTTGAAATATCTTAGATATCTAATTAGCTAGACTCACTATTAAGTTCTTTCAAATGATTAGGGAAAAAGAGAGAAGGATTTCCTATGAAGTTTGACTGCATAAAATTTTTGGGACAGCTTGATAATGCTGAACCAGTTATAAAATTGATATAAAATGCATAGTTTGAATGCACCTGAATATTTTAGGGACTAAAAAGGTAGCTTAAACATTCTTTAAAATGCAACAAATTTTCATTTTTTTAAATAAAAGAAATTTTTTTTTACTTGGAAATACAATGTCTACTAAAGGCATCAACACATAGGGATAGTCGAAAGTTGTCATAGAATGAATACCTTAATTTACTTTTATACATGTTAGTTTTATTTATAAAAAATCTTATAATAATTATAATAAAGAATTGTAATTACTATTAATTAATATTTATGAAATTTGATTTTTAATTAGTATTTATTTTATAACGAGAGAGCAATGAAATAACTGTCTCCCTTGAAACAAGCTGTGTCACATCAAAGTTTTAACTTTCTTTCTTTTTCTCACCTTTTATTCCTACAACCTCTCCTATATTTTTTCACTCATATCTTATTAAAAATAAATAAATTTATTTATTTATTTATTTGCACACAATTCGTATTTTATAATTTTTAAAAATTTATTTATTTATTTTAATTGCATGGACAAAGTGTGTGATACAAATTCTAGTGGATAAAAGTGGGCAATTGTTCAGATTCCACATTTAGTGCATTGGCTATTTGATCACTAAGTACATATTGGTCCTGAGAGCTCAGTCGGACTTTAGGCACTAGGGCTTAGCCAATGCGTGGCCCGAGATAAAATAAATTGTATATGGACAAATTTTTTGAACAAATTAGTCATATTCCACACATACACATATATTGTGTTTGTGAACCGTTATAATTCAAAAAAATCGTCGTTATAATTAATTGTATACTACACAACTGTATGTATACATTTTTTTAAATAAATAAATATATATATATATATATATTAATTATCGACATAAAATTATAGTTATATATTACAAGGTTAAGATTTAATAACAAAGTATAATTTACTATTCTTTCTTTCTTATGGGAATAACGAGGGCTCCTTACAAAAGTTGCAACAAAAGCCAAAATTATTGAACAAATTTTCAGATTATTATTCGCTTATTTTTTTTAATTAGCGGCATTAAAGCACGTTATTACACACCCTTATACTATCCTTTTGAACTTCGAAAAGGCAAAGACAAAAAAGGAATATGAGTAAAAATATTAATGAATAACATCCAAGAGCTGTTATGGAGTACAGTACAGGTGACTAAAAGTTATTTAAAATTGAGAAAAATCACAAGCCGTTCCTATAAATAGGGATTACAATTTGTCTTGTTCCTATGTCTTGTCTCGAATGAGGTGCTGATTTTTACTTTAGTCCCCGTCCCGCCTCTTATATATTAATTAAATTAATATTTTTATTTTTATATATTTTGTTTTTAAAAGAATAGTTCAAGTATATTTTTTACATAAATAAAAAAAATAAAAAATAAATAAATTTATTCATAGTGACCGCACAAGATTGAGTTCTTCTATGCGGACATGATTATTGGACATGAGCTCTTTACAATTTCACCTATTTATATTTTGACCTTTCATTTTTTATAATGGGGTCAAAATACAAATATGTGAAATTGTAAAGAGTTCATGTCTAATTATCATATCTGCTTTGAGTTTTTGCACAAAATTTATATAAAGTGTTGTATCATTTTATTCTTTTTATACCAATAAACTCCACTAAACGACATATTTATCCTTTATTTTTTGTACCTTAGGTTATCTTTTTTAAAATAAAAAAAAATTATACATTAAGTCATCATTTTGAGGACGGAGAAAGTATTACATAAATAAAATATGTGCCCTCGTATGTGTGTATAAGACATGATTCAATATATTATTATTATTTTATTTTTTTATTAATTTTATCATGTATACATTAACCTATGATTCATTTTTATATATGTATTATTATAAATATAATTGAAAATATATATTTTTAAAAAAAAAAAAAAACTCAAAAGAATTAATCTTCATGGAGTTTAAAATTCTCCGAAGAGATAAGTATAGTTAATAATTTTTAATCTCCATAAAAAATAAGTCAAGTATAAAAAATATTTATAAGACCTGAGATAGGAGAGGGATGTGCAATTCCTGCCCCTGACATCATTGTCATTCCTAACTATAAATTTATTTATCATTTTCAAATTTGGGTTATAAAAATTTAGTAAAATACATTTAAGTCGGTTGATACATCGATATGTAATAAGATTTAGTGGCAAAGGCTTCGTCTTGAATATTGGATGATTATATATTCGAGTTTATTATTTAATAAAATTAACACAAAAGCTACATATTAAAAATAAGTCTGCTTAAAGTTTTTCCCTCTCTTGCTCTCCCCTCGACCCTTTTCTCGACGGAACTGAAACTGCATGGTACAAATCTACTTTGCCATTTTATGAGCTTCAAAAAAAAAAAGTAGAAAAAGAATACTCCATCCTTTTAAAAAATAAAATTAATAATTTATAAGCAAACATAAGGGTCATGCGGACTTGACGTCATCCCCACCTTCCCCTAATATATCACCGGCAATTTTTCATGAGTGCGACACACACTTTTGTGTTTGTTTTAGAGCCATTTTGGCAAGACATAGTAAACCCGTTACGGACCACACCACCAAGTGGCTCGTCTGAATGTCAAATCTTTCTATGTCATCAACTCGAAGTTGTCGTCACTGCAAGATAAGGCCAAAAATTTGATTTCACCAAACAAGTGGATTTCTATCTTATTAGTCGAGTGCGCTAGCAAAGAAATTATTCTTAAATATTTTTAAATTCAAAAAAAAATATATAAATTCATTTAATTTTTTTTAATACAATTATAATTATTATAAACTATCTAAAATGTATAAATAATTATAAGATTTATTATATTTAAAACTTAAATGAATTATGTCGACTTTAAATTAGTAAATGTCCCAAATTAAATTTTAAAAAGAATATAAATGCATTATTTTAAAAAAGAGTAAGTACTGTGTAAGCATATTGTTTTGATCCATAATTATTATCGCTAGACATGGGGGGCTCCTTTAATTCCCATACGATGATTATTTTATTGCCATAATGTCTCTCTAATCCAACTTTGATTCTCCACTTACTTTGTGAATAAAGGAATCTATCTATGTGTATAAATATATAATAAGATAAAATTTAATTTTTTGATTTTCATGTTTGATCTTTGGTCTTTAATATAGGCCTAGAATTTAACTATAAGTAAAATATTTTTTACCCCTATATAATGTTACGATTAATTTAACTAGAACTAAAACTCTTTTTATGGTCTTACAAATTTTAATATTAACTTATTATTCTGCAACAAAATTTTTTTTATAAGAGTTCTTTAATTACTTGGTCATATGATAAATTTTAACTTAAAAATTATATTTAGAATTTTAGTTTAAGTTTCTACTCAACTTTAATCTCTAAAGACTATATATTAAAAATATTATGAGTGCATAGTGTATATATATATATATAGTAAGGATCAGGTCCGGACTCCCTGACTTGATAAAATATGAACCCTATATTTTTTTTTCTTTTTTTTTCAAAACAACTAATAAAAATGTATAGTAATTTTTGGTACTGAAAATATTTCATAATACAGTATTTTGGATGTGATTTGGATACATATAAACACTTTATGTATCCAAATCACATCCAAAACACTGTATTATGAAATATTTTCAGTACCAAAAATTACTATAGATTTTTTATTAGTTGTTTTGAAAAAAAAAAATATAGGGTCCGCATTTTAATCAGGTCCAAAAGTCCGGACCTGATCCTATATATATATATATATACATATTAGGGATATATTAATAATTACTTTAGTTACCAATTATATTATATATAGAAGACCTTTAGTTAATTAATGTTACAAAATAATTCTAGCTTATATATTAGTTATTAAAATTTAGTTAGCTAGTTTTTAAAATTAAAATTATAATGGCAACTCATTATTCTACAACAATTATATTCCTAAATAACTATATATTAAAAATATAAGAAAAATATTATTAGCAAATAATAATTAATATAAAAAATTGTAATGTATAGTACAAAATATTAATGATTAAAATTTAGTAAACAACTTTATTTCATATAGTAGACCTTAAGTTAATTAATGCTAAAAAAATCTTGACTTATATATTACTAATTAAAATTTAATTACTTTTTAAAACTAAAATCATGATCGTAACTTATTATTTTACAATAATTTTAGTTTTTATAGGATTTATTTAGTTAATTAATTATACAATAAAATATGACTTAAATAGTACGTATATGCTTTTAGGTTTTCACTCAACTTTGAAATCTAATTAAAAATGCATATATAAATACGAATGATTGATTATAAAAACTAAATATTAAATTTTGAAACTATATAAAAACTTAGTATTAAGTTAAAAATAACAAAAGAATCACATTAGTAATACTCAATATGTGATATGTAGTCATTCGTTTGCAAGCAAAATTTATAGTCGTTCTAATAATAGTAGTTAGTCAATTTAAAATTCAAAAAATATATTTAATAATCACTAAATAATATAAATTTAAAATAATTTTATTTAAAAAACAACAAGTGCTTCGCACGGGACACTTAGCTAGTCTATATCTATATCTTTATAAATATATATAATAAGACAAAATTTAATTTTTTGGTTTTCCTGTTTGGTCTTTAGTTTTTGGTCTTTGATATATATACTTAAAATTTAACTAGAAATAAAACACTTTTTATGCTCTCATATAATGTTAGCATTAATTTAATTAAAACTCTTTTTATGATCCTACAAACTTTAATATTAACTTATTATTCTACAATAATTTTTTTAAAGAGTCATTTAGTTACTTAGTCATATAATAAATTTCAACTTAAAAATCATATTTAAGATTTTAGTTTAAGTTTCTACTCAGCTTTATTATCTAAATAACTATATATTAGAAATAGTATGAGTACATAATAATTAATATAAAGAATTATATATATATATATATATATATATATATTAATGATTACTTTAGTTAACAATTCTATTACATATAAGAGACCTTTAGTTAATTAATGTTACAAAACAATTCTAACTTATATATTATTTATTAAAATTTAGTTAGCTAGCTTTTAAAACTAAAATTATAATGGCAATTCATTATTTATAGCAATTATATTCCTAAATAATTATATATTAAAAATATAAGAAAATATTATGTGTAAATAATAATTAATATAAAATAATTATTATGTGTATTACAAAATATATTAATGATTAAATTTAGTAAACAACTTTATTTCATATAGGAGACCTTAAGTTAATTAATGTTAAAAAAAATCATGACTTATATATTACTAATTAAAATTTGATTACCTTTTAAAACTAAAATCATGATCATAAATTATTATTTTACAAAAATTTTATTTTTTTTATAAAATTTATTTAGTTAATTAATTGTACAATAGAGTGTGACTAAACAATATATTTAGACTTTTAGGTTTCCACTCAACTTTGACCTCTAATTAAAAATACATATATAAATACAAAGGATTGATTATAAAAACTAAATACTAAATTTTGAAACTATATAAAAACTTAATATTAAATTAAAAATAACAAAAGAATCACATTAGGAACATTGTGAGTATTCGATAATTGTATGTGATTTGTAGTCATTCGTTTTTTAAGCAAAATAAGTAGTAGTAAGTCAATTTAAAATTCAAACAATATATTTTTTAATCATTATATAAAAATAAATTAAAAACTAAAAATAATTTTATTTAAAAAATAACATGCGCTTCGCACGGGACACTTAGCTAGTATATATCTACATCATATAAATATATAATAAAACAAAATTTGATTTTTTGATCTTCATCTTTAGTCTTTAGTCTTTTGTCATTGGTATAGGCCTAAAATTTAAGTAGAAGTAAAACATTTTTTATACTCTTATATTGTGCTATGATTAATTCAACTAGAACTAAAATTCTCTTTATGGTCCTACAAACTTTAATGTTAACTTATTATTTTACAACAATTTTTTTATATGAATCCTTTAATTACTTAGTCATATAATAAATTTTAACTTGAAAATCATATTTAGGACTAGTTTAAGTTTCTACTCAACTTCAGTCTCTAAATGACTATATATTAAAAATATTATGAGTACTTGTAATAATTAATATCAAAATTGTATTATATATATATATATTAAAAATATATTAATAATTACTTTAGTTACCAATTCTATTACATATAGGAGACTTTTAATTAATTAATGTTACAAAATAATTCTAACTTATATATTAGTTATTAAAATTTAGTTAGCTAGCTTTTAAAACTAAAATCATAATGACAATTCACTATTTTACAATAATTATATTCCTAAATAACTATATATTAAACCTATTATAAAAATAATATGACTAAATAATAATTAATATAAAAAATTGTAATGTATATTAAAAACTTAAAGATTAAAATTTAGTAAACAGGAGACCTTAATTAATGTTAAAAAAAACACTAACTTATATATTATTAATTAAAATTTAATTATTTTTTAAAACTAAAATCATGATCGTAACTTATTATTTTACTATAATTTTATTTTTTTATAAAATTTATTTAGTTAATTAATTATACAACAGAGTATGACTTAAACATTACGTATATGCTTTTTAGATTTCATTCAACTTTGAACTTTAATTAAAAATACATATATAAATATGAAGGATTGATTATAAAAACTAAATATTAAATTTTGAAACTATATAAAAAACTTAATATTAAATTAAAAATAACAAAAGAATCACATTAGTAACACTCATTATGTGATTTGCAGTTATTCGTTTTTAAAAAAAAATTATAATCATTATAATAATAGTAGTAAGTCAATTTGAAATTCAAAAAATATATTTTATAATCACTATGTAAAATTTATTAAAAATTAAAAACAATTTTATTAAAAAACAAACCTTGCTTCACACAGGCACCTAGCTAGTATCTTTAAGTTTAAAAACTAAATGGTGTCACGCTAATAACTTTATAAAAAAATAATATATTTTACGGTAATGACGTTAGTATTTTTTTTTATTATGATTTTTTTATTATGAATAGACACATAAATAAATTATGTGTCTGTACTTAATTATATAATTTTTCATTAATTTTTTTAGGACAGTTTATTGCTTAATCTGGTCGAAAAAAAGTCATAATATTTTATGTGTGTTGTAAAATATAACATGACTCTATAATACTTTGTATTGATCCCTTAATTTATTTTTTCTTTTATTTTTATTTATAATTTTTATGCAAACACAGGACTGTTTTAATACTTGAAAGGGTAGGATTCTGATTTCTGACTTTCATTATAAACTCTCTCCCCCCCCCCCCCCCCACCATTATTTTTAAAAATCATACACATAGAAAGGTAAAATGTTTCTAATCATAAATTTGACGAATTAAACTAAAATCAGGCTTATGTGATAAAGAACTTTTACTCATGTGACAAATATTAAAAGTAGAAATTGCAACAAAATGCCAAATTGGAAAAGCTGTCATTCATTCATTTTTTTTTTGACACGTCTTGAAATAAGATTACGAAAGATTTATCCAATCAGAAAATTCGAATTCTATGTATAATAGAGTTGAAAGAATTTGGCTCCCCTCCATTATATATTACTTTTAATTCTATTTAATACACTGTATTTTTATAATTTTAAATAGCATAATTAAAATCAACATCGGTCATTTAATTTATATTGTTGAGTGATATATTTGTTCTAAAAATGAAAGTAATCTAATATTTTTTCACAATTTGATGAACATGCAAATTTTTCATCAAAATTTTAATGGTTGAAAATCATGTTATACTTTTAACGATAAATTTTTTTTAATGATTCTAATTTTTGGTATAATTGATCTTAATATCATCAATTATCTATTAACATATTTTGATCATTGTTAACAAAATTATTAAGATCAAATAATTGGTGTATTGGATGAAATTGAAGGAAATGTGTAATAGAGGGGAGCCAAATTCGAGTTGAAGGGATACACCTTCTCTATCTAAGTATGAAGTATTGAGTTACATACTTTCATGAAATAACTGTCACAGACAATTGAAAAAAAAACTGTCACAACCAAAAAAAAAAAATCAAGAAACAATTGTTAAAGACATGCCGCATTTCGCATTTAATTAACATATATGCAATTACCATTAGTGACAAGTCACTTTTTTTCATCAATGAGGTCAAAATTATTGTGAAGATAAAATAGTTTAGCGGGGGTTTGAGGGAGATGCATATCTATTTTATTAAAGAGTAGAAGTGATATAGAATTTAGAAACATTAGAAAATTTATAAAATTTCAGTGAGATCAATTTATATATTACATCTAAAAATTTCTAAATTTATCATATATTATAAAATAATTTTTTCCCCAATGGGTTCAATTGACCCCACACTTTCTAGTGTGGCTTCGTCCTTGATCACCATCATTGCAATTTGCAAACGAAATCAACTCTCTACATAGATAAAAGCCAAACTCCTAAAAGGATAAAAGTTGATGTATAGAGTGGACAAAGAACTACTGATCTAACTCCAAATTAAGAGAAAATAAAATCTTACACAAAGAAAAAACAAATTCTACAAAGGAAGAATAACAATAAAATACGAGATTATGACCCTCCCCATATTTAAGTTTCAAAATTTTAGAGGTTAAAATTTTTGACTAGAGAGAAATAAAAAAAAAAATAGAGGCTAGGGTTTTTAGTTGAAAACGACTTGATAGTTGATACCATTTTTTTTTCTTATCAGCCTAACATTATTTTTCCTCTTTTTATTTATGTTGTCATGACTTAAAGATCCTTTCACATCTCATACATTCTTCCCTTTTTCAAAATACCAATTTTCTTCCTAAAAAATGCTTGATTCCAATGAGTGTAACAACATATGTTGTCATGTATCTGGCCATGAACTTTTGTCGAATGCCAAGTGGAGGTCAATTTAAACGGCATCTTAGTACAGAATCAAACATACTTCCTCCCCTAATCGCTAAAAATATAAATTTTTTTATTCACAATAAAATAAAATAAAATATATAAAATGAAAAGTAAATATGTTATTTACTGGAGTTCATTAGTATAAAAAAAATTAAAAATACTTCTCATTACTTTATATAATGTTGTGGACCACTAAGGATAACTTTAGAATTTTTTTATTCATTTTTCTATTTTTACTTTTCTTAATATGTTATAAATTGCACTCTACTCATCGAGGACGGAAGGAGTATAAAAAAATAAAAGTCCAGCTATAAATGTCCTATATATGTTTGTTGTGAAATATTCCCTCCTTCACAAACAGTACTCCCTCCGTCCCCAAAAAAATGACTAAATATATAAATTTTTTTATTTTCAAAAAAATGAGATAAAATACATAAAGTGAATGGTAAATATATCACTTAATAGGGTCCGTTAGTGTAAAAAAATAAAAGTACTCTTCACTTTATATAATATTGTGGAACCACTAAGGATAAATTTAAATTTTTTTACTCTCTTTCCTCTACTTTTATTTTTCTTAATATGTGTGTAAATTATATTTTGCTCATCTTTTTGGGGACAGAAGAAGTAATATTTACAAAAATTTTAAAATATCAAAAAAATATTTTTATTGCATGTTTATTTTTATCTCCTCGTTGCAAAAATAATTTTATTTATAAAATTTGTAAATAATAAAAACGTATTTCTATTTTATATTTATTCCTAAAAGTTAATAATAGACCGTCAATTTAATGCCAAAGACAAATTTAAGAATATTATAATATTTTTTTTGTGAATTCTTTTTTTTAATATAAATTGAACTAAAGAGGGAATATTGTTGTCCGTGACATTGACAAAGGAACCATGATGGATCCGTGAAAAAATATTCTCCAATTGACAATAATGCATTGAGTTTCGAGACGATGATTCACGTTTTATGACATAATTCACTCATATATTCCCAATTATGTAGATGGGTGTGATGGTCCCTTACAATCCGGGCCAATTTCTTTAGTTATATTTGTGAGTTTTAATAGAGAAAAAAAAATAACGAATTTTTATTTTTATAAAAAATATACAAATTTTAAGGTTTTATTTGTGAATTTATATATATAAAAAATATAATTAAAATTATTTAAGTTGGGACATGAGGTGTACATTAAATTTTGTTGGGTTGTGTTGTAAGTAGGAGGTAATGATATGGATTATGAAAATTTTGATTTGATGTGCTGTAAATACGAGGTAATGATCATCTTTGGACAAAAATTTAAATTGGAAAAGTAGTCATTGTGTCCTTTTATTTCGTTTTTATCCTCCAGAAAGCACTTAACAATATCAAAATAATTTTTTATGTACATACATTATACATAAATAATTGTGTATAAAGAGCAGTACTTATTTAATATATATCAATAAGAGTAATATTATAGACACAAACTATATACAACGGACTCCGCCTATAACTCATGTAATATATATCAATAAAAGTAATGCTATAGACATAAATTATATACAAAAACAATTGTGCACAAATAATATTAAATAAAATAGAATGCAGGACATGCCATTAAATATTTTATACATTTTCATTTGTATGCAATACATGAGTTCTATTATTAGTGTATAATTATTTTTTATATGTAGTTTATGCACATAATATTATTTTATTAATAAAGATGTGTACAAATTTAAATAATAGATTTCACTTCTTATTATTTTTATTTTTATATTATCTGTACATAATTTTGGCATACAATTTGTGTCCATAAAACTACTCCGGTAAGGTTATATTTTCATTTTTAATTTAGAAAGTTTGTGATATACCAATTTAAAATTTGTTTGGCTATCACTGTTTTCAACGTTTGTAGCGTTAGATCTTTAAATGCACCGTACTAATTTTAATACAATGTGTTTAAGACTTAAGTGTTATGTTTGTGAATTAAATAAATTATTTTTTCTGATATACCAATTTATAATTTGTTTGGCTATCACTGTTTTCAACGTTTGTAACGTTTAGATTTTTAAATGCACCGCATTAATTTTAATACGATGTGTTTGATGTGTTTAAGACTTAAGTGTTATGTTTGTGAATTAAATAAGTTATTTTTAAAATAAACAGTTACTGTATATGAATAATTAAATTTTGGAGAGCAAAGAAGTATACACTTAATGGTCATTCCTGACTTTAGTTATTGTTTTTGAGGTTTAAATTTTGAATTTCTTGTCCTTTGTGAAAATATCGGTTGGATGTGGCATGAATCTAAGGGCATTTGGGTCAAAAAGGAACACTTGTAACTTATAAGAAATGACCAAGCTTCTTTACTCCGTGTGCTTTGCCACTGCCAGCATTGGGGTTTTCTGAAAATCAGGGTATGAACAAACTAAATCAAAGGTGAAGATAGAAAAGTTAAAGAGGGAAGGAAGGTAAAGAGAGACAGAAAGAGGGAGTGAAAAAAGTCCTTCCGTTTTTGGATTTGTTCAACACTAAAACCCCAAGTCCAGGTTGGTGCAAAAAGCTTAAACCCCACCTCTCTTTCCCACCTCTAATTTCATTATTAATTCATCTTTACCATATCTGCAAGTTCATTTTACACCTGCTTTACTCTTTTTATCCAGTTAACCTTTGAACTTCTAGATTTGTACTTTATGGGTATGCTTTAAATCATTTTTTGAGTATGTATATTATTCAAGGAAAAAAGAGTTTATGTGTCGTACCTGGATTATGTATATATTTATTTTGGAAAATGGATTTTTTTTATTTTTTATTTTTTGTTTTGTTTTTCTGTGGACATATTCTTGGGTAGTTGTAGTTGCAGGTCTTTTCTTTACCCACTGTCTATGAGTATTGATTCTCCATTTCCATTCAAATCAGTGACCATCTGGGTTGGTTGGCTCAAGGGGCCCTTTAAACATTGATGTTCTTTGATTTGTAGATTCTGTGCTCATAAAGTTTCTTGCTTTTATTGTCTTTTCCCTTTGGTGGCTTACTTTTTCTACCTCTTTCAGGTAGTTTCAGACAGTGTATACTTGGTGTATGCTAAATGTACCCAATGTAGATTTAGGGGTTGGATTCCATTTACACCAAAAAAATACAAGTATATATAGAGATGCTCAATTCCGATTTTATTCATTGCAGGCACTCTTAAGCATTGCAACAGAGGGACTGCATAGTGCAAATTATTCCTATTAAGAAAATGAGCATCAATAGGTCTGCTTTGGGTTCTGGTTAGTCATTTACCACCTTTTTCAATGACTATATCTGTGGCTATTTAATTGGCAAGTGCTTATTATTTAGTGGGTTTATTTCACAACTTACGGGTATGTGTTTTCATTTTTTTTTCAAATCATGTCTCAGGTAGCAGAACTGGTAGAAGCACGTTCGAGTTTGGAAGAACTTATGTGGTCAGGCCCAAAGGGAGACATCAAGCAACTATAGTTTGGCTTCATGGTCTTGGTGATAAGGGATCAAGGTGCTACTCTTGTTATTCATTCTAATTTTCCTTTCTTCAAATGATTTTTTTTTATCAAACTTCGATGAATGAGAGAGTCAAAAGTAATAGCTGAATACATAAATTAATTTGTTTAACCCGTTTGAGTTACTATTACACTTTGGTTTCGTACTATTTTGAGGATTTTTTGCTTATTGACATGAATCTAAATTTGTGATATGGGACTTGGACTGTGGGAATATTTATTATAATTGCTCTTGTTACTATACTATGCTTCATAGATCATAACTAGCATTTGGCAAGATTTAGTTTCTGTTCCTTTATACTCCCTCCGTCCCATAAAAGATGTCTTAAAAGATATCTTAAGTACACTTTTCACACAATTTAAGGAAAAAAAAAATAAATAGAGGAGAGAGTATATTAAGTACACTACTGCTTCTCTCTTTTTCCTAAAAGTATTGGACTCTATTAAGTACTTTAGCGGGTAAAATAGACTTTATATAACGTTTTCATTTAAAATTATGTACTTTAGACTTCTTTTATAGGACAATTTTTTTTATTTTTTATTTTTTTTTACTTCAGGCATCTTTTGTGGGACAGAGGACGTATTAAGATTGCTCCTTGTGTGAGTGGTGAACTAACATTCAAAAGAAAGGGAGTAGGTGAATAATAATATTTTGTCCTCTTTCTAGAAGATTCTTATTTTGATGGATTTAATGGGAGAAGTCAACCATACCATTACCTGAATAAGACATACTCTTAGTTGTCCTTTTGTCCATTCTCATACCTGATTTTGCTGTATGGTGGCTAGGCTCGAGACTGAAAAGGGTATAAACCAGGGGAAGATAAGGGACCACCTGTTCACTGTCTTGGATGTCCGCGAAATAGTATTGGTACTGAATTAAAGTATCGTGGCTTTATACTTCTCAGTTGCCTAGTTATACTTATTAGATAAAATTGACATGGGGTTGAATTTTTAACATGAATGTGTGCCACTTGGATCCCTTTATTAGTATATTTTATGCTTTGTTCCATTCTTGACAAGCCTCTCTCAACTATGAGTGTGGTCCTGAAAATAGATAGCCTGAAACGATTTAGATAGCTGTTTTATTAATTGTACATTTGTACTCCCTACACGCGGAAAAATAGAATTTTTTATTTCCGTTCAGAATGGTACTCTTTCTTTACCGAACAGAGGGAGTATTATATGATTCTTGGAAGTTCTTGAAGAGTGCTCAAACCTATATTGCGTTTTGTCAATTGGGTTGTCATGTTTGCTAATTTAGCATCAGTAAAATTTTCCTACTTGTGCAGTTTATTGGTAGCCAATAGAGGATAATGCTTATATTTCTCATTTTTTGATTCTTTTACAGCTGGTCCCAACTCTTGGAAACTCTTTCTCTTCCAAATGTAAGGATAATTACATAACTCATGTAGTGCCTTTCCACACGTGCATGCAGGATAGAACACTATATCCTATGTTTCTCTGATTAAACATCTCTTTGTATACAATTAGTGATTTTTTCATGTCTTTCATTGAATTTAAAAACTGTGGTGCAGATTAAGTGGATTTGCCCAACTGCTCCAACTCGTCCAGTAGCTTTGTTTGGCGGCTTTCCTTGCACTGCTTGTAAGATCATTGCTTTGAGGTTTATTCTTTTTGTTTCAAAACCACCTTAAAGGTCTTGTTATTACACTTCTAGTATACAATGTATTTTTTAATTGTTAAAGCATCTCATTACCTTGCTACTACTCCCTCTGTTCTACAAAAACAGCACCATTTGTCAAATTTTTGTCCCACCACAAGAAGAGTCCACTTTTTAGTGATAGTAATATAAAATGACTTAATGTTCTCAAGTTTGCCATCTACCACACTACTAAAATAATACTTACTATTTTTAAGGGTACAAACAAAAATATATTCTTAATATTCGCAAATTTAGCAAATGGGACTCTTTTTGTGGAACAAAGGGAGTATTAATGAAGACAAACTATAATGCTGACTCAAATTATATCAGGGTGTGATGTAGGAGAAATTTCAGAAGATGTGCCCGATGATCTGGAGGGCTTAGATGCTGCAGCCGCACATGTTGCAAATCTCTTGTCGACAGAGCCTGCTGATAGTATGTTTTTAGTCTTGATATCTTCCAGAATGTATATGTATACATGAAAACAATTAACCTAGGATCGAAGACTGAAAAGCTTTAATAACAATACAAGCAGTTTTAGAGTTTCGGATAACTTTGCCTATTGTTTCTGACCTTCTGCCTCTTTTTATTCTTCTGTTTAAAGTGAGAAGGTTGATATCCTTCTCTTTTCATCTCTTCCCCTCTGTTTCTCAAAATGGGAAAAAGAAAAAAGAAGAAATTATTTTCAGTAGACCCGTAATTGTAGTTGTCTTTTAAAGTTTATTCGTTTATCTTGACAACTATCATGGTAAACTATTTTCTTAATCTATGCAGTAATGCTGTTATAGGTGTTAGTCATTTGTCATTCTTTATTTCTGTTAACATATGCAATAAGTTTGTATATTATTTTTTCTTGATAACTTAGGGTGGTGTTGTCTCTGAAGATACCATATGATGCAAGGATTGATCTAAGAAGGATTGTAGAAATGCATGAGGACCTCCACTCCCAGTAAAAAATCAATTTTTTTAATTATATTCTACATCAGTTATAATTAGTTTCTTTAACAGAAAATTCAAAAGACGAATCTGTTCTAGTCTTTTTCTTCTTCACTTATCAAACAAAATCTCTCCATTTTCCTGTTTTTTGAATTAATAATGATATCTACATACCCATGCTAGGACTTTTATGTTTTCTACTATTTAAAACACAATAAGTTGCTTCAAAAAATTTGAGATGTTTACAAGCCAGCTAAAAAATCCTTCTGGTGCATCACTTGGATGCCCTTACCACTCTAAACTAAATGTAATTTCTGGAGTTTCAACCAGATGGATACAATTATACAAATATGATGCCTTGAGAGTTGAGGTGCCAATTTTGTCCTCTATCCCTCGTGTATGATTTTTTTTTTCTTTTATGCTTTTGTTACAGAAACACTAAGCAAGGTGAAATCAGACTAGTTACTTGAGAAATGCTTTAGCATATTCGTCGGTTATCTTTTCCCCATGTTTATTGTTTCATATTTGATTAGTATCTCTTTCATCTGAATTTCAATATTTCAATACATTTGAGGGTTTCAGAATATCATTTGGCTCATTACCCAAGGTTTTCATTCTCTCAGGATTGAGAAAGTTACCATTTTATTTCAGTTAACAGTCATTTTATGAGTATAATTTGCATGTACCCAAAAATGAGAGCGTTTTATGATACAATTGGCTTGGTGTTTTGCGATTCCAATGTTCCATGGTTCTCTCTCTCTCTCATTTGAATTTTCATGTATTTATATAGAGTTTTCCATATTGCATTATTATGAAAATGCCACTACGTAGATGTTGTTATACAACATTTTACAACTTCATAATAATGAAGTTTGTGCTTATTACAGTTAAATTAGGTGTTGGGGGATTCAGTATGGGTGCTGCAACTGCTCTTTACTCTGCAACATGCCGTGTTTTGGGGCAATATGGGAATGGGAACCCATACCTGGTTAACCTTAGTGCAATTGTTGGTCTTAGTGGTTGGCTCCCGTGTTCACGGTATGATTTTACTTCTTTGCCCACTTGCTTCTGCTCTTAGTAATAAAGATTTACATTTTGTTTCCGGAGTAAGCATTTCATCCCACTCAGTGGCTATTGTTTTCTAGGACGCTGAGGAACCGCATGGAAGGATCACAAGAGGCAATGATGCGTGCAGCGTCCTTGCACATTTTGCTCTGTCATGGCCTAGGTATTTCCAGAAACATTTATAGACACATGTATATATCACGTCATAATTTTTAATGCTTACTCACTTAATTATGAGTTGCTTATCTATTTACAATTGAAGTTAGGAAGATACTTGCAAGGTGATAAATTTTTCTTCAATGATCATTCGACTCCATTACAGAGCATTTCTTTCAAATTTTTGAACCCTGGTAACATCTTTGAATAATATTTCCATCGGATATGTTACTCAAATATCACATACGAATTCATGATCCAATTATTCTTTACATACTGATTATCCCTTTAGCCAAGGTGTGCCCACATATTCTAGTTGGAGATAATCCCTTACTCGTAGATACTTATTTAAATATGCATGCTCTTGCCAATGGCTTGTCTACTTACCCTTCTCACCATCCTCATAAGCTATACTTTATTTTCTCCTTTAGGATTTTACACATCGTTTTGATGAAAATTCTCTTGACACGTACTTGTTAATGTTATTTTGGCTATCTTCTTGATAGCAATCCTCAAATGATTATTGCACCCAAATTTCCTCTTAAATCTTCTTAATTTATAGTGAACAAGTTACTATTTAAATATTGAACCCATCTTTTTACCAAACCTTTAAATTTGTAGAATGTCTCTCTTAGGCTTGGGAAAATGTGCAGTATAGTTTCTTGGAATGTTACATTACATAAAATGGGGCAAGCTTAGTCTTTAGAAATTAGCTATGCGGAATCATAATTTCCTCGATTTAGAATGTCACTTAACTACTTAAGTTAGAACTTGACCTAGAGTGTCTTGTCATCTGAAGGGAGGAAATCAAGAGAAATCAGAAGTTTTTGAAACTTATCTTATATTTTGTTATTCAGTCAACCCTTAGTAGATTAACTAACGAGCAAATAATGCATTTATGATGTCCTCTATGAAAGTCACAATCAGTTTGTGGTTTGATCTCTCTCACTACACTCCCCCAGATATTACTAACCAACTAAACTAATCTGAATTCATATGTTTCAGCTAGATTAGCCATTGAAGTCCCATGGTAGTAATATTCGATACGTGGGACTGAAATCCCCTTTTTTTCATTTAAGCCACATTGTCAGTTGCATCATTCCCATCTTACTGGATATACTCGTATAAGAAAACCTTTTTATTAAAAATAAAAAATAAAACATTCTACCCATGCTATAAGAAACACTTTATCGAAGCCACCGCTAATCAAGTGATGTTTTTCTGTTTCAGATGATGATGTAGTAGCATACAAACATGGAGAAAAATCTGCACAAACTTTAAGTTCTGCTGGATTTAGAGACATAATGTTTAGAACATATAATGGGTATATTTCTATTGGCATTAGTTACCATATTTCAGTTGATTCTTCTTAACATCACTATGCTGAAGCTTGATCTTATACAGGCTTGGTCACTACACAATTCCTGAAGAGACTAATGACGTCTGTAACTGGCTTGCTCAGCGTCTGGCACTCGAAGGGTAAGGTCATAATTTTGGAAAAAAAAGCGTCATCAAGGAGAATGGGGGTATACACAAGATACAAATGTAGAAAGTAGAAGAGCAGCTTAGTATAGATGTTGGCATCGGGGTATATGGTATGCTTTCATTGTTCAACCTATTTATTCTCTCTTCATATTTTGTATTTTTCTTTTAAATAAACTTGTTTACGGAATCTTTGTTTCGGAATAAATGGCATTGGTGAATAAGATTTATAGCTGTTATTATCAGATATGATTCTTGAATTTGTAATGCTGTTTTCTTTTCCTTTTCATGGGAATGCATTTTTAGAATTTTGCTCCTTTTTTATTTCTTCAAAAGATAATGCGGCTTATGTAATTTATTAGTTTTGGCAGTTCTTTATATCTAATGCATCAATGTTTTTGGGCGGTTGATATTACCAGAGTAAAATTGTTGTTGCCAGAATAAATATACATTTAAAGACACTTTTATAATTGTTATAGTAATATGTAAACACTTTAACACCCTGTATAGGGGAAAAAAGAAAGGAAAGTTAGGGAAAATAAAACTTTGAGGGGTGTCTTGGAGGTTTTTTTTATGGGAAAAGAGAGAAGAAAGCCGAGGAAAGTTGGGGGGAAAATGGCTCATTTTCTCCTCAAAAATGAGTGGGTTTAAATAAAAAATATGATATGGACATTGACTTCTCAATCACTTGATGGCAGACATAATTACATAAATACAAGGTTACACGATGTAATCATGTAACAAGCAATGTATTGAATATTTCTTGCACACTCCACACCTGTGTCTGTGTGTCCAACTAGGGAACTGAAATAGTGAAATATAATACTCCATCCATTCGAAAGAATAAGATCAAATTTAACTTTTCAAAATTAATTTAAAATATTTTCATAATCAAAATTAATGTTATTTTGACTTTTGAAAACTATGAATTATAAATAATTTATAATCTATTGTTTAAAATTTAATGAATTCATATTAATTTTAAATTCAAATGAATTTCAAAAAGTAGAATATCAATCTTGTAGTTTGGAATGGAGGTTGTATCCATAACTGTCCAACAAAGTCTATGTTTGGTTACACAAGTTTAGAATGTTTAGTGCGTTTGAAAGTCCAAACTCAATTAGAAATTTTATTCGTCTAATAACAACTTATTTTAAACGTAATTTATTTAACTCACAAACGTAATATTTGAGGCTCAAACACAACACACTAAAAATAATGCATTGCATTTGGAAGTCCAAACGTTACAAATGCTACCTTGAAAAGTTTAGAATTACAAACTGTTTATCCAGGCTAACAAATCTAGCATCCACATATTTCCTTATTATTGATATCCCTTGCAACCTTTTCCCCTCTTCTATTTGATCATACATAACCTTTTTCAACATGAACACTAGCAACCAATTCACCAGAGAAAACACAAAATATGACAACAGTTATTTGGGCAAGAATACAGCCTAAACAATTCAAAAACCTCAACCTTAAAATCCGAAAAGACAAAATTTTCTTCTTATTCAACTGATGAACAGGTACAGTATCTTCATACCCATGTCAATGAGACTATAGCAGCCTTTTCATCTTTCTGCCTCAAGCTGTAGCATACAACCAGCATTCGTAGTTAAAATACAAGCAGCAAAGCTTAAAATTTATACATTTAAACAAGAGGAATGATCTATGGTAAATATTTGCTATGACACTATTTGGGCAAAGGAGAAATTGATGGTCCAGATTTTAAAAGAAAAAGTGTTATCCACTGCTAATAGTGGCGGTCGGGTTAAAAAAATAAAATCTGGACAGTCCATTTTTCCTATAGACGGTCAAAGATGAATTTGCGCCGTAGCAAATGTTTGCTATGGATCACTTCCCTTTAAACAAACACACAAAGGTATAAATGTTTCACAATCCATGCCTGGCATGGTTTTGAGTCTGCGAAGCAAATAATACATACTGAGTTCAACGATGATACGAAAACCCAATTTTATTGACCAATGTGTGTATGCTCAAAAAGGTAAAGAACAAAACATTAGAGCAAATTAATGATAAACAGAACCCTCTCATTTCTCAAAGAGAAAGCTACAAATAAAAAAAATAACAAATTGATAAATACAGTCAAATAGCAAAAATTACCACGACTTACCTAAACTCATTGTCAGTCAGTTGTTACTACAATCTGGATGATCATTTGTAAGCTGACTAGTGGTGCCCTTGACATCAATGCATGGGGTGAGAGGTGGGAAAGAAGGAACAGATCTCAATATGAACTTGCGACCACTTCTCAGCTCTGCTGAAGAGCTAGAACCAAGCTCACGTAAGCGACTATGAGGTGGAGAAACTCGCTTCTTATTTGGGGAGCTTACTTTTACAGCAGTGATTGGTGTAGGATTGTCCTTTAGTATCTCAGGTGTGTCCTCATCTTCTATTTTGTTGTAGAGCTCATTGTCCGAATCAAAGACCTGGGGAGGTTTGGCCTCACCAAACAAATCTGTCGGGGTGATTGGTGTACTACGCCACCTAAGGGAACTTATTGATGAAAAAGGACCACTTCCAGGACAAAACTGGGGACTTCTTGTCCAGTCCCTTGTCTTTGGTGACAACAAAGAAGTCATAGCCATTACGGAGGGAGAATTTTGTTGGGCACTAAGAGGATCTATATTGCCAAGTCCATGTGATGAGAAATCATCCACTCTTTCTGAATTGCCATAGCACAATTCTTGATCAAAAGAAATTACATCCAGAATATATTTACTTGTTTCCTGGATCGTGTCTTGGTTATCAGAGTTTATTGGAGACCCTGGAGGCTTTCCATGGGGGGCGAAGAAGGTGAGATCAGATTGTTGTGATGGAAGGTATCTTTCAGGAGACCATGATTTTAATGCATCCTTTCCACGACTAAATAGTGAAAACAGAAGGTAACCAGCACCATCGGAGATAGATGCAAATATATTAGTAACTTAATAGTAACACAACTCTTATTAAAAGAAATTTAATACTCCCTCTGTATCCGAAGTACAAGACTATAAGAGCAACTAACAAAAATTTTAAACTTAAGAAGATAGCCTATCCTCTTTGGAAATGAGGCACGCATTTGTATGTTTATTCTTGCAAAAGTCATTTCGCTCAATTGTTTTGGAACAAAACTAGAAATCATTTCACTCTTTCTCTTTTATTTTGG
Organism: Aralia elata; assembly: GCA_034770075.1. Classification (NCBI taxonomy): domain Eukaryota; kingdom Viridiplantae; phylum Streptophyta; class Magnoliopsida; order Apiales; family Araliaceae; genus Aralia; species Aralia elata. The sequence goes on from CM068386.1 coordinate 23,305,406, forward strand.
AAAGAAGGGAGTGATAATATTTTTAGGGAAAAAAAGGGAGTAACAAAACAATATTGACAGAACTCTTACTCTGAGCACTGGAATAGTGGTGTCAAAGGAGTCAAATTGTGAGGACGACATAGCTCAGCTTGCACGAAATCATTTCTAGTTGCCACCTTTTGCAGCTTTTCATCAAATGATATTGCTGATCTTTCACTGGTGGCTTCTTTGCTGATATTATCTTTACTGAAGACATATTCTGGAAAAAATAAAAATAATCTTTGCTTGCAAATTAGAGCTCACATAAAAAAGCAAAGTTGTTGACTTATATTTTTAAATTAAGAATCGCTAGATCTTTGAAAACTTCCAATTGATTGGAACTACTTCTGAGTTCTGATCACTTGTGCTTTACATTCTAGAAATACATTCCCTCTTCTTCCAATAGAGAAACAGATTATGATGTTCACTGGCAAATCACCTAAATCAAATGAACCTGCCGTTCAGCAGAATCCTAAAATTAAATTAAATCAATTAAGAACCGTTATAAAACCAAAATTTCTCAACTTGCATAAGAATTATCATTATTGGCATCGATAATCTCAAAAATTGAGCTAAACAAGAAAAAACCGTTTAAGCTGTGAACCCTTAGCATAAGTTCTAAGCTCGTTTTTTGACTCAATGACATCGATGCCGCACAAACTTTGTCAACTCACACAGTAGATGAACTTTCCATGAAGCTTTTACTACTTTAGCAGCAAGCGTTTAATGTACCAGGCAAGCAGTAGGTGTATTAATTAAGGTCTCTCAAAATATAAACATGCAGATCTGCAAAACAGCAAGACCTCGGTTCACATAAAAACTTGATTAACCTTATTCATTATGTTAATCAAATTGAGCTTGAACGCAATCTAAATTTTTTTCATGCAAACGAGCTGATGTACTCAGCTTATAAAGGTTCGTTCATGAGTAAAGCAAAGCACTTTTACATTTATTAATGTGGCTAACTGGAAACAATAAAATTAAATGATATTACTACTTTTACATTTATCAACATGGCTAACTGGAACAACGAAATTAACTGGTATTACTACAGACTACAGTACCTACTTACTAAATACTTTTGATATTTTTTCCCAATATATATGAGGTGGCATCATTAATATTTTTAGTTTTCTAATTACTTTCTCTTAATGTCTTCTTTTATTGCACAATACATTAGTTCCTAAGTGATGGTTATTATCCATCTGACATGGAAAAATTGCTTTCTACCGTTCTTAAGACAATCTCTATTTTTTCAAAACTAAACGAAGCAATAGATTGCACAAATCATGCCAGTTAGAGAAACTTGATTTTTCTAAGCTTGATTTCCTAGAACAGTTCATTGGCTAGTTTCTTAAACTCCTAATTGGTCTTCTAAAAGTTCATGAGGCATATTAATGAGATTCCTAGAGCAAATGGGAATTGGATAGCATTTTAAGTGTAGCTTGCAATTAGTAGTGTCATAAGCAGTGGGATAACAATGAGAGCATCTTTGCAGAGATGTTTTAGAAATTTTCAACTGTTATGTTCACTTCAACAGGACAAGAAAAAATTGGAATATTATCTTCATTGAATCATGAAAGATAGAAACATGGGGAAAGCCCATCTGCTCATGAGAAGGAATATACTTGTAAATTATACTCCTCCGTTTCGAAATATGAGATTAAGTTTGACTTTTCAAAGTCGGTGTGAGAATGATTCATTTTACTTTTAAAACCAATAAATCTTATAATTGGTAATCGTTTTACATAGTTTACAATTTTTATAATTGTATTTGTTAAAATTAAAAGAATTCTATCACTTTTGAATTTGAAAATATCTCAATTGACTTCAAAGAGTCAATATTGATCTTATTTTTTGAAACGGAGGGAATAGTTATTAATGGCCAACTTGACAATGGCTCAGTGCCTAGGGCAAGGTGCAAGCAAAGCAAAGAAATAAGCATAGAATACTCCCTCCGTTCCAAATTATGTGATCATTATTGACTTTTAAAAGTCATTTGATACATTTTTAAACTCAAAATTAAGATGATTCATTGAATATAAAAAAAAAATAATCTTACATAAGTAGTACTTTTGAGATAGTTTATAATATTTATCATTGTATTGATTAAAATTAAAGAAATCCATGTTAATTTTAAGTTTAAAAATATCTTTAGTTGACTTTAAAAAGTCAATAATGCTCTTATATTTTGGAAGGAAGGGAGTATAAAGTATGCAAATAATTCAGATTCTGTTACATATTTGAAGGCCTTTAATGTACTATAGTACCTTCTTTCGTGCCAAAGACATTTTTACATCCTTCACATCGGCATCCATCAGAGCATCCAACATTCGACTTTTTGACACCAAAAAGAATATAAGTTCAGCAATAAAGTAAGTTGCAGCACAGTATAATCAAGCAATAACATAAAAGAAAACCTGATAGCATTCACAGTATTTTTTCAGACACTTTGATTTCTTGCAATTGCACCCTCGTTTGTGCCTTGCAGAGGAAGGCGTCGAATGATTTAGATCATCCTACAGAAAATTATTATGAGTATGACTGTTGCTGCTACTGAAGCATCCATCATAATTAAGTATATACTGCTCAATACCCTGGTACTTTCCACAGCGAGTTCAGTGACACGCGGTACAACCTTTGGTGCAAACGCAAGTGGATTTCGGGATTCAATTTGTTGCCTTGCTTCAAGAACTGTATCCTCATATTCAGGTCTGTTAAAGCACCCTTGGCAAGAACAAGGATCAGCACAGTAGATTCCAGCAGCAAAACAATCACAGTAACTGCAAGGAGTAACTTGAATGATGTAAAAGAGAAGCATAAGATCTCAAAAGACAAACCCTCAAATCACTTACAGTTTTAAGCATTTGCTTTTCTTGCAATTACATTGTTTGCAGCCATCACCATCATTGGAGCCTAGCGTCTTTTTTCTGAAAATTTTTGGTAACACATATATAAACAAAGACAAGCATAGAAAATCAATTAATCATGAAGAATACCATGCAGTCTTGCCTTTTCTTTCTGGGGCTTGATCGAGGAAACACCTTCACATGATCAGGATGCTCAGTTATAGGCTCCCTTTTATCACCTGGAGTTAAATGATGGTCAATTGGATTTTTGGATAGCACAGGATCGTATAGAGGTTTCAGACTGTGGAGAGATGGATTTCCGGAGCTTGCTATTGTAGATACATAACTTTTATATTGATTTTCTTCAGTTATAACTGATAAATTCTCAACCACATTTGATGAAGTTGAAGAACTCCTTGCATTATCTGTTAGATGACAGCTTGTAATACAGAATGACTTCTTCCCTCGTATATTTATGTAACCTCCCTCAACTGATGTTATGCTTGCACTTGATTCACTTGAACATTGCATTGGCATAGCATTAACTATGCTATTCAAATGTAAGCCAATACCTAATGGCTTGGAAACTGTTAAACTAGAATTACCATAATTTTGGGTAGGAAATGTGGACAATATGGGTCTTTTCCGGTTTTCCAGTTGCCTGGTGCTGGGAGTGGGAGCTATGTCTGCACAAGATGATTCTAGAACCTCTGAGTCCACAGGACTACTAGATGATTTTGAATTACTTACAGTATTTGATTGATTACAAGCGCCAGGGCTGTTTGCCATATTATTCTGTTGCGCCTCTTCAAATTGAAGACAACGTCTTCTCATACCACACTGTCGCTGACTGGCCTACATAAAATATTGCAATTAATTTACTGCAGAACAAGAACTCCTAGAAATGCTCATGAGAAAAGCAAAAACAGAAATTAACCAATATTATTCCAAATGTTATTTACAAAACCAAGATATTTTGCAGTCAATCGTCAATTAACACAGTTCAAACCAATGAGCATAGGTGCAGTTTGGATTGCATATGTAGAATGGCAAACAGAAAGGTCAAGATATTTCCTATTATGAAAGTTGTATAGTAGTAAAAGCATTCACCAAATTAGGAAAAAAAATGTTGCTAACAAGAAAATGAGCAGACACAATAATTACCACGTCAAAATGGAGAGAAGAGAGAGGAAGTGCAAGTGTGCGATGTAGTTGCCATTTGCCAACAGTTCAAGCGACATAAAGGAAATGCCAAATATGCCATATGCTTGGGTTGCTTTGGTCGTCTATACATTCCACATAATAGTGAATGGCATGCTTGTTAATTCTCAAACGATATAGGTACAACATTCTGTTAAGTAGTGTGCTTTAACAAAAACTTTTGAGGGTTAAATCCACTCTTGAATTCAAATTACGAGGATGTGATAGAACTTTAGGAATATCTGAACAAGCATGGACAAGTCGGAATCTGGAAGAAATCATTTAATTAAATTGAATTGCCTTGGTGAAACCTACGTGCATCTTTAACAAAGATTAGTGATGATCTGGCCTTATAAAAATATATATAAAATACAAGACCGGATTTAAAATACACACACACATATATAGATTAGTGATGATATGGCTTTATAAAATACACACACACACACATATATAAAGAATTGTTTTAGAATTTACGATTCCAAATATAAAAATTTAAATAACAGAATGCATGTTCTATTTAAAAGCAGGAAGACAGTTCAACTTAATCTTTCAACCAGTGTTACATGAAACATGGTTCGCTTTGGTTTGTGAAATCCATACAGGTACACTACGTAAACGTGGTGCGCTAGGGTAGCTTTATATGAGTGCTTGTAGTTAGGAATTTTCATAAAATCTAAATGCAATAAAACTAAATTTATAGATGATTTTTAGTTGAATTAAGAAGTTGATTGTTCTATGACTAATTTAGTACAATTGTGATGTTTGAGCGAAGTTAGAATATTGATATTGTGCAACTATAGTTAAAACAATAAAGAAATATTTCAGCAAGCTAAGTTTAGAATATCAATACGTAAGAGTAACATGTTTGAGAGGGCAAGTATCAATATGCAGTTCACTAGGTAAATAAGAGTATATGCCTATATGGTAACTCTTCTTTCAACCGCAACAAATAAAGTCAAAGACAATATGTGAATTTTTGAAATTGAAGAGGTCTCAATATCAGATAAAAAGGATAGAGATTTAATAAAGAGGCCAATCTGATATTCGGTCAGCAAGTGTCGATCCTAGCCTGTCAACATACCTTTTCTGGTCAATTATGAAGAGATCAAACACTGTCCATCTTATCAACTAAGTTAGCTATGTACTCACTTATGCTAGGACCAGTGTGCAATGGATAACTTGGTTAAACTATCCTTGCTTGATATTGCACATGATAAATACCTTAGAATCATACAGCATCACGTTCTGTTCACTTGAGACTGCTCCATTTGTCTCACCGCAGTCTTTATACTCCTGAGCTAGTTGCATGGATTCTTGCAGCAACTGAGAGGTAGAATTCCACTCAACCATATGGCCAGCTACTTCATTCTGCAACTAAAGATAAGACAACTATAATCGATTGTAACCAAGTCATAACCTCACCTGGTAATAATTAACTGGTAATAACCTCACCTTAAGAAAAATAAAGTAAAATTGAGAATTTTAAGACTTACATTTGTCTTGGAATGTTCATTCCATTGTTTATCAGAAGCATGGTTTACAGCCGAACTAATTGGCATATCACCGCCTCCCTTCTTACCATTCGTTTCAATGGGGTTCCGATTGGATGAGAACTTTGCTTGACAGTCCTCCTCGCCTTGCTCTAACATGTCAGGAGATGCACCCACCGCAATTGTCACATCTTTTGATATATCAACTCTGTTGTATGCTACTGGTTTCTTTGAAGAGGTAGGAACATTATCAGATTGCTTCAAACTTAAATTTGCTAAATGTCCAGAATCATGACTGTCCACCACCAAAATATCAGTAAAGTACTCATCAAAACATCCGGAGGGACTGCCACCTTTGTTGTGCTCAGAGCCATTATTACCATGTTCCTTGTCAGTGCAAGGGTTCGATTCACTGTACAATTGGATATTTGGTTTTTCAGATTCACATATAGCTTTATTATTGGTATCATCTTTATCAACATCCTGCTGAGGTAATTCAGCACTGGATAATCGAGGGCATTGAGGCCTGAAAAAAAAAAATAAATAAACTTTCATGCTAAGTTCTCAAGTGACAGCTACCAACAGCCTATCTTTTTATATTAAAAGAAATACTCCAGAAGTAGACTTCACAAGGCACAACACACCAAACCTTTTAAGAAAACCCGATTGACATTGTGGATTGATTTGCGGTGATGTGAATACAAGGGAAGGTGAATTAAGTCCAGGAAAGCCTTGTGCAACTGGTGCCTTTAAAGGCTTTATAGGAGACAGCTTGCTGATATAACTAAAAATAGGGGAATCCTGAGTTAAAGGGAGCAACAGTGAGCAAGTAACAGTTAACAGAATAAAAATAATAAATCATAAACAATGGTGGCTCATTACTCAGTGCTCCCAGTTTGTTTTCCGCAACAATTATATGCAGTTATATACTCAAAAAATCTAATAATAGTATATATATGGGGGGGGGGGAAATTCATTGTACCACTCGAGTTATAAGATCTAAACAGTGTGAACCAAGACACCCATGGATCCTAACTTATAGCATATACAGAATGGATAGTATTCCATAAATTGTTGGATAACAAGCAGAAATTAGAAGTAAAAGAAAATCTATAACATCCCAGTAAGAAAACAGACTTTTCACAACAAAATTTGCATAACTTGTAGGCAGGTTTAACAATAAAAAATATGGGAATCCATATTATGAAAAATGATTGATTTGTCCCAAGACCAAATAGTCAACTCAACAATTGTTTTACAATTAATCAAACAAATTAAATGAAATAGTCAACTCGAAAAATTGTCGTACAGTTCACCACACAACTAAATTTGATTCAATAACATCCTTTAAAAGGATACAGATATATGCGGACCGTAAACTTTCATTTCCTTTTTCTATTGGCTTTGCAGAAACCAAACAAATTCTCACATAGATAAAGCGCGTTACTCTATCATTTGACTTAACCAATGCTTTATAAATGAAGGGACTAATTTCATTTCCTAAAGTATTACTCTTTCAATTCGGCAATCAACCTCCGTTACAGTACGTATCACACTCAAATTTAAAAGCATGATGTCTACCCTTTCTTAAATAAAAGCATTCTTAACCATTCGCATCCCATTTAAGTAGACGCCTTAAAGTCACTACATTACAATCTAACTACAATTCACGAACCCCCACAAAACATTCAAGAATCAAGTACTTTCAATACAATCCAACACTTCAACTTCTTAAATAAACCACATTTACGTAAAATATTACGAAATCATAATCCAAAACCACATCCACCTAAAATATTACAAACACCAACCCAAAAAACCCAGTCACTAATTCCCAAAAAATTCAAGTATCAAATACATCATCCATGCAATCCAAACTTCCCCTTCTTAAATAAACCAAGTAATCTGAAAACCCCCAGTCAAGCAGCAAGTAATTACCAATTCCCAAATCCAACTTCATAAAACCCACCAATAAAAACACCATACTAAACCCAAAAAGTACAGATATACAATAATTGCTTTTCATAAATATAAACATACATAACAGATTGATTATATTGAAAGACAAATCCAAATCAAAGAGAAGAATGATGGTATATACTTGAACTGAAACAGAGTCTGATGAATTGGGACCTTTGGTAACCTTATCAAATTCTGGTGACTCCATTTTGTGAAACCCTAAATCTAACCCTAAAATACTCTGTCTGCATCCTCCAGCCTCCCTCTCTCTATTCCTCCTAACCTCCACACCAAAGATGATGAGAAAAATGAATTGTGAATTATTTTTTTTTACCTAAAAATGAAAATTACTCCTATATAGGAAAATGCAATTCAGTACAAGAAAATAGGAAAGTAAACTAATAAATGTGAAATAAAAAATAAAAAATTAAGCGCCTTTTTAAATAATTGTGTTGAGCGGGAATGAGAAAATTTCCGGGTGGCCCAATAGGAGCCCAGTCTAACCCAAACTTTGAAATTATGATCTACTAAATTTTATATCGAATGTGAATCGTGATTAATGTAAAATTAAAAGTGATAAAATAAAATAGTTATCCATATCGTCATATATAACAATACTATGTTAGGATTATCTTTCTTCTTATTCTTTTTTTTTCCTTTTTTAATTGTTTATTTTTTCTTTTGATGAAAAAGATATAGAATTAATTTATTAGGGATTTTAGTTTCCTTTAATTAAACGAAAAGGTATTTTTGTTTGATGAGAGGGCAAGCTTGTTTTTCACTATAGAGGATTAATGTTGATTTTTCTTAATTTAAAATGTTTTTAATTCAAAATTGATATGAGTATAATAAAATTATGAACATTTTATACTGATTACAAGATTTATTATATCAAAAGTTAAATAGATCGTATTAACTTTAAATTTGAAAATAGTTAAAAGTGATTTTGAAAACTCATACTTAATCTTATATTTCAGATTTTTTAATTACTATTAATTTTTTATTATAACTATTAACTATTAGAGAGTTGACTATGACAAAAAGATGATATCAGAAATTTCAAATACACATGTGATTATTATATTGATATGTAATGAATTCGACGTTAAGAACAAATTTATTTTCCACAATAAATTATAATTTCTATAGCCACATAGATCGACTTGAATAGCCATAAACCACAACTCATAATACTTGAATGATTTCATAGCAACAACTATTTATTCCAATTCATGAGACTTTGGGTTTGAGTAACAAATTAAGCAACTGATTCCCATCACTTTTTTTTTCTCCTTAAATTCAATTATTATTTAAGTAATTAATTAGTTCAAATATAGAGCATTTTAAATGTTTATGTACAACTTTTATTATTGGTGCAATTTCATGATTCTTTAAAGTGTATTCTCATTTTCTGATGAAAGGAATCTCTATACATAGATGACAACAATTATTTATTCCTAATGCCTACTAGTATCTAAGTTCTTAATTTTATTTGCATTGCCTTGGGAATTTTGTGGGTATAGGTGGGAATTGTAGCTATTTAGGTAATTGCTTTAAAACTAAAAGTACTGAAAAGAGAAAAACGAAGAGACAAATGAGATTCAAAAATAAATTTTATAAATCTTCAAGAAATCTTATGAGTAATTAAAGACAAAACAAATAGGGGTCTAATTGATACAATTTCTGCACTTCAATTACAAGGCATCAAATTAGCTTATCTAGCTTGGTGACCACATCCTCTTTTTCCTAATAAAGGATGATATATATGCCTTACATTTTGTTACCATTTCACATGGCTTTTTGTCACCAATATTTGCTTCATAGCCAAGGAATGTGTGTGTGTGTATATATATACACACTACCTCTATATACTTTGTGGATGAGTATGAGAAAATGGACGGAAAAGTAAAAGAAAAAAAAATTGGAATTTTATAACAAAATTCCCATTTGTTTTCGTGACATCAAAGGAATCTCTTGTCCCCGTTTCCGTGGGTACCCTAGTCTTGCTAAATTTGTGCTTTATCAGCGTTCTTATTATACAAACCTCAAAATATGATTATGATGATTTAAGGGGGGAAATTGACTGAATTTGTGCTTCTAAACTTTAAGCCTCGTATACCTACTTTGAAATGTCCACAATGAAGATGTTGCACTTCACTTTTTCATCTTTGTGACACTAATTTTTAATTTTTAATTTTTAATTTTTATAAAAAAATACTATTAGTACCTATAATCCGTGATGAACATATTTGATTTGAACATATTTGATTTGATGACGATGTGAATTAAATATATAATTGGATTTAAGTAGCTTTTGTAAAGCCATTATTAAATGATTCTTATGTAAAAAGACTTAGTTTAAGAATCAAACATATTAGGTTGATTCAAATTCATATAGTTAAAATTCGGTGATAGCTAAGTTGTCTAGATCAGAAGACGATCGTAGTGCTAGTGAAAAAATCACTTTGAAGATCGTAGAATACAAGCCAGATCGCAGAGTCACCATCATTCGTAGAGCAAAAAAACTACTCTACGATTTCACTCTGAGAAATTCAAAATCTTAGAATGCAGTCATCTGACAAGTCAGTGAGAGGTTATGACAAGTTCATCAACCTTAACACTCAACCTTCCGAGATTATCTCTAGATGATTTTGTGATAAGGACAAGTCGACAAAGCCTCTATCTAACAACTATTTTAGCATAGTCAAATGACACGTGGCTGCTACTGCACTATTCATAATACTGAATAAAGCAACCTAAGGCGATCCAAGTAGGTAACAATTCAAAGTCAATCAATTGTTGAAAGACAAGTGTCCAAGCAAGAATGAAGTAACTGTAACTTTCCAACTGGAAGATTCCTAGAGATCTCTATATAAACTCAGCAAATTCAAGTATCAAAATATACAAGAGATCAATCAAATCGAAACGCTGAAACTCTAAGTTCATACTTACTCCACTCTACGATTCCATGCAAGAAATACACAATGCTGCTAAGACATTCGAAGAGAGCCTTAAAGCAACTTAGCAACACCTTAAACAAATTACTTCTCTTAGTGATTAGGCTGATCGAAGTGATCTTTTATAAACCAAGTCTGTGTGACTTGAAGATTTTTTTATGAATCATAGTGTAAAAGTTCTTTCATCTTTGTGAACTGTAATCTTGGTGATTACCCTCCTTAGTGGAATATCCCTACTGATAGGCACATAATTCATACATTTTATTATCCCTAATTTTGTCCTTTTAATTATATTAGTTTATTTAATTAATATGGTTTATTCTATTTTGTAGGATTTAATATTTTGTTGCAATAAAGTCAAAATCTTGGTGATCAAGCAATATTTAATGCTCTTATTCATGTAAGGAAATATCCAAGAAGAATTATACAAGGAAAAGGAAGGAGGTGGAACAATCTTGGTGTGCAAGTCAAATCCAGCGAGAGAAAGGAAAGACAATCTAGAAGATATCTTTGAGAAGTTGATTGCCACTAGGAAGTTGAACCTACATGAAAAAGGACTCTTGAGAGATTACCATGTAGAGATTGAAATAAAGAAGGAAAAAAAGGAATAAAAGAGGCCAAGTTCAATGAATGTAAATTAAGGCACAAATTTATTTTCCCTATAAATAGGTCTCTTGTTTTAGAGAGAAGGAGGTATCAGTTTAAGTTAGGAGTAGGAGTAGGATTAAATTATTTCTTCATTGTATGCTTGTTGGAGGATCGTTAATTAAAGGGAGTTTTCTTATTTTATTTTTAATTTTCTACTTCTTCTTCTTTATCTTAGTTAGTTTATTTATTCTTTAATGTCTAGCTAGTTTCTTTAATCTAGGATGAAGATGAAATTAAATAATTATTCATGATAATATTTTATCTCTTCTATTATTTATGCTTTTATGTTTAATTGATTTCGCCTTCATGTTTCGTTATTGAAATACCTTCGTTTTATAGTTCTTATGTGATTTTAAATTAATTAAGAGGTTTTGATAGATTATTGTTAAGATATGAGTTTTTCATAATCCATGCTTGCTCAAAGAAGTTTTGATGGGTTATAGTTAATCCTTAAATTTTCATAGTTTATGCTTGCCCACGTTAATTATAAAATTACTAAATTAAAGGGAAGAGAGATCAAAATCATAATTAAGTTATAAAAATAGAAGAGATTGAATTACTTGTTATGTTTATTATTTAATGGATTCGGATTCCTAGATTGCTTCTTTATTATTAGTTAGTTTAATTATAGTTAATTGATTCTCAATCTTTATTTCTAATTCGCCTAAAATAGATATTAAGGATACATTAAAATTAATCTAGTCTCTGTGAGTTCGACCTGTACTTCCCAGTTTTTCAACTTGACACTGTGCACTTGCAGTTACATAATTTTATCACATCACCTACTCTCGGATTAGAAGAGAAGATTAAGAGACTTTTGTGCTCTGAACCTCTTAAAAATCTCTTGTGTTTTTTAAATTCTGCATGCATTTTAGTTCTATAGCTTTATGTTTTATATCAGTGTCTTATTTCTATATTGATATCATTAAATTTAGAACTGTGAATTTCATTATAATCTTTGAAGAGCTTTTCTTAAAACATTTCACTGTGCTAATCCAATCAATTAAATTGCTTAACTGATTTGGTAATACATTTTAAAAAGAAAATTTGAAAAATCTATTTAACCCCCTTTAAATCTCTTTTGTAACTTTTTGGGAATAACAAATACGTCTATTCTTCTATATATTGAACCTTCATCAGACCCAGGAGCATACTTTTTCACCCCAAATTTACTTTGTTTTTATGACGATTGTAACCTCACTAGCTAAAACTTTTGCGTCCACCATTGGTATAAATAGTTAAGAAAATTATATATATCATTATACATTCAAACACTCATCAATACCATGATGCGGCCAAAAACTAGTTAATTAAGTCGAATTTGCGGAGTTTAGAGATGCTTCGAGGAATCAACCATGTCCGAGAAAGTAATAAATCACCTTAACATTCCCAAACACCTTAAGCTAACTCCCAATGGTGTTCTCTTGAAAGGACCCTCCGATACTTTTAAGTTTGGGAAACAAGATTATTTTTGTGTATCTTGGGCTTACTTAGAGAGGTCGTTATTATAATAGAGGTATTTATAAGAGCGAATACCTCGTAGGAGAATTCATTTGGGGTTTTAAATTCTAGATTATAAGGGATCCACTAAAAATTTAGGAGTTATTTTGTGGTGTCAGCTCTAATTAAATAAGGGTTTTTGTAACCCGTAATAAGGACCACAATACCCTTTAAATATTAATTAGGATTTGGAGATGTGCATTCTGATTTCTAATACACTCGGAGATATTAATTTCATGGATTTTTACCTATATCATTAATGTACTTGGTTATTTTTCTTTGCGAAACATTCAAATATGGTTGTGATAGTGTAGTTCGATGCAGTTATAAAATGTAATTGTAATCAAACTGTATAATACGATTACTAAAAAAATTCATAATTATGGTGTAAGGGTGAGCTGGAGAGACGAAAGATCCATGCAGACAAAAATAGACTGAATAAGATTAGCTAAAGAAAAAAAAGGCGAGAACGGTACAACAATATGCAAATGGTCTTTCAAATAATGACCCTACTTAGAATGGATAGGGGTTGAGGTCCATGTGGCACATTCATGTAGTGTCACGTACATGGCAACTCATGCGTACATCTAACGTCACGTGCCCGAGTGGGTCTCACATTATTGACAATGTCATTCTCTTCTGAGAGGGTCCTCACTCTCGACAATTTTGTTCTCCTAACCACCAAGCCAAACTCTTAGACAGTATCCCAATATTATTCCTAAATGTCCTAAAGGTTCTCTGCCAGAAGTCTTAGGAAACAATTGGAGTCTTTATTATAGGTACGTATCATGTAAATTTATATATAGGTGTAGTATCGCTGTCACGTGAAAAGGACCATAAGGCCAAGCACGGGGGGCCTGCGAGGCCTAGCCTAGTGTTACAGAGGCCGGACCTGCGAGGCCAGGCTCGAGCACCTAATCGAGAGGCCGAACTCGCGCGGTCCACGTGGCTGACCTGAGATGCTTATGTGGCCCCAGTTTGAGATGCTTACGTGGCGAGTTATGGGAGGTTCATGTGTCGTTGAAACCTCGCGCGCGGGGTCCACGCGTAGTGCCCAAATGGGCCCACACGTTTTCGTGGTGGGTCCGAGCCCATACACGATTAACCAAACCGTTCGATTACTAATAGTTTCAATTAATATTTTGCAGTACAGTTTTTTTTCCTTCCGCTTATTATGTTAATTATATATATATATCCCTCCGTCCTCAAAATGATGAGAAAATGTGCAATTATATAATTTTTTCCCCAAAAGGATGAAATAAAATACATGAAGTGAAGGGTAATTATGTCATTTAGTGGGATCCATTAGTATAAAAAAATAAAATTTCTCATCACTTTATGAATCTTGTGGGACTACTAAGGACAAATTTAAAACTTTATTTACTTTTTTTCCCCTACTTTTATTTTTCTTAATATGTATGAAATTTGTACTTAATTGGCTTGACAGAGGAAGTATATTTTAAATACTAGTATTAGGACTATTGAGTAAATATTAGAATTATATATATATATATATATATATATATATATATATATATATATATTGCGGTTTCTGTTTTTTTGGGTGCGGTTTTTCTCTATGAATCTATGTAGTTACCAAATGAATGGTTTGTTTTGATTTTTTGCTTTTTTATGCATTTTAAGTTTTTCTTGTTTTGATTTTTTGGTTTTTTTTCGATTTGTTTTGCTCACCCCTGCATTCATATACTTGTTCTATGCATTCTAATAAATACATAATAGCATGAGAAATGTGATGATAACATGTGCACAATAATGAAATTATTTGATTATCTAAATTAGATATAGGAAAAGTAGGTGGCGGATATATTGTCAAATAAAAATAATGTCGTTGATGCAATAAATATTGTTTAAAGTATTAATTTTATTTATTTGAGTCAAAACAATAACTCATTATTACTAGAAGGGAAAAGAGGCGAATATAACTAAAATCCTAGTCAAAGTTAGGTGTTATCTCTACAATTTTTCTCACATTTTAGAAAATAGGTAAGTTGCATGTGGAAGTGAACTTCTTGAGAGACAATATAACTAAATATTTAGATCTATTTATACAACGGCTAAGTTTTGATACTGATACTTCAAGTTTTCTAAAATATTCAATCATGTTCAATGAAAACATTGTAAGTTTGTAACATATAATTACTGTTACATAATTTTTTTGAAAATTGATATTTTTACATGAAAAAAAAATAATATTTTCACATTAGTCTCTCTCACATGGACATATGACTCACTGACTAATTATGTAAAAGGAATTATGTGAAAATATTATTATTTTTTCGATAATAATATATCGTACGACTTTATATGTTGACTTTTTAGTTCCGAGTTACGTGAATAATCATAGTTGGTTATATTTTAGCGCTGTATTTGATTTGATATAGTGTCCTAATTTTATAATTCTATCAAATCTCATGTATTAATATACGTCGCAATCATAATTTGACAGAAAACTCTCTCAATACATAATATCTCATTTTTTTTTCATGTGAAAATATCAAAAAATAAAATAAAATTTAACCTCTTAAAAAGAATTATTTATTTATTTATATAATTTCGATGAAAACATGTCGAAATTTTAAAACCATGGAGTACTAAACAAGTCAACATTCATTGGGCCATTGTATAATTTTATTTCTCCCCAAGTCCCAAACATAAAAGGGCAAAACTAAAAGAAAGATATTTAGACACCTTGTTGATAGCTAAAGGGAGGCAATAGTAAATTGGATTGTCTGCTCATGTCCAGAAGAAAAGTGAAAATGTATTCATCTTATAATTGCCCTGCAGGAGAAAATAAATAAAGTAGAAAGAATGAGTGTATACGTTAGGGGGTATCGTGTATTGGTCATGGTCATGCATGGAGGCATTTCCCAAAGAGAATCGAATCAGTCCCCTTTCTTTTTGCTTTTTCACAGTTTGCTACACCTCTCTTTACCATTTCCCAAGAAAATGGTGGGTGATATCAAATACTCCTTCTAATCTTTACATTTTTAGTATTTCTTTCAAGTATATACTTGAATTTCACACTGTTTAAATTGAACTGTTCATTTGAACAGCTCAATATATAAAAATAAATACATACATATATATATATATATATATATATATATATATAAATTGTATTTGTATAGTTTTTTGAAAACGTATTTATATAGCTGAAAATTGTACTTGTATAATATTGATAGGAAATTAATATTTTCACAACTAAAAATGATAGTTTCGTAATATTTTTTCTACATAAATAATAAATGAATCTTACACTTGTGTGAGAGTGACTTATTAAAAACATCAATTTCCTATTTGTATAACAAATATTGTCTGAAATGCAACTCTTAACTATATCAATATAACTTGATTTTATAATTAAATTGCCCAAATGAACCGTACATTCTAAAGTACTTTAATTCTTTGAGAGACATAGTGTTTCATTGAGAATATACCTTCTTTGTTTCAAAAATAGAATTACATTTTGGTTTCTTGAGTTAATTTGTAAAATTTTAAAATTTAATGTCGATGGGAATTAATTTATATTTTTCTAGAGTAACAAATATGATAGCTACTACTCCATCACATCTTAGATAATTTAAAATAATTATAGCTGATTTTATTAAAATTAGATAAATTCTAGTATCGACATTAAATTTTAAAATTTTCACAAATTGACTTTAAAATATATAAACCCATCTCTAATTTCTGAAGAGGGAGTATAAAAATAAGAGGATCTAAGGGAAAAAAGAAAATGACAGCAAAAAAGCCAAATGCAGTGTTTGGAGAAAAAGAAAAGAAAAGATGGTCAAATTAGACCTCGAAGACTTCTCTTCCATCATCAGCTTCAACTATCTTTATCGATACTCCACCATTAATAATTTTTCACTTTCTTTCATTTTGAATTATCACCTCCTCATTATATCTTCTTCATCAGTGTGTGGCCTTTCTCTTTCAGTATCTCAATCAAGCTATGGAACTCCAAGTTCATAGAACAAATAACTCTAAATAATTAAATAATAAAACCAACGTTCATATATAGAAGTTGTAGCCATGCAAACTTTAAATTCAGTTTCAGTTTCTTCCACCTGACATGCACGAGTCTATTATATATATACATATGGGAGTAATTCACATCAAAATACTTATTATAAAACTAAATATACCTAGCTCTGACCGCGCGTCTATAGATTAAATTTTTTACTGGTGGATAAAACTTTTTTTTAACATGTCGTGTCCATTTCTCCTCTGGAGAGATATGTCTACTATGGATCACTCTTATATATATATATATTATATGTATATGTATATGTATAGATCGATAGATATATTGATTTTGATATTGTTCTACTAAGGAGCTAGGGTTTACATATTTTATGAGGAAGCTAGGGTTTTTCAGTTATTGCTTCACTTGTATATATGTTCCATCTGAAAGTTTAGTGCCTTAATGTTGTTATCATGTATATTTTTTTGAAAAAATCAGGACTATTTCATTACCCTTTTGGTTGAACTTCAAGTACAAACAAGGAATATTCAAAAAATTAAAAATTTTAAAGGAGTCACCATTTTTTTGGTAGTATGGTGACCCTTAACAATGTGGGTCTCAAAGTATAGCAGGGAAAAAGAAACATGACCCATCCTTAATAGTTTTGAATAAGAATAATTTGTGGGGTCATTTTAAAAGGATTTAAATTCATGGAATATTCATTTGGTCTGGTCAGAAATAGTGATTTAATTCTTCCTTATCCAACCCTGAGTCAACAAGCATGCACTGATGCCATATGGCACCTAGATGGACCCCTATTTTGTCCTCCAACATGGCAAGTTTTAGCCCTAATTTCCAAAGGGTTTTCTACGGTTTAAACATCATTGTCGAAGGAATTGAATGAATGGTTAATTTTATATGAGCTTTTGATAATGTCACATTAACTTGCGATATCGTATATTAATTGTATTTTAACTTATATAGGTTATTGATAATCAAAATAATTAAGTATTACTAAAAATTGAAATATCGTTAAAATAAGTATAAAAGTATCGTTAAATATATATATATATTTACTCTAATACTATAAATATTATTTTGATATTATCAACTGTCATGAAGGGCACCTTTGGAATATGAATAAGGAATTATTGGTATGTGTTCAATGTTCATGACTTCCCACTTAAGAAGCCTTAAAAGAAGATGTAGGTAGAGCTTTATCAAAATTCACTGTAATTTCCATCTTTAGAATTTCCTTTATTTTTTTATTTTTTATTTTTTGGTGTGATTCCTTTGTTCAAGTGAGAATATTAAAAAGAACATCCTTAATTAGTCCTCCACCAGATGCCTAGATTGCCTCGATTTTTGAGTCCTCACCAAGTATATAAACCATCCCACCCTCAAAACCAAAATCACATACTCCTTGAACAACAATCTCCCTTTTCAACTTCTACCACTCCAGCTAACACTGCTGATATATCCTGTTTTTGTTTTCCTCAAGGTGAGTGTTGCATTTGTCCATGTTTCATATATTGTCAATTATTTCACTTAAAAAATAGTTTTAAAAAAATAGTGTTACCAGCTGTCAAGTGTTTGTTATTAATTATTTTTAAAAATGCAAGGTAATTAAACAAAACATATCTAGTTTACATCCACGTAATATTTGTGCATCGTACAGTACAACTCATCAGTGTTTTGTCAACGTATACTAAACAATTTTTACTGTCTATAAGTTATCTAACATTACTCATTTATTTTTGTTTTATTATTATTATTATTTTATTTTTCATATCTCGTCAACTATTTCACCAAAAATCGTCAATTTGACGATAAAAGTCAAATTATGACATTTATTTTGAGAAGGAGAGAATTTTGCTAAGAATATTGTGACAGTGGTATTGGGACAGGAACTTAAGATGAGCAGGCCAGGAGATTGGAACTGCAGGTCATGCCAACACCTCAACTTCCAGAGGAGGGACTCCTGCCAACGCTGCGGCGAGCCGAGGCACGGCAGCGAAAGAGGTGGCGGCGGCGATTTTGGATTCGGAGGAAGGGGAAGCTCGTCGTCGTTCGGATTTACGGGCCCCGATGTGAGGCCAGGAGACTGGTACTGTAACATTGGGAACTGTGGTGCTCATAACTTTGCCAGCCGCTCCAGCTGCTTCAAGTGTGGCGCATTCAAGGATGAATCAGGCGGCGGCGGAGGGTTCGACGGCGGCGATATTTCTCGAGGAAGAAATTTTGGGTTTGGTGGCGGAAGTGGCAGCGGCCGTTCTGGATGGAAATCCGGTGACTGGATTTGTAGCAGGTATGTATAAACGTTAACTTCATTCATTGTATAGAAGGGCAATATGGAGATAGTATTTTCATAATTTCTATTATATTACAAGAAATTAAACTAAAAATTTAAATTATTTATATATACTCTACCGATTAATTTTATACAAATTCTGCATAAACAGTTGTACGCCCATAATATAAAGAGGGTAATTAATTCTATATATACAAATTGTGTACAAATAAGAGAGAAAATAGTATGCAGGCCCTTGAATTATTAATGAAATTTATGATTTTTTTATCATTTTAAATATTTGTAGTTATTACACTAGTCCTACCATTTGTATATAACAATTTGTGTTGATAAAATTATTCATTCTAGTTTCTTTATTGTCCTTTGATCACATTAAGTTTCAACCTCCTTTTTTCGTTTTGTTTGATTAAATTTAGAGTAATTCTATATATGTACACAAACAGTTGAGTCCTATTATTTAAATTATAAATAAAATTTATATTTTTTATGTATCCTATTATTTAAATTATAAATAAAATTTATTAATTTTTTATGTACCACATAGGTAATAGTGTTTGTACACACATGTTTGTACAAAATTTGTGAACGTAGAACATTAATAATAAAATATAATATGATATTACATGCAATCTCATGTGCATGCATGTAAATGATACTATTATATTAAAAATGTTTCAAATAATTAATCTCTAACTTCTTGTGCATATTTTCTAATCTAAGCAGGGCAGGCTGCAACGAACACAATTTTGCTAGCCGAATGGAATGTTTCAGATGCAACGCACCAAGGGAGCCTGGTAGCAGATCAACATATTAACCATAAATTCTTGATTTTTGGTAAGCTATATATCCTTGTAATTTCATGTGATATAATCTAATCTAACGTTTTTATATATATATATATATTTGTTGGCGACTGATATTATCAGCGCCAAAATGATGTCAATGTAATAAATATTGCTTGAAGTGTTAAGTGTCATTAAAACAATTGTAAAAATATCGTCAATATAAATTATTTTAATAATATTATTTTTATTCTAAAAATATCAGCTGTGTATATATATGTGTGTATTAATTATATTCATTGGTTCAATTCCAGGTACTGCAATTTGAGAAAGTGAGAGAGAATCAAGAAGACCATCCAACATGATATATCGATCATTTCTTTTAGCCACTGCTACCACCACTATCATTTTCTTTTCCTTTCTCCACTTTTTATTTTTCCCTATTTTTTTTTCTTTTTCCCCTGGATAATTAATTATCGTGCCGCTGATAGGGAGTTTTTTTAGATGGATTATGGTTGAAAAATCATTTTAAATTATAGCTGAATCCTTCATTTTGTGAGCTTCCTTTAATTTCAATATAGATATGTAGTCCTAGTGGTTTCAGTTAATAGCGTGTTTTTTTGATTTTTAATTAGCATTATATTGTTTGATACCAAGTGTTTTAAATTAATGAGAATTATGATTTATTATTACATTGCTCAATCTCTCTCTCTCTCTCTCTCTATATATATATATATATAAATAAATAAAGTTTAAATACACTTTAAAATCTTACTTATTTAAAAACAACTTATTAATTTTATATATAACTTATTTAACTCGCTAACGTAAAGCACCGAATACGGTACATTTGGACACCAAATGTTATCATCACAAAACCATAAATACTAACAATCAAACAAACTAATATATATATATATAGTAAGATGATTAAGTGCATACCCCTTCATTTTACCTACCTTGCATACCCTTTTTAACGACGGACCGGGTGACGGTTCTGCCTGTTGCTATAAGTTTGATCCGTCGTCTTAGATTCGGTCCGTCGCTATATGTTGTCCGTTGCTAAAAACTAAGACGACGATTCTATGATATAGCGACGGACCGAACCGTCGTTTGGTCCGTCGCTAAAGGGAAGATATAAAGTATGTAAATTAAGGAGTATGCACTTGAAATGAATTCATATATATATATATATATATATATGTTTACAGACGTGGTAGTTTATTAGTAGTGTAAGACTAGTGGTCCAAGGAATTTTTCATCTGTTATCTCTGTAAATCAACACTGCAATAATCTGCAAAGGTACTAAAGATGTTACTAATGGACCACAAGCAAAGCTTTTGATTAAACCTAGGCAATAAATATTTAAACTAAAGTGAAATAAATTTCAATGAATTAAAGTAGTACTATTTTTACTTGGTAAATGCTGCTTCTACTATCTAGTTACAAGAGAATGCTACTATATTTTCTTTATTATCACTTAATTAATCATTGTCCTACATTCTTGTGTGAGACCATAGGGTCCTAAGTTTGGTACTATTTCAAATAATTAAAGTAGTACTATTTATATATATATATATATATATATATATTAATTTAATGATACTTTTTATTTAATTATTAGCAACAAATAATATTATCATAATGTTAACTTAATTATATATTAAAAATAAAATTTATAATACAAAATTAATTAATATCATAATTATAATTTTAAATAAATATTGTTATAATTTACTACTCTCTCTGTTCCAAAATTAAAGATACATTTTACTTTTTAGTCCGCTCCAAAATTAGAGATACAATTTTATTTTAAGATTATAAAGTGACATGATATTCCTAATTTACTATTACTTTTTTCACTATTATTTTCAAAATCACACTAAATAAAACTAAGACTATATATATTTGAGAAAATAAAATTATTCTTGAAAGTCGTCGTTTTATAAATGTATATCTAATTTTAAAACGAACGGAGTAGTTGTTAATTTAATCAGTGTACATGATCCGTAAAGTATTATGTATACCGATAACTATATTAAATGTACTTAAAAATAGTAAATGCCTGAAAAAGGTGGCTGATTACAACAACCTACAATGGAAAAAGAAAAATGGTGAATGAAAAAGGCAAAGTTTTAGATCTTCGAGAGTTGCTTTGTACTTTGTACTCATAGTCCTCCCATGCATCAAAATAAAAAAAAGGAGACATGGCAATCTTTCCAAATTAATCTTTTCATTAATTTTAGTTATATTAATTTCTTCACAAATGTCATCCTCTTTCGTGGAGCACCCCCATCAATATATATTATTTTTCAAATTTAGTCCCCCAATTATTTTTTTTAGCAAAAAATTCATCCACAAATCATACTCCATACATCCCATAACAATTGCAACTTCTGACATTGTACATATATCAAGAATTTATGTCAACTCTTGGTTAAATCTCCAAAATACCCAAATAAAAGTTTAAAAAATAGAATTAAAATTTGAAAATTTCAATATATCCAAGCTTAAAAAACAACCACTAGTTTAAATTTTGGCATGATAAAGGTCGGACCAGGTGTACTTTAAGGAATTAATGCTGCGTTTGGATTGAAGGAATGAAATAGAGGATAAAATGAAATGATTTTAAGGTATTTTAAGTATATATTTGGTTGTTTGTGATAGTGAGTGTTGTCATATAATAGTAAAATTATCACATATATCCATTCCATTAGAATGGATTTTATTTCACCTTCTTCACATGAAATAAAAAAACAAAAGGGTTGAATGAATTTTCATTCAATTGGAATGATTTATCCTCCAAAATGATCATCAAATATACTATTTTTATTTCATTCATTACTCTATTTTATTCCCTCAATCGAAACATAGCATAAATATGTGGAACCTGGTAATTTGGACAATTAATTTAGCAAAACTTTCATAAGAAAGAATATTGCATCCGATGTGGGACTGCCAAAAAAGAAATGTGTTTTGCAATTATTGTGGGACGGAGTGAGTACTTATTTTTCATATTATTCTCAAAATAATAGTTGCTTTAAACGTTTAGTCCCCAAATTATGGTTGTTTTTAATATTTAGTCCTCAAATTATAAGTTATTTTTAACATTTAGTCCTCAAATTATAAGTTATTTTTCAAGTTTAGCCCCCTTTAATTGTTCTATTTTTGTGAAGTTGGATTGAGATTGCATAAATTATAAAATTTGAGAATGAAAAACATTGAAAAAAAGAGTTAGGGGACTAATAGTGATTTTTTTTTATAATTTAGGGACTAACTAGGAAATTATCCATATATATATATATGTGTGTGTGTGTAAAATTCACATTGGATTCTCAAGCTTTTAAGTTATCATCTTTTTATGGGTTCCCCTCATTGACCTAATAAGCATATTTTGAGTAGAGATTAATGGTCAAAAAGTTACTACTTATATTTATAAGTGTCTCATACTAAACTCCATTATCTAGCTTTTAACAAGATTCTTGTCTCTCTTTAAGCAGGCTATATGTCACTTCATGTACTTTCTTTGATTAGTGAAGTACCTCTAATCTATCAGCACTTGCATGCTTAGAGAAATTACTAGGTGTCATTTTCAGTGTAGTATATGATGGTATCAGCTTAATTACGCAATTTACACTTTAAAAGTGGTCAACAAAGGCACTTTAAATATGTTTTCCCTTTCTCCCAATTTAGTTATTTACGTTTCATTTTTTATTTTTTATTTTAAAAATATTGAGTTCACAGAAAAAGATTATGTAAAATAAAAATGGAGCCATCTCAAAATTCTCTTTTATCAAAATAATGGTATTTCATAAGTTAAGAATTAAGATGGCTAGATTACGGGAAAAACATTAAAATTGACCTTGTATCCAATACTTACTCATATAATTGACTAATTTGGTACGCTACTATACAATTGGAATGACGTTGTTAATGAGTATAAATGGTGTAATAACTTGGGTCAAATCCCGGTAATTAATGAGTATAGATAGTATAATAACTTGGGTCAAATTTCGATCCGAATCGAATCAAATCGATCCAAATAAGATCTTAAACTATTAGCTCAATAGTATTTTCTCGGCTCATCTTAGCTGACTGAATGTACTATTGTTAGTAACCTAATTTCTTATATACAAACAATTTTTTTCACATGTTTTAATGTGAGAGTGGAGTGTTACATGTAATATCACAAATTGGGCAAATTGTATTATATATTTCCAAGTATAATTATTTGAGTTTGATAAAACTTCTATATATATATTATGAAGAAAACAATTTCTTTAATTATGAAGATAAATATTTCCTAATTATATCTAGGTTTGCAGCATACATTTTTCCCTTATCGTGTGGATGTAATTATCTTTCCACTCTGCGGGAACTGCTTTCTTATGTTTACTAGGGGTGTAAACGGTTATATGTGGATCCAGATATAGTAGTATCTGTATCCGTTTATTTGCGGATATCTTTAAACCGAATACGGATAATATCCGTTTTTTTCTGAATACGAATAATATCCGTTTTGTTTCCAAATACGGATGCGGACGAATACGAATTTTCTGATTACCATTTACAACCCTATTTTTAACTAGAATAAAAAAAATAATGAGTTTTAAAATATAGTTTATTAATGAATGAATGTTAATTTATTTATTTATAATAAGTATTTAAATACAATAATCAATATTCTAAATTACAATTCAAATAAGTTTTTATTATTTTTGAAATCCTAAATTTCAAAATGAATGCTATACTTATTAATGTTTAAATGTCCATTAATAAGTAGATGCCCATTTTATGTGTGTGGAGTAATACTGTAGTGTGTATTAATATTTATAATTTATAATTAGATTCAAAAGTTTACATTTAATATTTAGTTATTTTTTCTCAAATACTTGATTAAAACTTTAATAATATGTTTACGGGGACTTTTATTTATAATTTATCCTCAATACATAGATTACAATTTATATAGTTATAAAAAGTTTATTTTATGGAGAGTGCGAGCTATAATATATATGTGACAACTAGTTAATCCAACTTGATTCAAAATTTACTTTGGACTTACTTTAAATATTTGGATTTCTAATTTCTAAATAATTGGGCAAATGAAAGTGATAAATACTCACTCCACACGAAAATTCATAAACGTGAATTAATTATTCTAACTCCCTTCTAGATTAATTCTAAATTAATTCAGACTTAACACATTTATTTTAACAATAAGATTATATTGTTCATTGTTCCCGCCTTCCAACATTGCAAGTAAGTTTTGAAAGTTAAAAACTTATAACAAACTAATAGCTATAGTTTTATTCTTCTAGTATATAATTTTCTTGTTAAATGATATATTTTAGATATTTACTTTATAATAGTAAAAATCCATTAACTATACTTAAATTAATTTATTTCAGTTTATTAATATTATAATAAAAGTGTTCTTTCCTACTTTTTAGAAGTAAAATGATATATTTTTAAAATAATTTTTGTATGATAATGAAAACTAATTATTATATAAGGAAGACCACTTTTAAAAAAATTATTTTGCTTATTATATAATACTTAATATATATATATATATATATATATATATATATATATATATAAAAGTTATTTGGATACAGATCCGAATCCGGATATCCGCTATCTGTCGGATATATTTATGGTCGGATGTTAAACAAATACGAATACACCTATATCCATATTCGTATCCGTTTATTTGTGGATACCTTTAAACCGAATACAGATATATCTTTTTTTTTCGAATACGAATAATATCCACTTTTTTTCGAATACGGATGCTGATAAATACGAATTTTTCGGTTACCATTTACAACCCTAATGTTCACAACAAATTTGTATTTGAATCATGTTAGAATTAAATTTTTGATCCAATGTGTCTCAAATGATGTGGCATTGAAAGTGAAAAAAATATACTTTATGACATAACCAATCACAAGATACTTAATTACTCAACCAATTTAATGATGACACATCATTTGAAATCAAAAAATTTAAAATTTCTAGCATTACCCTTTTTATTTTATTTATTTTAGAGCTTATGTGCCTTATGAGATTTCCAGCATTGTTTGCTAGAATGATTTTTTTTGAAAGCATTAAATAAAGAGTAATACTACATCGACAAAAGATGACTATAAAAAAATGAATACAAAATGATTTATCAAATTATGATTAGTGGATGTTCCACCATACATAGATGGTTATAATCAATAACTAACATAACCATCATTTTATATTTTATTTTTGTATCCACTATTTTGTCATCAAAGCATTAGTGTTAAATAGATAAGGATTTGTAATCAAGATGAATATGTCTTCAAAAGATGCTCATCTTAAGGGTGTATTAGAGACGATAATTACAAATTATTCATAGATAACATTAAATGGAATATATACTTTTCTGTCACATTATAGAAAAAATATATATAGTAGTTGATATTACTAGAGCAAAAATGATGTTATTAGAGTAAATATATATTTAGTGGCACTGTTATAATTAGGGGTGAGCAATTCGGTTATATCCGAACCGAATAGTTTATAACCGAATACCGAAATTTTATAAATTTTATTATCCGAATAACTAACCGAATTTAGCAATAATCGAATTACCGAAAACCGAATAACCAAATTTACAATTCGGTTATTTTGGTTAATAACCGAAATTAAGTTCCATTTTATCAAACAAAAAAAAATCATTTCAAATTTAGTAATTAAGAGGACGGAGAATTAATTACACATGCTCATGCTTTAAGCCTAGCCAGCTAGCTAGTAATATATACAATACATGCATCATGTAAGTCTCAACCGTGAAGAGTTAAAAAGTTTAAGGCTTTAATTTTATATTTTTTTTAAATTTATTCGGTTATTCGGTTAACCGAATACCTATATTTCATTAACCGCATCAAAATCCGAAATATTAAAATGGTAATTACCGAATTGAAGAAAATAACCGAATAACCGAAATAATTCGGTTAAAAAAATTCGATTATGTTCAGTTATTCAGTTATATCCATTTTTTGCTCACCCCTAATTATAATTATTAGTAAATACTCCATCCGTCTTCAAAAGGATGATCAAAGTACAATTTTCACACAAATTAAGAAAAGTAGAAATAAAGGAAAGAGAGTTAAAAAGTTCTAAAGTTATCCTTAATGTCCCCACAAAATTATATAAAGTGATGAGTATTTTTAGTTTTTTATATTAATAGATTTCGCTAAATGACATACTCATCCTTCATTATATGTATCTTTGCTCATTCTTTTGAGACAAAAAAAAGTTGTATTTTTAGTCATCGTTTTGAAGACGGAGGGAGTATATATTTATAGACATTTTTATAATGGTTCTAGTAATACTTGATAAATTAAGCGGTATCAATTGCTCACACAATAATATTTTTGCTCTGATAATATTAATCACAATAAATAAATAAATATATAGGTTCTATCATTTAAATTATTGATAAGGTTAATTAATCTTTTACATTATTTTTATTATTCAATACATATTGAGTTAGTAGTGTCACTACAAGAAAAAAGACTTATTTCTGACGGAATATTCCGTCGTATTTAGCCTTGTCAGAGATTAGTTCGTCGATAATTCCGTCGAGGATAGGAGTTGTTCTTGTCAACGAATTATGGTCGACGAATTTAGTCCGTCAAAAATAAGAGGACACGTGTCGGCTTTAAAATTGATCTGGCGTAG
Organism: Aralia elata; assembly: GCA_034770075.1. Classification (NCBI taxonomy): domain Eukaryota; kingdom Viridiplantae; phylum Streptophyta; class Magnoliopsida; order Apiales; family Araliaceae; genus Aralia; species Aralia elata. The sequence continues at coordinate 23,332,830 of CM068386.1, forward strand.
ACTAATTCCGACGAAAATTTTGTCGGCATTAAAGACTATTCCGTCGGCAATAGAGAATTTTTTAATTAAATTAATTTCCTTATCCTCGACGGAATTTTCATCAGAATTACCTTTTTTTTGTCGAAAATAGCCTATTTTTTTTTTTAAAAATCGTTTTTGCAGTTTTCAGGTTTTTAAAACCCCATTTTTGTACCTGTAACATGTTTTATCCCAACAATACATACAATAAATAACCATTCACTACATCCATGCAACTTATATCGCAATCAACACAACGTAACTACTTTGAAAAATAATATATATACACGTTTATGTTAAATTACAATGATATAATTTGTAAACTACAAAGAATAACGAGACTCTTCAATTATTTACAAAGAAACAAACTAAACTACAATAATTTATAATTGTTTTACATAACATCTAAGTTATTTCTATACAAAATATCAACCTAATTCAGTAATACTACCAATAGGAGGAGAATCATCGGGCGGGAGTCGACATCGCTGTTCTGGCATCTAAAAATCCTCGTCATTGCCATCACCAGCGACATCGCCATCTGCGTTGCTAGCCTGCTCTCCATCACCAGCGACATCGCCATCGCCATTGTCACTCTGTTGATACAATTAAAAATATAAGTCATTAGTCTGTATGAGAGTATTAAAGAGACAACTAAGTGAAAATTAAATAACATGCAGAATAATGACGAGCAATAAAAAGAAATTATACCAGAGTAGTCGAGGGTTGACTTATCAGCGAGCCAAAAGTCTCCGTGAGTAGGGTAACCACCATTCGGACCACCTTGTCGCCTATTGCGTCGAACTGCTCCAGAGGGATACCCGTACTCTCGACGGTGGCCCCTGTTGCAATGTCCTGCGCAAGCTGGTGGCGGTGAGCCCGACTAGGCAGGTCCTGACGACGGAATATCGGATATGTACCAAACATCTTCGACACCGCCGCCATAACCTTCTGGAATATGGCGTCGTCCAAGCCAACCCACAGATTACAATTGAACAATTTTGACAGAATTTCCGTCAAAAATTCCGTCAAAAATAACAAATATCACATTTTTAATCAAAATCTAACCACTATAAACAAATTAACTAACAAATTGAACCAATTATCTCAGTGTTCAATACACAGACAGAACCCTAATATCAGTATTGTGAAGTTCCAAAAAATAATTATACGAAGTCTCAAATCAAAGGATGTGAATCCAAATTTCAGTAATTTCAGCATATTTATTCCAATTTTAGCAACAACAACAAGTCCAAAATTATTCCCAATTTCAAAAGAATGAACAAGTCAATTTTTCCCCTAATTTCAGCAATATCAACAACTAAAAACATTAAACAAATTTCAGCAACAATATATATATATATATATATATATATAGTAAGTAATCTGAAATTATTAAATGGGTCCTAATTTCAGCAATAACACATTATCCAAATTTCAGTAAAAATTCTCAAAACAAAAATTAACATTTACCTTTAATTATGGGAGGAGAAAGGATGAGGAGCCGTCGTCGCCGTAACCTTCACGTCGGAGTTCGTCGGAAACAGTCTTAGATGGCAACGATGGTGGTGGCCGGGGGAGGAGGGGGTGAGGCTAGGGGGAGTGAGAGGGTGGTGACAGTGGTGGCCTGGGGGAGATGAGAGAGTGAGAGATATGAGGGGAGAGAGAGAGAGAAATGAAAAAGAAATGATCGAGGCTGTTGAAGAAGACGAAGTCTGATTAGGTTTTATAAGTTAATTCCGACAAAATTTCTGTCAGGAATAAGTCCCTCGGAATTATATTAACCTCGACGGATATTCCCTCGGAAATAACTATTGTTTTGTCGAAATTAGGTTTCGCGTTAGTGGGAAACTTGGCGCCAAAGAGGGCTTTATATTTTCGACAGAATTCCGTCGAAATTATATTATTTTCGAGGGACTTATCTTCGACGGATTATAGGAAATAAGTTATTATTAACGAACTAGAGTCTGTCGAGGATAATTCCGTCGAGCTTAACCCTTTTTCTTGTGGTGTGTTTATGCACAATTGTTTTATATAGTTTGTACGAGTTACTCATATTAAGTGGCTTAATAAGATAAGCATTTAGTAAACTTGTCAATATCCCATGTATGTATTAAGCGTATAAATAAATACTTTTTCATAATGTTGTTGATCTCTTTGAGAGAAGTAATAAAATGTAAATCTCCTTCCTTGTTACATCACATAAAACCAGATTTCGTATATATTAGTAGAATACATTTTCTTAAGTAAGCCCTCCTAAGTGAGAAAGAGAATAATGGTACTTAACTCTTTTTACTCTTATAACTTGGGCTGTCTGTTTGCTAAGGGTTGTTAATGAGTTGTACTATTTATTATCTTAGGTATTAATTTCACCGTGCACTATTAATCTTAAGATAATATAATAACCCAAAATTAAATTAAATTTACCATAGATTACTTTTTAGAAACTTAAGTATAGTAGTCCAACATATATACCAATCTGCAACTTAGGGTTTAAGGATAAAATTAATACCATTATTTTCTTTGTTACTTTGAAGAGGTTGCTTGACAATATAATATGCTAATCTACAACTTGGGGTTTAACTGTTTAAGTGTAAAATTTGATTCTTTTATTGAAACTATAAAAAAGCCACTAGTCTATTTGGTTAGACTTGCAAATTGGTGAGGTAATGTCTATTCCCATGTTTATTTTCTAATTCCTACTTAATTTTGTTTGACATTTCATTATTTAATATTGTCCCCCTTCCTTATCATCTTAATTTTGTTCTACCAGGTAATTTCTACCTACAGTGTCGAGGAACCGAGGTGAGTTTTACTAACTTTTTTTTTTGGGAAGAATATTGAACTAGTAAATGAAAATTTGTAACATAATTGTTCTTAATAATATTTAGTTTAGACAGAAATAATGTGAAATTTATAAATTTTAAAAAGGTTGTAAATTTAAAGTTATAAACAGACTTGTTCTTTGTTCATTATTCCTTAGTTTAATTAAAATATTTTCTCTAAGCTGGAAATTTGAAGGGAGAGAAAAAATATTGACACTTTAAGAGTGCAAAATTAAAGAAATTAAAAGTTGTTGTAGAAGTTGAACTACTTCTCCACGTAGACAGGTTTAGCATATTTTCATGGTGTTTTGGTTGTAAGACTGACAAATTTTGAGGATTTGACATTATTTGGCTATTTTTGGCTTTTATTTTTGTTCCTTATGTCACAAAATCCAAAATGAAGGAGGTAGAATGAGCATAACAGTGTTAGTTGTTATGTTTTCAAACTTAATTAGCATGAACAGAAATTGTGTTGTGCGCTTTGTTAATTTGTTCTTCTTTTTTATTTGACTTACATATCCTTCCTTTCAAGTTATCAGGCACTTCCAAAGTAGTCTCCTAATTATCAAAATAAAAACTTGCTTCCTTATAGTTGCTTATTAATTCCAATCCGTTCCTTGCTAGACTTTTTAGTAATTTTGTGTTACGTGCTAAACTTGCGGCTGTTTAACAAGTGTATCTTTGTAATTTGATTATGTAAAAAATATCTCATTCACATAATTCACATGTTAGTCATAAGAACCGAGTATTTTATATTGTAAAGTTACAAAAATACCCTAGTTAGTAGTCGTATGACTCGCATGTGACACAAAATTAGTGAAAAGTCAACCCAAGTGACATAACTGACAAATGAAAACTAAGTAAGTGTTCACTTTGGTAATTGACGGGTTACTTTGAAACTAGCCGGCAACTTGGAGGGAAAAATCTATAATACAGCCTTTTTTTTGTTTTGGTTTCAACATAACAATACCATTTTTAGCAAGAAAAGGGGGGAGAGAGGACAAAATGAATACAGTTGTTAGCAAAGATGACCTTGAAGTTCCGTTGGAAACTTTGATAAGAGATCAACTAATGGCTTAGACCCCATATCCTCGGCTTGCTGCATCTATAGACTTCCTTCTAGTGTTCGCAAAGTCACGCCATTAGTAGTTTCTATATATTGGCTCTCTTCACCATAGGCGAAACTCGAAAGGAGTTGCAGCATTGGGAAGACATTAAGTTACATTATTTGCAGGCATTTCTTTACCGAACATACATTACTTTAGCCTATTGTAACTTGTAAGTGGTAAGTGTGACAAATCGGGTTAAATCTCGACTCCGAATTAAATCATAGCATAATAAGACCCAATGCATTTGGTTCTTAACAAGTTCACCCACAAAATCATGACTGAATTTATTAGTGATAACAACTTAAATTCGTATGTACACATCAAAATATCTCATATGTTACAACGTGAAACTGGGGTGTTACTGTAAGGCAATGGGAAGAGAGCTTGAAACTGCTACTCATAAAAAATTGATTTGGCTAGCAATGAATTTATGAAAATAATGCTTGTGGATAGCTGTTTGGTGATTGAGGTAATGTTGAGGTCTAAAGGCGAAAAAACAGATTATTTGAGTAAGCCCATGTCGATTTGGGAAATTCAAGAAGATCTGATGAAACTGAAAAATCAGCTTCCATTCTAATAAGTTTACTGAATTCGAGGAGAAGATTATGGAACAAGATGAAAACCCTTCTTATTAATCTGCATCTTTTCCTCGCCTTTAGTTATCAACATACTCTCATACTTATACTATCTGTTTACAAGGTACCGAACTAACTAGAGTTACAACTGGCTTTTAACCATGGTTAAAAGGTTGTTACATCTGAAATGATCTCATGTGCTGACACTCCATCATGTAATACTTGGTCCAGCTGTCATAGCTAAGGCATTACTAATTTTAGCTCGCATAACTGGAATTATTTCTCTATGGTTTGTTGATCCATCATGGTGTGCTGCAAATAAACCATCTTGATAAGCAACTGATGCAACATGTGTAGCTGATGATGTTGTATATGTGCTATTATTCCCCCACAAGTTGGAGGTGCACAAGGATTGTGTAACCCCAACTTGGAAGAGAGATATCGATGAGGAACTTTGCCTAATGGCTTGGTAAGCAGATCTGCTAACTGCTCTTTATAAGCAATTTTAGTAGGAGTAATTAACCCAGATTGCACTTTTTTCCGAACAAAGTGACAATCGATTTCAATATGCTTTGTTCGAGCATGATACACTGGATTTGCAGCAATGTCGATAGCTACTTTTTTGTCACAATAAAGAATAGTAGGAGCAGATAAAACAACTTGCAAGTCTTTGAGAAGATTATGTAGCCAAATGACTTCACAAGTTGTCATAGCCAAGGCTCTATACTCTGCCTCGACTGTGCTGCGAGAAGTAACACTTTGCTTCTTGGATTGCCAGGAAATAAGAGAAGAACCAAGAAGCAAACAATAACCAGTGACATACCTTCGATAGGTAGGACAACTGCCCCAATCACTATCACAATAACCCCTTAACACAAAATCATTTGTAGAAGAAAATAGTAGTCCTTGACCAGCAGTACATTTGAGGTACCTGAGAACCCTTTGAGCTGCAGCTAGATGCTTTTACCTTGGATTTTGCATGAATTGGCTTAGCAATTGAGCTGAATAATTGATATTTGGTCGGGAAAATGTCAAATAAAGAAGCTTACCGACCCAACTTCGATAAACTGAAGGATCTAGAAGCAATTGTCCTAATGTTGCATTGTCATGAAGCTTGGTGTGTTAATTTAAGGGAATAGTAAGTGCTTTAGCATCCAACAAACCAACTGAAGCTAATAAGTCTAGAATGAATTTCCTCTAACTGATGAAAATACCTTTAACATGTGAATTGTATAGGTGGATAGTTATCTCTGTTAGAATAACTAATGCATCTAGTATGTTCATGAGTTTATTAAAACATGTTTTGCATGCTTCCATAGATAAATTTGTGTTTGGCTATTTTGAGGGTAGAATCGTCTTTATCATAAACTATGGAGGATATTTGATATTTGTTGAGTTAGTTTATGAGCATGCGTTATATTCTCATTGTCAATATTCCTACTATCATTTGGTAAATTCTCATTGTCAAAGTGCATATCTTCGTAGAATTTATTCTAGTGATTATTGTGGGTATTCTCGTTTTCATCGTTTGAACTTGCATGAAATTCAATCTAGGGTTTTTCATTCATATGTTGAATTAGATTTTAATCAATCTTTACATGGCATGTCGTTAGTTGATAATGGTAATGATCATGATTCTTCAGTAGAGAAAACTTCATTGCATAATTTGTTATCATTTGGTAATGTCTTTCCATTAGAGTTGTTATCATTGCATGATTTTGAGAATGTTATCTTGAATGGGAAAGAATTACTGTCATTTGGTATTGATTTGAAAAGTGATTATCATCGGATTGGATTAAGATATGGTTTACATACATGTTTAGTTAAATCGTTAGGATTAACTAATGCATTAAATGTTTTCATGTTAAATCATATTTTGCATTCTTTCATGGGAAAATTCGTTGATATCTGTGTTGATGATACTTCGACTTTTGTTGACACTTGGAAAAATTCTTTGGCATATGTTGAGTTTGATTGTGAGTATCATAAGTATGCTAGTGAGTTTTTATCTTGTGGTGTTGGTTTTGATCTCTCAATTCCATTGATGTCGTTATTTGATTTTGCATTGGTTAATGTCAATGGGAAGGAAAAGGTTGAATTTGTTTTGCAGATTTGTGATGGGTTCATACTCATCGAGGAGAAAGGTTTAATTCGATTTGCAAGTCAATTCGAACAGTGCATGGAAAGTCTAAAGGGAAGTTATTTGGATTTTATTTTAGTAGACTTTGCATGTGATTTTGAGTTATTTGATTTCTTTGTGATTAAACAACAGGTACTTGTTGATTTGTTTGGTTTTGTGTTTAATCCAGGAATTCAAGAGCACTTGCGAATGCAACGAGTTGAATTTCAAATTTTGGTATTTGACCCGGGTGCATTGGAATGGAAGTTAGTACAAATGATCGAGATCATAAGGTTCACTTTTGATCCGGGAATTTGTCAAGGGGTTTATCTACGAATGGTCAAGATCATCAGACTGGTTTTTGATCCGGAAATTCGTGGATGGGAGATTATGCTACATGAAGAGTTCTACATGCTGATATTTGATCCAGGAGGATATAGGACTTTTCGTAGTTTTATTTGTATTTATTTTATTATTTATGCATTTGATTTCTTAGGTAGAAATTTTGTTTGCATTTTAGCTATAGTTGCTTATTTAGTTTGTTTTGGTGTAGTTGTTATTGTGGAAGAAATTGGTTTACGTGTGGAAGAGCATCGTGTTGATGTGGACATGTTCTTGAGTAACAGAGATCGAAAGTTTGAGTTTCCAAGTTGTGCTACGAGGAGTTTGCAGTGTGTTATGTTATGTCGAGTATTGCTTGGAAGGAAACATATACGAGATGTTCATATCAATTCGGAAAAATTGCCGGACGTTGTTGCTATGTTCTTTGCAGGAGTTGGAGTTTTTGATGATTATTTTCATTACTTTACTTGCATTGTTGATATTGCTTATATATTTCGTTTGCGAGATGAGTTTTGGGATTATGATTTGTTTAATGCTACTAACTTAATTTGTTTTTATGTAGGATCAGATTTGTGGGTAAATCCTTTTCAAGAGGAGGGGATGTCAGATTTGAGGACAAATCCTTTTCAAGAGGAGGGGAATGATGAGATCCTGACTAGGCTCGCATCAAGCAATCAAGAGTCAACTCATGTTCCGAGTGTAGAACAATCGAATTCAAGTAATTGGACTAGAATCTACTCAAGGATGCTTACATTGGAGCTCAATTCATATGAACTTCGAGGAGAGAGTCATTCATGTGATTTGGGATTGCTAGATACGATATATGTAGTGAGACCAAATCAATGCAAGTCAAGCGTTCAAGATAGTGTTCATCATATTCGTTTGTATCGTCTAATCGTTAATGAAGATATTTGTTATTTAATGGAAGGATTAGCGTTCATACGGCGTTATGGATGTCCAAGAAAGCTGAAGAGGTTATGTTATATCATGGGACAACACGAGGATCGATCCCACAGAGAGTGAATTTATCTTTGTTTATTCTATTGTTTTCTAAATCAAAATACTACTAAATATAAATTGGGGGGTTTTGGATTTAATTTATTAACTAAAGTGACATAAAATATTTAATAAGAATAATCAATGAATTAAAGACTTCAGTTCTTCAGTTCAGTATCGCCTTTTTACAATCATTGGAATAATCTAGTTATACAATATTTATCCTTCAATGAAATTAATAACCCTAGATAACCGCAATCGCTAATTATCTAAAATTCTCCTTAAGTTTTAGATCCAATGTGACAATCGCCCCAAGAGACCCTAACTATCATACAACCCAGAACTATCGTCTAGATTTAATATAACAGCAGCATGAAGAATTAGAGAATTAGGTTATTCCAAGCAACAATCACACAATCAGGGATTATTTAACTTGCCTTCTAATAATCTTAGCAATACGCAAAAGCTTGTCCACAATCATGCATCATTAATTGCTACTTATGAGCAGATATAATATCGTTTGCTTAATACTATACCTTAATCTCGCAGATGATATCAATCAGATTAATCTAACTGGTTATATCAAATCAATCAGATAGAATAACATGCAATCAATTAAAACAGATTATCAGAATAAATTTCATGCAAGAAGGACTAAATAAAGTAAACTCGATCAAACCATTAATTATAAAGAAGGTTCAACATCCCTTAGAACTGAAAATAAAGAGCTTAGCTTGACATGACTTCAATCTTACTCCAAAATTAGGGTTTGAAGAAGTAGTCTTAAAACTTGACTAGGAATAATTTCTACCCCTTATACTTCTAGTGCTCCTATTGCCTCCTCTAACTATGCTCAGTCAGGTATAATTTCTTATGCCCTTAATGTAACAACTGCCAATTCTACTTGGATTACTGACTCCGTGCATTCGAACACATGATTGGTTTGTTAAATCTCTTTACTTCTTATACTCCTTGTTCTGGAAAAGATAAAGTATAGTCGCTGATGGTTCTCTCTCCTATCTCAGGGGGAGGTTCTATTATTTGTACTCCTGCTATATCTTTATCATCTGTTGTTCATGTTCCTTCATTCACTGCAAAGTTATTATATGTTCAACGTCTCAAGAAATCTCTAAATTGTTCAATCACATTCTTTCTTTCTCATTGTGTTTTTCAGGACTTGGTGACGGGACAGAAGATTGGCAGTGATAGTGCACTTAATAGCCTATACTATCTAGATGTTCCTCGGTCTAATATGTTTTTTGTCGAGAAAGAGACTACTACAACTCTTCACTCCACTTATGCTCACACGATAATATTTTTGTTCTGATAATATCAATCACAATAAATAAATAAATATATAGCTTCTATCATTTAAATTATTGATAAGGTTAATTAATTTTTTACATTATTTTTTATTATTCAATACATATTGAGTTAGTAGTGTTTATGCACAATTGTTTTATACAGTTTGTGCATATAGAGTTACTCATATTAAGTGGCTTAATAAGATAAGGATTTAGTAAACTTATCAATATCCCACGTATATATTAAGCGTATAAATAAATATTTTTTTCATAATGTTGTTGATCTCTTTGAGAGAAGTAATAAAATGTAAGTCTCCTTCCTTGTTACATCACATAAAACCAGATTTCGTATATATTAGTGTTAACGCCAAGATTTGACCACACGCTTCAATCACCAAGAACGCGCTAATCGTGCACAATAACGAAATTACACTCAGAGTTCCGGGCGGTTTTGCCGCCGGGGGATAGCTCAGACGTGAGAATTAGTACAGGCTGTCTCAAGGTTTGATAACAATGGAGGCTTGTATCTTAGTGTTAGAATTTGCATTACCTTTAAAATGGAGAGGGAAGCCTTGTATTTATACCTCCTTGCCCACTCATCACACCTGGACCCCATTTGACAGTGTAAAGTATATGTCACCATCAATTAAATCATAATATCTACTCCAGTCAAAATATAAGTCAATCCAGTTAGGAAGTTACTTTCCTTAACTGGATCGCTTCTCCCAACTAAAACTCACACATCGGGTCGGATCCTGCATGTGGGATCGGGTATCCCGAACCCAGGACTCAACATTGCCCCCTACTCTTTAATTATAAAAAAGAATTATAATAAAAGAGTATAAAGAATGAATTTAATTTCAATCAATGAGCCAAACACTCCCTTAAAAATGTAACCGCCTCAAACCATTATTGCCATTATTGCCCTAGCCCCCACGTGCCATTAAGGGGCCCACCACATTTAATGAAGTGGCGCCGTCTAGGGAACCGTGTCGGATTCAAAGGGTCACCCTTAATAAAGTTGAATCATCCCCAAAATCGACCGCCACTTTCATTTCTAATTTTTCAAATTCTTCAAGCTCTCCTCAGTAATTTCTACCTTTCCACCGCGATTTCCAACCTCTACCAGTTAATTGACTCTTACAACTTTCCTTCCTACCCATCAATGGCGACCACTGATGCTTCGAGCTCATCCAATCCATCCAAAACCACCGCCTCCGCAGCTGCCGCTAACGAGCTTCCAGCTCCCATCATAGCTGTGACAACAGAAGCCACCACAGTCACTACTACCGCCGCCACAACGGTCATTACCACTGCCGCAAGAACTAGTTCCACCTCCCTCGGCCTTAGCACCTCATCTCAAGATCCTATCACCAGCTCTGACTTCCCCAACAACCCTTTCTCTTCACCATCACCTCGAACCGAAGCCGAACTCGAAAATATGAAGATGCTAGAGGAATATTCCGCAGATAAGTCTTTTATTCATATAAACACCAAGTCTTCCATCCAAGCCAAAGACCTACCTTGCGACCATCCGAGAACTGTACCAGATTCCCATATCCTACCAGATACGCACAGCCAATCTTGATGAGAGAACGTATCGTCGCCCCAATGGCTGGACCGCTGTATCTACCCAAGCCCTAAAATATGGGCTTCGATTCCCTCTTAATCCCTTCATGCTCACTTTCCTTAGTGTCGTCGGGGTCGGGCTCGCCCAGCTCGTTCCCAACTCTTTCATCCATCTGGTCTGTTTCATAGCCTTCTGCCATGATTGTAAGGTCGAACCGACCCTAGACTTCTTCTTCGCCCTATTCACCGTGATCCGATCTCAAGAATCAGGATTTCGGCAGATCAGTAAATTGCATGTCAAAGGGGCTCAAAAACGATATCTGATGAAGACCCCGACTAGCAACAAAGGTTGGCACTCCCACTGGTTCTACATCAAGGGACCTGACTCCCACCTGATCTCAGATTGGATCGGCTTCACCAAAAATACCAACAACGTCGAAGGATTTCCAACCGATCGACTGGACGAATTCAAACAATTCGTCAGCAAGATGCCCGGTGAGGAGTGGGACTTCGAGCTTCTTGGCAACCAGACGTGGTTGTACAATCATGGGTGTAAGAACCAACTCCCGATACCTAATTCTTAATTCAGTTACTTTTACACCCCTTTAAGACGAACTAACCTTTATCTTTTATCTTCTTTCAGTGACACTCATCAAGCCAGTTGCCCCAATCGACATCGGCCGAACAGTTCCCCTGCCCATCGAGCCGAACTTCACCGATCCCGAAGGTATTCCAGAGGTTGGGCCTTCAAGCCAAGTGCCGATAGCCGCCCACCCGATCACAGCCATTCCCATGTCTCAAGTCTCCAAGAAGAATACCTTGGAGATGAGCAGGTCGGAGAAGATGGCTTTAATGAAGAAAAAACAACTTCGAAAGAAGGCTCCGCCCAAACCCACGACGACACCTGCCTTTATTCCTGATCCGATTCCTCTAGGAATCATCGACGAGGAAGATATCGAAGACGATGTACTGGAGCCATTAACAAAAAGGCCTCGCAAAGAAGCTTCGTCTTCTTCGGCACCTCCGCCCGCCCCCACTCAACAGATCGAAACCCATCAAAGTGAAACCCGTTCGTCCGAACTTCATGCTCCAGGCCCTACCTCCAGTAACATGACGAAGCCACGAACTTTATGGTCTCAGAGTTCGTCCGGTCCATTCCCATATGATCTCCTCGAACGCTTCATCCTAACCGCCGACAACGATCGATTCAGGAACTACTCCCCAGATCAATACTTAGAAGACTTCACCAGGCTCCAATTCCAGGTAACTCTGCACTCGGTACTCCCACAGAATGTTACTTTTATACTTGATCCCTTGTCTGACACACATTACTCTTCTTTCAGGCCAACTCCGTCTTTGCTCGATCTCTTCCATCGTTGAGCAAATTATCAAAAAGGAATAAAGAGATCGCTGCAGAAAACGAACTCCTCAAAGGCAACATTAAAACTCTGGAATCCGATCTGAAGAAAGAGAAAGATCTCCACATCGGCACGCAAGACAAACTCACCGAAGCCAGCCGGGAGAATTATCAGCTTCGGAATCAAATAAGCATCCTTCAATTGGAAATCGTCGAACATGAGAAACAAAATGACCGACTCATGGAAGAGCGGGTTTTATTGAAGAAAAATGATACCGACAGAAGGAAGCAATAGCGGCCCTTAAAGAACAGATGAAGCAGACACTCCAGGATGACTTACCTGATGCAAGCCTACAACTCTTTGGAGGAAGAGTAAACCCAACTCAAGGACCAAGGACCCCCACTGACCGAAGAGGTCAAACTCCACATAATAGAGGAATACAAGGCATCTTCCGAGTTGGCAGACAAAGTTATCCTTTAATTTTCCGAAGGATACTAGAGCCATAAGGAGAAGATCAAGGAGAAGATGAAGGCGGCCGGACTGAACACTTCCATCCTCGATTCTTTAGATGATGAGGAAGAAGCCGAAGAACAACTTCCGCCACCAACCCAATAGGATAATTTCTATTTTTTGTTTGTTTTTCAGAATGTAAGTGGTACAATTTGTAACAACATGGAATATTAATGAAATAGTTCAAAACTTTCAACTACGCAATCTGATGTTTATTTCATATTGACAAACATGTAAATTTACATTTTACATTATCGGTAATAAGAAATAACATGACTTACTGATAATATCTCCTAAGTCTCCCAGCATGCCATGTATTCTTAATATCCGAACCATCCATAGCCCGAAGCCGGTAAGTTCCTGGCTTGGGTACCTCAACGACTTCATAAGGTCCTTCCCAATTCGGCATAAGTTTGCCTGAATTCTGAGGAGTTGATGCAGCTGCTTCCCGAAGCACCAGATCGCCAGCTTCAAACCTTCTAAGTTTCACCCCTTTGTTATAATGCTTGGCGGTTCTCCTTTGATAAGCCACTAACTTTATCAATGCCGACTCTTGAACCTCATCTAACAGATCCAGGTTGAGGCGAAGTCCTTCATCATTATATAGCTCCTGATATTGACTGACCTGAAGTGATGGAGACCCGATTTCAACTGGAACAAGGGCATCGTTCCCATAAGCAAGTCGAAAGGGCGAATCTCCCATTGTCGTTCTGGTTGTTGTCCGATAAGCCCATAACACACTAAGCAATTCCTCAGGCCATCTCCCTTTGGCTTCGTCCAGTCTCCTCTTTATCCCATTGAGAAGAGTTCTGATAACTTCTACCTTCCCGTTTGACTGAGGATGAGCCACTGAAGTCTTTCGGTGCTGAATCCCCAAATCTGTGAGAAATTCTTCAAATTTCGCACCCACGAATTGCCTCCCATTGTCCGAAACGAGCACCATCGAAATCCCGAAGCGATAGACAACAAATTCTTTGAGAAATTTCAAACACTCCTGTTCCGTGATCGTTCGGAGAGGTTTGGCTTCTACCCACTTCATTATATAATCAATTGCCACGATGACAAAACTGACCTGCCCCTTAGCCTTCGGCAATGGTCCTAAAATATTAATTCCCCATATAACAAACGGAATCGGTGATAAGACCGAGAACAACTCTTCGGGAGGTTGATGAGGAATCGTTCCATTCAACTGACACTTGGGGCACTTCTTCACATATTCTTTAGCTTCTTGGAAGATGGTTGGCCAGTAGCAACCTGTCTTAAAATCTTATACGCCAATGCCTTAGCGCCCATGTGATCTCCACATATCCCCTCGTGAACTTCTCGAAGTGCATAATCTGCTTCGAAAGGAGTCAAACACTTCTGCAATGGTGAAGAAAATTCCCTTCGGTATAAGTCCCCATCAATCAAGAGGAAGAACGAGCTTCGGTGCTTGATCTTTTTGGCTTATATCCGATCCGAAGGAAGGACGCCATCGGCAAGATAAGAGATATATGGCATGAGCCAACAGTCCATTCGCTCTATCGGGAACACTTCTGATCTCTGAATACTCAGGTCCCCCAAAACCTCCAAGTATACCGACCCACTAAAAGAAGTAGCCTCTGTTGTTGCCAATCTGGCTAACGCATCGGCTATGGTGTTATCTTCCCGATTGACTCCTTGTATGCTATACGACCCAAAATAATGCAGTCGATTCTTAACAGCAGCCAAATACTTCGTCATTCTATCCCCCCGAGCCTCATACTCCCCCAATATCTGTTTAACCACTAATTGGGAATCGCTGAAGATGACCAAGTGCTGTACTTCCAGACTTCTTGCCAACCGCAATCCGGCCAAAATGGCTTCATATTCTGCCTCGTTATTGGTCGCCTTAAACCCAAAACGAATTGCCTGCTGGACCTTAAATCCCTCCGGGCTCGTCAAGATAACTCCTGCTCCACTGACATCCGAAGTCGAGGAGCCGTCCACATAAAACGTCCACGAAGTATGGCCTGACTGAACGTTTGATACAAAGCCCACGATCAGGTTAGAAGAGTCTGCATCGGGTTCGGTGAAAGAACATTCCACTATGAAGTCGGCCAGCGCTTAACCCTTTATAGCAGTTCGAGGATGATACTCTATGACGAACTAAGTTAATTCCATCGCCCAAGTAGAAAGACGTTCTGACAAATCTGGCTTATTCATGACTTTCTTCAAAGACTGATCAGTATATACTACTACCAATCTTTCTTGAAAATTATGCCTAAGCTTCCTACTGGCTATCATGAGTGCGTAGGCGAATTTTTCCAAGTTGGGATATCGGGTTTCGACATCCCAAAGCACATAGCTGACATAATAGACTGGGCACTGCCTGCCCCTATCTCCCGAACTAAAACCGCCCCTACAGCCATTGAGCTCGCCGCCAGATACAGATATAAGGGTTCCGAAGGGATAGATTTTACCAAAAGCGGGGCTGAGGATAGGTACATTTTAATCCCTTGGAATGCATCTTCACACTCTGAAGTCCACTGGAAGGTCTTCTCATTCTTTGGTCCTTTCAGAGTGTTGAAGAAAGGCAAACACCATTCAGCTGACTTTGACATGAATCTCCGAAGCGCCGCAATCCAACTGTAACGCCCCCAAAATCGGGACCAACTTAATCAAAAATTAGGACTAATTTTAATCCCGACCTTGTGCGTTAAATACTATCTTAATTCAGCTTTACATCATATTAAGATGAAATAATAGCTCAAAATGCGGAATAATTAAAAACTTTTTATATCTTTCTTTCTATTCCCTGAAATCGCAACCTTTACGATTATACATTGAAGTAGATATGAGTATATACAACTAAATTCTACATTCAAATTCTTTATTATATAGTATTAACACTATATTGATTTTCTTTATAGAATACTCATCCCAATATATTTAAAACAAATATTCTTTGTATATTGAATAATTCGAACTTTACGTACCAGTTAGTTACATATATCAAGAATCATTGTCATGATTCAATACAAGTTCTAATTAAAGAAACGAAATTTCTTTGTACGACTTCTAATCTTTATCATCCATATAGCAGATAATATCGCCCAGCATCTTTACCCTGCAAAATTTGGGTTTTGCAAGTCTGAGCTCGACAGCTCAGCAAATCTAGCAGTTTTCATACTTCACGTAGCACATAATTTCATGCTCAGTTCATACATCATAATCATTCTACTATGCATAACATACATATATCAAAATTCTAAGCCATGCAATTTCATATGCTTGATATATCTAATATATCACTTATCACATATAGACTGAGTTCCATAACTCAATCAATTTAGTCATAGTTAACTTTCACATTTCATAAAGCATAGCATGTAATTCATCATATTCATGAAGATCAACTTATATATTCAACAACAAGTTCGGACAACACATAGGAACTGAAAGACTTGCCTCCATTTGCGTTTATCACTATACGTTCATCGAAAGTTCATGCGTAACCTATTTCATCGATTAACATTCCTCGTAAATTAGTCTTCATTGTATATCCTATCAAATTATAACACATTCATCAATTATATTCGAAATATTAACTTTCTTCTAGATTAACTTAGTAATCTTTACATCACCCTACGCTTTAATGTACTTATACTTTTCGTATTTTAAGTAACGTATTTGAACACATTCTTATTTATTTCTTATAACATATAAATATAACTTTCAAATCTTTAACTCATTATCCAATCAGGGATTATCATCTCGCATGTGGGTTAATTACAGTCTTACTTCATTTCATTTATTTATTTATTTATTATTTTTTTTAATAAAACCCTTTCTTATTTAAAATAAGAAAACAATGTATATTTATTTTATATATGTGAAGAAAGTTGTTCCGTCATCATTAGATCTTGTTGCTTTGGCATGGTGAAAATAAACTGTACACACAATTTCTTTTGTGTGATAAAGTGTCTAGAATTATTTCATAAAGATATTAGCACCAAAGTTCTTCTTAATGATTAAGGAGTGAATTGTCAAAGCAACTACGGTAAATGTCATGTAATTGTGTAACAAATTTCAGGTCCACATCATAGAAATTAATCTGTGATGATACCAAAAACTTCTTCAAACTTTAAAGTTATAGTATCGCCCAATGAACCTAGTTGACTAGCTCTGTAACAAATTGGTTTTAAAGATCAGCTGTCCAAAAGTTAATTTATTAACCAGTACCTGAAGTGGAGCTTTGTTCTCTGAGAAAGTTTTTTGAATACTTGAGAAGCTTCAAAATTAAGAAAACTAATATGCTTCCACTTATCTCTCCATCTTTTCGATAGAACACTAGTTCTCACTGCTTCTTCCACCGTCAACATTGACAAAATAAATACAAGAACCTCATAGAGACATTTTATCAAACATCTTGTAGGCATGCTATAAAATTCAAGTTTCATGTTAATTTTAACATGTTAACCACATACTCTCCAATCAATCCATCCTTATACCTTCGGAATCCATCTGATTCCCCATTTCAAATAATCTCCCACAACCAATTTTAGTAAATAAAAACTAATACTCAAACAATTTCTATGAATTAGATAAGAAAAGTGTTTTACCCGTTTCTGGAAATTTGGTTGTATGATTCTTTACACAATCTGAATTGAACTTTTTCTTCAATGAATTTGTTTTGAACTTCCTTAAATTCCCAGCTAGAACCCATCTTCTCTCCTTCAATTTGTACGGATTTTAGGTAGAGATTTTGGTATAATCTGTAAGAGTTTTGTTGTATTTTTTTTTTAGCTTGGGAAGCTTTTGAACTTAAGAGAATGAATCCCCTGGAGCTTAAGAGAGAGAATATATTTTGCGAAATATCTCACAAGTGGCTTCAGACTTTTTGCTCATTTGATAGCTGTTAAGCAATTAAAGGGAACACGTGTTCAAGTTACCACTTGTCCCCATTTCTTAATACCAAGCTAGTCACTAAAATATTCATTATAATATTTTCATTATTTAAGACTAAGTATTTATGCATACATGTAATATACACATAATACATATAATATATATATATATATATATATATATATATATATATATGTATGTATTAAGATAAACTGACATTCCTTAACACTTGGTTTGCTATGGAAGACTCCTCCTCGCACAAGCAGCTAGGTATCATGTTTATATTAATAAAGCACATCCTTGACTCAATACTCAGTATATTGCACATCTAAACATATATGCATACTTATATATTCGTATATAATATACCTACCCACACACACACACACACACACACACACACATATATATATATATATATATATATGTATATTATACTAATACATATATTATAATCTTAATACATGCATTAACATATTTTAATAATTTATACATTTATCATTTATGTATAAATTATTTTCATTAAAAATGGACTTAATCCATTAAAAAACTTAACACTTTTTGTGTAACAAATCACTAGTTCAAATAATTAATATTTAATACATTAATTATTTTAAATCACTCATTTAATTTATACAATTAATATTGTATAATTAAATTTAACTTCCTCCTCTCCATAAATTATTTTCAAACAATTTATTTATATATTAAATATATAATATATAATTTAATATATTCAATCATTTGTCAAATATGAATTTAATTTACTAACTTAATACCAATATACATATCTTATATATTGGATCTCATCTCACACTTTTAATGCATTCCTATTTAGCATAATATTATTTTTAGGCCACTATAAATGTTACACTTAACTATTGTAACAAGATTCCAATTTCTCATTTAGTTTGTATTTGTTTGGCATAAAATAATATTTGTACTATATTAAAATAATGAATTTAATTAACTCCCTCATTTTTGTTCACACAAAATACATACATTAAATCACTAATTTCCAGTAAGTGAATTAATAAACTCGTTTATGAAATTTAATTCATAATAATTTTATTGCCATTAAAGACTTAACATTCTTTCATAATATAATTTTAATCTAATCTCAATTAATTAATATTAACTGATAAATTTTCTTTACCTCCATATCCAATTTCACAATTACCTCAAAATTAACTAACTCAATAGTTAAATCTAACTATTAAATCTTACTTTTTTCAATAAATGAATATATTTTATACCTATATATACATTTTTAAAATCTACCACTTAAATCACATAAATATATATAACATATATATATATTTATACATTTAAACACCTTATGTCTTTCAATAAGAATTTTATATATTAAATTCTTATTTTAATATTTTTTGAAAGTCTGAGTTATCACATTCTTCCCCTCTTATAAGGATTCCGTCCTCGGAATCACAAATATCGAACCTCTCTTACTCGGTTTATTACAGTACAATCTCACTTTTTCGAATTCCAGGTCTTGTATCTTAACCTTTATTTAATCATTCAAGATTTTATTAATAAATCTTATAAATTTTTTTTTGGTGGGTTGTCCACATTCACCCCATCTTCTAAGAATTTCGTCCTCGAAATTATAACATACTAATCTCTACTCCTTTTATTCATCAAAATTAAGCTTTCAATTTAACTTTATCTGATCACATCTGATTACATTCTCAATTTAATGAGTACATGCTATCTCCTTTTATGAGGATCGTTTTCATCATCACATTCTACAATAGCTACTCTCTAGGAGTTTACATTTTTCAATCATTCAGGAGTCTTCACAATTGTTCAATAACTGTGAAGCAGTATAAATAATGTGAAAAGTTAATTCAAGAAAACTTTTCATATCGGTCTGAGGGGTCATAAAGACCATGAACTTGTCCTGAGTTCTCAAGTATTTATATCAGTTTCCGCGGACAAAATTTGTACGCCAGGTGATCAGCCTGTCATACTATTGCGTTGTGCACAGCGACTTTCATAGGTTGAACCACGTTAACTAACCTTTACTTTTCTTTTCCTGGATTGAACCACGTTAACCAATCCGAGAAATCCCCTTTTTAAGGTTGTTCACCTCAGACTTAACACAAGATTTCGCACCAAAACAATTTGGTTTGGCATAACTTCTCAAAGAACGCTTGAATTTTTATAAACATTTGTCTAGCTGAATCAAATAGCTTAGACGTATACCAATAATTCGAACATCAATCGAAATATTTGTCTAGCCACTTTAATTGGCATTGACTTTTCTTTAACTGGTTCAAAATTATGAAAATCATTTTATGACGTCATGATACCGCACTGTATATACAGCCCGTTTGAGGATTCCGTCATTTTGTGACTTTGTCATACTACATCATACCATAGTGGGCTGACGATCCTTAGATCACATCCAACACTGGTTTAATCTGCATTGATGACTCCATCATCTGTCATTCTACACCAGGTTCCATGATGCATTGATGACTATTTAAAATACTTTTTGATATTTTAAATCATTTTTGTCTAGCCGAAACAAATAGCGTAGACCCTTCTTTAAATAGTTTGAAACCATTGAAAAATTATTTTTGGTGTTATCATGTCGCAACAAGTAACGATGTGATAATGGCTCGAAGTCCATCTCCACACCCTTGTCACCATGTATGGAGGATAACAAAAAAAAAATCATTTTTATTTTTAAAGGCACATCAGTGCGAATTTGGCTTGATATAAAAAATTTCGAAGTCTAGCATAGCTAGAAGATTTGGAATACCTATACTTCCACCATCAACTTCAATTTCCTTAATGCTCCATTTCTTAATAATTCTATCTATTTCTATCATCCTTAAAGCTTACTATACTAAAAATCCTTAATTCTTCATCCACAACCTTTTTATACTCCAGTACAGTTCATTAAACATACCACACGTTAGGAGTTCAGGAACTTACCACAATTCATATGGAGGTTTAGGAACTTATCCTAGTCAGACCAAAATCGACCATCAATTCGCTGAGGGGTATCCACCATAACGATTATGAGTCACGAACTTACCAAAATAACGTATGAGTTTAAAGAACTCGCACCTAACCTTAATATTTTCTAACTATCAAATATAAATATTGAGAAAAGAATCACCTTCTCATCATAACGTATATCGATAGCGCGACACCAGGTTCCAATGATTAAACAAATATAGGAAGCTAAGCGGTTGTCGAACCCAACACAATCCCCTGCCAAAACAAAGAATCGGTAAACTCGGCCACTAATCAATATATAAAGCTAAGCGTTTGATAAACAAAGGATAAATCCCCTGCCCATACAAAGAGATTGTTCAACTCAACCACTATAATCGATATAGGGAAGTGAAGCTAAGTGGTTCTCAAACCAAGCACAAATTCTCCGCCCATACAAGGAATCATACAACTCAGCCAATAACATAAGTCCTCAATTGAAAACCCACATAATTTTAATTTTATCTTGTTCTTTGCTTAATACGAACTTTCAATCCATATTCCATTATTTTATAACTCCTTCTGAGTTTGATCTTTGTACTATCTTCTAGTATCCTTTTTCATACAACAATTCTGCTATAAAGTTTTCAATCATTCGATTGATCATCTATCATTTCATGTCTTAATCAGATCACGTTGTGACCTTTCTTATAATCGTATTATATTACGATTCTTTTCTATCTCATGATCGTTTTGTTTTACGATCTTTTTAACTTTCCTTTTAATCATGTTATATTATGATTTCCTTTATGCTTTTAGTCTTATAGACTTTGTCTATTCATCATTACTCGTCCTCTTTATTATCAGAGTCGGGTAACTCCAGATTCTTATCTTTATAATTCTTGAAGATTCTTCTTTGAATAAATTTTCTAAATTCATCGCTTAACACTTAAACTTTATTTAAGTTTATTACTTATCCTCATCCCTGTGGTTATAGCCTAAGGTGCCTCTACCTAGAGTTTATAACCTACAGCTCTGATACCAACTGTAACGCCCCCAAAATCGGGACCAACTTAATCAAAAATTAGGACTAATTTTAATCCCGACCTTGTGCGTTAAATACTATTTTAATTCAGCTTTACATCATATTAAGATGAAATAATAGCTCAAAATGCGGAATAATTAAAAACTTTTTATATCTTTCTTTCTATTCCCTGAAATCGCAACCTTTACGATTATACATTGAAGTAGATATGAGTATATTACAAACTAAATTCTACATTCAAAATTCTTTATTATATAGTATTAACACTATATTGATTTTCTTTATAGAATACTCATCCCAATATATTTAAAACAAATATTCCTTTGTATATTGAATAATTCGAACTTTTACGTACCAGTTAGTTTACATATATCAAGAATCATTGTCATGATTCAATACAAGTTCTAATTAAAGAAACGAAATTTCTTTGTACGACTTCTAATCTTTATCATCCATTATAGCAGATAATATCGCCCAGCATCTTTTACCCTGCAAAATTTGGGTTTTTGCAAGTCTGAGCTCGACAGCTCAGCAAATCTAGCAGTTTTCATACTTCACGTAGCACATAATTTCATGCTCAGTTCATACATCATAATCATTCTACTATGCATAACATTACATATATCAAATATTCTAAGCCATGCAATTTCATATGCTTGATATATCTAATATATCACTTATCACATATATGACTGAGTTCCATAACTCAATCAATTTAGTCATAGTTAACTTTCACATTTCATAAAGCATAGCATGTAATTCATCATATTCATGAAGATCAACTTATATATTCAACAACAAGTTTCGGACAAACACATAGGAACTGAAAGACTTGCCATCCATTTGCGTTTATCACTATACGTTCATCGAATAGTTTCATGCGTAACCTATTTCATCGATTAACATTCCTCGTAAATTAGTCTTCATTGTAATATCCTATCAAATTATAACACATTCATCAATTATATTCGAAATATTAACTTTCTTCTAGATTAACTTAGTAATCTTTACATCACCCTACGCTTTAATGTACTTATACTTTTTCGTTATTTTAAGTAACGTATTTGAACACATTCTTATTTATTTCTTATAACATATAAATATAACTTTCAAATCTTTAACTCATTATCCAATCAGGGATTATCATCTCGCATGTGGGTTAATTACAGTCTTACTTCATTTCATTTATTTATTTATTTATTATTTTTTTTAATAAAACCCTTTCTTATTTAAAATAAGAAAACAATGTATATTTATTTTATATATGTGAAGAAAGTTGTTCCGTCATCATTAGATCTTGTTGCTTTGGCATGGTGGCTGAAAATAAACTGTAACACACAATTTCTTTTGTGTGATAAAGTGTCTAGAATTATTTCATAAAGATATTAGCACCAAAGTTCTTCTTAATGATTAAGGAGTGAATTGTCAAAGCAACTACGGTAAATGTCATGTAATTGTGTAACAAATTTCAGGTCCACATCATAGAAATTAATCTGTGATGATACCAAAAACTTCTTCAAACTTTAAAGTTATAGGTATCGCCCAATGAACCTAGTTGACTAGCTCTGTAACAAATTGGTTTTAAAGATCAGCTGTCCAAAAGTTAATTTATTAACCAGTACCTGAAGTGGAGCTTTGTTCTCTGAGAAAGTTTTTTGAATACTTGAGAAGCTTCAAAATTAAGAAAAACTAATATGCTTCCACTTATCTCTCCATCTTTTCGATAGAACACTAGTTCTCACTGCTTTCTTCCACCCGTCAACATTGACAAAATAAATACAAGAACCTCATAGAGACATTTTATCAAACATCTTGTAGGCATGCTATAAAATTCAAGTTTTCATGTTAATTTTAACATGTTAACCACATACTCTCCAATCAATCCATCCCTTATACCTTCGGAATCCATCTGATTCCCCATTTCAAATAATCTCCCACAACCAATTTCAGTAAATAAAAACTAATACTCAAACAATTTCTATGAATTAGATAAGAAAAGTGTTTTACCCGTTTCTGGAAATTTGGTTGTATGATTCTTTACACAATCTGAATTGAACTTTTTCTTCAATGAATTTGTTCTGAACTTCCTTAAATTCCCAGCTAGAACCCATCTTCTCTCCTTCAATTTGTACGGATTTTAGGTAGAGATTTTGGTATAATCTGTAAGAGTTTTGTTGTATTTTTTTTTTAGCTTGGGAAGCTTTTGAACTTAAGAGAATGAATCCCCTGGAGCTTAAGAGAGAGAATATATTTTGTGAAATATCTCACAAGTGGCTTCAGACTTTTTGCTCATTTGATAGCTGTTAAGCAATTAAAAGGAACACGTGTTCAAGTTACCACTTGTCCCCATTTCTTAATACCAAGCTAGTCCACTAAATATTCATTATAATATTTTCATTATTTAAGACTAAGTATTTATGCATACATGTAATATACACATAATACATATAATATATATATATATATATATATATATATATATATGTATGTATTAAGATAAACTGACATTCCTTAACACTTGGTTTGCTTATGGAAGAACTCCTCGCAACAAGCAGCTAGGTGTCATGTTTTATATTAATACATGCACATCCTTGACTCAATACTCAGCATATTGCACATTTAAACATATATGCACTTATATATTCGTATATAATATACCTACCTACATACACACACACACACACACAAACACACATATATATATATATATATAGATGTATATTACACTAATACATATATTATAATCTTAATACATGCATTAACATATTTTAATAATTTATACATTTATCATTTATGTATAAATTATTTTCATTAAAAATGGACTTAATCCATTAAAAAAACTTAACACTTTTTGTGTAACAAATCACTACTTCAAATAATCAATATTTAATACATTAATTATTTTAAAATCACTCATTTAATTTATACAATTAATATTGTATAATTAAATTTAACTTCCTCCTCTCCATAAATTATTTTCAAACAAATTATTTATATATTAAATATATAATATATAATTTAATATATTCAATCATTTGTCAAATATAAATTTAATTTACTAACTTAATACCAATATACATATCTTATATATTCGATCTCATATCACACTTTTAATGCATTCCTATTTGGCATAATATTATTTATTAGGCCACTATAAATGTTACACTTAACTATTGTAACAAGATTCCAATTTCTCATTTAGTTTGTATTTATTTGGCATAAAATAATATATATACTATATTAAAATAATGAATTTAATTAACTCCCTCATTTTTGTTCACACAAAATACATACATTAAATCACTAATTTCCGGTAAGTGAATTAATAAACTCGATTATGAAATTTAATTCATAATATTTTTATTGCCATTAAAGACTTAACATTCAAATTATATTATTTCATAATATAATTTTAATCTAATCTCAATTAATTAATATTAACTGATAAATTTTCTTTACCTCCATATCCCATTTCACAATTACCTCAAATTAACTAACTCAATAGTTAAATCTACTATTAAATCTTACTTTTTCAATAAATGAATATATTTTATACCTATATATACATTTTAAAATCTACCACTTAAATCACATAAATATATATAACATATATATATATTTATACATTTAAACACATTATGTCTCACAATAAGAATTTTATGTATTAAATTCTTATTTTAATATATATATTTTTTTAAAGTCCAAGTTATCACATTCTTCCCCTCTTATAAGGATTTCGTCCTCGGAATCACAAATACCAAACCGCTCTTACTCGGTTTATACAGTACAATCTCACTTTTCGAATTCCAGGTCTTGTATCTTAACCTTTATTTAATCATTCAAGATTTTATTAATAAATCTTATAAATTTTTTTTTTGGTTGTCACATTCACCCCATCTTCTAAGAATTTCGTCCTCGAAATTATAACATACTAATCTCTACTCCTTTTATTCATCAAAATTAAGCTTTCAATTTAACTTTATCTGATCACATCTGATTACATTCTCAATTTAATGAGTACATGCTATCTCCTTTTATGAGGATCGTTTTCATCATCACATTCTACAATAGCTACTCTCTAGGAGTTTACATTTTTCAATCATTCAGGAGTCTTCACAATTGTTCAATAACTGTGAAGCAGTATAAATAATGTGAAAAGTTAATTCAAGAAAACTTTTCATATCGGTCTGAGGGGTCATAAAGACCATGAACTTGTCCTGAGTTCTCAAGTATTTATACCAGTTTCCGCGGACAAAATTTGTACGCCAGGTGATCAGCCTGTCATACTATTGCGTTGTGCACAACGACTTTCATAGGTTGAACCACGTTAACTAACCTTTACTTTTCTTTTCCTGGATTGAACCACGTTAACCAATCCGAGAAATCCCCTTTTTAAGGTTGTTCACCTCAGACTTAACACAAGATTTCGCACCAAAACAATTTGGTTTGGCATAACTTCTCAAAGAACGCTTGAATTTTTATAAACATTTGTCTAGCTGAATCAAATAGCTTAGACATATACCAATAATTCGAACATCAATCGAAATATTTGTCTAGCCACTTTAATTGGCATTGACTTTTCTTTAACTGGTTCAAAATTATGAAAATCATTTTATGACGTCATGATACCGCACTGTATATACAGCCCGTTTGAGGATTCCGTCATTTTGTGACTTTGTCATACTACATCATACCATAGTGGGCTGACGATCCTTAGATCACATCCAACACTGGTTTAATCTGCATTGATGACTCCATCATCTGTCATTCTACACCAGGTTCCATGATGCATTGATGACTATTTAAAATACTTTTTGATATTTTAAATCATTTTTGTCTAGCCGAAACAAATAGCGTAGACCCTTCTTTAAATAGTTTGAAACCATTGAAAAATTATTTTTGGTGTTATCATGTCGCAACAAGTAACGATGTGATAATGGCTCGAAGTCCATCTCCACACCCTTGTCACCATGTATGGAGGATAACAAAAAAAAAATCATTTTTATTTTTAAAGGCACATCAGTGCGAATTTGGCTTGATATAAAAAATTTCGAAGTCTAGCATAGCTAGAAGATTTGGAATACCTATACTTCCACCATCAACTTCAATTTCCTTAATGCTCCATTTCTTAATAATTCTATCTATTTCTATCATCCTTAAAGCTTACTATACTAAAAATCCTTAATTCTTCATCCACAACCTTTTTATACTCCAGTACAGTTCATCAAACATACCACACGTTAGGAGTTCAGGAACT
Source organism: Aralia elata (assembly GCA_034770075.1). NCBI lineage: Eukaryota > Viridiplantae > Streptophyta > Magnoliopsida > Apiales > Araliaceae > Aralia > Aralia elata. The sequence continues at coordinate 23,359,690 of CM068386.1, forward strand.
TACCACAATCATATGGGTTTAGGAACTTATCCTAGTCAGACCAAAATCGTCCATTCGCTGAGGGGTTCCACCATACGATTATGAGTCACGAACTTACCATACGTATGAGTTTAAAGAACTCGCACCTAACCTTAATATTTTCTAACTATCAAATATAAATATGAGAAAAGAATCACCTTCTCATCATACGTATATCGATAGCGCGACACCAGGTTCCAATGATTATCAATATAGGAAGCTAAGCGGTTGTCGAACCCAACACAATCCCCTGCCCATACAAGGAATCGGTAAACTCGGCCACTAATCAATATAGAAAGCTAAGCGGTTGTTACACCAAGGATAAATCCCCTGCCCATACAAGAGATTGTTCAACTCAACCACTATATCGATATAGGAAGCTAAGTGGTTCTCAAACCAAGCACAAATTCTCCGCCCATACAAGGAATCATACAACTCAGCCAATAACATAAGTCCTCAATTGAAAACCCACATAATCTTAATTTTATCTTGTTCTTTGCTTAATACGAACTTTCAATCCATATTCCATTATTTTATAACTCCTTCTGAGTTTGATCTTTGTACTATCTTCTAGTATCCTTTTTCATACAACAATTCTGCTATAAAGTTTTCAATCATTCGATTGATCATCTATCATTTCATGTCTTAATCAGATCACGTTGTGACCTTTCTTATAATCGTATTATATTACGATTCTTTTCTATCTCATGATCGTTTTGTTTTACGATCTTTTTAACTTTCCTTTTAATCATGTTATATTATGATTTCCTTTATGCTTTTAGTCTTATAGACTTTGTCTATTCATCATTACTCGTCCTCTTTATTATCAGAGTCGGGTAACTCCAGATTCTTATCTTTATAATTCTTGAAGATTCTTCTTTGAATAAATTTTCTAAATTCATCGCTTAACACTTAAACTCTATTTAAGTTTATTACTTATCCTCATCCCTGTGGTTATAGCCTAAGGTGCCTCTACCTAGAGTTTATAACCTACAGCTCTGATACCAACTGTAACGCCCCCAAAATCGGGACCAACTTAATCAAAAATTAGGACTAATTTTAATCCCGACCTTGTGCGTTAAATACTATCTTAATTCAGCTTTACATCATATTAAGATGAAATAATAGCTCAAAATGCGGAATAATTAAAAACTTTTTATATCTTTCTTTCTATTCCCTGAAATCGCAACCTTTACGATTATACATTGAAGTAGATATGAGTATATACAACTAAATTCTACATTCAAATTCTTTATTATATAGTATTAACACTATATTGATTTTCTTTATAGAATACTCATCCCAATATATTTAAAACAAATATTCTTTGTATATTGAATAATTCGAACTTTACGTACCAGTTAGTTACATATATCAAGAATCATTGTCATGATTCAATACAAGTTCTAATTAAAGAAACGAAATTTCTTTGTACGACTTCTAATCTTTATCATCCATATAGCAGATAATATCGCCCAGCATCTTTACCCTGCAAAATTTGGGTTTTGCAAGTCTGAGCTCGACAGCTCAGCAAATCTAGCAGTTTTCATACTTCACGTAGCACATAATTTCATGCTCAGTTCATACATCATAATCATTCTACTATGCATAACATACATATATCAAAATTCTAAGCCATGCAATTTCATATGCTTGATATATCTAATATATCACTTATCACATATAGACTGAGTTCCATAACTCAATCAATTTAGTCATAGTTAACTTTCACATTTCATAAAGCATAGCATGTAATTCATCATATTCATGAAGATCAACTTATATATTCAACAACAAGTTCGGACAACACATAGGAACTGAAAGACTTGCCTCCATTTGCGTTTATCACTATACGTTCATCGAAAGTTCATGCGTAACCTATTTCATCGATTAACATTCCTCGTAAATTAGTCTTCATTGTATATCCTATCAAATTATAACACATTCATCAATTATATTCGAAATATTAACTTTCTTCTAGATTAACTTAGTAATCTTTACATCACCCTACGCTTTAATGTACTTATACTTTTCGTATTTTAAGTAACGTATTTGAACACATTCTTATTTATTTCTTATAACATATAAATATAACTTTCAAATCTTTAACTCATTATCCAATCAGGGATTATCATCTCGCATGTGGGTTAATTACAGTCTTACTTCATTTCATTTATTTATTTATTTATTATTTTTTTTAATAAAACCCTTTCTTATTTAAAATAAGAAAACAATGTATATTTATTTTATATATGTGAAGAAAGTTGTTCCGTCATCATTAGATCTTGTTGCTTTGGCATGGTGAAAATAAACTGTACACACAATTTCTTTTGTGTGATAAAGTGTCTAGAATTATTTCATAAAGATATTAGCACCAAAGTTCTTCTTAATGATTAAGGAGTGAATTGTCAAAGCAACTACGGTAAATGTCATGTAATTGTGTAACAAATTTCAGGTCCACATCATAGAAATTAATCTGTGATGATACCAAAAACTTCTTCAAACTTTAAAGTTATAGTATCGCCCAATGAACCTAGTTGACTAGCTCTGTAACAAATTGGTTTTAAAGATCAGCTGTCCAAAAGTTAATTTATTAACCAGTACCTGAAGTGGAGCTTTGTTCTCTGAGAAAGTTTTTTGAATACTTGAGAAGCTTCAAAATTAAGAAAACTAATATGCTTCCACTTATCTCTCCATCTTTTCGATAGAACACTAGTTCTCACTGCTTCTTCCACCGTCAACATTGACAAAATAAATACAAGAACCTCATAGAGACATTTTATCAAACATCTTGTAGGCATGCTATAAAATTCAAGTTTCATGTTAATTTTAACATGTTAACCACATACTCTCCAATCAATCCATCCTTATACCTTCGGAATCCATCTGATTCCCCATTTCAAATAATCTCCCACAACCAATTTTAGTAAATAAAAACTAATACTCAAACAATTTCTATGAATTAGATAAGAAAAGTGTTTTACCCGTTTCTGGAAATTTGGTTGTATGATTCTTTACACAATCTGAATTGAACTTTTTCTTCAATGAATTTGTTTTGAACTTCCTTAAATTCCCAGCTAGAACCCATCTTCTCTCCTTCAATTTGTACGGATTTTAGGTAGAGATTTTGGTATAATCTGTAAGAGTTTTGTTGTATTTTTTTTTTTAGCTTGGGAAGCTTTTGAACTTAAGAGAATGAATCCCCTGGAGCTTAAGAGAGAGAATATATTTTGCGAAATATCTCACAAGTGGCTTCAGACTTTTTGCTCATTTGATAGCTGTTAAGCAATTAAAAGGAACACGTGTTCAAGTTACCACTTGTCCCCATTTCTTAATACCAAGCTAGTCACTAAATATTCATTATAATATTTTCATTATTTAAGACTAAGTATTTATGCATACATGTAATATACACATAATACATATAATATATAAATATATATATATATATATATATATATATGTATGTATTAAGATAAACTGACATTCCTTAACACTTGGTTTGCTATGGAAGACTCCTCGCACAAGCAGCTAGGTGTCATGTTTATATTAATACAGCACATCCTTGACTCAATACTCAGCATATTGCACATTTAAACATATATGCACTTATATATTCGTATATAATATACCTACCTACACACACACACACACACAAACACACATATATATATATATATATATGTATATTACACTAATACATATATTATAATCTTAATACATGCATTAACATATTTTAATAATTTATACATTTATCATTTATGTATAAATTATTTTCATTAAAAATGGACTTAATCCATTAAAAAACTTAACACTTTTTGTGTAACAAATCACTACTTCAAATAATCAATATTTAATACATTAATTATTTTAAATCACTCATTTAATTTATACAATTAATATTGTATAATTAAATTTAACTTCCTCCTCTCCATAAATTATTTTCAAACAATTTATTTATATATTAAATATATAATATATAATTTAATATATTCAATCATTTGTCAAATATGAATTTAATTTACTAACTTAATACCAATATACATATCTTATATATTGGATCTCATCTCACACTTTTAATGCATTCCTATTTAGCATAATATTATTTATTAGGCCACTATAAATGTTACACTTAACTATTGTAACAAGATTCCAATTTCTCATTTAGTTTGTATTTGTTTGGCATAAAATAATATTTGTACTATATTAAAATAATGAATTTAATTAACTCCCTCATTTTTGTTCACACAAAATACATACATTAAATCACTAATTTCCAGTAAGTGAATTAATAAACTCGTTTATGAAATTTAATTCATAATAATTTTATTGCCATTAAAGACTTAACATTCTTTCATAATATAATTTTAATCTAATCTCAATTAATTAATATTAACTGATAAATTTTCTTTACCTCCATATCCAATTTCACAATTACCTCAAATTAACTAACTCAATAGTTAAATCTACTATTAAATCTTACTTTTTTCAATAAATGAATATATTTTATACCTATATATACATTTTAAAATCTACCACTTAAATCACATAAATATATATAACATATATATATATTTATACATTTAAACACATTATGTCTCACAATAAGAATTTTATGTATTAAATTCTTATTTTAATATATATATTTTTTTAAAGTCCAAGTTATCACATTCTTCCCCTCTTATAAGGATTTCGTCCTCGGAATCACAAATACCAAACCGCTCTTACTCGGTTTATACAGTACAATCTCACTTTTCGAATTCCAGGTCTTGTATCTTAACCTTTATTTAATCATTCAAGATTTTATTAATAAATCTTATAAATTTTTTTTTTGGTTGTCACACTACCAGTCAGTCGCTGAACGTCTTTGAAAGACTGCGGAGACTTCATGTCTATAATGGCTTTGATTTTTTCCGGGTTAGCTTCAATCCCTCTCTTGCTAAGCAAATACCCCAGAAACTTACCAGAACCAAGGCCAAAGGTACACTTGGTCGGGTTCAATCAAAGCTTATACTTTCTTACCGTATCAAAACAGTTCTCCAAATCATCTAGGTGGTCTCGAACTCCCATGCTTTTAACGATCATATCGTCCACATATACCTCCATGCTTCGGCCCAATAACTTGGCGAACACATAGTTCATCATCCTTTGATATGTAGCCCCCGCATTCAGCAATCCAAACTCATTTTCTTGTAAGCGTATATTGCCCGATGCGTAATGAATGTTGTCTTCGAGATGTCTTTCTTATCCATAGAAATCTAGTGGTATCCAGAAAAAGCATCCATGAAGCTAAGCATGTCGAACCCAAAGGTATCGTCAATCAGCTGGTCAATGTGCGGGAGAGGGTAGAAGTCCTTCGGACATGCTTTATTCAGGTCGGTATAGTCTATACAGACCCACCATTTACCATTCTGCTTCCGCACCAAGACCACGTTTGCTAACCACTCCGGATAATCAATTTCATAGATGAAATCCGCTTTTAGCAGTTTGGTAATCTCATCGTCAATGATCTTTTGTCTGTCAGGAGCGAAGATCCTTCTCTTCTGACATATAGGCTTCTTAGAGGGATCAACACACAACTTATGGACTGCCACCGACTTATCGACTCCGGGCATATCAGTAGGCTCTCATGCAAAAATGTCCGCATATACCTGGAGCAATTATATTAGATTAGTCCGAAACGGCTCTACCAATCCTGAGCCTATTTTGACCATCTTGTTACCTTTTCCCACAATCAGCTCTACCTCCTCTGTCTCCTCAGCCAACAGAGCTAGGGGTTCGAAATTTCCCTCAGTGAATGGCTCGACATCTATAGCCATCGTCTGCTTTTGCTTGTTGACCCCGAGTGCGAAAGATATCAGTGAATTCCGATAGCACCTACGTGCCATGTCCAAGTCACCCTTTACCTCACCGACCCCCTTCGAAGTTGGGAATTTCATCTTGAAGTGGCACATTGAGGTGACCGCCTGTAGTGCCACCAAAATGGGTGTACCCAAGATAGCGTTGTAGGCCGAATCTATTTGGACCACAAAAAATCTGACTTTGACTTCTACCTGCCTCGGTGTCGTACCGAAGATTACCGGAAGTTCAACAGTCCCAGCCACCCGAACTGGATCATTGATGAAGCCGTACAAAGGGGATTCCTGACCCACCTCCATCTTCAGTCCCCCCAGGTCTAACCTATTGTATGCATGAGTATACAATATGTCGACCGAAGAGCCATTATCGATCATTATTCGTTTCATGTCCATAGACCCGACTTGCGCTGTGATGGCCAACGCCCCTTCATGTGGATCGATGGGCTCCGATGGGTAATCCCCATCGGTAAAAGATATCACCGTATTGGAAAATTGTCGATCTCTCACCAGAGGTCGTTCCAAAACCGACAACACGACATCCATCAGTCCCCGTCTCTTCTTCTCGACTTTCTTTCCGAACGTCCCCCCGGTGATAACATCAACACAATTTCGTGGAGGGTTCGGTGGGGGTGGTGCTTCGAGACGCCTATCGCGATTCGACCCTCTTCGGCCATCCGAACCAGAATCCTGTCGACCCACGACATACTGCACCAATTCGCCGTTCTGGATTTTCTTCTCTATTAGGTCTTTCAAGTTATAGCAATCCTCCGTATCGTGGCCAGAAGTTTGATGGTACTCACAATAACGGTTAGGATTACCTCTGTGAGAGCGGGTAGTGGTCGGGCAAGGCTCAAATGAGGGTTGATCTCGAATTTCTTCAAGAATCCTTGCTCGATCCTTGGTAAGAGGCGTGTAGACCTTGTTTACATTCTTCTTCGGGAAGGGCGGCCTGCCACCTATAGAATTAACCCCTCCCTGACCATTTCTTGAACCGTCTCCACCATAAAAGTTGCGCTTCGACTGGTTATCGGGCCGAGGAACGTAGTTCCTATCCTTCTCCTTTGACTTCTCCTCAGACCGATTTTGAGGATTTAAGCTCTTGTAGGCTTCTTCTATAGTGATGAGTCCTTCAGCTCGACCATAAGTTTCAGCCAAGTCCATCGGCGGATTAAGAATAAGATCTTTCCACAAATCTTTCGACTTCTGGCATCCAGGCCCGTAGTGAAGAACCCGACTGCCTGCTGTACGTTTAGACTAGTCACGGTACCAGCCATGTCACAGAATCTTTTCACGTACTCACCCAAACTTTCTCCCAATCTCTGCTTTACTTGGGTCAGAGCTGTAGTCAGCTTTCCTCTCTTCTTGTTGCTCCCGAATCGCGCATGAAACTTATCACTCAAGTCCTGCCACGATCCGACTGAATTTGAGGGAAGGGACGCCATCCATTCCCGAGCCACATGCTTCAATGTGGTAACAAACGTGTGGCACTTGGCTGCATCGGGATGATCATAATAATTCATTACCTGATTATATCCATGAGTATGATCGTAGGGATCGCCAGTACTGTCATAAGACTCCAATGGCGGCATCTTCTTAGTTCTGTCTGCCTTAACCTGCTCAATTTCCCACATGAAAGGTGAGTTTGTGACATTCGGTAGCTCCTTGGCCTGAACGACTGCAGCTAGTTTTTCTTCTAACTCATCCAAATGTTTAACAATGGGATCGGTTTCATTCCTTCGGGGTGGCGACCTAGGCCTGCCATCCGGTCCAGATCCCCTTCTCTTAAGAACATCATCACGGGAACGGCTTATTCGCCTGTTCCGGTCTGGGGTGCGGCTCATGGGCCTGCTTCTGTCTTGTGAACGGCTTCTTTTCCTTCTGCGATCGGGAGAGTGACTCTGTCGCCTGCTCATCTGCCGCAAAGGGGTCTGGCGCCTGCAGTGGATCGGGGAGCGACTATTTAGCCTGCTCTTATTCTGCGAGCGGCTCCGGTGCCTGCCACGAACGGGGGAGTGGCTATAACGCCTGCTCCGAACTGGAGAGCGGCTATGATACCTCCGAACTGGAGAGCGGCTATGATGCATGCTCCGAACTGGAGAGCGGCTATGATACCCGCTCCGAACTGGGGAACGACTATGATGCCTGCTCCGAACTGGTTTGGAACCATCCGAATGATTTGTCCTGGATTGGCTCCGATCAGCGTGTTGCCGGCCATGGGGTCGGCTCGAAGAGACCTCCTCCCCTCCTTCCATCCTAGCCAAATGCTCGGCTATTTCACGTTGTTGCTGGCGTAAGGCCTCCATTATCTCCTGATCCTTCGCCCTGCGTTGGTTCAGGATCCACTGTCGTTTGTCCCCATGATCGGCGTTACTGCCTGAATAGACAAGGGTTCGGGCTGGATTACCAGCCATATGGGTCGATGGCTCTGGCGTCTGCTGGTTGGTGTGAAACTAGCGGCGACGAACCGGGGCAGACTGGACCTGTAAGGGCACCCTAGGCTGACCCCTAGTGTAAGACCCCGAAAATTTTAATAAAGAGATTTTTTTTCTTCTCTTCTTATTGTTTTTTTAAACAGAAATGTGTTAAATCGATAATGATAAAGTTACTAGTGAAATATGAAAAATTAAGAAGTCTAGTAATAACGCTAAATCACTATTCACGCGAAAAATGCTTTTACACTTTCTTCGATCTTTGAATTACGTCATAATGTTTATATGAGCTGGATACGAAATTATACGGTATAAATACGAAAGTACTATTCATACGAATATACTATTCATTTATACAAAAAAAGTCAAACCTGTATATCGGGGAATATTCCTTCTGTCGGATAATATTCGTTCTATCGGAGAATATTATATTCGGTAAAGTACGACGGCGCCGTCGAAATAACCACTTTTATATTCGGTAACGTATGGCGCCGAAATAACAAAATATTAGTGGGTCCCACAAATGACAAAATTGTCAACGATAGTGGGCCCCATTGTCGGATACTGAAAACGACAGTATTTTGTCAACAGTATTATCACCGGCAACTGTTGAAAAAGCCGGTAATAAAAAGAACAGTAAAACGCGTTATTCCACAGTAGTACGCGGTATTTCACAGGCACACGGTATTGCACAGTATTTTAAAATATTGATTCAATAATTGATAAAGTAGCAATTACACAGTATTTTGATTCAATAATTACAATAACATCTGCATGGTACTTTTTATTATTTATCATGGCACTGTAACTCATATTATTTGTTATGATATTTTAGCATTATTGATGGATTAAAAATGGAGTCTAACTTAGGGGTACCTAATTAAAATTTTGAAATTCACATGATGTGAACTATTGGTTCACATGTGGGAACTATTGGTTCACATGTGGGAACTATTAGGGGATGTTATGCAAGATTGATAATACTTGAGGGATTATATTAAAAATAGAGGCAAAGATGGAGGTATTAAAGTGTAATAAGTCGAGCCCTTTTTGTGCAATTAATGAAACTTGGTTTTTCTATAAATAGGAGGGATTATCTTAAGAAATCTTCACACCTTCCTTGCATATACTCTCTCTCTCTCTCTCTAAATTTCTTGAGTTCTCTTAGTGTGCTATGCTATTGTGAGTATTTGTGAGAATACTAGTATTGTCCAAGTTAGTAAACTTCATAAAAAGCAACATCCAATCACTTATTAACGAAGGTAGGGGATATCATTTCTTTCATACTCTTATATAATATCATTTGCTTCCTTGTTCGTAAGTGATATTATACTCATAATCTGTCATCGCGGATTATCGCATGACGGGTGAAAATCCATTTGCAGTTTCATATATTCTATTATACTCGTATAACGTATCATTTCTTTTGTACTCTTTAAGGGATATCTTTTTCTTTTACATTTCTCCATTTATGATAAGGAATCTCTGTTTGTTTCCAAAACCTTATTTTTTTTAAATGGTGAAAATCCCTGAAAATTTGTAAAATATCCTTAATAGTTTGTGCTTCATCTAATATCTTTTCACCTGAATCTTTCTATTTCGTTTGATACGATATAGTTAAATCGTGAATTTTATTCTTGAATATTATTCTTGAATTTGACTCCACAATTTGGTCATCGTGTTGGCAATTTGGTCAATCTTCGATACTGATTAAATTATAAATCTTTTCTTATCCTTAATCTCACTGTATCATTGTCATCATCCTCATTCTCATACTTAAATTATGGTGATAGTTCTCTTTGGCCCGTAGTGCAAAGATGAACTGGCATGGCATGATTTTGACCAAACTGTGTATTGGTATAATCATGACTTTTGGTGTTGCAAACAAAGGCGTATGGTGAAAGTTCTCTTTGACCCGTAGTGCAAAGATGAACTGGCGTTTGGCATGATCATGACCGGTGATGTTACAAATAAATATCTTTGGCACATAGTACAAAGAGAGGCTGTTGAATATAAACTGTTGATTTGGATGTTCATAAACAAGAACTGTTGATTGGTGTTATAAGGATAAAATATTGGTGGTGATCCTTTAACTTATAGAAGATGGTAGATATTATAATCTGCTTGACTCTTCTAATAGATTATTCATTCCGCTGCAGTTGTTGTTATTGAACAATTATAATATTTCTAAATCTCTGATTTATTTTGGTTGAAGGCTAAAGATAATTTTATTTTTCATTATCTTAGTCATGATATTTTCTACTGGCTATTTGTGCTCACCATTTTTCTTTTTGTTCCATTATTCTCCTCAGGAAAAGAGAGTGTAGCGGGGACTAGCCGGGGAATGAAGTGATAGTCCGAGACAATAGAAATATCTCAATACATTATTATTAGTGTGGCAATAAGTGTATTGAGAATTTAAGATGTATTTGTTTTGTTTTGTCGTATTTTGCACAACACTTATTAGTTGTAAATGGAAAAATTCGTATTTGTATTTTGTAGAATGTTATTGGCGATTCAAAATGGGTTGTGTGAACCTATTTTGGGGGCGTCACACCTAGGCCCCAACCTCTCCCTTGCCGACGACCTGAGTCGGTCAAGAACCGACCTACGCGTTGGTGTATGAGAATCAGCTGACCTTTCTCCTCCATTAAGAGCTGTATTCACCATGTTTACTCTTTCTACAATCTTAACAGTGATTTATGTTTAACACTAAAGACCCTCCTTCTAGCGCCAATGTTAACGCCAAGATTTGACCACGCACTTCAATCACCAAGAACGCGCTAATCCTGCACAATAACGAAATCACACTCAGAGTTCCGGGCGGTTTTGCCGTCGGGGGATAGCTCAGGCGTGAGAATTAGTACAGGCTGTCTCAAGGTTTGATAACAATGGAGGCTTGTATCTTAGTGTTAGAATTTGCATTACCTTTAAAATGGAGAGGGAAGCCTTGTATTTATACCTCCTTGTCCACTCATCACACCTGGACCCCACTTGATAGTGTAAAGTATATGTCACCCTCAATCAAATCATAATATATACTCCAGTCAAAATATAAGTCAATTCAGTTAGGAAGTTACTTTCCTTAACTAGATCGCTTCTCCCAACTAAAACCCACACATCGGGTCGGATCCTCCATGTGGGGTCGGGTATCCCGAATCTAAGACCCAACAATTAAGAGAATACATTTTCTTAAGTAAGCCCTCCTAAGTGAGAAAGATAATAGTGGTACTTTACTCTTTTTACTCTTATAATTAGGGTTGTCTGTTTGCTAAGGGTTGTTAATGAGTTGTACTATTTATTATCTTAGGTATTAATTTCACTATGCACTATTACTCTTAAGATAATATAATAACTCAAAATTAAATTAAATTTACCATAGATTACTTTTTAGAAACTTGAGTAGTAGTCCAACATATATACCAATGTGCAAGTTAGGGTTTAGGGATAAAATTAATACCATCTTTGTTACTTTGAAGAGGTTGCTTGACAATGTAATATGCTAATCTGCAACTTGGGGTTTAAGGATAAAATTTGATTATTTTAATGAAACTATAAATAAACCACTAGTCTATTTGGCTAGACTTGCAAATTGGTGAGGTAATAATGTCTGATACATGTTTATTTTCTAATCCCTACTTAATTTTGTTTGACATTTCATTATTTAATATTGCCCCCCTTCCTTATCATCTTAATTTTGTTTTACCAGGTACTACCTACATTGTTGAGGAACCGAGGTGACTTTTACTAACTTTTTTTTTTGGAAGAATGTTCAACTAGTAAATGAAAATTTGTAACATAATTGTTCTTAATGATATTTAGTTTAGACAGAAATAATGTGAAATTTATAAATTTAGAAAAGGCTGTAAATTTAAAGTTATAAACAGACTTTTTCTTTGTTCATTATTCCTTAGTTTAATTAAAATATTTTCTCTAAGCTGGAAATTTGAAGGGAGAGAAAAAATATTGACACTTTAAGAGTGCAACTTTATAGACATTAAAAGTTGGTGTAGAAGTTGAACTACTTCTCCATGTAGACAGGTTAAGCATATTTTCATGGTGTTTTGGTTGTAGGACTGACAAAAACTTTTGAGGATTTGACATTATTTGGCTTTTATTTTTTTCCTTATGTCATAAATATCCAAAATGAACGAGGTAGAATGAGCATAACAGTGTTAGTTATTATATTTCAACTATGTTCCTTTAATCAAACTTAATTAGCATGAACAGAAATTGTGTTGTGCACTTTGTTAAGTTCTTCTTTTTTATTTGACTGAATTACACATTTTTCCTTTCAAGTTATCAGGCAGTTTCAAAGTAGTCTCTTAATCATCAAAATAAATAATTGCTTCCTTATAGTTACTTATTAGTTCCAATTCTGTTCCTTGCTAGGTTTTTCAATAATTTTGTGTTACGTGCTAAACTTGCAGCTGTTTAACGATATATCTTTGTTATTTGATTATGTAAAAAATATCTCGTTCACGTAATTCACATGTTAGTCATGAGAAGTGAGTATTTTATATTCTAAAGTTACAAAAATACCCTAGTTAGCAGTGGCATAACTAGTATGTGACACAAAATTAGTGAAAAGTCAACCCAAGTAACATAACTGACAAATGACAACTAAGTAAGTGCTCACTTTAGTAATTGACGGGCTACTTTGAAACTAGCTGGCAACTTGGTGGGAAAATTCTATAATACAGCCCTTTTGTTTTGGTTTCAGCATAACAATACCATTTTTAGCAAGAAAAGGGGGGAGAGAGGACAAAATGAATACAGTTGTTAGCCAAGATGACCTTGAATTGGAAACTCGGACGAGAGAACAGCTAAATGGATTAAAACCTATATCCCCATCTTGTTGCATCTATAGAGTTCCTTCTACTGTTCGTAGAGTTAATGAAAATGTCTACACCCCATTGGTAGTTTCTGTTGGGCCTTTTCACCATAGGCGAAAGGAGTTGCAGCGCTGGGAAGACATTAAATTATATTATTTGCAGGCATTTCTTCGTCGTACAAACATTACTTTAGCTGATTGTATTAAAGTGGTAAGGCAATGGGAAGAGGCAGCTCGAAACTGCTACTCAGAAAGAATCGATTTGAGTAGCAACGAATTTGTGAAAATGATTCTTGTGGACAGCTGTTTGGTGATTGAGATAATGTTGAGGTTTAGGGATGGAGTCGAAGAAACAGAGTACTTGAGTAAGCCTATGTTGATTATGGACATTCAAGAAGATTTGATCAAACTGGAAAATCAGCTTCCATTCTTTGTTATCCATGGTATATTTCGCCTGGTCTTCGGCCACTTGACCGAAGACTTCATCTCACTTTCCCTCGGATTCTTTACTAATATGTTACTAACTAACGAAACATTTGAACATGTGAGGCGCCACTTAGCATCAGGTTATAATATAAAACACTTACTTGATTTGCTAAGGTCAGGGCCGGCCCTGGGCCAGGGCAACCAGGGCAACCGCCCAGGGCCCAAAGTTACAAAGGGCCCAAAATTAATTATAAGTTTATGTATATATGTGTATATATGTATATTTATAAGTAAAGCTTTAGTGGACTAGTGGTAGGAGAGTTCCTAGTCTTAGTATAGACCTGGGTTCAATACTTGGTGGGTGCATTTTGATTTTGCTTTCCATTTCTTTTTCACTAACGGTCCAAAAAAAGCTCCAACATTAAATGTTTTCTATTTGTAATTTTTCAATGCTTAAATTCTATGGGAAAAAAAAAGAACTAGCCAAATATGACAAATGACCAATCATAGGGTTAATTTTACACAATGACCTTAAATGACACAATATTGACTATAAAGGCAAACCTTACTATTTTTTTAATTTATTTTTTTTTCAAAAACACTTTTACAATTGTTGATATGAAATATTGTTTTAATTATGTTGTAAATTTTTTTTTGTCAAACCTTTATATTAAAAAAAGTGCTTTCCATTTCTTTTTCACTAACGGTCCAAAAAAAGCTCCAACATTAAATGTTTTCTATTTGTAATTTTTCAATGCTTAAATTCTATGGGAAAAAAAAAGAACTAGCCAAATATGACAAATGACCAATCATAGGGTTAATTTTACATAATGACCTTAAATGACACAATATTGACTATAAAGGCAACCTTACTATTTTTTTAATTTATTTTTTTTTCAAAAACACTTTTACAATTGTTGATATGAAATATTGTTTTAATTATGTTGTAAATTTTTTTTTGTCAAACCTTTATATTAAAAAAAGTGTTTTATTTCAACACACTACAAACTCCCGCCAAATTAAAAAAATACAAAAATATTATAAAAAATTTGGCTCGGGGGCGCTGCCCCCGAACCCCCGCCATTGGGCACCCTCAAGAAATTTCGCCCTGGGCCTTGCAAAACCCAGGACCGGCCCTGGCTAAGGTTATGTCACCTACCATCAAACCCAAGGGTGGAAAGTAGTAGTGACACCTTCGTACGAATTCCTAGTGCATCGGTTCTTCATGAGGCAGGAATGAAATTTAGAATCCGGAAAACCATATGTTCACCGCTAGACATGCAGTATAATAATGCTGGATTGCTGGAAATTCCACATATAAAAGTAACCGACAACGCAGAGTCTTTGCTTAGTAACCTTGCAGCACTGGAGTATTGTCATTATCCATCTGAAACTTACATTATCGATTATATGATTTTCATGGACGCGCTTGTGGAAAATGCTAAAGATGCGGATTTGCTTATTGATAATGGAATTATTGAGAATTGGTTGGTTAGCAGTGTCGCATTGGCATCCCTTTTTAAGACCCTGAATACTGGATATTATTTGACTTCTCCGTACTACTTTTACAAGATATCTCAAGACATGAAGGAATATGCAAATGTTCCTCGGCACAAGTGGAAGGCAACCTTCAAACGTGATTATTGCAGCACCCCATGGATGATTGCTTCTACTGTGGCTGCGATTACATTGCTTTCCCTTACTCTAATTCAAACCATTTTCTCTGTAATTTGACCACACCCGACAATTATATCTGTTATTTTGATCCATAAATTTGTACCGCTTTATCTTCATTTGTTTAAAAGAATCCTGTCATTGTTATTTGTTTCATTGTGTATTTCTTCATTTTTACTTCTTCTTTTTTTTCTTTTTAAGGAATAAAAGCAAAATTGTCCCTCCAAATTGTTACCTAATTTCGATGTAACCCCTTAATTGATACAAAATAAAATCCTATTTTATTAATTCAATATAAAGTCTCAACGGCCCGAAATCGAACAACTCGGGTTCAATTCAGTCCGAGACTTTTTTAAGGATAAAATGATAAACTCACCTTAGTACTTTCATTTGAAGTAATAAGATTAAACAAGTAAATATTAAAATAATTAAAATAGCAACTAATTAATTAACTAATATAATAATAACTCATAATTGAACCACATTAATAATTGAAAACTTATATTTATAATTGAAAAACAAATAATAAAATAACTAATGTTTGAAAATAAATATTATTTTTAGAAAAATTAAAATTAAAATTTAGAAAATAATTTTTTTTTTTTTTTTGCAAAATAAGTAAAATTTCATCTAAGGCAGATATTTACAACAACTAAAAAAGAAGAAAAAATAAAAATAAAATGGCAGATACTATCATTAAAAATACAAAAAAAACAATTAACTTAAAAGAAAAAAAGACTAACTCAAAAATAAAAAACACCTTTAAAAATATAAAACATCTTCTCTTTTTCTTAAACAAAACATCAATACAAAATAAAATCCAATTAAAAGAAGAAAAAAATTAGAAAAAGAAAACAAAAAAAATAAAACCAACTATTTGCAGGTAATATGTTTCGTTGGATTTGGTACACGGATTAGTAGCAGAAATAGATCTGCCCTTCCTCCGCTACACGGATTGCAAGATTTGAACCATCACTTCCGGCTCGCCATCGCCAGTCTCTTGTAGAAGTACTAGAACCTGGTTGAAATCGTCTAGCTTGATGACATCAATGGAGAGAACCGTTCGAACCCGACCCTCTCATTCTACCGACTTCCTCTGCCTGTGGCGCATCTCCGACGAGTCCGTCAAGCTGAAGAGTCTCCTTACCAATAACCGGAACAGTGAATTTTGTGGGTCCTTAACCTCCTTTGACTAGAACGAAGCAGAGCCCCGGCGAATTGGGACGCCACCTGCATAATTTAGGACACAGAGAGAGAGAGAAGTCGTGGATACCCAGTTGAAACTAGATGGACGCATCACGTTTGAAGTTTGAATATTCAATTGAAGTTAATTTGTTTTTTATTTCGTTTTTGATTGATGAATTGGGGCTGAAGGTTCCATTCCATTTTTCTTTGTTGTTTGAATTGCGGTGCATATGTGATTTAATGATTTTTATCATATTTAGGTAGCTATTGAATTGAATCTGCTGAGAAGTTTGGTGAATTGAAAATTGTTGTTTTCTTTTTCGAAAATGAAAATGAAAATGAACCGTGGGTTCATGAATTTTTTCGAATTGATTAGTTTCAATTGTTAGCTTATAATTCAAGTGAATTATATTTTTAATTTTATGTTTTATGTGGTTGATTATTGTGTGTATTTGTAATTAATTTGTTCTTGATATGTGTATGTTCTTGGTGTATTAGTGTGTGTGTTTGAATTTAGATGTGTGTGTTCTTGATATGTTAGTGTGTATTTTAATTATTTTGATATTTATTTTATTTTATTACTTAAAATGAAATTATTTAGGTGAGTTTACCATTCTTCCCTTAAAAAAAAGTCTCGACTCAGTACGAGGATTGAATTGAACCCGAGTTGTCCGTTTTTAGGGCCACATTGAGACTTTTACCAATTAAGGGGCCAGATCGAAATTGGGTGTAACTTGAAGTGGCAATTTTTCTATTCTGCCTTTTTTTTTTCTTTTTACTTTTTTATAATAAAATCGTTCTTTAATGTACTTATGAGTAAATTAATTTTTTTTGTTATTAACTAGCGAGACAAAGAAGACATTTCAAAAGCATTAATTAATTTTCAACATTTTTTAAACATGTGCTTTTAGCCAAAATATTTATTCATTAAGAACACACTTAGAGGATCGCTAAATACTAAAATGTTTTCATATATTTAATTTAAGAAAAGTACTTTTATAAGATAACTAAACTAGTGTTTAGTTATAAACTTGTAAAAGTACTTTAAAAACAATAAAATGTGTTGTATGAACTTTTAATTTTTTTTAATAATTTAAAGAATAATCAGGAATTTGTGTTTTGACCAAAAGTGTTTTTTTTGCAAAAAGTATTAGTTTTCTACTTATACCTGAAGTGTGTTTTAGTCAAGATATCTATTTATTAAACGTATTTTTAGAGAATCACCAAATACTAAAATATTTTCATATTTAATTTAAAAATGTTTTACGCTATAAAACTTGTTCTTTCTATGAAAGAGGCTTTCAAATGATGGAGACAATCATTTATACTCAAGCTCAAATTAATAAAAATCATTCACATGCTTGGAAGAGAAATTTTTGATTGTTTACGGACAATTTGATTGGACAGAATCATTTTAGGATATAATGGAATGATGGTTGGAATATGAATCAGATCATAATGGAATCGGAATCGAACACATCATTAATGCGTTTGGTACATTACTTAAAAATCATATCGCAATGGAATGAAATAGAATGTAATGACTAAAATATCCTGACTAACTATATATATATATATATATATATATATATATATATATATATATATATATATAAGGGAAGTGATTCATAATAAACATATGCTATGGACACTATTTCAACAAATAGATCTTTCACCATTCAATTGAAGATCTAAGGGCCAAGAAGAACTAGAACATGGGTCCGGCCACTACTAGGAGTAGTAGCTAATGAAACTCCTACTAGCGACCAGAAAAATGACTAGAAATGACTAAGTTGCCCTCGGATTTGTGTCAGATTTTAGCCTAACCGCTAGTAGGAATAACGGCTAGGCTAAACTACGTCGTGTTGGATTTTATTCTTGCCGCCACTAGTGACCAGGCAAAACGGCATCGTTTTATTTATGTTGGATTTTAGCTTAGCCGCTACTCCCACTACCAACTAGGCTAAACGACGTCGTTTTGGTCGCTAGTAGGAGTATTGGCCAAACGACTAGCAAAACCCACATCTGCATTTTCATATCTGATTTCTAACATAAGTGATTCCAGAAGCATCCATTTTCTAAGTAGTTCCATAAATCTAGCTAGTTTTGAAGAAATTAGTTGTTCGTGCAATCAATTTTGGTAAGTGTTCATCAATGGCTTTCATGCCTACTACAAAAATATTTTTATCTAGTTCTTCTGAATCTATTACTAGTTTAGATTGTACAAATGCATCTGAGTTTGTTAATGATGCTGAAAGTAGTAAACCTGAGATGATCCTTTATGTTGGTAAATTGTTCTTTAAGTTGGAAGAATCTGAAAATTTTTATAGATCCTATGCACACAAATGCATCTAACCCACAATCGTTATTGTCTCCACCGGGCGACCATGACTAGAGAAGCAACACATCCACGCGGCGACGATTGTTCCGATTGACTTGTCTCTCTTCCCTCGACATGTGCGCAGTAGTTGTGCACCTGGATTCTCCCGCTTCTCGTTGTTCGGTACGTTTGGTGTTGCTGATTGTTCAGTCATTGGAAGTGATTTCGTCAGAAATATTGCTAGTTTTGATATCATGGTTGAATTTTTTTTTCCTTGGATATTCTTGTTGCACTTGTTATTTAATATGACAGAAGCAAGTACTATTACTAGTGCTCTTACTCCTGAGAAAATAGTTGCATTTCGGACTCTTATGTCCAATTCTGCCCTTTCTGCTTCTAGTGCTCTTACTGCCTCCTCTAATTATGCTCAGTCAGGTATAATTTCTCATGCCCTTAATGTAACATCTGCCAATTCTGCTCGGATTATTGACTTCATTACTGCGTCCGAACACATGACTGGTTTGTCAAATCTCTTTACCTCTTATACTGCTTGTTCTGGAAAAGATAAATTGTAGTCGCTGATGGTTCTCTCTCCTATCTCAGGGAGAGGCTCTTTATTTGTACTCCTACTATATCTTTATCCTCTATTTTTTATGTTCCTTCATTCACGACAAATTTATTATTTGTTCAACGTCTCACGAAATCTCTAAATTGTTCAATCACATTCTTTCCTTCTCATTATGTTTTTCAGGACTTGGTGACGGGGCAGAAGATTGGCAGTGGTAATGCAATTGGTAGCCTATACTATCTAGATGTTCCTCAGTCTAATATGTTTTTTTTCGAGAAAGGGACTACTACAACTTTTCAATCTACTTATGACTCTAGTCTGGCTTTTCTCCATCAGTGGCATCGTCGTCTAAGACATCCTTCTTTTAGTATTTTAGAATCTTTATTTTCTCATTTTGCTCAGCAGTGTAATAAAAATCAATTTCTGTGTGAACCTTGTGAATTGGCTAAACACAAACAGTCAATTTATTCTATTACTAATCAACGTCATTTTGAACCTTTTGCTATCATTCATACTGATGTGTAGGGACCCTCACCGGTTATTTCTCGTACCGATCATCGTTGATTTGTTAGTTTCATTGATTGTTATTCTCGTACAATTTGACTTTATCTTCTTTATTCAAAAAATGAAGTTTTTTAATGCTTTAGAGAATTTCATAAAATGATATTAATCCAATTTGATACCAAAATCAAAATTTTACATAGCAACAAAATAAAAATGATACTAACCTAATTTGAATATATTGATGGTACTTTTGGGTCGTATCTCACTGATCATAACATTATCCTTCAAACGTCTTGTCAACTCGGATCCGATTGCAAGATTTGAACCATCACTTCCGGCTCGCCATCGCCAGTCTCTTGGAGCAGTACTAGAACCCGGTTGAAATCGTCTAGCTTGATGACATCAATGGAGAGATCCGTTCGAACCCGACCCTCTCATTCTACCGACTTCCTCTACCTGTGGCGCATCTCCGACGAGTCCGTCAAGTTGAAAAGTCTCCATAACAATAACCGGAACAACGAATTTTTTGGGCCCTTAACCTCCTTTGACTAGAACGAAGCAGAGCCCCGGCGAATTGGGGTGCCACCTGTATAATTTAGGACACAGAGAGAGAGAGAGATCGTGGATGCCCAGTTGAAATTAAATGGACGCATCACGTTTGAATATTAAATTCAAGTTTATTTGTTTTTTATTTCGTTTTTGATTGATGAATTGGGGTTGAAGGTTCCATTCCATTTTTCCTTGGTGTTTGAATTGTGGTGCATATGTGATTTAATGATTTTTTTTTATCATATTTAGGTAGCTATTGAATTGGATCTGTTGAGAAGTTTGGTGAATTGAAAATTATTCTTTTCATTTTCGAAAATGAAAATCAACCGTGGGTTCATGAATTTTTTCAGATTGATTAGTTTCAATTGTTAGATTATAATCCAAGTGAATTATATTTTTAATTTTATATTTTATGTGGTTGATTATCGTGTGTATTGGTAATTTATTCTTGGCATGTTTGTGTTTTTGGTGTATTAGTGTGTGTGTGTGTGTGTGTGTTTTTAAATTTATATGTGTGTTCTTTGTGTATTTTAATTATTTTGATATTTATTTATTTTATTTTATTACTTAAAATGAAATTGTTTGGGTGAGTTTATCATTTTGTCCTTAAAAAATAGCCTCAACTCAATAGGAGGACTGAATTGAACCTGAGTTGTCCGTTTTTGGGTCATATTGAGACTTTTACCAATTAAGAGGCCACATCGAAATTAGGTGACAACATAGAGGGACAATTTTGTTATTCTGCCGTTTTATATATATGTATATATATAACCGTTCTTTAATGTACTTATTAGTAAATTAATTTTTTTCTTATTAACTAGCGAGACAAAGAAGGCATTTCAAAAGCATTAATTAATTTTCAGCTTTTTTTAAACATGTGCTTTTAGCCAAAATATTTACTTATTAAGAACATATTTAGAGGATCACTAAACACTAAAATGTTTCCATATTTAATTTAAGAAAAGTACTTTTATAAGATAATTAAACTAGTGTTTAGTTATAAACTTGTAAAAGTACTTTAAAAACAATAAAATGTGTTGTATAAACTATTAATTTTTCTTTAATAATTTAAGGACTAATCAGGAAATTGTGTTTTGACCAAAAGTGTTTTTGCAAAAAGTATTAGTTTTCTACTTATACCTAAGTATTTTTTGGTCAAGATTTCTATTTATTAAACATATTTTTAGAGAATCACCAAATATTAAAATATTTTCATATTTAATTTAAAAGTGTTTTTATGCTATCAAACCTATTCTTTCCATGAAAGAGGCTTTCAAATGATGGAGACAATCATCTATACTCAAGCTCAAATTAATAAAAATCATCCACATGCTTTGAAGATAAATTTTTGATTACTTACAGATGGTTTAGTTGAACAGAATCGTTTTAGGACGAAATGGAATGATGGTTGAAATAGAAATCAAATTATAATGGAATCAAAAACAAACCCATCATTCATGCGTTCGGTACATTACTTAAAAATTATATCGTAATAGAATGAAATAGAATGTAATAACCAAAATATCCTAACTAGCTATATATATAATATCCAAAATAAGTATAATACATATTAATATTTATAATACTATATATATATATATATATTATATCCATATATAATATTATTATATTATAATATAATATAACATAAAATAAATATAATATATAGTAATACATATAATATAATATTAGATATTCTATATATTTATATATATGTATAATTATAATATAATATAAAAAAATATAATACATATTAAAAATATAATATTATATATATTATACTATATATTAAATATATATTATTATATGTTATAATATTATGTATATTTAATATTTATTATTATTATTATAAACATATAATAATTTATATCTAATATCTAATATAATATATATCATATATTTATTTTATCATATATATTCTATTAATATAATATGATATAAAATGAATATAATACCTATACATACATATATATATATATATATATATATATATATATATATATATGGGTGATGACAATTTTGTCTTAACATTTTTTTTTATTTCTTTACTCATTGGAATCGCGATTGTAATGTATAAAGGAAACGCAATTCCGTTGGAATGGTCATTCTGACCAAACTTAACATACCAAAGGTCGAAAAAGAATACTTCATTCGTTGGTCGGAATGATCAATCCTTTCCGCCCTCAATTCCTTCAAAGAAAACAGCCCATTGGTTATAGTCACTTTTCAAAATAACATTAAAAAAGGTCATTGATAATGTCAAAACAATAATTATATTACCAGAGTAATAAATATCAATGAAAATACAAATTATTATTAAAATAAAGGATAAAAGTGTCATTAAATATATATTTACTCTTGTAACATAAATATTGCTAAGACATTATCATAGGTCTTAAAAATACTGATATGAAAATATCAATAACCGATTGAAGCTTTATTTGAGTGAATCTATGATTGTATAATGTTAGGGTATAGGCCAACTATTTGTAGGTAATATGATTTCGTTGGATTTGGTACACAGATTAGTAGTAGAAATAGATCTGCCTTTCCTCCGCTACACGGATTGCAAGATTTGAATTGAACCATCACTTCTGGCTCGCCATCGCCAGTCTCTTAGAGCGGTACTAGAACCTGGTTGAAATCTTCTAGCTCGATGACATCAATGGAGAGATCCGTTCGAACCCAACTGCTCTCATTCTACCGACTGCCTCTGCCCCTGTGGCGCATCTCCGACGAGTCCGTCAAGCTGAAGAGTCTCCTTAACAATAACCGGAACAACGCATTTTGTGGGCCCTTAACCTCCTTTGACTAGAATGAAGCAGAACCCCGACGAATTGGCGACCTGTATAATTTAGGACACAGAGGGAGAGAGAGAGAGTGAGAGAGAGAGAGAAATCGTGGATACCCAGTTGAAACTAAATGGCCACATCACGTTTGAAGTTTGAATATTCAATTCAAGTTCATTTGTTTTTTATTTCGTTTTTGATTGATGAATTAGGCTGAAGGTTCCATTCCATTTTTCTTTGGTGTTTGAATTGTGGTGCATATGTGATTTAATGATTTTTATGATATTTAGGTAGCTATTGAATTGGATCTGTTGACAAGTTTGGTGAATTAAAAATTGTTGTTTTCTTTTTCAAAAATGAAAATGAACTGTGGGTTCATGAATTTTTTCAGTTTGATTAGTTTCAATTGTTAGATTATAATTCAAGTGGATTATATTTTTAATTTTATGTTTTATGTGGTTGATTATTGTGTGTATTGGTAATTTGTTCTTAGCATGTGTGCGTTCTTAGTGTATTAGTGTGTGTGTTTGAATTTGTATGTGTGTGTTCTTGGTGTGTTAGTGTGTGTTTTAATTATTTTGATATTTATTTGTTTTATTTTATTACTTAAAATGGAATTGTTTAGGTAAGTTTATCATTCTGTCCTTAGAAAAAGCCTCAACTTAGTAGGAGGACTGGATTGAATTCGAGTTGTTCGCTTTTGGGCCATATTGAGAGTTTTACCAATTAAGGGGCTATATCGAAATTGGGTGACAACTTGAAGCGACAGTTTTGCTATTCTGCCTTTTTTTATATAATAAAGTTGTTCTTTAATGTACTTATGAGTAAATTAATTTCTTTGTTAGTGAGACAAAGAAGGAATTTCAAAAGCATTAATTAATTTTCAGCTTTTTTTAAACGTGTGCTTTTAGCCAAAATATTTACTCATTAAGAACACATTTAGAGCATCACTAAATACCGAAATGTTTTCATATTTAATTTAACAAAATTACTTTTATAATAAAATTAAACTATTGTTTAGTTATAAACTTGTAAATGTACTTTTTAAGAAAATAAAATGTGTTGTATGAACTTTTAATTTTTCTTTAATAATTTAAAGACTAATCAGGAAATTGTGTTTTGACCAAAAGTGTTTTTTGTAAAAAAGTACTAGTTTTCTACTTATACCTGAAGTGTTTTTTAGTCAAGATTTCTATTTATTAAACGTATTTTTAAAGAATCACCAAATACTAAAATATTTCCATATTTAATTTAAAAGTGTTTTTACTCTATCCAACCTGTTCTTTCCATGAAAGAGGCTTTCAAATGATGGAGACAATCATCTATACTCAAGCTCAAATTAATAAAAATCATTCACATGCTTGGAAGAGAAATTTTTGATTGCTTACGGACGTACGGTTTGGTTGGACGGAATCATTTTAGGACATAATGGAATGATGGTTGGAATAGGAATCAAATCATAATAGAATCGGAATCGAACATATTATTTATACGTTTGGTACATTACTTAAAAATTGTATTGTAATGGAATAAAATAGAATGTATGACCGAAATATCCTAACTAACTAACTAGCTATATATATATATATATGGATCAAAAATGGACAAATAGCATCCTTACCCTCCATTACAATAATCGATGGCCTGGATTTAAAAAGAAATCACGCCGTCAGCCAGAATTTCTAGCGGGCTGGATTAAAATCTTTTTTGGACGAATATGCCCCAGTCAGTCAAGCCAAATCAGAAGTCAGTCGAGCCAAATCGCAAAAAAATCAACATGTTCGCTAGAATGTCTAGCGGATTACTGCAGCAACAAAAAACTTGAAATCGTCCTATTCCTGCAGCAACACGTCCGCTAGAACTTCTAGCGGACGACTTACTTACTGACCCATCAGCAACAGGCCTATTCTTGCAGCAACATAAAATCCTACAGCAACATGAAATCGTGCAACAGTCCTATTCCTGCAGCAACATGAAATCCTACAGCAACATGAAAACATGAAATCCTACAGCAACATGAAAACATGAAATCCTACAGCAACATGAAATCCTAAAAACACATGAAATCCTACAAACACATGAATTCCAATCAAACCTAAACATGCAGCAACATGAAATCCAACAAACCTTGCAACCTAAATATGCAGCAACATTAAATCCAATCAAAACATGACAAATCCAAATTTAAACATAAACCTGCAACATGAAATCCAAATTTAAACATGATTCCAAATCCAAAAGTCCAACATTCCAAATCCAAATCAAATTTAAACCTAAAACTGCAGCAACATGAATCCAAATTCTAGCGTGATTCCAAATCCATAATTCTAACATGCCAAACATTCCAAATCCAAATTTAAACCTGCAACAACATGCCAACAACAAATCAAACAATCCAAATCTCCAAATCCAAATTAAACATTCCAAATCAAATCAAACATGCCAATTGCAGATCAAACACAAATACATCCTGCTAGAAATTCCAAATCCTATATTCCAACTTTCCAGCGCTGAATCAAACATTCCAAATAGTCCAAATCCGAGTCAACATAAGAAAATTTATGGTCATAATTCACTTGCAAATCCGAGTCAACATAAGAAAATTGTGCATCATAATTCCAAATCCGAGTCAACATCAATAATTATTATTATTTAATTTAAGAACATAACAAAATTATATTATAAAAACCCACTATATAGGAGATAGCTGCTGTATCATACTTAATAATATTTTGGCCATACGAAGTTTACCAAAATATTATATTCGGGTTCAATTGACATCAAGGAAGAAAACTACACAATCAATCAAACAAGTCTTTGCAACTCAAAATCTTCGTGGTAAGTTTTCAAATATGGCTGAAGATATGTTTAATTCTAATTCTATAAATTCTTCTCATGATAATATTGACATTGATAATATTGGTGTTCGTAATATGAACCAATCGCATATTAACGATTCAAATACTCCGTATGAGGGTCAGATTTTTTCTACTATCCAAGAGGTGGAAGAATTTTATAGAACCTATGCACGTAGTAGTGGATTTGAAATAAAAATTGGGGCAAGTCATAAATATGCTCGCTCCAACAATTTGTCCAACAAACGTTTTACATGTAACAAAGCTAGAAAACCAAATGAAAGAAAGAAACAAGACGTTGATGAAGTTGACGGTAGTAAGGTCAAAAGAAAAAGGGATTCAATAGGTCGCACGATGTGCAAAGCTATAATGTTTGTTGTTCATCTAAAGAAAGAAGATATGTGGAAAGTTTTAAAAATTGAGTTGACTCACAATCATGATTTGGTGACTCCGAGTACGAAAAATTTCATTCAAACACGGAAAAATATAACTCCTGTTGCTCGAACTTTAATCGAAACTTTAAACAGCGCTGGAGTTGGGCCAAGTAAAATGATGAATGTTTTTACTGAAATAAGAGGAGGGATGGAAAATGTCAGTTTCAGTGATAAGGATATTCGGAATGTTGTGCGAGATATAAGACGTGACACAATAGATTCAAACGATGCCCAAACAGCATTGCAGTATCTGAAAAAACTTTCTGCAGAAAATCCTCTATTTTTTTCCGATATCAAACGAGATGAAGATAATCGTATCGCATGCATTTTGTGGATAGATTACCGATCAATGATAGCTTACAAAAATTTTGGGGATGTAGTGACATTTGATACAACTTATCGGACGAACAAGTATTCCATGCCGTTTGTTCTGTTCACGGGGGTAAATCATCATTATCATTCCATCTTGTTTGGTTTTGCACTGATTAAGGATGAAACAGAGGATACTTTTGTATGGGTTTTTGAGACTTGGCTTCAAGCGATGAACAACAAGGCATCGGTTACCATTATAACTGATCAGGACAAAGCTATGAGTAATGCGATTGCTAGGGTTCTTCCTGAAATACACCATGCACTTTGCACATGGCATACTAGTAACAAATTTCCAGAGAAATTACATACATTGTATGAAGAGTACCCAACATTTAAACATGATTTTAATTAGTGTGTGTATAAATCGTTGACTGTTGCGGATTTTGAGGAGCAATGGGAAAAGCTGATGATAGATTATGAACTGCATGACCATGATTGGCTCCAATCACTTTATGAGGTTAAGCACAAATGGATTAAGGCGTACACAAAGAAATTTTTTACAGCGGGAATGACGACTACATCTAGGAGTGAGGGAATGAACAGTTTATTCGATGACTATGTGAATGCGACAACGAGTATCAAGGAATTTATCGTAAACTCAGAAAAAGTCATTGAGAAGTAGGTTATGAGAGAGAGAAAAGCTGACTACACAACTTGTCATCGGACGCGAACTATGACTCTTGAATCACCGTTGGAAACGCATGCAACAGATGTTTATACAAAGGAGATGTTCAGACGCTTTCAGATTGAGATTTTAAAATCTCATAAGTACATAATGCACAAGCTTCAACATCTAACAACATCGGAAACGAAGTCGTATGCAGTGTACAAGGCAAACACCATCGAAGATTCAGATATGTACTTTATGGTTGTCAGTAATGTTCTAAATGAAGATATAAGTTGTAATTGTCAAAAATTTGAACATTCTGGTATGCTTTGTAGACATATTCTAAAACATATGATTGCCAAAAGTACTAGAAAGATACCTGATAAATACATTTTAAGTCGGTGGTGTAGAGATGGTAATAAAGTGAATGCTGAATTGCCAAAGATTTTGACTGAAATGTCCAATTACGAGGAATCTCAGACGTCGCGATACAATTATTTGGTGAGGATGCTCTTACGATTAGCTTCTATAAGATCATGCTCAATTAATGGTTTTAAGCATGTCGTACAGTTGTGCATTGACAATCAACCCATTGTTGAGAAATTTGACCCGGATGAAATTAATGTAAAATTGGTTCCAGAAATTCGAGTAGAAGATGATGAGCCCGTTGAAGATGAGCCGTTATTGGATCCTGTTTGTTCGCAAACAAAGGGGCACAAGAAAGCTACAAGAATAAAGAGTGGGATCGAAGAGGCTGCGAGTCGTAAGCAACTGAGAAAGTGTGCAATATGCAATATGATGACCAATCATGATAAGCGGAACCACTACAAAGTTATGGGCCAAGAAAAGCCGAGTGTTTGAAGTTATTTTTATATGAGGTTGTATGATTATTAAATTGTTAAACTATTTGATTTTGGTCATATAATTTGATTTATGACGATGGTTTATTTATTTTTGGTTACATAATATTTTAATTTTGCTTTTATATGGGTAATAAACAAAATAATCCAGTATAATGTGAGGTTTTTAGAAGGTTATCTTAGCAAATACAACCCTGCTCTTTTAATTACAGTTCTCGTTCTCCCGCGAACAAAATAACATAACTACACAGTAATGAAGCTTGTGATTTTGTTGAATGACATATTTTTTCTCCTCAGATAGCTTAGACATAAGCACCCTTCTTTAGATCCGAAGGAGAATACTCAAACTACAACCGAACAATATTAGTAGCATCTAAATGAAGCAAAGAAATGTACAAATTATTCTGCTTTTGGTTGCTGAACACAGCAGCACAACAACCTTCACAGCAGCAAAACAATAAACAATACCAACAATTTGGAGCTTAGAACCGATTGATACCAGTGAAACCATGTTCCCCAGCACAACAACCATATACAAACTGAAAACATAGAAAGCATTTTAGTAAAACCGTCGACTATAAACCTTGTTGCAAGCTATTAGTCAACACCAAATAATTATATATTTCTAAGACCAGTTACACACCTGCTATATCAATGGCATACTGAATTATTTCAATGAATGCTTTGACCTCTACACCCTCTAATCTAGGTGTTAAGATAAAAATAAAAAAGGATTCCAGATTTAATTGAAAAGTAATGCAAAGTGGTTCTGGTTCTAACTTCTGGACACAAAAATGCCAACGGTAGTGGTTGCTCATGTTCAAAGCTACTTACCAAATATTCAAGAAGTTATTTATCACTGCTCGTTTTTGCCTCTGCAATGTCGCAACATCCCTTTTCAGCTAACTTCTTTAATGATCTGCAATTGGATAGATACTTTCATTTAGGACGTGAATAGAGAACGTTACCAGCAGGTGATGAAACATGAAGCATAACATATCTTAAAGATAAATATAAGACATCAAAGTTTATCTTTCTTTACCCTTATGATACACTTCTGGAAACTCATTTTTTAGATTGTTTTTCTTTATAACATCGTAAGCATATTTCAACAGCAACCTATCAAATATTTTCTAACCTGATATCAAATATTTCAAGTATCTTTATAAAAATCCTTTCATCATGGCCATTTCCCCCAACAGTGCTAAGAAATAGTTATTGTTTTTAGAAAACGACGAAGAGCAGATAGTATCAAGTGACTGAATCCTTCACAATATAATTCGAATATAGGCAAGACATAGAGGCAACGAGCAACAAAAAGAGTTGGTCCAGGTTTTGGAGCATTATATAGAACTTGATGGATTGTTTGCTGAAGAGAACGAAATTTTGTTGTTGCCTTGCATGTACCTATAAGAAAATCACAGGTATATGTAAATGTGTGCATGTGTACAAACTGAATAAATGAAACCATAACAAGATATAGCAATACAACACAAACTGAACCATGGCAATACAAAGCAATAGAAACCACACAAACTTAAATACGCAATGCTTAGAACGACATCCACTTTTACAAAACTACAAAAATGGAATCATTTTGAAACTATTTACATTCTCTAGTCTTCATTTGAATCCGAAGATATAGTTTGGTCGTTACAAAGATATTTTTTAGGAATGTCTCTGGTTTTGCACATCCTAAGCTCATGTGCTATTCTAAATCTAAAGTTATAAGCCTCGTTAGGAGTCCACCTCGGTTCCTTCATGATGTTTATCCGGTGCAAAAAGAAATCTACGTACTTTACAACATATACTCCACAATCGTCTGAATTCCATTGTCTCGGCCTATTCATACACACTTCAACTTTAGGCTTTGATCTTGGCCACTTTGCTGTAGGATTTGCCAGACGAAGCAATAAAGGAATTAATTCCACCTATCAACCACAAAACAATCATTTAATTCCCAACATACAATATATGACTGTGTGATGACAAGCAAAAACAAGTAATATATTAATGAACTCACCACAACCGCAAAGAAATTTTGGTATAATTGTGACAATAGCATTAATGGTTTGTCATCATAAAGTGGGTCAAATAGCATTACTTTCCACTTGTTACACTCCAAATAAATAAGCAGAAATGGCTGTTGCTTTCATTGAAGACTGGAACGAATATGTAATGACACTCATGTATTGGGGCACCAACTGAAGGATTGATGTAACTTCTTAAAAATTTGCGTGTGGTTGCGTTGCTTACTCCGACACTCGGTAAGTTTTGGGTGCCCAACTCCGCAAAGTACGTTGGCATGAAATAAAACCGAGCCCATCGTTGGATACCTTCATTCCACATCTTAGCTTCTCTGTCTCTGAACAACAACAAATATGCATCCAATACATGCGCCCATAACTAACCATTGGGTCTCAGACAGTTCACATCCTTAAACTCTAACTTATATAGCCCACCAGGATGGATATGAGGAAAGTATGACGGGTCGTGAATTGGAATAAACCAATGGTGATTTAACCAAGTGATTTTCTTAATCTTTAAGTACTTAACAAAGTGAGTGTGCTTCGTTCCCTCTCTCTTTCTAACCGGCAATTTCCTATTGTGTTGAGTAGAAGGGCCAGCGCTGGGCTGAGTCTCTTGAGCCGTAGGCTGGGATCCTGTCATGTCAATCTCCATTTGTACAACTTCAGGTTGTGTTGGATTTGGTTTGGTTGGAACCCCTCTATAATCATTCATGAAAGGCTGGTACAGTGTATTGAACCATATCTCATACATGGTTCTTAACTCAGGTGGCTGATCAATTGAGATAAACTTTTCAAATCTATCTTTTGCAGTCTCAATCTAGAAAGTAAAAAAAACAAAAAATATATTAGTAAAATAAAGTACAATACTAAATATTTTAAATTGAACAACTTACAGTATTTACAGCCACATATTGGTCAATGAATGCCCGTGGCTTATAATCTTCCCCTTGACGCCTTAAGGGTCGAGGATGTGTATGCGTCTCTGAGTAATTCCTCTGTACCATATCATATAATTCTCGATAGATATCTGCTCCAAAGCCTCCAACACTTGCCCTTCTAAACTCTCCATGTAGGCCTCCCACAATCGAATATAATTGGCCCTATGATTTTCATAATTTATTCTCTCAAACAGTTTATGTTTCTCCCTCAATCCCACCATGTTTTCAGCATTAGAAGGATACGACTGTAAATATCCAAATTGCCTCATAAATCTGTCAGGCATTTGAAACTCAATGATGTCGTAATGTATCAGAGGTATACGAGCGGCTCCACCTAACCTTGCCTCAAAAAAGTCCCAAGCCAAACGTTTATCAAATAACTGATATGGACGCCACACCCCATCTGTTTCCAACATATTATCAAACTCTCCTCGGTAAAACAGAAGATGGTGATGTGGATTTTTTTGGTGCTGATAATGTTTCAAATTAGGATCAAAAGAGGAGTATGCCCAAGATAATGCCCTAGGTATCAACTTTTGGGACTTAGGCCTAGGGGTAGGATGCCCAATGTTGAACCTTTCATGAGCCCACATCATAAGAAGGGTTGCATATCCTGCAAATTTTTTCGATGTTTTGCGAGTAGCATCATGCAAACCCCTATACAAATAGCTTAAAACTGTTGCCCCCCAAGCATATGTAACTATGTCTTCCAATCTTTCTAATAACAACAAATATCTAGGATGTACAATATTTTTACTCTTGGTTGGAAACAAAATAGCACCACACAAGTACAATAGATATGCCTTAGTGTGTTTTACTACATCATCTGCAGTAGCATCATCAGGTACTTGTCCATATCTATGTCTTAACCAAGGCAAACTTATGCCCCCCCTTTTATAGCATTGTTCCCAGTCATCTATTGCAGTTTGTTGCCCCAAAACCCTTACAAAATAGCTTTTGGGATGTTCTAGTATTCCTCAAGTCAAAGGTTTTCCTAATATGGGCAACCCGAATAAAAATCCTACATCCTCTATAGTAATGCTAATCTCTCCACAATTTAAGTGAAACGAATTTGTTTCACTTCTCCAACGCTCAACTAGAGCAGATACAAGAGATGCATCAATCTTTGACATTATAGCTTGATGACAAAATATACCAACACCTAATTGTTCCAGTAGATATTCTTGTTGTTCAGTCAAGTTCCATTCTGTTAATTTTGTAGACATCTGACAAATTTCTAACACACCCCTATCCTACAAGTCAAAAAACATAAGAACATAAATTGTCACATCATGAATTTGTCTAACAAAACTTTAAGAATGTGAGAGTTGTTATACATTAATAAACTTACAATATTTTGTCACAAGTCTGACGATACGTGATTTTCTTGGTCCCATAAGACAATAGGATTAAAAGGTCCGGGATTAATATCCATATCTTACCTAAACATTCATCATAATGTCAAGTATTAAACAATTTATAAAAAATCCCATCAAACTAGGATATGACCAAAATGACAAATATAATAAACAAAAATATCAAATATTATACGTATGCATGAAAATACTAAATAAATAAAAATAAAAATAGATAACAAAGTCCAACCACATGTTTCAAGTACTAAATAAATTCAATTTTTACTCCATGCACGTGTTCTAAGTAATCAATCATGGTCCTTGGACAAATATACTTGGTCCATTATTGACACTAAAAATCAGTCATGGAACTCGGAGTAAATACATTCAATTTTTACTTAATTTGTCTCTCTTTGAAAGCCTTCAAACTACTCCCTTTATATATAGATCTTCTATGTACATACATATATAGCTAGGGTTTATCATTTCTTCTTGTTCTTCTTAATTATTCTTAAATTTGTATCCTCCATCGATCAATAATTAATACAACAAACTAGCTATGTCCATGGATTTGGTACAACCATCTGAGCATCTCTGTTACGTCCGGTGCAATTTCTGCAACACTGTTCTTGCGGTATAATTTTAATTAAATTATCTTTGTAATAACCATGCATCAAAATCTCTCTAGCTCTCCCTCCATCGATCGATCTCTCAAAGCCCAGCTTCACACACAGTGACATTTAATAATAAGTTGCATGTACTGTTGTGTATACTATATATTATCTTATTTATCTCAATCAACAATATTATCAAGTATCAACATATATTTGAATCATACTTGCTAAAACTAATTAAGAGCAATGCATATACAAAATGCTACCATGGTTTATTTTTTTTCCTCCAAATTTTTATTTCTTAATTTTTCAGTGAATTCGATCTTTCCTTTAATTAGTATCAATAGTATACTGTTTAAATTGCAGAAAGTGATCGATAGCACGGGAAGGATTATTCTTTTATACTATAAACTCATGCATCACAATCATTGAACCCACAAAGATAGATGGGTTCCCAATTAACAGTTTTCAATTCTGAACCTCATAGCATCTATTTTGAAAAAAGATATATGGGTTCCCAATTCTTAACCTTAAAATTCGAAAAACTCACTGATTACAAGTTAATTTCGCCGCTGAGATTGTAGCTCGCTGCTGAGATTGTAGGGAGGAATCGCCACTGAGGATCGCTGTTGGGGGTTTCGCCGCTACCTAATATTGTCGTCGCCGGTCACTAGCGAGGATCGTTGTTGGGGGTTTCGCCGCTACCTAATATTGTCGTCGTCGGTCGCTAAGATTACAGTCGCCGCTGAGAATCGTCACTTGCCGCTGAGGATTGCTAATCGCCTTTGAGATTGCAGGATACAAAATTAGGGCTGTAGTTTTGCCCCAAATGTTTAACGTGAAAGTAACAGTCCGTCCGCTAGAAATTCTAGCGGACGCGGTCAACATTAAACCATGACTTCTTCGCCTTAGTGGGGGCATAATCGTCCAACAAACTATTTTAACCAGTCCGCTAGAAGTTCTAGCGGACGCGCAGATCCATTTTATAATCCAGGCCATTAATTATTCTAATGAAGGGTTAAGATGCTATTTGCCATATTTTGATTCATAGCAAATAGATGTTATGAATCATTGGCTTATATATATATATATATATATATATATATATATATATATATATATATAAGGGAAGTGACTTATAGCAAACGTTTGCTATGGACTCTATTCCAGCAAACAGATCCCTCATCGTCCAATTGAAGATCTAAGGGTCGAGAAGAACTAGGGCATGGGCCCGACCGCTACTAGGAGTAACGGCCAACGAAACTTCTACTAGCAGCCAGGGAAATGACTAGAAATGATTAAATTGCCCTCAAATTTATGTCGGATTTTAGCCTGACTGCTAGTAGGAGTAACGACCAGGCTAAACGGTGTCGTGTTGGATTTTATCCTGACCGCTACTCCTACTAGCGGCCAGGAAAAACGACGTCGTTTTATTTATGTTGAATTCTATGTTAGATTTTAGCTTAGCCGCTACACCTACTACCGGTCAGGCTAAACGGCACCGTTTTGGCCGCTAGTAGGAGTAGCGCCCAAACGACTAGTAAAACCCACATCTACATCTTCATATCTGATTTCTAACATAAGTGACTCCATACGCATCCATTTTCTAAGTAGTTGTAGAAATCTAGCTTCAGAGAGAATTTGCTAAGCTTTGAAGAAATTAGTTGTTCATGCAATTAATTTTGGTAAGTGTTCATCAATGGCTTTTATCATGCTACAAAAATATTTTTATCTAGTTCTTCTGAATCTCTTGCTAGTTTAGATTGTACAAATGCGTGCATTTGAGTTTGTTAATGATGCTGAAAGTAGTAAACCCGAGATAGTCCCTTATGTTGGTCAATTCTTCTCTAAGTTGGAAGAATCTAAAATTTTTTATAGATCCTGTACACAAAATGCATCTAAGCCATAATTGTTATCGTCTCCACCGGGCGACCACGACCAGAAAAGCAACACCTCCACGCGCCGACACGTGACACTTTTTTCTCACGACGATTGTTCCGGTTGACTCGTCTCTCTTCTCTCGACACATGTGCAGTAGTTGTGCACTTGGGTTCTCTCGGTTTCTCGTTGTTCGGTACGTTTGGTGTTGCTAATTGTTCAGTCATTGGAAGTGATTTCATTAAAAGTACTGTCAGTTTTGGTATCCTGGTTGAATTGTTTCCTTGGATATTCTTGTTGCACTTGTTATTTAATATGACAGAAGCAAGTATTGTTACTAGTGCTCTTACTCCTCAGGAAATAGTTGCATTTTGGACTCTTATGTCCAATTCTGCCGCTTATGCTGCTAGTGCTCCTAGTGCCTCCTCTAACTATGCTCAGTCGGGTATAATTTTTCATGCCCTTAATGTAACAACTGCCAATTCTGCTTGGATTATTGACTTCGTGCATTCGAACACATGACTGGTTTGTCAAATCTCTTTACCTCTTATACTCCTTATTCTGGAAAAGATAAAATTATAGTCGCTGATGGTTCGCTTTCCTATCGCAGGGAGAGGTTCTATTATTTGTACTCCTACTATATCTTTATCCTTTGTTCTTCATGTTCCTTCATTCACTGCAAAGTTATTATCTGTTTAATGTCTCATGAAATCTCTAAATTATTCAATCACATTCTTTCCTTCTCATTGTGTTTTTTAAGACTTGGTGACGGGGCAGAAGATTGGTAGTGGTAGTGCAATTGGTAGCCTATACTATCTAGATGTTCCCTAGTCTAATATATTTTTTTGTCGAGAAAAGGACTACTACAACTCTTCAATCCACTTATAACTCTAGTCTGGTTTTCCTCCATCAGTGGCATCGTCATCTAGGTGAGAGTTGTCGTTTACACGTCAAATTAAACCTTACTATTACTCTACTAACACAAAAATCAGTATAGTGACAAGCAAGGATCGATCCCACATAGAGTGAATTTATCTTTGTTTATTCTATTGTTTTCTAAATCAAAATACTACTAAATATAAATTGGGGAGTTTTGGATTGAATTTATTAACTAAAGTGACAGAAAATATTTAATAAGAATAATCAATGAATTAAAGACTTCAGTTCTTCAGTTCAGTATCGCCTTTTTACGATCAATGGAATAATCTAGTTATACAATATTTATCCTTCAATGAAATTAATAACCCTCGCTAATTATCCAAAATTCTCCTTAAGTTTTAGATCCAATGTGACAATCTCCCCAAGAGACCCTAACTATCATACAATCCAAAACTATCAGTCTAGATTTAATATAACAGCAGCATGAAGAATTAGAGAATTAGGTTATTCCAAGCAACAATCACACAATCAAGGATTATTTAACTTGCCTTCTGATAATCTTAGCAATACTCAAAAGCTTGTCCACAATTATGCATCACTAATCGCTACTTATGATCAGATATAATATCGTTTGCTTAATACTATACCTTAATCTAGCAGATGATATCAATCAGATTAATCTAACTGGCTATATCAAATCAATCAGATAGAATAATATGCAATCAATTAAAACAGATTATCAGAATAAATTTCATGCAAACTCGATCAAACCATTAATTATAAAGAAGGTTCAACATCCCTTAGAACTGAAAATAAAGAGCTTAGCTTGACATGCCTTTAATCTTGCTCCAAAACTAGGGTTTGAAGAAGTAGTCCTAAAACTTGACTAGGAATAATTTCTGCCCCTTATGCTGCTAGTGCTCCTGTTGCCTCCTCTAACTATGTTGAGTCAGGTATAATTTCTTATGACCTTAATGTAACAACTGCCAATTGTGCTTGGATTACTGACTCCGTGCATTCGAACACATGACTTGTTTGTTAAATCTCTTTACTTCTTATACTCCTTGCTCTGGAAAAAGATAAAGTTATAGTCGCTGATGGTTCTCTCTCCTATCTTAGGGGGAGGTTCTGTTATTTGTACTCCTACTATATCTTTATCCTCTGTTCTTCATGTTCCTTCATTCACTGCAAAGTTATTATATGTTCAACGTCTCATGAAATCTCTAAATTGTTCAATCACATTTTTTCCTTCTCACTGTGTTTTTCAGGATTTGGTGACGGGATAGAAGATTGACAATGGTAGTGCACTTGGTAGCCTATACTATCTAGATGTTCCTCGGTCTAATATATTTTTTTTCGAGAAAGGGACTACTACAACTCTTCAATCCACTTATGCTCACACGATAATATTTTTGTTCTGATAATATCAATCACAATAAATAAATAAATATATAGGTTCTATCATTTAAATTATTGATAAGGTTAATTAATTTTTTACATTATTTTTTATTATTCAATACATATTGAGTTAGTAGTGTTTATGCACAATTGTTTTATGCAGTTTGTGCATATAGAGTTACTCATATTAAGTGGCTTAATAAGATAAGGATTTAGTAAACTTATCAATATCCCACGTATGTATTAAGCGTATAAATAAATATTTTTTTTCATAATGTTGTTGATCTCTTTGAGAGAAGTAATAAAATGTAAATCTCCTTCCTTGTTACATCACATAAAACCAGATTTCGTATATATTAGTAGAATACATTTTCTTAAATAAGCCCTCCTAAGTGAGAAAGATAATAGTGGTACTTTACTCTTTTTACTCTTATAACTAGGGCTGTCTGTTTGCTAAGGGTTGTTAATGAGTTGTACTATTTATTATCTTAGGTATTAATTTCACTATGCACTATTAATCTTAAGATAATATAATAACTCAAAATTAAATTAAATTTACCATAGATTACTTTTTAGAAACTTAAGTAGTAGTCCAACATATATACCAATGTGCAACTTAGTGTTTAAGGATAAAATTAATACCATTATTTTCTTTGTTACTTTGAAGAGGTTGCTTGACAATGTAATATGCTAATCTGCAACTTGGGGTTTAAGGATAAAATTTGATTATTTTAATACAACTATAAATAAACCACTGGTCTATTTGGCTAGACTTGCAAATTGGTGAGGTAATGTCTGATCCATGTTTATTTTCTAATCCCCACTTAATTTTGTTTGACATTTCATTATTTAATATTGTCCCCTTCCTTATCATCTTAATTTTGTTTTACCAGGTACTACCTACATTGTTGAGGAACCGAGGTGAGTTTTACTAACCTTTTTTTTTTTTTGGAAGAATGTTCAACTAGTAAATGAAAATTTGTAACATAATTGTTCTTAATGATATTTAGTTTAGACAGAAATAATGTGAAATTTATAAATTTAGAAAAGGCTGTAAATTTAAAGTTATAAACAGACTTGTTCTTTGTTCATTATTCCTTGGTTTAATTAAAATATTTTCTCTATGCTGGAAATTTGAAGGGAGAGAAAAAATATTGACACTTTAAGAGTGCAACATTAAAGACATTAAAAGTTGTCGTAGAAGTTGAACTACTTCTCCATGTAGACAGGTTAAGCATATTTTCATGGTGTCTTGGTTGTAGGACTAACAAAAACTTTTGAGGATTTGACATTATTTGGCTTTAATTTTTTTTCCTTGTCACAAAATCCAAAATGAAGGAGGTAGAATGAGCATAACAGTGTTAGTTATTATGTTTCACCTATGTGCCTTTAATCAAACTTAATTAGCATGAACAGAAATTGTGTTGTGCACTTTGTTAATTTGTTCTTCTTTTTTATTTGACTGAGTTACTTATCTTTCCTTTCAAGTTATCAGGCAATTCCAAAGTAGTCTCTTAATTATCAAAATAAATACTTGCTTCCTTATAGTTACTTATTAGTTCCAATTCTGTTCCTTGCTAGACTTTTCAATAATTTTTAACGATGTATCTTTGTAATTTGATTATGTAAAAAATATCTCATTCACATAATTCACATGTTAGGGGGTGTTTGTTTAGAGCTGAATGGAGCTGAATGGCTGAATGACTGAATGACTGAATCGGTAAGTGCGTTTGTTTTGGTCTGAATGACTAAATCGGTTAGATGGTTGAGCTGAATGGCTAAGTCAGATTTTTTTGGCTGAATGAGTAAAAAAAATTAAAAAATTTTAAAAAAATATTAACTATTATATTAAGTAATATTAAATAATTTTACAACAAATTTGAATTTTTTTAGAGGGATAAAATAATAAAATTCTGTCATTCAGATGTTTCAGACAAATCAATTATTAAACAACTTTTTTCATTCAGATTCAGCTCATTCAGATTCAGATTCAGATTCATTCAGTTTTTATCAAACACCTCCTTAGTCATGAGAAGTGAGTATTTTATATCGTAAAGTTACAAAAATATCCTAGTTTGCAGTCACATGACTTGTGATACAAAATTAGTGAAAAGTCAATCCAAGTAACATAACTAACAAATGACAACCAAGTAACTACTCACTTTAGTAATTGACGGGCTACTTTGAAACTAGCCGGTAACTTGGAGGGAGAAATTTATAATACAGCCCTTTTGTTTTGGTTTCAGCATAACAATACCACTTTTAGCAAGAAAAGGGGAGAGAGAGGACAAAATGAATACAGTTGTTAGCAAAGATGACCTTGAAGTTCCATTGGAAATTTTGATAGGAGAACAGCTAAATGGATTAAACCCTATATCCCCATCTTGTTGCATCTATAGAGTTCCTTCTAATGTTCGCAAAGTTAATGAAAATGTCTACACCCCATTGGTGGTTTCTATTGGGCCTCTTCACCATAGGCGAAAGGAGTTGCAGCGCTGGGAAGACATTAAATTACATTATTTGCAGGCATTTCTTGGTCGTACAAACATTACTTTAGCTCATTGTATTGACGTGGTAAGGCAATGGGAAGAGGCAGCTCGAAACTGCTACTCAGAAAGAATCGATCTGAGTAGCAATGAATTTGTGAAAATGATGCTTGTGGACAGCTGTTTGGTGATTGAGATAATGTTGAGGTTGAGGGTTGGAGGCGAAGAAACAGAGTACTTGAGTAAACTTATGTTGACTTTGGAAATTCAAGAAGATTTGATCAAACTGGAAAATCAGCTTCCATTCTTTGTTCTCCATGGTATATTTCGCCTGGGCTTCGGCCACTTAGACGAAGACTTCTTCATCTTACTTTCCCTCGGATCCTTTGATAATATGTTATTAACTAAAGAAAATGATAAAAGTAGAGCGAAAACATTTGAACATGTGAAGCGCCACTTAGCATCAGGTTATAATATAAAACACTTGCTTGATTTGATAAGGTTATGTCACCTACCATCAAACCCAAGGGTGGAAAATACTAGTGGCACCTTCGTACGAATTCCTAATGCATCGGTGCTTCATGAGGCAGGAATGAAATTTAGAACCCGGAAAAGCATGTGTTCACCTCTAGACATGCAGTATAATGCTGGATTGCTGGAAATTCCTCAAATACAAGTAACCAGCGACGCAGAGTCTTTGCTTAGTAACCTTGCAGCACTGGAGTATTGTCATTATCCATCTGATACTTACATTATCGATTATATAACTTTCATGGACGCCCTTTTGGACAATGCGAAGGACGTGGATTTGCTTATTGATAATGGAATTATTGAGAATTGGTTGGTTAGTAGTGTCGCAGTGGCTTCCCTTTTTAAGAGCCTCAAGGCAGGAAATTATTTGACTAGTCCCTACTACTTTTCCAAGATATCTAAAGACATGAAGGAATATGCAAATGTTCCTCGGCACAAGTGGAAGGCAACCTTCAAACGTGATTATTGCAGCACCCCATGGATGATTGCTTCTACTGTGGCTGCGATTATATTGCTTTCCCTTACTCTAATTCAAACCATTTTCTCTGTAATTTGACCACACCCGACAATTATATCTGTTATTTTGATACATAAATTTGTACCACTTTATCTTCATTTGTTTAAAAGAATCCTGTCATTGTATTTGTTTCATTGTGTATTTCTTCATTTTTACTTTTTTTTTTGGAAGAATAACAAAACTTTCCCTCTGCGTTGCTACCCAATTTTGATGTGGCTCCTTAATTGGTAAAAATCTCAATATGACCCAAAATTGAACAACTTCGGGTTCAATTAAATCCTTTTACTGAGTTGAGGCTTTTTTAAAGACAAAATGGTAAACTCATTTCATTTTAAGTAATAAAATTAAACAAGTAAATATTAAAATAATTAAAATAGCAACTAATTAATTAACTAATATAATAATAACTCATAATTGAACCACATTAATAATTAAAAACTTATATTTATAATTGAAAAACAAAAAATAAAATAACTAATGCTTGAAAATAAATATTATTTTTAGAAAAATTAAAATTTAGAAGATAATAATTTATTTTTTTTGCAAAATAAGTAAAATTTCATATAAGGCAGATATTTACAACAACAACAAAAAAAAAAAGAAGAAAAAAAAAATAAAATGGCAGATTCTATTATTAAAAATACAAAAAATAAAAGACTTAACTCAAAAATACAAAACACCTTTAAAAAATATAAAACATCTTCACTTTTTCTTAAACAAAACATCAATACAAAATAAAATAAAAAACTAACTATTTGCAGGCAGGGCCGGTCCAAACTTTTTGGAGGCCTCAAGCCAAATTTTAAATTGGGGCCTTTTTTTAACCATTCAATTGGTAGGCCAAACTTGGTACAATAATGTGACTTGTTAAAACCTTCAGACCGAAGCCAACAAAGACTAGATCTAAGCCAATATACTTACAAAAAATAATCTTGATCTCTCTTCTACTTATAAAACAAAGATAAAACAAGAGATGTATATTAGACGATGTGGGACTTTGAAACAAAAATACATTTGAACCAAAAGACCTCTCATTCTTATAGCTTATTGTTAAACTTATGTTTCTTGTGGTGTCGATGTGGGACATTTGAAACAAAAAATACATGTGTAAAATGTCTTTGTTATATGTTAAAGACCGGCCATGTTTGCAGGTAATATGATTTCGTTGGATTTGGTACACAGATTAGTAGCAGAAATAGATCTGCCCTTCATTCGCTGCACGAATTGCAAGATTTGAACCATCACTTCCGGCTCGCCATTGCCAGTCTCTTAGTGCAGTACTAGAACCTGGTTGAAATCGTCTAGCTTGATGACATTAATGGAGAGATCCGTTCAAACTCGACCCTCTCATTCTACCGACTTCCTCTGCCTGTGGCGCATCTCCGACGAGTCCGTCAAGTTGAAGAGTCTCCTTAACAATAATCGGAACAACTAATTTTGTGGGCCCTTAACCTCCTTAGACTAGAACGAAGCAGAGCCTCGACGAATTGGGACGCCACCTGCATAATTTAGGACAGAGAGAGAGAGAGAGAGAAATCGTGGATACCCAGTTGAAACTAAATGGACGCGTCATGTTTGAAGTTTGAATATTCAATTCAAGTTAATTTGTTTTT
The DNA here is from genome assembly GCA_034770075.1 of Aralia elata. Lineage (NCBI taxonomy): Eukaryota > Viridiplantae > Streptophyta > Magnoliopsida > Apiales > Araliaceae > Aralia > Aralia elata. The sequence goes on from CM068386.1 coordinate 23,402,211, forward strand.
TATTTCGTTTTTTTTTTATGAATTGGGGCTGAAGGTTTCATTCCATTTTTATTTGTCGTTTGAATTGTGGTGCATATGTGATTTAATGATTTTTATCATATTTAGGTAGCTATTGAATTGGATCCGTTGAGAGGTTTGGTGAATTGAAAATTGTTGTTTTCTTTTTTGAAAATGAAAATGAAAATGAACCGTGGGTTCATGAATTTTTTCAAATTGATTAGTTTCAATTGTTAGATTATAATCCAAGTGAATTATATTTTTAATTTTATGTTTTATGTGGTTGATTATTGTGTGTATTGGTAATTTGTTCTTGGTATGTGTGTGTTTTTGGTGTATTATCGTGTGTGTTTGAATTTGTATGTGTGTTCTTGGTGTGTTAGTGTGTGTTTTAATTATTTTGATATTTATTTGTTTTATTTTATTACTTAAAATAAAATTATTTAGGTGAGTTTATCATTCTGCCCTTAAATAAAATAAAATTGTTTAGGTGAGTTTATCATTCTGTCCTTGAAAAAAAAGCCTCAACTCAACTCAATAGGAGGACTGAATTGAACCCGAATTGTCCGTTTTTGGGCCATATTGAGATTTTTATCAATTAAGGGGCCACATCGAAGTTGGGTGACAATTTGGAAGGACAGTTTTGCTATTCTGCCTTTTTTATATATATAATAAAACCGTTCTTTAATGTACTTATCAGTAAATTAATTTTTTTGTTATTAACTAGCGAGACAAAGAAGGCATTTCAAAAGCATTAATTAATTTTCAGCTTTTTTAAAACGTGTGCTTTTAGCCAAAATATTTACTCATTCAGAACACATTTAGAGAGGATCACTAAATACTAAAATGTTTTCATATTTAATTTTAGAAAAGTACTTTTATAAGATAATTAAACCAGTGTTTAGTTATAAACTTGTAAAAGTACTTTAAAAACAATAAAATGTGTTGTATGAACTTTTAATTTTTCATTAATAATTTAAGGCCTAATCAGGAAATTGTGTTTTTATAAAAAGTATTAGTTTTCTACTTATACCTGAAGTGTTTTTTAGTCAAGATTTCTATTTATTAAACATATTTTTAGAGAATCACCAAAACTAAAATATTTTCATATTTAATCTAAAAGTGTTTTTACGCTATCAAACTTGTTCTTTCCATGAAAGAGGCTTTCAAATGATGGAGACAATCATCTATACTCAAGGTCAAATTAATAAAAATCATTCACATGCTTTGAAGAGAAATTTTTTATTGCTTACGGATAGTTTGATTGGACGGAATCGTTTTAGGACAAAATGGAATGATGATTGGAATAGAAATCAGATTATAATAGAATCGAAATCAAACACATCATTTATGCGTTTGGTACATTACTTAAAAATTATATCATAATGAAATGAAATAGACTATAATGACCAAAATATCCTAACTAACTAACTAACTAACTAGCTATATATATATATATATATATATATATATATATATATAATATCCAAAATAAGTGTAATACATATTAATATTTATAATACTATATATATATATATATATATATATTATATTCATATATAATATTATTATATTGTATATCATAATATTATTATAATATAATATAATATAATATAATATAATATATAACAATACATATAATATTATATATTATATTAGATTTTCTATATATTTTGATTTATATATATAATTATAATATAATATAAAAATACATATTACAAATATAACATTATGTATATTTAATATATAATATATATCATATATTTATTTTATCATATATATTCTATTAATATAATATGATATAAAATAAATATAATACATATTCATCTAATATATATATATATATATATATATATATATATATATATATATATATATATATATATATATATATATATATATATATATGGGTGGGGGCAATTTTGTCTTAACATTTTTTTCCATTTTTTTATTCATTGGAATCGCGATTCCAATGTATAAAGGAAACGCAATTCCGTTGGAATGGTCATTCCGGCCAAACTTAACATACCAAAGGTCGAAAAAGAATGCTTGGTTCGTTGGTCGGAATGACCATTCCTTTCTGCCCTCAATTCATTCAAACACAACAGCCCATTAGTTATAGTCACTTTTCAAAATAATATTAAAAAGAAGGTCATTGATAATGCCAAAATAAATATCGCTGAAAGTACAAATTATTGTTAAAACAAGTGTCATTAAATGTATATTTACTCTTGTAGCATAAATATTGCTACGATATTATCAACAATCTTAAAAAACTGATATGAAAATATCAATGACCGATTGAAGCTTTATTTGAGTGAATCTATGATTGTATAATGTTAGGGTATAGGCCCAAAAGGCGCAATCTGACTCAACCAAGCTCAGGCCCAAGGATTGTTCAGTCCATACCTGCTCGGTGAATGGCGTGTTGAGGAAGACAACTCTACTGGTCATCTGTACGCGGCCCCCATTGGGCCATTCCTTGAGCAGTGCAAACACCCGTTGATGGAGCACCTCCCATTAACTCACATGGCCTTGTTCCTGATGTGACAGGTTGAAGGGACAACAGCCTGTACTATAAAGGAGAGCCTCAAATGATAAGAGAAGGTTTTTGAAACCCAATTAAGATTTACATATTTAAAATATATTTTAAATTTCTTAAATGTAATCTCATAAAGATAAAATTTTAATACATTTTGTCAAAACTCACAAACACAAAAAAAAAAAAAAAATTCTTTTATCTCAATCTCTTTTCTCAAATAAGTTTACTTTTTGTTCTTTCCTTCACCGTTCAAAACCACGATTGTTATGTGTTTTTCCCTCGTAACGGGGTTTTCTTTCCTTTTTATTGTGCAACGTACTTTATATCTTATTAAATTTGTATTCTCACCTATTTTGATGTGACATATACTTGTATAAAATAATTGTCGGAGACATATCGCATCCCGCATAAAATTAGCATATTTGCAATCACCATCACCGTAAGTGAAAATAATTCTCTACATAAAGAGAATTTAAACTCTAAAAAAGAAAAAAATGACTTTCACAAAAGTAGGAAAAAAAAATGAAAGATCTAACTTTAAATTAGGAGAAAATAAAATCCAAACAAACTTCCTTCATAAATAGAGAAACAAACAACATAAATTAATAATAACAAAAAGATTTGAGCGGGAGTCTTTTATCTAAATATGAAATTTTCGAGGCTAATGTAAGTATCAGAAGTTGTTAAGATCATTACGTATTTATACTCGTATTCCCTCTAAAACAGAGTGTAAAAAAAGAAGAAAAAGAAAAACTAACACACACAATGTTAAATTCCGAGTAAAATTTTCCAGTTTCTCAACTTTTCTCTCCAATTGCGTATATCAAAAAGAGGTAGCAGGAGCAGTGTTGAGCAATAATTTGCCAAACGATGTGATGCTACACATCCAGACCCGACTGCCCGTCAATTCTCTTCTCCGATTCCCAACCGTCTGCAAATCCTGGTATGCACTCATAGCTACAAGCACTAATTTCATCAATAATCACATCCATCAAACTCGAAGCAGCAGTAACAAAGATTGTGTTCTTTTAATGAAACGCATGATTAAAGCCAACCATAACAATTTCGAGATTTTATTTGTTTTTTTTCTCGAATTTATTACTCGTTCGAATCTGGGTCTGTCAAGTGCCTTTTTGAATCATCATTTGGAATATTTACCTTTTTGAATCATCATTTGGAGCTGAAATATGTTCGAATTTGAGCTGCATGTAATGGGTTTGTTTATTTAATTTCTTAGGATTATCCTTCTAGGGTTTATATTTGGAACCCATCTATGAATGGTGAATTCAGCTTCAAGGAGTTGCCCTTGTCTCCTACTTGTCCATCAACTGAAGTATGTAATCCTTTTGGTCATGGTGTAATTGGGTTTGGATTTGATTGCAAAAGTAATGATTACAAAGTTGTTAGGATTTGGTCTTTTCCCGGAAATAATGGTAATGATCGGAATTCGAACAAACTGGAGGTGTTTAGACTGGGTGATGATTTCTATTCATGGAGAGAGCTCGATCCCATGGGATGGGTTTTAGTCTCGCCAAGTTCTGGTATTTGCCCTCTTTATGTTAATGGGAAAAGTTACTGGGATATCCAGTTCTGTATTCCAGAGAAATTGGTTTTATTTGACTTTGCTGATGACGTATTTGAAGTGATAGAGCTGCCTAATGCAGGGATTGTTGGCATGGGTATGAGCAGTGGAATAAGATCGTGGTACTGAATGAATCTATTGCGTTGATCAGTTTTCCTCTCGAAGTAAATGATATGCTTTGAGGTTTGGCTGATGAACGGGGAACTTGATGGTGGTGTCCAAATTCTTGGACTAAATATATTACCGTGGAAATGCCGCGTTCAAATATGAGTCCTTTGAGATTGTTGGCAAATGGGGATGTGCTTCTTCAAGACAAGAAAATGCAGCTGAACTTGTACAACCCAGCTACTGGAGTAGTCAAATCTTGTGGAATTGAGTACTGTGGTTTACATGAACTTGTCATTTATAATGAGAGCCTGGCTTCATTTAAGGTAAGAGATGTGCTTCAGGAACATGACAATGAATTTGTGTAATACTTATGAACTACACTTCTGTATTCTCTGGTATTATGTTACCCCTTAAGTAATTAATATCTTCACTTTCTTTACTTTTTGAAATCTGCTATTACAAAATGTTGTTCACAATCTTTTTTTCCCCTTTCCACGTTCTTTCTCCTTTCTGACCTGAAAGTAAAATTAAAATTATTGTTCACCTCAGTTGTTATTTCTACAATGTTTAGTTGGTGTTGACTTTAAGCTATTGATGTAGTTTTGAACTTTCCATTTACTTGATGTTCTACTGGACTTGCACTTGGTGATTAATATAACCTTTTGTTAGAATTGTAAATATAGAAAGATATCTAATTATAGCTAATTAGATATCTTATCCCTTGATTGTAGCCTTGTAAATTATATCCCTTGATTGTAGCCTTGTAATTATCCTGTAATTATCCAAATGGTAGTATAAATACAATGATATGATGAGAAGGGAATTTACCTCTCATTCACCAATTCTCTGTATTTTTCTCAACCCTATTATAGGTTTCTACATGGTACCAGAGCCTGATCCGCTTATTCAATCTTAAGCAGCCTAGTTTCATAAAAAAAAAAAAAAAAAACTTCGTCCAAATCTGAGTTTTTCTCAGAACAGCCAGCAACTTGAGTCAAAATAAGACTTTTGAAGCCATAATCGTTATCGTCTCCACCGGGTGACCACGACCAGAGAAGCAGCACCTCCACGCTCCAAGCGTGACACTTTTTTATGGCGACGATTGTTCCAGTTGACTCGTCTCTCTTCCCTTGACACGTGTGCAGTAGTTGTGCACTTGGATTCTCTCGGCTTCTCGTTGTTCGTACGTTTGGTGTTGCTAATTGTTTAGTCATTGGAAGTGATTTTGTCAGAAGTACTGCCAGTTTTGGTATACTGGTTGAATTTAAAAATCTATAAAAAGTCATTTTGTCCACTGGAGCACTAAATTTTAATTACCCAGCTACATGTTTCCCTTTTTCACTTAGGTTATGTTTGTTTGTAAGGATTAAGGACGGAATAAGCATAATTATTCGTTTAAAATTTTAATCTCATGTTTTTTTTTTCTTTCTAAATTTGTACTATGGACTCTTAAAAATCTAAAATATAATATCTCAAGATGAGGACTATTTACTCCCCCCCTCTTCCTAGGTATTAAACAGTCCCTCACTTAAAAGACCATAGCATTATAACTTTAGGCCAAAAAATGCTCTGAATTTTAACTATCCCACATGGCTATCTTTTTGAAGGATAAATTAGTGATAGGATTTCTAATCCAAGAATTATAGTCCATGGGATTGTGATCTCCCTAAAAATAGTTCTTGGAAACAAACATAGGCTCAAAAAATTTGCAAATGTCTTCTTCGTCTTCTTCTTCACTAATGAGAAAAACACAAATTTTGGGATACATGGAACAAAACATATCCTTGATGGTTGTAAATTTTGCAAATTGGATTTATTTTTTTTGGAACAAAGGAAGTAAAATTTTAGGTTGTTACTAGATTCAGGAAGAGCATCCTATATGATATTACCTTTTTTTCCTCCTCCCTTTTTTCTTTTGCTTTCACTTTGTCTTTAATAAAGTAACAAGACTGCTCTTTACTCTCATAGATATAATAGTTTAGAACAAAAGCAAAAACAAATATCAGGCATTCTATGAGGAATTTTTTTGACTGAACCTTTGCTATAGAGAAGAATTCAATGCTGAGGACCACATCTTTGCTATGGTGGACTAATGGACTTTTATTTATAATGAATGGGTTTTGGTGCAGTTTACATGTAAAAGTATAGTCATTTTGGGACATGTTAATAAAATTCAAATGGAGTAACAATATTTGCAGGATGGAATGAGTTTACACCTACTTTACACCTATTTTATTCCTAATTTATTTATTGGTTCTCCAATTTCACTTTCCATTTATTTCTCTTTATTTTCCATTATTACATTTACTTTAGAAAAGCAAGTTAAGTTTAAAATACTGTTCTTTTGGGAGACCATAAATATCCCACTAGCTGTTTGGTTAGAGATGCAATGTGGTTTATGTAATTTCTATTCCCTTATTTGTGTTTCTTTTCTTCCTTCATTCTTGAAATCATATATGTCAATTTTCTTATATTATACGTCCCTTTTTCTGTTTCAAATGTGAGATTATATCAGTCTTTCTTACTACCTTGTTTTCTTTCTTCTACTAGCCAGTTTCTGTCTGCATTGAACTGGAGGAACAGAGGTATGTTTTATTTACATACTTCTTATTTTTCTCGTAAAGAAATAGTTTAAGCAAGTAATTTATTTTGGAAGGAGCGTCTGCTATTTTTTTGTGTGTTTCTTTTGTTCATTATGATTAGAGAAGTTGCAGGAATCAACTATATAATTAAAAGTACAAACTTGGTTTGGTTTGGTTTCACCAATTTATCACCCGAATGTTTTGTTTGCTAAATATTTGGACCCGAATGTTTCTTTGTAGTTCATTACTTCTTTTATATTTTATAATTTTTATATAATCAGGAATGAGATACAAGTAGTGATTAAAACAAAATAATTTTTGTAATCCCTTTCACTTTACAAAAGTATAGTTTTCCAATAACTAATGCGCAACTCAGGATTTGGGGGTTAAATACTATTATGCTCTGTCTTCCTATTGAAGTGTTGTTTCTCCTATTCTTTCTAGGATATTATTTATTCTAACATAGATACAATTGGTTTGTATATAACTCTCTTCGGTTGTCAAATAATTCAACTACATTTTTTTTTATTCTTCATAATTATATTTTCTAATATTAGTGGTTTGATTAAGGATTAAAATATCTTCATTACCATAAAAGAGTCTATGTGTTTTTATCTACTGGTTAACAACGTTTCGCTATATATAAATTCAATTTGATTTTTAATTTTTCAATTGATTCTTTTGTTTTTTGATTTAAGCTCGTGCTTTCAGCCAATTCAATATCATTGAATTTTGACAAGACTATCGAAATGAGTCCTTTATTATCTGTTATATTTTCACAAAATATATGAAGGAAGAAAAAATTTGAATGATCAAAACTGTGTAGTGCTTCTAATTTTGTCACAGATATTCATCATTTACAGTGAGGAGACGACGACGAAATGGACACATCTGCTTATACTTCAGTTACTATAGAAGATGCTGAACCTCCATTGGCAAATTTGATTAAGAAACAGCTAAATGACTTGCACCCCATATCCAGAGCTATCTCTATCTATAGAGTTCCTCCGAATTTTCGCCAAGTAAATGAGAAAGCTTTCACGCCAGAGATGGTGTCTGTCGGTCCATTTCACCATGGGAAAGTGGAGTTGCAGACGTGGGAAGAGAATAAACTACGGTATTTGCAGTCATTCCTCCATCGCACTAAGAAGAGTTTGGAGGACTGTATAGAGTTTGTAAAGGATTTGGAAGAAAGAGCTCGGACATGCTACAGGGAAAGAATCGATATGACTAGTAATGCATTTGTGAAAATGATGCTTGTGGACAGCTGTTTTATCATCGAGGCCATTTGGAGGTTGGGGAACAATTACCCAGAACCAGCAGAATACTTGAGTAATCCTGAGCTGATTTTTATTGTTCAAAGAGATATGAGTTTACTGGAGAATCAGATTCCGTTCTTTGTTCTCCATGGTTTATTCCACTTAGGCTTCAGCAACCTAGGCGAGGACAAGTTTCTTGAGCTAACGATCTCTTATTTTTCTGATCTAGTATCTACGATAACAGAGGACGAAGATATAGAAAGAGTGTTTAGAAATGTGAAGCGTAACCTAGAATCAGGTTTAAAAATAGAACACTTCACTGATTTGCTAAGGATATGTCACCTACCAACAAACTTAAAGAAGCAAAGTTCGAGCAACTATGTACGAATTCCAAATGCAGCAAGCTTGCATGAAGCAGGAATGAAATTCAAATTTGGGACAAGCAAGTGTTTACTAGACATAAAGTATGATAATGGATTCCTGGAAATGCCAAAGTTCAGAGTACACGACCCCTCAGATTGTTTGCTCAAAAACATTATTGCACTGGAGATGTGTCACTATCCATTTGATAGTTACATAATCGATTATATTTACTTTATGGACATGCTTATCGACACTGCTACAGATGTGGACTTACTCGTTCAGGATGGAATTATTGAAAACAACATGAGTGATGCTGCTGCAGTGGCTTCCCTCTTCAACAACCTTGGAATGGAAATTTCATTGTTTGGTCCATATTACTTTACGAGTATATCTAATAACATGAACGCATATTACAAAGTTCCTTGGCACAAGTGGAAGGCAACCTTCAAACGTGATTATTGCAGCACTCCATGGATGATTGCTTCTACTGTGGCTGCGATTATATTGCTTGCGCTTACTCTAGTTCAAACCATATTCTCTGCAATTGGACCACTTGCATAGCGAGACAATTTTCTTCATTTGTTTGAAGGAATCCTATAATTGTATTTGTTTCATTGTGTATTTCATCATTTTAAATTTTTTAATTAAAATCAATTTTTTAATGTACTTATCAGTAAATATTTTTTTTGTTATCAACTAGTGAGACAAGGAAGGCATTAATTAATTTTTCAGCTTTTTTCAAAGGTGTGCTTTTAGCCAAAATATTTACTCATTAAAAACATTTTTAGAGGATCATAAACGTTAAAATGTTTCCATATTTAATTTAACAAAAGTAATTTTATAAGAAAATTAAAATCTTGTTTAGTTTTAAACTCGTAAAAGTTCTTTAAAAAAAAAATCATAAAACGTGTAGTATGAACTTGTCATTTATAATGAGAGCCTGGCTTCATTTAAGTTAAGAGAGGTGCTTCAGGAACATGACAATGAATTTGTGTAATACTTATGAACAACACTTCTGTATTGTCTGGTATTATGTTACCCCTAAAGTAATTAATATCTTCACTTTCTTTACTTTTTGAAATCTGTTATTTCAGAATATTGTTCACATTCTTTATTTTTTCCCCTTTCCCTGTTCTTTCTCCCGTCTGACCTGAAATTAAAATTACTGTTCACATAAGTTGCTGCTTCTACAATGTTCCTTTGGTGTTGACTTTAAGCTACTGATCATGAAGTGTTGAACTTTCCATTTACTTGATATTCTACTGGACTTGCACTTGGAGATAAATATAAACCTTTTACTATCACAAATGTGGCCCAAAAGTCCAAGTAAATGTGCCTACTTCGGCTCCTCCTCCTTTATCATTAGTCCATTGTTTGCCAGCCTTTAATTTTTGGTTTTCTGTTCTATTAAACATCATTAATGTATCCCCCCTCCCCACCATTTGAGGCTATTATTCCTGCTAGATTTAAAATTAGACACTTAACCGTACATCCGATCGATGATCCGAATAAGCTTATAGTAGTTATGGAGTGCATTATGTTAACCAGCATTTACTTTCCTGTGTTCTCCTAACTTTATCAGCCTCTCTCATTATTCAGTCAAGCACAGTCTAAGAGATGATGTGATTTATGGTTTCTTTCTTTATATTTTACAATAATATTTTAGGTAAAGTACCATAACTTCAAATGCCTCATTACTGGCAACTGTACAGACCTTCATATGCTTCATTGCTGACAACTGTTTGCTCGGATTTTCCTTATTGTCAGGTTTGATTTGTATATAAACAGTTACGGGATTGTTGAGAAAAGTCTTTCTTAAGGTGTGCAACAACTTGACTACATAAGGTTCCTGGTAAGCTCGCGTGATTTATGTGAGGATCCAACCGCCATATGTTTGATTAGATGCTGCCAAGAAGTTCTAGATTTGACCCACTGGCACTGAATTTTGTTTTTGCTGTTGCAGACTTACTTTCCGGTGGAATAATTGTTAAAGTTACTCTCAAGATTGTAAAAAGTAAATCGGAACTATTGACCATTCCTTGTAGGAATCTCATAATATATGGTAGTTTTGTGTTGCAACTTGCAAATAATGGCCTATACACATGTTAAGCACCTTCTCTGTGGACCAATGTATCTCAGGGTCAAGCAAAACAGCAACTCCATTGGCTTCCTTTAGTGGGTATTCTGTATTCTGCATTCTGTATTCATCAGTTCAACCAGAACTAAAGAAGGATGTTGATGGTTTCTGGGACAGGTGAGAAATGCGCACAACCACTCTTATTCAGTAGGACAAGTGAAAGGCAGCCCATCACTGTGAATTCACTTACCAAAATGTGCAACTTCTTGAATATTTCTAATCAACAAAGGGAGTGCGTCTTGCTATATGCCCTCAGATCACGCAGCACCAGAGATTGACCGGTGTGCTTGAGGGGACTATATATAGATTTTATGAATCATCAGTATCTTTGGTGCTGCAAGGCTATTTATGGTGTGTTGGGGCTGACAGCTGGTCACTTACATATGTAGGAAACATGCTCTTTGTGCATGGCATTAGTCTCTAATCTCTGTCTCGCTATAGGAATTGGAGGGGCAGTATGTGTTGATGGATTCATCAGACCTCACTCCTTTGTAAGTCAAAAACTTAAGGCATGTTGTGCGTTTGCTATGGAGTATTCTTGGCATAAAATTTAATGTTCGAGTAACTTTGTAAGGTACGCATAAGTGTTTATAGATGAAAGGATGCACATTAAGAATTGGTATCGTGGAGATACCTATACGGATACACAAACTCGCGTACATAGGTTGTTAAAATGTTTATTTTCGGATACTTTCAGAAAATTTAACCTTACGGATGTAGGAACACTTCAGTGTAGTTGCTAGTTGATCACCTAAATATTTCTTGGCGATGTAAGAACAATTTCATTAGTAAAACGAAAATTAATGTATGTTTAAAAGATTCAGATTAAGTCTTTATTTATTTTAATGTTAAAATTTATGACTTTTGCACTTTCAAATCAGGTAATGATTACTACTTTCAGCAAGAAGACGAACTTAGGGTATATGACTCGTAAGGCCAGAAGGCCAGAATTAGTTTAGAGTCAGGTGCAAAATCTGCGAAACTCAGATAAATAAACATTCTTATATTTGTTCAATCCTTTCATCTGTATGTTCGAAATAATTTAAAAATCTATAAAAAGTCATTTCGTCCACTTGAGCACCAAATTTTAATTACCCAACTACATATTTCTCTTTTTTACTCGGGTTATATTTGTTTGCAAGGATTAAGGATGGAATAAGAATAATTATTCGTTTAAAATTTTAATGTCATGTTTTTTTTCTAAATTTGTACTATTTTCTCTTAAAAATCTAAAATATAATATCTCAAAGATGGGGACTATTTCCTCCCCCTCTTCCTAAGTATTAAATAATCCCTCACTTAAAAGACCATAGCATTATAACTTTAGGCCAAAAAATGCTCTAAATTTTAACTATCCCACATAATCCCCCTCTATACACAACACATGGCTATCTTTTTGAAGGATAAATTAGTGATAGGATTTCTAATCCAAGAATTATAGTCCATGGGATTGTAATCTCCCTAAACATAGTTCTTGGAAACAAACATAGCCTCAAAAAATTTGCAAATTAATGTCTTCTTCGTCTTCCTCTTCACTAATGAGTAAAACACAAATTTTGGGGTACATTGAACAAAATATATCCTTGAAGGTTGTATATTTTGCAAATTGGATTTATTTTTTTTTGGAACAAAGGAAGTACAATTTTAGGTTGTTACTAGATCCAGGAAGAGCATCCCATATGATATTACCTTTTTGTCCTCCTCCCTTTTTTCTTTTGCTTTCACTTTGTCTTTAATAAAGTAACAAGACTGTCCTTTAAGCTCAATTACCCTCATAGATAGAAAAGTTTAGAACAAAAGCAAAAACAAATATCAGGCATTAATTCTATGAGGAATTTTTTGACTGAATCTTTGCTATACAGAAGAATTCAATGCTGAGGACCACATCTTTGCTATGGTGGACTAATGGACTTTTATTTATAATGAATGGGTTTTGATCCAGTTTACATGTAAAAGTACAGTTGTTTTGGGTCATTTTAATAAAATTCAAATGTAGTAACAATATTTGCAGGATGGAATGAGTTTACACCTAATTTATTCCTAATTTATTTATCGGTCCCCCAATGTTTCACAATTTCACTTTCCATTCATTTCTCTTTATTTTCCATTAATACATTTAGTTTAGAAAAGCAAGTTAAGTATAAAATATTGTTCTTTTGGGAGACCATAAATACCCCACTAGCTGTTTGGTTAGAGATGCAATGTGGTTTAGGTAATTTCTATTCCCTTATTTGTGTTTCTTTTCTTCCTTCATTCTTGAAATCATATATGTCAATATTCTTATATTATGCGTCCCTTTTTCCGTTTCAAATGTGAGATTATATCAGTCTTTCTTACTACCTTGTTTTCTTTCTTCTACTAGCCAATTTTTGTCTGCACTGAACTGGAGGAACAGAGGTATGTTTTATTTACAAAATTCTTATTTTTCTCGTAAAGAAATAGTTTAAGCAAGTAATTTATTTTGGATGGAGCTTCTGTTATTTTTGTTTGTGTTTCTTTTGTTCATTATGATTAGAGAAGCTGCAGGAATCAACTATATAATTAAAAGCACAAACTTGATTTGGTTTCACCAATTTTTAGTTCAGCTTTCTTAATTTAGTATAAGTACTATTTAAATTTTTATCAATTAAATACCATCTAAATTACAAATATTCCTATGTCTAAAAGGAATAGGAAAAAAAGAAAATATTTTTCTTTCCTATTCAAATTAATATAAATACTCTACAAATTTAACTAATTACTACATATTATCCATCAATAATTACTACATGTGTTCTTTTTAATAGTTTTATTTAGTTTATATATCTTAATAAATTTGTATAGGATAATTTTATTGCTACAATTTTATTAAAATATTAAGATGTCGAAAAAACCTTTTAACATATCACACTATTTAATTATATTAATATTAGTCGTGAACTTTATTATTAAATTAGTATCCTAACTAATTCAAATCATTAAAACTTGAATTTTATCAAAACACATGATTAATTGTATTAATAATATATGTGAATTTGAAACATAATAAATGTAACATTAGTTGAAAAATTATAGTAGATTCATTCCTAACTAATTGTCATAATTAAATTAAAACTTATTAAAACTTGAGTTTCATAATTCTATTCGGATTAGAATTTAAAACAAATTTTTTCAATATAAACGCTAATATAGAATTCCATTACAAACTTAAATAAAATTAAAATAATTATTTTCTCATAATCAAAACTAAATAAATCTACAATAATCTATTCAAATATTAATTAGCTTAAACTACAACTATGTTCTGGAAATCACAATTAATTTTTTTAAAATTATTAATATAATAAATTATTATTTATGTCATTCGTGCTTTGCACAGGTCGGTGAGCTTGTGAAAATTAAAGTTATAAATTAAAGCACGGGTTGGTGAGCTTGTGAAAATTAAAGTTATAAATTAAGTGAACTGTCTCTTATGCTTCCAAAATTTTCTTGGCCTTTTTGGACCCGAATGTTTTTTTGCTAAATATTTGGACCCGAATGTTTCTTTGTAGTTCATTACTTTTTTTATATTTAATAATTTTTATATAATCAGGAATGAGATACAAGTAGTGATTAAAACAAAATAATTTTTGTAATCCCTTTCACTTTACAAACGTATAATATTCCAATAACTAATGTGCAACTCAGGATTTAGGGGGTTTAATACTATTATGCTCTGTCTTCCTATTGAAACTGCTTCTCCTATTTTTTTAGGAATTTATTTATTCTAACATAGATAAAATTGGTTTTCGTATATCTCTATCCGGTTGATGAGTAATTCAAATACATTTTTTTATTCTTCATAATTATATTTTCTAGTATTAGTGCTTTGATTAAGCATTAAAATATCTTCATCACCATATTAAAAGAGTATAGTTAATTGTCTTTATCTACGGGTTAACTATGTTTCCCTATATACGAATTAAATTTGTTCAGTTGGTTCTTTTGTTTTTTGATTTAAGCTCATGTTTTCAGTCAATTCAATATCATTGAATTTAGGTAAGACTATTGAAATGAGTCCTTTATGATCAGTGAGAAGAGAAGGACGACGAAATGGGCACATCAAGCGATCAGCCAAGTACTTGTTATACTTCAGTTAATATAGGAGATCCTGAACCTCCCTTGCCGAATTGGATTACGGAACAGCTACAAGGCTTACACCCCATATCCAACCATCATGTCTCCATCTATAGAGTTCCTCCTATTATTAGCCAAGGAAATGAGAAAGCATTCACGCCACAAATGGTGTCTATCGGTCCTTTTCACCATGGGAAAGCGGAGTTGCAGCCGTGGGAAGGGAATAAACTGCGCTACTTGCAGGCATTCCTCGATCGCACTGAGAAGAGTTTGGAGGAATGTATAGAATTGGTGAAGCGTTTGGAAGGAAGAGCTCGGGCCTGCTACAGGGACAATATCGATATGACTAGTAATGCGTTTGTGAAAATGATGCTTGTGGACAGCTGTTTTATCATCGAGGTCATTTGGAGGTCGGTGAACAGTTACCCAGAACCAGCAGATTACTTGAGTAATCCTGAGCTGATTAGTCTTGTTTTCAGAGATATGCTTTTATTGGAAAATCAGATTCCGTTCTTTGTTCTCCATGATTTATTCCACTTTGGCGTCAACAACCCAGGCGAGGACGAAGACGAGTTTCTTCGGCTTTCGTTCACTTATTTTGGTTCTATATTACCGACAATAATGGAGCCCGAAGATATGGAAAGTGTGTTTAAAAATGTGAAGTGTCACCTAGGATCAGGTTTAGAAGTAAAACACTTCACTGATTTGCTAAGGATATGTCACCTACCAGAAAAATTAAAGAAACCAAGTGCGGTCATTAATTTTGTACGAATTCCAAATGCAGCAAGCTTGCATGAAGCAGGAATGAAATTCCAAACTGGCACAAGCAAGTGTTTACTAGACATGAATTATAACAATGGATGTCTGGAAATGCCAAAGTTCGTAATACACGACCACTCGGAATGTTTGCTCAAAAACCTTATTGCGCTGGAGACATGTCACTATCCATTTGATAGTCACATAATTGATTATATTATATTTATGGACAGCTTTATCGACACTGCTACAGATGTGGATTTATTCGTTCAGAAGGGAATTATTATAAATGAACTGAGTGATAGTGCTGCAGTGGCTTCCCTCTTTAACAACCTTGGAAAGGGAACTTTCTTCTTTAGTCCATATTACTTTAGGAGTATATCCGATGACATGAATGCGTATTACAAAATTTCTTGGCACAAGTGGAAAGCAATTTTTAAACGTGATTATTGCAGCACTCCGTGGATGATTGCATCTACTGTGGCTGCGATTATATTACTTGCGCTTACTCTCATACAAACCATATTTTCTATAATTTAACTTGATACCAGCAAGAGTTGATTCGCTTTTAATGTGGTTTGGTGGCTGTCCTGCTGTGGTGGTCATTTTTGGGTCTCTGTTTGGTTCTTGCCGCTACTGTTTCGTCACAAGTTCAATTGTCGGATTGGATTCCCCTCTCCCAGGGACAGGTTGCACCAGTTTCCGTCTATGCGAATTGTTTGTTGTTATCCTCATATATGTCCTCAAATTTTTTTTCTTCTTGTGTTTCCGTCAGTGCAGTAACTAATTTTTTATGTTTGTTTTCTTACTGTGAGACTTAGTTCCCACCATTTGTTTGATGCAAAATTAAGGTTTATCCCGGTGTACTTGTACCTTTTATGCGTTAGGTCACTTAAATTTTATAAGTTACAATTATCCAATTGAACTAATTAAAATTGTAATAACAAGTAAACATTTATGTTTTCTTTCTTGCAATAAGCTTAGAGTATATTTGGGATTGCTTAAAACATATGATTACTAATTTTGATTACTACTTTTGATTATAATCAGTTTTAAAAAATTAGTCCGTGTTTGGTAAATAAAAAGCAAATAAATTAGTAAAAAGTGAAAAGTGTTCGGTGTAAATTTTTTTTTGCTAATCACTTATTTCAAATGTAAATTACTAAAAAGGAATGTTTTGAGAAGTAAAGATGGCTAATTGATGAAATTACTAAAATAAATAAAGATAGATTACTAATATGCTTGGTCAAACCTCATTATATATTAGATTTGGCAAATAATCAGAAACTCCAAATTGAAGGTT
This sequence comes from Aralia elata, assembly GCA_034770075.1. Lineage (NCBI taxonomy): Eukaryota > Viridiplantae > Streptophyta > Magnoliopsida > Apiales > Araliaceae > Aralia > Aralia elata. The sequence goes on from CM068386.1 coordinate 23,418,935, forward strand.
CTAATTATTTCCATAAAAAGTGATTACAAACATTTTCAAAATGGGAGTACCAAACACTTTTTACTTCTTAAAGTTGATTATAAACAAGTTTGACCGCTTATAAGCGATCACAAACACTCTCTTAGTTTCATCTAAGAGGGAGTTTCATCTTTAGATGCAGACAATTTACTCTATTAAGTTTCTTGCACCAATTTGCAAATAAAGGCATGTTATGACCTTTGACAAGTCCAACAACTATGGAAAGATAGCTCACTGCCTTGTTTTTGCATAATGAAACTCAACAAACCTATAAAAAAAATGTGACAATTGAAGTAAATTACACCCCTGCCATTTCTTAATTATTTTGACAGGAAAATCTGAATTAAATTCATGGACCAATGCCCACATCATCAAGAATAATTTATAAACACAAACGACTAGGTTTATAGGAACAATTGCCAAAATTATTAGTTAGTTGAACCTTATTGGGAAATTTACACAAGGATCGTTCTCTTTCGATTTCATCAAGTAATTAAAATAAAATAATTCTTCTGTTTCAAAATATAAGATCATTATTGACTTTTTGAAGTCAAACATTTCAAATTCAAAATTGTCATAAATTCTTTTAATTTTAATAAACATAATGTTCAAATATTATAAACTATCTCAAAATGGGTTTATTATTTCATATATATATTTTTACATAATCTCAATTTTGAGTTCAAAAATATTTCAAATTAACTTTCAAAAACTCAATAGTAATCTTATAATTTAGAATGGAAGGAGTAAGCTTTACCAAACATATTACTTTAGAAAAGTATAGTAATACAAGATACCAATGTGCAACTTAGGGTTTAAGGATATATAAATAATACTCCCTCCGTCCGATTTTACTTGTCTCAATTGATTTTTGATGTCAAATGGACGAATTTTAATATTAATAATTAAACAAATGTATTAGAAATTTTGAAATAAAATAAGTTGGCTTTGATAGTATATTTGATATACTTTCTTATGATAATTGTGCCTATATCTGATAAACTTAAAAATAAATTTTGATTTAAAATATAGTCAATTTGATCATAAAAAGTCAATTAAGACAAATAAAATTGGACGAAGTCAGTATTATTTTAGTCTCTTTCTCACTAATTTGGAGAAGTTACATGAGAGTAATTAATTGTCAAATATACTAATGTACAACTGAGGGTTTAAGGATGAAGTTTGATTCTTTTGTTGAGACTATAACTATCCCACAAATTCTTTAATTGCTTGGACTTGCATATTGTTGTGGTAATGTCTATTCCCCTATTTTTTTTTCTACAACTGAGGGTTTATACAACTGAGGTAATGTCTATTTCCCTATTTATTTTTTTCTACAACTGAGGGTTTATACAGAAATAAAGTAAAATTGTATGAAGTTATAAGGGTGGGATATCAACCAACTTATAAACATCCTGTTCATCTGTTCAATTGTGGCTTGTTCTCAAATGATTTATTTCTTTTCTCAATCCTAAGTAATTACTCTCTATTTTACAAATAAGTGTCCCCCAATGAACATTTCCTATATTCCCACGTATTGTAAAAAAAAATGATTCTTCTCCCCAAATGCAACTTTTTTTAATTAAAAAATGTATAGAAAAAGAATGCGCAGTCCATACTATGCCGTAAGATAGAATTTATGATGGAGTTGAATTGCGACTCACACGAAATAAATTAAAGTAGTGTTATTCTTAATTCCGACGTATCTCACGTATTTTTATATATGCACATCAGTCGCTATTTATTATCGACATAAATTTTTTGTTGTATATAGCATGACTCCATTTTCAGCAAGAAAGAGAGAAGGAGGAAATGGAGACATCAAGGGATCCCCAACCATCCTTAGAACAGTGTACACTGGAAACATTGATTGAGCAACAGCTACATGACTTAGAACAGAGATCACCAACTTTCAGTATTTCTAGAGTTCCTCCTAGATTTCGCTGGGTAAATCAAAAGGCCTACACACCACAACTGGTGTCTATAGGTCCTATACATCATGGGAGAAATGAATTGCAGCCACGGGAAAAGATCAAGCTACAATTTTTACAGGCATTCCCTCAGCATACTAACATTAGTTTGATTGAGTGAGTTAAATCAGATTCCTTTCTTTGTTATTGATGGCATATTCCGTCTAGGCTTCAACAACACAATCACCGACACATTTCTTCAACTTTCGGTAATGTATTTCTTTGATCGAATGTTAATTTGGGACCAAAAATATAACAACTAAAAATGTGAAGCGTTATATAGAATCAGGTCGTGAAATAAAACACTTTGTTGATTAGCTAAGGATACGTCCTCTTCCATCAACCACCCAAAGGCAGAATTCAAGCGAGGACTATATTGTACAAATTCCAAATGCACAGCTTCATGAGGCAGGAATGAAATTTAGAATGGGCTCAAGCATCTGTTTCCTTGACCTGCTTTATAATGCTGAAGTGTTAAAAATTCCCAAAATACAAGTAGACGACCGCGCATAATTATTACTAAGAAATCTTGTAGTGCTAGAGGCATGTCAATATCCGTTTAATTGTTACATACTTAATTATATTTACTTCATGGATATGCTTATAAGCACAACTAAAGACGTGGATTTACACATTCAGAACGGAATTGTTGACAACTGGTTGGGTGATAGTGCTGCAATGGCTTCCCTCTTTAACAACCTTGGGATGGAAGCTAAAGTTCTTAGTTTATTCTACTATAGCAAGATATCTAAAGACACGAAATCATATTTCAATATGTTATAACACAGACGTGTACGTATTTGGGAGGCAATCCTCAAACGTGATTATTGTAGCACTCCATTGATGGTTGCTCCTACCTTGGTTGCAATTGTATTGCTTCTGCCTACTCTAATCCAAACCATATGCTCTATAGTTTCACTAGTTTAAACTTTTTATATGTACTTTTATTGTGAGTTTGCAGTTAATGCATTGTATTTATTTGTTCGAAATGATTCCATCATCCTATTATAAGTATACCATTTTAATAAATAAATGGAAAATACTGATGAAGATTCGAATTTCCATTTATTTTAGTGTTTATTATGGAGATTTATGCAGTGCAACCAGCTTTTGCATGTTCTCCTCCACTCAGGGATTTGAGTTCCCCTCCACACTATGGGCGGAGCCAGAAATTACGATGGCAAACTTGAGAATGTTGTGTCATTTTATACTAGTATCGTTAAAAAGAGAACTCATTTATGGGAATTCTTTATTGGCAAAAGGGATTCCTTTTGTGAACGGAGGGAGTATTATTTATAGGTTTCACTTCTTTATAATTTAAATTCTTGCAGTAACAAGACTAGTGCTAGTTAATGTCTTCTTGCGCAAGGAATGTTCTTTTCTTAAGAAGAGTAGCAAGACGAGGGCTAGTTAATGTCGCAAGCGCAAGGAATGTTCTCTTCTTAAGAAGTGCAATCGGTCGACTCTGTGGCCTAAAAACCACATGGCCACACTACTCTTTTAGGCCTTGTACTCCACACTATTTTCTCATTGAGCATCCCCCCACCCAAAAAAAAAAAACAAAAACAAACACAAAATCTGTTGTCAATATCTACTTTGTACTAGATTATATATATCTATATTATTCAATCAAGAAAAATCAGCTGGATATTATTCACATCAGCAGGGGGTATATAATTTTATGAATCATATGATATCTATTTAGAAAAATTGCTTGCAAGCATAAAGACTACAATTCATGACAGATAAAGAGGAACATAGAAAGGTGTGTTAGTACCTGAAATCCTAGGGAGAACTCTCAAGGTCTGATGGCATTAGAATTGGTCCATAAATTTAGAATTGGAAAGAAGCAATTAGAGATGAAAAATGGAAAAGGGATATGGTTGAAGAAATGAATGCCTTACAAAAGAATGACAATAGGAGTTAGTCCCACTTCCCTTTGGAAAAAGACTAGTTGGGTGCAAATAGGTATTCACAGTGAAGTAGAAGGTATGGGTTAGTTGAGAGACTCAAACCCAAACTTGATGCAAAAGCATTTACTCAGATTCATGGAATTGATTATCAGGAAACATTTGCCCCAATTGCAAAAATAAACTCCGTCCGAACTATTATCTCTTGTGCAACAAACATTGGATGGAATCTTTAGCAGCTTGATGTGAAAAATATTTTTCTTCATGGTAATCTTGAAGAAGTATATATGGAAATTAAAGTTATTAAATGGGAAAATGAATAAAAGTTACTAAATGTTAAGTGTCAAACAAAACGAAGTATGAAGGAAGATAAGATAAAGTTGCTCCAGTTAATTATAATAAATTTTTTTGGACGTTAGACTCATAATATGGAGTCATAATAAGTCTAAAACACTAAATTAAATATTGTGTATCGATTAAAGGAAAATTATGGAATGTAGAGTAAAATTAATTAAACAATTACTAAGCATTGTTATATGGTTAATGGTTGATGTACATGATTATATGTTGTGTAGGAAGTCTACTGTGACACCCCCAAATTCGGGTACTTGAAACCCGTACTTGGTGCTACACGATACTATACATTCAAACTATTTAATATATTACAAACTTAAAAATTATATCAGAGTTATCTAATCCCCAGGTACGACGACTTTTAAAGTACATTATTACATGATAGATATTATAGTATCACACTATTAAAATCTAGATATTACAAATAACACCTTATACTTAATCCTTCAGCTTTCCCTTGTCCTTGCCAGAGCCTTCTAGTCGATCACACTTGGCTGAAAATATTTAATTTAAAGCAAGAATGAGCATTTAATTGCTCAGCAAGTAATAACAATTAATAAACATTAGCTGAAAGAAGTAAAGTTTTCTTTGAGGACTACTTCTACAACGAATTAATAGTTGTGAATTCATTTGAAACCGTTCTTAATAACATATCAAATCGTTTACAATTTTTGAAATAACGTAGTGACTATGAATTGCTGAGCGGTCAATAGACCATGAACTTTTATTTTAAAGTTTGAAAAGGTTTGTACAGAAATTCATCTGCAAACCGTCTGGCTTACGGACACGGAGGGTGATCAGCCCCGTTGTGCCCTGTATTGATCAACACTACATGCTAAAACGACATTTGCGTTCATCATCACCGCCTTTGGCGCATAAAAATTTCTCATTTTGGGTTGTTCATACTCAGTCTAGAGTCCTAACTAAAGCAATTCAGTTGAATGACTTAATTTATCGTAAACAATCATACTCAATAATACATTTCAAACTATGTCTAGCTGAGTCAAAATAGCTTAGACAACCTTTAAATCATGTATACATACTGAAATTTAATAGTATGTATCAAAACTTATCATGTCAAAGAATTTTGAATTTTTGTTAATTATAATAATTTGTACAAGTGAGGACACTTGCATAAAGAACAGAACAATTTTGATTATAAATACATCACATGAGACAATATCGAGATATTTGAAATCAATAGATAGCTTGAATAAAGTTCAAGAATACTTGCACATTAAAAGAGTATTGAAACTTGCATAACATATGAATCCATTGCATGAAGTAAATGCAAGGGCTAAGATAATTGCTCAATAAAAAATTGAGTTAAGAAACTTGTATAACATATACCTGTTTGCACGAAATAAAAGTAGTACATAAGGTTTAGATACTTGCCTTTGTCGCTGCTATACAGTTTAGCTTAAACTTTTATACGTAGTCCTATCATCAATAAAATTATTCTTTTCATAAGAATAATGCCACATAACACATAATACTGCTTATTTGCAGTCACTATACGGCTTAAACACGTTGTCACATATTCATATCAGTCATTAAAACATATAAGAACATGTATCAAGTCAAATTATGTCAATCTGGTATTATTTCGGTATCATTTTAATGTCCCAATTGCGTTATCGGATAATCAACGAGTTTATTTTCAATAAAACTCTATTTAAATGCATCAATATTATTTTAGATAATTTAATTGTCATTTATAATATTTTTCGGAAGCTCATAATAATTTTTAAATAATTATTATCATTTATAATAATTTTTCAAACATTAATATCATTTATAATGATTTTTCAATCATTAATATCATTTATAATAATTTAATTGCTAAATAATTTCATTATCATTAATATTTAAATAATTTAAAATATTAATGAAATGTCAAAACATTTAAGTCATTTATTATAACTTAAAACATTTGTCTAACCTTAATATTACCTTTAAGTAATTTTTAAACTATTAAAATGATTTTTAAATGATTACTATTAATATTAAAATATTAATGTAATTCATGTCAAAATATTAAAGGTTATTTATTATAACTTAAAATATTTTTAAAACATTTATTTCACCTTTAAATGATTTTTAAAATATTAAAATTATTTTTGAATAATTTATTTAATATAATTATTAAATAAATTAATTCTCATTAATATTAAATATTAATGAAATTTCTATTAAAATATTAAAAGTTATTTACTATAACTTAAAATACTTTTTAAAACATTAATATCATTTTTAAATGATTTTAAAATATTAAAATCATTTTTAACTAATTTATTTAATATAATTATTAAATAAATTAATTATCATTATTAATTGAAGAACAGCCTAGTCAATGCCTTGAGGGGTACTTTGACCATCATTAAGTTTTAGTTGGTTGCGTTTCTGGGCATAAGCGTGTATCCATGGTGCAGTACTGATGTAATACTATAGAGGTATAACAAGTTTGAGGTCTAATTACATCACATATGAGATATCTAGCTTGGTCAAACAGTTGTCAGAGGCTGTTCTTCATTTTCTGGGTTACCCAGAAACCAGATTTTGTGATCGGTCAATGGGTTTTGACTGTGAATAACTTTCAATCTATGCATGATATAATCTTGATTGTGACGCCCCCAAATTCAGGTACTTGCAACCCTTATTTAGTGCTCACGATATCCAAAGCATAACTAAAAGTAGATACTAAACTTTTACAAAAGTATTACATCAGAGTTGCAAACCCCAAGATACATAACCTTAACTACTTAACATGATAATTAAATATATACAAACATTTAACTATCTATTACAGGGAGCAACAAAATTTAGTCTGCGACCTTCCCTTTACCTTTGTTTCCTGCTGACCCTGTAGTATATTCTAGGTACACTGAAAACATTTACAAACAAAGCAAGAATGAGCTTAAAAGTACTCAATAAGTAATATACGATCATAACGTATAAAAGAATAAATGTTTTCTGTGGAGTGTACTTTAATAGTAGAATGAGCTGTTAAGTAACATGAACTGAAACCAACTCATGATAACCATTATCATTAAAGAATATGCCGAGTGGTTATATAAACCATGAACAATAGTTTCAATTTTATTGAAAAGGTTCCAGGCAAAGTTTCTTTTGCGAACCGTCTGAACTTACGGGCATAGTGGGTGATCAGCCCGATATGCCCTGCGTTGATCAACACTGCTGTTTGTGAATACCCATTGGGTTCACCCCTCACACTCATAGAGTGCTACAAGTTTGTACCGCCCTTGGAGCGGATTTCAAAATATATTCCCATATCAGGGATTGTTCATACTCAGACTGGAATTCACATCATAATTAATATAGTTGAACAACAATAACATTTCGATATTTTAGAAATAAAATAATAGAAATGTTATAAGTTTAGTCCAGCCCAAACAATTGGCTTGGACCCTCTATAAACTGTTCATGCATATCAGATATCATTATAATATGCAAAGTAAAAGTCTCACCAACCTTGTGAAGCTGATTGGAATAAAAAGGATTTAATTCCTTTTTATAACTTTATGTATGGAAACATAAATTTATCTTAATATGATCAAGTCAACTTACTTGATTAGCTTAGAAAGAATTGGTATTTAGATACTTGCCTGTTGTTTAAGTATTGATAAAACTCCACTAGTCCAACCCTGTGGATCCTACACATATATATAGATATATGAAGTAGGTTAACTATATGTTCTAGCGATCAAATTATAGGAGTTAATATTACATAAATATATTATGGATATATTTAAATATATTTTTCAAATACTTTATCCATATTATGGTGCAACCCTTTATTGACTAATTTTGGGTTTAATTACGATAAGAGTGTTTTATTAATTTACTATTAGAATACCGTAAGTTGTTTATTTATAAATTCCAAATATTAGGAATTTTTAAGGTTTATAAGTCCAAAGTTTAAAAACTAGTCAATTAGTTTTAAACTTTAATGAAAATGGACTTTGAAACCGAAGTTGGTTCGTTTTGATTTATTAGTCTGCACTTGGCTAAACTCTACGAAATGTGGCTGAGCACAACTTAAAAATAAAATTGCTTGGCGAAAATTAAAATTGCTTGACTAAATCCGAGCGAACCGGCAACAAGCGTCGCCTACTGCTGAGCAGCACCAAACAGCCTGGGCGTGCATATTCCTGGCATACCGAGTAGCCTCAACATTTCTGCGGAGTGGCTTAGCTAGTTCCTGCCTATTCTCCCTCATGGTCCTGCTGTTGCTGCCTTTGAGCAGCAGTTTCTACCTATGTTCAGCCCAACGCCATACATATGCACACAGAATTAGCTACTTGCTACTGCACTATTTCCTGATGCTCCAAGTGCTGCTGCCATAAGGCAGCAGCTTCTTCTTTATGCTAGCATTGTACCAGGCCTATTCCAGCTGCCCCCTTCTTGCTGCTGTCATAGACAACAGCGTGTTCCTTTCCTGCTGCTGTTATAGACAGCAGCGTGTTCCCTCGCAATCCCAAAAATATACAACACATATATATATTTTTGTTCCTTACCCACAAGAAACCCAAATAGATAATTCAACTTAACATAAGCATGTGGAACATAAAAAAAATTATCAACCAAACCCAGTTTACATATTTGGCATCAACCACATAACCACTCCTTTGTTACATTGAGTTTATAAAAGCCATCGATCGATTTTCTATTCCCCTGTTGCAAATCAGTTCACAACACAACAATTTTCAACTAATGTGAGGATTTAGTAAATTTCTATTTTAGTTCCATAAAAAGAAATAATAAACCAACATCAAGCACATAAGAAATACTTTACTAACCATGTTAGTATAATATATATGCTTTCTCCCATAAGTCTAATATTAAATAAAACATGTTTTCTTAATCAACCATGATCTAGCATCTTACATCTACTAACATATATCATATATTGCCAAGTTACTCTAATCCGAAAGCATGCTTGCAAATTATTTTATAAACAAAATTGTACTATTCATTTATAACTCTATTCTTTCTTATTTAACAAAACATGATTTCCATGCTTACAACAATATTATGTATATGAGGTAAATAGTTTTCAGTCCATAAGAAGATTTATTAACATATAGAGTATTCATTTGTTAACAACAAAATCACATACAAACTATCATTAAGCATGTTTTGATGGATATGTAGCCCATCTTTCAACTATATATCAACTGAAACCACCTTTGCAATATACAAATCTGCTTTCCAAAAAAATCCCAACACATGATTTTACATACTAAGTATTTCAAGTATGTATTAGTACTAATCTTACTTAACAGTTTTAGGCTAGGACAGGCATAATCACTTTATGTAATTGATATATATAGCTTATATTCCTGGCTTAAGACACAAAGATGCTAGACTTCACACTTTTCAATCAAAAACAACCCACATCATGTAGTAAACCCACAACAGTTCATTTAAAATTTTTATCAAATATAATTTATAAAAAAAATAGATTTTTATCTCAATACTAACTCTATCCAACCAAATTTCAGTCCACATAGAAGTTTTTTTGTTTTAAAAACAAAATCTATTTACAACCCAGTGGTTGAACTTCTACAAGAAATAAGCCATAGATAAGCTAATCAATTATAACAGTCTGAGTATCAAATGTACTAATATCCAGAATTGACAAAACTCTTACCACAACAGTTTTATAGCAACAATAATCTCACCATTACCAAAACCCAATGCTTAAATCAAAACTTCCCAGATAGTAGAAATCAATTGGGGGTAAAACTCTAAACACAACATTAGAACTTCCCAATCCAATTTCATTGTCAAATTAATAGAGCATATCTTGACAGATATAGAATTCAAATACCAATCATACCCAGAAATTATAAAACTCTTACCCAATAATCTTATAACAACATTAATACCACAACTAGCAAAAAAATCAGTGTTTCCATTAGAAATTCTCAATTTATAGAAATTGATTGGGGGTAAAATGTTAAACACAACACTACAACTTCTCAATCCAATTACACGGCCAAATTATTAATACATTTACCGAATGAAACTTTTAATTTCATTACCCATTACTAATTCAAGCCCTAACTCAGAAATTATAAAATTAAACTCTCAACTAAGGGGTTTGAGCGTACCTGAAGTAATTTTGGTTCTTAATGCTCAGCAAATCGCAGGCTTTTCCTTCTTCTTCTTGCACGAAACTGCCGAGCCTTATCACTGAGGTTCCCCACCGAAATTCTCTCTTCTCTCTTGAGTAAACTACCTTCTTTTTCAAAAGAAACAAAGAATTTCCTCATTATTCCTAGGCCCTACCTAAGTTTGCTGAGCTATGCTCTAATTTCTCCCAATTTCGGCCAGCTCTTGCTTGAATTCATTCATGAATCACCAGCCCCTAATCCAGCCTTAGCCACCTCCTGCTTCAATCGAATATGAGGGGAAAAAAATAGGCTTAAGGCTGCGTTTGGCAGAGCAATGGTTTCTCTTTTGGTTTAATTTAGATCCCTCATGAGTATTATTAAATATAATTACCCATTAAATGAGGAATTAAAGCCCCCTTCATATAATCCGGTACACCTAATACCAATTAAGAAATTATATTATTTATCTCTAAGGTACCCCATTAAAATAATTTATGCTACTAAATTATTTTAATAACCTATAAGATAATGAATAATCCTCTAAAACTAAATACATATAACCCCATTAAATAATATAGGCAATATTATAATTAACTTAAGGTTCTAGAATTAAAATAATTTTAACCCCTTTAAATTATTTTAATAACCTGTAAGATATTTAAAAAATATCGCCCCAATTATTTTAGGATTCCATCCCACAAAATCTTAACTTGCAATTATATATAAAATATACATATGTCACAACAGCAAACGAAAATAAAAAAAAAATAAAAAAAAATATTTTATGCCCAAAATTCATATATGAAATCAGGCTAAACTAATTATACCCGTGTCTTTAAAAAAACCTTCAGGGTTTTACAATCTTTCCCCCTTATAAAGATTCCGTCCTCGGAATCGCTAAAAACATATTACTCGAAGAGGTGAGGATAATTCTGTCGCATTGTGGTTTTTTCATAAGACCTTTACCAAAGGTATTGTCTTATTGCGCAAAACTTGATCTTTTCTATCCAATATTTGAATAGGAACCTCTTCATAGGTCAAATCTTTTTCGAACTGAATCGGTTCGAAATCTATCACATGTTTATAGTCCGGTTTATACACTCGTAAGACTGACACGTGAAAAACATTATGTACATGTTCCAAATCTGGAGGTAAGGCAATTTCATATGTGTAACGATCGCGGATCGCGGGTATCTTTGTAACGCGAGGCTACGGATTTTATTGAATAAATTGAACTTTTATTAATATTATTCCGTGTTATGTGTTTGAATATTTTATTACTACATATGATGTGTAGGTGATAATTTTTGATTGTTATTATTTTAATTGGAGTCCCTTGAATCATTAGAGAAATAGCACTAAAGCGCTATTTACGCTAAAGACGCCTTTTTTGATTTTATGACTTTTCATAATTTTGCTAAAGCGTTAATGAGAGGGATTAATAATCCAAGTGTGGGATTTTATTTGAGCCCAATTGAATTTTTATTAGAAGCCCAATAGATTATTAAATTTGGAATCCAAGAGAAGCCCAATAGATTATTAGTTGAAGCCCAAAACCCATGGGTCAAGACCATGAACCAAACCCACCATCCATAACCCAAAGCCATGACCCCATGAAGGGAAATGGGTAATATATTGCAGCTGGTCATTTGAAGGAGAAGAGTACGGGAGAAGGAGTGAAGAAGAGAAGAGAAGAAAAGGAAGAACGTGGTGCATTTGGGGAGGAGCAAAATCTGCATTTGGTGAAGCAAAGAGGGAATAAAGCAACTTGGGAGAAGAGGGGGGAGTACCCGAGCCATGGGGAGAGCCAAAGGCTCAGTCGCCCATACATGGGGAGCTGTCATGCCCGAGCATGCTCAGCTCCTCCATCCTCCTTGAAGCTCAGATTCTTCCTCTATATATACTCCTCCATTTCATAGCCTCCATTCCTTTCATTTTGCTAAGTATTGCAACTGAAAACTGAGAGAAAATAGTGAAGAGAGTGTTCACGGGTGATTGAGAAAGGAGAAGGAGTATTGTAGCAGCTGGTATTTGAGTCCATTTAGCATCCTTAGAAGTAGCTCAAGAGGTATGCAATATAGAGCTTAGCTCATTTCCACATTCTTTCCAAGTTCTTAGTTTTGTGTTGGTTGCTTTGTTGGAGTTATGTGACTGATTTTGCTAATTAGTTCATGAACATGTATGGATGTTAATTAGCTCTATTAAAGCCTTGTTAATGGTATGTGAAAGTGGAACAATGAATGAGAATCGAACCTTTGCATAAGGAATCAAGAAATGGACTGAAATGGACATTAGTGGACTGTTATTCATATTTTGTTAATAATGAAGTTGTAATCATCTTGGTTTGGTTATGTGCATTGGTTGTGTATTGTTGGTATATGCCCAGAAGTTATGGGAATTGATTTCATATGTGAAGTCAATGGTAACCATGTAATGATAGGCTATGAGTTATGAACTCTAAAGCCATGCCCACCAACTATTTGGTTTAATGTCCAAGAGAATGATTTCTCTAAGAAACATGAGAATTAGGAGTGATTAATTCATTTAATGATGTTATGATGCATAGCTCAGTTGTAAAAGCATGTTTTAAGTCATATAGAAGCAAGGGGAACGAAATCAAGAATTTGGGTTTTTGGGTTCTGCAGTAGCAGAACCTGAAAGTCCTTAGATGCAGAGTGGCGCAGCTGCGCCACTCCCAAGCATAGCACCTGCGCAGCTGCGCTGGTTTGCAGAGCTGAAAGTCCCTGGATGCAGAGTGGCGCAGCTGCGCCACTCCTAAGTATAAGACCTGCGCAGCTGCGCTGGTCCGCAAAACTGAAATGCAAGGTTGTTTCGTGTTGTTGATTTGATGCATGTTTATATAGGCCTAACATGTTATAAATACCCCAAAGCATATGTATGATATATTAGTGTAATAGTTGAATGACCCCAAGCATGAAATGACTAAGTCACGTGAGATTTGCTTAAATGAAATGAATAACATAGTTGCATTTTTCGTTTGGCTTTCGTTGGGCAGCCGCTCGCTCACCGGGGAGCGAGACCCCCGTTTGGGTAGTCGTAGTGGTAATCAATGTTCGTAATGATTATAATGTGTTGAGTAATATAAGCCAATATTTGGTGTTTATTGTGAGACTAATTGGTATGTGAATATGTGTCTAAATGCGTAGGACATATTTGAAGGACGATTAACGTCAAGTAGTAGCAAGCGCTTAAGGAAAGTTTTCTAACGCTTGTCTAACCCTTGTGTTGGGCAAGTTTATTTGATTCATTTGATTTTATATTCTCATGATCCTCATGCGATGTTTGAAGTTTCGATTTACACAATACATATATGGTTGTCTGAATTCCTTACTTATGTAAAATTTTCAGTATTTGCACAAGTATTCGAGCTATGTTATGACATAAATTGTTGAAGCTTTCAAGTTCACATATATATGAACTGTTATAGAGAATGTCGATGCCATTTGTTTCGGCTAGACAGATATTGAAATATTTTATTGATTTGATAATAAATCCTTGAAATGTTATTGATGATTAAGTAGAGCTATCCAACCGAATTGCTTTGGTTAGGATTCCGAGACATGAATGAGATGAACAACCCTAATATTAGGGGCAGTTTTTAGTCAGTTATTCTGACAAGGCATCGAGCGCCTAAAACAAACGCATATAGTCGTTTCCAGCTAGAGTGTTGATCAACATAGAGTACAATAGGCTGATCACCTAGAAGTGCTCGTAAGTAAGACGGTTTGCAGTTATATTGCTGTGTACCTTTTCAAGAAAGCAAAAGAAAGTTCAAGGTCTTATGACCACTCAATGTCGTTTTGAAAATATATTTTTAAAACGAAAACAAAGTATTATTCTTGTTTATTCAGAATATTTCACAATTATTGTTCAGTTGTCGAAGAGAAATGATATGATTGATGATATTATTGTTATTCAACTGTTATACTTGCTGGGAAATTGAATGCTCATTCTTGCTTTATATTAAACATTGCAGCTAAGTCCGAGCGGGTCGAAGGTTCCGGTAAGGACAAGGGAAAGGGCAAGATGAACGTCTAGATGGCGTCGTAGTTTATTTGTATTAGTAATGTTGTAATACTAAGACTTATTATGTATTTGGAATGATGTTATGGTAATAGAACCTGTGATTGAGAGTAAGACGTGTTGTAATAATATAGTAATTACATTCATGTCTATTATGTTGTATGGAATGGGATGTACCGTGTAGCACCGGATTCGGGTTTGAGGTACCCGGATTTGGGGGCGTCACAATATGCTACCTCACCCACTCTTCTTAAAACCTCGAAGGGTCCAATGAAACGAGGACTTAGTTTTTCCTTTTTACCAAATCTAACTTTTCCTTTCCAAGGAGACACTTTCAGGAAAACATGCGACCCCACTTCAAAATCTCTCTTCTGCCTGTGTTGATCAGCATACTTTTTCTGACGATCCTGGGCAGTTACTAATCGCATTCTTATGATTTTAATTATATCTGCAGTTTGCTGTATCAATTCAGGTCCTAGCATTTGACGTTCACCGATCTCATCCCAACACAATGGTGATCTGCATTTTCTACCATACAATGCTTCGTAAGGCGGCATGCCTATACTAGCGTGATAACTATTGTTGTATGCAAATTCCACCAAGGGTAAATGTTCATCCCAGCTTCCTTTAAAGTCCAAGACACAAGCTCGTAGCATGTCCTCTAGAGTCTGTATAGTGCTTTCACTCTGTCCGTCAGTCTGAGGATGATAAGTTGTACTTAACCTCAGCTGCGTTCCTAAATTTTCTTGAAGACTTTTCCAGAAGTTTGACGAAAACCTCGGATCTCTATCCGACACAATCGAAATTGGAACCCCATGACGAGAAATGATTTCTTTAATATACAGGGTTGCCAATTTATCCAAAGAATATCTAACTTTAATCGGCAAAAAGTGTGCCAATTTAGTTAATCGATCAATTATCACCCAGATAGCATCAAATCCCTGCTGAGTTCTTGGAAGTCCTACTACAAAATTCATTGTGATATGCTCCCATTTTCATTCCGGAATTTCAAGTGGTTGAAGCAGTCCACTTGGTCTTTGGTGTTCTGCTTTAATTCTTTGACAAGTTAAACACTTGCTAATGTATTCTGTAACTTCTCTTTTCATACATGGCCACCAGAAATGTTGTTTTAAATCCCGATACATTTTAGTACTCCCCGGATGTACTGTGTATCTTGAACAATGTGCTTCTTGCATAATTTCTTCTTTTAATTGCGGTTCAATCGGAACCCAAATTCGTCCTTCAAAACGAATTATATTATCGTTGTCTATTCTATACTTGCCCTCCTTTCCCCTTGAGATTTTCTCCCTTAACTTTGCACATTCTTCATCTTTGCCTTGGGCTTTTGCTATTCTATCCAATAGAGTTGAATTAGCCTCTATTGAATACAACTGCTCCCGTTTTTCTGAAGAAATAAAAATTTCTAATTCCATCCTCTCCATGGCTGTGACTAACTCTTCCTGAGCTGTTACCATCTTCAATTTTTCA
This sequence comes from Aralia elata, assembly GCA_034770075.1. Classification (NCBI taxonomy): domain Eukaryota; kingdom Viridiplantae; phylum Streptophyta; class Magnoliopsida; order Apiales; family Araliaceae; genus Aralia; species Aralia elata. Next base: position 23,434,859 of record CM068386.1, read on the forward strand.
CGGCCTTTACGACTCAAGGCATCGGCTACCACGTTTGTTTTTCCTGGGTGATAAAGGATTTGGCAGTTATAATCCTTAATTAACTCCAGCCATCTTCTTTGCCTCATGTTCAACTCCTTTTGAGTGAAAATATATTTCAGACTTTTATGATCTGTATATATTTCACATTTCTCTCCATAGAGATAATGTCTCCATATTTTCAAAGCAAACACTACCGCTGCTAATTCGAGATCATGAGTAGGATATCCCGTTTCATAATCTTTCAACTTCCTTGATGCATATGCGATAACCTTCCCATGTTGCATCAACACACATCCCAACCCCTTATGAGATGCGTCACTGTATACTACAAAATTACCAGTATCATCCGGTAGAGATAACACCGGTGCATTGCTCAATCATCTTTTGAGTTCCTGAAAACTAGCCTTACACTTCTCAGACCAAACGAATTTTTCAGTCTTTCTTGTTAAATTGGTTAACGGAATTGCTATCTTAGAAAAATCTTGAATAAATCTTCGATAGTAACCCACTAATCCAAGAAAACTACGCACTTCTGTTGGCATTTTTGGTTGTTCCCAATTCATAACTGCTTCCACTTTGGTTGGGTCCACTGATATTCCTTCCTTATCAATCACATGACCCAAAAATTGAACTTTTTCTAACCAAAATTCACACTTACTGAATTTTGCATACAGTTGTGCTTTTCGTAGTGTTTCTAACACTATTCTTAAATGATCCACATGCTCCTCTTGAGTCTTAGAATAGATAAGAATATCATCAATAAATACTACCACAAACTTATCTAGATATGGTTTGAATACCCGATTCATCATATCCATAAATGTTGCTGGCGCATTTGTCAGGCCAAATGACATTACCAGGAATTCATAGTGACCATATCGGGTTCGGAATGCTGTATTGGGAACATCCTCGTCCCTCACTTTCAGTTGATGATATCCTGTCCTCAAATCTATCTTGGAGAAATATCTTGCTCCCTTCAATTGATCAAAAAGATCATCAATTCTGGGTAGAGGATATTTATTCTTTATGGTTACTTTATTCAATTCTCTGTAATCAATACAGAGTCTTAATGAACCATCCTTCTTTTTGACAAATAGTACTGGAGCACCCCACGGAGACGTACTTGGTCTAATATACTTCTTATCCAGAAGCTCCTGTAGTTGAATCATCAACTCTTTCATTTCCATTGGAGCCATTCTGTACAGTGCCTTTGAGATTGGTGCTGTGCCGGGTACCAACTCAATCACAAATTCCATTTCCCGATCTGGGGGCAGACCTGGTAGTTCCTCTGGAAAAACATCAGTAAATTCGTTTACTACTGCAATCTGTTCTTTTTGTGTCTCTTTCTGTTGAGTATCTATCACGTATGCTAGATATCCCAAACATCCCTTTTTAATGACTTCCTCGCTTCCATAGTTGTTAAACAACGGGATTGTCTTGGTGATTTATTACCATAAAACACCACCTTAGGTTGCTTTATCGGTTTAATACTCACCAATTTCTTGTGGCAATGAATCAACACCCCATGTTTATATAACCAATCCATTCCCAGGATGATATCAAACTCTTCTAGTTGAATTGGAATTAAGTTTACCATTAACTCACATCCTCCTATCTTAACACTGCAATTCTTGTAGACATGCTTTACAGGAACGATTTCTTTATTCGCTATTTCAATGTTTAGAGGCATATCTAAGTTTGATAAAGGCACATCTAAACACTTAGCAAAATCAGAAGATGCAAAAGAACAGGATGCTCCAGAGTTAAACAACACATAAGCATTTATATCGTTGATTGGAACAATACCTGAAACCACTTCCTTTGATGTCATCGCATCTTTAGCCGTCATGTTGAAAGTTCTAGCAGTTGGCTTATTCAGAGTGGTTGTACCCGTTGCAGGTGCCTTATTGTTGCTATTACTCTTAATATTACTTCCTCCCACTGATCTTTTCTTGGGACACTTCCTGGCAAAATGGTTTTCTGATCCACAGATAAAACACCCCGAATTTTTCTTTGTACTTGTACAATTTGGAGAGATGTGGCCCTCATATCCACATTTATAGCAGACTGTTTTTCCTTACATACATTTGCTAGAATGATTTTTGCCACAATTCTTGCAGGCTTCTGTTTTTAATTTCATTTGATTTTTCTGAAACTTACCCACGTTTCCAAAGTTATTCCATTTTCTCTTCTTTGACCCCCCGCTTGTTCCTTCGGTCTTAACTGAACCATCTATCTTTCCCTTGTTCTTTTTATTTCTGTTGTAACCCATGACTTCGTTTCCACCTTCAGCTATGATCGCTTTTTCAAGGATGGCACCGAATGATCCAATCTGCAGTACTGACAGTTTATTATAGATCCAGGGCCTTAAACCCAACTCAAAGCGTCTAGCCTTTCTTGCTTCGGTGTCCACCTGATGTGGAGCAAAACGAGCTAACTCATTAAACTTTGCTGCATATTCTGACATCGACATATCATCTTGTTTCAGTTCTAGAAAACGAACTTCCATTAAACTCTACATTCTTGAGGAAAGTAATTTTCAAGGAAAATTTCTGTAAATTTTTCCCACGGTATTACCCCAGCACCTGCTCGGGCTTTGTTTGCTTCCCACCAAAAGTTAGCTTCCCTTTTTAGCATATATGCTGTAAATGCAGTTTTCTGATCTTCACTTACCCTTGCTACCTCAAAAGCTTTTTCTATCTCCTGAATCCAGGACTGAGCTTCAATCGGTTCTTTAGCCCCTCTGAACTCTGGAGGTCCCGTACTTTTAAAATCTTTGAAACTAGCCATATGTACCACTGGTGGTGGTACATTAGCCTGGGGTGGTTGATTTCTATTTTGAAAAGCCCCCATCATATATTCCATAAAATGGTGCATAGGACTCTCTTGATTTTCATTTCTATCATCATTCATATCATTACTGGACTCCTCGTCCCGATGTCTATTATGAGGCGGTCTACCACGACCTCTACCTCTACCTCTAGGCAGCATTCTCTGTTTAATAATAATTTAATTACTACTTTATTCTTATGACTTCAAGACAGTAAAATAAATAACAAAACAACTACAAACATACACCACCAACATAGCTAATACCATTTATATATATATATATATATATATATATATATATATATATATATATATATTAAACATGTTTATATACAACCTGTAACTTACATCCGCTATATCTTAGCTGACACCAGTCATACATATGATGTTACCCAACTCTTACAAAAAGAGTGCTATACACAAAAACTGTACCCTGCAGTAGGAATATAACTCCCTACCGCTCCCAAAAGTGGATAAAATCAAACCAGTACTAACACAACCTATATACAACCATCTCAAAACCTGGAAATTATGTACAACAGACTCTCAGACCTAACCAACTCAAAGCTGACCTTGACCCACAAACAGGGATCCAATCCTCTCTATCTCAAATATGGCAATAACTCTAGCTCGAGAGATGGAATATGGAAGCTGTCCTGTCTCTTGCAGATAATTCCAGACTGTCGTCTGGACTCGCTGAATGGAGGTAGAGTATGCCCTCAACATCAACTCCATCCTTCTAGTGTACTCTCTCAGCTTAGCTTCCAGAAACTGCATATACAGGTCGGAGGCTTCCTGACGCTGAATCCCTGCAGTCCTAATGTTATTAAGTCCGTGGTAGTCAACCTGAAGCTCCTCCAGCTGCCCCTCCAAATTATAAATCCTAGCCTCTGCTGTTTGCCGACTAGTAGTCAGCTGAGTATTCTGGTCAGCTAGATGGTGAATCAAATGCTCCCTCTGTGCTAATGTATCCTACAAAACATGTTGTTGCTGAGTAGCATCCTCCTGAGCATTGGTCTCTGGATCTATTACCTCAATAGGATCCTTTTCCCTCTCAGAATCAGAGTCAATAATCAGTATCTCTGCATTAATTGGTATAGGAGCATTATGCTCCTCCACCTCCACTAGCTGTCCTATGACTCCTGCCATCTACACACAACCAGTAAAACTCAATTAATACTTAATAAATAACCTGGTCATAATATAAGACAGTTAACTAATACAATTAACAGTTAACAGTCGACTCTACATGAGTCTAAGCTTAACAACAGTCTTACTAACCTAAAGTTATAACCCAAGGTTCCCTCCTAAGGTTTCTAACTTAAGGCTCTGATACCAACTTGTGACGCCCCCAAATTCAGGTACTTGCAACCCTTATTTAGTGCTCACGATATCCAAAACATAACTAAAAGTAGATACTAAACTTATACAAAAGTATTACATCAGAGTTGCAAACCCCAAGATACATAACCTTAACTACTTAACATGATAATTAAATATATACAAACATTTAACTATCTATTACAAGGAGCAACAAAATTTAGTCTGCGACCTTCCCTTTGCCTTTGTTTCCTGCTGACCATGTAGTATATTCTGGGTACACTGAAAACATTTACAAACAAAGCAAGAATGAGCATAAAAGTGCTCAGCAAGTAATATACGATCATAACGTATGAAAGAATAAATGTTTTCTGTGGAGTGTACTTTAATAGTAGAATGAGCTGTTAAGTAACATGAACTGAAACCAACTCATGATAACCATTATCATTAAAGAATATGCTGAGTGGTTATATAAACCATGAACAATAGTTTCAATTTTATTGAAAAGGTTCCAGGCAAAGTTTCTGTTGCGAACCGTCTGAACTTACAGGCATGGTGGGTGATCAGCCCGATATGCCCTGCGTTGATCAACACTGCTGTTTGTGAATACCCATTGGGTTCACCCCTCACACTCATAGAGTGCTACAAGTCTGTACCGCCCTTGGAGCGGATTTCAAAATATATTCCCATATCAGGGATTGTTCATACTCAGACTGGAATTCACATCATAATTAATATAGTTGAACAACAATAACATTTCGATATTTTAGAAATAAAATAATAGAAATGTTATAAGTTTAGTCCAACCCAAATAATTGGCTTGGACCCTCTGTAAACTGTTCATGAATATCAGATATCATTATAATATGCAAAGTAAAAGTCTCACCAACCTTGTAAAGCTGATTGGAATAAAAAGGTTTTAATTCCTTTTTATCACTTTATGTATGGAAACATAAATTTATCTTAATATGATCAAGTCAACTTACTTGATTAGCTTAGAAAGAATTGGTGTTTAGATACTTGCATGTTGTTTAAGTATTGATAAAACTCTGCTAGTCCAACCCTGTGGATCCTACACATATAAATAGATATATGAAGTAGGTTAACTATATGTTCTAGCGATCAAATTATAGGAGTTAATATTACATAAATATATTATGGATATATTTAAATATATTTTTCAAATACTTTATCCATATTATGGTGCAACCCTTTATTGACTAATTTTGGGTTTAATTACGATAAGAGTGTTTTATTAATTTACTATTAGAATACCGTAAGTTGTTTATTTATAAATTCCAAATATTAGGAATTTTTAAGGTTTATAAGTCCAAAGTTTAAAAACTAGTCAATTAGTTTTAAACTTTAATGAAAATGGACTTTGAAACCGAAGTTGGTTCGTTTTGATTTATTAGTCTGCACTTGGCTAAACTCTACGAAATGTGGCTGAGCACAAATTAAAATTAAAATTGCTCGGCGAACATTGAAATTGCTTGACTAAATCCGAGCGAACCGGCAACAAGCGTCGCCTGCTGCTGAGCAGCACCAAACAGCCTGGGCGTGCATATTCCTGGCATACTGAGCAGCCTCAACATTTCTGCTGAGTGGCTTAGCTAGTTCCTGCCTGTAATGCCCGTGAATTTTGAACATCCTTATTAATTAAATCTAATTTAATTTAATGAGTTAACGTTGTGTTCTATTTAAATCAACTTGGGTTAATTGGTGGGAGATGTATAAGATGTGTCTATACTCGTGTTGGCAGGTATGATATAACTATGGTTAAGAGATAACCATAGGTGAGTCAAGTGTAGGAATTGGTGGGTAATGACTAAAATGGCCAAGAGTGGTTAATAACCAAGGTAATTATGTAAGGGCAATAACCATTGTATATCCAAGTGGTTAATAACCAATGAAATGATGGCGAGATAATAACCATTGTGTTTAACCAATGTAATGATGGCAAGATAATAACCAATGTCTAATAACCAATGAAGAATGGGTAATAACTAATGGATAATTAAGATTTTGCGAAAAGGACTATTTTAACCTTGAAAGAGGTTGGGAAAGGACTAAAATACCCTTGAGGAAGTTGCTAGGAAACTTCCTACTATTGATGAATTGACCAAATTGCCCTTGCCTAGTCATGGTTAATGACTATTTTGCCCACGGTCTCTACTTTCCTATAAATAGGACCCCTCACCAATGATAGTGAGGTTGGTTCATTATTCACCAAGTATAGAGAGAGTGTTAGAGAGAGAGTTTGAAGAAAAAGCAAGAACAAATCTTGTGGGAGAAAGAAGAAGGTCTTGATTGTTTAGGCCATCCCCATTCACAACCTATTTTGGGAAGGAAAAGAAGAAGAAGAAATCAAAAAGGTATAACTCCAAACTTTAAGTTATTTTAATGTGTTTGGACATAGATCCTTGAAGTTTTAAGTTATCTTGAATGTATAATGTTTTGCTTGTTCATATGTGTGAGTTTATGTTGGAAAAATTTAGAAGAAAGGAAGTAAAGGAGATTTCCGGAAATTTTGTTTGAAAAAGGTTGTTATATGCTTGTCATTTTGAAATCTATAAAGGGATCTTGTGATTTTCTTTCTTGATATGCTAGATCCATAGGTTAGGGACAAAATCCCTTTTGAATCACTTAAATATGTTAAAAAATGAGCAAACCATGAATTTATTACCAAAGCATGCCAACTGTTGAACAACCTTGCTGACCCCTGACTTTGAGCCTGTTTTCCGAGACCTAGACATAACCAAATTTGATGTTTGATAAATGAAAAGTGTAGTTCAGGAAGATACGAATCCAACAAAATCGACGGATCGTAAATCGAAGTTGTATATTTCGTTTTATGAAGGTTTTGGTGAAAGACCCCAAATCTGGAAATCAAGAACGAAAATTATAAAAAAAATTAACTATTTGTTATTTAATTATGTTTAAATAATAAATAAAGTTAAGTAATTGATTAATTATTATTAAATAATGATTAAGGATAATTAAGAATTGTAAATTAATTATTTATGATTTGATTAACTTTAAAATATAAATAAACCTAATTAGTTATTATTTATTATTAAATAATAACTAAAGATAATTAGTACTCACTTATTAGTTATTTATTATTTGATTAACATTAAATAATAAATAAACCTAATTAGTTATTATTAAATAATAACTAAAGATAATTATTACTCGCTAATTAATTATTTATTATTTGATTAACTTTAAATAATAAATAAACCTAATTAGTTATCATTTATTAAATAATAACTAAAGATAATTCTTATTCACTAAGTAATTATTTATTACTTGATTAACCTTAAATAATAAATAAATCTAATTAGTTATTATTTATTAATAACTAAAGATAATTCATATTTACTAATTAATTATTTATTATTTGATTAACTTTAAATAATAAATAAACCTAATTAGTTATTATTTATTATTAAATAATAACTAAAGATAATTATTACTCACTAATTAATTATTTATTATTTGATTAACTTTAAATAATGAATAAACCTAACTAATTATTATTTAAATCTTAAATAATAATTAGAGACAATTAAAATTTATAATTCGATTATTATTTAATTAATAATTAAATAATAAGTAACTGTAATTAGTTATTAATTACTATTAATAATAACTAAAGATAATTAATTAATTACTATTTAATAGTAATTAAATGAAGATAGAGTTAATAAAATAGAGAGAGTTTAATAACCCATTAATTAAACAATCATAACAAATTGTTTAAGGGTTTAATAAATGAATATTACTTAAGAAAGAGTAATGTTAATTAATTTAACAATTATAATAAATTGTTTAAAGGTTAATAAGTGATTATCACTTAAGGGAAACATGGTTAATTAATTAAACCATCAACCTAGAGATCCATTAAAGTGTCTTATAGTATTTATGATAGTTTATTAACTTATGTGTGCTATGTGAATTGCTTAATTGTTAAATAAATAAGCATAAGTAAGCGTATCGATATACAACTACGCAGTACTAATTGATAGCTCAACATTATCAATGTTAGGTTCTTCAAGGCCAATTAGTTAAAGCTAGAATTATTTGTTGCTGAGCAAACAGGCAAGTTCCTAATCCTAAACTTCTTACATTATTGCAAGTTCCCTAACTGAAACTCGAGTTATTATTTTCGAAGCATGTTAGTGAATAATTATTGTCGATTATTCACATCTATACTATTTATTGAGATTCGCACATTGTGCAATTGAATTCCTATCCTATTATGATTGAACTGTAAATTTAATTAAAGTTCTTTCAAGTATGAATTGTTTTATGAGATCGATCTATGCTATTTGTATCAGCTAGATCCAGCATGTCTAAATTGGTTAAGACAATGGTATTTTAAAAGCTGTTCTTATTAAATTGTTGTGGTAAGAACTCTTGGCTGAGAAAAGGATAAACTTGTTTAAGGCATGATATCAATGCTGGTTATTAAGTGTTTATGCATAAATCACGGGGTATGAGAGGCTGATCCCCTCGATTACCAAAACTTTTTAAGAGGTCCAGCTTACATGCTGAGAACCTTGGAAAACGTCCTTGGTTATTTCAAACCACTCAGTAATTGTCATTCAATTATTCGAATATTCAACTGTTGTTTATTAATTCAATGCTCCTCCACACTTTTATACTGTTGTTGAACATTGAAAGCGAAATTTCCTTCTATCATGATATATCTCTTTGTGTATATACTTGCTAAGCAAATTAGTTGCTTACCCTTGCTATATCATGATCTTTATTTCAGCTAAGGCAGAAACGTCTAGGGGAGACAAAGGAAAAGGGAAGGTGCAAGAGTAGATGCCCGTTAGTGCCTATGTACTAGCTATTTCCGAATGTGGTTTGATTAAATGAACCCTTATTTGTATTAAGAGTACGTTTTATGTTAAGGTTAAAGAACCTTGGGACCAGAATTGTAAGACTTTATTTCCATTCGATAAACAATGTATGTTTATTATTCCGCATTTAGTTAGATAGTATGTTTGTCATCGAATTATCGTGAGCACCGAATTCGAGGTTTGGAAACCTGGATTTGGGGGTGTCACACTGCCTATTCTCCCTCATGGCCCTGCTGTTGCTGCCTTTGAGCAGCAGTTTCTACCTATGTTCAACCCAACACCATACATATGCACACAGAATTAGCTACTTGCTACTGCACCATTTCATGATGCTCCAAGTGCTGCTGCCATAAGGCAGCAGCTTCTTCTTTATGCTAGCATTGTACCAGGCCTATTCCAGCTGCCCCCTTCTTGTTGCTGTTATAGACAGCAGCGTGTTCCTTTCCTGCTGCTGTTATGGACAGCAGCGTGTTCCCTCGCAATCCCAAAAATATACAACATATATATATATATATATTTTTGTTCCTTACCCACAAGAAACCCAAATAGATAATTCAACTTAACATAAGCATGTGGAACATATATAAAAAAAATTATCAACCAAACTCAGTTTACATATTTGGCATCAACCACATAACCACTCCTTTGTCACATTGAGTTTATAAAAGCCATCGATCGATTTTCTATTCCCTTGTTGCAAATCAGTTCACAACACAACAATTTTCAACTAATGTGAGGATTTAGTAAATTTCTATTTTAGTTCCATAAAAAGAAATAATAAACCAACATCAAGCACATAAGAAATACTTTACTAACCATGTTAGTATAATATATATGCTTTCTCCCATAAGTCTAATATTAAATAAAACATGTTTTCTTAAGCAACCATGATCTAGCATCTTACATCTACTAACATATATCATATATTGCCAAGTTACTCTAATCCGAAAGCATGCTTGCAAATTATTTTATAAACAAAATGTTACTATTCATTTATAACTCTATTCTTTCTTATTTAACAAAACATGATTTCCACGCTTACAACAATATTATGTATATGAGGTAAATAGTTTTCAGTCCATAAGAAGATTTATTAACATATAGAGTATTCATTTGTTAACAACAAAATCACATACAAACTATCATTAAGCATGCTTTGATGGATATGCAACCCATCTTTCAACTATATATCAATTGAAACCACCTTTGCAATATACAAATCTGCTTTCCAAAAAAATCCCAACACATGATTTTACATACTAAGTATTTCAAGTATGTATTAGTACTAATCTTACTTAACAATTTTAGGCTTTCAAGGAAAGGCATAATCACTTTATGTAATTGATATATATAGCTTATATTCCTGGCTTAAGACACAGAGATGCTAGACTTCACACTTTTCAATCAAAAACAGCCCACATCATGTAGTAAACCCTCAACAGTTCATTTAAAATTTTCACCAAATATAATTTATAAAAAAAACAGATTTTTGTCTCAATACTAACTCTATCCAACCAAATTTCAGTCCACATAGAAGTTTTTTGTTTTAAAAACAAAATCTATTTACAACCCAGTGGTTGAACTTCTACAAGAAATAAGCCAGTGATAAGCTAATCAATTATAACAGTCTGAGTATCAAATGTAATAATATCCAAAATTGACAAAACTCTTACCACAACAGTTTTATAGCAACAATAATCTCACCATTACCGAAACCCAATGCTTAAATCAAAACTTCCCAGATAGTAGAAATCAATTGGGGGTAAAACTCTAAACACAACATTAGAACTTCCCAATCCAATTTCATTGTCAAATTAATAGAGCATATCTTGACAGATATAGAATTCAAATACAAATCATACCCAGAAATTATAAAACTCTTACCCAATAATCTTATAGCAACATTAATACCACAACTACCAAAAAAATCAGTGTTTCCATTAGAAATTCTCAATTTATAGAAATCGATTGGGGGTAAAATGTTAAACACAACACTACAACTTCTCAATCCAATTACACGGCCAAATTATTAATACAATTACCGAATGAAACTTTTAATATCATTACCCATTACCAATTCAAGCCCTAACTCAGAAATTGTAAAATTAAACTCTCAACTAAGGGGTTTGAGCGTACCTGAAGTAATTTTGGTTCTTAATGCTCAGCAAATCGCAGGCTTTTCCTTCTTCTTCTTGCACGAAACTGCCGAGCCCTATCATTGAGGTTCCCCACCAAAATTCTCTCTTCTCTCTTGAGTAAACTACCTTCTTTTTCAAAAGAAACAAAGAATTTCCTCATTATTCCTAGGCCCTACCTAAGTTTGTTGAGTTATGCTCTAATTTCTCCCAATTTCGGTCAGCTCTTGCTTGAATTCATTCATGAATCACCAGCCCCTAATCCAGCCTTAGCCACTTCCTGCTTCAATCGAATATGAGGGAAAAAAATAGGCTTAAGGCTGCGTTTGGCAGAGCAATGGTTTCTCTTTTGGTTTAATTTAGATCGCTCATGAGTATTATTAAATATAATTGCCCATTAAGTGAGGAATTAAAGCCCCCCTTCATATAATCCAGTACACCTAATACCAATTAAGAAATTATATTATTTATCTCTAAGGTACCCTATTAAAATAATTTATGCTACTAAATTATTTTAATAACCTATAAGATAATGAATAATCCTCTAAAACTAAATACATATAACCCCATTAAATAATATAGGAAATATTATAATTAACTTAAGGTTCTAGAATTAAAATAATTTTAACCCCTTTAAATAATTTTAATAACCTGTAAGATATTTAAAAAATATCGCCCCAATTATTTTAGGATTCCATCCCACAAAATCTTAACTTGCAATCATATATAAAATATACATATGTCACAACAACAAACGAAAATTCTATATTGCTAACCCAAAATTCATATATGAAATCAGGCTAAACTAATTATACCTGTGTCTTTAAAAAAAACCTTCAGGGTTTTACATTGATTCCACTTCTAGATTGCTAACCTACTGGCATACGACAACGACAAAGCTTTAAACACATCAAACAATTAACAGATCAAGATCTATGGTCTCTGACATTTGACTATCAGACCATGTTTTTAACTTGGTAAATTTTTTGGGTTTTCTAGAAACATATTTCATGATCGGTCAATGACCTTTGACCATGAATAACTTTCGATCTAGACATGCTATGATCGTGATTCCAGTTGCAGTGTACTAACCACATAACATACTACATATAACAAGCTTTAAACACAACAAATCATTAACAGGGTGAGATTTATAGGCCCCAACTTTGGGCTGTCAGAGCCAAAATTTGGGTTCTTGGCAGCTTTGAAAAATCTTTGATTTCGTGCATCTAGATGTTATGGATCGATGATATAACAACTCAGATCACTAAATAACATAACATATAACATATATAAACACTTAAACACAAAATTTATTAAAGCTTTCAAGATCTAGCAAGAGGGTTTTAGGTTTATACCTTTCTTGAGAAATTTTTTGATTCTATCCTTATGATCTAATCTTGGATGGCTTATGGGGTGTTCCTGGCTTTTCTGGGGACTGAGTTTTAGAGAAAATTTCGTGGCTTTGGAGAGAGAGTAAGGGTCTTGGCTTTGTTTAGAAAATAATGTGAGCTTTTCTTTACTTTTTCTTTCTTTAATCTTTATCCCATTTGATTCATTGAATCTGATGGTGCTAGCTGTTAAAATTTAGCTAAATGAAAAAGATTTCAGCACATGGGAGATCTTAGAGTGATGAGTCATGAGATCTTTGATGGATTTGACAAGATTTTGCATATCTTTAATTTAAAATAAATGAAAAAGGTTAGTTTAGTAAGCTAATAAATACATTTAAGGGTAATCTTGTCCATACTTCATGATTCTAAGGTTTAATCCATAGATTTGAACCCTTAATGCTTACCCAATAATTCTTGGGTTTAAGAAAATTAACCTAAGAATTAAATAAACATTTAATTAAGACATAATAATTCAAAATTAGGCTTTTAATGTAATTAGGGTTTTGTAAATTTGAAAATTAGGGTTTCTTGATATTGTTAGGGTTTCCAAAAGCATAAATTAGGGTTTCTTAATAATTTTCCTTAATCACATATTATCCACATAATCATTTAAATACAAATATAATTAATTACTAAATTTAATATTTAAATTACTTAAACAAAATAAATTCTTAATATCCAAAATACAAGTTCCTTTATTTTAAATATAATTATATCATTAATTATACTTAAAACTAAGATCCACAATATACATTCACACATTCACATATAAATATAATCAATAGTATATTTAGTATTCAAATTTACATAACAAAATAAATTTCGTATTATTCATATATCCATTATATAAACATAAATCCTTTTAAATATAATTACCACAATAATTATATTTAAAATTAAAACACATGACCATAGATCAAATTAAGGTTTTGATCCGTAATGTCACTTTACCACATTTACCATACTTAGTCAATTTAAAATAAATTGACTAATCTTACAAATTCATATTATAACGAAATAATACAAGTAATAATAATAATTATCATTCTTATAATACACATTTATCATGAAAATAATATATAAATCATATTTTTATGAAAAATAAATAATAATATATCTTTAATATAGAATATAATTTATAAATATCAACTATTTCTTTAATAAGAAATTTATTTGAAACCATATATGAACTAAAAATATATATACATATTACATATTCACATTCCTTTCCTTGCACACATTCCCATACTTGCTTTAATATATAATAATTATTATATAAAAAAAAATTTCATACGTAACATTTCTTATTTTAATATATCAAAATCCTTGGGTTATTACATCTACAAGGACAAAATGTTGTAATTGATAATTTACAAGTCAGGCAAGTCTTTCAGTTCTTATTTGCTATATGAACTTGATGATTGTTTGATTGAAATTTGTACTGCAAAAAGCATGTTAAATTACATATGTCGTAATTATGAACTACAAAGGTCAATCTATTACTATGTTGATTGAGTAAGGAACTCAATCTTATTATCTGATATGTGAGATGCAGCATGTATGATAAATGAGAATTAAAATGTTTATGATTGTATAAGTTGAGCATGAAATTATGTGCTACGTGATGCATAAAAACTGTTTGATTTGTTGAGCTGTCGAGCTCAATCTTGCAAAAATAACCTTTTTGTAGGTTAAGAATACAATGAGATGTTATCTGCCATTTGAATAGTAATGAACAGAAGACGTGCAAGAGAAATATACTTGCTTTATTCGGGAATTGACTGATCCGTGCTAAAATGGTTATCAGTTGTTGATGATTATTTAATGGCAGAATGTAAATGTTGTACATGTATTGAGATGTGTAATTTTACTTAGCTAGTCTGATTAAGTGAATCATAGAATATGAATGATTCTAAGTTATGTAAATGTAAAGGTTGTGATTCAGGGAATAAAAGTAGGAAGTTTGAAAGAATTTTGATTTGTTCCGCATTATTTATTAGTTATATCATCGAGTAATGATGTATAGATGAAATGAGATTGAATATTAACGCACAAAATCGGGTATGGAAATAGTCCTGATTTTGGAGTCGTTACAGTTGTTTTGCTGCTGCTTGAATATACACTAAAGTAGACGACAAAGCAGACAGGGTATCTTGTCTGATAATACTCAAACGAAGAACAATAGCTAAAGCAGACAACAAAGCAGACAACCATTCTTGTCTGAATTCAATCTGAAGAATTAAAATTGAAAAGTTGTTATCGTTTATCATTTACACCTATTCACCCCCTCTAGGTGTGCACATACACTGAATTATAGCTTTGAGCTATATACTACTCTGTTGAATAACTTGTGTTTGGGCTGAGGTGTAGGTGGATGTAAGGGTGTTTGACACTTGATCAACTTGTTCAACAGTAGCAAAAACTTGCTTGAAAAGTTTTTTTGAGATGCTTACTGTAGAGCTCTACAAAATACTATTGTTTACATCTTTAAATTTGGTACAAGTTTTAGTGATGGAATAATGCATCTGCTTTGTATTTGCTTCTGTGTGGTGTGGCAAGACGAAGACCCTTTCCATGAATATATCAAATTTCTTTCTCTGTCCAAACAAACTACATATTTTTTTAGTAGTTAATGTGGTGTTTTGTTAATATATTCTTTGTCCTTGAATAAGTGACTAGACACGTCTAGTTCAACAACTGATTTGTGCTGGTAAATAAAGACTAGTTCTTCTTCTCTTGAAGATGGCTTTCTTTGGTTGTGCTATTACATTCAAAATACTACAGAGTGTACTGATTGCAAATTGCTGGATATTATTAGTTAATAGATTTTTGTACAACAAATACAAAGCTATTTTTTCTTTTGATTGGGCCATTATAGATAGTTCTATCATTAATAAAGTTTTCAGAATGTAAGAAAGTCTTTCAATATTATTTTTAATAAAGAAATTAATAGTGTCATTGGATTGATCCTTTCACATATTATATTCAAATATTCTCTTTTAATAATGCTTTGATAATGTTACCTAATTACAAGTATATTTACATTCATAATTATTTTTACGATTCTTTTCTTGAGTAAACGTACATTCATGGCTCAAGTTAATGGCAATACACCTAGTACTGATTCTGAAATGATTTCATGTGTTGAGAGATTACAACAAGAACAAAAAGCACATGATGATGCACGTGCGATAACATGTTACTTTACTTTTACACAATAAATTGGTAGTACTTATTCAAATATTTTCTACTTCAATAGACTCATATGATTTTATTAAACTGAAGACACAACACACTTTAGAACGAATGTCACTTGCGAGGAAGAGACAGGAATTGGTAATTATATAAATGTGTGTGTGTGTGTGGAAGAGACAGGATTGTATTGGTGACAATACAATCCACAAGTCTGCAACAGTAAGGATTACTTTTGTTTCAAATCATGGGTTTTTTTGGATATTTTCAAAATTTACATTTTTCTGTATTCAAATTTCATCTTTTGGTATAATTTTATATTGTTGTGTTGCTGCTGTTGACCTGTTGTATGTTGTTGTGTGCTTGTGTTGCTGCTAATCTACTGCTGGTTGTTGCCGAGTGCTGACCCGCTGGGTGTTGCTGCATCTTGCTGCCAGTGAAGGTACGTGTGCGTGTGTGTGTATATATATATATATATATATATATAGAGAGAGAGAGAGAGAGAGACTTGGTCATTTATATATATAAGTTTATTCATATGGATGGCCTATATTTTCATTCATTTTACACTAGCTTCCACACACACACACACACACACGCACACTCATGTATACATGAACTGAATATGCAAAACAGACTTCAAAAGTTACCTCTTAATTAATTTGCTTTGAACACATCACCCTTCTGTTGGGCAAGATTCAAATTGATCAGAGCAGTATATGTTTTATAATTATCCTCTATCTTCAGTTCTATTATGGTGTATTTTAGGCATAATCTTATTGTCATACATTATGAAACTTAATTTTTTAAAATTCTTTTGGATTTCATATAATTTGTTCTAATTCTTATCCTCTTCATTGTAGTTTCAAAAAAGAACTGTACATTTGATCAACTCTATTGACCTCAAGCTCGGGAGTTGTGATGCCCCCAAAATCGGGACCAACTTTATCCAAAATTAGGACTAATCTTAATCCCGACCTTGTGCGTTAATTACTATCTTAATTTAGCTTTACATCATACTATGATGAAATAATAGTTGAAAATGCGGATAATTAAAATTTTTCTATATCTTTCTTTCTATTCCCTGAATCGCAACCTTTACGATTATATATCGAAGTAGATATGAGTATATACAACTCAATTCTACATTCGGATTCTTTATTATATAGTATTATCACTATATTGATTTGCTTATTTTCATGCATTCAAAACAAATATTCTTTATTTATTGAATATTTCAAGGTTTACTTACCTATTAGTACACATGTCAAGAACCATCATCATGATTCAATGCAAATTTTTAAATAAAGAAAAGGTATTCCTTTGCACGCCTTCTAATCCATATCATCAGATGGCGAATAATATCACATTGTAACATTGACCTTGCGCGTTGATTACACTTAAGCTATCTGCGCTTCACGAATCCTCTTCATTTGATGTATTTACTTAATTCTTGATTCAATTCTTGCAATAGCTGAGTTCCTTGCTCCAATTCCTCCTTGATTTCAGTTGCTAGCTTCCCTTCCTTGAGAATATGGTGGTTTCTTTATATTGGTAACATGGGGACAGGAAGAATTTGTGGCATGGAGGTGTGAAGACTTCGAAAATTAGTGAGATATATGGAACGGGTGGAGCAAAGAATTGGGGGTGCTTAGACTGAATTGCACTCCCAAGTTTTCTTAATTCTCTCATTTTCGGACAAGGCTTGGCTTAGTGTCCTTCCTTGCTCTAATCAAATGCCACCTATTAATTTTCTAATGACTCAGCTAATGCACAAGTCCCTTTTTTTTTAACTCCCAACATTCTCCACTACTAACTCTCATGGTTAGCTTCATTATTTATTCCTTAGCATACTCCATTCATACTTTGGTTTTTCTTAGTTCAAGTCTCAACATATTTATATATGCTACCTACACCATATTCTCGTTACATATACATATACCACATTTTCACGGCATACATGTAATTTATTTTATATATTATAAATACATGAAATCCCAAAATTGGTTAATTATACATTTATAACATGTATAAAAATTAACCCATCAATTGTGGAATTTAATCCATAATTAATTTAACACATTTTTTTTTGTGCAACGAACGTTAAAATAAGCAAATAATAACTAATTTAATTTATACAATTACTATTGTATAATTAAATTAAATTTGTTCCTTCCATAAATTGTTTCAAAACAATTTATTTAACTCATACATTTCACTTCAAATTACATGTTAATTTAATTTACTAATTTGACACCAATAGTTATATATTATATATTGGTCCCACAAATGTATTAAATTATATTTACTTAACATAATATCACATATTAAGCCATTAATCATGTTACATTATAATTATTGTAACATAGTACCATTTCTCATATAATCAAATAAATTTCTTTATTTTAATTATTAAAGTCAATCATTTAGTAAAATAAAAATACTTACATTAATTCAGTATTTTTAATTAAGTGAATTAATCACATCATTTATAAAATGAAGCTATACATTAAATAAAAATAATTTATTTAATGCAGTAACTCTACTATATTAAAATAATTTACTTTGTGAATTATTTTAGTCCACTCAAATTAATGTATACTTTAATTTAGTATACACAAGTTAATTACTCACCTCTTCGTCCCAAAAATGGAAATCATATATCAATTAAAGTAATTAATATACAATTCTCTCTTCTTAATTTAAATAACTTAAATTCATAAATTATTCAAATACTCTAATATTTAATGTATAGAATAAATTAGTGTACACAACTAATTTCTTATTTCCCTTTCGTCTCACAAATTGTGTTCAACAATTTACATACATGTAATAATTATATATAACAATAATATTACATCCACATTTCTTTTTTCATAAAATGGGGGTCATTAAATATATTTAATACCACCAATCTACTATATTAAAATAATTTAATAATATAAATTATTTTAATAACTATAATCTTACTCATCTCATTTTTTTCTTAATAAATTGATTCTACAATTTATTTACGTAAATAATAAATATGTAACAATAATATATTTACTATTCACAAAAATCACATAACACATAGCACATATCCATATATGCAATGCAACATCACATATTATATTATTAATAAGAATATTATTTAATAAACTCTTATTAGTAATATTTTCTGTAAATCCGTGTCATTACATTCTTCCCTTCTTATAAGGATTTCGTCCCCGAAATCACAATATTGAACCATGCTTACACGGTTCACATCAACCTTCTTTCAAAATTCTTTATCGTTTAATAATCTCAACGCATCGTGTTATCATAGGTATTATATTACCTATCTCATATGCTTTCTCAACAACTCTTTATGGGTTTTATTACCCAACTTTTATTAACTCGATACACCCCGAGTATTACTACTCTTTAACTCATCAACATCTTTTCTAAGGATTAATGCAATCTACTAGTGATTTACTACTCTCGTAAACTTTCGGGATATCACATTCACCCCTTCTTCTAAGAATTTCGTCCTCGAAATTTCAATTCACTAGTCTTTATTCATTCGATTCATCGAATTCACTCATCGAGTTCTTTGACCAACTTTCTCCTCTAGAGATCTTGCCGCATTTATCGTACGTTTTGTACATCTTTTCTCTTCGTTCTTTACGCCATTCTTTCTCAAGAATACATTTAGACTCGTCGCATTTCATGACTACTTCTTTTCTAGGAAACATCATCCCTTCTATACTCAATTACCAGAATTGAAATTCTCCACAATTGATCAATAATTGTGAAGCAAGATGAATAACTTCAGAATTTCAAAAACAATCGCTTAAGGAAACTTTCTGTATCTTGCTAAGGGTCATAAAGACCACAAACTTTCTTTTTCATGTTTTTGAAAAGGTTCTATCAGAAATTCATCAGTGAACCGTCTGGTCTTACGGGCACGTAGGTGATCAGCCTGTGTTATGCCCTGTGTTGATCTCTGCTATCTATGCCGCTATTTCGCGCAAACAGAATTTTCCAATTCAGGAATTTTCCGTGTTGATCAACACTATCTGAGTGGCCGCCGTTAGGCGCCAATTTGAACGATATACGTTCATCTGTGCCACCATCTGGTGCTCTGAAAACTTTCCCAATTAAGAGTTTTTTTAAAAATCTGGAGTCGAAACCAAAATGGTTTAGTTGGATAGCTCAAAAGCTTAATATAAGCGATATCTGAATCTGTGTCTAGCCGATTCAACTGGCATTTGACACTTTTATCTTTATCCAAACATTGAAAATCATTTTATGACGCATAGTAGCGCACTGTTTTACCAGTCCGTTGAGAATGTCGTCATTAATTTTATGATTTCGTCATACTACATCATACCATAGTGGGCTGACGATCCTTAGATCACATCCAACACTAGGTTAATTCCGCATTGATGACTCCATCATCTGTCATTCTACACCAGGTTCCATGATGCATTGATGACTATTTAAAAATACATTTTGATATGTTAAATCATTTTTGTCTAGCCGAAACAAATAGCGTAGACTCTTCTTTAAACAGTTTAAAACATAAAAAAATCATTTTTGGTGTTATCATGCCACAACAGGTAACGATGTGATAATGGCTCGAAGTCCATCTACACACCCTTATCACTTTATTTTAAGGATAACAAAAATTTTAGTTATATATTTTTTTTAAAGGCACATCAGTGCGAATTTAGCTTGATGTCAAAAATTTCGAAGTCTAGCATAGCTAGAAGATTTGGAATACTTATGCCTCCACCATCAACTTCAATTTCTCCAACGATCCATTGCTTAATAATTCTATCTATTTCTATCATCCTTAAAGCTTACTATACTAAAAATCCTCAATTCTTCATGCACAACT
The DNA here is from genome assembly GCA_034770075.1 of Aralia elata. Taxonomy (NCBI): domain Eukaryota; kingdom Viridiplantae; phylum Streptophyta; class Magnoliopsida; order Apiales; family Araliaceae; genus Aralia; species Aralia elata. Next base: position 23,455,491 of record CM068386.1, read on the forward strand.
TTTCTATACCCCAATATAGTTCATTAAATGTACCACACGTTATGAGTTCAGGAACTTACCACAATCATATGAGTTTAGGAACTTATCCTAGTCAGACTAAAGACGTCCATTCGCTGAGGGGTTCAAAAACGTACCATATGATTATGAGTCACAAACTTACCATAAGTATGGATTCAAAGAACTCGCACCTTATCTTAATATTCTCTAACTATCAAATATAAATATGAGAAAAGAATCACCTTCTCGTCATATGTATATTGATAGCGTGACACCAATATTTCAATGATTATCAATATAGGAAGCTAAGTGGTTGTCGAACCAAGCACAAATTCCCGTCCCATACCAGGAATAGTACAACTCAGCCACTAACATGAGTCCTCAATTGAAATCCCACATAATTCTAACTTCCCCTTTACTCAATACGAATTTCATTTAATCTGTATCTCAACATTAATTACTCTTTCATGAATTTACATAGTACAATTTCATAGTACAACTTTCATACAATAATTCTGCTATAAAATTTTCAATCAGTCGATTGATCATTTGTCATTTCATGACTTAATCAGATCACGTTGTGATCCTTTCCTACAATCGTCTTACATTACGATTCTTTCTTTATGATCGTTTTATTTTTACGACCTTCTTTCTTTCCTCTTTAATCATGTTATTTTATCATTATTCGAATCAGGTGTCCCCTGATCCTTTAGCTTTTCAAGATTCTTATTTGAATCTTTGCGTATTATCTTTAACGCATTCTTTACAAATTTTCTAAATTCTTTTAAGATCATTTAAACCTCATTCGAGTTTATAATTAACAACTTCTTTCTTTTCATCTATCTTGTTTACGGTTATAGACTAGGGTACTGTTACCTAAGGTTTATAACCCATGGCTCTGATACCAAGTGTGATGCCCCCAAAATCGGGACCAACTTTATCCAAAATTAGGACTAATCTTAATCCCGACCTTGTGCGTTAATTACTATCTTAATTCAGCTTTACATCATACTATGATGAAATAATAGTTGAAAATGCGGATAATTAAAATTTTTCTATATCTTTCTTTCTATTCCCTGAATCGCAACCTTTACGATTATATATCGAAGTAGATATGAGTATATACAACTCAATTCTACATTCGGATTCTTTATTATATAGTATTATCACTATATTGATTTGCTTATTTTCATGCATTCAAAACAAATATTCTTTATTTATTGAATATTTCAAGGTTTACTTACCTATTAGTACACATGTCAAGAACCATCATCATGATTCAATGCAAATTTTTAAATAAAGAAAAGGTATTCCTTTGCACGCCTTCTAATCCATATCATCAGATGGCGAATAATATCACATTGTAACATTGACCTTGCGCGTTGATTACACTTAAGCTATCTGCGCTTCACGAATCCTCTTCATTTGATGTATTTACTTAATTCTTGATTCAATTCTTGCAATAGCTGAGTTCCTTGCTCCAATTCCTCCTTGATTTCAGTTGCTAGCTTCCCTTCCTTGAGAATATGGTGGTTTCTTTATATTGGTAACATGGGGACAGGAAGAATTTGTGGCATGGAGGTGTGAAGACTTCGAAAATTAGTGAGATATATGGAACGGGTGGAGCAAAGAATTGGGGGTGCTTAGACTGAATTGCACTCCCAAGTTTTCTTAATTCTCTCATTTTCGGACAAGGCTTGGCTTAGTGTCCTTCCTTGCTCTAATCAAATGCCACCTATTAATTTTCTAATGACTCAGCTAATGCACAAGTCCCTTTTTTTTTAACTCCCAACATTCTCCACTACTAACTCTCATGGTTAGCTTCATTATTTATTCCTTAGCATACTCCATTCATACTTTGGTTTTTCTTAGTTCAAGTCTCAACATATTTATATATGCTACCTACACCATATTCTCGTTACATATACATATACCACATTTTCACGGCATACATGTAATTTATTTTATATATTATAAATACATGAAATCCCAAAATTGGTTAATTATACATTTATAACATGTATAAAAATTAACCCATCAATTGTGGAATTTAATCCATAATTAATTTAACACATTTTTTTTTGTGCAACGAACGTTAAAATAAGCAAATAATAACTAATTTAATTTATACAATTACTATTGTATAATTAAATTAAATTTGTTCCTTCCATAAATTGTTTCAAAACAATTTATTTAACTCATACATTTCACTTCAAATTACATGTTAATTTAATTTACTAATTTGACACCAATAGTTATATATTATATATTGGTCCCACAAATGTATTCAATTATATTTACTTAACATAATATCATATATTAAGCCATTAATCATGTTACATTATAATTATTGTAACATAGTACCATTTCTCATATAATCGAATAAATTTCTTTATTTTATTTATTAAAGTCAATCATTTTGTAAAATAAAAATACTTACATTAATTCACTATTTTTAATTAAGTGAATTAATCACATCATTTATAAAATGAAGCTATACATTAAATAAAAATAATTTATTTAATGCAGTAACTCTACTATATTAAAATAATTTACTTTGTGAATTATTTTAGTCCACTCAAATTAATGTATACTTTAATTTAGTATACACAAGTTAATTACTCACCTCTTCGTCCCAAAAATGGAAATCATATATCAATTAAAGTAATTAATATACAATTCTCTCTTCTTAATTTAAATAACTTAAATTCATAAATTATTCAAATACTCTAATATTTAATGTATAGAATAAATTAGTGTACACAACTAATTTCTTATTTCCCTTTCGTCTCACAAATTGTGTTCAACAATTTACATACATGTAATAATTATATATAACAATAATATTACATCCACATTTCTTTTTTCATAAAATGGGGGTCATTAAATATATTTAATACCACCAATCTACTATATTAAAATAATTTAATAATATAAATTATTTTAATAACTATAATCTTACTCATCTCATTTTTTTCTTAATAAATTGATTCTACAATTTATTTACGTAAAATAATAAATATGTAACAATAATATATTTACTATTCACAAAAATCACATAACACATAGCACATATCCATATATGCAATGCAACATCACATATTATATTATTAATAAGAATATTATTTAATAAACTCTTATTAGTAATATTTTCTGTAAATCCGTGTCATTACATTCTTCCCTTCTTATAAGGATTTCGTCCCCGAAATCACAATATTGAACCATGCTTACACGGTTCACATCAACCTTCTTTCAAAATTCTTTATCGTTTAATAATCTCAACGCATCGTGTTATCATAGGTATTATATTACCTATCTCATATGCTTTCTCAACAACTCTTTATGGGTTTTATTACCCAACTTTTATTAACTCGATACACCCCGAGTATTACTACTCTTTAACTCATCAACATCTTTTCTAAGGATTAATGCAATCTACTAGTGATTTACTACTCTCGTAAACTTTCGGGATATCACAGGAGTCATTACATTTTTGGCATAATCAACTATATAGTTCATGAAGCATGCACAAGACAAGTCTTGCTCTTAGGAACAAGTGAATGACGACGAAGATGATGACGACTCTGACGAGGACTCCATATAGAATTTGGGATGATCTCGATTTTCTTTAATTATCAATTTATTAGTTTAGGAGTTCTTTGATAGATGTTGGGTTAGTTAATTGTTTGATGAACCTATGTCATGTAGCTACCTATTTAAGTAGTTGATTATGCATTGATTTTTAATTAAATTGAACAGGTTACTTCATTTTAATAATTTGGTATGATTTTATGTTTCAAATTTATTGAAATTTATAGCATTTATAGATTTGAAATATAAAATTAGCAATTGAATATATTTTAATATAGAAATTTTGTGATGGCTTTACTATCACCAAAACATATAAATAGGTTACAAAAATAAGGACAATTGTGATTACTTTAGTCATCACAAGAGACTTATATGTATGACTGCTTTAGCCATCACAAATGTCTTAACATTTGGTGATTGTTTTGGCCATCATAAAAGCCTTACCAATTATGTGATGGTCGTGACCATCACAAAAGGATGTGATTGCTTCGGCCATCACAAATAATTGAATGTTTTGGTATTGCCGAAATTCATCACAAAAGGATTGAATGTTTCGGTGATTGCCAAAACCATCACGTAAAACCTTTTATGATGGGCATATACGAGACGGCCATCGTGATGCTTAAAGCCATCACGTAAACCTTTCGTGATGATTTTTCTAGTTTTTGTGATGGATTTTGGCCATCACAAATGACCATTTTTTTAGTAGTATCAAAGTCAACTTATTATTTTATTTCAAAATTTCTGATACATTTGTTTAATTATTAATATTGAAATTCGTTTATTTGACATTAAAAGTCAATTAGGATAAGTAAAGTCGGACGGATAGAGTATTATTTATATATCCTTAAACCCTAAGTTGCACATTGGTATCTTGTACTACTATACTTTTCTAAAGTTATATGTCTGGTAAAACCTACTCCTTCCATTCTAAATTATAAGATCACTATTGAGTTTTTAAAAGTTAATTTGAAATATTTTTGAACTCAAAATTGAGATTATTTAAAAAAAATATGAAATAATAAACCTTTATATAAGTAATACTTTTTAGATAGTTTATAATATTTAGTCATTGTTTTTGATTAAAATTAAAGGAGTTTATGATAATTTTTAAATTTAAAAATGTCTGACTTCAAAAGGTTAATAATGATCTTATATTTTGAAATAAATGAATTATTTTGTTTTAATTACTTGATGAAATAAGAGAATTATCCGTGTGTAAATTTCTCAATATGGTTCAACTAATAATTTTGACAGTTGTTCCCATAAACCTAGTCGTTTGTGTTTACAGATTATTCTTGTCTATGTGGGCATTGGTGCATGAATTTAATTAATTCAGATTTTCCTGTCAAAATACTTAAGAAATGGCTGGGGTATAACTTACTTCAATTGTGACAATAGGTTTATAGGTTTGTTGAGTTTCATTATGCAGAAACAAGGCAATGAGCTATCTTTCCAGGGCTGTTGGACTTGTCAAAGGTCAGAGCATGTCTTTCTTTGTAAATTGGTGCAAGAAACTCAATAGAGGAAATTGTCTATATCTAAATATGAAACTCCCTCTTAGATGAAACTAAATGGGTGTTTGGAATCATTTATAAGCAGTCAAACTTGCTTATAATCAATTTTAAGAAGTAAAAAATGTTTGGTATTCTGATTTTGAAACTGCTCATATTCATTTTTTATGAAAATAATCAGAACTTTCAACTTGGAGGTCTGATCATTTGTCAAATCTAATAATCATGTTTGACAAAGCATATTTGTAGTCTATCTTTATTTTTTTTAGTAATTTCATCCATGAGCCATCTTTACTTCTCAAAACATTATTTTTTAGTAATTTACACTTGAATGAAATAAGTGATTAGCAATTTTTTTTAACACTTTTCACTTTTTATTAATTTAATTGTTTTTTATTTACCTAATACAGACTAATTTTCTAAAACTGATTATAATCAAAAGCAGTAATCAAAATTAGTAATCATATGTTTTAAGCAACCCCAAACATAATCTAAGCTTATGGTAGGAAAGAAAACAGAAATACTTACTTTTTATTGCAATTTTAATTATTTCAATTGGATAATTACAATTTATAAATTTTGAGTGGCCTAACACATAAAAGGTACAAGTCCAGTGGGATAAACCTTAATTTTGCTTCAAACAAATGGTGGACACTAATTCTTAATAAAGAAAACAAACATAAAAAATTAGTTACTGCTTGATAATAAAGTTTCGCATCGAAACACAAAAATAAAGATTGAGGACATATATGAGGATGACAAGAAACAATTTAGCATTGACGGAAACTAGGCAAACCTGTCCCTGGGAGGGGGGAATCCAATTCGACAATTGAACTGGTGACCAAACAGTAGCGGCAAGAACAAAACAGAGACCCAAAAAAGGCCACCACAGCAGCACAACCACCAAACCACATTAAAAGTGAATCAACTCTTGCTGGTATTAAGTGAAATTATAGAACATATGGTTTGTATGAGAGTAAGCACAAGTAATATACTCGCAGCCACAGTAGATGCAATCATCCATGGAGTGCTGAAATAGTCACGTTTGAAAGTTGCTTTCCACTTGTGCCAAGGAACTTTGTAATATGCGTCCATGTCATGAGATGTACTCTTAAAGTCAGATGGACCAAACAATGTTGTTAAAGAGGGAAGCCACTGCAAAACTATCACTCAGTACGTTCACAATAATTCCCTCTATACGAGTAAATCCACATCTGTAGCAGTGTCGATAAGCTTGTTCACAAAGCAAGTACAATCGATTATGTAACTATCAAATGGATAATGACACGTCTCCAGCGCAATAAGGTTTTTGAGCAAACATTCTGAGTCGTCCTGTACGTGGAACTTTGGCATTTCTAGTAATCCTTTGTTATAATTCATGTCTAGTAAACACTTGCTTGTGCCAATCTGGAATTTGTACTTACTGCCCGCACTTGGCTTGTTTAATTTTTCTGGTAGGTGACATATCCTTAGCAAATCAGTGAAGTGTTTTACTTCTAAACCTGATCCTAGGTGACACTTCATATTTCTAAACACACTTTCTCTATCTTCGGGCTCCGTTATTGTCGGTAATAGAGAAGCAAAATAATCGAACGAAAGCTCTAGAAACTTGTCTTCGTCCTCGCCTGGGTTGTTGAAGCCTAAGTGGAATAAATCATGGAGAACAAAGAACGGAATCTGATTCTCCAGTAAAATCATCTCTTTGAACGAGAAAAATCAGCTTCGGATTACTCAAGTATTTTGTTTGTTTTTGGTAATCCTTGTTCAACCCCCGAATGGCCTCGATGATAAAATAGCTTTCCACAAGCATCATTTTCACAAATGCATTACTACTCATATCGACTTTGTCCCTGTAGCAGGCCCGAGCTCTTCTTTCCAAATGCTTTACAAACTCTGTACAATCCTCCAAACTCTTCTTAGTACGATCGAGGAATGCCTGCAAATAGCGCAGTTTATTCTCTTCCCACGGCTGCAACTCCGCTTTTCCATGGTGAAAAGGACCGATAGACACCATTTGTAGTGTGAAGGCTTCCTCATTTACTTGGCGAAGATTACGAGTGTTACAAATAGGATCACACACATGCACGCGAAAAAATAGAATTAACACAGAGATTTACGTGCTTCCTCAAAGCTTGGGTACGTCCACGGGCGGCTAGTTGTTTTATTGATTCTCTTGGATTGGGTTACATAGGGCTTTACAATAGATAGTATTTATAGCTACTAATCCTACTCCAACCCTACTTCACATTATGACTCAAATACCTATAATGTCCTTCCAATAAACGAACTAGGAAAACTGAGTTCGCCAAATGGCGCGCCCCGCGCCGCTCCCTGGCTTCCACTGGTACGCCCCGCGCCGTTTCTAGCCTTGCCATGGCGTGCCCCACGCTACCCATACAGAACTCCCACAAGGTCCTAGCGCGCCCCGCACTACTCCATGCTCTGAACTGGCGTGGCCCGCGCCGATGCTGCAGTAACTCTGTACCGTACCACGGGGGCTTCGCCCCCCGCACCCCCCTTCATGCCTTATGTTTAATTCTGATGGGCCAGTGCGTCGCGAAACTCCGCTCCACACTTGGCCTTTTCCAAGAACCTCTCAGTTATGAGCCACAAGTTCCAACAATATCCACCTTGGCGAATAACCTCACCTATTTAGAAGATAAGCCACTTGTTCCAACCGGTGGGGGGTGATTTTCCTCTCTAGCATGTAGAGACATTAACCAAGTCCAAGTAATGCTTGAACTTGTCCGCGGTCACAGTCTTTGTCAACATGTCAGCTGTATTCTCTGAAGTTTGCACCTTTTCCAATATCACGTCACCCATAGTAATCAACTCTCTCACTTTGTGAAACCTTACGCCGATATGCTTGGTCCTTGCATGATACACATGATGCTTTGCCAAGTAAATGACACTCTGACTATCACAATACAACTGCACTCCTCCTTGATCTATGTCCAACTTATTCACAAAACCTTTTAACCACAATGCTTCCTTCCCAGCCTCAGCCAATGCCATGTACTCAGACTCAATAGTAGATAGAGCTACTAGAGATTGTACTATGGATCTCCAACGAATCGGTCCACATGCTAGTGTAAACACATACCCTGTTGTAGATCTCAAATCATCCAACCTTCCAACCTAATCAGCATCTACGTACCCAACAACTGAAATCTGATTATGTGGATTCACAAACATAATCCCATGATTTGTAGTACCCCGCAAGTATCTGGATACCCACTTAACTGCTTTCTAGTGCTCTCTGCCTGGATTTGCCATGTATTTACTCACTGTGCTGACTGCATGTGCCAAATGGGTCTTGTATATACCATCGCATACATCAAGTAACCAACTACGCTCGCATAAGGCACGTTTGACATATCCTGAGTCTCTTCAGCGGACTTCGGATACTGTGCTGTAGACAACCTGAAGTGACTCGCCAATGAAGTGCTGACCTGTTTAGCATTGGTCATACTAAACCTTTCTAACACTTTCTCCACATAATTTTTCTGTGATAACCACAACTTACCAGCTGTCCTATCCCTGCGAATCTCCATCCCAAGTATTTTCCTAGCAGCACCTAAGTCCTTCATGTCAAACTCCTTTCCCAACAAGGTCTTTAACTTGTTGACTTCAACCATACTCCTTGCAGCAATAAGCATATCATCCATATACAGTAACAAAAAAAAATATAGGAACCATCCTCAAGACTCTTAACATACACGCAACAATCATACTCACACCGAGTGAATCCGATCCGGATCATGAAAGAATCAAACTTCTTATACCATTGTCTTGGAGACTGTTTCAGCCCATACAGTGATTTCCTCAATCTACAAATCATGTGCTCAGTCTCCGGGTGCTTGAACCCCTCAGGCTACTCCATGAATATAACTTCCTCCAAATCACCATGGAGAAAAGCTGCCTTCACATCAAGCTACTCTAACTCTAGATCATAGCTAGCCATCAACGCCAATATAATCCTGATTGAAGTATGTCTCACTACCGGAGAAAACACCTCATCATAGTCAATTCCCTTCCTCTGTGAATATCCCTTTGCAACTAATCGAGCCTTGAACCTTTCCCTTTCCTTTTCTGATACAGCTTCTTTTTTCTTGTATACCCACTTGCACCCCACTGGGTTCTTTCCCTTAGGCAATTCTGTCAATTCCCAACTCTCGTTTTTCCTCAATGACTCCATCTCCTCCATCATGGCCTCCATCCATCTGTCCTTTTCAGGACTATCAATGGCCTCCTAAAAAGTAGACGAATCTCCACTAATGGTAGATAGAGCATATGCAACCATATCATCAAACCTATACCTCTCTGGTGGTTTGATAGTGCGCCTGGGTCTCCTTGCGGCTATGCTTTCCTCCTCCTACTGCTGATTATCCTGTTCCATTAGCGGTGGATTGCCAGTGTCACAGCTTTCCAGCTCAATATGTACATCCTGCTGCTGGTTGCTAGTTTCTCCCCCAGCCTCTATTTTCTGAACTTCCTGATGTGCCTTAACCATAGAAGATTCATCAAAAACCACATCCTTACTAATCACTACTTTCTTTGATTTCGGATCCCAAAGCTTGTATCCTTTTACTCCTTTCTTATACCTAAGAAAGATACACTGTTTGGACTTTGCGTCAAACTTTGACCTCTCATCACCGGGAACATGAACATAGGTTGGACAACCAAATATTCTCATACCTGAATAATCTACATCTTTCCCTGTCCATACCTCCTGTGCTACCTTACTATCCAGAGCAGTACGTGGCGACCTGTTTATAATGTAAACTGCCATGCTTACTACTTCTGCCCAGAAATCCTTCGAAAGCCCTGCATTCAACCTAATGCACCGTGCCCACTCTGCTGTAGTTCTGTTCATTCTCTCTGCCACCCCATTCTGCTGTGGTGTCTTTCTCACAGTCCAGTGTCGTTGAATCCCATGCTCCTCACAAAACTTCACAAATGGCTCATACTTGTACTCTGTCCCATTATCTGATCTAAGGCACTTAATTCGTCTCCCTGTTTGGTTTTTCACTTCAGATTTCCACACTCTGAACTTTTCAAAAACCTCAGACTTGTGCCACATGAAGTACACCCAAACCTTTCTCGAAAAATCATCGATAAATGTTACGAAATACAGTGATCCTGCTTTTGAAGCTACCCTCACTGGCCCCCAAACATCAGAATGCACATAGTCAAGTATTCCCTTCGTTTTGTTCACCGCACGCTTAAAATTCACCTTACATTATTTTCCTAGAACACAAAACTTGCAGAAGTTAAGTTTGCATGATTTCACCCCTTTCAATAGATCTCTTCTATGTAATTCCAACATCCCACGTTCCCCTATATGCCACAACGAAGTATCATCAATATCATCAGTTGTAGTGGCAACAGCTCCACCTATAACTGTACTCCCTATCAATCAATAGATGTTTCCACTAACCTTAGAACCTTTCATGATCAGTAGTGAACCCTTTGTCACTCTCATGGCTCCACCACCTGTTTTGTACTCACAACCATTAGAGTCCAGAGTTCCTAGTGAAATTAGATTTTTCCTTAAACCTGGAATATGACTTACCTCAGCCAGAGTTCTCATAACACCATCAAACATCTTCACCTTCACTATGCCTATTCTAATGATGTTGCATGAAGCATCATTACCCATTAGAACTGTACCATAATTTACAGACTTGTATGTGTCGAATCCCTCTCTGTTAGGTGATATATGGAAAGAACATGCTGAATCTAAAATCCATGAGTCCGCTACGTCTGTGTTTGTTAAAACTGACAACATATCCCCATCCTCCGATGATTCTTCCACAACGTTTGTGGTTTTTGCTAGTTTTGTTTTCTTCCCTGTTCTCTTATCCTTATTCCTGTGCGGACAGTCTTTCTTGAAGTGCCCTGTCTCGTGACAGCTGAAACACTTCAATCCCTTTGACTTAGGAGTCCTGCCCCTTGACTTCGATTTCCCATGCGTTCTTGATTTTTCTCTTTCCGATTTTTTGCCACGTTGCTCTCTACCTTTTACCACCAGCCCTTCCCCCGAAACACCCTCGGTCTGTAGCCTTCGCTGGTTAAACATTAGTAGAGCAGAAGTGACTTCCTCCAATTTTAGAGTCGTTTTCCCCCATAGAAGGGTTGTAACAAGATTCTCCATGGAACCCCGTAAAGAGCATAACAACAACAGCACCTAGTCTTCTTCTTCAAATTTCACCTCAATCTTAGTAGATCGCTAATTATCTGATTGAACGTGTGAATATGTTGAATAAGATCTGAACCCTTGATTATCTTTAACCCAAACAACTTCTGCTTCAGAAACAACTTATTTGTCAATGACTTTGACATATACCAAGATTCCAGTTTAGTCCAGACATACGATGGCGATTCATCACTGATCACATGATACATAACCTCGTCTGCAAGACACAAATGAATTGTACTTACCGCCTTTGCCTCGAGTTCATCCCAGTCTTCAGCCGACATGATCGTTGGTTTCTTCTTCAATGCCTTCACCAATCCCTGCTGCACTAACGTATCCTTTACCCTCTGTTGCCATTGCCTAAAATTCCCAGTCTCATCAAACTTCATCACGTAAAACTTTGTAACTGATGATGTTGATGTCATCGTTCTTTGTGTGTTCAATCTAACCTAGCTCTGATACCAATTTGTTATAATTAGGATCACATACACGCACGCGGCAGAATAGAATTAACACAAAGATTTACGTGGTTCCCCAAAGCTTGGGCACGTCCACGGGCGGCTAGTTGTTTTATTGATTCTCTTAGATTGGGTTACATAGGGCTTTATAATAGATAATATTTATAGCTACTAATACTATTCCAACCCTACTTAACATTATGACTTCAATACCCATAATGTCCTTCCAATAAACAAACCAGGAAAACTGAGTTCGCCAAACGATGCGCCCCGCGCCGCTCCCTGGCGCGCCCCGCGCTAGTCCACCAAAGCCTCTAACTCGCTCTACGCACCCAGTGCCGTTTCCAGCCTTGCCATGGCGCGCCCCCGCGCTACCCATACAGAACTCCCACAAGGTCCTAGCGCACCCCGCGCTACTCCATTCTCTGAACCTGTGCGGCCTGTGCCGATACTGCAGTAACTCTGTACTGTACCGTGGGGGGCTCCGCCCCCCACACCCCCTCCATACTTTCTATTCAGTTTCGAAGGCCCAATGCGTCGCGAAGCTCCACTTCGTTCGGTCGCTTCGCTTCCCTAACTCCGCTCCGCACTTAGTCTTTTTCGAGAACCTCTTAGTTATGAGCCACAAGTTCTAACAAACGAGGAACTCTATAGATAAAGACATGATCGCTGGATATGGGGTGTAAGCCTTGTAGCTGTTTTGTAATCCAATTCAGCAAGGGAGGTTCAGGATCTCCTAAATTAAACTGAAGTATAAGAAGTTGGTTGATCGTTGATGTGCCCATTTCGCCGTCCTTCTCTTCTCACTATAAATGGGGAAGGAAAGAGAGCACTACACACTTCTGATCATAAATGACTCATTTCAATAGTCTTACCTAAATTCAATGATATTAAATTGGCTGAAAACATGAGCTTAAATCAAAAAACAAAAGAACCAACTGAAAATAGAAGAAACAACTCTTCAATAGGAAGACAGAGTATAATAATATTTTATCCCTAAATCTTTGAGTTGCACATTAGTTATTGGAATACTTACTTTTATAAAGTGAAAGGGATTATTAAAATTATTTTGTTTTAATTACTACTTGTATCTTATTCCTGATTATATGTATATACATACCAACACAAAAGTTAAATAAATATAAAATAAGTAATAAACTTCAAACGAGTGTTCTAAAAATTGGTAGGTAGACCTAGGTGGCAAAGGGGTGCCTAGGCGGACTAGGCGTTTTCTTTGGCGGTCTCATTTATTTATTTTTCTATTGTATGTACTTAATATACTATACAAATTAAAGCAGATAATAGATGTAATTTTTTAAAATTTTACATGAAAAACTACGTATAAAAATAATTTTTTAAGGCTTAACAAATCATTTCAAGTATTTTAGAGTTTCAAAGTCTTTATTAAATCGATGTAGTAGATGTTTGATTTTGCCTAGACAGGGGCTAAGTGCCCAACTAAAAATGAGGATCGCCTAGCGCCTAAGTGGGGATTAAGCGGATTTAGGAAAGAATTTTTAGAATACTACTTCAAACAACATTTGGGTTCAAAAAAGCTAAGGGCATTTGGAAGCAGAAGAGACAGTTAATCTTAATCTATAACTTTAATTTCGTTCTTGCAGAAAAGAAATAAAATAAAAAAACAGAAGTTCTTTCCAAAAGAAATTACTTGCTTAAACTATTTCTTTACGAGACAAATAAAAATTATGTCAATAAAACATACCTTTATTCCTCCAGTTCAGTGCAGGTAACGAAACTACCTAGAAAAGAATGAAAACAAGGTGCTAAGAATCATTGATAGAATCTCACATTTCAAACAGAAAAAGGGACGAATAATGAAAAAATTGACATATATAATTTCAATAATGAAGGAAGCAAAGAAACACAAATAAGGGAATATAAATTACCTAAACCACATTGCATCTCTAACCAAACAGCTAGTGGGATATTTATGGTCTCCCGAAAGAATAATATTTTATGCTTAATTTGCTTTTTTAAAGTAAATGCAATAATGGAAAATGAAGGGAAATAAATGGAAAGTGAAACGTTGGGGGAGCTGGTCGAAACAAGTCCATTTATTTTTGCTTTTGTTCAAAACTTTTCAATCTATGAGGATGATTGAGGTTAAAGGAGAGTCTGATGATTAAAGACAAAGTGAAAGCTATAGAGAACCAAAAGACGAAATACAACATTATGAGGAATCAATTCTTCAAAAGGTTATTCAATTTATGAGGAATCGGAGACTTACACGTATGATTGTATAGCCAAGTTTCGTCGCCCAGGAGCTCCAGGTCCCACTCCTTCATCGGCAGCCTCTTGATTGTTTCCACCAACTCCTCGAGTCGGGTTTGGGATAGTTCTCCCACCGTGACGTTGGATCGGGACGCATCAGCCTAGTTGGGGATTTCGCGGATACTGGGACCTCGGATGAAGAACCATTGAGAATGCCATCCTTTATTGCTGGTAGGAGTCTTCATCAACGGACGCTTCTCAATCGTCTTGCTCTGCTGTTTGTTTATCTGCCGAAAGCCAGACTCTCGGGATCGGCTCACGTGGAATATGGACAAGAACAGGTCAATAGTGAGGGTGATATTCAACTCGTGGCAGAAAGCGATGAAGGAGACGATATGAATGTAGGAGTTCGGCACCAACTAGGCGAAGCCGACCCCAATAAACCCTAACAGGAGCACAATGAAGGTATGAAGGGGGAGACGCACCCCGTATTTGAGTGCGGAAAGGGAGATTGCTGTCCGCCCATTCGGCCGATGGTACATCCGCTCGATGTGGATTGGAGCTCGGATCTCATAGGTGACCGGAATGCAAAACTGCTTCCGTATTCCATCCATGTCCTGGGGGGGAAATGGTGGAGATAGTATTGATGTGAGCGTAGGCGGCCTCGTTGGAGTACTCCTTCAGCATCCTTAAATTATCGCCCTGAGCCTTGGTAAGCTGTGGCGGGTTCGGATTTGGAGGGGGAGTAGTTATGGCGGTGGTGGCTGCAGTGACGACAGGGGCAGTGGAAGATCCAACCCCGACAGTTGACGAGGCGGCGGTTGTTGGAATGTTAGCGTTAACCATAGGTGAATAGCAAGAGAGTTGATCGACGAGTACGTTCGCCGGAAAAGACAGACAAGTGCAGTGATACAAGAGGGAGAGAGAGTGAAACGACGAGAGGAGGCAAGGATTGTGGCGGTTAATTTTTGGAGGAAGAGGGTTTTTAACTTTTGAATTTCGTGCGTTTTCTCGAGAACGGCGACATTAATGAGACCGTGCGGTAATGGTGGGCCCAAGTGAGGCGTGCCAACCGCACATCTAGCGCGGCAGTTACTGGGCTTGGTGCCTCTGGGCCTTCTTTTTGGCCCTTTACTTTCACAATCTCCCATTAATTGTTCCATTGCAACAAAAGACTGGGGGCAATGTTGGGGGGTAATTCGCCAGGCCCAAATAGGAGAAGTTGCTAAGGCCCAATCGGCACATCAAGGCATTAGGCTGCTGACAAGTTCAAAGGCAGCATCCACGTAAGGAAGATCCCCCACGTGGGTTCCTTATTGGTAGTTGGGACAGTTGGAATATCAGATAATTCTCATTCTCGAGGCGAATGTCAGGATAAAATTCGACGTCCACCTTCTTTTGAGGTAGTGGAGTTTAATCCCACTAAGGCACGGGACCTAGTGAGGAGTCCTTGGAGCGGTTTGGGGGAGAAGGGCGGGGCGGGCCCGGATGTCGACTATAAATATGAGGCAAAGACTTCATTTTATGGGTAGTCAACATTTTACAGTACTAGAGCAATATATCTCCATTGTTACACTCCTTGTTCAGCCTGTACTTACTCTCACACCGGAGCTATCCCCCGGCAGCAAAATCACCCGGAACTCTGAGTGTGGTCTTGTTTCTGTGCTGGATTGACGCGCTCTTGGTGATTGAGGCGCGTGGACGAATCTTGGCGTTAACAGGTGTCATAATTTATCTTTAAGTTGGGCTAAGTTTTAATCAATTGAATATTGGGTGTCCCAATATATCTCCAGGTCAAGCTAAGTTTTAGTCACTTTACTTATTTGGTACTCATCAAGCACTAAAAGAAGAAAGAGTGTCGCCATATGTCACCGATGCATATGGGGCATCGACTATTTAATCTCTCTCACTAATTTGGAGAGGTTATATGAGAATAGTTAATGATCTATATACTAACGTGCAACTGAAGGTTTAAAGATAAAGTTTGATTCTTTTGTTGAACAGTTTGTTGGCAATACTTAAATCCCCATTCAAATAAATAGTACCCACCAAAATGTTGTAAGATTGAGTATTGGGTGTCACAATATATCTAAAGGTCGAGCTAAGTTTTAATCAAATGAATATTGGGCGCAATATATCTTAAGGGCAAGCTAAATTTTAATCACTTAACTTATTTGGTATTCATCAAGCACTAAGGCTATGTTTGTTTGCAAAAAAATACTTGGAATTTGACTATTTGTATTAATTTAACACTATTTTGAATTATTTTAATCTTTTTACGAGGGACTATTAGTCCCTTAATGTAAGACTAGTAGTCTCATAAAGCAATTCGATAGCTTAAAATTAGGGAGATGACTATTAATCCCACATTTATTATGTGATTATATAATCCCTTATAAATAATCTTAGGAATGACAAAAAATAGTTCAAAAGACTATTTAAAGGACTATTAGTTCCCCATCATGGGATAAAATAGTTCAAAGTAATATTAAATTAAGACAAATAGTCTAGTCTCAAACATTTTTTTTTGCAAACAGACATATCCTAAAAGAAGAAAGAATGTCTCGCCATATGTCAATAGCTAGTTGCACTTTATAGGAACATAAATAGCATACGTAAGACATCATACATAACATACGTGATCCTATAAGAATTAGTTGCATTGATATAAATAGAGAATTACATTTTGGTGACCTTTGTTATACATGTATTATACAATTTCAACTCTCTAACTAAATAAATGCATGCAACTCATTCTTATAGGATTGCCCAATAGACTATCCAAAACCAACCGCTTAGAATCAAGATCCGTTGTTGTGTCTCCTCCGCTTCCAAACTACTTTTTTTTTTTAAAGGCCGAAGTGATTCATTCCCTAAAAACACCTCATAAAAAGACGTGGCAATCCATAAGATGTGGATTAGACCATGAAAATTACATTTACAGTCTTTAAATATGAATTCTCCATATCTTATTTGTTTTATAATTATGAAATTAAGATGAATATATATAGATGGTGGTGCATTTAAACCTTGGTGTCTCATATATTTATAGCCATTTTTTAATTGTGATAATTAATCTCTTTAATTCTTGGCTGCACATTCATAATTGAAGCTAACTAGAAAAAGCAACTAATTAGAGTTCATTGAATTAAGTAGTTGTAATCACGTGGCTCTAATTAATTATGCTCTGGACCAGTATCTATATCAAGAACAAGATTCTTCTCGTCATAAACATTCATGGTTATCCGTGATCAATTATATTGTATTTTCCAAAATTTAAATTGAATTGATTATCAATCATTTTCCAAATAAGTATATTCCCTCATTAATTGGAAATTATAATCCTCATTCTTTTAAGTACTATTATTAGTATTTTATTTTATTTTATTTATCAAAAAATTCATCCAATTAAAAAGATCCCAGTTACATGTGTGAAGATAACCATAACATAACTATCAATACATACCATACTCTCACAAATGAAGAAAAAAAAAATCGCAAAATCTTACGTAAGGGGGAAATGGCCAACATGACCTTTGTGAAATTATAAAGAACATAAAATAAGAAAACGGTGTTCGTTGATCGTACAGTCTTAAGAAGGAGGATTAGACTGATTAACCATGTCATGCACAAGTTATATTGAAGTGGCGCAGTGGAAGCGTAACTTTGCTTTGATATTATGTTTTTCACTTCCATTTACATTTTTTTCACCTCACAATTAAATTGTTTCACTTCTATTTACATTTTTTTTTTGTTTTGAATTTCACCTCACAAGTAAATTGTCAAGGAAAGCAGTAGACTTATTTATATTTTAATAAATATTTATGAAAACAAAAATATTTATTTATTTCCTGTGACCTACATAGAGAGAAAATCATTGGACGTTAAAAGAGATTAGATGGGAAATTAAATTGAGTTTACACTGTCAACAATGCGAATCCAAATACTCATGGTGGAATCATTTTATAAACTCTCTAGATTCTGACGTTATTCCGTTCAGTTTAACAGACTTATTGCATTCACTAATAGGCTACACATTCTCACCAAATAATTAGGCTCGTCATGTAATTACATAATCTCTCATAAAGAGATTTAGGAATGACAAAAAATAGTCTATAGAATTATTTAAACGACTATTATTTCCTCGTCATAGGATAAAATAGTTCAAAATAGTATTAAATTTAAACAAATAGTCCAGTCCCAAACATATTTTCTTGCAAACAAACATAGACCAAAAGAAGAAAGAATGTCTGGCCATATGTCAATAGCTATTTCCACTTTCTATGAACATAATTAGCATACGTAAGACATCATACATAGCATATGTGATCCTATAGGAATTAGTTGCATTGATATAAATAGAGAAATTTGGTGACCTTTGTTGTACATGTATTATACAATTTCAACTCTCTAGCTATATAAATGCATGCAACTCATTCCTATAGGATTGTCCAATAGACTGTCCAAAACCCACTGCTTAGAATCAGGATCCGTTGTTGTGTCACCTCTGCTTCCAAACTACCTCTTTTTTTTTCTTTTTCTTTTTTGAAAGGCTAAAGTGATTCATTCCATAAAAACACCTTATAAAAAGACATGGCAATCCATAAAATGTGGATTAGACCATGAAATTTACATTTACACTCTTTAAATATGAATTACCCAGAAAAACTAGAATTAGGATATATCAAAATATTAAAACGAATGAAAAGTTCTTTTCTGATGTAATGTTTTTCGCAATTGTGAGATAAATCTGAACTTCACATGCTACACTCCCTATAATTTGTTGGTGAACTGAACCAAACATTGCTCAGATATGTTGGTGATCTCAGAAGAGAACAGCAAAAAGGTCAGCACCAAAGCTTGTAGATCAGAATCAAGAATGTGGTTCTCCAACTCATTAGATGATCCAAACTCAATGCCATTTTGAAACCAGTACCACTAAGTCAATGTTGATCTCCAAACAATCATACAAATCAGTTAACCAACTCTCCACAAACCCAGCATATCATTGGTAAAACATAACAAGACTATAAATACATCAAAATCTCAACACAGAGGTGGGGCCAAACCATGAAAGGGATAAATCCTAGCCACAATAAAACAACTTAAAACTCCCTCACACACCTCACCACCCACTCACCAAGAATAAACCCAAACAAGAAGAAGTTACAGAACAAAGACACTCGGTCTCAGCAAATGGAAATCATACTCCCTCAACAAAACAAAACTACCTCACCAACAATAAGCCCATGACAGAATCAAATAAGCCCAAGGCATGGAAATTAAGCATGCACTAACAATAGCGAAAAGCAACCAAGGATGGAAACCAAATCTTGTCAAAGTATGCACAACCATCAACAAAATAATCAACACCTTACAAAGCCTTACAAAAGATAAACACCTTAAAATCTCTCTCACAAAGCTTCGCCTACCACTCAGCAAACAACCAACAAGAAGGAAATACTGAAATAGACACTCAATCAAACCAAATAGAAACCAATCTCCCTCAGCAAATCAAAACTACCACACCAAATAATCAAAACAGAGAATTAAGATAGAACCCATAGGCGTATAACAACAGAGTAGGCATAAACCAAGGGTAGAAACAAAATGCTGACCACAAGAGAAAAAACTTGAAATTCCCCTTACAGAACCTCTCCACCAACTCACTACAAATTGCCCGAATCAAGAAAGAAAACCAGAACAAGAGACACTTAGATGGTGTTTGATAAAACCGACTAATTAAGATCTGAATGGTTAGTATATCTTAATAAATTAGATTTAGCTCAACAAGTTTTAGCTCAACAATAAGTAGTGAATCTTTAGAATAGCCGATGATAAGATATGATTAAATGTGTTAACAAGTTAGAAAACTTTTAAGTTTTGTGTAAGCTTGTATATCATATTAGAAGTCGATTTTGCGTAGTTATGATCCTTATTATTTGAGCACTTATATCTCATCGAGGGTAATTGTATTTTATGGCGATTATAGTTCGAAACCTTGGTATGAGATATTGTCACAAGTTAGGATTATATTGCGACTTTAGTTGAAGCAGGGGTAGTGAACTGTTTAAGTTTGGGGGACGATTATGGTTCATATGAGAAGAAAGAAATAAAAGAATGCTATGCTTCCTAGAGCTAAGATATATGATGGAGTGAATTGAGCTTAAAAGAGCACTCCCTGGACATGAAAATAAGGCGAGATGGAGCGTAAAACGCACTCGTAATGCAAATGTGAGAAAGAGCGTACAACGCATTCACCTTGAGGAATAAGAATGAAAATACATCTAGGAGGAATAGTAGAACATTAGAAAGAACTGTAGTCTCTTGACTTGAGCGATGATTATCCTGGCTAAGATTATTGTTGTGATATGTCCTAGGGGTTGATGACTTCTTTATACCATGTGTTCGCTTTATAATCCTTTTAAGGTTTGATCGATTTGGTGGAAATTGCACACAACACACATTATGAGATTGTAACTATTGTGAATTGATGACTAAGTGATTGAAAAACTTATACATGGTTTAGCTATTGTAAAGTAATGATTGTATGATCTTGGAGGCTATGTACTGATTCATAATTATCTTAGGAATATGTTGCATGTTTTGAATTTTTAGGATTATTTTATTGATTTAAGTTTTGCTTGAGGACAAACAAAGATTCAAGTTTGGGGTATTTGATGAATATATTTTATATCTATTAATGGGCTATGTTTGACTTGATTATTTTGCTTTTCTAGAGAGGTTTTGGTAGTATTTTATTGCATTTTAGTAGTTTTTTGTGCATAATTGATTTCAACCTATGTTGGTGTAAATAGAGGAAATTATTGCAAGTTTAGCCTTAATTTGTTGTTACAGGTAATAATGATCGTTTGACGAAAGTTAAACGAGTGGACAAATATTTGTAGCTGGGATTCGGTTGGACATTTGGCCAAAGCAGAAGCATAAAAGAGGAATTGAAGGATGGCTAGGGATCAAGAGCCACAGTGCAGGAAATACAAAGGCATGAGCCGCGGCGCACGGATTCAAGAGTCGCGGCGCTTGAACGCGACGCCTGGCGCGTGCGTGCAGTCACATGCCCGGTGGATTTGCATTCTTTTAGGTAAGGATCTGATGATATTTACACTTATCGTGTATGGGTTGAAGCTTATAGTTAGTAATAGACTAATATATCTAGACCTTTATTATTCGTTTTTTGGGGATTCATTTCATTATTGAGGAGTATTCAGTACGTAAAAAAAATAAGGGTTTCATCAGAGCTTTATTCTAGAGGAGAATTGGAGCTTAGGAGCGAGGATTTGATTCGACAAAATTTATTTCTTCTCTCTTATTTCTTTATTTTTGTAATCTAGAATGGCTTTTGATAAGTCATTGATATTTTCCACTTTCGTTATGAATTAAATTTCTTAGTTAAGGATTCAATGGAACCCGATGATGATTTTATTTAATATTTATTAATTCTTTTATTCAAGTTGATTATGAATTGAATTGTTTATTATGTTTTGTTTTGTCATAATTGCCTGATCAAGAATTATTAGATGGATTTAGATGAAATCTGACGATCGATTCTAAGTTAAGATCCGGATATAATAACGTGTGATTAGTAATTCTTTTCAATAATACTGATTTCTGATTGATTTCTAATTATGTGGACGGGATAGGAATATACCTGAAAATTACAAGCAATATGTGGAAAATGAATCTTAATGAATTTATTATTATTGTTTCTCATAGCAATATAGAGAAATTAATAATGATAGGTATGCTATATAATTATTCGAAATGGTGATTATATTAATTATTAGTGATTTTCTGTTGACAATTCTAATTAATCAATTTAATAAAAGAATGAAAGTATTATTTAAATGATTCATCGGGGAAAATTGATTCCTTAACCTTTTTATTCATTGATTTAATATTTTAGTAGTTGGTAAATTAGTTAATTCACTCATTTGTTATCAAAAAATTTTAGATTAAATTAATTGATGCATAATTAGTGTTTAGAATTATTTAGGTTATTATTAGTTCCTCGTGGGATCGACAACTCTCTTATCACTTTATTACTTGATTGACCGTGTATACTTTCACATAAATTGCTAGTATAGATTTAGCTCAACAAGTATATCTTAATAAATTAGATCATCTGAATGAAATAACATCTGAACTTAAAAAGTTGTTTGGTAATTGAGCTTTCTAAAATATCTGAATAACAGTATTTTACGATTTTAACCTTGTAAATTGCTTTGAATACTTTATGAGGAAAAATATAATATAGACCATCAAATTATTAGCTTTATGCAATACCCATCAAACTACAATCCATAGCAACAATCAACAAATGAAGCAAATTCAAATTAAAGACCTCAAATTTTACACCCAATTACCCATAACAAAGAAAAAAAGAACAAATATTACAAGATTGAAATTATATACAAATTAAAAACTGACCAAATAGAACAGAATATTATCTGAAATTTGTGGTGGGAAATGGGGAATATGTATGAATAAATATTACAGAGAAAAAGAGGGGAAGGAAAAGTTGAAGAAAGAACCTGTAGGTGAGAATGAGTTTCAAATGAAATGGGACAACGAAGAGAGAGATTTGATTTTCTTCCAATAAGTTTATGTGGTTCATAGGCAACAAGGTTTCATCGGAACGAAGGAGATCTGGCCAGAGCTTTCATCAGAACGGAGGAGAGAAGAAGAAAGACGTCTGGGCAGAGCTTTCACTAGATTTGTAAGGGTACTTCTGTAATAAAGAGTTCAGATGTTCCTCTCTCTGATCTAGACATGATTCCATCTCTTACAGAAATAGAGGCTTACAGAGGTGATAGATTTTTTATCAAACAAGTAATTGGGTCTGAACGAAAAAGACGGAGAGCTTTTAGAGGTAAAGAGTGATAAACAAACACCACCTTAGACTTACTATAAAAAACCGATACTCCCTCAACAACTCAAAACACCCACCAAAACTAAAAACCCATAATACAAGATGCAAACCAAGACAAGGTAGAACTGAGCAAAATAACAAAATCACACCATCAAAATAACTCCCTCACACAAGTATGCCCTACTCTCACACAATATGACCCTTAAGAAAGAGAAAAGGAGATAAACTTAAAACTCACCATAAAACATTCGTTCTTCCTCAACAAAGTTGTATCAACATCACCAATGATACCCAGAAATCAAAAAAAATACAAAAGCTTCCTTCTATATCTCAAAAAGAACTATCCATGGATCCACAGTCCATGAATAAGAATTTATCCCAGCCCTTTTTTTATAGTATAACACCCATTGCAAGCACTTGAACTTAATCGATTGCAGTACCTCTTTCCAATATTTCATTTCTTTTTAAAATACCAATCTATCTCTACTAACCCATATTTTCCAACATGTGAATCCAACCAAAGAAAATCCATAATGATTTTACTTTCTTTTCCTTCCAAAACCAACATGAATATATCAAAGATTCAATTGATTCTGGCATCACCCCTTTTATGCCCCCACCATTCTAGCAACCCTGTCCACACTCTCCAGTAGGGGTGAAAATGATCCCGAGTCAATCCGAACACCCTAATGCTCAAGCTCGACCCGAATTAAAAAATTTGTGTTCAGGTTCGACTCGAATTCGAACTAATAATTTTCAAGGCTGCTCAAGTTCGACTTGATGAATTATTCGATACTACTCGGCTCGAAGTTACTCGACTCGTTTTCACAACGAGTATTGCGCGAGCCCTTCTATTCGAGTTCGAGCCTGAGATGGATCACACCAAAATGAGACATAAAAATAAAAAAATTACAAAAACTTAATTTTAATTTATATATAAAAATACACGTGTCACAAAAATTACAATGATAAATTTACAATATTAGTTATATTATGATACAATTTCCAGTAACATCATTACATCAAGGCAATAACTTTAAACAGAAGCTGAGAAGCAAATCATGAGCATAGTATGCAAATCAATTTGAGCAGCAGTAGGTCAGTAGCTTGAGCATGGTATGCAAATCAATTTGAGCAGCAGTAGGTCAGTAGCTTGAGCATGGTATGCAAATCAATTTGAGCAGCAGTAGTAGCTTGAGCAAATCAATTTGAGCAGCAGTAGTAGCTAATGCAAAATCAACCAAAGTGCTAACAGAAATACATAAACCAATCAACTATTCTCCAAAGTGGCAGTAGTCCAAGCTTCAATCCTGCAAATATAAAGGATTGGTTAGAAAACTTATATTTTAATTTGTAAAAAACAAAAGAAAATGTCAAAATAAAAAAAAGATAAGAAAACTTATCTTTTTTTTCAAATTTTACACCAAGCTAGTTTGAAGTTTCCTTGTTGGTTATGCATTATCAAATATCAACTTAAGGCTACAACCAAATATTTAAACTCCAAATTCCAAACTCAAGCACTGAAGCTAGTAGTTTGACACCATTTCATAAACCAAATTCCAAAATCCTAAAAAGAAAATCCAAAGTTCTAAACAAAAATACAAAATAACCAAAGTCCAACAATCCAAGTCCAATAATAAACAAAGTACCAAAGTCTTAATAATTTAAAAACTGAAATGTAAATAACAATGTATCACAGTAGCAACACTCACCTACTTCCAACACTTCAATTTCCATTCTCCAAGCTCACCTCCTGCATTGAATCTTCATCAACCTACATTATTCCCTCATATAATGCTTCAAGTCTGAAGAGATGAAGAGGGTGTTAGTTTATAATATTGCTAGGTTTTAATCATGACAATTATTCCCCCATATAATGCTACACTTTCTTGGGTTAATGCACCCCATTAAGTTAAAATATTCCCTCCATACTTCTTTCTATATCTTGGTCAGATACTTGTTTTCTTACCCATCACGGTATGTCTAACACTAAACTTTAAAAATAGAAGAAAAAAATTCAGCAGGTGTTTTTCTTTACATATACATTCTCTCTCTCTCTCTATATATATATATATATAACTCAATAATTATAAAATAAAGTTGTATTTATTCTTGTAATTATTATGTTTAGTAAACTCAAGGGCAAAATAGATATACAGTAAGTAAGTGAATTATGCTCCAATTATTTAAGGACATATAAGTTACATTCCTCTTTGCTATATCCGGCGAATCTTAGTTATTTAAATTAGTTGCGTTCTCACATTCAAAAAATAAAAAAAATAGATGCTTTCTCTATTTTAATAGCCTCAACCTAATCTAAGTTTAAATAGTCACATTTTTTATATATATTAAAAATCCACCAATAATATATCTGTATTAGCACGCCAAAAAAAAACAATTTAAAAAATAGTGTGACTGCGTAAATGTGGACAAAAAGAGTAGAATGCATTTCCCTATGTGAGCCCAAGTGCATATTAGGGTTCACATGACCTAATTGAAATAAATTTACAAATTAGGGTTTACAAAAAACCTAATTAAATGTACAAATTAGGGTTCATGTGACCTAATTAAATGTACGGATTAGACGAAAATAAATGTGCTAGACCCGGGGAAGTCTCCACGTGTTCCAAGGCAGAAGACTCGTGGATGCGACCCATTTTAGAAATTGATCGAGGGATAGGATTGGTGGCTAGATGAACAGGGCAATTTGGGCATTACTTTGTTGATTAAAGGGCATTTCTGGCAACATATGGATCTTGACGGCCACTGAGATGTATACAAAGTGGGTAGAGGCAATCCCTTTAAAAAAGGCTACAGGTCCAGCGGTGACGAACGTCATTAAGGAACACATTATTTGTCGTTTCGGGATCCCGAAGATCATTTTGTAAGATAATGGAACTCCTTTCATCAATAGAGACATCAAAAGTCTAATGGAAAGATATAGGGCGAAAAACTACAAGTCATCCCCTACTACCCGAAAGGCAATGGGGAAGCAGAGGCCACAAACAAAACCTTGATCAAGATTCTGTCAAAAACCCTAGATGATCATCCGAAGACATGGGCAGAGCA
This sequence comes from Aralia elata, assembly GCA_034770075.1. NCBI lineage: Eukaryota > Viridiplantae > Streptophyta > Magnoliopsida > Apiales > Araliaceae > Aralia > Aralia elata. The sequence continues at coordinate 23,481,441 of CM068386.1, forward strand.
ATTACCGATAGCATTATGGGCATATTGAACTTCAAAAAGAAAACCTACGGGTGAAACCCCATATGCTTTAGTCTGTGGAGAAGAAGTTATCTTGCCCGTCGAAATAGAAATCCCTTCGGCTAGGATGAGACTCCGAAGCTTAGACGAGGAAGAGAACCAACCAGCAGCCTTGGAGGCCTTAGCTGACTTCCGAGACCGAGCCAAAGAAAAATTAGAACAGTATCACGAAAGATTGTGACGATAATATAATACCGCAGTGGTACCGTGACAAATTCTGGTGGGGGACTTGGTGCTCAAGACAGCAAATCAAGTCATGAGGGGAACACCAACCACCAAATTTTACCCCAAATGGGAAGGCCTGTATAGGGTACGAGAGATCTCCGAAAGCGGGTATTGTAAAATATCTCGTGTGGGATCGAATGATATCTCAGGCCCATTGAACTTGAAATGGGTAAAGAAATATTACACATGAGATAGTCATCACAAAAGTTATACTTTCAACTTCAAAAGTAATTGAGGCACCTTACTATAGGCCCTCAAAGTTATACTTTCAAACTTTAAAAGTAATCGAGGCACCTGACTATAAGTCCTTAACCTGGAAAAATAGTTACACTTTATCTCTAAAAGTAGCGAATGTTATGCTTTATCCGACAAAAGCATGATTTATTGTTTTTTTATGAAAATTTTGAAACGTTATGCTTTTCGTTAAAAGCAATTTGATTATCAATAAATTATCAAACTTTCACTTATTTTTTCGAAAAGATATATATATATATATATATATATATATATGTATACATGTTATTGACAATATTCATGTTTCCCTATTCATATTATCTATTGTTGCCTTAGAGTATTAATTTGAGTAACTTGAGATTCAATGATAAATATTGAGTTTTAGGGAATCATTCAAATTAAAGGCAATCAACAAGGTTAAAGAAACTCTAATTTGATAAATGAAATATGTGTAAATGAGTTTTTGAAACAAGAAAAGGGAAAAAGAGACTACAGAAAGTCATGATCTAAAGGCCATGACATATCAAACTAAAGAGAAGGCATAGCTAAGGCCTCTAAATCAGTAATGGCAGCATCCCGGATCTTGAGATTTTTAGCTTTTAATTTCTTGACATCTCGAGTAGCTGACTTTAATTCTTGAAGCTGACGCTTTACCTCCTGAAGCTGGGACTTTAAATCTTACGAATGGATCTTCAATTTGTTTGCGGCTTCGTCAAACTCTGAAATCTGTGCTGAAAAGGAGTCATCTTCACACTTACGTATAGCAATTTCTAAACGTAGTTCAACAAGATTAAAATTTGACTTGAGAAGATCCAGTCTAGCCCGGAAAGGGGACATATCAACACCCACGGCTGTAAGGTCGTCTACTTCATCGCTAAATTTCTTCAAGTCCTCAACTCGTAAAGAGTATATGGAAAGAGTGTGCAACCCAAGCACAAGGCCTGCGAGCTGATCTAGGAAGAAGTTCTGGGCAGAAGATGCCTTAATAATCAGTTGGTCAAGTATATGTGGGAACCGAGCTAGGAGACGCTCAAGACTTTCCTGACTAGAAGATGATATCCGAAAGCCCCTCCAAGAAACAAGGTCTCTACTTGGATTGAAGGAAGCTCTAATAGGAGCTACTTTAGAGGCCACCATAGAATTTGTCGAGATAAAGGATGGAGGAGCACGGGGCTGCTGGGATGCTGATGAATCCACGACGCCTTGGTCATCCAGAAGACAGCCTGGAGGATAACCGAGGTCATTATCTAGTGAAGTGTCAACATTCGGATTGAGAGCATCAAATGAGGCAAGTGCATCAACAGGAAAAGGCAACTTTTGCATCTTCTCGCTTTGGAAAACAAGATGATAAAAGCATAATATATTTGGGAGAAACGAAAGAAAGTTAAAAAAAAAGATGATATATTTACCAAAGAAAGATACCCACAAGATAGTCAATGGAAAAATAGTTGGGAGATGCCACGGAAGGCGGAATGTCGTTCAACCCACCCAAAATGCTGTCAATAATACCCTCCCGAGAACTCACCAACTCAGTAGAATCCTTCTGGGGAGGATACACATCAGCAATAGTCTCAGAAGGATCCTCCCTAACGGAAACAGGAGACTTATCGGTTTCCTTAGGCCTATCATGTGGAGAAACTGGAGGAGGGTTTGAGAAAATTGTTGTATGTAATGACACGGATTTACAGAAAATATTATTAATAAGAATTTATTAAATAATATTCTTATTAATAATATAGTATGTGATGTTGCATTGCATATATGGATATGTGCTATGCGTTATGTGATTTTTGCGAATAGTAAATATATTATTGTTACATATTTATTATTTATGTAAATAAATTGTAGAATCAATTTATTAAGAAAAAAATGAGATGAGTAAGATTATAGTTATTAAAATAATTTATATTATTAAATTATTTTAATATAGTAGATTGGTGGTATTAAATATATTTAATGACCCCCATTTTATGAAAAAAAGAAATGTGGATGTAATATTATTGTTATATATATTTATTACATGTATGTAAATTGTTGAACACAATTTGTGAGACGAACGGGAAATAAGAAATTATTTGTGTATACTAATTTATTCTATACATTAAATAATATAGTATTTGAATAATTTATGAATTTAAGTTATTTAAATTAAGAAGAGAGAATTGTATATTAATTACTTTAATTGATATATGATTTCCATTTTTGGGACGAAGAGGTGAGTAATTAACTTGTGTATACTAAATTAAAGTATACATTAATTTGAGTGGACTAAAATAATTCACAAAGTAAATTATTTTAATATGGTGAAATTATTTCATTAAATAAATTATTTTTATTTAATTTATGGCTTCCAATTATATGGAAAACATTTTTGGTGTAATAATTATTTACTTGGTGCGCTAAGTACAGAGGATATTAAATTATATATTTCTAATATAAATAAATTGTTGAAAACAATTTATGAAAGGAATGGAATGATTAAATTTAAGTATACAAAATTAGTTGTATATATTAAATAAATGAATTAAAATGGTTAATTGAATATTAATTATTTTAATTGGTCCGTTATGTTAAATAAGTGAATTAAAAATATGAGGTGAGGGACCAATAAATATGAATATTGGTGTTAAATTAGTCAATTAAATTAATATTTAATTTAAAATGAAAGTATGGGTTAGATAAATTGTCTTAGAACAATTTATGGGAGGAAGGAACCAATTTAATTATACAATAGTATATAATAAGTTGTATTATATAATGTTGGTATTGGTAATATCTATCTATCTCTCTATATATATATATGTATATATATATATATATATTATGTAAGTGATGGGTATTAAACAAGGCTTTAGTGCATCATGCTGAGAATTATACCAATTAACTAAGCCATGATTTCAATAAACTAAACCAAATAAGCTAAGTGGAGCATGCTGGGAGTTTTAAACAAATCAAGTGCTGGGAATATTTATAATTAATAAGCCAAGCATGCTGAGGTGTAATATTGAAGAAGCTGAGTCATGAGAGTCTAAGGATGAGCTGTCACTTGGTTAAACCATTATCCTCCACTACGCAAGCCAGATGATGTTAATGGGAGGCAGAGAGTTCAGGAAATTGTTTAGCCTAAGGCACCATTCTCAGTAACTCTTATTCATCTCCATACCCGTTCCATCTCACTTCCTTTCTAGTGCCAAATTCTTACTCTTATTCTCCCAAATCACAACCATACATCAAATTGGTATTACAAACCCCATCAAATTCTTTGAGAATTAGAGTTATGAATTGGAATTGATGAAGAATTAGAATCAATTGCTGTCAAGAAAGGACTTCAAGACAAATTGGAACAAGCAATTGAGCAATATCAAAGCTAGTTAAGCATTTTTGCAAAGTAAGCCATGAGTTTTTATTATGTTCATAAGAATTCAGTTGAGTTATGTCTTAAGTTGCTTATTGCTATGCTTGGGTGTGAAAATTGGTGTGATAAAGATAGTGAATGAACATTGGAGTGATAAAGATGAAGAATTATTAAAATTATTGGCTTGACCATGCCTAAAACAATTGTGAAATCTGGAAATTAAGCCATGCATATGGGATGTTTGATGAAATACCTCAAAGAGGATTAATGCCTAAAAACTGATAATTATGCAAAGTTTGGGGCTAAGTAATCTTTATATATATGTGTTATGATGTTAACTAAGTTAATTGAGTAAATCAAATCAAGCTCAAATCAAGTTTTAAGGAATTTCTAAAAACTTGAATTGAATGAAAAACTGAGCAACAGAGCACTTTTGAGCTCCTGTAATTATGTCTTAAAGAACCATTTTTGGTCATGTGATATTTTTATAAAATACTATGTAGTACCATGTATAACATATAAAAATTTGGAAGCAATCAGATTTGTGGATTGAGAGTTATAAAATCGCAAAGCAGCTATGAAATTAATAAAGTGCTGGAATTCTGGGCAGCCCCCTTCTCCAGATTCTAACTTCTGTTTAATTACAGTTCTGCCACTGATTGTTTAATTAGTTAAAAGTTAATAATTAAACATGTTTTAATACATAAATAAACCTATAAATTAAGCCCACAAACTAACATGATTACTAAGTTGAGATTATGAAGTTACTCCTTTAAAATATAGAAATTTTAAAAAACTATATTTGTAGAATATATTACCGTTAAGCTATGTAATGACTTTAATTGCATTACATAAGTATACACAAGATAGTAGCAACGTAAATAGCATATAATTAAACTAATAAGTTCAACGAAGTTAGTAAATTTAAGATTTAGCTATTAAACTTTGAAAATACAAGTTTAGTTGAGACTTGTTGGAATGGGTATACATTGAACTATGTAATTACACTACATAAGCATATGTGAGATATTAGCGATAAATAACCTTTGAATTGAACTAATTAACCTATAATGGTTAATAATTTAAGATTAAATTAATATGATCAAGTTTTGGTCAAAGTTTATAGAACGCGTTATGGGTTGAGCTATGTAGTAACCTTACTTACATTATATAGGTTACTACACGAAATATTAATGTTTCAAGGAAGCAAGAACGAACATTAATGATATGTGTTTCATCAAAGAAGTTGTACAATACAATGTAACAACCGAAGAAGGTAAAAGTTTTTCTTTGGACTTACGAACGTCGAGCGATGAACACCAAGTGTGAGCATAAAACAGGATTTGCTAAATCAAGGCAAGTTTCTCAGTTTATTTATGTGAACTTTTGTTTATAAGGATGTGATACCTATGAACTGCATTATTTGCTTTGGGAATGATGAAAGTCAAATTATGACTAATTGTTGAATTGAGTTGGGGAACTCAATATATATGTGAGATGAATAATAGGTAAAGAACATGTGTAGTATGTTATGGTACATATGCTACTACTAGCAGGGTATAAGTTTAATGATGCATTTGTAATATGCTTGAACACCAAAAATATAAATACATGAACTGAATGTGAAACCTATGTGCTACGTGAAGCATGATAGACTGTTAGACTTGCTGGGTCGTCGTGCTCAATCTTGCTTAATTGCAGGTTAAAGCTATGATGCGATTTCTCGTGATTAGGAGCGCATGAAAAGAAGACTAGTTGTTTAGTTGAGATGGTATCGAACCATGATGATGGTATTTTATAGGTGTAAACCATATAAATGTAAATCTTTGAGTTATTCAATAGCTAAAGGTTATCTGTTCTGAAAGGGGAATGTATTATGGTGATTGTATTGTACGTAAAGATTCCATTAGTGAATAATAATAGAAAACAAATATTAAGTATTGAGACTTGAAGCTCTTAATACATTTACTCAGATTAAATAAATCATATAATAAATATGATTTCAGTATAAAGTAGAATCGTAAAGGTTGCGATTCAGGGAACGAATAAATGGCAGAAAAAAAAAATTATTCCACATTTTTAGCTATTTTAGCAGTAAGTAATGTTTTAAAGCTAGAACATGATAGTATTAACGCACAAGGTCGGGATTAAGATTAGTCCTAATTTTGGATTAAGTTGGTCCCGATTTTGGGGGGCGTTACACTTGGTATCAGAGCTATGGGTTATAAACCTTAGGTAAGTATACCTTAGGCTATAACCGTAAACAAGATAGATGGAAAGGAAGAAAAAGCTAAACATAAACTCGAATGAGGTGTAAATGATCTTGAAATGAATTTAGAAATTCATAAAGAATGCGTTAAGATAATACGCAAAGATTTGAAGAAGAATCTTGAAAAACCAAAGGATCAGGGAACGCCTGATTTGAATAATCATAAAATAATATGATTAAAGAAAGGAGTAAGAAGATCGTAAAAACAAAACGATCAAGAGATAGAAAGAATCGTAATATAATACGATTATAAGAAAGATCACAACGTGATCTGATTAAGACATGGAATGATAGATGATCAATCGAATGATTGAAAATGTTATAACAGAATTGTTGTACGAAAGTTGTACTATGAAATTGTACTATGTAAACTCATTGAAGAGTGATTAATGTTGATATACGAATTAAATAAAATTCGTATTGAGCAAAGGAAAAGTTAGGATTATGTGGGATTTCAATTGAAGACTCATATTAGTGGCTGAGTTGTACAATTCCCGGTATGGGACGGGAATTTGTGCTTGGATTGAAGACCGCTTAGCTTCCTATATTAATATAGTGGTTGAGTTGAACAAGTCCTGGTATGGGACGGGATTTGTCCATGGTTTAACAACCGCTCAGCTTCCTATATTGATTAGTGGTCGAGTTGGTTCAACAACTACTTAGCTTTCTATATTGATAATCATTGAAATATTGGTATCGCGCTATCGATATACATATGACGAGAAGGTGTTTCTTTTCTCATATTTATATTTGATAGTTAGAGAATATTAAGATTAGGTGTGAGTTCTTTGAATTCATACTTATGGTAAGTTCATGACTCATAATCATATGATACGTTTTTGAACCCCTCAGCGAATGGACGCCTTTAGTCTGACTAGGATAAGTTCCTAAACTCATATGATTGTGGTAAGTTCCTGAACTCATAATGTGTGATATGTTTAATGAACTATATTGGGGTATAGAAAAATTGTGCATGAAAAATTGAGGATTTTTAGTATAGTAAGCTTTAAGGATGATAGAAATAGATAAAATTATTAAGCAATGGATCATAAGAGAAATTGAAGTTGATGGTGGAGTCATAGGTATTCCAAATCTTCTAACTATGCTAGACTTCGAAATTTTTGACATCAAGCTAAATTCGCACTAATGTGCCTTTAAAAATAAAAATAAAATTTTTGTTATCCTCAAAACAAGGTGACAAGGGTGTGTAGATGGACTTCGAGCCATTATCACATCGTTACCTGTTGCGGCATGATAACACCAAACATAATTTTTCAATGGTTTTGAACCGTTTAAAGAAGAGTCTACGCTATTTTTTTCGGCTAGACAAAAATAATTTAAAATATCAAAATGTATTTTTAAATAGTCATCAATGCATCATGTAACCTGGTGTAGAATGACCGATGATGGAGTCATCAATGCAGGTTAACCTAGTGTTGGATGTGATCTAAGGATCGTCAACCCACTATGGTATGATGTTGTATGATAAAGTCATAAAAATGACGGCATCCTCAACGCACTGGTAAAACAGTGCGGTACTATGCGTCATAAAATGATTTTCAATGTTTTGATAAAGCTAGAAGTGTCAAATGCCATTTGAATCGGCTACACACAAATTCAGATATCGCTTATATTAAGCTTTTGAGCTATCCAACTAAACCGTTTTGGTTTGGACTCCAGATTTTTCAAATCCCTTAATTGGGAAAGTTTTCAGAGCACCAGATGGTGGCACAGATGAACGTATATCGTTCAAATTGGCGCCTAACGGCGGCCACTCAGATAGTGTTGATCAATACGGAACATTCCTGAATTGGGAAATTCTGTTTGCGCGAAATAGCGGCATAGATAGTAGAGATCAACACAGGGCATAACACAGGCTGATCAACTATATGCCCGTAAGACCAGACGATTCACAGATGAATTTCTGATAGAACCTTTTCAAAAATATGAAAAAAAAAAGTTTGTGGTCTTTATGACCTTCAGATTGATACAGAAAGCCATTCCTAAGCGAATCTTTGAAATTCCTTAGTTTTTCATATTGTTTCACAATTATTGATCAATTGTGGAGAATTTCAATTCTGGTAATTGAGTAGGGAAGGGATGATGTTTCCTAGAAAAGAAGTAGTCATGAAATGCGACGAGTCTAGATGTATTCTTGAGAAAGAATGGCTTAAAGAAAGAAGAGAAAAGATGTACAAAACGTACGATAAATGCGGCAAGATCTCTAGAGGAGAAAGTTGGTCAATGAACTCGATGAGTGAATTCGATGAATCGAATGAATAAAGACTAGTGAATTGAAATTTCGAGGACGAAATTCTTAGAAGAAGGGGTGAATGTGATATCCCGAAAGTTTACGAGACTAGTAAATCACGAGTAGATTGCATTAATCCTTAGAAAAGATGTTAATGAGTTAAAGAGTAGTAATACTCGGGGTGTATCGAGTTAATAAAGGTTGGGTAATAAAACCCATAAAGAGTTGTTGAGAAAACATATGAGATAGGTAATATAATACCTATGATAACACGACGCGTTGAGATTATTAAACGGTAAAGAATTTTGAAAGAAGGTTGATGTGAACCGTGTAAGCATGGTTCAGTATTGTGATTTCGGGGACGAAATCCTTATAAGAAGGGAAGAATGTAATGACACGGATTTACAGAAAATATTATTAATAAGAATTTATTAAATAATATTCTTATTAATAATATAGTATGTGATGTTGCATTGCATATATGGATATGTGCTATGCGTTATGTGATTTTTGTGAATAGTAAATATATTATTGTTACATATTTATTATTTACGTAAATAAATTGTAGAATCAATTTATTAAGAAAAAAATGAGATGAGTAAGATTATAGTTATTAAAATAATTTATATTATTAAATTATTTTAATATAGTAGATTGGTGGTATTAAATATATTTAATGACCCCCATTTTATGAAAAAAAGAAATGTGGATGTAATATTATTGTTATATATATTTATTACATGTATGTAAATTGTTGAACACAATTTGTGAGACGAACGGGAAATAAGAAATTATTTGTGTATACTAATTTATTCTATACATTAAATAATAGAGTATTTGAATAATTTATGAATTTAAGTTATTTAAATTAAGAAGAGAGAATTGTATATTAATTACTTTAATTGATATATGATTTCCATTTTTGGGACGAAGAGGTGAGTAATTAACTTGTGTATACTTAATTAAAGTATACATTAATTTGAGTGGACTAAAATAATTCACAAAGTAAATTATTTTAATATGGTGAAATTATTTCATTAAATAAATTATTTTTATTTAATGTATGGCTTCCAATTATATGGAAAACATTTTTGGTGTAATAATTATTTACTTGGTGCGCTAAGTATAGAGGATATTAAATTATATATTTCTAATATAAATAAATTGTTGAAAACAATTTATGAAAGGAATGGAATGATTAAATTTAAGTATACAAAATTAGTTGTATATATTAAATAAATGAATTAAAATGGTTAATTGAATATTAATTATTTTAATTGGTTCGTTATGTTAAATAAGTGAATTAAAAATATGAGGTGAGGGACCAATAAATATGAATATTGGTGTCAAATTAGTCAATTAAATTAATATTTAATTTAAAATGAAAGTATGGGTTAGATAAATTGTCTTAGAACAATTTATGGGAGGAAGGAACCAATTTAATTATACAATAGTATATAATAAGTTGTATTATATAATGTTGGTATTGGTAATATCTATCTATCTCTCTCTCTCTATATATGTATATATATATATATATATATATATATATATTATGTAAGTGATGGGTATTAAACAAGGCTTTAGTGCATCATGCTGAGAATTATACCAATTAACTAAGCCATGATTTCAATAAACTAAACCAAATAAGCTAAGTGGAGCATGCTGGGAGTTTTAAACAAATCAAGTGCTGGGAATATTTATAATTAATAAGCCAAGCATGCTGAGGTGTAATATTGAAGAAGCTGAGTCATGAGAGTCTAAGGATGAGCTTGTCACTTGGTTTAAACCATTATCCTCCACTACGCAAGCCAGATGATGTTAATGGGAGGCAGAGAGTTCAGGAAATTGTTTAGCCTAAGGCACCATTCTCAGTAACTCTTATTCATCTCCATACCCGTTCCATCTCACTTCCTTTCTAGTGCCAAATTCTTACTCTTATTCTCCCAAATCACAACCATACATCAAATTGGTATTACAAACCCCATCAAATTCTTTGAGAATTAGTGTTATGAATTGGAATTGATGAAGAATTAGAATCAATTGCTGTCAAGAAAGGACTTCAAGACAAATTGGAACAAGCAATTGAGCAATATCAAAGCTAGTTAAGCATTTTTGCAAAGTAAGCCATGAGTTTTTATTATGTTCATAAGAATTCAGTTGAGTTATGTTTTAAGTTTCTTATTGCTATGCTTGGGTGTGAAAATTGGTGTGATAAAGATAGTGAATGAACATTGGAGTGATAAAGATGAAGAATTATTAAAATTATTGGCTTGACCATGCCTAAAACAATTGTGAAATCTGGAAATTAAGCCATGCATATGGGATGTTTGATGAAATACCTCAAAGAGGATTAATGCCTAAAAACTGATAATTATGCAAAGTTTGGGGCTAAGTAATCTTTATATATGTGTTATGATGTTAACTAAGTTAATTGAGTAAATCAAATCAAGCTCAAATCAAGTTTTAAGGAATTTCTAAAAACTTGAATTGAATGAAAAACTGAGCAACAGAGCACTTTTGAGCTCCTGTAATTATGTCTTAAAGAACCATTTTTGGTCATGTGATATTTTTATAAAATACTATGTAGTACCATGTATAACATATAAAAATTTGGAAGCAATCAGATTTGTGGATTGAGAGTTATAAAATCGCAAAGCAGCTATGAAATTAATAAAGTGCTGGAATTCTGGGCAGCCCCCTTCTCCAGATTCTAACTTCTGTTTAATTACAGTTCTGCCACTGATTGTTTAATTAGTTAAAAGTTAATAATTAAACATGTTTTAATACATAAATAAACCTATAAATTAAGCCCACAAACTAACATGATTACTAAGTTGAGATTATGAAGTTACTCTTTAAAATATAGAAATTTAAACTATATTTGTAGAATATATTACCGTTAAGCTATGTAATGACTTTAATTGCATTACATAAGTATACACAAGATAGTAGCAACGTAAATAGCATATAATTAAACTAATAAGTTCAACGAAGTTAGTAAATTTAAGATTTAGCTATTAAACTTTGAAAATACAAGTTTAGTTGAGACTTGTTGGAATGGGTATACATTGAACTATGTAATTACACTACATAAGCATATGTGAGATATTAGCGATAAATAACCTTTGAATTGAACTAATTAACCTATAATGGTTAATAATTTAAGATTAAATTAATATGATCAAGTTTTGGTCAAAGTTTATAGAACGCGTTATGGGTTGAGCTATGTAGTAACCTTACTTACATTATATAGGTACTACACGAAATATTAATGTTTCAAGGAAGCAAGAACGAACATTAATGATATGTGTTTCATCAAAGAAGTTGTACAATACAATGTAACAACCGAAGAAGGTAAAAGTTTTTCTTTGGACTTACGAACGTCGAGCGATGAACACCAAGTGTGAGCATAAAACAGGATTTGCTAAATCAAGGCAAGTTTCTCAGTTTATTTATGTGAACTTTTGTTTATAAGGATGTGATACCTATGAACTGCATTATTTGCTTTGGGAATGATGAAAGTCAAATTATGACTAATTGTTGAATTGAGTTGGGGAACTCAATATATATGTGAGATGAATAATAGGTAAAGAACATGTGTAGTATGTTATGGTACATATGCTACTACTAGCAGGGTATAAGTTTAATGATGCATTTGTAATATGCTTGAACACCAAAAATATAAATACATGAACTGAATGTGAAACCTATGTGCTACGTGAAGCATGATAGACTGTTAGACTTGCTGGGCCGTCGTGCTCAATCTTGCTTAATTGCAGGTTAAAGCTATGATGCGATTTCTCGTGATTAGGAGCGCATGAAAAGAAGACTAGTTGTTTAGTTGAGATGGTATCGAACCATGATGATGGTATTTTACAGGTGTAAACCATATAAATGTAAATCTTTGAGTTATTCAATAGCTAAAGGTTATCTGTTCTGAAAGGGGAATGTATTATGGTGATTGTATTGTACATAAAGATTCCATTAGTGAATAATAATAGAAAACAAATATTAAGTATTGAGACTTGAAGCTCTTAATACATTTACTCAGATTAAATAAATCATATAATAAATATGATTTCAGTATAAAGTAGAATCGTAAAGGTTGCGATTCAGGGAACGAATAAATGGCAGAAAAAAAAATTATTCCACATTTTCAGCTATTTTAGCAGTAAATAATGTTTTAAAGCTAGAACATGATAGTATTAACGCACAAGGTCGGGATTAAGATTAGTCCTAATTTTGGATTAAGTTGGTCCCGATTTGGGGGGGCGTTACATTGTATCACCCAAAGCCCTGCTCGAACTCACATCAGATAAGGTGTCTTTAGCATCAAGACTAACAAAAGCTTCATGTGATGAAGACGACTCAACACTGATAGAGATAGGTCGGGGAGGGTCACAACTCGTAGAAGCCGTCGCGGTTGCCCCATTTACAGTAATAGACATAAACTCAAGAGGAACATAATCATCCTCTTCATCAGCATCACCAATCTAAAAACGGTGGACATAATGATATAAGGAATCATGAAAGCAACTATGTGGATAGTAACAGACATAAATATAGATACTACAAAATATATAAACACATACTAAAGTTCTACGACGTTTCTTGACCGGATCCTCGACTGCTGGCACACTAGGACTAGCATCCTCAGGAGGGCGTTTTGCTAATGGCCTTAAGCGAAGCCTGATGCTAGGACGACTAACCGGGGACATGGTAGAAGCAATAGGAGGAGCCATCTCCGAATCAGTAGTGGTAGATGTTCTGGTTCTAGAATGAGTAATTTTCATTTCCCCAGCATCAGAGGATCCTTGGAGGAGGCATCTGAGACAGAGGTAACTGAGACAAGGCTCGTGGAGGAAGGTTCTTAGAGGTAGTAGGGGCCTATACAAAAAGGATAGCTGGGTCACTTTGAGAATGAACACCTGCTGACCAAGGAGGAGAAGACTTAGGGATCAAGGCCTCACGCTCAACAAGCCGGCTACTGGTTGGCCATCGTTTCGAACGGACATTGGGCTTAGGAGAAAATAAGATCCTAACCCATTGAAGACGCTTGGGAGGAGAAGCTGGTATAGAGCACATCAGTGTGTCGTCCTCCCACCTCTTAAGATTGATTTGCCAGTAGTTGCATTCACCAATAGTATACCGCCCACTCCGAGTAGCAGTTGGTATGACAAAGGCAACGGGAAAGGATTTGTGAGGAGCACCTGGGGGTTCTTGAAAGGCCCATGCAAAAGAGGGGGAGGTAGATACGAAATTAAGGAGAACAGTCTCATAAGTCTCCTTGTAAGTACGACCGAAGGGACGCTTCTGGTCAAATCCAAACTGCCTCATAAACCTATGAGGATTATAAAGTACGGTACCAAAATCATTATCCTCAATAAAATATGGAAGCTCCGCAGCCCGAAGGAAGACGAACCAGGACAATGAAGAACCAGTCAACCCGTTGGTGTTTAGATAAGAGCGAGACTCACGCCTATAGAAGTGAGGAAGGTGACCATTGTTTTCTGAGGCAATAGTGTAAGGACGAGCGGTGAAGCATGAAAAATCATCAATCAAAAGTAGCAAGTCTGAGCTAAAGCGGTAATCAATCCAGCGGGCTGTCCGGGGGTTAATGTGGGGTAATGAAAAAGGGTCTAAAGACGTCTTTTTCCTCTTAGAAAGATGTTCAAGAGAAGAATAACCCTTGAAACGCTCGAAGAGAAAAAGCTGAAGGAAGGAGCCTGGAATGAAGCAATTCACGTCGTACCTGAGTAAACGAAAAAGGAATGTTGATTGCCGATAGTTTTCACAACCTATGAACTCGCGCAAATATACGCGGTCTAACAAGTAGTATAGAAAAAGTCGAGTGTCGAACCCACGAGGACAAATTACTAACAAGTTACTCAAGTATTAAAATGTATCTCAACGGTCTTATTTAAACAAGTGAATAAGAGTTGTGTGTTGTAATCAATTAGGTAGAAACATTTAAATAAAAAGGCGAGTTATATCAAAAATGTCAAGCTAGGATTACAATTCCCCTAATGCCTCACCTAAAATTCCTAACTCTCTATTTCACTAACAAATCACAAGAATGGTTAACCGAGAACACAAGGTACACATAAGCCTCTTCCCATGGTCAAATGCATATCCCTTAGCTAGATAAATCACAGTATTCCTATGGTGAAAATAACTAGACTAAGGGTCATTAATGTTAATCTCAATGGTTACACAGGGCAAATAGGCATATTCCTATTCTATCATGCAATTTGTGCACCCATTCCCTAGGGCAATGGTCATAACAAGTGTTGTTGTACTTAAGAAAAGGTATAACATCAATTTTCCAATATCAATTAATACCTATATCAATTCCTATCTCAAGAAATTGATAAATAAGCATGAAATACAATAATTCATTCAGAACATGATTCATTACATAAAGATGAGAGGAATTCATATTAAGCTAATCATTAGGTTACATTGCAATCCTAGAAATATAATTAGTTCATAACTATAGAACTAATTAATACATTCATGCTGTTCAACATAATTAAAATTACACGAATGGATAACAGAAATTGAAGAGAGAAAACTCCTGCGCGGAAGTGTTCAATGCTTCAGCTGCCTCCTTGTGTAGCTGCCTCCTTTTCTCTCTAAGTTTCTAAGTCCCTCACTAAGTTGTCTGATAACCCTTTAAATGAGCCGCAACTAGGTCATTTTAGGAAGGCCAGGTGGCTGGAAACCGGGGCTCACGCTACGGCGTGGGCCATGCGCCTTGTATTGGCGTTGCGGCGTGAGCTCCGTGCATGGCCAAGGATGGCTCGCTGCAGCGCCAAACCATGAAGGAATGGTGTCGCTGCAGCGTGAACTCCGTGTATTTGGCCAAGGGCCGCTCGCTGCAGCGTGACTCCTAGGCTTGGTCTTGGTGCTGCGGCGCGGGCCTCGTTTCATTAGCCATCCAGGGGTCTTTTTTCCCCGATTAGCATCAAAAGAATACACAACCCACCTGAAAAGAAAAAAAACATAAGAAAGCAGAAAACACATAACTTTACGCTAGGAGATAATATAATCAAGCAATTTCTTAAGTGCTTAGGAACCCGATTCGCAGGTATGAATCCCGCTCATCATTGATAATTTAAGAAAGAAGAGAAAAATGCAGTGTGAAAGACAGTTAATGAAAGCATGAAAAAAAATACCTCCCAACAGATTTTCACAAAGCAAAGGCCACCTCATCTAAACGACGATACAAGGTTCCCAAAAAGAAGGAAGCAAGAGGAACCTCCAAACCCCGAGATAGCAGAGCTGCTAAGCTAAACATACGAACTAAGGGACCGTTAACAAGAGACTCGGGAAAGAGAAAGCAAGACAACCACATAACCAGACAGGCTGTAAGAGGAAAAGGACAAAGCTCCTTACAAAAAGCAAGGAGGGATTGATTGTAAGTAGAACTATCCCACTAGTTAGTTTTGTAATCCCAAAAGAAGTAGCACACCCAAGATAACCAGGAAGTCTTCTATCGGGTAGTGGTCTCAAAATCTGGAAGGAGTGTGTCACCTTTGAATCGTGAGACATAATAGGAAGACTGCTTAAAGGCTTCCATCAAGTAGGCAACGCACTCAACATCTCTAGCAGACATACTAGATGGATCACAAGAAGCCAAAGTGACAGCAAGGGGGCTACAAGATATAACTCAACATAAGCACATAATTTTAAAAAAAAAGAGGAGAAATAAGAACGAATGAAAGAAACAGAAGAAAAGGCTTGCTGGTAGAGAGCATAGACATCCTCTAGGGTAGGGGTGAATTCTCCCCAAGCAGTAACGAATGTGCATGAAGAGGAGCACCAGCGGGAAATCAACACAGTAAGGGCGTCATGATCTTGATGAATACGTAGATCCCTACATAGCTGAATACAGCGATATATGCTCGCACTCTTTAGTATAGCCTTATATTCAACATTCCCGAGGATCTCGTTAGTCCAATGTTGCCATCCTTGAAGACGGCCAGATGAGTCAGATAGTAAGCGAAAGTGGCTGAAAGGGTATTCTTGTTTCTCTATGCACATGCGGGGAATGCGACCAGAATGGGGGAAGTCGTCCCAACCTCCGCAAGCCACGACATAAAGAAACAAGCCTTTTTTCTCTGGTGAAGGAAAAGTTGTGCGATCATAAGTCCGGACTTGCTCCCAAAAAGTGTCTAAAGGCCCAAAAAAGGGAGCCTTTCCCCAATCATTGACGAAGAGAGTTACCCTGGAAGTCTTCAAGTCTTCAGAGCATCTGGTAGACGAGGCCTGCAAGTAAGGAAGACTCCACATAAGGGTATTAAGGATGTCAAGTAAAGCATATAAGCTTGAGTATGCTTACCATGACAAGGGGAGAATCTGAGATTTGCACTTGAGAATACCTGAAAAGAAGAAGAAATGAAGTCAAAAAAGGATCAAAATCACAATTATGGAAGTAAAATAAGATTTAAAATTTTTTCAAAAAACTTCGGACAGCCAAAATGCATACTTCAGAGCCATTTTTTGGGTTATTTTGGTATGCATCATGGCCGTTGGTGATGACCTTTAAAGTACTTGTCGATACGGTCATTTTGATATATTATGGGTCCCGAAACTCCAAACGGAACAAAAGTTATGGTCAAAACAGCGGTCACGATTCCCAAGGTTCAATTTTTTGCCATTTTTTCCTAGGGTTCACCCCCTAGGGTTCGGCCCCCTAGGGTTCGACCTCCTGAGGTTGGGACATGCAAGAAAGTCTCATCGAAGAGCATTTTTTGTGTGTTTTCTTCACGATTTCTTCTAAAAACGCCAATTTTCCTTCATTATTCCAAGGGAGCCCTACCGAGATGTGATCCAAGTAACGGGGCTCGGAAGACAAAAGGAAAATTAGGGGTACCTGAAAAAAAATGCTTGGCTCAATTTCCCCTATAGGGTTCGGCCCCCTAGGGTTCAGCCACCTATAGGGTTCGCCTCCCTAGGGAGATTTCTTTTGTGTACTTTGGAAATTCTGATGCTCCACAAATTAACTTTTTGGAACGAATGCTTCTTTATTAAATATTGTCTTTTTCTTTATTATCCGAGAGAACCCTACCGAGATATGATCCAAGTAACGGGGCTCGGAAGACAAAAGAAAAGTTACAACGACCTGGAAAGAAAAGTAGGAGAAGCAAGTCAAGAAGAAGTTCGGAAGAAAGCACTCAAATAAACTAATAAATTGAAAGAAAAAAAGAAGGAAGGACGACCCTATAGGGTTCAGCTCTTAGAATTCGGCCCTATAAGGGTGGAATTGCTTTCTTACCTCTTTCCCAAGATGAGGAACGTTTGCTTGACGACTTCTTGGTGATCGTTAGACTTGAGAGAGGAGAGAAAATGTCAAGACAAAAAATTGCACGACGAAAAGAAAAGCCTAAGTAACTTGGGGGATGTATATATTCAAACTGCACGCTTGCAATAGCAAAAGAAGCAACCTTTATTTTCCTCTTAAGGAAGATTTCAAAATATAAAGATAAGTTTATTTGAGCTTACTTCTAAATAAAGATATATATTTTCGAGATTTGTTTATATTTGATATTTTAATGGAATTTTGAAATATATATATATATATATATATATATATTTATATTTGATATCTGATATTTTATTCCTAATAATAGGAAAATTTCGAAATTAATATATATATATATATATATATTAAATATTTGATTTTCTTAAGAAAAAAGATCTTGCTTTATAAAACTTTAATAAAGGAAGATTTTGTTTCCAAATAATAAAATAAGATTTGATTATTGGATTTTATTTAGTGATATTTGACGATCTTCCTTGTTTTAATTCTTAGAAAATAAGGAAATAAATATTAAGCAAGATGTGGAAGCTTTCAGATGATCTACCAAGAGGTCCAAGGAAGAGCCCTTCTAGGTTTTGCCTCCCTAGGGTTTAACCCTAATGGTTTGGCCCCTAGGGGTTCCCTCTTCTATAACTCTTGTGTTCAAGACTTGGACAAGTGGAATTACACACAATCATTCAAAAGCTTGGAGTATTTTGCACGAGTGTCTCTCGGGAATTGTGACTCTCGCGCAGGGGGAAAATATGGGTCCAAGTGCATATTAGGGTTCACATGACCTAATTAAAATAAATGTACAAATTAGGGTTTACAAAAAACCTAATTAAATGTACAAATTAGGGTTAATGTGACCTAATTAAATGTACAGATTAGACGAAAATAAATGTGCTAGACTCGAGGAAGTCTCCACGTGTTCCAAGGCAGAAGACTCGTGGATGCGACCTATTTTGGGAATTGATTGAGGGATTGGATTGGTGGCTAGAGGAACGGGGTAATTTGGGCATTAGTTTGATGATTAAAGGGCATTTCTGGAATTTTCCCTTTAAAAACATAACTAAAGGGTATTTCGGGAATTTTCCTTAAGACATGTGTTTGGCATGTGACTATTTCCCAGGAAAGCTCTATAAATAGCCCCTCTATTGTAAGAAAAGGGGATCGCTCTGAAGACATTACACTTAGACTCTTGGAAACTCATTACACTTGAAATTCTCTCTCAACTCGAAGACTCAAGAAGGCTCTTGGAATCCCTGCTACCCTAACCCGGTTTCTGGATTCTGAGAGTTCTGTCACGTGTTATTGGAGTAATCGTCCACCTGTTCTTCTCCCCTATTCAATCAATCAATCAATTCCGTGCGATTCGTGGATTTCTCTCCTCTCCAGCCAACACGAAACCCTAACCCTAGCAAGGCGTAATTTCTTTACCCACACCCTACATACATATTTTGCATTATCTTGGGAAATACATTACACTACCTTCCACCATGTCGGCAGAACATCTTGACCATTTGTCTTGCACGATTCGAATTAAAACTGTGACTGGCACATGGTCTCGTATGGGAACAATTATCAGCCCTCTTTTCTTTCTCTCTATCTCTCTCTCTCTCTAGAATATCTAAGAGAATCTAAGTTGCTCATCATCTCATTCATAGGCATGGTCTAATTAAGTATACATAATATATTGACCAATAAACAACCAAACAGCTAAACATTTCCACTTTCTTATTAGATACTAACGATCAAGTAAGTATCGAACCCCTAAATGAGTAGGGTTCATCGAGTAAGGATCGAGTATAGATCAGATGAAAGAGGCAAGCTCAAACCCTAAAACGAGCGAACGGTATTGTGCTCAGATTCGAGTTTAGTATTATAACCCCAAAAACGAGCTTGGCTCATATTCGGCTCGGATGCCTACCAAATCAGAGTCTCGGATCATATTTTCGGGTCGAATCTGAATCGGGTACCGAGCTACCCGGATCGATTTTCACCCCTACTCTCCAGGATCATTTACAGTGAATTAATAAATGGGAACAATACTCCTACTGAGAATTGCACCAAGAACAGTTGATGTTTCCACCATTCACCACTATACCTCTGGAAAAAACATCACTTTTGTTGGGATAACTTCTATTAAACAAAGCCACAAGAAAACCTGAATCTTTGTTGTTAACTTTTTATCCCAAATAATCATCAACTCCTCATTTAGATTCTCAATACCGTAATTTCCAAACTGATTTTTCCAATTAATGGCCTTTTTAACTGAGAATACTCCATTTGTTCCATCTTTCAATGATAAGTGATCTTCAATTGTTTCATTGATCCAATATCTTGATAAAATATGTTGAAGTTCTTCCCACACTTCTAGCTCCCATTGAGATCAACAATGATCCCAAAATTTCACTTTTTTCCCATTTCCAAACTTCCATATCCATTTATCTTCTTCAAATATATCTTTGATATCCCCTTCAATTCCTACTATCATTGTATCCCTCCAAGCCCTGGAACATTATCTAGGAATCTCCTTGTTACATAATGGTCACGTTGGCTAATATTCTCATGACCCATTACTCCACTACCACTACCAGCTAACTACTGCCCATACTTCCAGCCCATCTTTGGTTCATATTGTCAAACTTGGCATGCCTCATTTTCCCCAAGCTTTGCCTATATAAAAGGAACCCATTTCCACAAGTTTAGATACACCATCCAAGAGCAACACAACTTCAGTAGAAGCATAGAGAGTGAGAAGCTTTGTGAGAGCATTCATAGTGAATTTCTGAGATCTCTTCCCGTAGTTTTTTTCATTTGGGTTTTTCACGTAAAATTCTTGTGTTATTATTTTATATTTCATACAGTAGTGTGCTTGTATTTATCGTAGTGTATTTGTAAAGGCCTGATTTCTCAACAATTGGTATCAAGAGCTTTTGATTCACGCCGTTGATGTCTATAAAAATGGTTCCAAAGGCAGTGCCTTTAAGAAAAGTGGTTACTTAATTAGTTGCCGTTGCAAAAGCACGAAGAGACTCCCGCTCGACTTACACTTACCTGGCCAACTGGTACGATCCGTTTAGAGAAATCTCGTAGGTCATAAATACGAAGATGACAAGCATGAGTATGAGGTATGAAGTTGAACCATTTGACAAAAAGTCAAATTTCAGTATTTAGCAGTGTACAATCAGAGATGTATTGGCTCAACAGGGATTGACAATTGCACTAGAAGGGAAAGAGAAAAAATCAGCGGATATGACAGATGAAAAATGGACGGAACTTGAAGCAAAGTCTGTGGCAACAATCAGATTGAGTTTGACGCCACAGATCAAATATCAGGTTTTGACAGAAACCTCTTCAAAGGAGTTATGGGAGAAACATGAGAAAGTTTACAAGTCGAAGTCGCTGTCACATCGATTATATTTGAAGAAGGAATTGTACCGGCTTTGGATGGACGAAGGGTGAGATTTGACCAATCATATTAATGAGTTTAATAGATTGGTGACCCAACTTACCAGTATCGATGTAAAGTTGGATGAAGAAGATAAAGCCTTATTGCTTCTTGTATCTCTACCAGATTCATACTCAACTCTCCAGACTACTCTCCTTATAGGGAAGGAAAAGCTTGCAGTTGATGATTCGATGTCAGCAGTCTTGGACCAAGATAACTTTAGGGGCACTACTTCTAGAGATGAAGGAGATAGTCTTCTTGTATTTTCAGATGGGCGTGGCAGGGCTCCTAATCGGAAGAATTCTGGCAAGGAACGAGGAAGGTCTCAGTCAAGACCAGGCAAGAAGGATAAATCTCAAGTTGAGTGTTATCATTGCCACGAGAAAGGCCATTATAGAAATCAGTGTCCATTGTTGAAGAAAGAAAACAAGAAGAAAGGTAAACAGATTGAAAATTCTGCTAATGTTGTTGAGCAAACGGATGTGTGCAGCGACGGAGAGCTGTACATAGTGACAGAAAATGAAGCTTCACAAGGTGATCTCTTATCTGTTAGAGATAGTAGCAACCTTATAGATTGGTACATGGTTTCCGGTTGTTCTTTTCATATGTCCCATCATAGGGATTGGTTTGATACTTACACATCCTATAATGGTGGTACAGTTTTATCGGGTAACAATGCAGTCTGCAAAATTACTGGAAGAGGCACCATCAAAGTTAAAATGTTTGATGGTATTGTTAGAACATTAGGCGATGTAAGGTATATTCCAGAATTGAAGAAGAAATTACTATCAATTGGAGCACTTGACTCTATAAGCTGTAGTATTTTAGTCAGAGATGGTGTCATCAAAATTATCACGGGTTCGATGGTAATTATGAAGGGCCAGAAGAAGGACACCCTCTACAGGTTGATAGGGGACATAGTTGTTGGTGGAGCAGCAATTTCTGTGTACGAAAATTCCAACAACGATACCACAGAATTATGGCACATGCGACTTGGTCATTTGAGTGAAGGTGGAATGAAAGAATTTCACAAAAGGCACTTGCTGAAAGGTGTCAAAACGTGCAGTTTGGAATTTTATAAGTTTTGCGTATACGACAAACAATGGAGGGTAAGCTTCAAATAAGGAGCACACACTAGTAAGAATGTACTTGATTATATAAATTCAGATGTGTGGGGGCACTACTAGAAAATCGACCTATAGCAACGGTCGTCGACCGTCGCTGTAGGATAAAAGACCGTTGCCATAAAAGTCGTCGCTAAATCCTATAGCGACGGTCCTACATATCTATACCGACGGTCGAACCATCGCTAGAAAACACACAAAAACGCGCTTGAAGGATTTTACCGACAACCATTACATATCTATAACGACGGTCATGACCGTCGCTATAGCATTTTTGGCGCGAATGTCTAGGTCCTATAGCGACAGTCCTAATGACCGTCGCTATATGAATTTCTGGCGCGAATGAAAATGGGTTATATAGCGACGGTCCTTACCGTCGCTATAGCCTTTTTAGATTTAAAAAAAAATTAATTAATGATGCAGATATTTATTGAAAAAACATAATACAATATAAAATAAAAAAATAAAAAATTACATATATTATTTAATGTCATTCACATCACAATACACCATCCTAAAAACATAACATAATTTAAAATAATATTACATCATTTAAAATAATTCATCCCCTAAAATATGACAATCATCTCGATCTCTTTTTAGCATCAACTCCGCTAAAAAATTCTCACTGCAAATACAAACATAAATAAAAGTAAGTCTATATAATCTAAAGAATTTCAAACATTTTAATTATCCACAATAAGTACACAGGCAAAATTTTATGAAGACATAATATAAGCTTGTTCTCACAAGTTAGTAAATCATACAACAATCCATTAAAGATCTTGGTTTCCTTAAAAACTCAAAAGACTGCTTAATCATTATATCATTGCAATATTAAGAATATCTCATATTATTTACACACAGTGCATAAATTACCGGATGCTAATATAAATAATAATTATACAGGTTAAAATGTGGCCACCTCAAATTCAAGTCCAACTCACTTATTATTCTTAGTAGCAATTAATGCAATCTCCCCAAAACACAAAACATAACAAAAAATAAAAAATATAACTCTTACAGAAATTTGATACGAAGCTGACCAAAAGTTCTGGGAATGGTTCCATTGATATAGTTACGAGACAGATCTCTATGTTAATAAACAAAAAAGTCTATGTTAGTTTTCAATATCAGTTGTTGTCAAGAAAAATCCACTCTTACAACATGATACTTCTTTTTTACCAGGATGTTGAAAAAACGATAACCCCAAATCCTATTTAGACATGGCAAAAAGAAACATAAAATATTTTTGTCTGAATTCCAACTACTTTTTAATCATATCATGAGATATACCGTCATAAACCTATATATTTGAAGCATGCTTGTTAAAATTGAGCAAATAGGTTCATACCCAATACTATAAAAAACATAACACACTACTAGCATGCAAACACAATATAAGAAAGTAGACCTTCATAATAATTCAAATTCACAAAAAAAATGTGGAATACTGAATAAGTTAGCTAACTAACACAGAAAGTAAAATTAAAAAATAAGGAATCGACAAGGCTATATCATAACCAACTTGATTTTGAGCAGAATAAAACTTCACTTACAAATCTAGTAGATTAGGAAGATTTGAAATTTCAGAAGGAAGTTGTCCTGTCAAATTTAGACCCTTCAGCTGGCTGCAATGTACATAGAGGAAATCAAAGACCGAAAATATTTCACTAAACACTAAAATAGTCCGCAATAACCATTTATATTTGTTTAGAGGATAATTGATTTGTCAAATTATGGCAAATAAGTGTTGAAATCAACTTTCATCACATTTTTATCCATGGAAGTGGGCAGTTCACAAGAATCATAACATAACACAAGATACTTGGAACAAGCTTTTGCTTCCAGAAACTAATGTCTAAGACAATTTGTTAATGCAGTAAGAAAAGTGAAAATCAATTAATCATTTTTGACTTGGCTATAAGGAGATCTCACTATTCTTGAATTTTGCACACCTGATTCATTTCATAAAGTAGGAAAAACATTGAACATTGAACACCACAAATAGGAAAAACAAATTTAAAAATATTGTATATAAAATTGTCATATGCATCCCACTATCTACATAAGCCAACCAAAGAAATTCTTATCCCAAGAGCAAACAAGGTAAAACAATAATGACATTTTACATTAATCAATATACACCTACGTGCTTTGTTTAGCCCTGGGCCCAAAAGACGGGGGAATCTACTTAATGACAGCTTCAGAAGCTAAGAAAGCATGGTATTTCTTTGCGAGTTTCTTAACTAATTTCTTGTTCTTGTTAAGCTTCTTCAGGCCTTCCACATCCATGTATTCCAAACCAATTTTCTCTGCCTGCAGTTATATCATACACAAATCACTTTTAAAAAAAGCCTCGTCTTTTTGAATATTTACACTTTATTCAAGTAAATTAGGATTAAGATGAAATATGAAAATGATAAATAAATAGATAAGTAAAATCATGAAAACTACTTTGTAACTTTATAGGCCTTGACATCTTAATATTGCTAGTTGCTATCACTATAGTGCCTCATGACAGAACTTGTCATAACTCCTAAATAATATCAGAGCATATAAGTGTGTACTTGCATGTTAAACATTCATTTCATAGTTGGATATGATCAATATACTAAGTTCTGACAATTGCGATGGAAATATAATCAGCTCTACATTATAGAGCTTCTTAATATATGAGGACTAGCAAATCATAATCCTACAGTCCTACTAGGCAAATATAAATTGCCACAAATGACTACTATGATTTTTATATCGTCTTTAAATCCCTAAGTCGTCAACAAGAAAGAGCTGAGTTACCTTTTCCACATGTTGAGCATCACCAAGCATGGAAACCTTCATCTTAGGACGAGAGATGTGAGGCAACTTCACAGAACCACTGAAACGCTTATCCTTCTGGGGATCATAGTTCTTCAGACCAATCTGGAGTTCAATGGTCTCCGTAAAATTAAGCTTTTTCTCTTTGGCCTCATTAGTAATCTGAGAGATAACTTCTCTCAGGGCTTCACTCTGAAGTTTACTGTTTAATTTTTTTTTTTCAAAATAATGTCAGGACAGAACAACTATAAGATTTGTAAGCCACAGTAGTTAAGCACATAAAATCTGCAAATATTTAGATGCATTTCCATACCAAAAATATTACGAACAGAGATATGCCCCACCTACCCCTAAATATAATTGACTTCCAATGATGACTCTACTATTGAGCATCCTGAAAACGAAAGGATGCTATAAAATTGGGAAGGAAGCAGAATATAGGAAGTTACTTTTTCAAAATTGAGGAAGGGATTTGTAGAAAGCCTAAATATTAAGCAGGAAGATGCACAAAGCCTCGTACAGCTTTGAGGAAAAATAACTAATTTAAGGAAGATCAAGAAAGCAAGCAACAATAGGGGGCCCAATGAGTTTACGACATGGAAAATGACAGCAGAATGCAATAACCCACATACTCAATTATTGGTGAAACAAAATCCCAAAGACCAAAGCATTACGTAATTCAATATAAAGCTTATAGCTCATGATTACTTGCTAAATATGTGACTGCGTAAAAGTAGTGGCGTAAAATAGTTTTATGGCAAACAAAGTGAAGGCAACAAATTTTACCATCCAAAGCAAAACTCCAAACTTTCCTCCACCCAAAGGTCAAATAGATGAACGATAGTCTGGTTCGGAGAGGACTCTAGGATTCATTATAGAGCTTAAAGAGGTTAATTTAATATCGACTATTATTCGATGATAACTGCAATGTGCTTTATAATTTTGTACTAGAGATAAATATATACCATAAGAAACTATCTTTACCAGCTAAAATCCAACTATTTCAGTCTTAGTAAGGGTCCTGTTTGGGACTGGAACAAGGAGGATGTAGAGACGGCTTGAGAGATTTATTAAGATGTCATTCATAAAACCATTTCGATAGAATGGTATAGAAATATATTTTCGTAACATTTTATCTAACAATTATAGCCACTGCAAACAAGAAATTACAAGGGAAAACATTATCATGATTAGCAACAGTTTGAGCTTTTACCAGTTCAAGCCACTGAAGTAGAGAAGTTTTGAATTCCCTTACTCCCCTTCCACTAGAATTCTGATCCAAGTTATGTGTAACTTCAAAAGCACGAAAGCGGCCTGCAATCAAAATTAAACAGTGTGTGATACAGGAAACATTGAGTACATCTATAATAAATTAATGACAACTGCTATATGTTTTGTAAATACAACAAAACTAAAAAAATTGAAATTCACGTAATTAACCAACAAATACATAAGGTTTTTAACTGACAATTAGTAGTCACATGTTACAATCTACTTAACCTTAAGCTAATTAAAAACTTCTAATCTCAATCACTCTTATGTATGCATTAAAATTAGCATGCAGTGAACATATCAACTCAAATACCACAACTATCAATACTATTATTATTTATTAATCCTCGAACTAATAGATTAAGAACAAATATTAACAATTTAAAGAAGACTTACATAGATAAGAAACTCAAGGCTCTTCAATTTCAATCAAATTTGCGACACGGAGAAACCTTTGAATCTCTGAAACCAATGTAGCCGGTAACTTTTCACTGTCAATTGAAAATATAAAATTTGAGGCTTCCATTTGCTTCAATTGAAAAAGTTTCAGACAAATATCATATTACAAATAAACTACCAGAAGGGCACACGATGTATCATTTTATTCCCAGAGAAGAAGAAGAGAAAACTACCAGAAGGGCACACGATGTACAATCCGACCAGAAGGGAAGAAATGAGAAGCGATCCGACGATGCCTAGGGTTTCGCAATCCAAAAAAGGGCGGCCAATCCGAGCAGAGGGTAACAATCTGACCAAAAGATGACAAGCGACTGATCGAGTGAGACAAGGTAACGAGCGGCGGAAGAGGTAGAGGAAGAGCCACGTGCCGAGGAGGGCGACGAGGACCAGGAGAGAGAAAGGGTGAGAGAGGACTGAGCTTATGAGTGTGAAGACGATACAAAAATGATAGTTGGGGAAAAAATGGGAGCGAAGAGAGCTGATACCGAAATGATATTTGATTTGGTGGAAAAAATGGGAGGGATTTGTGCGCGCCCAAGACGCTCGCTAAAAGACTAAAAAAAACCTCTGTACCGACGGCCAGACTATGATCCTCGGAATAGACTATCTTTAGAGACATATACCGACGGTCAGCCCATAACCGTCGCTATAGAAGCCTGTTGCGACGGTTCCAACCCGACCGTCGCTAAAGCTCGTCGCTATAGGCAGAATTTCTAGTAGTGGGGCCGATCAAGCATACTTCAATGGGTGGAGCCCATTATTTTGTTAGCTTTATAGATGACTATTCCAGAAAGGTGTGGGTTTATTTTACGAAGCAGAAATCTGAGGTTTTCAGAATCTTTAAGAAGTGGAAAGCTAAAGTAGAAAACCAGACCGGAATGAAGTTGAAGTATTTCAGATCAGATAATGGCACGGAATACAGGGATAGATCATTCCTACAATTCTGCCAGGATGAAGGTATCACCAGGTACTTCTTAGTTAAAAGAACTCCAGTGAAAAATAGGGTTGCAGAGAGGATGAACAGAACTCTGTTAGAATGCGCCAGATGTATGAGGTTAAATGCAGGTTTGCCCAAAAGTTTCTAGGCTGAGGCACTTAACACAGCTTGTTATCTGATAAATCGATCTCCTTCAGCTGGAATTAATTACAAAATCCCCGAGGAGGTATGGAGAGGGAAACCGGTTGATTTTTCTGTGATGAAATTTTTTTGTTGTCCAGCTAATGTTCATCTGCCGATCGAAGAGCGACAGTCAAAACTTGATCCAAGGTCAAAGGAGTGTATTTTCCTTGGATATGAAAATGGAGTCAAAGGATACAGGTTATGGGATCCAATATCCAAGAAGAAGGTTGTCAACAGAGATGTGGTGTTCAATGAGAAACACATGTTGAACAAATCCGAGAATGAAGAATCTGTAGCAAGTGAGTTACAAACATACCCAGTTGAGGTGGAGCTACCCGAAGAGACAAAAGAATTTGAAGAGATTGAAAATAATCATCCTTCAGATCCCTAGGAGAGGTCTTATAATCTTGTTAGAGATCGGGAAAGGCAAGTCAGCAAACCAGTGCAAAGATATGGGTTTGAAGAGATGGTTGCTTTTGCTTTGATTGCTGGTAGTGGAGATCCAACTAGCTATCAAGATGCTATTTAGTCCGAGGAAAATGATAAATGGACGATAGCGATGGCAGAAGAGATGGAGTCTTTACAGAAGAACTAGATTTGGGAGTTAGTTCAGTTTTCAAATGGATCGAAGGCTATAGGATGCAAATGGGTATTCAAGAAAAAAGAAGCCCAGTCTGATAAAGAAAGTGAAAGATTCAAGGCCAGGTTGGTGGCAAAGGGATTCTCTCAAAGAGAGGGAATCGACTACAATGAGATCTTCTCACCAGTTGTGAAACACACATTGATTCAGTTAATCTTATCTATTGTAACATCACAGGATATGGAGTTAGAGCAGTTTGATGTGAAAACAGCTTTTCTCCTTGGTGATTTAGAAGAAAAGATCTATATGAAGCAACCGGAGGGGTTTATTGAACCAGGGAAAGATGACTTAGTCTGCAATTTGAAGAAGTCATTCTATGGTTTGAAGCAGTCCCCGAGACAGTGGTACACGTGGTTTGACAGCTTCATGTTGGATCAAGGTTACTCTCATTCTGAGTATGATCCATGTGTGTATTTCAGATCGCTTGATGATGGTTCTCTAGTATTGCTAACGTTATATGTTGATGACATGTTGATAGTAGCAAAGAGGAAGTCATATATTCTTCAGTTAAAGAATTTGTTAAGCAGTGAATCTGATATGAAGGATCTTGGATCAACAAAGAAGATCCTAGGTATGGAAATTCACAGGGATCGTCAGGCAGAAAAATTGTGGTTAACTCAGAAAGGATATGTGCAGAAGGTCTTGGAGAGGTTTAACATGCACAATGCTAAACCAGTTAACACTCCTCCGTTGGCAGCACATTTCAGGTTATCTTCACAGTTAAGAGCACAGACAAAGGATGAGGTGGACATATGTCCAAAGTACCGTATGCAAATGCGGTGGGTTGTCTCATGTATGCCATGGTATGTACAAGGCCAGATATCTCAGATGCAGTTAGTGTTATTAGCAGGTATATGGCAAATCCAGGAAAGAAGCATTGGAATGCTGTCGAATGGATTTTCCGTTATCTTGCAGGTACAACCAATTACGGTCTTATGTTTGATCGTAATACTGCAAGGAGTGAGGTTACAAGGTTTGTTGATTCGGATTATGCTGGAGACCTAGATTCAAGGAGATCTACGACATGGTTAGTATACATCTTTTATGGAGGATGTATATGTTGGAGGTCAGTGTTACAATCTACAACAGCATTATCAACAACAGAGGTTGAGTATATGGCGTTGATAGAAGTAGGCAAGGAGGCTTTGTGGCTAAAGGGACTAGTTGAGGAACTAAGTTTCACGCAGGGCAGTATCCAGATACAGTGTGATAGTCAAAGTGCTACTCATTTAGCAAAGAACCAGGTGTTCCATGCCAGGACCAAACATATAGATATTCGGTATCACAAGATTTGTGAATGGCTGAACAGTGGTGACACTACAGTTCGCAAAGTTCACACAAAGGAGAATGCCGCAGATATGCTCACAAATTCAGTGACAACAGAAAAGTTCAAACATTGTTTGGACTTAATTCACTTTGCCGAATGCTAAGTTCGTGGTGGAGTATCCAGAGAGAGGGAGACATTCACAGACACAAAGAAGTTCACAATATGCAGTATTTGAAGAATATAAGCCAAGGTGCAGGTTGTTGCATAATGGCCATGTTGGCTAATATTCTCATGACCCATTACTCCACTACCACTACCAGCCAACTATTGCCCATACTTCCAGCCCATCTTTGGTTCATATTGTTAAACTTGGCATGCCTCATTTTCCCCAAGCTTTGCCTATAAAAGGAACCCATTTCCACAAGTTTAGATAGACCATCCGAGAGCAACACAACTTTAGTAGAAGCATAGAGAGTGAGAAGCTCAGTGAGAGCATTCTTAGAGAGCTAGAGAGAAATAAACAATTAGTGAATTTCTGATATCTCTTCCCGTGGTTTTCCCAGTTGGGTTTCCACGTAAGATTCTTATGTTATTATTTTATATTTCATACAGTAATGTGCTTGTATTTATCTTAGTGTATTTGTGAAGGCCTGATTTCTCAACACTCCTGCATACTGTGAAGTAAATCAATTTTCTTCCACTTATATTTAGGGTAAATAACCCTTCTCCAAAGAGAATTTGGTTCTCTATTAAACCTCCACCATCATTTTTCCAAAAGTGCCTCATTCTTATCTTTTAATTTGCCAATTCCCAGCCCTCCTTTTTCCTTTGATCAGCAGACTTTTCTTCAAGCAACTCTGTTCATCTTCTGTGATTCTTCATCACCTCCCCACAAGAATTTCCATACTTGTAAGAACAGATTTTATTAATATCATTCTCCCCTTATAGATAAATTCTTACTTTTCCATTTTGACAATTTGTCTTTGTACTTCTTTATCACAGGCTCCCATGTAGCTAATCTTCTAGGACTGCAACTGTAATACCCAAGCCTCTTTACTTAAGTCCCACATCGCCCCTTTACTAAAATTCTCCTCCTCCCTTAGCCTATATATAAGATATCAACCTTTGCTTTATTTTTACCAAACAATTAGTGCCTCCAAATTTTGTTTTGTGAGGAACTTTTTGTGTGAAGTCCTTTTTGGTAAGGACCTCCTTAGTAAAAAATTTCAGTATTGAGGGCGTAGGCAGACTGCAAACTTCATAATTTCGGGTATGTTCTTTTTCTTTCTTTCTTTCTTTCTTGTGTATTAGTTTAATTTAATTTTCTGTATTATTATTTTATAATTTTAATTAGTATATTTTAGTTAGTTTGTTAGTTAATATTGTGGTATTATTTTGGATAAATATTAGGTATCTCAATTATAAGAAAATGTTCTCTTTAATTTATTAATTTAATTAATAATATGGAGGGTTCAATATATGCATAAAAACTATTAATACTAATATTATAGTATTTAATAAAATGTATTGTTTTTGTGAATAGATTATATTGAGCGAGTTTAACCAATTGCATCTGTAATTGTGGGTATTGCATTACGTACTCCAGGTACGGATTCCGTACTCCTTCAGCAATACTCTTGTAAAATTTAATTAATTCGTTTTGTTCAGCGTTTCGAATTCCGTTATTATTTCACATAATTGTTTCTTGTGAAATTCATTTAATAGTTTCATTTTGGAGTTAATACACATGACTCGTATTTGTACTCTTTGAGTTGGATTATCATGTCTAATATTTATTTTGATATTTGTAGAGCGGTACATGTTACCTTCTTTTTGAGACATTATGATTATGATTTGATCTGGTTCAACATGTACATATAGAATCCTTTTGTTGGTATTATGTCACATGTGTTGTGACATCATATTTCTGTTAGAATATACTGTAGGGTATACTTGAGCTATAACCACCTGTGGGGGTACCACAGGCATGTCGTCTTGGCACGAGAGACATGACACTTTTCGTGGCGGTGTGATTAGTCCACGGCGTCTCTGATTTGTGCTCCGATTGGAGTTGGCCATTTGGTGATTTGTTGTGAGAGGCGCATGGGTCGGCCCTAGTTTTCTGTTCTGTTCTGCGGATTGGTGATGTTGTGCCAAACACCCTTTCCGATTTTGCATGCATTTGGATCTGCAGTCCAATGTGTGATTTGTCTATGTAACATTATTTGACTTGTCTGTGTGGCAAGCTATACTTTTGAGCTCAGTATGAAATAACACCTTATCATTCTTCTTCAGACTATAAAGTTATTGTGATACAACTTAGTTCAGTTTAGTTGATTCAGTTCATAATTCGGTTCTCTATATTCGTACTGGGCATTTGGCTCATGCTGTGTTTTTCTTCCGGCAGGTACTCAAGGGGATCATGGGAAAGTGTGATGAGAGCTCCTCACCTAGATGGTTTAGCTATTTTGGTTATGTTTTGATGTTTGGGTCTCTGTTTAGAGTTGTATTGAACCTTTATTAAGTTTAGGATGTACTAAATTGTTTGTATTTTGAGCCAATTGGGCAGTTATTAATACCTCTTTAAGACTAATTTGTTGCGGTTTATGATTTTGGTATTAGTTATGTTTCTGTTGTGCTTTGCACGTGACCTCCCTTTCCTATATTTCTGGAAGGGGGTGTTACAGAGTTGGTATCAGAGCCAGGTTCTTTCTTGTAGAAAACCTATTTAGGTTCGACCTGTGAGTTATGGGTAGACTTTGGGTTAGGTTTTTGTTCCATTTGATATTTCGTTCAGCTATTATATTAATCATATTCAAATTATTTTGTTTCAGTCCGTTGTTTTTCTTTATTAGATGGCTCGTAGATCCGCTAGAGTTGCTGGTAGACGAGGAAATAGTAGGGGAAGAGGTGTGCGCCAACCCGAGTTACATTCTGATATGCAGCATGATGTGCAATCGAATAATCAAGATGATGCTCAAATGGCAGCTTTGGTAAATCAGGCAATTAATCAGGCTTTCCCGCAATTGGTGGCACAAGTCGTTCAGGCAATGCAACAACCGACGCCAGAAATTCCTAATCAGGGGAATCTCGGGAATGGTGGTTCGCAGACAAATGAAGAAGGAGTGAATACTGTCAGAATTAATCCATCTGTTGTTCCGATGTATTTGTGGTTAGAGAGATTTCAAAAACAAAAACCACATTCATTCACTTCAGCTCCAACTCCAATTGATGCAGAGAATTGAGTTGCCCATTTAGAAAAGATATTTGATGTGCTAGGATGTTCGGATAACCAAAAAGTGGTGCTAGCTACTTATAAATTAGAGGGGGATGCGCAAAGGTGGTGGAAAGCAATGAAAGTAACAAAGGGTGATGGATTTGTGGAGGCACTTACATGGGCAGAGTTTTGTGATATCTTTTATCAACAATATTTCTCAGCTGCTGATAAAGACGCTTATGGTAGAGAATATTTGTCTATACGACAGAAAGAGGACGAGTCTGTTACGGATTTTATGACAAGGTTCACTAGGTTGGCAAGTTTTGCAGGAACCTCAGCAGGGACTGCAGCAGAACAAGCTAAGAAATTTAAGTGGAGAATTCATTATAAGTATCGCCAACATCTCATTAATATTAAATTCGAAGACGTGTCAGCAGTGGCTAATGCAGCCAAGAATATTGAGATGGAGCGACAAGACTTTCGAGCTTCTAAACCGGAGGGAAGTCGGAAGAGGGATAGAGATGATCAACAGAGTCAAGTTTTGGGTCAGCAGGGGAAAAATCAGAATGGTCAGTGGAACAAGAACCGGGGTGTTCAACAGGGACAGTGGCGTGGCCAGAATCAGAACACAAGTTATCAACAATTGCCTCAGCAAGGTCATAATCGTCAGCAATGGCAAAATCGTCAACAAGGGCAAAATCAAGGTCGATACCCAGGACCAGCAGGTGGGGGTAACCCTAATCTTATTCCAATAACTCCTTGTGCTACTTGTGGGGCTAATCATCCAGGGAGACCTTGTCATAGAGTTACTGGTGCATGCTTTTTGTGCGGTCAGTTAGGTCATCTTGCTAAAGATTGTACTCGACCACGTGGTAATGATGGAATTGGTGATAATGGTGGCAATGTTGGTCAGCGCCGCGGTGGACGGGTCTTTGCCTTGACACACAACCAGGCAGCAGGTGCGCCAGGTACTGTTTCTGGCACTCTTATAGTTGGCAATCGTGAGGCTTCCATTTTATTTGATACTGGCTCTACCCATTCGATTGTTGCAAATTCTTTTGTTCGACACCTTGGTGTGTCGTCTCAGTGTTTAAATTCTGCTATGTCTATTACTACCCCGATGGGAAATTCTATTGTTATCTCTGATTTGTATCGAGATTGTCCTATTAGTTTTGGAGACAAGATTCGTAGGGTAAATCTTTTGGCGATGGGTATGCATGACTTTGATGTGATTCTTGGAATGGACTGGTTAGATAAACATCAGGCCACTATCGATTGTCAATCGAAGAGAATTATCTTTGGGGATTTGAAGTCCCCAGATTTTGTGTATCAAGGTTCACGACCGGGTAAGGTGGTGAAATTAATTTCAGCTCTAAAAGCTGGAAAATTGGTGGCTAGGGGTTGTGAGGGATAATTAGCATTTGTGAATGACACCTCTATGTGAGAGTCTCGTATTGAGGATGTTCCAATTGTTCATGAATTTTTCGATGTGTTTCCTGAGGAATTATCAGGATTGCCACCGCAACGGGAAGTTGAGTTTACCATTGAGCTTGTTCCTGGTGCAGAGCCTATCTCTAAGGCACCGTATAGGATGGCACCATTGGAATTGCAAGAGTTGAAGGAGCAATTGCAAGAATTATTAGATCGTGGTGTAATTCGACCAAATGTGTCACCGTGGGGAGCTCCGGTTTTATTTGTAAAGAAGAAAGATGGGTCTATGAGATTGTGTATAGACTATAGAGAGTTAAACAAGATTACCATCAGGAATTGGTACCCTTTACCGAGGATTGATGATTTATTTGACCAACTTCAAGGGGCGAAGTATTTTTCGAAGATAGACTTGAGATCGGGTTATCATCAGTTGAGGGTAAGAGATGAGGATGTCTCTAAGACAGCTTTTCGTACTCGCTATGGGCATTACGAGTTTTTGGTGATGCCATTCGGGTTGACTAATGCTTCGGCGGTGTTTATGCATTTGATGAATCGGGTGTTTAAGGAGTATTTAGACAAATTTGTCATTGTCTTTATTGATGACATCTTGATTTACTCTAAGTCTAAGGAGGAGCATGAGGAACATCTTCGCATAGTTTTGGGAATTTTACGAAAAGAGAAATTATATGCTAAATTCTCCAAATACGAGTTTTGGTTGGAGCAGGTTATATTTCTAGGTCACATTGTGTCTATTGAAGGCATTAAAGTGGATCCTGCGAAGGTTGAAGCTATCACTAAATGGCCAAGACCTACTACGGTGACGGAGGTTAGGAGCTTTTTGGGTTTGGCAGGGTATTATAGGCGATTTGTAGAAGGGTTCTCTTTACTTGCTTTGCCATTGACTCAATTGATGAAAAAGGGCACGAAGTTTGTGTGGAACGAGGAGCGCGAGAAGAGCTTTGATGAGTTGAAGAAACGGCTTGTAACAGCTCCTATACTTACATTGCCATCAGGGACAGGAGGTTACCAAATTTATAGTGATACTTCTAAGAAGGGTTTGGGGTGTGTTTTGATGCAACACGGTAAGGTGATTGCTTATGCTTCTAGACAACTTAAACCTTATGAGGTGAACTATCCCACTCATGATTTGGAGTTGGCAGCAGTAATCTTTGCTTTGAAAATTTGGAGGCACTATTTGTATGGCGAGACTTGTGATATCTTCACCGATCACAAAAGTCTTAAGTACATCTTCACTCAGAAAGAGCTCAATATGAGGCAAAGGCGTTGGTTGGAGCTTCTCAAAGATTATGACGCTAGAATTCAATATCACCCCGGGAAGGCGAATGTAGTTGCAGATGCACTTAGCCGAAAGAGTTCAGGGAGTGTAGCAGCCCTTATTACACAACCACAACTTATTTCAGATATGGAACGGTTGGAGTTGGAGTTGTATATACAAGGTGCAGATGGACTTTTAGCAGGTATGAGAGTGGAGCCCTCTCTTATCTCGAAAGTTAAGGAAGCTCAGAAAGAAGATGGCGAGTTATGGGCTATTGCGCAAAATTTGGAGGGGGGAAAGCAGCCTGAGTTTCGTATTGATGACCATTGCGTGATTTGGTTGGGTAAGCGGTTTTGTGTGCCGTCGGATCTAACTATTCGGGAGGCAGTATTGGCTGAGGCTCATAGTTCACCATTTTCTATTCATCCGGGTTCTACGAAGATGTATAGGGATTTAAAGAAGAATTTTTGGTGGAATGGGATGAAGCGAGATGTGGCTGAATATGTGGGAAGGTGTCTTACCTGTCAGCAAGTGAAAATTGAGCATCAACGTGCTAGTGGATTACTACAACAATTAGATATTCTTGTATGGAAGTGGGAGGACATTACAATGGATTTTGTGACTGGATTACCAAAAACTTTCAAGAAAATGATGCTATTTGGGTTGTAGTAGATCGATTGACCAAATCAGCTCACTTCTTAGCTATCCAGGAGGGTTATTCTGTAGATAAGTTAGCACAAATCTTTCAACAGGAGGTTGTTAGACTTCACGGAACTCCAGTGTCAATTGTTTCCGATCGAGATCCACGGTTCACTTCACGGTTCTGGAAAGGGTTTCAGCGAGCTTGGGGCACTCGACTAAAATACAATACTTCTTTCCATCCACAAACTGATGGGCAATCTGAGAGGACTATCCAGACTTTAGAGGATATGTTAAGGTCATGCGCATTAGAATGGTCGGGTAATTGGGATGATTACTTGAGCCTTGTTGAGTTTGCTTATAACAATAGTTGGCATGCAAGTATTGATATGGCTCCGTTTGAGGCATTGTATGGTAGGAAGTGTCGAACACCAACTTGTTGGGATGAAGTTGGCGAGAAGGCCATAGAAGGGCCTGAGTTAGTTCAAATCACTACGGAGAAAGTAGCTGTGGCTAAGGAGAAATTGAGGTTTGCTCGATCTCGGCAAAAGAGTTATGCTGATAAGCACAGAAGGACTTTAAAGTTCAAACTTGGTGAACATGTATTTTTGAAGGTTTCTCCTTGGAAGGGTATTCGACGATTTGGTTTGAAAGGTAAACTCAGTCCGCGTTATATTGGGCCATTTGAGATTCTGGAAAGGGTGGGCGAAGTTGCATATCGGTTAGCTCTGCCTCCACAATTAGCTCATGTGCATAATGTGTTCCATGTATCGGTGTTGAGAAGTTATCATTATCATCCATTGCATGTGGTACAATATCCATTCGATAAGATTCAGAAGGATCTTACTTGTGAGGAACAAGCCGAGAAAATTTTAGATCGTCAAGAGCGGATTATGAGGAGGAAAACAATTTCGTTTGTTAAAGTTTTATGGAAAAATCATTCGGAACGAGAGGCAACTTGGGAGATGGAGGAGTCTATCCGAGCGGAGTATCCGCATCTTTTTGATAATTAGGCACGTTCTTTTTCTTTTGATTTCGGGGACGAAATCATTTTAAGGGGGAAGTAATGTAATACCCAAGCCTCTTTGCTTAAGTCCCACATCGCCCCTTTACTAAAATTCTCCTCCTCCCTTAGCCTATATATAAGATATCAACCTTTGCTTTATTTTTACCAAACAATTAGTGCCTCCAAATTTTGTTTTGTGAGGAACTTTTTGTGTGAAGTCCTTTTTGGTAAGGACTTCCTTAGTAAAAATTTTCAGTATTGAGGGCGTAGGCAGACTGCGAACTTCATAATTTCGGGTATGTTCTTTTTCTTTCTTTCTTTCTTTCTTGTGTATTAGTTTAATTTAATTTTCTGTATTATTATTTTATAATTTTAATTAGTATATTTTAGTTAGTTTGTTAGTTAATATTGTGGTATTTTTTTGGATAAATATTAGGTATCTCAATTATAAGAAAATGTTCTCTTTAATTTATTAATTTAATTAATAATATGGAGGGTTCAATATATGCATAAAAACTATTAATACTAATATTATAGTATTTAATAAAATGTATTATTTTTGTGAATAGATTATATTGAGCGAGTTTAACCAATTGCATCTGTAATTGTGGATATTGCATTACGTACTCCAGGTACGGATTCCGTACTCCTTCAGCAATACTCTTGTGAAATTTAATTAATTCGTTTTGTTCAGCGTTTCGAATTCCGTTATTATTTCACATAATTGTTTCTTGTGAAATTCATTTAATAGTTTCATTTTGGAGTTAATACACATGACTCGTATTTGTACTCTTTGAGTTGGATTATCATGTCTAATATTTATTTTGATATTTGTAGAGCGGTACATGTTACCTTCTTTTTGAGACATTATGATTATGATTTGATCTGGTTCAACATGTACATATAGAATCCTTTTGTTGGTATTATGTCACATGTGTTGTGACATCATATTTCTGTTAGAATATACTGTAGGGTATACTTGAGCTATAACCACCTGTGGGGGTACCACAGGCATGTCGTCTTGGCACGAGAGACATGACACTTTCCGTGGCGGTGTGATTAGTCCACGGCGTCTTTGATTTGTGCTCCGATTGGAGTTGGCCATTTGGTGATTTGTTGTGAGAGGCGCATGGGTCGGCCCTAGTTTTCTGTTCTGTTCTGCGGATTGGTGATGTTGTGCCAAACACCCTTTCCGATTTTGCATGCATTTGGATCTGCAGTCCAATGTGTGATTTGTCTATGTGACATTATTTGACTTGTCTGTGTGGCAAGCTATACTTTTGAGCTCAGTATGAAATAACACCTTGTCATTCTTCTTCAGACTATAAAGTTATTGTGATACAACTTAGTTCAGTTTAGTTGATTCAGTTCATAATTCGGTTCTCTATATCCGTACTGGGCATTTGGCTCATGCTGTGTTTTTCTTCCGGCAGGTACTCAAGGGGATCATGGGAAAGTGTGATGAGAGCTCCTCACCTAGATGGTTTAGCTATTTTGGTTATGTTTTGATGTTTGGGTCTCTGTTTAGAGTTGTATTGAACCTTTATTAAGTTTAGGATGTACTAAATTGTTTGTATTTTGAGCCAATTGGGCAGTTATTAATACCTCTTTAAGACTAATCTGTTGTGGTTTATAATTTTGGTATTAGTTATGTTTCTGTTGTGCTTTGCACGTGACCTCCCTTTCCTATATTTCGGGAAGGGGGTGTTACAGCAACCCACTTTCATACTTAGATAATCAAAAAGGTAAAGAACCAACGTTACATTCCAGAATCTGACTCATGTTACATAGACTTTGATCATCAACTCCAATGCCATAGATTGCACTTTTGCCCATGTTGATCTTTAATCCAGATATATTTTGAAACAGCAATAATACAGCCTTTAGACACTCAATGGCTTCCAAAGAACTGATACTGAACAGAATCAAGTCATCTGCGAATTGTAGATGAGAGATGTCAACATTATCCTCCGATCCCACTTTAATTCCACTCCAGCACCCTTTTGAATTTACTTGTCTGATAATTTGATGTAAAGCTTCTCCAATAAAAATAAAAAGAAAAGGGGACAATGGGTCGCCTTGTCTCAAACCCCTTTGCATTTGTACCTCCTCTGTTGGAGATCCATTATCTAAAATTGAGACTCTGGCAGTCCGTAAAATTTAAGGGTAAACTACTATTATTATCTTGCTTAGTTGCAAGGGTTTACTTCAGAAAAGTAGTCTAGTATAATAATGTGTAACTTACCTTAGGGTTCATGGATAAGATTTATTCTTTCAGTGAGACTGCAAATATCCCTCATTTGTTTGGTTAGATTTGCAACTTGCCTAGGTAATGTCTATTCCCACTATTCAGTTTTCCTTTTTTCCTTTGTTCTTAATAAATATGTCAATAGTTTTCCCTTCTGTTCTCCTATTTACTTTTCCTTTCTTCCTTTATTCTTGAACACATATCTATCGACCTTTTTTTTTTGCACTCTTTTAGAGGAAGTACTTGTATATATTTCTTATCACCGTAATTTTCTTTCTTTTACCAGGTAATTTTATCGAGTGGAGTTACAAAGGTAAGTGTTCCTAACCAATATACTACTCCCTCCGTTCTAAATTATAAGATGTATATTGACTTTTTAAAAGTCAATTTTAAACTCAAAATTAACTTCATGAATATTATAAATTATTTAAAAAGTACTACTATGATATTGGTTCTTTTTACCATGGGAAACAGGAGTTGCAGCCATGGGAAGAGAACAAACTACGGTATTTGCAGCCATTCCTTGATTGTACTGAGATGACTTTGGAGGATTCTCTAAAGTTTGTAAAGGATTTTGGAAGGAAGAGATTGGGCCTGCTACAGGGAAAGAATCGATATGACTAATATCGTAGCATTTGTGAAAATGATGCTTGCGGACAGCTGTTTTATCATTGAGGTCATTTGGAGGTTGGGGAAGAATTGGCCAGAACCAGCAAATTACTTGAGTAATCCTGAGCTGATTCTTAACGTTCGAAGAGATATGAGTTTACTGGAAAATTAGATTCCGTTCTTTGTTCTCCATGGTTTCTTCCACTTAGGCTTCAACAAACTAGGCTTCATATGAGTTAATTCTTGAGCTTTGGATCAAATATTTCTTCTCTTCTACTTTTGACTGTAATAGAGGAAGGAGATGAAGAAAAAACATCTAAATATGTTTTCGCTTTGTCCCAATTTATTCATTTACGTACGTTCCAATACTACAATTTATTTATTTATTTATTTTATAGAAAATATTGAGTTCACAAAAAAAAAAGATTATGTAAAATAAATTGGAGCCTTCACAAAATTCTCTTTTATCAAATTAATGGTAAATAATGGTATCATAAGTTACAAACTAAGATGACAAGATTCTGAGAAAGGTTATAATTTTTGTCGTCAAAAATGGTTTGTCAAAGATAAAAGATTATGAGAAAGGCAATAAAATTGAGCTCAATAAAAATTAGGTCTAGATCAACATATTTATGGACTAATAAATCTATTACTATACAATTGAAAGTATAAAAATATTTTGTTTTGTTTATTCAATATAACTTGATTAATTTGGTACAATAACAGGTGTAATTCAGGGATCCTAATCCACTAATATATAATTGGAATGACCTTGTTGATGAGTACAGATGGCACTAGAAATGGGGAAGTGTATATATTAAGTTTAATTATTCGAGTTTAATAAGACTTTCTATATATTACCCGAACGCGATAACCCGATATATTGGATCTGATTGATTTTATACGGTTTGACCGCATTCAAATACGGTTTAAATTTATTAAAAAATTTAAAATACTTCTAAATATAATTAACTCCAAATTAAAATACTTTTGAATACAATTCACCCAAAATAATGTTGACTTTAAAAATATAAATTAAAAATTATACCAAATAATGTTTAACAATAAATAACAAATTAAAAAAAGGCTTAAATATAGTAAGGTAACTTGAACTATTTACTTTCTTTCACTTCGGTGTTTGTTCTGAAGTGCTGTAATGGAAAAGAATAGAATTTCAAATACTATAATATCAATATGAAAAGAAAAAAATAATTGGGTAAAAATTTCACTTAAAAATTAATAATGAATGAGTATTTATACCATTTCTAATATTACATTAAAATCAAAATACTAAATATTAAAATAAAAATATTAACAATCTACCTTATCCACCATCATCTTCCACACCAGTACCAGTCCACCATCACCACCTAATGGACAACAAACCACCCTGACCATATTAAACTAGATCCACTAAAAAACAATAGCCCATGAAGAACAGGTTGAAGAAAAGTTTCAAAACATAAGGTTACAACAACCAATTACAATAATATTGACAAAATGAAGTAGTGATGCGGTTGATGAGCAAGCATGTCAGTTTATGGAAAGATTTGATAAGATTTGATAAGATTTGATCTAGTGGCAATTTGGTAATTTCTGTCAAGTTTGGAGTATCGAATTTTGACGTTTCCGGAGCCTAATTTCATTGGAAACGGGCCAACGGTCAAAAGTCACCAGCGCTTCGCTCGTGAGCTGTAGGGTTTTTTGGTCAAATTCCATCGTTTAGACCTTCAAAATTGCACTTTATTGTTTTTGGGTTATTTTTGTAATTTCCTTTATTAGTTTTCCTTTTCCGTTTGGGTTTCTGCTATTAGGGTTTTGCTATTTAAGTATTTGTTATGATGGGATTGAGCAGTTTTTGATGAATAATAATATTTCTTCTATTTACCAAAATTCTCTGAATTAGAATTTTGTTGCCTATTTCCTGGAATTCGTAGAATCAACAGGTTGTAGAAGGTTATCGTTGGCAATCGTGCGCGATTCAACAATTGATAACGATTTTCATTATTTCCGCTACGTCAGTTGGTATCAAAGCCAGAACCTTATTCACCATGCCACCCCGTAGAGTGCAGCGTATGGATGAAGTTTATGGGCGTGAGGATCTGCAGCGCTTGGAGCAGCGGTTTGAGCAGCGAATTGAACAACTGATGGAACAGGGGATGAACACTATGATGGATCGACTGACACTACGGATGGGTGAGTTGTTAGCGAACCAAAATAGGGCCATTCCAAATCAGGAGAGGAACCCTACTTATGATGATCGAAGGAATCCTTTCGCAGCAGAGAACGATGACGGCGATGACTTTGATGTTGATTATGAGGAGGCACCTCGTGGGCGTCGTCGACCATATGCAGTAGAGGATGATAGGAGGCGTTGGGAGACTGGTATGAGGACTGAGATTCCTGAATTTCGTGGTACCCTCCAACCTGAAGAATTCATTGACTGGCTGGCCACGGTAGAAGAGATCTTGGAATTTAAGGGTGTCCCTGATGATAAACGAGTACCCTTGGTTGCTACCAGATTCAGAGATAGAGCGATGGCGTTCGGTTGGCAGCAACTCAAACAAACGAGGGTTCGTTTGGGGAAATCAAAAATTACAAATTGGGAGAAGATGAAGAAACAGTTGCGGGCGGCGTTCCTACCTTATAATTATCAGCGTTTAATGTACCAGCGGTTGCAGAATTTAAAACAAGGAGGTCGTACAGTTGATGAATACACAACTGAATTCTATCAGTTGATTGCTCGGAACGAGGTGCATGAGACAGAAGACCAGTTGGTAGCCCGTTATACTGGGGGATTACGAGAACACATTAAAGAGACAATCAACATGTTTGATCCGATGTCTGTTTCTGCAGCACATCAGCGGGCTGTGCAGGTTGAGAAAAGGCGACTTGGTGGTTTTGGACAATATTCTGGTATTGGGAAT
The DNA here is from genome assembly GCA_034770075.1 of Aralia elata. Classification (NCBI taxonomy): domain Eukaryota; kingdom Viridiplantae; phylum Streptophyta; class Magnoliopsida; order Apiales; family Araliaceae; genus Aralia; species Aralia elata. The sequence goes on from CM068386.1 coordinate 23,524,645, forward strand.
TCAGGAGGCGGTGTTAATAGTGGGCGTTCAGGCGAGGTTATCGCCGCGGGGGCAATAGCCAAAATTGGAACAGTAACAAATAATAACAGGAGGATTGGTCCAGTAAGTGGTATCAAGTGTTTTGCGTGTGGTGAACTGGGGCACAGACAAGCTGATTGCAAGAAGGCTGGAAAAAGGGCGATGTTTGCTGAAACAGATGAGGGTGATGCTATCGATGATGAAGCCTTGCTGACTGGGGACCCGATATTTGATTCAGAAGGCCTGGATGAGGAGGTGGTGACTGGTGATGTTGGGACTGCATTGGTGGTGAGAAGGTCCTGCCTTACACCTAGGGCTGTTGATGATGATTGGCTGCGAAACAATATTTTTCAGTCAACCTGTACTGTAAAAGGGAAGGTGTGCAAGTTTATGATTGACGCGGGAAGTTGTGAAAATATAATTTCAGCAGAGGCAGTTCGAAAGTTGGAACTAACAACTGAAAAGCACCCAAAGCCATACAAGTTAGCCTGGTTGAAACAAGGGGGCGAGGTGACTGTCTCAAAACGTGCACTGGTATCCTTTTCTGTGGGGACAAAATACAAGGATGAAGTTTGGTGTGATGTAGTAGCTATGGATGCATGCCACCTACTGTTGGGACGACCTTGGCAATTTGATAGAGATGTGGTTCATAATGGAAAAACAAATACATATAGCTTTGTGTTTGAGGGGGTAAAGATTGTGTTAGTGCCCAAGCGGGAAGAAAATAAAAGCAGTGCTAGTTTGTTGACTTTGGCACAGTTTGAGGAGGCGGTGCAGGAGACAGAAATAGTGTTATGCCCTAATCGGAAGGATGGTTGACAAGGATGTAGAGGTTCCTGATGTAGTCAAGCCAATTTTAGATGAGTTCAGTGATGTTATTCCCAGAGGAACTGCCTGAAGGATTACCTCCACTGCGTGACATACAACATCAGATTGATCTGGAGCCCGGAGCATCCTTACCCAATCGCCCTCATTACAGGATGAGTCCTGGAGAGCATGAAGAATTAAGGAAACAGGTGGAAGAGTTACTGGCCAAGGGCTACATTCGGGAAAGCTTGAGTCCCTGTGCGGTACCAGCCCTTTTGACTCCAAAGAAAGATGGTACTTGGCGGATGTGTATCGACAGTAGAGCCATCAACAAAATAACGGTCAGGTATCGTTTCCCTATTCCACGCTTGGATGACCTGCTGGATCAGCTTAGTGGGGCTACTATTTTTACTAAATTAGATTTAAAGAGTGGGTACCATCAACTCCGAATTCGGGCTGGCGATGAATGGAAGACCGCTTTTAAGACTAGGGAGGGATTATACGAGTGGATGGTCATGCCGTTTGGATTGTCTAATGCACCGAGCACCTTTATGCGTGTTATGAACCAGGTTTTGAGGCCTTTCATTGGTAAATGTGTTGTTGTGTATTTCGATGACATTCTAATATACAGTGCTAATCCGAGCGAGCATCTTAGTCAGTTGCAAGAAGTTCTTCATGTGTTGCGTAGGGAGAAATTGTATGCTGCAGCTAAAAAGTGTGTCTTTCTGACACCTAGGGTACTATTTCTTGGATACATAGTGTCTGATGTAGGGCTGTAGGTAGATGAGTCCAAAGTCGAGGCTGTGAAGCATTGGCCAAGGCCTAGTACCATGACTGAAGTTAGGAGTTTCCATGGGTTGGCATCCTTTTATCGGCGTTTTATCCCACACTTTAGTAGCATTATGGCTCCTATTACTGATTGTATGAAGCAGGATGGGAAATTTTCTTGGACGAGTGAAGCAGATGAGGCGTTTGAGCTGATTAAACACCGCCTTACAACAGCTCCTATTTTAGTCTTACCGGATTTCCATCAACCTTTTGAGTTGCATTCTGATGCTTCCAAGGTGGGAATTGGGGCTGTTTTGAGTCAAAATAACAGGCCAGTGGCATATTTTAGTGAAAAGCTATCAGGTGCCAAGTTGCGTTATAGCACTTATGATGTTGAGTTTTATGCTGTGGTTCAGGCTATTAAGCATTGGCGCCATTATTTGTTTCAGCGGGAGTTTATTTTGTATACTGATCATGAGGCTTTAAAACATTTGCACAGTCAAGATAAAGTTTCTGCTAGACATGCGAGCTGGGTTGCCTACCTCCAAAGGTTCACTTTCGTGGTGAAACACAAGTCCGGCGTTACCAATAGAGTGGCTGATGCTTTGAGCAGGCGCAAAGGGCTGTTAACCCGACTTTCTGTGGAGGTACCTGGGTTTGCTTCATTTGCTGAATTATTTGAAACTGATCCATATTTTTCCGGTATTTTGGCAAAGGTTCGGGCAGGGGAGAGGACAGATTTCCATTTACATGATGGATTTTTATTTAAAGATAATCAACTATGTGTTCCAGATTGTAGTTTGCGGTTGAAGATCCTTAAGGAGCTGCACGGCGAGGGACATGTAGGGAGAGACAGGACCTTGCAGTTAGTACAGTCTACTTATTTTTGGCCTACTATTCGGAAGGAGGTTGAAAAACTGGTGCAACGTTGTCGGGTTTGCCAAGTCGCTAAGGGAACAGCAACTAATGCAGGTTTATATATGCCTCTACCAGTTCCATCTCAGCCATGGGTGGACATCAGTATGGATTTTTGTGCTTGGATTACCACGTACACAGCGAGGTAATGATTCTATTTATGTGGTAGTTGATCGTTTTTCCAAGATGGTGCACTTCATTCCATGTAAGAAGACCACAGATGCGGTTCGTGTTGCTCAATTGTTCTTTAGGGAGATTTATAGGTTGCATGGCTTACCGGTGTCTATTGTGTCTGACCGTGATACTTGGTTTCTTAGCCATTTTTGGCGTAGTTTGTGGAAGATGGTGAACACACAGTTGAATTTTAGTAGTGCCTACCACCCACAGACGGACGGGCAGACTGAAGTGGTGAATCGGTCTTTAGGCAATTTGCTGAGGTGTTTGGTTGGCGAACATGTGAAGGGTTGGGATCTAAAGCTATGTCAGGCAGAGTTTGCCCATAATCATGCAGTTAACAGGAGTACTGGTTTTAGCCCCTTTGCAGTAGTGTATTCTGTTACTCCTAGGGGACCACTTGATTTGCTGCCTTTACCAGCCAAGACGCGACTTCATGGGACAGCAGAGACTTTTGTTACTGGATTGCAGGAGGTTCATAGGACTGTCCATGACAATCTGCTGCAGGCTGCAAGCAAGTATAAGCACGCTGCTGATAAGAAACGGCGACATGTTGAGTTCGACGTCGGCGATTTTGTGTGGGCTGTTCTTACTAAGGATAGATTTTCTGCAGGTGACTATAATAAGTTGTCTGCCAAGAAGATTGGGCCGGTGGAAATCATTGCGAAGATCAATCCTAATGCATATCGTTTACGACTGCCAAGTCATATTCGTACCGCGCCTGTTTTTTAATGTCAAACATTTGATTCCTTACACCGGTGATTCTTCTGATGATGACAATTCGAGGGCGAATTCTGTCCACCCTGGGGAGAATGATGCGGTTGATGAGCAAGCATGTCAGTTTATGGAAAGATTTGATAAGATTTGATAAGATTTGATCTAGTGGCAATTTGGTAATTTCTGTCAAGTTTGGAGTATCGAATTTTGACGTTTCCGGAGCCTAATTTCATTGGAAACGGGCCAACGGTCAAAAGTCACCAGCGCTTCGCTCGTGAGCTGTAGGGTTTTTTGGTCAAATTCCATCGTTTAGACCTTTAAAATTGCACTTTATTGTTTTTGGGTTATTTTTGTAATTTCCTTTATTAGTTTTCCTTTTCCGTTTGGGTTTCTGCTATTAGGGTTTTGCTATTTAAGTGTTTGTTATGATGGGATTGAGCAGTTTTTGATGAATAATAATATTTCTTCTATTTACCAAAATTCTCTGAATTAGAATTTTGTTGCCTATTTCCTGGAATTCGTAGAATCAACAGGTTGTAGAAGGTTATCGTTGGCAATCGTGCGCGATTCAACAATTGATAACGATTTTCATTATTTCCGCTACGTCAAGTAGCTTTGATGTATGATTTGTATGTAGATAATCTAGATTTAATTATATTAATAACATCCTTTGCAAGAGCAGAAGGGGGATTTAAAGCGTTGTTGTGCATCTTGATGTTCCTAGCTTCCCAAATTTTGTAGAGGGAGACTGCAATAGTGAGACAAATGATGTTTCTTGAGAGGTTGGTGCCCCTAAAGTTGTGAATAAACCGAAGAAGGTTGTCCCAGTCATGCGGAAGGTTGGACCACTGTCCCAGATCCATGGCAGTCCTGAGGATGGAACGAGAGTAATCATAAGAGAAGAATAAATGGTCAAAAGTTTCAGGTTGTGATTGGCAAAGATGGCATGACATGCTTCTTCCCGAGAACTGGATGGTTCTGTCATTAGTTGGGAGTCTACGCGCAGGATACCCAAACACATATAAAAGGAATACCTTAGCACATGCAGTTTGTTCCATAAAATAAAACTGCATGGGACATGTGGCTGTCTTGACCGGATTCGCTCCCAAATGTGTTTAGCTTTGACGGTATAGATATCCAAAGAATCCCACATAATGCAGTCATCAAGGGTAGAAGGAACAGGAACAGAATGAATTTGTCTTCGTAGCATGATAACCTCATGGTTCCTCCTGGTAGGAAGCTGCCAGGAGAAATTTTGCAAAATATGGCTAACTTTAGCAGTAGATGGAATGCCTGAATTCCTAATAAGAGTGGAGCTCAGGTTAATGGCAGCTCCATGCACCCAGGGATCATACCAAAGGCTAATGTTGTTGCCTTTTCTAATTTTGTACTGTAGGTGAAGAAGAGCAAGAGGCCGGAGCTTTAAGATTTGTTTCCATATCCAGGAGCAGTCATTAAGGATGGAAACCTGCCATATTGATTTGTTCTTGAGTATGGTAGCTTTAACCCATTTAGCCCATAGAGAGCTAGGGTGAAATTGAATAACATGCAGCATATATAAAAGAATGAGGGCCCGATTCCAGTCCATGATGCTTTTTAGCCCTAAGCCCCCCTCACTGGTTGGCAGAGATATGTCAGGCCATGAAACACGAGCACCATATTTGGCCAAGGATGAGCCCTTCCAAAGGAACCTACAAAGAATAGATTGGATGGCACGGGTAGCTGCTTGAGGAAGGATGAAGTGGTTGCACCAGTATGATTGGATAGAGAAGAGGATGGATTTTATTAATTGGAGCCTACCGGAGTAAGCAAGGAATTTAGTTGTCCAGGAGGAGGCTTTGGCAGTAATCCTATGTATCAAAGGTATGCAGTCATTATAGGACAACTTAGAGGAAATAAGTGGGACACCAAGGAATTTTGTGGGAAGAGTTCCAAGCTGGAATCTAAGTAATTGGAGGATATTATGAGAGGTAGAGGGGTCAGTATTTGCAAAGAAGCAATGGCTTTTATGGACATTGGGGATTAACCCAAAGAAGAGGGAAAGCGAGTGAATGCAAGAGTGAATAATAACAATGGATTGAGTATTAGCATGGCAAAAAATAAGAATGTCATCCGCAAAGAAGAGATGGGTAAGATTGCAATCGTTTGTTCGGCAATGAAATTTGAAGCTAGGTTCCATAGATCCCCTGTTCAGTTTTAAGGATAACATTTCCATCACAAGCACAAATAAATAAGGGGACAAAGGGTCACCTTGTCTTAAGCCTTTGGTGCTGGAAAAGTACCCAGCTAGAGCACCATTAATCTTGATGGAGAACATGACAGTTGTTACACAAGATTTGATCCAATTAATGAAGGTAATAGGGAATTGGTAGATGGACAAAATGTCAAATAAGAAATCCCACCGAATCGCCGACGTCACAAAATCAATCTGTCTTATTTGTCTTCAATTATGCTCTGCTGAGGATTGTACACAATTAGGGTTCTTGTCATTTTGGGGATTTTTTTAATTGATTTCATGTCATTTAGAGATTTTTTTTCTTCCGATAATTGAAATCAAACCATATTTGAATACGGTCAAATTGTATATAAACACAGTCAAACTGTATAATACAAATTGGCTTGCCGAAAAATAAGGTTTTTCGATCAATTTCTGCCAAAAAGTGGTTTTGGGATGGACATTGTATGCATTTCGGTACTTTGTGTAGTGATTTATAAACCCAATTATTTTAAGGGCCAAAGTATAATAGAAGTGTATTTAGCCTTTAAATAAACAAGGGCTTGTAATCAAGATGAATATTTGTCTTTAATAGATGCTTATCTTGTGGGGGTAATAGAGATAATAATTAAAAATTAGCAAAACTAATCATTTCCCCAATATACTTGACACTTTTTACTCATTACCTCATTAAATTTTAAAAAAATATAATTACCACATTGAACTATGTCAAAAAATTAAAATTAGACCATTTTGTTAAAATAATTGAACGTCCATCAAATTGAGTGGCAAATAAAAAGAAAAATAAAAATAAAAATGGCATGGGATGACTGGAGACCAAATAAGCCTCCCCATTCCTCTTCTATAGCTCTGTCGCCTAATTCCGGAGACCAAATAAGCTTCCGCTCAATCATTTCACCCGTACGTTCGAAATAAAATAAAAATCTATAAAAAGTCTTTTCTCAATCATTTCCCACGTACATTCGAAATAAAATAAAAATCTATAAAAAGTCTTTTCGTCCACTTGAGCATCAAATTTTAATTACCCAGGCACATGTGTCCCTTTTTCAATTAGGTTATGTCTGTTTGCAATAAAAATTTAAAAATATTTTTACTTTTATTCCATCATTTTACCCGTACGATTGAAACTAAAAATCTATAACACGTCTTTTCATCCACTTGAGCACCAAATTTTAATTACCCAGGTACATGTTTTCTTTTTCAACTTGGTTATGTCTGTTTGCAATTAAGGAGGGAATATTCAAAATTTTAATCTCATGTTTATTTCTAAATTTATAATATGGACTATTACCCTCATTTAAAAGACCTTAGCAATAAAACTTTAGGACAAAAAAAATACTCTTATTTTAACTATCCCACATATAATCCCCCCACCCCTCACCTCCCCACTCTTCCCCTCACCTCCCTCTCTCTAAATAACACATGGCTATCTTTTCAAAGGATGAATTATAAATTAGTGATAGGATTTCTAATTCAAAGATTATAGTATGAGATTGTAATCCCTTGAAAATAGTTCTTGTAAATAAACATAGTCTAATTAAAAAATTTAACAAATGTCATCATCTTTTTCTTCTTCTTCACTACTGAGCTAAACACTCGATAATTTTTTGGATACATGGAACGAAATGTATCCTTGAAGTTTGTATATTTTACAAATTGGATTTTATTTTATTTTTTGAAACAAAGGGAATATAATTTTAGGTTTGTTACTAGGTCCAAGAAGAGCATCCCATATGATATTACCTTTTTTTCCTAAGCTCCTCCCTTTTTTTTTCTTTAGCTTTCACTTAGTCTTCAATAAAGTAACAACTGTTGTAATCAAGATGAATATTTGTTTTCAATACATGCTTATCTTGAGGGGGGTGCTAGAGATGATAATTAAAAATTAGTCAAATATAGATAATATTAAATGAATTACTTCTATGTGCATAAAATATAAACAAACAGTAATTGTTCACAAATATAGGAAAAGAATTAGTATGTTGAGGTCCCATCATTTAAATTATTGATAAGGTTAATTAAATATTTACATTATTATTTTTCTACTATTCACTACATGGGATATATATATATAAATATATATATATATATATATATATATAAATATATATAGATATATATATATATATTGATTTTTGATTTTTTGAGAACTTATTCTATTACAATTCAATTTTAGAAATATGTTAGACTATCTCCTTTTGTCTGTATATCGTTTGTACACATAGAATTACTCATATTAAGTAGTTTAAAAAGATAAGGATTTAATTAGTAACCTTATCAATATCCCATACATGTACTACGACTTATAAATAAGTACTTCTCCATAATTTCTTGAGAGAAACTAATAAGATGTAATTCGCCTCTCATGTTATATCACATTAAACCAAATTACTCTCATGTCTCATGTCCCATATTCAGTATCTCCTTTATATAGTTGTTTCTATATCAAGTAGCCCCTCGAAAATGAGGAAGAGAATCATGGTATTTTATCCTTAAACCCTAAGATGACCATTACTATATTAGTAGAATGCCTTTTCTCAAGAATGTTGTTTAATATAAAGTAAGAAAGAGAATATGTAACGACCCGAATTTTTTCAAGAATAATAATTATAATAAGAGTTTAATAAATAAAATTCTTAGTATGATACGTAGCGGGTTGAATGTAAAATATATGTGTTATATATATATATATATATATATATATATATATATATATATATATAGTGTGTGTGTGTGTGTAAATAAAATTCTTAGTATGATACGTAGCGGGTTGAATGTAAAATATATGTGTTATATATATATATGTGTGTGTGTGTGTGTGAGAGAGAGAGAGAAAGAGAGAGAGAGAGTCATGTGATAAGTGAATATATATATAAGTGTATTATATATTTATTATCGATTAAGTGATGAGATGTGAGCGAATAGTTAGTCAAAACTAATTAATTTTATTAGTATGGACTAACTAACGAAGCATAACTCGAATTTAAGTTCGGTGTGGACTGCAATGATGATGAAGAAGAAGAAGAAAGGAGGAAGAATGTAACGATCGCGAATCGAGAGTACCCTTGTAATTTGGGTTTATTAATATTATGAAATATATTCAATTTTTATTTTTATATGATGTGTTTAAAGGGTACATTATAACCTAGATTATGTTAATACATGGATTTTATGTATCGTAAGTTTCGCATAAGCGAATAAATGGATTTCGTATAATATCGTTAAATCTGTAACGACCCCAAAATCAGGATAATTTCCATTTCCGACTTTGGTCGTTAAAAATACATTCTCATTCTAGCTTTACAACATTAATCAATATTATAATTGATAAAAATGTGTATAAATTTAAAACTTTTAAAACTTTCTTTCATTTCCCGAATCGCAACCTTTACGATCCGTCTTATCTCAAAATCATATATATATTATGATTTGTTTCAACATCTTATTTGAATATAAAGATTCAACTTTTAATATCATATTCATTCTTTTATACATTTTCTTTTAAATCCATCAAGCTAAATGAATTATACAATTAACTGAATTTCCAAAACGAGAACTAAATTCTCGATACGGCCACCCGTATATTTATAATATACTATTTCTCATATGAAATCACAATCAATTCAAAACGAATAAATTTTATTCGATATTACACAAGTTTGACACAACTTGGTTCAATTCAATATAATAGTCCTTTTGACTTGATACAAATTCAACTAATTAAATAATAATTATTGTCTTTACAAGCATACTTCAAGTCTCTCTTGCCAATATCATATGATTGTTCAACCGTTATCTACAAATGAAATATTTGCAAGAATGAGCGCGATGGCTCAACAAGTCTAACAGTTAACACATTTCATGCTTCACATAGCATACATGTTTTACAGTGTATTCATACTATATACATTTTGTGATGTGCATTATATCCATGCATTAAATAGTTCATGCTTGACATTTTCCAATTATACATTCTATTTTCTCACATATCACATATCATAAATAAATTGAGTTTCCGTAACTCAACTAACTTTAGTCATAATTTGACTTGACAATTCACGTGGCATTGTAGTACAAAATGCATATTTCAACAAAACTCATAACGACTTTATTACGATATAAAACAGTTTACACGTAAACAATATAAATTTCTCACATAACAATCAAAACTGAAAAACTTGCCTGCACCGGGGTTTTACCAATACGTTAATCTTTCGTGTTTCTTGCACGACCTACACCGTATGTGAGATCAATAATGCACATTATCAGTCAAAGTTTCACTCTAACTGTTAATCTTATTTTGAGTTGATGTCAACCATAAATGTGTTTTTCTATCTTATTTAGCTCAGTACAAAGAAGTCGTGAAGATAAAATGATACATATATGGCTATAGGTCAACTTGTCGTAAAGTTGTACAAAGATTTCCCAATGGCTTCTCCTATTTGAAAATTTCAGATCGTGTGGAAAAAAAATACAGACAAGTTGAGACCTTAATTTGATTGGGCAGCTTGGTGTCGGGTTTTACTAGGTATATCATGTCGCGGACTATGTAAAAGTCATTAGCAAGCTCAACGATGGCAAACAGTATGACTTCTGGAGTTATACTACATTATAATTAATATACTTGTGTATTCATGTTTTAAACCTTATTATTGTTGCAACCATTGTCAAATTTGTATTTTATTCTCAAGCATGTATGAGAGTCAAAGGCTGTGAGGCATTTGCAATTTCAGAAGTTGATTCCCATTCAGGGACGTCCCAAAAAGAAAGGTGAACTCTTGCAACTCTTGTTTGAGAAGAGGGATATACTCAGAAACTCAAAAATGGAACTTTCCAAAATTCACATGTTCAACTTTAGCACATAAGTTTCAATATCTTTTAAGTATACATGAAATTTCATATAGTACTATACCATTATACATACAACCATATAACACCTTTAAACATGGATTAATTCATCCATTATCCTCTATATAAAACTAGTTTATACACTATTTTAATCAAAACTTAACACTTTCATAAAATTCATAATATATAAATATAAATATATATATATATATATATATTAATAACTATTAATTGCAACCCGTTCTTATCAATAACAAAATTCTTCAATTCAAGCTACCAAATTGATCACCTTCAAACCTAAATAAGTTTAATTAACTTATATACTACATGATGAATTTATTTCATGATTGAAACCAAATTCTTCATTTAGGCATTTTTACAAATACCTTGAATGCAAATTTATAAAAACCCATGTTTTTCATGATTTGAAACATAGAAATTCAATCTTCCACTTCAATTCCATCCTTATATCATCGGAACCCTTCATGGTTTCATAATTTCAATCCTCCCACAACCAATTACAATAATAATAGTAAGTAATTACTAAATTCCATGAATTAACTAAGGAAGTAATCATACATTTTCAATAAAGCTCTAACCAATGCAGTCTTAACTTCTTGTTGCTGCGATTGCTTCTAAATTTCTCCCAATTCACATATTGCGTATCATATATTCGCTTGTGCATCACATATTACATAACATATCACCAAATAAGAATTTTCTTTATTAAATTCTTATTTTTAATATTTTCTGAAAATCCAGGTCATTACATTCTTCCCTTCTTATAAGGATTTCGTCCCCGAAATCACAATACCGAACCTTACTTACACGGTTCACATCTCCTTTCAATATTCTGTACCGTTGAATAATCTCAACACGTCGTGTTAACATAGGTGTTATATTACCTAGTTCATACATTTTCTCAACAACTCTTTATAGGTTTTATTACATAACTGTTATTAACTCGATACACCCCGAGTAGTACCATTCTTAACCCATCAACATCCTTTTCTAAGGATCAAGGCAATCAAACTTATGATTTACTAAACTCATAAACTCTCGGGATATCATATTCACCCCTTCTTCTAAGAATTTTGTCCTTGAAATCTCAATTCATTAGTCTTCGTTCATTCGATTCATTGAATTCACTCATTGAGTTCTATGACAAACTTTCTCTTCTAGAGATCATTCCGAATTCATCGTATGTTTCGTACATCTCTTCTCTTTTTTCTTTCATTACGCTATTCTTTCTTAAGAATACTTCTAGACTTGTCGCATTTCACGACTACTTCTTTTCTAAGAATATCATCCCCTTCTATACTCAATTACCAGAATTGAAATTCTCCACAATTGATCAATAATTGTGAAGCAATATAAATAATTCAAGAATTTCGAAGATTCGCTTAGGAATAGCTTTTTGTATCATCTTACTGGTCATATAAACCGAAATTTTCTATTTGAAAAGGTTTAAACAGAAATTTATCTGTAAACCGTTCTGTCTTGCAGGCACATAGGTGATCAGCCTATTATACCCTGTGTTGATCAGTGCTATCTACAGGAACGACATTTACGTTCATCGTCACCGCTATTCAACGCAAACAGAATTTCCCAATTCAGGGTTGTTCTGTGTTGATCAATACTATCTGTGTGGCCGCCATTCGGCACCAATTGAACGATATTCATTCATCTGTGCCACCATTTGGTGCTATAAATTTTTTTCCCAATTCAGGGATTTTCATACAAAATCTAGAGTCCAAACCAAATCAATTTAGTTGGACAATTCAGAATCGATATCTGAATCTGTGTCTAGCCGATTCAAATGGCATTTGATACTTCTTTCTTTACCAAAACACTAAAAATCCTTTTTATGACGCATAGTACCACATTGTTTTAACAGTACGTTAAGGATGTCGTCATTTTATGACTTTGTCATACTACATCATACCATAGTGGGCTGACGATCCGTAGATCACATCTAACACTAGGTTAGGCTGCATTGATGACTTCATCGTTTAAAATACATTTTGAGATTTTCAAATCACTTTTATCTAAGCATAGACATGGAAATAATAAAACTTTTAAAATTCATTGGTTCAATAATCTGACCCAATATTTTTCAAAAAACACAATAGTGCAACTACCAGCACGATTTCAATAAATTTCGAAATCTAGCATAGCTAGAAGATTTGGAATATCCATTTTTCTCCAGTAACTTCAACTTACTCCATTGTCTCACTATGAAACAATTTTATCTATCTCTAGCACCATCAATGCTCAATAGACTAAAAATAATTAGCTCTTATTCGATAATATTCCTATATCCTAGTATAGTTCATCAAACTTACACACATTATGTGTTTAGGAACTTTCCATAATAATATGAGTTTAGGAACTTGTCCTAGCAATACGTAGTCTAAGAACCAATCAGGGACTGTCTCAAAACACATCATATGATTATGAGTCACAAACTTGCCATAAGCATGAGTTTTAAGAACTCGCACCTAATCTTATATTCTCTAATTATCAAATATACATATGAGAAAAGAATCACTTTCTCGCTATATATATACCGATAGCGTGACACCGACATTTCAACGAGTATCAATATAATAAACTAAGTGGTCGTTAAACCAAGCACCAAACCTCCATCCATACAAAGGTGTGTACAACTCAGCTATCACATGAGTCCTCAATTGAAATCCCACCCAATCTTAGCTCGTTCTATTCTTGCTCTTTGCTTAATATGAATCTTCTTTAATCCGTATTCCATTTCTATAACTCTTCTGAGTTTTCTTTGTACTATCTCATAGTACCTTCTTTCTATAACATTCAACTAAAATTTTCAATCTTTCGATTGATCATTTGTTCTTCTACAATAAGACTTTGTCGTGATCTTATCATATAATCGTTTTATGATTCTTTTTCTATCTTATGATCGTTTTCTTTAACGATATTCTTATCTTCCCCTTTAATCATATTTCTATGACTGTTCAAATCAGGTGTTCCCTGATCCTATTGCTCTTTTAGATTCGTCTTTTGAATCTTTGCGACATATCCCCAACGCATTCTTTATGAATTTTCTAAATTCATTTAATATCATTTAACCCTCATTTGGGTTTATGCTTAGCATCTTCTTCCTTTTCATTTATCTTATTTACGGTTATAGCCTAGGATACACTTACCTAAGGTTTATAACCCATAGCTCTGATACCAACTGTAACGACCCCAAAATCAGGACAATTTCCACTTCTGACATTGGTCGTTAAAAATACATTCTCATTCTAGCTTTACAACTAATCAATATTATAATTGATAAAAATGTGTATAAATTTAAAACTTTTAAAACTTTCTTTCATTTCCCGAATCGCAACCTTTACGATCCGTCTTATCTCAAAATCATATATATATTATGATTTGTTTCAACATCTTATTTGAATATAAAGATTCAACTTTTAATATCATATTCATTCTTTTATAAATTTTCTTTTAAATCCATCAAGCTAAATGAATTATACAATTAACTGAATTTCCAAAACGAGAACTAAATTCTCGATACGGCCACCCGTATATTTATAATATACTATTTCTCATATGAAATCACAATCAATTCAAAACGAATAAATTTTATTCGATATTACACAAGTTTGACACAACTTGGTTCAATTCAATATAATAGTCCTTTTGACTTGATACAAATTCAACTAATTAAATAATAATTATTGTCTTTACAAGCATACTTCAAGTCTCTCTCACCAATATTATATGATTGTTCAACCGTTATCTGCAAATGAAATATTTGCAAGAATGAGCGCGATGGCTCAGCAAGTCTAACAGTTAACACATTTCATGCTTCACATAGCATACATGTTTTACAGTGTATTCATATTATATACATTTTGTGATGTGAATTATATCCATGCATTAAATAGTTCATGCTTGACATTTTCGAATTATACATTCCATTTTCTCACATATCACATATCATAAATAAATTGAGTTTCCGTAACTCAACTAACTTTAGTCATAATTTAACTTTGACAATTCACATGGCATTGTAGTACAAAATGCATATTTCAACAAACTCATAATGACTTTATTACGATATAAAACAGTTTACACGTAAACAATATCAATTTCTCACATAACAATCAAGACTAAAAAACTTGCCTGCACCGGGGTTTTACCAATACGCTAATCTTTCGCGTTTCTTGCACGACCTACACCGTATGTGAGATCAATAATGCACATTATCAGTCAAAGTTTCACTCTAACTGTTAATCTTATTTTGAGTTGATGTCAACCATAAATGTACTTTTCTATCTTATTTAGCTCAGTACAAAGAAGCCGTGAAGATAAAATGATACATATATGACTATAGGTCAACTTGTCGTAAAGTTGTACAAAGATTTCCCAATGGCTTCTCCTATTTGAAAATTTCAGATCGTGTGGAAAAAAATGCAGACAAGTTGAGACCTTAATCTGATTGGGCAGCTTGGTGTCGGGTTTTACTAGGTATATCATGTCGCGGACTATGTAAAAGTCATTAGCAAGCTCAACGATGGCAAACAGTATGACTTCTAGAGTTATACTACTACATTTTAATTAATATACTTGTATTCATGTTTTAAAGCTTATTATTGTTGCAACTATTGTCAAATTTGTATTTTATTCTCAGGCATGTATGAGAGTCAAAGGCTGTGAGGCATTTGCAATTTCAGAAGTTGATTCCCATTCAAGGACGTCCCAAAAAGAAAGGTGAACTCTTGCAACTCTTGTTTGAGAAGAGGGATATACTCAGAAACTCAAAAATGGAACTTTCCAAAGTTTACATGGTCAACTTTAGCACATAAGTTTCAATATCTTTTAAGTATACATCAAATTTCATATAGTATACCATTATATATACAGCCATATAACACCTTTAAACATGGATTAATTCATCCATTATCCTCTATATAAAACTAGTTTATACACTATTTTAATCAAAACTTAACACTTTCATAAAATTCATAATATATATATATATATTAATAACAATTAATTGCAACCCGTTCTTATCACTAACAAAATTCTTCAATTCAAGCTACCAAATTGAGCACCTTCAAACCTAAATAAGTTTAATTAACTTATATACTACATGATTAATTTATTTCATGATTGAAACCAAATTCTTCATTTAGGCATTTTTACAAATACCTTGAATGCAAACGAGGCATTTTCAACAATGTGTAAGAATTGTGAAAGATTAAGAAATCAAGTTTCAATAAATAAAAAATTAAGCTTAGTGGTTAACAATGACCATGAACGTATACGGAGATTATTAGTATTTAAACTGATCCTCTTAATGAGTTTTGGTAAGCGATGGGATCAGCCTCTCATACCCGGCGAATATGTATAATCACTTAATAAACAGGCAAACAATTGTTTTTCAATATAATGCCCTAATAAAAGTTGTTCTTTTTCTCATTCTAAGAGTCCATACCAATCAACTGGTTTGGAACAACTTTTTAAAACATATTTGAATCAACAAATTTAAATATAATTGGTCTAGCTGATACAACTAGCTGAGACCTGTCTCATAAACAGTTTATGAATAAAAGAACTTTAATTTATTTCACAGTTCGAATAATAGAACAGGAAATCAATTGCACAATGTGTGAATATCAATAATCATTATGGATGTGGAATAATTAACAATAACTATCCACTAACCTACTTTGAAAATAATAACACAAGTTTGAGTTAAGGAACTTGCCTCGTATGCGGTCTACTGCTACCCAAATAAATTTATCCGCTTAAGCAATCAATCTTAACTTCCTTTGAAAAAAAAACCTATCATTGATCTTTCAATTATCATAGCATATTGTTAACGCTTGATTTTGTCCGCGCGTTCAACTAACTCGTCGGACGTGTACCTGCACAAAAGTCCCAACGGCTTGGGCCGTTTGTGGACTCTTCCGGTGTAAGAGTAAGTAATAGGTTCAAGATATGTTTACAATGGAGGTCAAATATTTAGTAGAGTAAACTATCTCATACCTTGCCTTCATTGTTATTTGGGTATTTATAGGATTCACTTGGCTACTTACTACTCCTATTAGGAGTGTCCAACCTAGAATCCTTATCGGAGCCGGATTCAATTACCTTGATCCAATAGAAGTATTATCCAGTAAGGAACCAAAAGGGCTTAGAACCCTTGCCCAAGCTTTTTCGGACTAGAGAGTCCTCTTGTAACTCATTGAGCATGGTGGGCCTTTGAGCCGAGCCCAAGATGAGGAGCCCGATCAAGCCCATGGGAATATATATCCGAACATTGCCCCCTACTCCCCTAGTATGAGACATGTACTGGGGGAGTAAACTGCAGGCTCTAGCAGTCCGAGAACTCGAATTACTGAGAAGAAATTGAACTCCTCGGGATCCCGAAGGCGTCAAACTGAGGGCACTTTCTCTTCAGGTGCCCAAAAGCGTTGACCCGAAGAGAGATGCTCTTAAGGATTCTCGAAGGCGTCAGACTGAGGGTATTCCCTCTTCAGGTGCTTTTTTGTATTTGAGCCGAAGAGGGATGCTCCTTGGAATCCTTGAGGGTGTCTTCGTTGTGATCGTGAAGTCGTCATGTGAATTGTTTTGATTAAAAACAGAGATTACTACTAAAAGTGCCCTCCTTCTAGCGCCAATGTTAACGCTTGATTTTGTCCGCGCGTTCAACCAACTCGCCGGACGTGTACCTGCATAAAAGTCCTAACGGCTTGGGCCGTTTGTGGACTCCTCCGGTGTAAGAGTAAGTAATAGGTTCAAGATATGTTAACAATGGAGGTCAAATATTTAGTAGGGTAAAATCTGTCATACCTTGCCTTCATTGTTATTTGGGTATTTATAGGATTCACTTGGCTACTTATACTACTCCTATTAGGAGTGTCCAGCCTAGAATCCTTATCGGACCCGGATTCAATTACCTTGATCCAATAGAAGTATTATCCAGTAAGGAACCAAAAGGGCTTAGAACCCTTGCAAAAGCTTTTTCAGACTAGAGAGTCCTTTTGTAACTCATTGAGCATGATGGGACTTTGAGCCGAGCCCAAGATGAGGAGCCCGATCAAGTCCATGAGAATATATATCCGAACACATATATTTATTCATAATATTATTATTCTAATAACATATTATCTAACAATTAGTTGCATAAATAAATATTAGATACTACTTTAGATTCATAGTAATATTATCCTACCTTGATACTATTACTATCAAATAATTATCATCTTAAACTGTGATGACCCGAATTTTTTCAGAAAAATATTAAAATTCTTATTTAGTGGTATGTGATGTGATATTATATTGCATAAGTCAATACGTGCTTTGCAATATGTGATTTTTGTGAATAACAAAAAATTATTATTATATATTTATTATTTCATGTAAATAAATTGTAGAATCAATTTATTAAGAAGAAATGAGATGAGTATAGTTTATGATGAAAAAAATTATTAAAATAATTTATAATATTAAATTATTTTAATATAGTAAATTGGTGGTATTAAATATATTTAATAACCTCCATTTTATTGGGTGAAATATATATACATATGTTTGGAACAAAAAAGTTAATAGTTAATTTAACTATTGAATTAGTTAGTTTGAGTTAATTAAACTCATTATTCTAATATATTACATATAAATGTAATATACTTATGTAATGGCTTAATATATTATATTATCCCAAATAAATAAGAATTAAACATGGAATGAAGTAACTAGTTTATTATTTGAAAATTTGTGAGTAAAGAAAGCTATTTTCTTTTAATTAGTTGATAATGAGAATTATGTTACTCTAATGTAACATATAATGGTATAATATTTATTGTTATACTAGATGGATGTGAATTGAGAATATGAGGTAATTAACCAATATATATGTAATTGGATATTGGTGTCAAATGAGTAAATTAAATTAATATTTAATTTATAATGAAATGTATAGATTAAATAAATTGTTTTGGAACAATTTATGGGAAGAAGAAGCAATTTTGATTTAAATTAATTATACAACAATAATTGTATACATTGAATAAGTTACTATTTAATGTAACGTTCGTTACACAAAGAGTGTTAAATTAATTATGGAGTAATTCTATAATTAGTGGGATGATTTTTATACATGATTATAAATGTATAATGTCCGATTTTGGTCAATACTGTAATTCTCCATACAATTAAAATACCTAAATTATCTTTATGTGGGTATTGGAAGTATAATATATATATGTATATATATATATATATATATATATATATAATGCCGTATATATGCATTATACATATATAATAAGAATGAGAATATTGTAATATATATATATGTAGTATACATATATGTATTGGTGCTGGAAGTTAAAATAAGCCACGTATGCTAAGCCTATAGAACCAAGTAAACATGCTAAGACTAAAAAAATAAAAATAAATTAAGGCATGATGCTGAGAATAAAAAAAATTAATAAAAAAAATAAAAATGCATTATGCTGAGTTGGTAGGATTAAGCAGGAGGTGTCATCATTTTGGGTTAACAAAGACACTAAGCCATTAAACTCCCCTTCCTCTTCTTCTATTTCGTTCTAAAAGAAAAAAGAAAAGAAAAGAAGAAACAGTTCCCTGCTTTCCATCCGTTCCATACCTCTTTCTCTTTGCTTGGATTCTATATCTCCATACTACCCAAAACACAAGCATTCAGAAAATTAGGCTAAAAAAAAAAACTCCATCAAGTTCTTAAGGAATTGAGGTTATTAATTGAAATTAAAGAAGAAGTGAAGCAAAATGTTGTTCAAAGGAAAAATTGAATTCAATTAAAGCAAGTTGGGAGCAAGAATTGAATCAAGGATTTAAGTAAAAGCATCAAACGAAGAGGTAATTTAGTTTATACTTGTTAAACTCGTGAATTTGAGATAAATAACGTATTGAATTGCTTTGTTGATGTGATGGGAGGTTATATATATGTTAATTGGAGTAATAAGGATGAAATTTTTGGCTAAGCTCCATCTAAATGCTTATGAAATCTGGGATTTTAAAGTAAGCCTTTAAGGTGTTTGAAATTTTGCCTCTAAGAGGCTGTTATGCTAAAACTTGTGAATTAGCCAATGTTGTGGGCAAGGTAACCTTTATATATATGTAATATAATATAACCTTTATATATAGTTTTTAATCCACTGACTTGGTATTGCCGACCTGTGGCATATGGCATTTGGGCGTAAGAAACAGATAGTGCTTTTGGTGCTTATACACCATGTAAGATAGATTCCCTTGTGATCTATGTATCTCATTTGGTTCTTCTATGTTTGTGCTTATACCAAATATGGTTGATTAAGAATAATTGCAAAGTCCAGAGGTTTCGTTTGAGATCGAATTATTTCAACTTATAGGGATAAGCCCAGATGTAATAACATTTAATATCTTGATTAAATAATATGGGAAATCATGACGGTTGGTTAAGTAACTGAAAGTGCAGAAACTTTCATATAACTGCCTCCATTTAAGAGAGGCCAACCAACACACCATGGCCATACAAAAGACAAGAAGACGTCCATTTCGTTTAGATTCTTTATATACAACACATTAAATACAAAGAAAACACGTAGCCTCCAACTTGTCATATGTGATGAAGAAACATTAGCTACAAGTTGATTTGATTTCCCCACGGGATTCCAAATATATTCAAAGTCACAGTAGTGTTGTAATATTTAAAGTACATTCTTACTTCAAAATTACTATCTTCAATATTGAAGGTGTATCCTGTGTAATATAATGTTCTCATTCAGTAAATCATTACTTCACAAAAACGAATGGTAAGAGAAAATAAAATAGTAAATTTTGATATGATTGAAATCTATTATTTTTGTTGTGAATGGGTATATCACAATGTGGATGCTCATAATCATAACTAGTATGTAAGTGGTCTATAATTTTGGGACATGATGAAGGCTACATATTTGATAAGGAAATGCAGGTGGCAATAGCATTTAATCATTTTGGAGAATGGGTTAGTTCCGGATGAGACAACATACAATATATGTATATTATTAGCAATAATAAATTATTAAATATATTAATATTATTTAATGATAATATTAATATATAAATTATTGTTAATATGCTTAAATGATGATTATTATATTAAATTATTATGATGTAGGTTATCGTTTGAAGGAAGAAATTATGGATATGAATGGAGTAGATAATGAACTACGAATGAGGCAAGTTTTTCAGATTTATTTGTTATGTGTAAACTTGTTAAAATAATATATGATATGAAATTTTTGTAAGTACATTGATATATATGTGCCTTTCATGTTACATCGTGATATATCTTTGTTAAGGTCAAAGTATGACCGAAAATAATTGAGTTATGGAGACTCAATTAATTTGTGATATGTGTTACATGAGAAGAGCTGATGTATGAATTAGCCATGAGCGATGTTAAGCATGTTAAAATATGAATTATACTTGAATGTGATGATACCAGATATGTGTAATTTGAATTATAATGAATCATTACATATGAACCGATTACAATGCATGGAGTTAGAAAGCATGTATGAAAGTACAAGACATGAGTGCTGCAAATCAAGTTTGAAATGTAAATTATGTGTTATTTGCTATCTGTTAGACTTGCTGGGCCGTCGTGCTCAACCTTGCAAAAACATAACTTTTGCAGATTTGGGATGTAATGCAAGTCTATAGCTTTCAAGATGATAACAACTAGAGGACGCATAAGGGAATACTGTTTTCTTTAATTGAAAATTTTATTGTATCGTGATGATAATGTACAATATATGATGTAAACTTTGAAATATTTAATATATAAGTAATGTTTATTTTAAGATTGAAAGAAATAGCATTGTTGCTATTTTGCGAAGTAAATCAATATAGTGATAATACTATACGAGAAAGAATATATATTCAGAAAATGATATTTATTCTGATTATGTTGTGGTGATTGCTATGTAATGTAAAACTGTATTATGGTGATAAGAACGAATTCGTATTGAAGATTGAGTTGAACATACTCATGACTACTCTGATGAGATGAATCATAATAAAGTAAATATGTTTCTGAAACATATAGATAATCGTAAAGATTGCGATTCAGGGAATAGAAAGAAAGATAGAAAACGTTTTAATTATCCGCATTTTCAGCTATTATTTTATCTAAGTATGATGTAAAGCTGAATCAAGATAGTATTTAACGCACAAGGTTGGGATTAAGAATAGTCCTGATTTTGGGGGCGTTACACTTAGTATCAGAGCCGTAGGTTATAAACTTTAGGTAAAAGTTACCTTAGACTATAACCTCAGAACAGAAAGATGGATATGATAAGGAATAGACTCAAATAGAATTTGAGAAATAAAAAATAAATTTAGAAAATTTCCAAGCAGTGAATTAAGATATGTACAAGAAGATTCAAGGAAGAATCTCGAAGAGTAATTAAAGACGGGAATCGGGAGTTACCTGACTCCAGTACTGAAAAAGTAAAGTGATAATAGATAGACGATGTCTATAAGAAGATAATGATAAAAATGATAAGAATAAATGAAAGGATTCGAGGAAGAATCTCGATGCGTAATCAGGAGTTAACCAACTCCGACAATAGAGATGAACAACTTTAGAAGTTTGGGGTATTGTTAAACAAGTGAACTAGACACTAATATTGTGTCATAAGAAATTAGACACCACTGGTGTCAATACAAACACAAATGGTCGTTTAAGAGATAATAAGGAATCCAGAAAGCTCTGGGAGTAAGAAGAGAGACCTCAAGAGAAGGGTCAGAGGATAAAGAATGAAGAAGATGATAAGCATAAACCCAAATGAGGGTTAAATGATATTAAATAAATTTAGAAAATTCATAAAAAATACGTTGGGGTATGTCACAAAGATTCAAAAGACAAATCTAAAAGAGCAATAGGATCAGGGAACACCTGATTCGAACAGTCGTAGAAATATGATTAAAGGGGAAGATTAGAATAATGTTAAAGAAAACGATCATAAGATAGAAAACGAATCGTAAAACGATTGTATGATAAGATCACGACAAAGTCTTATTGTAGAAGAACAAATGATCAATCGAAAGATTGAAAGTTTTAGCTGAATGCTATAGAAAGAAGGTACTATGAGATAGTACAAAGAAAACTTAGAAGAGTTATAGAAATGGAATACGGATTAAAGAAGATTCGTATTAAGCAAAGAGCAAGAAAAGAACGAGCTAAGATTGGGTGGTATTTTAATTGAGGACTCATGTGATAGCTGAGTTGTACACACCTTTGTATGGGCAGAGGTTTTGTTCTTGGTTTAACGACCACTTAGTTTATCATATTGATAATCGTTGAAATGTCGGTGTCACGCTATCGGTATATATATGGCGAGAAGGTGATTCTTTTCTCATATGTATACTTGATAATTAGAGAATATAAGATTAGGTGCGAGTTCTTAAAACTCATGCTCATGGCAAGTTTGTGACTCATAATCATATGATGTGTTTTGAGCCCCTAAGCATATGGACAGTCCCTGATTAGTTCTTGGACTACGTATCTCTAGGACAAGTTCCTAAACTTATATTTTTATGGTAAGTTTCTGAACACATAAAGTGTGGTAAGTTTGACGAACTATATTAGGGAATAAGAGTGTTATAAATTAAGAGCTAATTATTTTTAGTGTATTGTGAATTGATGATATTAGAGATGGATATGATTATATAGTGGAACTATGGAGAAAGTTAAAGCTGATGAGTGGAGAAATGGATATTCCAAATATTCTAGCAATTCTAGATTTCGAAGTTTATTGAAATCGTGCTGGTAGTTGTACTGTTGTCTTTTTGAAAAATATATTGGGTCAAATCATTAAACCAATAGGTTTAAAAAAAAAAAGAAGTTTGGTTATTTCTTATGGCTATGCTAATTGTTTCGGCTAGACAAAGTTGAAAAATATCAAAATATATTTTAAATGATGGAGTCATCAATGCAGTCTAACCTAGTGTTGGATGTGATCTAAGGATCGTCAGCCCACTATGGTATGATGTAGAATGACAAAGTCATAAAATGACGGCATGCTCAGCGTACTGTTAAAACAGAGCGGTCCTATGCGTCATAAAATGATTTTCAGTATTTTAGTAAATCAAGAAGTGTCAAGTGTCTTTTTAAATCGGCTAGACACAGATTCAGATATCGATTTTGAATTGTCCAACTAAATTGATTTGGTTTGGACTCCAGATTTTGTATGAAAATCCCTGAATTGGAAAAAAAAATTATAGCACCAAATGGTGGCACAGATGAACGAATATCGTTCAATTGGCGCCGTATGGCAGCCACACAGATAATGTTGATCAACACAGAACAACCCTGAATTGGGAAATTCTGTTTGCGCTGAATAACGGTGACGATGAACGTAAATGTCGTTCCTGTAGATAGCACTGATCAACACATGGCATAACAGGCTGATCACCTACGTGCCCGTAAGCCAGACGGTTTACAGATGAATTTCTGTTAAAACCTTTTTTCAGAAACATGAAAAAAAAAGTTCACGGTCTATATAACCTTTACATGATACAAAAAACTCTTCCTAAACGAATCTTTGAAATTCCTGAATTATTTATATTGCTTCACAGTTTTTGAACAATTGCGGAGGATTTCTATTCTGGCAGTTGGGTATAGAAAGGATAAAGTTCCTTAAAAGAAAGTAGGTTGTAAATTACGACAAAGCAAATCTTTGAAAAAGAAAAGAATAACTTGAAAATCTATATTGATGAGTTATGTGGGAAAGTTCTGAGAAGAAGGGGATAAAATTATGAGAAGAAAAGATTTCCGGATCATGGAATTGACAGAAAATAATATAAGAAAGAAAGATTAAGTCCGAGAATTTTAAGGACTTTGGGAGCATTAGAAAGACAAGTATGAAATAGCGGAACGCTATTAATAATTGGAGATGCATGTTAATGTGTATTAATTTGTGTTATATGTTATGTGAAAATAATATATTTCATTATCGCGAAATAATGCCGCTAAAAAGGAATTGGCATGATCGAAAGAGAATAGACTTAGACCGAGTAGGAAAGGTTCGGTATTGTGATTCCGGGGACGGAATCCTTATAAGAAGGGAAGAATGTGATGACCCAAATTTTTTCAGAAAAATATTAAAATTCTTATTTAGTGGTATTTGATGTGATATTATATTGCATAAGTCAATACGTACTTTGCAATATGTGATTTTTGTGAATAACAAAAAATTATTATTATATATTTATTATTTCATGTAAATAAATTGTAGAATCAATTTATTAAGAAGAAATGAGATGAGTATAGTTTATGATGAAGGAAATTATTAAAATAATTTATAATATTAAATTATTTTAATATAGTAAATTGGTGGTATTAAATATATTTAATAACCTCCATTTTGTTGGGTGTAATATATATACATATGTTTGGAACAAAAAAGTTAATAGTTAATTTAACTATTGAATTAGTTAGTTTGAGTTAATTAAACTCATTATTTTAATATATTACATATAAATGTAATATACTTATGTAATGGCTTAATATATTATATTATCCGAAATAAATAAGAATTAAACATGGAATGAAGTAACTAGTTTATTATTTGAAAATTTGTGAGTAAAGAAAGTTATTTTCTTTTAATTAGTTGATAATGAGAATTATGTTACTATAATGTAACATATAATGGTATAATATTTATTGTTATACTAGATGGATGTGAATTGAGAATATGAGGTAATTGACCAATATATATGTAATTGGATATTGGTGTCAAATGAGTAAATTGAATTAATATTTAATTTATAATGAAATATATAGATTAAATAAATTGTTTTGGAACAATTTATGGGAAGAAGAAGCAATTTTGATTTAAATTAATTATACAACAATAATTGTATACATTGAATAAGTTACTATTTAATGTAACGTTCGTTACACAAAGAGTGTTAAATTAATTATGGATTAATTCTATAATTAGTGGGATGATTTTTATACATGATTATAAATGTATAATGTCCGATTTTGGTTAATATTGTAATTCCATACAATTAAAATACCTAAATTATCTTTATGTGGGTATTGGAAGTATAATATATATATATATATATATATATATATATATATATATAATGCCGTATATATGCATTATACATATATAATAAGAATGAGAATATTGTAATATATATATGTAGTATACATATATGTATTGGTGCTGGAAGTTAAAACAAGCCACGTATGCTAAGCCTATAGAACCAAGTAAACATGCTAAGACTAAAATAATAAAAATAAATTAAGGCATGGTGCTGAGAATAAAAAAAATAATAAATAAAATAAAAATGCATTATGCTGAGTTGGTAGGATTAAGCAGGAGGTGTCATCATTTTGGGTTAACAAAGACACTAAGGGGCTGTTCGGCAGCTCCTTATAAGTTGGTCAAACCAACTTATAAGGAGCTTTTTGCTATTTTAGTGTTTGGCTATGACTTAAATTGTTACTTATTTTTTGACTTATAAGTCAAAAAAAATAAGTAACAATTTGAGACTTAAAAAAAATGACTTATAAGTTATTCTAAATAAGCTATTTTGACCAAATGTAATGACTATATTACCCCTCTATTGTCTTGGTAAATTACATCTCTACCCCTTCTACATCTCTTCATGTCTCTTTTCCCTCTTAGTTCTTAGAATTGAAATGTATACCTATAATTAATGAATTATAATATTATAGATGGTTAAAAAAAATAATAATATTTTTTAACTTAATAATAACATACAAATTACGATAAGAACATCAACGTCTCAAAAATACTTCCAACGAACATAATATTACTTCCAAATAAAAATTCAAGAACAAATATGTTAACGCATTTATTAAAAGTGAAAATTTATGTTACTTAGATTTTGGATATGTAAATATACAATGTCCCTATGAATGAAAAATTGCTTCTATATTTTAGAAAAAAAGGAAAAAAAATAAATAACTTTACTCGCGCATGGAACAATTTTTGCAATAATTTAGTCCAAATAAAGGCGTTTAAGATAGTTGAATGCATTTTCCCATTAATGTTCAATTTCATAAAAAAGATTAACAAATAACTCATTTAGTGAAAAAAATAGTAGTAGTACTTTTTGAATAATTAATTTATAATATTTGTTATTATATCAGTTAAATTTAAATAAATTTGTATCGCTTTGAATATAAAAACAGTCACAAATTTATTTTGAAATATCAAAATAATTGCTAAATTTCGAAAGTTAGCAGGCATAACATTCTCTTTAGATGGCGGAGAAGGGATTTAATTTTAATTGACACGTAAATTAATTTAATGATATTTTTATTGTTGAAACAAAAAAAATTAAAGAAGAATAATGTTAAAAACATTAATTATACCAAAAAAATTATGCACAGAAAATATAATAAAAAAAGTAAAATATATAATTAAATATTTTATATATTTTTATTGATAAATAATATACGAGTCCAATTCTTTATATTTCACAATGTCTTTATATGTACGGTTGATACATTTAATATTATAAGTTGTTTAAATAAAGTGTTTATCAATAAGCTATTTAAATAATAAATTGTTTAACAATAATAAATTGTTTAAATAATAAATTATTTACCAATAAGTTGTTTACCAATAAACAGTTTAAATAATAAGTTGTTTAAATAATAAGTTCTTTACCAATAAGCTGTTTAAATAATAAGCTATTTACCAATAAGCTATTTAAATAATATATTTACTATTAATAAGTTATTTACTAATAAGCTGTTTAAATAAGTTGTTTGCTAATAAGCTGTTTAAATAATAAGCTATTTAAATAATATATTTACTATTAATAAGTTGTTTACCAATATTTAGTTGTTTAAATAATAAGTTGTTTACCAATAAGCTGTTTAAATAATAAGTTGTTTACCAATAAGTTGTTTAAATAATAAGTCATTTTAAAATAAGTCATTCCCGAACGGGCCCTAAGCCATTAAACTCCCCTGCCTCTTCTTCTATTTCGTTCTAAAAGAAAAAAAAAAGAAAAGAAGAAACAGTTCCCCGCTTTCCATCCGTTCCATACCTCTTTCTCTTTGCTTGGATTCTATATCTCCATACTACCCAAAACACAAGCATTCAGAAAATTGGGCTAAAAAAAAAACTCCATCAAGTTCTTAAGGAATCGAGGTTATTAATTGAAATTAAAGAAGAAGTGAAGCAAAATGTTGTTCAAAGGAAAAATTGAATTCAATTAAAGCAAGTTTGGAGCAAGAATTGAATCAAGGATTCAAGTAAAAGCATCAAGCGAAGAGGTAATTTAGTTTATACTTGTTAAACTCGTGAATTTGAGATAAATAACGTATTGAATTGCTTTGTTGATGTGATGGGAGGTTATATATATGTTAATTGGAGTAATATGGATGAAATTTTTGGCTAAGCTCCATCTAAATGCTTATGAAATCTGGGATTTTAAAGTAAGCCTTCAAGGTGTTTGAAATTTTGCCTCTAAGAGGCTGTTATGCTAAAACTTGTGAATTAGCCAATGTTGTGGGCAAGGTAACCTTTATATATATGTAATATAATATAACCTTTATATGTGGTTTTTAATCCACTGACTTGGTATTGCCGACCTGTGGCATATGACATTTGGGCACAAGAAACAGATAGTGCTTTTGGTGCTTATACACCATGTAACATTGATTCCCTTGTGATCTATGTATCTCATTTGGTTCTTCTATGTTTGTGCTTATACCAAATATGGTTGATTAAGAAGAATTGCAAAGTCCAGAGGTTTCGTTTGAGATCGAATTATTTCAACTTATAGGGATAAGCCCAGATGTAATAACATTTAATATCTTGATTAAATCATATGGGAAATCATGACAGTTGGTTAAGTAACTGAAAGTGCAGAAACTTTCATATAACTGCCTCCATTTAAGAGAGGCCAACCAACACACCATGGCCATACAAAAGACAAGAAGACGTCCATTTCGTTTAGATTCTTTATATACAACACATTAAATACAAAGAAAACACGTAGCCTCCAACTTGTCATATGTGATGAAGAAACATTAGCTACAAGTTGATTTGATTTCCCCACGGGATTCCAAATATATTCAAAGTCACAGTAGTGTTGTACAATTTAAATTACATTCTTACTTCAAAATTACTATCTTCAATATTGAAGGTGTATCCTGTGTAATATAATGTTCTCATTCAATAAATCATTACTTCACAAAAACGAATGGTAAGAGAGAAAATAAAATAGTAAATTTTGATATGATTGAAATCTATTATTTTTGTTGTGAATGGGTATATCACAATGTGGATGCTCATAATCATAACTAGTATGTAAGCGGTCTATAATTTTGGGACATGATGAAGGCTACATATTTGATAAGGAAATGCAGGTGACAATAGCATTTAATCATTTTGGAGAATGGGTTAGTTCCGGATGAGACAACATACAATATATGTATATTATTAACAATAATAAATTATTAAATATATTAATATTATTTAATGATAATATTAATATATAAATTATTGTTAATATGCTTAAATGATGATTATTATATTAAATTATTATGATGTAGGTTATCGTTTGAAGGAAGAAATTATGGATATGAATGGAGTAGATAATGAACTACGAATGAGGCAAGTTTTTCAGATTTATTTGTTATGTGTAAACTTGTTAAAATAATTCATATGATATGAAATTTTTGTAAGTACATTGATATATATGTGCCTTTCATGTTACATCGTGATATATCTTTATTAAGGTCAAAGTATGACCGAAAATAATTGAGTTATGGAGACTCAATTAATTTGTGATATGTGTTAGATGAGAAGAGCTGATGTATGAATTAGGAATGAGTGATGTTAAGCATGTTAAAATATGAATTATACTTGATTGTGATGATACGAGATATGCGTAATTTGAATTATAATGAATCATGACATATGATCCGATTACAATGCATGGAGTTAGAAAGCATGTATGAAAGTACAAGACATGAGTGCTGCAAATCAAGTTTGAAATGTAAATTATGTGTTATGTGCTATCTGTTAGACTTGCTGGGTCGTCATGCTCAACCTTGCAAAAACATAACTTTCAAGATGATAACAACTAGAGGACGCATAAGGGAGTACTGTTTTCTTTAGTTGAAAATTTTATTGCATCGTGATGATAATGTACAATATATGATGTAAACTTTGAAATATTTAATATATAAAGAATGTTTATTTTGAGATTGAAAAAAATAGCATTGTTGCTATTTTGCGAAGTAAATCAATATAGTGATAATACTATACGAGAAAGAATATATATTCAGAAAACTGTATTATGGTGATAAAAACGAATTCGTGTTGAAGATTGAGTTGAACATACTCCTGACTACTCTGATGAGATGAATCATAATAAAGTAATTATGATTCTGAAAAATATAGATAATCGTAAAGGTTGCGATTCAGGGAATATAAAGAAAGATAGAAAACGTTTTAATTATCCGCATTTTCAGCTATTATTTTATCTAAGTATGATGTAAAGCTGAATCAAGATAGTATTTAACGCACAAGGTTGGGATTAAGAATAGTCCTGATTTTGGGGGCGTTACATAAACTCATCTAATATTATTAATCCTAATAATATTTTATTCATTTCTTAGTATTATTAATCAAATAATAATACTTTAATCACTTTGCTAATATTATTAACTAATTAATAATATTTTAATCGCCTTCTAATATTATTAACCATTTAATAATATTTCAATCATCTAATAATAATAATTTATTCACTCCCTAATATTATTATTAATAATATTTTAATCCCTTACTGATATTATTAATCATTTAATAATATCTTAATTACTTACTAATATTATTAATCTCTTAATAATATTTTAATCCTTTACTAATATTATTAACCATTTAATAATATTTTTTTTTAATTTCAAATATTATTAATCATTTAATAATATTTTAATCATTTACTAATATTATTAATCATTTAATAATATTTTATTTAATTTTGAATATTATTAATCATTTAAAAATATTTTATTTATTTACTAATATTATTAGTTATTTAATAATACTTTAATCATTTACTAATATTATTAATTATTTAATAATATTTTAATGATTTACTAATATTATTAATCATTTAATAATATTTTATTTAATTTTGAATATTATTAATTATTTAATAATATTTTATTTACTTACTAATATTATTAATTATTTAATAATATTTTAATCATTTAATAATATTTTAATCATTTAATAATATTTTAATCATTTATAAACAATTTAATTTAATTGTTTATCTCTTACTATTTAATTTATCTAACACACATGATGTTATCTATATAACATTTAAAAAATTGACCAAATTACCCTTATAAAGTCTTAATACATGATTTAATGATCATTAATCAATAAAATCATATTAACAAGTTTTACAACTTAATATAACTGAATTTACTCATTTATTCTTAACTTAATCATAGGCATGAAAAATATCAAACCAGCTTATTGTTTTTTAATCTTATGAGGAAACTTAATATATAATATTTTAGTAACAAAATAATTTTCCTGCAATTCTCTAAATTCGTTTCCTATTTTTAAGTAGGCTAAAACTGTCCAAAATGGCTACATTTATCATAAATTATCTTTTTAGCCAAAAATTCTGAAATTTATGCGGTAGACTTATACTACCATATACTGATTTGAGTTAAAGTTTCACAATTTTCTGGGATGTATACACTGAGTTATAACAGTTTACTTTTAAAATTATATTTTTTTGTAAAAGTCATAACTCCCTCCCAGGACATCGAAAAATTCTCATCTTTGGACAACATCTAATTAACTTGATATACTAACATGCCACAAAAGACCAGAAATTTTAAAGCATGAAAATTGGCCAAAACAGTCCACAAAAGAAACTGGGCAGGGAGGTATTAAGGTTTTTCCAGATTTTTTTCGGGCATGACTGTTTTGCTAAAAATCATGCTACGGTCGGCTCATTTAACATCTTTGACTGATTCCACTTGGGTTCATCAGATAGCTCATGTATCTAACTCACCTCTTTGACGGATCACAAAAAATAATTTACAGATTTAAAATGATAAAGGTCCAAAGTGGACTGAAAATTAAGGTTTTTGGAAATAATTTTTGTTCTTTGCTATTCAAGCTTATCAACACTTAGAATTATAACATCTAAGAATAAAACATCATGTATTATATAGATCTACTATCATATGGTTTAAGACCATAAACTCATCATTTATTTCAAAATAATCTTAGAAACACATATTACACTAACTAGGGTTTTTAGTTTAGAAAACTTTTGAACATTTTGGATATAGAGGCACTTCTCCTTTCTCCCAAAGTATGTTTTAAAGTTTGAAGGCATGAACAAGTTCTCCCTTCTCCCTTTGAAAATTTTGGCAGCCCCTCTCTCTCTCTAGAACTAAGGAAATGAAAAAAATGAAATAAACTCTTTTGCTAGCAAATGAGGAGCTCTATTTAGAGCTATAAAATGTATAGATATATCATATATATGTATACATATTATCATTACATGACCCTCCATTTTCTTTGCCTTTCCACATTTTAGGGGATTTATATATATTTAGCTAGCTTTTTTGGGACAAAGGCTATGTAGTTGGTAACCAAACTTGGATAATGGAATAAAAAGCTTGATTACTCCCTCCTTAGCCATCCGTCTACTTCCCCTTATTTTGTCCAATTTTTGATTTTTGTTATATACTTTATTAGCTTATTTAAATCTTCTAGAAGGTCCATACAAATTGGGCCAAAGCTTGAGCCAATTGAATTATTTATTTAGGTTTTCTATTAAATTGTTTGGGCCATAAAAATTAGTTTAGGTCCAACACATTAATTTTATCTTACCCTATTTATTTAATTATGTTTTCAAGTCTACTTATTTTTGGACTTTAAATAATTACTCATATAGGTTTAATTATATAACCCAATTAGGCTTGCTTGAATTAGGTTTATATAAATAATAATAAGTTGAGATATCAAAAATAATTATCTTAGGTTAGTTCACTAGTATATATTTTAAATACTAGGATTCTTTAATAAATGTAACCCTTAAGTTATTTAATTCTCATACCTAATGTATATAATTAGGCTATATAGCTTTCTTTTTATTACTCATAATATGATAATTAAATATATACACATATTATATATATATATATATATATATATATACACACACACACACACACACACACATATATATATATATATATATATATATATATATATTCATTTAATCACATACACATCCTTCATAAGTCAAAAAGTATTTAATACATTGATAAATAATTAATATCTTCATTTACAAAGTGACCTAATATTCTTGGTCATTACAAAATATTTTTACGTCTTTTTCGATTTTTATTAATTTCGTTAAAGCGTGTATGTGAAGTGGTAATTTTTTCAAGTGTTGGATTTATTTTTTGGAGCTCAATGGTGATTTTATTAGTAGCCCAAATGTTTATTATGGGTGACTTGAATAAATGGCTTAACCCAAGATTTATTATTTTTGCCCCAACCCAAGATCCTATATATGACCCATGTGATTTATGGGTAGAAATGTTACCAACTTGGTGATGAAAGGAGGAAGTATTCGGGTATTTAGAGAGAAGAAGGAACAAAATATGAGTATTAAACTTTGCATGTTGCTTAATGAGGAAACCTACTAAACATGTAAAACCCTGAAGTTTTTAAAGACACAGGTATAATTATTCTAGTCAGATTTCATATATGAATTTTAGGTATAAATTTTTTTTTTTATTTTATTTATTTAGTTTTATTGGTTATTGTGACATATATATTTATATATATATATATGGTTGCAAGTTAAGATTTTGTGGGATGGAATCCTAGAATAATTGGGTTGATATTAATAATTAGCTTACAGGTTATTAAAATAATTTATAGGGGTTAAAATTATTTTAATTCTAAAACCTTAAGTTAATTATAATATTGCCTATATTATTTAATGGGGTTATCTGTATTTATTTTTAGGGAATTATTTATTATTTTATGGGCTATTAAAATAATTTAAGGGATTAAATTATTTTAATATTTAAACCCTAGATTAATGATATTATTCCCTCTAATTGATTAATGAGTGGTTTATTTAAATTGAGACTCTTTAATTAAGTAGTAGAAATATTATATTTTATCTTATAGGTTTATTAAAATAATTTAGTAGTATAAATTATTTTAATAAAGTACCTTAGAGATAAATAATATAATCCCTTAATTGGTATTTAGAATACTAAATTGCATAAAGGAAGTTTTAATTCCTCACTTAATGGGTAATTATATTTAATAATACTCATAAGGGATTTATATTAAACCAAAATAGAAGCTATTGCTCTGCCAAACACAACCTTAGGCTTAAGTTTGTTTTTCTTTTTCTCTTCCTCATACCCGATTGTAACAAGAATCGGACAAGGCTGGGTTAGGATTGGAGATTCATGGGTTAAGCAGGAGCTGGCCGAAAAATTGGAAGGTTTAGGTCATGACTCAGCATATTTAGATTAAGTCTAGAAATAATGAGTAGGTTCCATGCTTCTACTGATTTGGAGAGGGTTCATACGATACAAAGAGGGAAAGAGGAGGGAGTCTCAGTAAGAACCTCTGGTTTTGAGTTCAAGGATTCCGTGCGAAAGGAAGAGGAAGAGCTCCAATTGCTGAAGCATTAGAAGCGAAAATTGCTTCAGGTATGTTTGATTCGTTAGTTGAGATTCAAATTGGGTAATTTCTGATTTAGGGTTTGAGTTTATAATGGTTATGAAAGTTTCCATTCGGTAATTGAGGAATCTATTTCGCTATATGATTTGATTAAGAAATTGTAGTTTTATTTAGAACTTTAACCTCAAATGAGTTTCACAATTTAGGGATTTTTGGTTAAGGCTTTAATTGATTTTATTTTCCTTCTTTCGGTATGAAAGGGACTTATTCTGCTATGTGTTAAATTTGGGTAAACTGCTGAATTTGGTGTGATAATAATATATCAAGTGTAATTTAGTTCTTGATAGTGTGGGTTAGTAAATGGTATAACTGGAGTTTCTATTAATGTGAAACTGTTATTTGCTTAATGGGTTAACAGTGGATAGAATAGATGTTATTATAATAGAATTTCTGTTGGTGATAAACAAATGACAGATTATAAATGAAATACAAAGCTTTGCTTTCAAGAATTATGGTAAGAAGTTCATCAACTGGTTATAAAAAGGGATTTCTTTTAAACTTCTTTGTGGACTGAAATTGGGTGGAAGAAGTTAGTATTGAAATAGAAATCTAATTCCTTATGTTTTATATTTGATGGAAATTGTAAATGAACTGTTATTACATGATGGGTTGTTTTGTTTTAAAGTGTGAAATTTGGCCTTTTATGTTCTAAGCCAGGAATATAATCTATTTATATCATCAATTACATAAGTAATCATGCATGTCCTTGAAGGTATAGGGCTGTGATATGTTAATAATGTGAATACGTGCTTAAAAAAAATGCTTAATATGTAATAACATGTATTGGGAATAAAAATAAATAAATAATAGAAGCATGTATGTGTTACAAATAATTTCATATGATATATAATTGGAGTTTAGCATGCTCGATTATAATAGGCTATATAATCTTTGTTATTAACAAATGAATTCATACAAAGTTAGTATATTGTTTATTTATTTTAGTACTTCATTAACTGATATATGTGGATAGTGATGTAAATCAGCTGCTATGATGAGGTGTTGAGCAGTTTGTTAGTCAAAATATGTGCTGTTATATTGGCTTTATAATTAGTATATTGTAAAGGAATTTCTTGTACGGTTTTGTGATAAAAATTTTGAATGTTATGGACTGAATTAGTATCATGGAGCTTAGTTGTTGTTGTGCGGAGTAATAAGGAGGATGAATTGGGTTTATATACGAAATAAATGATTATGAAATCGGAAGTTTTAAAAATAACGCTTATAACATGTTCGTTAAAAGTCCTTTTAGAACTGTTTTTGCAAAAAGCTAGGTAATTAAGCGAAGCCAAAACCTAAGTTATATATATACACTATATATAGTTAATTTAAGAGTTTGGGCGAATCAAATTTGGATACAAAGCGTTTTAACTCAAAACAAAAAGTTAACAAATGTGTCGGATCATTTGTTTAGAGTCTGTTTTGGGCAGTCTAAGGTATTTAAAATAGAGGGCTAATATTTTTTTTAGATAGTCTATTATAGTGTTTATAATATATTCGAGCGTAATTTTATTGAACATGAGTGTTAAAACTTATAGTTATGCAAATGAGCTACGCGGCGAAGGAGGGGCTGCTGTGTGCAGCAGCTGCATACACAGTAATTGTGCAGCAGCGTTCGACACAACAGCATCAATTTAAGGCCAAAATCAGGCCATTAGCACAACAAGTCCCAGCGGGCACTTTCCTAGCAACAATCTAGTGTGTGTGTGTGTATATTTTGCCTGGCATTGTGAGGTAACGCTGCTGTCTATGACAGCAGCAAGAAACAGAAACAGAAGGCAGCCTGGTACATGACTGGTATGAAGAAGTAGCTGCTGCCTTATGGCACCAGCACTTGGTGCAGCAGTAACAGCCATGTAGGTTGCCATGGCTTGACAAGGAGAATAGGCTGGAGGATAGGACAGGGCTGCTGCCCTGTGTCAGCAGTAGCAACGCAATAGCAAGCAAGCCAAGTCGTACACAGCAGTGTGCGACGCCGCTCGGCAGCAGGCGTTGCCTGTTGTCAACCCACTCGGTTTTCATCAAGCGAATTGAGTCTTACTCGGGCAATGTTAATATTTTGCCTAGCAATATAAGTGTAGAGTCATACAAAGTCACACTATATCTAGTATAGCCTATTAAAGACTAGTACAAATCAAAACAGATCAACTTCAATTTCAAAGTTTTTTTTATATAAATTACACTAGTTAACTAGTTTTCAAACTTTTAACTTATAAACCTCAAAATTCCTAGTATTTGGAATTTAATAATAGACAACCTATATTCCCTCAAGTGTTCTAGTAATAGAGTAATAAGGTACTCCTATCTTAATAGAACCCAAAATTCGTCAATAAAGGATTAAGCCATAACATCGAATGAGGTATTTGAAAAATGTGTTTATAATAATATATATATCCATAATATATTTACGTGATATTCACTCTTATACTTTGATCGCTATAATATATAAGTAACCTACCTCATATATCTATAAATATGTTGTGTAGGATCTACAGGATCAAAATAGAAGAGTTTTGTCAATACTTGAACAACAGGCAAGTATCGAAACACCAATTCTTTCTAAGCTAATCAAGTAAGTTGACTTGATTATATTAAGGTAAATTATGTTTTCATACATAAAGTGATAAAAAGGAATTAAATCCTTTTTATTTCCAATCAGCTTCACAAGGTTGGTGAGACTTTTACTTTGCATATTATAACGATATCTGATATGCATGAACAGTTACAGGGGGTCTAAGCCAATTGTTTGGGCTAGACTAAACTTATAATATTTCTATTCTTTATTTCCAAAGTATTGAAATATTATTGATATCCAACTATGTTGATTATGGGATTGAAATCTAGTCTGAGTATGAACAATCCCTGACATGGGAATATTTTGAAATCCGCTCCAAGGGCGGTACAGACTTGTAGCACTCTATGAGTGTGAGGGGTGGAACCCAATGGGTGTTCACAAACAGCAGTGTTGATCAACGCAGGGCATATCGGGCTGATCACCCACCATGCCCGTAAGTTCAGACGGTTCGCAAAAGAAACTTTGCTTGGAACCTTTTCAATAAAATTGAAACTATTGTTCATAGTTTGTATAACTACTCAGCGTATTCTTTAATGATAATGGTTATCATGAGTTGGTTTCAGTTCATATTACTTAACAGCTCATTCTACTATTGAAGTACACTCCATTGAAAACATTTATTCTTTCATACTTTATAGTCATATATTACTTGTTGAGCACTTTTATGCTCATTCTTGCTTTGTCTATAAATGTTTTCAGAGCACCCGGAGTATACTACAGGGTTAGCAGGAAACAAAGGCAAAGGAAAAGCCGCAGATTAAAGTTTATTACTTCCTGTAATAGATAATTAAATGTTTGTATATATTTAATTATCATGTTAGGTAGTTAAGGTTATGTACCTTGGGATTTGAGACTCTGATGTAATACTTTTATATAAGTTTGGTATTTACTTTTAGTTATGCTTTGGATATCGTGCGCACTAAATAAGGGTTGCAAGTACCTGAATTTGGGGGCGTCACAAAACACTTTGGACCAATGAGAGAAGAGAAAGGAGGGAGTGGTCGGCAACCTGTTGCTCTTGCTGAAAAAATTCATTGAGAAGCCAATAGGGATAAACATTCTCCTCAAATGCATTTCCTAGGGAGCTTGGGCATACAACTCTATCCACTTTCCCGATTAATTCCATTCCTCATTTCAAATCCTCAAGTTTAGTTGATAAGAATAGAGAGAGAGAGAGAGTTATAGAGGAAAAAGAGCTCGATTGAGCCAAACCCATTTCACCATCCCAAAACCTTTCATCCGTTCTTTACTTCTTTGTTCCAAGTTCAGTTCACTTGCTCTTAGTTAAGAGAAAATAACTTGTAAGTGAGAAGAGAGAGAAGAAGTTGCAGAAGAAGAAGAAGAAGAAGAAGAAGAAGAAGAATCAAGAGAGAAAGAAGTGGGTGTGAGCCAAATCTTGAATGAAGGATTCAGGAGCACCCAAGGAGGAAGAAAAGGAAGCTTAGGTAAGCTCTAGAGGAGTTCTAGCATCCAAGAAGGAAGAAATCAAAGAGTAAGTTCATAAAACCATTAACTTTCTTTTTTCTCTTAAAGCTTTATCTTGTGGGATTTGTTGTTGTTGTGGTTATTATTTATTAGCTGTGAATGGTTAAAGATGATGTTCAGAGGTTATATAAACCATTAATAACTTAAAAGTAAAACAAGAATGTAAGAAATCTGATCCTATGCGCGCGTAAAGGAGGAAGAAAATGGACTATTTTAGAGGACTTTAATGGTTATAAATCGTGTATGATAATTTTGTTAGTTGTTAAAATGTTGTAGTTCCATGGATTATGAGAATAACATAGTTAAAATGGAGCAAAAAGGTATTAAAATGGGTTTGTGGTGAAGAAATTGGTGGAACATGTTTTGTAAAACAAAAATAGAGTATAAACTTTGTATTTGAGCAAGATTGGTAATTAGTTAATGTTAATGAAAGTATGTGACCTTCTGGTATGTTGTAGCTATGTGTCTTAGGAGTCCATCGAGTCCTAAAGGGACTCATTTGGACGTCTAGAGAAAAACTTATGAAGGTTAGAGTGAATGAGGGTCAGATTGTATAAGCAAAACGAACCCAGAAGTCTGCTTCTAATGAATAGAGCCGCCGCGCCGTTCCCAGTTCAAAACCTAGCACCATAGCACCGCGCCCATATTTTCTCTCCCCGCGCGCGCCAAAAATATTGGTCGACGGGCTTATGTCATTGGCGACGGCAAGTGCCATCGCGAATGAGCCTGTATTTAATTAGTACTAGTGTAATTTTTCAGTTCGGCTCTTTAACCATTTCTTTTCTTTCCCGCGCGAAACTTCTTTCTACTGTTCCTCTTGTCGTTGCCCTCTTCCTCTTGCTGTCGCCCTTGAAGCTTAATCTCGCCATCGCCGTCCCTCTTTCTCTCTCGAGCAAGGTAATTTTTCATGTATTCCAATTTCCCCCCCTAAAAAACCTAATTCTATCTTTTTCTACAATTTCTACAATTTGAATTTTGTTATATAGTACACCTGAATCATGTTATGAAATGGATTGGGTTATGAAGTTAATTAAATGAAATTACAGTGTTCTTAAGTTTTCCCAAATAATTAACTGTTGGGTTGTATTTCAATTTAGTGTTCTTAGCTTAGTTATTCTTTCTTAATTTTTTTGCTTAGTGTTATCTGTTGATATTATTTCAGCATAGTCATACATGGGTCAATGGATTTTTTGATGATGACTGTCTGCATATGTGGATTAAGGACCTCAGTCTTATAGGCATTAATTATGGAACTAAAAGAATATTACTATGATTTGATTAATTATATTTTAAAAGTAAACTAAGCCACATTATCTGCACTGATTCTTGAACTCATAGAATCAGTAACCCATGTCCAATCAGTAAAATTGGAAAATTAGCAAATTTTAGGCAATGAAAGAACCTATCAAATCAAATGCCTTTTATGATGATGATGAAGTGCAGATTTAAGTATCAATCAACTTAATCAATTCAAGCTCCCTGAGCCAGAAATATAGAGTATTATCTTTATCTGTATTTGGGTTTTATTTTGTACTTACTAGAATTAATTTAACTAAGATTGAAATTGAGATGACTTCTCTCCAAAATCATCATCACCATTGTTGAATGGGATAGGGGCAATGGCGACATAAAGTGACCTTGCGCCGACAAAAATAATCAAACGGGTTTATTACACCACTAAAAACCACTTAAATCAAAATTCAAAAAGTTGGGCAATTAAAAAAACACAAACCCACTTTAATTCTTTTTGATGATTGAGGGGAACCCATTAAAAAGTCGGGCCAGAGCAGATGATGTATATACCAGAAGAAGAATAACGGATAAAAATGAAAGAATTCAATAGTGTTATGCATATATTAAGTTTTACTTACGGGTCTGGTGCGTCATGGCACTGCCCATTCAATATATTCTTAATGACATGAATGTAATTAATATATTATTACAACATATCTTACTCTAATCCCAGGTTCTTAGACCTTTATATCTTCCTGTCATATAAATAATGAATATTACAAGAATTATCTATTACAATGATACATCTGTGACTTGTATTCATCACCACAAATACATACAATAAATATGTAATCTTCTATTCAAATACTGGGTCTCTTCATTAGTCTCCACCGAGTTCCACGTTTCGCTCTAGTTTAGCTGAAAATATTTTATTTAAAGCAATGGTGAGCATTTAATTGCTCAGCAAGTCATAACAGTTGAATAACAACAACATCAAGAATCAAATATTCATTCTATGAAAACTTTGATAACTGAATAAAAGTTGTGAAGCAGCTTGAATAAACAGGAATAAACTAGATTCCTTTTATTTTTAAACATCTACAACATTTACTCACATAGCACATTATTGCACGGGGTGCATACATACTAATACTTGCCCAAATTATTTGATTTGGCACTAATAGCTTATCGCAATTCAAGAATTATTACAATTCATATCTCAACAATAAATATTCTAACTGGAATAACTCAACAAATGGAGTTAGGCCGAATTGTATGGCAATAACTCATTTTCATAGTTCACAACACATAATATAATGAATTTCATATAGCAAATAAAACTCCACAGTCTAAACACATGCCTTACACAGAATAATAAATATACAAGGTTATACAATATTTGCAATCAATATGTAATCAATGAAAGTTGAAATCTTGCTCAGTTATAAAAATTGAGTAAGTGTAGGAAACTTGCATTTAATATGAAAATTAAATGAAGTTAGAAAACTTGCACAGAATAATTATCTGAGTAAGTTTAGGAAACTTTCCTGAAGCGTTCGTTAATAGTTTACGCTAACTTGCTCTTCAATCGACCTACATATACCATTAAGGTCGAACATACCAATTAGTCAAGTATTGAACCAAATATTAGTTAACTCTAGCTTATCTTAGCTTATTTCATAATTCACGGTGTTCGGATTTTGTAACGCCCCCAAAATCGGGACCAACTTAATTCAAAATCAAGACTAATTTTAATCCTGACCTCGTGCATTAAATACAATCTTAATTCAGCTTTACATCATATTAAGGTGAAATAATAGCTGAAAATGCGAATAATTAAAAACCTTTTATATTTTTCTTTCTATTCCCTTAAATCGCAACCTTTATAGTTATACATTGAAGTAGATATGAGTATATACAACTCAATTCTACATTCAAATTCTTTCTTATATAGTATTATCACTATATTAATTTTCTTTATATAATACTCATCCCAATATATTCAAAACAAATATTCTTTGTATATTGAATAATTCAAACTTTACGTAGCAGTCAGTTATATATATCAAGAATCATTGTCACGATTCAATACAAGTTCTAATTAAAGAAACTAAATTTTTTTGCACGACTTCTAATCTTTATCGTCCAGATAGCAGATAATATCGCCCTGCATCTTTATCCTGCAAAATTTGGGTTTTGCAAGTCTGAGCTCGACAGCTCAGCAAATCTAGCAGTTTTCATGCTTCACGTAGCACAAAATTTTATGTTCAGTTCATTCATTATAGTCATTCTACTATGCATATCATACATGCATTATAACTCTAAACAATACGATTTCATATGCTTAATATATCACACAACATATATAGATTGAGTCCCATAACTCAATCAACTTAGTCATAATTTGAGTTTCATAATTCATAGAGCATAGTATGAAAATTTAGCATGCTTCTGGAGATTTCATTCATAATGCGATAAAGATTACATATAATCAATATCAAATTCATATATCACAAAAGAACTGAAAGACTTGCCTCGTTCGTTGTTCATCGCTTATCCCTTACCAACCATCCAATGAATAATCTCAATTATTGATTAATATAATCCTTACTCATCGGTTCACATAATTCGAGCTTTATTCTTCGTCATGTAACCTATAAATTATAATTCGGGTTACCACGCATTCAATAATCTCATTCAAGAACCAATATTTAACCAGATTAGACCACTAATCTTTAGTTCATAATATTTTTGATCGAGTATACCTCATATAGGTTAGTATTTCCAAACATTTTTCCAAATTTTATTCTATTTAAAACTTAACGTTTCTCCAAATTAATCTTCTTAACCTTTAATTTGTTATCCGACGGATTAACATATTCAAATTTGGTTAATTTTATACTTCATTATACTCGCCATGTTGGACTCTACATAAACCATTTCAGAAAATAAACAATATTTCTCCAACAACCAATTTCACAGAAATTAAACTAGAATTAGGAATTATATAAATTAAGAGTTAAAGTAGTTTTACCCATGATTTCAGTTTTGATTGATGAAGTCTTTGCTCAAATCTTAAATTTGGCTGAATTGAAATCCCTTCTTGATAAAGTTTCATTCCGCACTTCCTTAATAATCAGCTTGTAGCTTAATTGCTTTTACTAACCTCCTTTCATTGTAATTATTCTAGCTTTTTGGTGAAGGTTTGGTGTAACACTTGAGAGCTTTATGTTGAACGTAGGAGATGGAAGTGTTAAACTATAGGAATAGATTGAGCTCACTTAGACATTAGGAAAATTAAAGTGATGAGGTGTACTGGAGTAACCCACGTAATAACCAAGTAGCTTGGTGGCTCATCCTAAGCATTGCTAAGTGGCATGTTATCTCCTAATTCATTACACAACATTTCATTTTTCTTGTTCTCCGCATAGTAACTAATACATAAAGTACATATATAAATAATATATTTCATACCACTTACATATATACTTATTCGTACGTACATATCACACATATATATAATATGCTTCATTATATGTATATAAATAATACATCATTTTGACAACTTATACAATTGTTACATGATTAAAATCATTTCATTTACAAATGGAATTAATCCATTATAAAATTAACACTTTTGGCGTAACAAATCATTAATTCAAATAATTAATATTTACTTTATTAATCACATTAAATAACATAAATTTAATTTATACAATTATTATTGTACAATTAAATTTAATCATCTCCCTCCTTCCATAAATTATTTCCAGACAATTTATTTATATATTAAATATATAATTTAATATATTCAATCATTTATTCATAATTTCTAAATTTTTTTAGAAAACTTTTCTCTGTGAAACCAAAATTCTCTATCATGCATTATAACTCAAAATCTTCAATCCAATGAAGTCATATTCTTCTAACAATCATGTATACATACATACATATAATTGAATCAATTTATTCAACTACCTCCAATTCCCAATTCCTTCAACTCATAGTGAT
The DNA here is from genome assembly GCA_034770075.1 of Aralia elata. Lineage (NCBI taxonomy): Eukaryota > Viridiplantae > Streptophyta > Magnoliopsida > Apiales > Araliaceae > Aralia > Aralia elata. The sequence goes on from CM068386.1 coordinate 23,568,254, forward strand.
AGAACTTATCAAGCTTTTGTCGGACGAACAAAGAAACTAAGACTAAGGTTTGAATTGGGTATTCATAAGAGATCAATTTCTTGCGCTCTACTCAATTTTCTTGCTGCTCACTAATTTTTGGTGTGGTTGAGTCGGTTCCTTGGTGGCTACCCAACTGGGATTATTTATCTGATATGTATAGATAACGTATTTTACATACATATATATTACATATTTACACATATATTATATATTTACAAATATATAATATATGTCACATATAAATATCATACATTAAATAAAAATAATTAATTTATTTAATGCATCTACTTTATTAAAATAATTTAACTTTATAAATTATTTTAATCCACTCAAATTAATGTATACTTTAATTTAATATACACCAATTAATTACCTCACTTTTTCATCCCAAAAATGGAAATTATATATCAATTAATATATAATTCCTCCCTTTATACTTAAATAATTTAACTTCATAAATTATTTAAATATTCTTCATTTAATGTATACAATAAATTAGTATACATAAATCATTCCTTATTTCTCTTTGGTCTCACAAATTGTTTCTAACAATTCCTATACATGCAATAAATATATATTTATCACATCAATTTATCATATCATGCCATGATCATATAATCACATAACCACATAAATATATAACACATATATATTTATCACTCCTTCAAACTTATTACATCTCATAATAAGAATTATATATATTAAATTCTTATTATATCATTTTCGAAAATCCGGGTCATTACATTTTTCCCCTCTTATCAGGATTTCGTCCCCGAAATCACCATACCGAACTTTACTTATACGGTTCACATCTATCTTCTTTCAAAATTCTTTACCGTTGAATAATCTCCACACGTCGTGTTAACATAAGTGTTATATTACTTATTTCTTCTCTTTGATCCCATAAACATCTTTTCCAAAGATTAATGAAATCAACTTATGATTTACTAGTCTCGTAAATTCTCGGGATATCACAGATTTTTATAACTCGACATAAGTACTTAACTATATACACCCCGGTATATTTCTCTTTTAGCTTCGTTTATAACTTAAACTTTAATTCTAAAGTCTCATAATGCTCACATCTCATAACTTAAAACATCTTAAATCATAATTTAATAAATATCTATTACGCTTATTTTATATAGTTCGGAACAATGTAGCATAACGTTGCCCGACTACTCAGCTTTTGGAACACAACACACTTTGGTTTACTTCAAAAATTTTCTCATTTTAGATCGTTCGCGTTTTATAAATTTAGTCAACGCGACCAAACTTTTAAAAACGTCTCACGGTGTCACGGCGTTCGGGAGCACCACGACCCTCATAATGACCCTCTATGGTGGTCTATATTAATATTAAATATTAATATTTATTATTATTATTATTATTATATAAGTTGAAATATTTTAGAACAATGTCAAAAATATCGCATGTCGTTGCGTAACGGCACGACGACACGCCCGTGGCACACCCGACATGCACGACGCCGCTCGACGTCGCCCAACTCGCTCCGACGTACACCACGTCACTCGGCGTCTCACGACGCATCCCGACGTGCATCACGTCACTCGGTGTTGCACGGCGTCCGAAAACAAGCCACGACACGCCCGTGCACGATAGCACGCTCAAACAGCCCAACGGCCCACGCAGCGAGGCCCCGGCGCCCCACCGCGCGCCCAGCATGGCCCGTGTGCGCCCAGCGTGCGGCCAGCGCCCAGCACCCGCGCACCCAGTGCTCAGCAAGCAGCCTGCTTAACAGTTTTGACTATAATTCTCACGAAAGCTATAACTCCCTCATCCGATATCGGAATTTGGTCGTTCTTACGTCTACGACTTCATTATTAAACATACTATAAGACCCCCATAAAATAATAATTTTTCATCAAATAATACAAAACAGATTTTGGCTAAAAATGGGCAGAACTTAATTAGAGTTTTCTCCCCCTTTTTACTAGTTTTAAAAAAAATCGCCATGACTTCGTTTCACAAGATTTTTCCTCCAGTCCAATTGGAATATTTCTTACACTTTACCAAATCTAATATTTCCTAACCAAGCATATAGCAACAAACTTATAGACGATAGTTTTAAACTTGTCCATCAACAACAAGCTCTAATTAAGATGGTTTTCAATTTGTCCATCAACAACGTTCTTCGTGTTCTTCGTTCGTTCTTCGTTTTAAGCCATTATTTTAATTACGATTCACTTTAATCATGCATATCAGTGTTTTAAATCCACTAATTCTTCCTTCAAGATCTTCATGATCTTCCAACAACAACAACCAACAAAACAAGTTTCTATAAACTTAAAAGAAATACAATGAAACTTATGGTTTTCTTGTTCTTACCTCTTTTTTCTTCTTTTTTTATTCTTGCTTCTTTATTAAAGTTGATGATCCTTCTTCTTTGCTTGCTAGATGATAAATAATTTGCTAGATCTTCTCTCTTCTCTTCCTCTCCTCCTCTTCCCGTGGACTCTCTCTCTTTCTCTCTCTTGTTCTTTCTTCTCTTTCTTCTCTTTTCTCTCTTGCTCTTGGAAATGGAATAATGAAGAAATGACTAAGTGTGAAACAATTAGCTTAGATAATCCCCCACTAACTAACTCAACCAAGCTCTAAGGTTAACTAACTCAAGCAAGGTTAGGAACCTAATAATTGCTTAAGACCATGTTTGATTGAATCAAAAAGAATTAAAGGAAACATGTAACCAAAGTTTGTCTCCTCTTAACCAAAACTTACCATTTATGGAATGTTTCCATCCTTGATTGTTCCCCCATCTCCAACATCTTATCTCTTCATCATCCACTTGCTTTTCATCATTCAATTAACCTCATGCTCAATAAACTAGCTTGTGACACATGGCCATCAACTCTGCCAACAAGTGACACATATATCTTCCAATACTTTGGCTCCAAGAATAACGTAATGTGGCTCAACCCTAGCCAAGCTATACTCAAACCTAGCTAAGCTTGTCAAACCCATGGCTCAACCCTAGGAAAGCCCATGGCTCAACCCTAGCCAAGCCATGACAAACCCTAGCCAAGCCTTTACAAAACCTAGGCTTATTTGGCTCGATTACTATTCCAAATTAAATTTCAATTCTAGTTTATTTCTAATTAATTATCATAATTTATTTAGTTAGCAAAAATTCTATTTTACCCCTTCATAAAAAAAATAATTAGGGATTACGTTCCCGACTTTCTCGGTTACATGACTTATTCGTTACGCGATTTATTTTTAGTTACGCGATTTCTTAAATTTTGTTTTCTTAATTCGTTCCACAAGCGACAAACCGCGAAATTCGTTTTCGAATTTTATTAGATATTACGTCTCGTGATATCATATAAACGCTATCATGTTTTTTAAAAAATGCAAAAGATGTTTTTAGAGTGAATAATGTTATTTCGTCTTTTTCTCGAGAAAAATTTTTGTTCCCGAAAATTCTTACTCGTTCACTCTAAGTCGTAGCCAGAATAATCCCTTTTTCTAATCATCCTACGTCTTAGAACGATTAATAAACATATAACACATAATATTATTAATAAAAATTCATTTTATTAATTAATAATTCTTTAAACTTAATTTCTAGACAATCCGATTTTTCGGGTTGTCACAGTCACTGTTCGGATCTTACATCCGTTACACACTTTTTCATGAAATGGTTTGAACCCATAACATGAAAATGTTAAAAAGTGTTAGTTGAAGTGGACCCAGAAAAAGTAGTGAATTTAGTTGGCTTTCTGGAATATGCTTATCCTGGCCCATAATACATTTAATTACGATGATTATGAATATAATATCTCATTGCAATTTAGGATATTAGGCCGCAAACCCGCAAAGTTGCCCGCCTTGAGACTGTTGTAGTAGCTTGGGGTTGGTGGAGGGGAGGATGCGAGAGAGTCGTTAATTACTTCAAAAGAAACAAATGGAGGAAGACACATAATTATACCTGCAACTGCACAATTATTATTTATTTGAAAATACCCTTGATGCCTCGTCATTTTGTAAATCATAACAATGGTCAATATAATGAATAGTCCCACTCCACATATTACAACAATTTGTAACCCACACCACATGGATGACTAAGGATTTCATGTGAATTAATTATATGAGGATGGGACCATACTAACATACCATGTGAATTTTTATGTTTTGATGTCCTTCATTTGCAAGTGTGTGTGTGTGTATGTATCTATGTATGTATGTATGTATGTATGTATGTGTGTGTGTGTATATATATATATATATATATGTATGTATACATGTATAATAACTCATTCATGTCTATTTGTCTATTGATAGTTATATATGTGTTTTTTTTTTGAAAATTTAATATATATTTTTTATATAAAAAACAAAATTTTAGTAGCATAATAAGCTACCATCATGATTTTTAGTTTTAAAAGGTAACTAAATTTTTATAACTAATATATAAAGGAGTAGTATTCCTTTTGTTATACGAAAAGAGTCCAATTTCATATGTGCATATTTTCATATAATTTAGGAAGTTTAGAAACCCGTTTGAGATTCACTTAGTATGAGTGAATCTCAAATAGTCCCCCGTTTTGGGACTATTCTTGTATGTTTCGATCTCATTTAGGTCGGTGTTAACAACTTGAGCACGTCTTTATATTTTGAGAATTTTCGGTCAGTATATATCTCTTGATGTTCTTCAGGTACATATTTAGACTACGAAATATTAGTCTATTTCGTGTACTTGAAGACCATGAGGATATGCTGCCAAAATTTCTTAAAAATTAAAAGATGTGTTTAAGTTGTTGGCATCAGTGGGGCGACACATATGAGAATGGGATAGAAGCCTGACCCGTTAGATTGGGAGATGAAGTTAGGAAACTCATAAGCATGCATATACATTAACCAAGAGACTTGATTATGTTTGCCTAACTTTCCATATATATATATATATATACATATATATATATATGTATATACATATATACATATATATATATATATATATATATATATATATTGCAGCCCGTTGTTCAAGATGTCTGTTGATCGAAGTTGGATGGAACGTCAGGTAGCCACTGATAAGAGTGGGCTTAGCTCTGAGTACCGTAGTGGGGTTGAACAGTTTCTCAATTTTGCATTTGAGCAAGTCAACGGCAATGAGATCAGATGTCCTTGTAAGAGGTGTGTGAATGAAGTGTGGAAGGAAATGAGTGATGTCATGTGCGACCTATTTGCGTATGGGTTCAAGCATGGTTATAGCACATGGATCTATCATGGGGAAACCTGGTTGAATGAACATGAATCCGAACTGGAATATAGAGCTGACGATATATTTGACTATACTAATATGATAGTCGAAGCTGTTGGTTCATTCTTCTAGTGGAATACAAATAGGAATGATGGTAGTGTCGAGCAAGAGCCGAATGACGGGGCTAAGGGTTTCTATCAGTTATTGCATGAATCATCGATGCCAGTATATGACGGATACGAAAAATACACTGTCTTATCTACAGTGATTAAGCTTTTACACTTCAAGAACGAGCATAACTGCAACGAGAGAGGTTTTAATAAACTGCTCAACATTGTGAAGGAGTTCTTACCGGCAGGCAATAAGTTACCGGAATTGTACTATGCTATGAAGAAAATGGTCAAAAGGCTCAATCTAGGGTATGAGAAGATTGATGCTTATGAGAATGACTGTATGTTGTATTACTGTAATGACAATAAAGATAAGAGGTGAATGGCATGAAAAACCTTTTCCTTACGTTGTCCTAAAACAGCCCCAACTGCATAGTCACTAGCATCACACATCATTCACATGGTTTTGACCAATCTGGTGCAATTATCACTGGTGTTGTGGTCAATCTTCTTTAATAGCTCAAATGTTATCAAACACTCTTCGTCAAACTTGAACGGGATGTCTTTCTCTAATAAACTGCATAAAGGCTTTGAGATTTTTGAAAAGTCCTTTATGAATCTTCGGTAAAACCCGACATGTCCCAGAAAACTGCGAATTCCCTTCACTGAAACTGGTGGTGGTAAATTTTCAATTGTTTCAAGTTTGGCTCTATCCACCTCTAACCCTCAAGAACTAGAAAGAAGGGGAAAAAAAGGCAACAAAATCGGCCTCAAAAAGGTGCCATTCGGAAAGCATCAAGGTATGAAATCCTTGTTGGGAGAAGTAAGGGAAGAGAGAAGATGGTCACCCTCTTTCATAATGTAAGGCATACCATCAGTAAGCCACTCTAAGAACCCCTCTTCCAGGGCCTTTACCCGGATGGTATAAAATTTCGCAGTCATAATCATTTATCAATTCCAACCATCTCCTCTGTCGCATGTTCAGATCCTTTTGTGTAAAAATATATTTCAGACTTTTGTGGTCTGTATATATTTCACACTTCTCCCCGTAAAGATAATGTCTCCATATCTTCAAAGCTGATGGATCGGGGAGATTCATCTGGTGATCATGTCTAAAGGTGGATTGTGAAAATCCATCGAGCTGAGTTGTGCATGACAAAATATCACTTTATTTTATCAATGAATATATTTTATGGTGGCACTGACATCTTGCTGTCTATTTGTTTCTGTTTGTGGCTGTAGGATGTCTGAGATGGGAGAGTCCAGTCCTGCTAGAGGTCAACTGACGTACCCGGCAGATGGGCTTGAGTGAAATTTTTTTGACAGAAAGCACCCCTCATTTTCTAAAGAGGTTCGTAATATTAGGATTGGACTTGCTACAGATGACTTTAATCCGTTTAATGGGCCTTACACCAAGCCCTGCTCAACTTGGCCAGTGATTATTGTTGTGTATAACCTTCCATCTTCACTGTACATGAAAGATCCCTACATGTTCATGCCTTTACTAATTACGGGTGATAAGAGTCCAAGTAAAGACATCAATGTCTACCTCAAGCCATTAGTTAATTAGTTGAAAATGTTGTGGGATTATAAAGGGGTTCAAACTTATGAGGTATCTCTTAAACAAAAATTTGACATGAGGGCAGCTTTACTATGGACCATAAATGACTTTCCCACCTTAGGAATGATCAGTGGATGGTCGACTCACGGGGGCTTGTCATGTCCCGTGTGCATGGGGTCAGTTAAAGCTACGCGGCTCAAACATAGGGGAAAATTAGTTTCTTTGCAACTTCCAGACAGTTTTTGCCGATTGAACATCGTTATCGACGGATGAGTACACAATTCAATCGAAAAATAGAGAAACGTCAAGTACCTGACCGTCTTTTTGGGACAACAATGTTGAGTTGGCTTAGTCACTTGAATTTTCCACCTCCAGGGAAGAATCACAGACTAGAGCGAGCTTATGGTTATGGTTAGGTTCACAACTGGACCCATCGTTGCCTGTTCTTTGAGCTGCCTTATTTTGCTGCACTCTACATTCGTCATTGTTTAGATCCGATGCATACCGAAAAGAATGTGTTTGATAACATTTTTTATACAGTCCTAGATGCTAGTGGTAGAATAAAGGACAACAACAAGTCGAGACTTGATTTGGCAGAAATAAACATTAGGGAACATTGGTGGATGTATCAAGAGGGTGGTAAAACGGTAACGCCTAAAGCTGATTATACTTTAACTAGAGAATAGTTGACATTACTATATAATTGGATCAGTGGCCTGAAGCTCCCAGATGGATATGCTTCAAATATAGCAAGGTGTTGTAAAGTCAAAAAGCTGAAGTTTCAGGGTCTAAAAAGTCATGATTGTCATGTTTTCATGCAGAAGCTGATCCCCATGGCATTTATCGACTTGTTTTCGAAACGTGTGGTTGAAGCACTGACAGAGCTTTCTAATTTCTTTAGAGATTTATGCTTAACGGAGCTCCAGCTTAGAGACATAGATAAATTGGAGATGCAGATAGTGGAAATAATGTGCAAGTTAGAAATGATATATAATGTGCGAGTTTATTATGAATATGCAAGTTTGCTTAACTTACTCAATTTAATTGTTAATTGAGCAAGTTCCTTGACTTTACTCAAAATATTATCGAGCAAGTTACTTAAACCGTACAATTCTTATATTGTGCGAGTCTCCGATGTTATATAATTTCTAAACTTCCACAATCTATTTATTGTGCAAGTATTCCTATTTTATTCAAGTATCTTATTGAAGTTTCATTTCATGTAATGCTTATATATTGTATGAATTCTAAGTTTATGCAAATGATATGATAATCATTCAAGATATCCAGTTATGCTATAATGCATGTTGTTAAAGCTTGAAAGTTCTATATTCCATGAATTGTTGAGGATTTGTCTAAGCCAATTGCATCGGCTAGACTTATGTTGAGATGCTTTATTAATTTAAGAATGAGTCATTGAGATATTATTGATATTGAACGTAGTTATCCAATCAAATTATTTTGGTTTGGATTCCTAAATGTAGAACTGAGAAGAACAACCCTATTATTGGGGAAATACTTTGGTTGGTAATACCGATTGACCCTATATGGGTGTTAACTAGACGTATAAACGTTTATATAGATGTTGTACAACATAGGGTATGATAGGCTGATCCCCTAACATGCCTAGAGAAAAAATATTCGGTTTATAGTTATAAAACTATTAAACCCTTTTATGAAAGAAGAAAGTTCAAGGTCATTGGACTGCTCAGTATGATTTTCAGAAGTGATGTAAATAAACGGAATACCATATCATTATTCCTAATTATTTGAGATATCGTTCACAACTATTGTTCAGTTGCAGAACTGGAAGCATGATTCCTGATGTTGTTGTTATTTAATGTTATACTTGCTGAGCAATTGAATGCTCATTCTTGCTTTAAATTACATGCTTTCAGCTAAGGTAGAGCAGACAGAGAGTTCCCGCAAGGATAAAGGCAAAAGGAAAGTTACCGAGTAAAGGATATTATATCATATCCGCTTTTGTAATAGTTTATGCTAGGAATGTGTGATCATTCTGGATTGTATTAATTATCTTAAGATGTTATGTATTTATGTCAAGGTCGTAGAACTTGAGATTTGTAAAGTAAGATGTTGTGTACTATTTAGTAATTATATTTCTGTCCTTATGATGATGAAAATGGGTAGAATAGACATTGATGTGTAGTACCGTGAGCACCGAGTCTGTGGGTAAAAAGACCCCAGATTTGGGGTCATCACAGCTCCTACACCTTGCAACTGCTCTCGAACAACCCCTTGCTAGCTTAACTAAGGTGGTCAACATATTACTTTTATATTACTTAAAGAAGGTAGCAGGCTTGACCAAAGGCGTGTAATGCATGAGAGGATATGAAAAAGTATTTTTACTCTTCGATTGAAAAAGCAAAGTCAATATGAAACTTTTTCAAATTTAAAGTTGATGTAAATTCTTTTATTTTAGTTGAATATTTTTAAAATTACTAAGAACTACTAGATTTTTTTTTGAAAGAGAGAAAGTATACTGAAAGATTATTGGTGGAAGTGATTAATTACTTATAGGATGTATCATCCAGGACTTAATGAGAGATGCAAGGTCAAAACGTGATCTTCTTCGTATACTGGGTGGGCATCTGCAGTCTCTGAGTCTTGATGAGTTAGCAGATGCAGTGGCGATAGTAGCACGACATCAGGAAGGCGACGAGGTAAGCTTAGTACTTATTACAATCAAATTAATTACTTATATATATATATATACATATATATTGTTGTGGTAGACTTAATCTTACTTCTGTTTAAATAATTCCTATTGTTTAGTTTTCCCTCACTTTGCTTTCCATAAGTCATACCAATATCAACATAAATACTATATATGTAACATATTTTATTCTTTTGTTACAGGCCCGTACTAATTTGGACGATGATATATGCATGACGGGACTTGTATTTTATAGAGATTAGGCAATTACCTGTAGCTTGTAGTTTTGTATTCATTCTTTTACATTGGTTCATGTTAGACAAGGATGACATTTGTACTTATTTGATTTGGTTCATGTTGGTTTGTTTATGTTTATATAGTTTATATTGTGTTGGTTTATTTGTTTGCATGGTTGGATGTTTATATATACTGATGTGTGTTGGGATATAAAGCAGGTGCAAACAGATACAATTTTTTTTGGAAAATCCACAAAACTGGCAATTTGAATTTTTTATTTTTAAATTAAGTATCAGCGACCACATGTGGTCGCTAATACCTATCAGTGACCGCCTATGACTATACGACATTAACGACCGATGCAGTCGCTAATGTTGGTCGCCGACACGTGGGCCACGTCACTCCTTGGACCTGACTCACCGTGACATAGCTTAGCGACAAAATCGGTGGCTATAGGCGGTCGCTAATATTGGTCGTCGGTGTTCACCCAACGACCAGATTATGTGCGACCACTATTAGTGACCGTAGTTGGTCGCAGAAGAGTATCAGCGACCGAATGCAGTCGCTAATAGGCGATCGTAGATAACCCCTTTTTCTTGTGATATATATGTCGTTAACAACTATTAATCCTAAGATAATATATAATATCCCAAAATTGCAGTAAATTTACAATAGATTACTTTAGAAATTTAAGTAGTAATCCAATATATATACCAATGTGCAACTTAGGGTTTAAGGATAAAAAAATTAATGTTCTATAATTCTCTTTGTTACTTTGGAGAGGTTGCTTTAGAAAGGTAATGTAATATAGTAATGAGCAACTTAGGGTTAGGGTTTAAGGATAAAATTTGATTCTTTTATTGAAACTATAAATAAACCACTAGTCTCTTTTTGGCTAGACATGCAAATTCGTGAGGTAATGTCCATTCCCTTGTTTATTTTGTACTTCCTACTTTATTATTTATGACATTCCATTAGTTTTTTCCCCCTTCCTGTGATATCAATATTTCTTATTATCTTAATGTATTCTTATGCCAGGTAATTTATACCTACTGTTTTGTGGAACCGAGGTGAGTTTTACTTAAGCAACTATAAAAATTTGAACTTATTATCGACAAAAACTTCAACATATAAAAACATGCGTTGCATATATATAGTTCATGGTATTTTGATTGTAAGTCCGACAAAAAGTTTGAAGGATTAATTTGACATTATTTGGCTATTTTTTGCTTTCATGTTTTTTCTTATTTCAAAAAATTAAAATGAAGAAAGTAGAACTAGCATAACAGTGTTATGTTACAATTCTGTGCCTTTTAATCAAACTAGGATGAAGAGGAGTTGTGTTGTGCACTTGTTTTTCCTTGTTTTTTGTTTGGTTGAATTATATACTTGTCCATCCAAGTTAACAAATAGTTTGAATATAACCCCTCAACTATTAAAATGAACAATAGCCTTCTTATAGTTGCTACTTAATCTTAACTATGTTTCTTGGGTTCACTGTTCACTAATTTTGTGTCACATGCTTGTCATACGCCTGTTTAATGAGAGTGTCTTTGTCATTTGATTATGCAAATATCCAATTCACTCAATTTACATGAGAAATATACATTCATTAATCAGATGCATGACTAGCACGCAACATAAAATTAATGAAAAGTCAACCTAAGGAACATAATTAACATTAAGTGAAACTATATGAAGATCACAAATGTTCACTTTGGTAATTGAGAACTACTTTCAAATTGACTAACAACTTGAAGGAACAAATCTGTAATTCAGTCTTTTTGTTTTGGTTTTAGCATAATAGTGTTATGTTCCAATTCTGCGACACGATTCAGCGATTATATCATTTTTTTTCTACATGACTATTCATTTCTACTTTACCATTTTATGCAAGAAACGCCCACTACAAGAAAAAGGGTCTTAGTGGAAAAAAATTGTCACCATATGTTACTAAAAGCCTTGTCACTAAAAGTATTATTGACGAAATTTATTTAATCCCAACAAATTGAAATTTAATTGGTGACAAATTAAATTTGCCACATAAAATAAGCAATTGGTGTCAACTTTTTTTGTATTGGATTAAGAGTATGTTTGGGATTGCTTATTAAAATATGTGATTATTGATTCACTTTTGCTTACAATTAGTTTTAAAAAAGTAGTTTGTATTTGGTATATAAAAAGCACTTAAGCTAGTAAATAAGTGAAAAATGTTTGTTATAAAAAAAATTGTTAATTACTTATTTCAAGTGTAAATTATTAAAAATGAATATTTTAAGAATTAAAGATGGGTACATGAAGAAATTATTAAAATAAATAGGGACATATTAATAATATGTTTGGTAATAATGAGAAGATTAGTGTTTGGTCAAACCTAATTATTATACTGCGTGCTTCTAATTTTGTCACAGATATTCACCATTTACATTGATGCTACTTTTGGATTGGAGTAATAAATGTGAGAATGGAATGACTCATTCTTATGAAATGAAAAAATTGTGTTCGGTTGCGATTAGAATGAAAAAAATTGTGTTTGGTTCCTTGAGAGAGAGAGCATATGGAATAACTCATTCCAACTAAAATGAAATGAATCATTCTACTCTTCATTCCATTCATTCAATCCAAACATAGCATGAGAAGAGAAGGACGAAATGGACACATCATGCTATCAGCCAACTGGGTCGAATGACATATCTGTCCCTCCAAGTTGTCACTCACTTACAAAGTCGTCCATAAAGTACATTTTTCGTCAGTTAGGTCCTTAAAGTGATATTTTTGGGCGTTTCCGTTCCTTTTATCCAATTTGACCCCAACTAGACCCATTTTAACCAGATTTTGATAGAACCCGACCCGACCTAATTTCAGTAAATAATTATTTTTTAAAAACACTAAAAAGTTTTAAAATTACTTTAAAAATAATAATTATTTTAAAATTCTTTTAAAAATACTATGTTATTTTAAAATATTAAAATAATTATGATTTTAAATATTTTTAAAAATTATTAATATTATAAAATTAATTATTATATTAAAAATAATATTTTACTTTAAAATATTAAAAATAATTATTATTTTAAATATTTTTAAAAATAATTATTATTTTAAATATTTTTAAAATTAATTATTATTTTTAGGAAAAAATATTGAAAACTTTTATTTTTTTACATAAAATGAGTAAAGTTTCATAAAATATAGATTCAAAAAAATTATTTAAAAATATTTTAAAAATAAGTATTTTTAATATTTTAAAATAAAATATTATTTTTAGAATAATAATTATTTTTTATATTTGAAAATAAAATATTATTTTTAAAAAGTTTTAAAAATTATTATTATTTTCAAAAAAAAATATTAGAAACTTTATTTTTTCAAAAATGAGTAAAGTTTCATGAAAATTTACACATCTTTTAAAAAATAAATATTTCTAGTTTTTTTTTATGAAGATAAAGTTTTTCTTATTTACTTTTTTGAATCGATATTTTAAGAAATTTTACTCATTTTTTTGAAAAACAAAAAATTTCTATGTTTTTATGAAAATAAAGTTTAATTTTTTTGAATCTATATTTTATAACACTTTACTCATTCTTTTAAAAATTGAAAAATTTTCTAATTTTTTTCTTGAAAATAATAATTATTTTTAATATCGTTTTTTTTAAAAAACAATTGAACCATTTTTTATTTATTTATCGTTTAATCTTTTTTGTATTTTAAATAAAAAATGAAAAAAAATCTGTTTGTTTGTTTTTTTTTGAAAAAAAGGTTCTATTTTCTTATTTAATTTATTTCAATCTATATTTTATGAATCTATATTTTTTCCTGAAAATAATAATTATTTTTCAAACTTTTAAAAAATAATATTTTATTTTAAAAAATTAAAAATACTTATTGTTAAATAATTTTTTTGAATCTATATTTTATGAAACTTTACTCATTTTATGAAAAAAAAAGTTTCCGATATTTTTTCCGAAAAATAACAATAATTTTTAAAAATATTTAAAATAATAATTATTTTTAATATTTTAAAATAAAATATAATTTTTAAATAATAATTAATTTGAAAATATTAATAATTTTTAAAAATATTTAAAATAATAATTATTTTTAATATTTTAAAATAAAATAGTATTTTTAAAAGAATTTTAAAATAATAATTATTTTTAAAATAATCTTAAAAGTTTTTAGTTTTTTTTTATAAAAAAATATTAATGAAATTGGGTCGGGTCGGGTTGGGTTGGGTCAAAATTTGGTTAAAATGGGTCGGGTCGGGTTGGGGTCAAATTGGGTAAAAGGAATGGAAACGCAAAAAAAATGTCACTTTACGGACCTAACTAACGAAAAATGTACTTTAGGAACGACTTTGAAAGTGAGTGGTAACTTGAAGGGACAGATGTGACATTCAGCCCAGCCAACTATTTATACTTCGGTTAATATAGAAGATCCATTGGCGGCTTTGATTAAGGAACAACTACAGGACCTAGACCCCGTACCCAATGATGCCTCTATCTATAGCGTTCCTCCTAATCTTCGCAAAGTTAATGTAAAAGCCTACACGCCACATATTGTGTCTATATATCGGTCCTTTTCACCATGGGAAAGCGGAGTTGCAGCCGTGGGGAGTGAATAAATTGCGCTATTTTCAGGCATTCCTCGATCGTACTGGAAAGAGTTTGAAGGATTGTATAAAGTTTGTAAAGGATTCGGAAAAAAGAGCTCGGGCCTGCTATAGGGAAAGAATCGATTTGAGTAGCGATGAATTTGTGAAAATGATGATTGTGGACAACTGTTTGGTGATTGAGGTAATGTTGAGGTCTCATGGCAAAGAAAAAGATTATTTGAGTATGCCTATGTTGATTTGGGAAATTCAAGAAAATTTGATGAAACTGGAAAATCAGCTTCCATTCTTTGTTCTCCATGGTATATTTCGCCAATGCGTCGACCACTTAGCTGAAGACTACTTCATTTCACTTTCCCTTAAATACTTTGATAATGCATTATTAATTAAAAATAATGAAAACAATATAGCGAAAACGTTTGAACACGTGAAGCGCCAGTTAACATCAGGTTATAATATAAAACACTTGGTTGATTTACTAAGGTTACGTCACCTACCATCAAACCCAAGGGAGAAAAGTACAGATTTATAATCAACCGAACAAATTCTTAATGCGTCGATGCTTCGTGAGGCAGGAATGAAATTTAAAATTGGGAAAAGCAGCTGTATACCACTCGATATGCAGTGTAATGCCGGGTTGCTGGAAATTCCACAAATAAATGTAAACCAGGAGTCAGTATTTGCTTAGAAACCTTGCACCACTGGAGTATTGTCATTATCCACTTGATACTTATATTATCGATTATATAACTTTCATGGACATGCTTGTGGACGATGCTACAGATGCGGATTTGCTTATTCGTTATGGAATTTGGTACCGTTGCTATCAGGGGTATGTAGAGATATGTATTTTGCCGATTGTGGTGGAATTGAAAAACTCCGCTACGACGAATACTTGACCGAAAATCACCACATTGGGAGGGTCAATCCAAGGATACAAATACTCTTAGAATGCAAGAATGATTTCTTGATACTTAGAGTTGGAAAATTCTTCTAAGGAAGATGACTTATGTTTATGTTTCTCAAAATGAATTATGTCTTCCAATGAAGTTTACAAGCCTATTTATAGGTATTAATACATATGGGTACACATGGGTGGTTGACACACATAAGTTGACACACATGGGTAGTTGACACACATAAGTTGACACACATGGATGGTTGGCACACATAAGTTTACAAACATGGGTGGGTGGCACACATAGGTTGACACACATAGGAAAATAATTAGGATGGAGTTTCTTGCATGTGCAATGAGGAAGACACTCCTGTGTCAGAATTATTGAGAATTGGCTTGGTACTAGTGCTGCAGTGGCTTCCCTTTTTAACAGCCTTACGAGTGAAACTTATATGACTAGTCCGTACTACTTTTACAAGATATCTCTAGACATGAAGGCATATGCAAATGTTCCTTGGCACAAGTGGAAGGCAACCCTCAAACATGCATGATTATTGCATGATGGATAATTAGGAAGAGATATTTTTAGGGAGGAAGTGAAATATAACTTTGGAGAACACTTGAGAACACTTTGATTTCACTTACTTGAAATGATCCAAGTACATGACTATTTATAGTACTCATAGGATACTTCTAGAGCTACCATACTAATTACTACATGACCACATTCATGTACATGAACCTAACCATTACATGTTCCAAGACATTTTAAATACATTCATGTACATACATGTATCATGTACTTAGATGTCACCAATTCATGTATTAACACTAATTACTTAAGAAAATTCTTGAAAAATCTAGAAATATTTATAAATTTGGTTTAGTTGTTAACACGGCCTCCCGTAAACCAAATTTATTCTTCACTCCGAGCTTAGCGATTTGCCTCTTGAAAACGTCTCCAGAAATAGGTTTTGTAAAAATGTCAGCTAGCTGCTCCTCAGATTTACAATACTTGATGTTAATAATTCCATCATTCACAAGTTCCCT
Source organism: Aralia elata (assembly GCA_034770075.1). NCBI lineage: Eukaryota > Viridiplantae > Streptophyta > Magnoliopsida > Apiales > Araliaceae > Aralia > Aralia elata. The sequence goes on from CM068386.1 coordinate 23,584,644, forward strand.
TAAGAAATGATATCGAATGCGAATATGCTTCGTCTTTCCATGAAGAACTGGATTTTTGGTAACTAAAATTGTTGAAGTGTTATCACAAAACAAAGTTGGATCAACTTCTTATTTTTGCATGAGATACTTCAAAATTACTTCTAACCAAACTAGATGACATCCAGCATGTGCAACCGCTATATATTCAGCTTCAGTTGTTGAAAGAGCAACAATTGGTTGTTTCTTTGAACTCCAAGAAATAGCTCCGCTTCCAATATTAAAAACATAGCCTGAAATACTTTTGCTATCATCAATGCTACCTCTAAAATCATTGTCTGTGAATCCAGTAAGACAAACTGGAACTCCGGCTTCATAGAAGATTCCATAATCAACTGTGCCTTTCACATATCTCAAAATTCTTTTTGCTGCTTCCCAATGTTCTGAGTGAGGCTTCTCCATGAACCTACTAATCATACTAACAACAAACATTAAATCTGGTCTTGTGGCAGTTAAATACATCAAATTTTCAACCAAACTCCTGTAAATAGTTGGATCCACAAGCTTTCCTTCACCTTTCTTGCTTAACTTAAGCCCAGTAATACATGTAGTTGAAACAGAATTAGCATTTTCCATCTTGAATTTCTTCAAAATTTCCCTTGCATATCTCCCTTGAGAAATAAAAATTCCCTTACTGGATTGATTAACTTCAATGCCCAAAAAATGATGTAACTCTCCCAAATCAGTCATGTCAAACTCTTGTTTCATTGAAATTTTGAAATCATTAAGCATCTCCATATCATTGCCAGTAAAAATGAGATCATCAACATATAGACTTACCACTATAAACGTTCCTCTTGAAGAATCAATTTTGGTGTATAAAGTATGCTCTTGAGGACATTTTTGAAAACCATTCTTCTCAAAGTACGAATTGATGCGGCTATACCAAGTCCTTGGTGTGACTCCCCCAAATCCATGTACTAGCTACAGTGGACTGGTGCTCACTATTCAACCTAAACTTCTTCTGAGTATATAAAGTTTAGACTCACACTATTGACAACCAGGCAGTTCCCAAGAAAGAGTAGGCCTTCCGTATAAACGGCGCACAATCAAATAACCCATTTCCTTGACAGAACATTCTAGATATTGTCAATAATGTTAAATCTAAATTAAGAATACACACATTTAACTAAACATAACTTAGATAGTTTATTACAAACATCTCCGTCTAGTCCCAAGGTTCTTATAACCTTTACAAATACACACATATATAAAATCCTTCAAATTCATTACAAATATTATAAATATTTAATTATTATATAAATATCATTTATCCATCTATCTTTCCTTTTCCTTTATCCTTGCTCGATCCTTCAGCCTTCTTAAGTTTAGCTGCAAGTGTTTCTTTTAAGCAAGAATGAGCACAAATTGCCCAGCAAGTAATATAAGAGTTTTACATCGAACATCAAGAAAAGGGATCATCTATATCTGAGCTTCAACAATTGGAATAAACTTTAGAAGTATTTGAATAACAAGAAATAATGAGATTTCAAATTGTTACCATCATACTGAGCAGTAATAAATACCTTGAACAAATAAAACCATCAAGACGAATATCAACCACAAAGACCGACAAACATCCTCCGCATGTACTTTAGGGGATTAACCTATTGTACCATATATTGTGCACATATATAAATTTTTAACGCCTAAGCGTAAATGGGACTATATGCCCCACATCTGTTATCCCTTTTTCAGGGTTGTTCATCTCAGTTTTATACCACGAGTCCGCACCAAAACAATTTGGATTGGTTTGACTTTAAATAACATCTATGATTTGAACGAATTCAACAATATATCATCGCACATCAATATTGTCTAGCCAGAATAATTGGCTTCGACGTATCTATTCAACAATTCATAATATTAAGAACTTTAATAACATAAGAAATTCGATAATGAAACAATGTTTTTAATGTACATAAGTACGAATACAAGCATCTATCATCAATTAAATAATTTATAATTCAACAATAAAGGAGACTTGCACAATATGTAAACTTGTGTAAGTTATAACATCATCATCATAAGAACTTGTACGGAATAATAATTGCACAAGTTAGGAAACTTACATTCAATATAGAAATCGAATGAAGTTAGGATACTTGCATGATATGTCGTCTAAATATAACGTTATTAATTTGTCCTTCAAAAGACCTACACATATCATTAAGGTCATCACACCAATTAGTCATATACGTCATATACCGTCATATTTTAGCCGATGAAACTTTACTCGAATTAATTGTTTTACCTTTACATAAATCAATTTTCTTTATTAAACGTAGTTAACCATTTTATTATTTTTCTTCCTCCTGTCCACACATACATAGAAATATTCCCAATGTAAAAATAATTTTATTATAATTTTTTAACTTTATTATGTATTTTTAAAAGGTGCCATTTCGGTTCAAAACTTAGCAATTTTGCTATAACGAACTTCATCCCAAAAATTCCCAAATTTGGTCAGTATCTTAGTTATATTAAAGTATACTTTCAGTTAAAATTTCATAACCATCTGAGTTATAGAACTAGAGTTATAGCAGTTTTCGTCGAAAAAACCCTAATATTAAATTGGTCATATCTCACTCATCCGAAGTCGGATTACGTTCAACTTTGGACAGGAGATTTTTTATACCATATAGTTTTATTACCCAAAAGGTCTTAAGTTTTCTCACTAGATAAGTGGACGAAACTGTCCACGAAAAAAATGGGCAGCAAGCTTTTACCGATATTCCAGTTTTGCCTGTTTTAGTAGAAATTCCATCATAAATAACTTATAAGGTATTTTCTGGAAATTCCAGTTGGAGGGGTTAGGGAACTCATATATGTATCACCACAAGTTACCACACTCAAAAATTCGAAATATAATGAGAGTTATGGTTGTTCAAATTTCAGTTTCTATTTTTAGGAAAAACAAATTTTATCTTCTTTATTGCAACTTTGATTCTTCAACTATTTTTCATCTTTTAAGTTATTTAACATCAATATCTAACATATTTAGATATATATGAGTATGATACATGTTTATATACATATCTCCAAGACGTTTACAAGAAAATTGAATACATGAAGGTTTTAGGTATTACCTTCACTTAGTTGGTAGAACTTCCTCCTCTTGCTCCTAAGCTTTCCCCCAAGCTCTCAAACTCTCTCTCTCTCTCTTCTCTCTAACTTAGTTTTCTGAAAATGAAGTAATGTAATGCTAGTATTCTTGGTGTTGGCTATTTATAGACTTAAATAGAAGAATTGCAAGTAGATCCTCCTTTCTTGGTTTTCATTTATGGTCCACTCCCTCATCTTTTTATCTTCTCTCATTTGTCCTAACTATTTACCCTAGTCATCCAATCAATTAAGATAGGATTTAGGGTAGTCAAACTAGGGAACCATGATCCCCATTTCCCTCCTTGTTTCCTTCCATGTTTCCCTCTTTGTTCCCCACTATGTCTCCCATCATCTCTTTTTCTTTTCTCTCTTTTTTTTAACTCATTTATTACATCATTAAGGCATCACCACTTCTAGACGTTGGATCAAGGACTTGGGCTTGGCTTTTTGGGCTCCTTGTAAGATTTATTAGGGCTTGTATTGGACTCATGTTTGGGCTATTTTAATTCTTTCTTGGACTTTTCCAATTAACATTTAACTTGGGCTTGTCAACTAGGTTTAATTCCTTAACTATTTTGCCCCATTAGTAACTTACTTGCATAATTAATTTGGGCTCTCTTACATTGCCATACAAGGCTAGTAACCAAGCTTTGTTAGTTAATAACCTAAGCTTTAATTCTCTTAACATTTAATCAACTTGATTAAATTATTTCTCTTTATTTTTATTTTTATTCCTTAGTTAGTTAAAACTAATTAAATTAATTAGTCTTGTCTAACTATTAACTTACATATCTCATCCCTTAAATAAATATATTACACACATATTTATTCATTTATAACATTTGCATAAAAAAATTCAAACAAGCTTCATTTCATTAATAACTATACATAACCTTATTTACAATGCTACATGATTTTCTCGGTTATTACACTTGGTGACTGCCTCAGACCATATAAAGCCTTCTTTAACTTGTAAACTTTATCTTCTCCACCTTTTTTCACGAAACCAGGTGGCTGGTCGACATAGATCTCTTCCTCAAGAAACCCATTTAGAAATGCCGATTTAACATCCATTTGGAACAATTTCCAATTGTTTTGAGCTGCAAGAGATATAATTAAACGAACAGTATCAAGTCTTGAAACAGGTGCAAATACCTCATTAAAATCTTCTCCTTCCTTCTGTGCATACCCCTTTGCAACGAGCCTCTCTTTGTGCTTATTGACAGAGCCATCTGAATTTTACTTTGTCTTGAAAATCCATTTAACTCCAATAGGTCTTTTGTTTAGTGGTAAATTGACAAGCTCCCAGGTGTCATTCCTTTCAATAGCCATCATTTCTTCCTTCATGGATTGTTTCCATTTTTCTTCTTTTGCTGCATTTTCATGGGAAATTGGATTTTTCCCTACATAGAAAGCAAAGAAAATAGCTCCTGCATCTACCGGCTTTGTAGTATCATAAATCTCCTGTAAAGTCCTTGTCTTGATTCCTTAGGGGCGCTACTACTAGAAGACTCTCCTGAAAATGGAACATCAGTTGGGTTCAAGGATGGATCATCTTCACTTGGCATGCTGCTACAACCATCCAAATCCTCCATGAGCAATGGTGCCTCATCTGCAGTGTTTATGTCAGCATCATTGAAAAAAGATTTTTCATCAAAGGTTACATCCCTGCTAATAACAAATTTTTTTGTTTTTGGATTATACAGCTTGTAGGCTTTTGACCTTTCACTGTATCCAACAAAAATATATTTTTCTGCTTTGTCATCAAGTTTTGTTCTTATTGCATTTGGCACATGAGCAAAAGCTACACTTCCAAAAATCTTCAAGTGTTGGACATTCGGTTTTCTCCCATACCAAGCTTCATGAGGAGTACAATTTTTTAAACTTTTTGTTAGGGACCTGTTGATCAAATAAACTGCACAAGAAACAGCTTATGCCCAAAATTGGCGTGGCAACCTTTTTCTTTTAAGCATGCACCGAACCATGTCCATGATTGTACGATTTTTCCTTTCACAAACACCATTTTATTGTGGTGTATAACGAACTGTTAGTTCATGCCTTATGCCATTATCTTTACAAAAATTCTGAAAATTATTTGAAAGATATTCCGACCCTCGATCTGTTCTCAAAGTCTTTATGTGATAACCAGAAAATTTTTCAACTTCTGCTTTAAATTTTTTAAAAGATTAGAAACTTTCAAATTTTTCATGAAGAAAATAAGTCCACACTTTTCTTATGTAATCATCAATAAAAGAAATGAAGCATCTGTTACCACCAAAAGATGACACTGTCATAGGTCCACACAGGTCTGAATCAACAAGTTCAAGTGGCTGCCTTGCACCCCAAGAAGATTTTGAGGGGAATGGATTACGGTGCAACTTTCCTAACTGGCATTTTTCACAAGTCTCCTCCATTTTATTAATCTGGGGTAATCCATTCACCATTCTTTTCACTGTTGACAATTTTAGGCTGTCGAAATTCAAGTGGCCATACCTGTCATCCCATAACTTGGAAACTTCTTCATTAAAACCAGCAAAACAATGAAAATTTTCCACTTAGAGTGGAAGTGGAAATAAATTATTCTCTGCCAAGACAATATTTGCCACAACCTGATTATTTTTTGACAAAGTACATAATATATCATGAAAGAATATATCAAATCCTTTTCGCAAAAGTTGTCCAGTACTTAGAAAATTGCTTTTGATGCCTGGAACGAAGTAAACATCAGTCATTTTTTCAAACTTTCCAGATTTTATTTTGAAAATGACTTCACCAACTCCTTTAATTGTATAGGCTCTAGCATCTCCAATTTTTATTTGCCCAATATTTGACTCTACCAGGGTAGAAAATAAATCCTTATTACCTGTCATATGTTTGTTGGCACCACTATCCAAATACCAAACATGATTATTATTTTCTTGAAAAGCAATTAACAATGACTCTGAACAATCTTTCTCAACTGATTCATTTTCATGCACTAATCCAGATTCCTTTTTGTTAGATAGTGCAAACCAACATTCACTAATTTTATGACCAGACCCATGACAATGAAAACATTCAATATAACATTTTCTCCCTTTTTGATTAGTTCCACGACCTCTTTCTCTTTGAGAATTATTTGAATACTCAAATGACTCTTCCTTAAAATTATTATTGTTACCTGGTGATCCTCTTCCATTTGCACGAAAATTAGAGCATCTACCCCTGTTTCCTTGGAAGCCACCTCTTCCACGTCCACGACCTCCTCCACGACTGTGACCACGGGTTGCACCTCGGCCTCCTGTAATTTCATACTTGCGAGCTTGATCATTAGAAGGTGGATTTCTTTGATTAACACGAAGCTCATGAGCCTTTAAAGAAGCCTACAAATCATCCAAAGAAAGTGTTGACACATCTTTGGACTCTTGGATAGCTACCACGATAAAATCGAACTTTTGTGGTAAGCTCCGAAGAATTTTCTCAACTACTTTTTGATCTTGCAAAACTTCTCCATTGGTTTCCATTTGATTTACAATTAAAGTAACTTTTGAAAAATAATCAGTACTAGTCTCATTTTCTTGCATTTGCATCTTCTCAAATTCTAAACGCAAAGATTGGAGTCGTACCTTTTTTACCTTTTATTCACCTTTATATATTGATTGAAAAATAGCCCATGCTCCCTTTGAAGTTTCTGCCTTCGAAATTCTATCAGAAATTGGTCTTTCAATTGCTTGATAAATTTGGAAGAGCGCCTTGTTATCCTTCTCCCTTTTCTCATTCAGACTGTTTTTCTAGGCTTGTGACAAACCCTCTTCATTTTTTGGTTCTTCATAGCCATCTTCAACAATGCTCCACAACTTAAAAGACTTCAATAATACCTTCATATTATGGCTCTAATAATCAAAGTCTTCTCCGTTAAAGCGAGTAATTAGAGAGACTAAATTATTAGAATTTGCCATCACAATGTTGCTTTTAAAATTCAACAATTATTTTGTACGTTGAGCCAACGCTACGTACTTGTGACTTTTTAATTAAAAAATAGCTTCACTCAAATGGAAGCTGCTGGACTCAATATTAATTCAGAAGGAGCCTTGCTAGAATGTTCGTGGTGGACCCGTGGAAATAAAACAATTACTTTAGATGGGCATCTTGCTGATGATATTCTTGTTGACAAGCTTCTATTGGTGGCCATCTTGACTTACTCGCTATTCTGCAACTATGCTAGCTCTGATGTCACTTTGATGGATAATTAGGAAGAGATATTTTTAGGGAGGTAGTGAAATATAACTTTAGAGAACACTTTGATTTCACTTACTTGAAATGATCCAAGTACATGACTATTTATAGTACTCATAGGATACTTATAAAGCTACCATAAATAATTACTACATGACCACATTCATGTACATGAACCTAAGCATTACATGTTTCAAGACATTTTAAATACATTCATGTACATACATGTATCATGTATTTAGATATCACCAATTCATGTATTAACACTAATTAATTAAGATAATTCTTGAGCAATCTAGAAATATTTATAAATTTGGTTTAGTTGCTAACATTGCAGCACTCCACGGATGATTGTTTCTATTGTGGCTGTGATTATATTGTTTGTGCTTACTCTATTTTGTTAGCTTTTATATTTTTGGATTTTAATGATGAAATATAGTTGTGTTGGGTATCTTTTAAATAAACTTATCTGCATTGCATGGGATGGTATTATATGGTATTTGTTGTTTTACTTGATGATCCAGGATTGAAATTATAAATGTATCCAAGTTATTAGGATTACATGGAAACTCCGTTGGCCCACAAGTTTCACAATTCATCCTGAATTAAAAGGATTATATGCAATCCAAATTTGAAAAGGAGTCTAAATAAGGGAACAAACCTTGATATACCCATCTGTTTAGTGATTAGTTTGAAATAAAAAAAAATTTCAAATATTATTTGTTCCTATAATTAAGCTGTTTCGGTGAATTTGGAATCCATATCCTTGATAGCTGTTATTATATTCGTTGGGCATTATTTATTGCTGATATCTTGTGATGTTATTGTTAACAATCTTTTATAGTCGTTGATCTTCATCATATATATATACTCTCCTGCTCGGCAAAAAGGGGTACCACACTGGAAGCTTAGATCAGTCCTTATACAAAGATATTCTCATCAAAAAGCTTTCAAGTTTTATTTCTAGCAATATCTTGTATTATCTTTAATTCTATGTAGCTGGAAAATAAGAAGTTTATTGTAATACCTAATACTAAAGTTCTGAGTTTAAGCCTTGTTTGGCTTGGTTGATCCAATTAATAGTGGATAGGGTCTATTCAAAGGGAGCTTTCAAGGTTGCAGAGATGCAAATGTCTCAATAATGAGAAAGGTTGCAGAGGTGTAAGGGGGTAGTTGTGTCCATCTTAGTGGAAAACTACTTTGAACAAGGAAATTTTTATATTGTGTATTGAAAAGTTTATTTAATAAAAAGAGTCTCTAGTACTAATTAGTATTGGACGTGGATTAGGCTATTAGTTAGAGGTTAAAGGTTGAACGACGTAAAAATTGTTGTGTTTGTGGTTTGCTTATTTGTGTGATTGTTCATTTAAGTTTCCATTCTGCATTTGAACTGGTAGCATACATTTGCATAAAACTAGTTTTGTTAATTTCCCGAATCGAACTAATCCAAACACCTCGTGTCACCTGTCTGCATTATATATAATTTGTCTAGTTTAAGCCTGTAACTATATAAGTTAAAATATGACATTGTTGATTGTTTATAACTTAGACACTTATTCATCCTCTCTCTAGGTGTGCACATATACGGAATTATATTTGGTATCAAAGCTTAGCTTTACTAATATAGGTCTTTGCATAACGTAGGGCAAGATCCTATGGCACACCTCAATTTCCAAGAAGGATAGTTAACTAGCAGGCCACCATTATTGCTCGGGAGCGAGAACTTCAATTTCTGAAAATCAGAATGAAGATTTATCTCAAAAGGGACCCATGGGAATGGTGGGTTGTTGAAAATGAACCTACTATTCCTAAGCATGATGATGGTGGACCAAAGGCTGTAATGTCCAGGAATTTTAAACATTGTATCGAATTTATTCTAATAAATAAAATTCATTTTATATGTATTTTTACGAATTTAATTGGATCCATGTAGGTATTTTTATTTAATTATATAAATACGCGGTCCAATAATTTTTCTTTGCCTTAAAGGGGCTCACTAATAGTTGAATAAGTTAATGTGTTAACCCTAGCATTTGAATTGCAAGAAAATTTGGGGGAAACTAAATAAACAATCTTATCATTCCAAACTAATTAATTTTAATGGGGATTATTGTTAAAAAAAAGAATAAAAATAAATAACATAAAAATAATAATAAGAATAAATAAATAATTCAAGAGATTAAGCAGTTAAGTGATCATTTAAATTAAATACTAAAAGTATGGAGTATTAACCCTAATTAATAAATTGGCCCAATCTTTTTAATTTTGGTTGGCCCAAATTCCTTTTCATTCACTGCTGGGCCGAACTAATTTTTAGCTGAGCCCAAAATCTCTTTATTTTCCCATTGGGCCATCTCTCCTTTCTATTTCAGCTGGCCCAACTATTGGGTTAAGCCCAAATTAATTTCCAGCGGGTTAGGCAAAGTCCACTCGGGTCGATCCGTTTCCTTTAATTTGGGGCAACCGGCAATTTCATTTGGGAAGGGTTTTCAAGGCAGCGAAATCAATTTGGGAGAAAAAAAAACCTCAAGCCCTCAATTCAGTCATACCAGCTAGAAATCCCTAGCCTCAAAAATCCAACCAAAGTAAGCTCTAGCTTTTCAATCAATCGACGGGGTGTGAGCGATTGACTGGAGGGAGAGTCGTCAGGCGAGCGCCGACGACAGCGTGGGTAACCAGCGGACGAAACGGGGAAGGATATCAACGACCAAAGGACAACCAAATGAACCAGGGGTTCCATAAATCCGGTGAGTCGACCGACGGGACCACGCGGCTCGAGGTGTCGGCCGAACCCAGCTGGGGAATGATGGAAACCGTCAGTCGCTGTCTCTTTCCTACTAACGGTCAAAGGTGCGAGCGATTGGGGTAAGACCCAGCAAGCGGGTAAAATTTCTCCTATAAATTGGGTGTCCAAACCCTAGCCAAGCTACCGAGTTTTGTGAAGTCCAAATTGGGGAGAGAAAAATAAGTCACAGAGAGGAGCGGCTGTAAATGTCCGGCTGGGTGGATTATTTTGGACGACGACGGAGGACGGTAATTCGACCCACCCGAAGGTATACCGAGTTGTGATAGTTTTTAGGTTTGGTGTAGATTTTCTTTCCTTAATTCCTTCTTCTGTACTTAGATTGATGCTGCCAATTTTGTGGGTTTGGTTTCTTTGAAATTTTTTTTTTCTGTAATTGGATTGGTATTGCCGACTGTGTTGGTTGTGCTATATTAGGCTTTTGTTTGGGTTTACAATTCTGAAATTATGCTTTGTTGGTTGTTGGTTGTATCAATTCCTGTGATGGTTATAATATACCTTGATTTTGGTAATTGAATCATATTGATTTGGGTTTGATAATTGGGATTTGTACTGTGTGTAAGTCTATGTTGATTGGGAACCTGTTGAACCTTAATGGTTCTGGCCTTCGGATGTGTGTTGTGTATAGACTACTGTCAAACTTTGAAATGCCCATTAGGTGTTCGAATTTATGCCCAAATCAAGTTTTGGTTTCCTTTTTGATACAATGATGATAGGATGGTTACTGAGTGGAACTCAATATGATTAAATGCAGGTTTTGCTAAACTTACTGTCAATAATCAAACCTTGTTTAGCTTGGGTTAGCTGCTCTATCAATATCAGTGTTGGGTAATGATTTTGTTAGTGAAACGAAATTAGCTGGGACTTGATATCAGTTGGTTATAATATTGATTTTGGGCAGGAAAGCATAAACATATGATTCCAATAATATCATGTAATAACTGTATTAACTTGGTTGTGAAATTCCAGGGAATCTAATTGCTGTCTAATGGTTAATCAACTATGCTAGCATGGGCTTAATTAATGGTTAACTAATTTGAGTTAATAATGCTCTTGTAAATTAATTAGTTATTATAACTAATAAATAAAATTAATCAATAATTATTTATTATATAATAATAAATAAAGCTAGTAAATATTTAATTATTATTATTAAATAATAAATATGTATGAATAAAGTTAATCGACTAGTTATTTTTATTAAATAATAAATAAAGATAGTAAATATTTAATTATTATTTAGTTAATAATTAAGTATGAATGAATTAATTATTTATTTCTTATCAATAAGTAATACAAAAAAGATAATAAATATTTAGTTATTATCTGATTAATATTAAATAATAATGAGCGAAGTTCATAAAGTAATTATTTATTTTTATTTGATAATAATAAATAAGGGTACTAAATATTTAATTAAGTATGAATAAAATTATTTATCAATAAACAATAAATATTTAATTATTATTAAATAATAATTAAATATGAATAAAAGTAATAAAATAATTATTTGTTATTATAAATGAAGATAATAAGTGTTTAATAATTATTTATTGTTAAAACATTACCTAATAAATAAAGATAATAAGCACTTAATAATTATGCAATAAATATTTAGTAATAATTAAGTGTGTGTAGAATTAATTTATTTAATTAATGTTGAATAAGGAACAAGGCATAATAATTACTCAATTACCCTTAAGGGTGAATGGTAATTAAGAGTAAAACCAAATAAGTGATCAATTGTTTTCTGTTGTCATTGGACCGGAATAAATTTATTATTTATCTTATAAATAATAAATAAGGACTGTTAACCCATATTAGGGACGACTAAGGGTAATAATCTGGGTGCTCGAAGGATAAGTGAACCTGATTAGCTATTATTTATTGTCATAACTAAAAGTCAGTAATTAATCTCCGAATAGCTAAGGTTAAATAGTAATTAGATATAGATGGTGAGTTGTTGATCTGCTAAATAAATAGCATAAATGGGTGCATCGATATACTGCTATACAATGCTAATGGGTAAATCGACTTTACCAAATGATAGGTCATCCAAGGTCGATTAATTAAAGCTAAAATTTATTGTAGCTGAGCGAACAGGCAAGTTCCCTAACTTCATTCTTTCAGTATATTGAATGCAAGTTCTACCTTACTCAACTTTTACATTGAGCAAGTTTCTAAACCTTATGCATTATTTTTAATTCGTGCAAAAAGGTATATATATTGCAAGTTATCCTTTAAGCTTGAATCTTATTTCCAAGCATGCTTTAAGTGGTCTAACTGCTTTTAAAATTATTCCACATCTTTGTATTTATTGACATTCGCACTCGTGCACTTGAATTCGTATATTTATTTAAGTTCAGAAATTTGTGAACTATTCATGGTTAAGTCTGAACCCTTGTTCGGTCAGGCAAGCATGTAAGAATTTATAAAAACTATCCGAACCAATCGATGGTAAGGATTCTCAGACTAAATGGACACCCCTTTTATTATAGGGGAGTACCCCAAGTACCGTATAAGGTACAACTAGCAGAATTAAATGTTATGCATACACATAATGTATGCGAGGCTGATCCCCTCAAGTACTTATTCTGTAGCCAGTAACCAGAGGGTCAAATAGCTATTGACTCATTTGGAAGTTATTGTTCAAAGTCTATTCGACTACCAATTGTTCTAAAAGCATTTATTGTATTGCTTCTGATAATTGCTGAATTCTCCTTCTATATTCCCTTCATCATGATATATCCTTATTGTTGTACTTTAAACTTGCTGAGCAAACTCGTTGCTCATTCTTGCTATATCATGACTTTATTACAGCTAAACCCGAGACGTCAGGGAAGAACAAAGGAAAAGAAAAGATGAAGTAATAGACATCATGTAGCAGATTTTAAATTTACGTATAGTTAATTACTGTTAATGTAATTTAAACCCTAACTTTTATTTAGGGTATGAATTTGTGCAAGTGTTTAAGGTTTTTGTATTCTGGGACTAGTAACACCTTTGTAATGAACAACGTATGTTTATATTCCGCATTTTAGTTACCATATGTTGTTAGAGGTGAATGTTTGTATTGGATCGTGATGACCGGATCCGGGTATTTGGAGACTCGAATTTGGGGGCGTCACAAAGGCTCTCATGAAGATGGATGCAAATGAAAGCTACATGTTTTCCTATGACTCAAAAGCCATAAACACCTTGCTAAGCGAAATGGTCCAAGCTAAAATTGATAAAGTTTCAGCATGTAACATAGCGAACGAAATTTGGGATACCATCTTGACAAGCCACGAAGGAACTTCCAATGTCAAAGAGGTGAAGTTGAGTATGCTAATGCAAGACTATGAGCTATTCAAGTTAGAAAATGATGAAACAATCAATGAAGCTCAAGTGAGGTTCCTCACACTAATGAACTCTCTCAGCATGCTAGGGAGAAAAATTGATCAACAGGAAATCAATAGAAAACTATTGAGAATCATGCCAAAAAGATTTGCTCCAAAAGTTACCACCCTCCAAGACTCATTAACAATTAGCACTATGCAGACTCTCACCCTCTTTGGTGAACTTGTAGAGTTTTAAAATTAACTCAAGAGGTATGATGATGAAAATGAGGCACTAATAAAGAAGATATTGGCACTTCAAGTCAAGAGCAATAATGAAGGTGATCACGAAGATTTTGATGAAGAAATTGAAATGCTCTCAAGAAAACTCAAGAGTCTACTTCAAAGAAAGAAATAAAGGAAGAATAAAAAAGGTAGCTCAACTCCAATAAGTAAGTCCAAAAGAGAACAAGAAAAAGAAATTGGTCAACTCTGTTTCATTGGACTAGAAGATGATGATCAACTTGAGGTAACAAATTTTCATGAAGCTTTTGAAATATCTATATCTGATTATCTTGCTTTACAAAATGAAAATCAACCGCTCAAAAAGAAAATTGCTTGTTTTAAGAATTGCGTAAATGAGCTAATAAATGAAGTTGAGTCACTTATTGAAGAGAGAAAAGAAAATGAATATCTTAAAAATGAAAATGATATTTTAAAATAAAATTTGAAAATGAGAGATGCATTTATAGATGCTTTTAATGATGGAAAAATGATGAATGTGGATAATAATAATAATGAAGAAATAATATCTTTGAAAAAAGACCTTGCAAAATTTGTCCAAGGAGAAGAGAACCTAAATGTTATGTTAGGGACACAAAGGTCTAGTCTTGATAAGTAAGGAATTAGATATTGTAATGACCAAGATTTTCATAAAATATTATAAATAAGAAATTTAATAAATAAAATTCTTATTTGGTGATATGATATGTAATATGTGATGCACATGTGAATATATGCTATACAATATGTGATTTTTGTGAATAATAAATATATTATTATCATATATTTATTATTTCATGAAAATAAATTGTAGAATCAATTTATTAAGAAGAAATGAGATGAGTATAGTTTATGATGAAGAAAATTATTAAAATAATTTATAATATTAAATTACTTTAGTATAGTAAATTGGTGGTATTAAATATATTTAATAACCTCCATTTTATTGGGTGAAATGTATGCATGTTATGTAATATAGTGAATATATTATTATATTTGCTATAGTTAAATAAATTGTGAGAAAACAATTTATAAAAAGAAAAGAAAAGAACTGAATATATTATTATATATTTGTTTTGATTTGAAATAAATTATGGGAATCAAGTTATTTAAAGAGACGGATAGCTTTAAAAATACAAAACTTTTGTATCTATTAATGAGAAAATTAAAATAATTTATAATATTAAATTATTTTAATAGGAGTATGATTATAATGCATTATAATATTTAGTATATGTAATTTATTATGTGTAATTAGTAGATGTTAGTAAAAGATTGAAAATATTAAATATATAAGTCAATTGTTTGAAAATAATTTATGGAGAAAAGGAGAAAATTAAATTTAATTATACAATATAGATTGTACAATTTGAATAAGTTATTTAAATTAGTTAATGGAGTGAATGCTAATTATTTAAATAGTTGTTTCGTTTCACTAAAAAGTGTTAAATTTAATTATGGATTAATTCCATAATAAGTGGGATAATTTTTTATACATATTATAAATGTATAATTATTCAATTATTGGTTAATAATTGGATTACATGAATTAATTTATATGTATGCATTGGAAATATAAGGTAATATGTATATATGGGTGGAAGTAAGTAGTATGTAATATGTATGTATGAAGCATGTACGCTGAGAATTAAAAGTGCATTGCTGAGTCAAATTTCCAAGCTGGAGGTGTCTATATATTAAGACATTAAGGACACTAAGCTAGTAAAAGAAAAGAAAAGAAGATAATCACTCCCCTGCTCCTCTCTTTCGTAAAAAGCTAAGAAAGCTTAACCAAATGCCCTGCTCTCTCATTCTTCATTCGTTCCAAAAGAAAAGAAGAGAAGAAATTACTCTAAACAAATTTCTTCCTACTTCAAGTTAAAAACACAAGAATTCACAAATTCTTGTTCACGTATCCCCTAATTCTCAAGAGGTTGAAGTTGTCAACTGAAATTGAGAAAGAAATAGAGTAAAGTGCTGTCAAAAGAGAGATTGATCATCAAGCTTAGAGCAAGTATTAAAACAAAAGTTCAATTAAAATCAAGCAAGCAAAGAGGTATACATTGAATTATGTATAATTTCATTAGTTTATATGAAGTTAATATGTGAGTATGTGATTGGGTTTGTAAATTGGTAAATTACATATAAATTGGCTATGTATAAGAATTAACTTCACTGGAATTGGTATATGAAGCCTTGGGTAGTTGAATTATGGGCATGAACCCAAGGAGAAATGAAACTTTGAAAAACTTATAAAGTTAGTAAACTAACATATGATACACTAAATGCATATATCGGATTTGGTTGTAAAATTGTTTGCTATTGACTAAATTAGAGCCAAGGAGTATAGGATTGGTTATGCGGAGTAATAAGGTGGAAAATATTGGGTTAGAACGTAAGCAAATAGCTATGAAAGCTACGTTTTAAAGCGACGCACACCGCGCGCTCGCTAAAAGTCCTCTAAGGACTGTTTTTGCTAAAAAATAGGAATTTAGCGAAGCCAAGGCTTAAGTCACGTATATATACCTTATATATAACTAATTAAAGGTGTTGACTGAATCGAAAAGAAGCTAAAACGAATTTATAGTGAATGTTTTTGTAAAACATGTTAAAAACCAAAAACTAGTTTGACTGTTGGCCTTTAGGCAATTTCTGGAGTAGTTTGAGTTCCTAGAAAATTATGGAGCCTATAGTACACTGATTAAGAAATCCATAGCCACCGGAACGGACTAATCCTGACTTCGGAGTAGGGAGTTATGACATTCCAAAGTAAACGCATCAAAACTGTCCAAATCTGGAAATTAGATTCAAACTTGTCCCTTGTACGAATGTTCTAGAATTATGTGTTCGGAATTTGAAAATGATTAAAGCATAAGAGTTATAGCACTAGAAGTTAGCTTCGCGTGGACACAAGAATCACTCAAAAATGCTTTGAAACGAATTAGTTATGGCTATTCTAGCGAGAGAGGGTAAAGTTGGAAAAAAGTTAAAATCTGTGATGATTGGACATTTTCGAGGCCTGTTATGGACAGTTTATAGAACCCAAAATAGGTGGGTTGTATTTTTTAAAAATACCCTCATATACTACGAATAACATATTTAAAAATGGGAGCAATCCGTTAAGCGAGCAAGAAGTTAAAATTACTCAAAGTAGCTGTTTCGTTATGTAGTCAGCAGGCCAGCCTAGTTAGGCGTTGTGCCAGCCACACACGCACGCCGTGCCATGCTGCGCTGGGCAGTTGCCTGGGCTGTTTTGGCGCGCTGTTTTGGGATGTCTGCATTGCTTGAATTGCATAGTTTGTAATTTTTATAAATAGATGGATATGCTTTCTAAAACATATCCAAAATTCATCATATTTGAATTAATGATTAAGAAGTTAGAAAATTTGAAAGTGGGTGACATGAACATGGGGCTGAGCCGAGTAAACGGGCTGGGCATGCTGGGCTAAGCAGTCAAACTGCCATGTAGTACAACTAGCATGGGCTGTTTTGACTTCTTAATGTTGTCGCGATGGTTTTTAATGGCTTAGCTCGTCTAAATAATAGTACAGATGTATAAGATGATATAGTATTTATAATTTATATATATATAAAAATTGTAAATACATTTAATACATAAACTAAGCTACCAAAAGCGTCGTGCTGTAGGATTTTCAAGAAATTTTATTTTAATAAGAGAATTAAAGGTACTTAACTACCAACCTTTTATGCATTAAAAACTCAAATCATTTGAGTGTTACATCACCTATTCATAGCATGACCAAATCAAATTAGAAGTTGGTTATAGATTAACTAGTTAATGCTAGACGAGCCTAATGTAATGCGAAGCATACACACGGGCATATCGCTTGTGCATTCGCTTAAGTTAAAGAAAATGTACAGCATATAAACATTGAAACACCGAGGCATGTGTTAAAACGCGCAAATAGTATAATGTAAGAAATGAACTAGAAATACTATAAACCAAGAATTGGAGTCAATGATGTGACTAATTGGTATATGTATATGAATGTAATTGTGTAAGATATTTGAAGGATGATTAACATCAAGTTTAAACGAGGACGCAAGGCAAGTTTTTCAGTTTTGTTGTGTTTGTGGATTGATATTAATTATGTAAAATTATTATCGCATTGTGATATGTTCTTCATGTGTGTATTAGATTACATGTCATGTTCTATGAATTGCTCAAGTCAATATATGACTAAGATAATTGGGTTATGGAACTAAATTTGGTTGTGGTATATGTTATGCAAAAAGCTCGATAGCATATGATGTATAATGTAATTGTATATTTTGAGATGAATGATGCATTATATAAAATTATGATGTATTACATGCACAACATGAAAAGTATGGTACATGAGCGTAAATGTAAAATTGTGCGCTATGTGAAACATGATAGACTGTTAAACTTGCTGGGCCATCATGCTCAACCTTGCAAAAATAAACTTTTTGCAGGTCAATGATACAATGCGATATTATTTGCCATCTGATGATATGGAATAGAAGACGTGCAGAGGAATACCTTTTCTTTATTTAGAAATTCACGATGATGGTTCTTGAGATATGAAATTGACATGATGTAAAGTTTGAAATATTCAATTAATAAAGAATGTTTATTTTGAGATTGAAAGATAGCATTGTAGCTATTTTAATAAGTAAATCAATATAGTGATAATACTTTACGAGAAAGAATGTATATTAAGATATGAGTTTGAATATACTCATAACTACTCTGATGAGATGAATCATAATATAATAAATATGATTCTAGAATATAGATAATCGTAAAAGTTGTGATTCAGGGAAACGAAGGAAAGAAGGATATAAAAAGTTTTTAATTATCCACATTTTTAGCTATTTTAACATTGAATAAAGTTTTCAAGCTAGAACAAGATAGTATTAACGCACAAGGTCGGGAATATAGTTCGTCTCGATTTTTGGGGGCGTTATAGTTGGTATCAGAGCTGATAGCTTAAAAAACCTTAGGTTGGGAACCTAAGGCTATAACCTGAGAAAGACTATTGAAGATAGTAGAGAGATAAACTCGGACAGAGTTTTAAAAGATGAATTAACGAAATTCATCAAAAGAAGTAAACGATAAAATAGTATACAAATATTCAAAGAAGAATATTGCAGAATTTTCAGGGTACACCTTACCCAAGACATAAGAAAATATCACAACGTGTGATCTGACTAAGTTATAGAAGGACGGATAATCAATCGAATAATTGGAAAGTTTAGCTTAATGCTATAAATAGAATGTACTACGAAATAATACGAGAAAAACTCAAAAGAGTTAAAAATGATGAAATACGAATTAAAGTAAGTTCTTATTAAGCAAAAAGGAAAGCTAAGATTTATGGGATTTCAATTTAGAACTCATGTGATAGCTGAGTTGTACAAACCTTTGTATGGGCAGGGATTTTGTGCTTAGTTTAACAACCACTTAGTTTATCATATTGATAATCATTGAAATTGAAATGTTGGTAGCACGCTATCGGTATACATATGGTGAGAAGGTGATTCTTTTCTCATATATATTTGATAAAGTAGAGAATAAGATTAGGTGGGAGTTCTTGAAACTATTGCTTATGATAAGTTCGTCACTCATGATCATCTGATATGTTTTGGAGCCCCTCAACGTATGGATAGTCCCTGATTGGTTCTTGGACTATGTATTGCTGGGATGAGTTCGTAAACTCATATTTTTATGGCAAGTTCCTAAACACATAACGTATGGTAAGTTTGATGAACTATACCATGGTATAGGAATATTGTAGATTAAGAGCTAATTATTTTTAGTATATTGCACATTGATGGTGCTAGAGATGGATAAAATTATTTCATAGAGAGATAATGGAACAAGTTGAAGTTAAAAGGGAAATGGATATTCCAAATCTTCTAGCTATGCTAGACTTTGATATTTATTCACTTCGTGCTGATATCTGCACTTTAGTGTTTTCAAAAAATATATTGGGTCAGAGTACTGAACCAAAAAGCTTTAAAAGTACTATTATTCATTTGTCTATACTAATTGTTTTAGCTAGACAGAATTGATTTAAAACATCAAAATATATTTTAAAACTGTCAATGCACTATTAAATATGGTGTCGCTATGACAAATGATGGAATCATCAACGCATGGTGAAACGTTGCGATATGATCATCGAATCATCAACGCATTATTACATACTGCGGTATGAGAAAACCATAAAATGATTTTTAGTTTACATGAACTATTGCATGAAAGATGTCAAGCCAATAGTTTCGACTAGACAGAGTTAAAAATATCAAAATGTATTTTAAATAGTCATCAATGCAGCTTAATCTAGTGTTGGATATGATCTAAGGATCGTCATCCCACTATGGGATGATGTAGTATGACAAAGTCATAAAATGACGGCATCCTCAACGTACTGCTAAAACAGTGCGGTACTATGCGTCACAAACTGATTTTCAGTATTTTAGTAAATAAAGAAGTGTACAATGCCACTTGAATGGGCTAGATACAGATTAAAATATTTCATTGCCTTCATATTAAGCCTTTGCAATCTTATTGCTGAATGGATAGAACTGTCCAACTAAATTGGTTTGGTTTGGACTCCAGACTAAGAATGAACATCCTTAAATTGGGAAAACTTTTATATTGTGCCAAAAGGGCGGTGACGGAGAACGCAAATGTCGTTCCTAAACTAGTGTTGATCAACACAGAACATCCCTGAATTAGGAAATTCTGTTTGCGCTGAATAGCGGTGACGATGAATGCAAATGTCATTCCTGTAGATAACACTGATCAACATAGGGCATACAGCTGATCACCTATATGCCTGTAAGCTAGCCGGTTTGTAGATGAATTTTTGTTAAAAACCTTTTCAAAAACATGAAAAAGAAAATTTGTGGTCTTTATAACCCTTAACATGATGCAAAAAGCTCTTCCTAAGCGAATCTTTTGAATTCCTGAGTTATTCATATTGCTTCACAATTATTAATCTATTCTGAAGAAATCCTATTATTCTGGAAGTAGAATGTAGAAAGGATGATGTTCTTTAGAAGAAAGTTTGTCGTAGAATACATTATTTTTTTATTTTTTTTAGCGAATCTTTGCAGGAAAAATGTGGCCTCATGAGAATTCCAAATTTCCTGATCATGAAATTGATGGAAATAGACTCTTGAAAGATATTCCAATATTTTGAAAATTGAATGATAAGAAGGCATGAGCTTCTTAGAGAAAAAATGTGATATCCCGAATGTTTATGAGTTTAATAAATCAGGATTGTGAATACAATGATCCTTAGAAAGAAAGTGTATGGATTAAAGAAAGAATAATACTCGAAAGATAAGCGAGTTTAATGCCAATTACGAAATAAAACTTATAAGAAGTGATTAAGGAAAAGACAAGGAATGGATGATATAAAACCGCGATAAGTTGAGTGTAACGATCGCGGATCGTGGGTAGTTTTGTAACGCGAGGCTATGAATTTTATTGAATAAATTGAACTTTTATTAATATTATTCCGTGTTATGTGTGTGAATATTTTATTACTACATATGATGTGTAGGTGATAATTTTTATTGTTATTATTTTTATTGGAGATGATTAAATCATTAGAGAAATAGCACTAAAGCGCTATTTACGCTAAAGGCGTCTTTTTCGATTTTATGACTTTTCATAATTTCGCCAAAGCGTTAATGAGGGGGATTAATAATCCAAGTGTGGAATTTTATTTTAGCCCAATTGATTAATTGTTAGAAGCCCAATTGGTATTAAATTAGGAGCCCAATAGATTATTATTGGAAGCCCAAAACCCATGGACTTAGTCCATGAACCAAACCCACCATCCATGACCCAAACCCATGACCCATGAAGGGAAATGGGTAATATATTGCAGCTGGTCATTTGTAGAAGGAAGAAGAGTACGGGAGAAGGAAGAGAGTGAGAAGGAATGAAGAACGTGATGTATTTGGGGAGAAGTAATCTGCATTTGGTGAAGCAAGGAAGGAATAAAGCAATTGGGGAGAAGGGAGGGGGATTACCCGGGCATGGGGAGGAGCTAAGCTCACTCTCCCAGCCATGGGGAGCTGCCAGGTATAGCACGCTCACCTCCTCTACCAGCCATGAAGCTCTGATCACTCCCTCTATAAATACTCATGCCTTGCCATTCCACCATTCCTTTCATTTTGCTAAGTATTGCAGCTGAAAATTTAGAGAGTGTAAGAATTGAGTGAGTTCGGGTGGTTTAAGAAGCAGAAGGAGTGTGTAGCAGCTGTGATTAATTCCTTTAGCCTCCTTAGAACAAGCTCACGAGGTATGCAATATAGAGCTTAGCTCATTTCCACTTTCTTTCCAAGTTTCTAGTTTTGCTATGATTGCTTGTTGGAGTAATGTTGCTGAAATTGCTTGGTTATTCATGAACGTGTGTATATGTTGTTAGCTCTATATAAAGCTTGTTAATAATGTGTAAAAGTGTAACAATGAATGAGAATCAAACCTATGCATAAGGAATCAAGAAATTGACTGAAATGGACATTAATGGACTGTTGTTCATGTTTTGTTAATAATGAAGTTATAATCATCTTGGTTTGGTTGTGTGCGTTGGTTGTGTATTGGTTGTATATGTCCAGAAGCTATGGGAGTTGATTTCATATGTGAAGTCAATGGTAACCATGTAATGATAGGCTATGAGTTATGAACTCTAAAGCCATGCCTACCAACTATTTGGTTTAATGTCTAAGAGAATGATTTCTCTAAGGAACATGAGAATTAGAGATGATTAATTGATTAAATGATGTTATGATGCATAGCTCAGTTGTAAAAGTATGTTTTGAGTCATATAGACTTGTTGTATAATGGCTAAGAAGCAAATGGGACAGAATCAAGAGTTTGGATTTTTGGGTTCTGCAGTAGCAGAACTTGAAAGTCCCTGGATGCAGAGTGGTGCAGCTGCGCCACTCCCAAGCATAGCACCTGCGCAGCTGCGCTGGGTTGCAGAGCTGGAAGTCCCTGATGCAGAGTGGCGCAGCTGCGCCACTCCCAAGTACAAGACCTGCGCAGCTGCGCTGGTCTGCAGAGGTGAACTATTCTGCTGCTTTGTGTTATTGATGCGATGCATGTTTACATAGACCCAACATGTTATAAATACCCCAAGACATATGTATGATATATTAGTGTAATAGTTGAATGAACTCAAGCATGAAATGACTAAGTCACGTGAGATTTGGTTAAATGAAATGAATAGCATGATTGCATTTTTCGTTTGTGTAGTCGTAGTGGCAATCAATGTTCGTAATGATTATAATGTCTTGATTAATGTAAGCCAATATTTGGTGTCTATTGTGAGACTAATTGGTATGTGAATATATGTTTAAATGCGTAGGACATATTTGAAGGACGATTAACGTCAAGTAGTAGCAAGCGCTGAAGGCAAGTTTCCTAAACCCTTGTCTAACCTTTGTGTTGGGCAAGTTCTCTAGCTTCATTCATTTTCAGTATTGAATGCAAGTTTCGTATCTTATACAAGAGACGTATACTGTGCAAGTTTATTTGATTCATTTGATTATATTCTCTTGACTCTCATGCGATGTTTGAAGTTTCGATTTACGCAATACATATATGGTTGTGTGAATTCCTTACTTATGTAAATTTTTCAGTATTTGCACAAGTATTCGAGCTATGTTATGACATAAATTATTGAAGCTTTCAAGTTCACATATATATGAACTGTTATAGAGTACGTCGATGCCATTTGTTTCGGCTAGACAGATATTGAGATATTTTATTGATTTGATAATAAATCCTTGAAATGTTATTGATGATTAAGTAGAGCTATCCAACCGAATTGTTTTGGTTAGGATTCCGAGACATGAATGAGATGAACAACCCTAATATTAGGGGCAGTTTTTAGTCAGTTATTCTGACAAGGCATCGAGCGCCTAAACAAACGCATATAGTCGTTTCCAGCTAGAGTGTTGATCAACATAGAGTACAATAGGCTGATCACCTAGAAGTGCTCGTAAGTAAGACGGTTTGCAGTTATAATGTTGTGTACCTTTTCAAGAAAGCAAAAGAAAGTTCAAGGTCTTATGACCACTCAATGTCGTTTCAAAAATATATTTTTAAAACGAAAGCAAAGTATTATTCTTGTTTATTCAGAATATTTCACAACTATTGTTCAGTTGTCGAAGAGAAATGATATGATTGATGATATTGTTGTTATTCAACTGTTATACTTGCTGGGCAATTGAATGCTCATTCTTGCTTTATATTAAACATTGCAGCTAAGTCCGAGCGGGCTGAAGGTTCCGGTAAGGACAAGGGAATGGACAAGATGAACGTCTAGATGGCGTCATAGTTTATTTGTATTAGAAATGTTGTAATACTAAGACTTATTATGTATTTGGAATGATGTTATGGTAATAGAACCTGGGATTGAGAGTAAGACGTGTTGTAATAATATAGTAATTACATTCATGTCTATTATGTTATATGGAATGGGATGTACCGTGTAGCACCGGATTCGAGTTTGAGATACCCAGATTTGGGGGCGTCACATTGAGGTTATTCAACGATAAAGCTACGAGGTAAAATAGACTTAAACCGAGTAGGAAAGGTTGAAGTTGTGATCCCAGGGACAAAATCCTTATAAGGGGGGAAGAATGTAATGACCCAGATTTTCAAAAAATAATAAAAATAAGAATTTAATAAATAAAATTCTTATTTGGTGATATGCTATGTAATATGTGATGCACATGTGAATATATGCTATACAATATGTGATTTTTGTGAATAATAAATATATTATTATCATATATTTATTATTTCATGAAAATAAATTATAGAATCAATTTATTAAGAAGAAATGAGATGAGCATAGTTTATGATGAAGGAAATTATTAAAATAATTTATAATATTAAATTATTTTAATATAGTAAATTGGTGGTATTAAATATATTTAATAGACTCAATTTTATTGGGTGAAATGTATGCATGTTATGCAATATAGTGAATATATTATTATATTTGCTATAGTTAAATAAATTGTGAGAAAACAATTTATAGAAAGAAAAGAAAATAATTGAATATATTATTATATATTTGAAATAAATTGTGGGAATCAAGTTATTTAAAGAGACAGATAGCTTTAAAGATACAAAACTTTTGTATCTATTAATGAGCAAATTAAAATAATTTATAGTATTAAATTATTTTAATAGGAGTATGATTATAATGCATTATAATATTTACTATATGTAATTTATTATGTGTAATTAGTAGATGTTAGTAAAAGATTGAAAATATTAAGTATATAACTCAATTGTTTGAAAACAATTTATGGAGAAAAGGAGGAAATTAAATTTAATTATACAATATAGATTGTATAATTTGAATAAGTTATTTAAATTAGTTAATGGAGTGAATGCTAATTATTTAAATAGTTGTTTCGTTACACTAAAAAGTGTTAAATTTAATTATGGATTAATTCCATAATTAGTGGGATAATTTTTTTATACATATTATAAATGTATAATTATTCAATTATTGGTTAATAATTGGATTACATGAATTAATTTATATGTATGCATTGGAAATATAAGGTAATATGTATATATGGGTGGAAGTAAGTAGTATGTAATATGTATATATGAGGCATGTATGCTGAGAATTAAAAGTGCATTGCTGAGTAAAATTTGCAAGCTGGAGGTTTCTATATATTAAGACATTAAGGACACTAAGCTAGTAAAAGAAAAGAAAAGAAGATAATCACTCCCCTGCTCCTCTCTTTCGTAAAAAGCTAAGAAAGCTTAACCAAATGCCCTGCTCTCTCATTCTTCATTCGTTCCAAAAGAAAAGAAGAGAAGAAATTACTCTAAACAAATTTCTTCCTACTTCAAGTTAAAAACACAAGAATTTACAAATTCTTGTTCACGTATCCCCTAATTCTCAAGAAGGTGAAGCTGTCAACTGAAATTGAGAAAGAATTAGAGTAAGGTGCTGTCAAAAGAGAGATTGATCATCAAGCCTAGAGCAAGTATTAAAACAAAAGTTCAATTAAAATCAAGCAAGCAAAGAGGTATACATTGAATTATGTATAATTTCATTAGTTTATATGAAGTTAATATGTGAGTATGTGATTGGGTTTGTAAATTGCTAAATTACATATAAATTGGCTATGTATAAGAATTAACTTGACTGGAATTGGTATATGAAGCCTTGGGTAGTTGAATTATTGGCATGAACCCAAGGAGAAATGAAACTTTGAAAAACTTGTAAAGTTAGTAAACTAACATGTGATACACTAAATGCATATATCGGATTTGGTTGTAGAATTGTTTGCTATTGACTGAATTAGAGCCAAGGAATATAGGATTGGTTGTGCGGAGTAATAAGGTGGAAAATATTGGGTTAGAGCGTAAGCAAATAGCTATGAAAGCTACGTTTTAAAGCGACGCACACCACGCGCTCGCTAAAAGGCATGTTATGGACGGTTTATAGAACCCAAAATAGGTGGGTTGTATTTTTTAAAAATACCCTCATATACTACGAATAACATATTTAAAAATGGGAGCAATCCGTTAAGCGAGCAAGATGTTAAAATTACTCAAAGTAGCTGTTTCGTTATGTAGTCAGTAGGCCAGCCCTGGGCAGTTGCCTGGGCTGTTTTTGGCGCGCTATTTTGGGATGTCTGGATTGCTTGAATTGCATAGTTTGTAATTTTTATAAATAGCAGGATATGCTTCCTAAAACATATCCAAAATTCATCATATTTGAATTAATGATTAAGAAGTTAGAAAATTTGAAAGTGGGTGACATGAACATGGGGCTGAGCCAAGTAAACGGGCTGGGCTAAGCAGTCAAACTGTCATGCAGTGCAGCTAACATGGACTGTTTTGACTTCTTAATGTTGCCGCGATGGTTTTTAATGGCTTAGCTCGTCTGAATAATAGTACAGATGTATAAGATGATATAGTATTTATAATTTATATATATATAAATTGTAAATACATTTAATACATAAACTAAGCTACCAAAAGCGTCGTGCTGCAGGATTTTCAAGAAATTTTATTTTAATAAGAGAATTAACGGTACTTAACTACCAACCTTTTATGCATTAAAAACTCAAATCATTTGAGTGTTACATCACCTATTCATAGCATGACCAAATCAAATTGGAAGTTGGTTATAGATTAAGTACTTAATGCAAGACGAGCCTAATGTAATGCGAAGCATACACAAGGGCATATCGCTTGTGCATTCGCTTAAGTTAAAGAAAATGCACAACATATAAACATTGAAACACCGAGGCATGTGTTAAAACGCGCAAATAGTATAATGTAAGAAATGAACTAGAAATACTATAAACCAAGAATTGGCGTCAATGATGTGACTAATTGGTATATGTATATGAATGTAATTATGTAGGATAATTGAAGGATGATTAACGTCAAGTTTAAACGAGGACGCAAGGCAATTTTTTCGATTCTGTTGTGTTTGTGGATTGATATTAATTATGTGAAATTATTATCGCATTGTGATACGTTCTTCATGTGTGTATTAGATTACATGTCATGTTCTATGAATTGCTCAAGTTAATATATGACTAAGATAATTGGATTATGGAACTCAATTCGGTTGTCGTATATGTTATGTGAAAAGCTCGATAGCATATGTTGTATAATGTATCTGTATTTTGAGATGAATGATGCATTATATAAAATTATGATGTATTACATGCATAACATGAAAAAGTATGATACATGAGCGTAAATGTAAAATTGTGCGCTATGTGAAACATGATAGACTGTTAGACTTGTTGGGCCGTCGTGCTCAACCTTGCAAAAATAAACTTTTTGCAGGTCAATGATACAATGCGATATTATTTGCCATTTGATGATATGGAATAGAAGACGTGCACAGGAATACCTTTTCTTTATTTAGAAATTCACGATGATGGTTCTTGAGATATGAAATTGACATGATGTAAAGTTTGAAATATTCAATTAATAAACAATGTTTATTTTGGGATTGAAAGATAGCATTTTAACTATTTTGATAAGTAAATCAATATAGTGATAATACTATACGAGAAAGAATGTATATTAAGAAATGAGTTTGAATATACTCATAACTACTCTGATGAGATGAATCATAATATAATAAATATGATTCTGGAATATAGATAATCGTAAAGGTTGCGATTCAGGGAAATGAAAGAAAGAAAGATATAAAAAGTTTTTAATTATCCGCATTTTTAGATATTTTAACATTGAATAAAGTTTTAAAGCTAGAACAAGATAGTATTAACGCACAAGGTCGGGAATATAGTTCGTTCCGATTTTTTGGGGGCATTACAGATATAATCATGTTGATTTTAAAACTAATAATAATATTAGAATGATTAATAATAAATTAAGGTATAAACCACTTTATTGTTCACCATTTGTTACTTGTAAAAAATGTGGTTTTAAAGGTCATTTTGAATCTAATTGAAATAAAATTAATATAAAATAAATTTGGGTAAAGAAATGTGATTTATATGCTACTAACCCAAAAAGACTCAAGAAAATTTGGGTACCAAAAAGGTAGAGACTATTTATTTGTTTTATAGATGTCTCAAGGCCAAAAAATGAGATGGAGAGTACTTACTTAGAGAGAGTAAGTTACCTTGAAATTATTTGGGAGAATCTTTTTTATTGTGCTTAATGTTCCATATTTAATACAAATGACGATCTTGATGAGGAATCAGTGCATATTATATTTGATGAGTTTAAAAGTGATCTGTCAAAAGAAGGAAATGAGAATTCTACAGGGAAAGACGATCTGATTCGTGGAAATCAAACAGCTCAATCTAGACAGCCTTACCCGTCTACATTAGAAGTAAAAGCAAATAAACTTGAAAAACAGACAGATGAAATCGGACACCTTGACTCGTCTGTTTTAGAAGAAAACTCAGATATGCAGACAGGCTGACCCATTTGCATCAAAAGAAAAATCAGACGATCATTCAGAAGCAGAAACTGACATACCATAACATGATCTAGAGGAACAAATGACTGAAGTTAGGTTTCCAAGAACATCAGGAATAGTGAAATCATCCTCCTAGTCTAAGCATTAAAGTCCTCAACATTTGGATGACCGAAATAAAAGTTTTTGAAGAGATTTGGTTATGCACTACAAAGTCCAAAGTTACACCAAGGAATACATTTATCAAGTTTACCACTAAAAAATATTGATATATAAGTAACAATACATAAAGGTATGATCACTTTGTTTACCTGCTATATATGGTATTGGTATTAGGTCGTACTAGTACTTTCTCTCTTTATCTTTGCACTAAATTTATTTTTGATGACAAAGGGAAAGAGATAATAACTAAATATGCTAAATTGATATGATTATCTATGTTTACCATGTTAACAATTGTTAAATTGATATTTTATATGAATGAAATATGCTTTGAGCCCGATAGCTGATTCTTTTTGATAATGATAAAGGGGAAGATATATTAATATTTGGGGGAGAGATATGATGTTTGGGTATATTTGTATTGGTTTGAATTGGTACTATATTGTGTTGGAATATGCAAATAATGGTAATTTAGAATTTGTTTGGTTTATCGTTCCTTAATATGCATAATCTTAGGGGGAGCCATATATTTAGGGGGAGTTATTTATTGTCATCATCAAAAGGGGGAGAATGTTAGTTTATATATTTTTAAGTTTTAATGATGACAATATACGTGTGTTGGGTATCTTTTAAATAGACTTATTTGCATTGCATGGGATGGTATTATATGGTATATGTTATTTTTCTTGATGATCTGGGATTGAAATTATAAATGTATCCAAGTTATTTAGGATTACATGGAAACTCTGTTGGCCCACAGGTTTCACAATTCATCCTAAATTAAAAGGATTATATGCAATCCAAATTTGAAAATGAGTCTAAATAAGGGAACATACCTTGATATACCCATCTGTTTAGTGATTGGTTCGAAACAAATTTTTTTTCCAAATATTCGTTGTTCCTATAATTAAGCTGTTTCGGTTAATTTGGAATCCATATCCTTGATAGTTGTTATTATATTCGTTGGGCATTATTTATTGTTGATATCTTGGGATGTTATTGCAAACAATTTTTTATAGCCCAATCTTCATCATATATATATATATATATATATATATATACACACACACACACTCTCCTGCTCGGCAAAAAGGGGTAGCACACTGGAAGATTATATCAGTCCTTATACAGAGATATTCTCATCAACAAGCTTTCAAGTTTTATTTCCAACAATATATTGTATTGTCTTTAACTCTTTATGGCTAGAAAATAAGAAGTTTATTGTAATACCTAATATTAAAGTTATGAGTTCAAGTCGTGTTTCGCTTGGCTGATTCAATAGTGGATAAGGTCTGTTCAAAGGGAGCTTTCAAGGTTGCAGAGGTGAAAAGATCTCAGTGGTGAGAAAGGTTGCAGAGGTGCAAGGGGCAGTCGTGTCCATCTTAGTGGAAAGCTACTTTGAACAGGGAAGTTTTTGTATTGTGTATTGAAAAGTTTATTTAATAAAAGGAGTCTTCAATACCAATTGGTATTAGACGTGGATTAGGCCATTAGTTAGAGGTTAAGGGTCGTACCACATAAGTATCGTTGTGTTTGTGGCCATTTGCTTATTTGTGTGATTGTTCATTCAAGTTTCCATTCTGCATTTGAACTGGTAGCATACATTTGCATAAAACTAGTTCTGTTAATTTCCCGAATTGAACTAATCCAGACACCTTGTGTCACTTGTCTACATTATATATAATCTGTGTGGTTTAAGCCTGTAATTGCAGAAATTAAAATATGACATTGTTGATGGTTTATCGCTTAGACACTTATTCATCATCTCTCTAGGTGTGCACATATACGGATTTACATATTTCAAACTATATCCTTTGTAATTTGATTGTCATAGTGAGAATTATATCTGTATACGTAATTTTGAAACAAAAATTTATACCGCTTTTTCTTCATTTGTTTGAAATAATTTGTTTCATTGTGTATTTCTTCATTTTTACTTGTTTTAATAAAACCGTTCTTTAATGTACTTATTAAACGTATTCCTAAAGTGCTTTAAAAACGATTTCTATTTATTAAACGTATTTATAAAGAATCACTAAATATTAAAATATTTCATGTTTAATTTAAAATTGTTTTTACACTATCATACCTGTTTGTCCCACTAAACAAGCTTTTAAATGATGGGGACAGGTCCAAACTAACAAAAATCATTCACTTTCCAAAATAACATGAGAAAAATCGATATCACTAAGAAAGACATCTCTACCGAATTGGCTAACATGTGATTGTATTATAATTCTGCATGCACACCTACAACGGGTTGAATAGGTGTATCTGTTTTAATTGAATAACAATGATACTTTTAAATTTTCCTGTTAAGATATAACTTGCCTGTTTAGACGTTTATGTCAAGCTGTTATTAACTATCGAAGTTTTTCAGACAAGTAGGATCTGTCTGCTTAAGTGTATATATGAACCTGTTATGCAGAACCTTCTTTATACTACTTTGATTTTAACTAAGCAGTGTATAAACAATGTTATAATGCAAAGTTAAGCAAACCACACAAGATAATCAGCAAACCATAAACACTAAGATTTTTATGTGGTTCGACCCCTACCCTCTAATCTAGTGGCCTAATCCACATCTAATACCAACTGATATTGGAGACTCCTTTATTTATATAATATTAAATTAATTACAAAAACTCCTTGTACAAATAGCTCTGAATATGTTGGACACAAGTGCCCTCTTTGCACCATTGCAACTTCTTGCACCACTGCAACTGCTTGCACCACTGCAACTGCTTGCACCATTGTAACTTTAGAGCTTCGTTTGTACAGACCTATCCACTACTGGATCAATTGCAAACCAATCTATGCTTCTATACAAATTTTAACAAGAACGAATATGATTACAAGATATATTTATGAATTTCCAGCAATAAGAGATTAAAAACAAGGCAAGAACAATTTGCTAGAAACTTTTCTTTGAAAGCACCGTATTTTTCTCAATTCGTTGTTTTGAAACTTTGCCAAAAAGGATATATATAGAGATAAAACCCAACGACAAAGAGAACCCAATTACTTAATTTTAGCAATCCCGATGAAAGATAGAACCAAACTAATAAGGAATGGATTTGAATTTGAAAACTAATATGCTTGAATTAAGGGATAAGATCTTAGCAAAATCAGTTTTATGGGAAAGATCTTCATTTTGATATAACTTTGGAAATCATGACCAAATAATATCTTAATTGATTTAGTTTCCAAAATAATATAACTTCTCAAAAAATTCAAATTTTAAGCTCATGAAACCTTTTCAAAAGATATTTCCAGTAAAATAAAATTGCCTTGTAATTAATAACTTAAGCTAGAAATTCTTACATGGTTTTCCTAGGTGACTTCCTAGAGACCTAATCTAGTAGTGTCTCTATGGACTTTTTCCACGATGGGCCTCTTGAAATTTCGAACTTATTTAGCAGCGATTATGATCAGCCCAAGGCCAAACCTGAAAAACATAAGACATCTCTAAACAAAATATGTTGTCATCATTAAAACCAAAACATATAAATTAACATTCTCCCCTTTTTGATGATGACAATATATTACTCCCCATAAATATATGGCTCCCCTTAAAATCATGCATTTAATCATTCAGCACAAGATGATTTATTTAGCACCTCATGAATTTTAGCATATACATATCAATTTAGTTTTCTCTCTCTCTCCCTTTGTCATCAATCAAAAAAATAAATAAAACCATGCATATTAATCATTGGACAAAAGCATTTAGTTATCTCTCTCCCCCTTTGTGAACAACAAAAAAAATAATAATTCATAAGAAATTTTTAAAGCCAAAATTTAGTTATCTCTCTCCCTTTTATCATCAACAACAAATAAACACAAAGATAAAGAAAGAAAGTGGTGCAAGTTTAAAACAATATACATATAACAAGTAAACAAAATGATCATACCTTTGTATTTTATTACCAATATATCAACATTTTTTTATTACCAGTAGTAAGCTTGATAGTTGTGCTCCTTAGTGTAGCTTTGGATTTTGTATTTTCATAACCAAATCTCTTCAAAAGCTTTTCTTGTGGTCATCCCAATGTTGAGGTCTTTAATGCATAAGTTAGGAGGATGATTTTTCACTGTTCTGGTTGTTGTTGGAAGCCTACAGTCATTTGTTCCTCTAGTTCGTGCTCATGAATTAATGTCTATTATGACTTCTGAAGCAGACAGGTCAGGCTGTCTGGATACAACTAACTGTTTTACAAGTTCATCAGATTTGTCTTCTGAAGCAGACGAGTCAGGCTGTCTGGATACAGCTGGCTAATTTTTAATTTCCAGATTCTATTTTTCTACATAAACTACATTCTCTTCTTTTGAAAATCACAGTTAAGTTCATCAAAAATAATATGTGCACTGATTCCTTAACTATAGATCTTACATTAAATTTATCAAGATCGTCATGTGTAGTATAATGGAGCATTTAGCACAATAAAAAATTAAAAATAATTGATGTTAGGTACCCTTGTGTTTAGCAACTCATATGGTGTTTTTAATCAAATAGGTCTAATTAATACCCTATTCAAAACATAACATGCATTACTTACAACTTTTGCCCATATTTCTTTTAGGTAGCATACTCTCTGTTTCCTTTTTGACCTTGAGACATCTACATATCAGATAAATAGTCTATACCTTTTTGGTACCCAAATTTTTTGGGGTCATTTTTGGTTAGTAGCATATAAATCACATTTCTTTACCCAAATTTGTTTTATTTTAATTTTATTATAATAAGAATCAAAGTGATATTTAAAACCACATTTTTTGTAAGTAACAAATGGTGAACAATAAAGTGGTTTATGCATTGGTTTCCTATTAATCATTCTAACAATATTATTAGATTTATTTAAAACATAATTATATCTAATTCCTTGTTTCTCAACACTAGATCTTTGAGCCCCTAACATAACATTTAGGTTCTCTTCTCCTTGTTCAAATTAATTTAGCAAGATCATTTTTTAAAGATGTTATTTCTGTGTTTGTTACATTATCATCATGTTGTACATTTATTATTTTTCCATCATTAAAACCATCTATGCATGCATATCTCATATTCAAATTTTCTTTTAAAACTTCATTTTTATTTTTGATAAATTCATTTTCTTTTCTCTCTTCAATAAGTGACTGAACTTCATTCATTAGCTCATTTACACAATTCTTTAAATAAGCAGTTTTCTTTTTGAGCTGTTGATTTTCATTTTGTAAAGCAAGATAAATAAACATAGTTATTTTAAAAGCTTTTTCTACTTCTTGTTCTGTTTTGGATTTACTCACTGGAGTTGAGCTACCTTTTTATTCTTCATTTGTTTTTTCCTTTCGAGTAGTCTCTCGAGTTTTCTGGATAACATTTCAATTTCTTCATCGAAATCTTTGTATTAATCATTATGAATGTTCTCAGCTTGAAGTGTCAATGTCTTCTTTATTGGCGTCTCCTTTTCATCTCATCATACCTTTAAAGTTGATTTTCAAACTATTCAAACAAATATATTTACGTTTATTCACTATTTTAATTAAGTGAATTACTCTCATTATTTATGAAATTTAACTCATAACAATTCCATTGCCAACAAGGCATAATAATCAAATTATATTATTTCATAATATAATTTTCAGCTTAATTAAATTAAGGCCGAATGGCACTTATGACCCTCCAAGTTACCACCCACTTTCAATGTCGTCCTTAAAGTACATTTTTCGTCAATTGGGCCCTTAAAGTGTCATTTTTTGGCGTTTGCGTTCCTTTTACCCTATTTTACCCCACCCGACCCATTTTGACCGAAACCGACCCAGTTTGACCCGACCCAATTTCATCAACTAATTTTTTTAAAAAAATACTAAAAAGTTTTAAAATTATTTAAACAATAATTATTAGTTAAAAATTCTTTTAAAAATAATATTTTATTTTAAAATATTAAAAATTATTATTTTTAATATTTTTAAAAACTATTATTATTGTAAAATTAATTATTATTTTAAAAATAATATTTTATTCTAAAATATTAAAAATACTTATTATTTTAAATATTTTTAAAAATAATTATTATTTTCAAGAAAAAATATTAAAATCTTTTATTTTTTTCATAGAATGAGTAAACTTTCATAAAATATAGATTCAAAATATTTATTTAAAAATAATTATTTTTAATATTTTAAAATAAAATATTATTTTTAGAATAATTTTAAAATAATAATTATTTTTTATATTTAAAAATAAAATATTATTTTTAAAAAGTTTTAAAAATACTTATTATTTTCAGAAGAAAAAAAATTAAAAACTTTTATTTTTTTCAAAAATGATTAAAATTTCATAAAATATAGATTCAAAAAAATTAAAGTTTAAATTTTTTTAATTCTTAATTATTTTTATGAAAATTTACACATCTTTTAAAAAATAAATATTTCTAGTTTTGTTTTATGAAAATAAAAAAAAAATATTTACTTTTTTTGAATCTATATTTTATGAAACTTTACTCATTTGTAAAAAAATTAAAATTTTCTATTTTTTCTGAAAATAAAGTTTAATTTTTTTGTTTAATTTTTTTGAATCTATATTTTATAAAACCTTACTCATTTTTTTTAAAAAATGATAAATTTTCTAATTTTTTTTCCTGAAAAAAATAATAATTTTTAAAACCTTTTAATTTCTTTTTTTTTTAAAAAAATTGAATCAATTTTTAATATTTATCTTTTACTGTTTTTTGTATTTTACATATAAAATGAAAAAAAATCTACTTTTTTTTAAAATAAAGTTTTATTTTTTATTTAATTTTTTTGAATCTATATTTTATGAATCCATATTTTTTTCCTAAAAATTAGAATTATTTTTAAAAATATTTAAAATAATAATAATTTTTAATATTTTAAAATAAAATATTATTTTTATAATTATTTTTAATATTTTAAAATAAAATATTATTTTAGTTTTTTTAAAAAAAATAATTAGTGAAATTGGGTTGGATTGGTCAAAAATTGGTAAAAATGGGTCAGGTTTGGGTCAAATCGAGTAAAAGGAACGAGAACGCAAAAAAATGCCACTTTAAGGACCCAATTGATGAAAAATGTACTTTAGGGACGACATTGAAAGTGGGTGGCAATTTGGAGGGTCATATGTGTCATTCAGCCTTAAATTAACTAATTACCTTCAGTTAATTTCTTTTTCGTAACAATTTCATTTACTCTTTTCAATGGTTTAATTAACCATTAAACCTTATTTTCTCAATATATATAAATATATATTTCTGTTCTATATTCACACTTAATCTTTTCACACCAAATCACATATTTCAAAATATATAACATATATATATATATATTTATTCGAATCTGATACCTCTCATAATAAGAATTTTATTTATTAAATTCTTATTTAATCATTACTAAAAATATGGGTTGTCACAACAATGAACCCGTCATTCCAAGGCATGATGATAGCAGACCAAAATCGCTTATGGAGATGGACGTTAATGAATTATATATGGTGTCTTACGACTCAAAAGCTATGAATACCCTGTTGAGCGAAATAGTCTGAGCTGAAATTGATAAAGTATCGTCATGCAACACATCAAAAGAAATATGGGACACTATCTTAATTAGCCATAAAGGTAGTTCCAAAGTCAAGGAACTGGGTTAAATTGAGTATGCTAATGCAAAACTACGAGTTGTTCAAATTAGAGAAAGAGTAAATAATTAAAGAAGCCCAAGCGAGGTTCCTCACACTAATGAACTCACTCAGCATGTTAGGGAGAAAAATTGATCAAAAAGAAATCAATAGAAAGCTGTTGAGAATCATGCCAATGAGAAAACAATGTGTTACATATTAATGTAATATGTTAATGTAATACGATTGTGAATTTCACAACTAGTTAAGGTATTTATTGAATAAAATAAATATTTGATAAAAAAATTTGTGGAATAATATTCTAATCGGTGCGTCTTTTTGTTACGCTAGTGGTATGGTAATGTTCTAATTTAATAAATAATTTAATTAGAAGATTAATAATTTATTAAGTAAAGTGATTTATTAAATAAAATTATAATTATGATTGGCTTAATAGAAATTATAATTTTATCATCAAAGTTTAAATTGGATTTATTAATAATTGAGTTTAATTAAATAAAGTGTGACAAGTGTATCATATTATAAGGAAGTTATAAAAATAATTAAAAAGGGAATTTTGGGTGCTAGCCAAATATGGCCTAGTGACCCTTTGTTTTTTTAACTGATAAAGCTATTTGTTTTTTTAACGGATGGCTTTATCAGTCTTCTTTTTGTTTTACGCTTTATTCGTAAGACTAAAGATACAGAGAAGAAGAGAGAAATTGAAAGAGAAAGATAGTTCTCTGTGAAATTGAGAAGGTCCTTGTGATGATCTAAGAAGGAAGAAGAGGATAATCAAGCCCCCTAGCTTAGAAAAATCAAAGGTAAATTCAAAAGTTTCTAGTTTTTATTTTTCTAAAACTAGTTCTCTGGAATTGGTTTTGATGATAAATTAGTGGAGGAATCTGTTATATATGTTCTTGGGTATATATAATTTGTTCGATGTTGTTTATAATTGAGTTTCTAGTAATCAAATCCATGTAATCATGTTAAACAAGAAGGAATTGATTTTTGGTTCGTATATGTATATTATGGCTTATTTTGGAATCAAAATTGATGGTTATTTCATGTATAGAATCTGAAATTGACGGTGGATATTGTTAATACGTTGAAATACGAAAACAACAAAAGTTAAATGGATCAATTTGGTTCAATAACAAATTCGTGAGAGTTGAATTCGCTAAATATGTTAAATAAGAAAAATAGAGCATGAACATTGATTTTTGAGCCTCTAAGTTTATTATTTAAGTTGTTTAAGTTGTTAGAATCATTGTATACATGTTGGGTATTGATTCTACTAAGTTTATAATATCTGAGTATATCTAATTTGCTGTTAAAATGAAGAAATTGGGTGTTTTGGCTTTGGAACTGTGTTGCTCGTGAACTGGAAAAAAACAGTTTTTGAGTCGCGGCACCGCAGCGCTGGTCTCAAGGGTAAAAATGGCACCGCAACGCCGACCCTGCCCGACCCAACTTGAAACCCTGTCGAACGCCGCACAGCCGGTTCCCTAGTATAAATGCGGCGCCACAACGCCGATCCCTGTTTATGCCCAGTGAAGAATATTTTTGAAGAGGGTCCAAGGGAATGTTTAGTAAAGGAACTTAATAAACATTAAGCATGTAACATGATATCATAGCAAGCTTTAAACACTTAATCTATGTTGAGTGTGATTAAAGAAGAAGAAGAACTATAGACACATTAATTTTTTTATATTATGTCAAAGCATGAGAGAGATGTTAACTTATATAAGGCTAGTGAATGATATACATCTAATATGGTGTAATGTCAAGCTATGATGTTTTAGACAAATATTAAGCGTCAACTGAAAGAGAGGTATGAAAGATTATGACACGAAGGTTAACTTAATGACTTAACTAAATGTTAAGTGTTAAACAAAACAAAGTATGAAGGCTAATAAGATAAAGTTATTTCAGTCAACTATAATAAATTTTATTGAATGGTAGACTTATAATATGAAGTCATGACAAGTCTTAAACACTTGAATGAACTTCGAGTGTCGCCTAAAAGAAAAGTAATGAGATATGAGGGAAAGTTCACACAATCAAACTTAATTAAATATTGTGTATCGATTAAAAGGAAGGATTATGGAATGTAGAGTAGAATTACTTAAGCGATTACTAAGCGTTGTTATATGACTAATAAATGGTGTGTATGATTATATATTGTGTAGAATACGTGAGGTGCAGATAATTATAAGTTGTTTATGGTAATTGGTAATCTATGAGCCAGACAAGTCTTTCAGTTCCTATTTGTTATATGAACTTGATATTTGAGTTATTGTAATCTATACTGCAAAGAGCATTTGGATCTGCCTATGTTGTAACCTGAATTACGAAAGTCAATATATGACTGTGCTGATTGAGTAAGGAACTTGATACCTGATGTACAACATGTATTATATGTTTAGTCAGATGTTTATGATGTATACGATGAGCATGTTGTTTATGTGTTACGTGATGCATGAAAACTGTTAGATTTTGTTGAGTTGTTGAGCTCATTCTTGCAAATAACCATTTTTGCAGGTTAAGGATTCAAGGTAACGTTATGTGCTGCTTGAATGACATGATTCAGATGTAATGCATGAAGATTAGATGTTTTAGTTTAAATTAATGTTTTAGTTGAAGTTATTACTTGAACTATGTTAAGATTTTGATAAATATATTTATGTTTAGTTGCAAGGTTTGTATTGAGATGTAAACTTTTATAATAAGTTCGACAAGGCAAATCATAATATTAACATGAGTCTAAGATATTTAGATGTAAAGGGTGAAAGTTTTGGGAACGAGAACGGTTTGTAATAGAAAAGTTTTTAATTATTCCGCATTTTAATGATTATGTCATCGAATAATGATAAATTAACAGAAGTTTGATGTATTGTTAACGACTAATGTTGAGAGTTGGATTGTTAAAATTTTGGGGTCGTTACAGTTGGTATTAGAGATGATAGGTTATACACCTTAGGTAAGAGTACTTTAGGATATGGCTGTAGTGAGGAATAAATAATAAAAAGAAAAAAAAGTGAGAATAATAAGTTAAGTATAATTATGGTACAATCGTACTCTTTAATTGTTGATGTATGGTATCTGGGCTAAACGATTACTTCAGAGAGCGGAGGTTAATATGAATTAGCAACCGATCTAACTCACTGTGAAAAACAGTGTAGACGAGACGAGAAACTAGTTTGTTAGTTGTTTGTGGGAAATCACTCAGCGTACTATATTGAACATTGTTCGAGACTCGATGTGTACCAAGTATATAATTATGAATTCGTATGATGAAAAAGTGATTCTTTTCACATATATAGATGGATAGGATGAGTTAAGTCCTAGAAATGTTATAAAAAGAAGATGAGAATGACGAGAAGTAAACTCGAATAAAATATTGAGCAATATGAATGAAGTTAGAGATTCTTAAAGGAAGAATTGATATATATAAAATATGAGAATCCGGAGCTACCTGACTCCAGTAATAAACATGGTGTTAATAAATAGACGATGTTTATAAGATGAAAATGATAGAAAATATGAGAATAAACTCAAATAGAGCTTCGATGATGATAACTTTAGAGAGTTCATATGAAGCAAGTTATGATAAAATGATTAGGTTCAAAGAAGAACCTGAAGAGCTAAAAGATCAGGGAACACCTGAATTGAGCAATCAAAAGACAACACAATTAACGAATCGTAAGAAGAGTTGATGGTAGAATAAGATCACTGTGATCCATTTAAATTGTAAATGACAGATGATTCGTAATGATTGAATAGTTATAGCTTAATGCTATAAAGAGAATGTACTATGAAATAGTACGAGGTAAACTCATGATGAGTTATAACTGATGAAATATGAAAATTTCGTATTGAGCAAAGAGTAAGTTAAGAGCAAGATAGAATTAGAAAGGATTTTAACTAAGGACTCGTGTGATGGCTGAGTTGTACAAACTTTTGTATGGGCGAGGGTTTTATGCTTACACTTAGTTTATCATATTGATAATCGTTGGAATATTGTTGTCACGCTATCGATATACATATGGTGAGAAGGTGATTCTTTTCTCATATTTATACTTGATAGTTAGATTATATTAAGCTTAGATGAGAGTTCTTAAAACTTGTGACTCATAATCGTATGTATGTTTTTGAACCCCTAATCATATGGACAGTCCCTGATTGATTCTTAGACTACGTATTGTTAGGATAAATTCCTAAACTCATATTATTGTGACAAGTTTCTGAACTCGTAATGTGTGACAAGTTTGATGAACTATATTAAGGATTAAGAGAGTTGTAGAACTAAGAATTTTTGGTATAGTGAGCATGGATGGTGCTGAAGATTGATAGTGATAAGCAATAGAGAAAAGATTGGAGTTGATGGAGAAAATTGGATTGTTATGTGTTCAACTACTATGCTAGATTTTCTAAATTTATTGAATTCGTGCTGATATTTGCATTGTTATGTGTTCAAGTATATATATATATATATATATATATATATATATATTAGATAAGATTACTGAACCAATAAGTTTTTTTAAAATAGTCCTATTATTCATATGTCTATGCTAATTGTTTTAGCTAGACAAAAATGATTTGAAATTATCAAAATGTATTTTGAACGATTGAGTCATTAATGCGATTAACTTGGTGTTGGATGTGATCATAGGATCGTCAGCCCACTATGGTATGATGTAGTATGACAAAGTCATAAAATGACGGAATCCTCAACGTACTATAGACGGTACTGTATCATAACGTTATAAAAAAAATTTTGGTTTTCTTTTAAAACTATGAAAAAGATATGCCAATTGAGTTGGTTAAGAATATTTCGATTGATGTCCGAATGATTGCTAAAAGTCTAAGCTATTTGATTCAGCTAGACAAATGATGAAAGATGTTTCTGAAATTCAAGCGTTCTTGGAATAATTATGCCAAACCAGATTGTTCTGGTGCGGAAGTTGAAATAAGTTTTAGGTGAACCAACCCTATAATGGGGGATATGTTATCGCATGAATAATTCTGAACTACGCTAATGCGTTAATACGTTGTGCACGATGTAGAGTACAAAAGGCTGATCACCTGGCGTACGATGTATTTGTCCATAGTCTTATGACTGTTAAAGGTTACAGTTGAAGTATCTGTTAACCTAGGACAAGGTTCAAGTCTTTACGACTCCTCAGCAAAATATTGAAAGTTCTTGAGTTATTCATATGGCTTCCCAATTATTGATCAATTGTGGAAAAGTCTTGTTATTTTGAAAGGTTAATGTGGTAAGGAGGATATTCTTTAGAAAGAAGTAAGTTGTAGAATGCGGCAAGTCGTGATGAGTAAATTGAGCAAGTAAGAAATGAAATTCTGAAAAGAGAATGTATGAAGAATATAATAATCTGAGAAAGATCCTTAGAGAATAAATTTGATCATGGAACCTAATAAATGAATAAAGATTAATATAAAGTTTATTTTGATATATCAGAAGAACGAAGATTAGTAAGTTAAAATTTCGAGGACGAAATTTTTAGAAGAAGGGGTGAATCTAATATCCCGAGTGTTTATCAAATGAGCCTATGACGAAAACCCTTAGAAAAAGGTAATGAATAGGTTAAAGAATACGTAATACTCGAAATAGTATCGAGTTCAAATAGAGATTACGAAGTAGAATCTACGAGAATTTATTGAGAAGATGGGTGGTGGAGAATTTATTAAGAAGAAAGGGTGAATGTAATATCCCGACTGTTTATGAAATGAGCCTCTGACGAAAACCCTTAGAAAAAAGTAATGAGTAGGTTAAAGAATACGTAATACTCGAAATAGTATCGAGTTCAAATAGAGATTATGTGGCGCCCCCAAATCCGGGTCCCTTGAACCTCGGATCTGGTACTTCACGATACATCATCTTCATACCAATTCTATAACTAATGCGGAAAATATAAACATAAATTGTTTATTTCAGAGTATTCTACAACATTTTACAAGGTCTACAATCTTTATCTTGGTAACGTACATAAGGTTTATACAAGTAACTTACATCCAAATAATTTAATAGTTAACGTGCATATCAATCTAATCTTGTCCTTTGCATTTGCCTCTGTCTTTTCTCGAACATTCGTATTAATCTGAAATTTGTTATCATGATATAGCAAGGGTGAGCAACTACTTGGCTCAACAAGTTTAAATACAAAGAAGATATATCATGATTGAAGAAAGAATAAGCTTTAGAATT
This sequence comes from Aralia elata, assembly GCA_034770075.1. Taxonomy (NCBI): domain Eukaryota; kingdom Viridiplantae; phylum Streptophyta; class Magnoliopsida; order Apiales; family Araliaceae; genus Aralia; species Aralia elata. The sequence continues at coordinate 23,627,368 of CM068386.1, forward strand.
TCTTAACAATATATATAATAATTATGAAAGAGCATGAATCAAAACTTCAATGATTAAATGATTGACTTCAATAATACAGGGTGTCAATAATGACCATGGACCAATTTAACTGAACCTTAAGGTAATGAAGGTGATCAACCTTTCATACCTGATGAACATATGCAACATGCACTAAGTGCGAATCAATAATCATAGATGTGGAATAATCAACAATAATTATCCACTAACATGCTTGAAAGATAATAACTCGAGTTTGAGTTAAGGAACTTGCACAGAATAAATATTTGAGTAAGTTTAGGAAACTTGCCTTGATTGGAGATTACCGTTAAAATTTAACTTAACTTCTCTCCACAAATCCTACACAATTGTATTTACATGCACACACATTTAGATAATTAAATATGTCGCAAAACATGCATTTATATTCTCTATTAATAAATATTAGTTAATAAAAATTAATATTATTTATACTTCATTCAAAACCAATCTTGGTTCCTTTAGAAACTTTATTAATAAATAATAAGGGTCTCACACATTTTAAGATGTAAATATTTTACATCTTGAAGCTTAAACCATTTATATTCCATTTCAGAAATATCTTTTAACTTTGCTCGCAAATTCGGAGTTTAAAGAGCTAATACATGGCTTTTATAGTAAAATACAATTTACTATATTATTACTTTAATTTAAATAATTGCTATATTAGCTTATCCTAGCTTATTTTATAATTCACGATGTTCGGGTTTTATATCTTGACATAATGTACTTAACTATATACACCCTAGTATATTTCTCTTTTAGCTTCGTTTATAGATTAGACTTTAATTCTAAAGTCTCGTGATGCTCATGTCTCATAACTTAAGCCGTCTTAAATCATTCTTTAATTAGAATCTATTACGCTTGCCTTATTTTCGCCTAATGACATTTTTCCAAATTCTGAACAGATCAGGCCCAGAAATGCGTGGAAGGGAATTGTTCGCACTGTTTGGACAGTTTTGATTTTGTTACTTTAAAATGACATAACTCTTTGCTCCGAAGTCGGAATTGGTCCGTTCCAGAGTCTATGGAAAGCTTATTCAGCGTACTACAACATACCAAAAGTCCAAAATTTTTAGAGTACTACTATAGCAAATCTCGAAATTTCCTTTCTGGGACAGCAGCCTTATTATTATTATTTTTTAGCATCTAAGAGTTGTTTTAGAACAAATCCCATAACTTTCTCATCTCTCAACATTTTTGAGTCAAACAAAAGGGTTTTTGGTCAATACTTATATATCTAGCACACCCAACAACAATATTACAAATATCAAACTTGGATCTCCAAAATAAATTACATGGATCATTAACTATTAACTAAACATTTTCCGAAAAACTAAGAAAACTCATTAGCTTTCTTTTTCCTCAAAATTTTTCAACATAATATCACATATATTAACATATTACACCATATAATCTAAGATTCAACCTTTTCATAAGGTTTTATCCAACAAGATCATAAAATTTATAGATCTAATATATGAGTAATAAAACTACATAAAGCTTTTAACTAACACTTATATTTTTCCTTTTTACCTTCCTTTGTTGGCTTTCTTTCTTCTTCCTTGCACTTCATCTTCTATCTCCATGGCTACCATTTCTCTCTCTTTCATCTTTCTTCCTCCTTGACCGTGAGCTTCTTTCTTTCTTTGTCTCTCTCTCTCTTCTATTTCTTTTAGTTTCTCTCTCTTATCTCTAACTTCTCTCTCTTTTCTTTTTATCCTTATCTCTTATCTTCTCACTCAATCTAAAAAAAATCTCCCATATCTTAAGCTAGGGATTTTTCTTTCATAGGCTAGGTGAGTTGGTGTCATAGCCTTGCAAGGTGGAAGGGAAATATTAATTGAACCATGTGCTCTATTTCCTCTCCCTTAACCGACTACTCCTTCATTTTCTAACCCTTTTTTTTAATTTATTTGCTTCTTACATAACATAATACTTTCATTGGATAATTTAAAATCACCCAATAATTAGTAACTAAATTTTAACTCTTAAGTTACCAATTCATCCTCTTTAAAATGTTTTACCCATATGGAAAAATATAATTTATATAACCCATCTTTGATATATAAATTATATAGAACATAACATATCATACATGAATTACATATTTAGAAAATAAATATGCTAGCCATAATCTTCTTATGCAAATCCAATTATCTTCATACCCAAGATATTATAATAAATATAATATCCTTACCTCATTATCGTAAATTCAATTAAAAATTTATTGACTTTCTTAATATATTAAATAAATATATTCCTTTATTCCTTAAAATAATTAATATAAGAATTTATTCCAATATCCTTGGGTAAAGTATATATAAATATTATATATACCTTAAACCACCCCATACAAATCCTTATACAAGTTGTTCATAACAATTTCATTTGCTCGCGTAATAAATATATGCATTTCATTTTATTTTCCATATAAATGGAAATATATTCAATAAATAAGATATTATAATTAAAATAAATATTCTCTCTTTATTAAAATAATTCAATGCTAGAATTTATTTTAATATCCTTTAATTAAAGTATACAATATTTTTGTATACTTAAACTAATTATTTTCTTTTCCCTTCTATAAATTGTTTTCAACAATTTAACTGTAGTAAATATAATAATATATTCACTACATTAAAATTATGCTTACTTTACACTCAATCATATAATATATGATTTCTTCAATAAAATGACAGTTATACCTTAAGTATATTTAATGCCACCAATAACTTTATATAATAAGTTATTTTAATTTTACTCATCTTATTTTCTTTTATAAATTGTTTCTACCGTTCACGTATATATAATAAATATATATTATATTCCAAAATCTCATATTGCATAGCTAATATTCACTTATGCAATAAAATTTCACATAACATAGCTAAATCTTGATTTTCATATATTTGGCTTGAATATGATTTGGTGCATTCATCAATTCGGTTTGCTGAATTTATCCATTAGTAATCTTATTCTTCAACCTTTCTATCGTTGACATTCTCTTTACATTCTTTCAAATATCAAACCATATAGGTTTTTCTAAAAAGTTTTAATCATTCATCTGCTTCGAATCCAGGTTTTATTCCTTAAACCTTTATTTAATCATTCAAGATTATTTATAAATCTCTTAAATTTTCGGGTTGTCACAGATTACGAAGTAGAATCTATGAGAATTTATTGAGAATATGGGTGGTGGAGAAATTATAAAATCTATATTAAGGTAATGCGTTGAAGTTATTCTACAATAAAACTTTTGAAGGAGGTTCAATGGAAACCGAGTAAGGGAGGTTTCGGTGATTCCGAGGACGGAATCCTTATAAAAGAGGAAGCATGTGACAACCCGTATTTTCAGTAATTATTAAATAAGAATTTAATAAATAAAATTCTTATTATGAGAGGTGTCAGATTCGAATATATATATATATATATATATATATATATGTTATATATTTTGAAATATGTGATTTGGTGTGAAAAGATTAAGTGTGAATATCGAAGAGAAATATATATTTATATATATTGAGAAAATGAGGTTTCATGGTTAATTAAACGATTGAAAAGAGTAAATGAAATTGTTACGAAAAGGAAATTAACTGAAAGTAATTAGTTAATTTAATTAAGCTGAAAATTATATTATGAAATAATATAATTTGATTATTATGCCTTGTTGGCAATGGAATTGTTATGAGTTAAATTTCATAAATAATGACAGTAATTCACTTAATTAAAATAGTGAATAAACGTAAATATATTTGTTTTAATAAAATGAGAAAGAAATGTGTTACATATAAATGTAATATGTTAATGTAATACGATTGTGAATTTCGTAAATAGTTAAGGTATTTATTGAATAAAATAAATATTTGATGAAAATTATTGTGGAATAATATTCTAATCGGGGCGTATTTTTGTTACGCTAGTGGTATGGTAATGTTCTAATTTAATTGAATAATTAAATTAATAGATTAATGATTTATTAAGTAAAGTGATTTATTAAATAAAATTATAATTATGATTGGCTTAATAGAAATTATAATTTTATTATCAAGGTTTAAATTGGATTTATTAATAATTGAGTTTAATTAAATAAAGTGTGACAAGTGGATCATATTATAAGCAAGTTATAAAATTAATTAAAAAGGGAATTTTGGGTGCTAGCCAAACATGGCCTAGTGACCTTTTTTTTAACTGATAAGGCTATTTGTTTTTTTTAACGGATGGCTTTATCAGTCTTGTTTTTCTTTTACGCTTTATTCCTAAGACTAAAGATACAGAGAAGAAGGGGGGAAGAGAGAAATTGAGAGAGAAAGATAGTTCTCAGTGAAATTGAGAAGGTCCTTGTGAGGATCTAAGAAGGAAGGAGGATAATCAAGCCCCCTAATTGTGTAACTAAGTTTAGAAGAATCAAAGTTAAATTCTAAAGTTTCTAATTCTTATTTTTCTAAAACTAGTTCTCTGTAATTGGTTTTGATGATAAATTAGTGGAGGAATCTTTTATATATGTTCTTGGGCATATATAATTTATTCTATGTTGTTTATAATTGAGTCTCTAGTAATCAAATCCATGTAATCATGTTAAACAAGAAGGAATTAAGTTTTGGTTGGTATATGTATATTATGGCTTATTTTGGAGTCAAAATTGATGGTTAATTCATGTATAGAATCTAAAATTGACGGTGGATATTGTTAATACGTTGAAATACGAAAACAACAAAAGGTAAAGGGATCAATTTGGTTCAATAACAAATTCGTGAGAGTTGAATTCGCTAAATATGTTAAATACGAAAAATAGAGCATGAACATTGATTTTTGAGCCTCTAAGTTTATTATTTAAGTTGTTTAAGTTGTTAGAATCAGTGTATACATGTTGGGTATTGGTTCTACAAAGTTTATAATATCTAAGTATGTCTAATTTACTGTTAAAATGAAGAAATTGGGTGTTTTGGCTTTGGAACTGTGCTGCTCGCGAACTGGAAAAAATAATTTCTGAGTTGTGACGCCACAACACCGGTCTCAAGGGTAAAAATTAATGGCGCCAACCCTACCCGACCCAACTTGAAACCCTGTCCAGCGCCGCAACGTCGGCTCCTTAGTATAAATGCGACGCCGCAACGCCGATCCCTATTTATGCCTAGTGAAGAATATTTTTGAAGAGGGTCCAAGGGAATGTTTAGTAAAGGAACTTAATAAACATTAAGCATGTAACATGATATCATAGCAAGCGTTAAACACTTAATCTATGTTGAGTGTGATTAAAGAAGAAGAAGAACTATAGACACGTTAATTATTTATATTATGTCAAAGCATGAGAGGGATGTTAACTTATATAAGGCTAATGAAAGATATACATCTAATATGATGTAATGTCAAGCTATGATGTTTTAGACGAATATTATTGCGTCGATTGAAAGAGAGGTATGAAAGATTGTGAGACAAAGGTTAACTTAATGACTTAACTAAATGTTAAGTGTTAAACAAAGCAAAGTATGAAGGCTAATAAGATAAATTTGTTTCAGTCAACTATAATAAATTTTATTGAAGGTTAGACTTATAATATGAAGTCATGACAAGTCTTAAACACTTGAATGAACTTCGAGTGTCACCTAAGAAGAAAAGTAATGAGATATAAGGGGAAGTTCACACAATCAAACTTAATTAAATATTGTGTATCGATTAAAAGGAAGGATTATGGAATGTAGAGTAGAATTACTTAAGCCATTACAAAGCGTTGCTATGTGACTAATAAATGATGTGCATAATTATATATTGTGTAAGATACGTGATGTGACGCCCCCAAATTCGGGTACCTCAAACCCGAATCCGGTGCTACACGGTACATATCATTCCATACAACATAATAGACATGAATGTAATTACTATATTATTACAACACGTCTTACTCTCAATCCCAGGTTCTATTACCATAACATCATTACAAACACATAATAAGTCTTAATATTACAACACTACTAATACAAATAAACTATGACGCCATCTAGACGTTCATCTTGCCCTTTCCCTTGTCCTTACCGGAACCTTCGGCCCGCTCGGACTTAGCTGCAATGTTTACTATAAAGCAAGAATGAGCATTGAATTGCCCAGCAAGTATAACAGTTGAATAACAACAATATCATCAATCATATCATTTTTTTCGACAACTGAACAATAGTTGTGAAATATTCTGAATAAACAAGAATAATACTTTGCTTTCGTTTTAAAAATATATTTTTGAAACGACGTTGAGTGGTCATAAGACCTTGAACTTTCTTTTGCTTTCTTGAAAAGGTACACAGCATTATAACTGCAAACCATCTTACTTACGAGCACTTCTAGGTGATTAGCCTATTGTACTCTATGTTGATCAACACTCTAGCTGGAAACGACTATATGCGTTTGTTTAGGCGCTCGATGCCTTGTCAGAATAACTGACTAAAAACTGCCCCTAATATTAGGGTTGTTCATCTCATTCATGTCTCGGAATCCTAACCAAAACAATTCGGTTGGATAGCTCTACTTAATCATCAATAACATTTCAAGGATTTATTATCAAATCAATAAAACATTTCAATATCTGTCTAGCCGAAACAAATGGCATCGACGTTCTCTATAACAGTTCATATATATGTGAACTTGAAAGCTTCAACAATTTATGTCATAACATAGCTCGAATACTTGTACAAATACTAAAAGATTTACATAAGTAAGGAATTCACACAACCATATATGTATTGCGTAAATCGGAACTTCAAACATCGCATGAGAGTCAAGAGAATATAATCAAATGAATCAAATACACTTGCACAATATACGTCTCTTGTATAGGATACGAAACTTGCATTCAATATTGAAAATGAATGAAGCTAGAGAACTTGCCCAACACAAAGGTTAGACAAGGGTTTAAGAAACTTGCCTTAAGCGCTTGCTACTAGTTGACATTAATCGTCCTTCAAATATGTCCTACGCATTTAAACATATATTCACATACCAATTAGTCTCACAATAATCACCAAACATTGGCTTACATTAATCAAGACATTATAATCATTACGAACATTGATTGCCCCCTGAAAGCCAAACGAAAAATGTAACTATGCTATTCATTTCATTTAAGCAAATCTCACGTGACTTAGTCATTTCATGCTTGGGGTCATTCAACTATTACACTAACATATCATACATATGTCTTGGGGTATTTATAACATGTTGGGACTATGTAAACATGCATCGCATCAATAACACAAAGCAGCAGAACAGTTCACCTCTGCAGACCGGCACAGCTGCGCAGGTCTTACACTTGAGAGTGGCGCAGCTGCGCCACTCGGCATCCAGGACTTTCAGCTCTGTAACCCAGCGCAGCTGCGCAGGTGCTATGCTTGGGAGTGGCGCAACTGCGCCACTCTGCATCCAGGGACTTTCAAGTTCTTCTACTGCAGAACCCACAAATCCAAACTCTTGATTCCGTCCCTTTTGCTTCTTAGCCATTATACAACAAGTCTATATGACTTAAAACATGCTTTTACAACTGAGCTAGGCATCCTAACATCATTTAATCAATTAATCACTCCTAATTCTCATGTTTCTTAGAGAAATCATTTTCTTGGACATTAAACCAAATAGTTGGTGGGCATGAGTTGAAAACTCACATTGGAGTAGAGTTTCATTATAGTCTAATCCAGATTTCCCATTGAAATCATTACGCATACCTTCTTGGCATATACCAACAATACACAACCAATGCACATAACCAAACCAAGATGATTACAACTTCATTATTAACAAAATATGAATAACAGTCCACTAATGTCCATTTCAGTCCATTTCTTGATTCCTTAAGCATATGTTTGATTCTCATTCATTGTTCCACTTTTACACATTATTAACAAGCTTTATACAGAGCTAACAACATATACACACGTCATGAACAACCAAGCAATTTTAGCAACATTACTCCAACAAGCAATCATAGCAAAACTAGAAACTTGGAAAAAATGTGGAAATGAGCTAAGCTCTATATTGCATACCTCTTGAGCTTGTTCTAAGGTGTTAATGAATCAAATAGCAACTGCTACCACACTCCTTCTTCTTCCTCAATCACCCGAACACACTCTTCTCACTCTCTAAGTATTCAGCTTCTAACTTAGCAACAAGAAAGGGATGGAAGGCTTGCAATGGCATGGGTATTTATAGAGATGAAGATTTGAGCTTCAAGGAGGTGATGGAGCTGGGCGTGCTCTGCCAAGGCAGCTCCCCATGACTGGGGGAGTGAGCTTTGGCTCCTCCAAGACTCGGGTACTTCCCCTCCCTTCTCCCCATGGTTTTATTCCCTCCTTGCTTCACCAAATACAGACTTTCCTCCTCCCCAAAAGCACCACGTTCTTCCTCCTCTTCTCCTCTCTTCTTCCGTTTCCTTCTTACGTTCTCTTCTTCCTTCTTCAATTGTAGCCAGCTGATTACATAACCCATTTCCCTCATGGGTCATGGGTTGTGGGTCATGGATGGTGGGTTTGGTTCATGGACTTGGTCCATGGGTTTGGGCTTCACTTAATAATCTATTGGGCTTCTAATAAATAATCAATTGGGCTAAAATAAAATTCCACACTTGGATTATTAACCCCTCTCATTAACGCTTTGGCGAAATTATGAAAAGCCATAAAATCGAAAAAAGCGCTTTTGGCGTAAATAGCGCTTTAGCGTTATTTCTCTAATGATTTAATCAACTCCAATAAAAATAGTATCAATCAAAAATTATCACATACACATCATATGTAGTAATAAAATATTCAAACACATAACGCGGAATAATATTAATAAAAGTTCAATTTATTCAATAAAATTCGTAGGCTCGCGTTACAAAGCTACCCACGATCCGCGATCGTTACATCCTCCCCCCTTATAAGAATTCTGTCCCCAGAATTACGACATAAGGTTAAACAAAAAGATGGGGATAATTCTTCTTCATCTTATCTTCGAGTTCCCACGTCGCTTCTTCGGCGTTGTGGTTCCTCCATACTACCTTCACAGAATATATGGTCTTACTTCGTAAGACTTGCTCTTTCCTATCAATTATCTGCTCGTAAGACTTACTATCACATGCTTATAGTCTTGCTTATAGGGTCGTAGTACTGATACGTGAAACACGTTATGGATGTGTTCTAACTTAGGAGGTAAGGCTACCTCGTAAGCCACTTCCCCTACTCTTCTCAACACTTCAAATGGTCCTATAAACCTCGGACTCATCTTCCCCTTCTTCCCGAATCGTATCTTCCCCTTCCAGGGAGACACCTTCAAAAATACATAGCTACCGACATCGAAGTCTCTCTTCTGGCGATGCTTGTCTGCATACTTCTTTTGCCTGTCTTGGGCCGCGACTAGTCTCGCTCTTATTACCTTGACGATCTCCGCGGTTTGTTGTACCAATTCCGGTCCCAATAATTTGCGTTCCCCTACCTCATCCCAACACAATGGCGTTCTGCATTTCCTTCCGTATAATGCTTCGTAAGGCGGCATGCCTATACTAGCGTGATAACTATTATTATAGGCGAACTCAACTAAAGGTAGGTGGTCGTCCCAATTCACTTTAAAGTCCATCACACGTGCCCGTAACATATCTTCTAAAGTCTGTATCGTCCGCTCGCTCTGCCCGTCTGTTTGAGGATGATACGCCGTGCTCAACCTCAGCTGTGTTCCCAATTGCTCTTGCAGACTCTTCCAAAAATTTGACGTGAAACGCGGATCCCGATCCGACACAATCGAAATTGGCACTCCATGTCTAGAAACAATTTTCTTCACATAGAGTTTAGCTAGTTGGTCTAATTTGAACCTAATTCTGATCGGCAAGAAATGCGCCGATTTCGTCAAACGATCCACTATGACCCATATAGCGTCGTATCCCTTTTGCGTTGTTAGGAGTCCTACCACGAAATCCATCGTGATATGCTCCCACTTCCACTCTGGAATCTCTAAGGGTTGAAGCAACCCACTTGGTCTCTGATGCTCGGCCTTGACTCTTTGACAAGTCAGGCACCTACTAACGCACTCTGCGACTTCTCTCTTCATGTTCGGCCACCAAAAATGTAGTCGGAGGTCTTGATACATCTTTGTACTTCCCGGATGGATCGAGTACCTCGAACTATGGGCCTCTTGCAAAATCTCTTCTCGTAATTCGGGTACTGGCGGTACCCAAATTCTTCCTTCAAATCTCATCACTCCATCATTATCGAGTTTATACTTAATTTCCTCTCCTTGGGAAATTCTCTGCCTTATTCCATCGCACTCCTCATCGCCAAGTTGTGCTTCTTTTACTCGGTCCAATAAGCTGGGCGAGTCTTTATCGTGAACAACTTCTCTCCCGATTCTGTCGGGAACCTCACTTCTATCTCCAGTTTAGCCATCTCTGTTATTAGCTCATCTTGAGCCGTTAACATTGATAACTTCCCCCGACCCTTCCTACTTAAGGCGTCAGCCACTACATTCGCCTTCTCTTGGTGATATAGAATCTCACAATCATAATCTTTGATCAATTCTAACCACCTCCTCTGCCTCATATTCAACTCCTTCTGTGTGAAAATATACTTTAGACTTTTGTGGTCCGTGTATATCTCACATTTCTCACCGTATAAGTAATGCCTCCAAATCTTCAAGGCAAACACGACTGCTGCCAATTCGAGATCATGAGTAGGGTATCCCCTCTCATAATCTTTCAACTGTCGTGACGCATACGCAATGACTTTACCGTGCTGCATAAGCACACATCCAAGTCCCTTGTGTGACGCGTCACTATAAACTACAAAATCACCTGTATCATCCGGTAAGGATAATACTGGCGCCTCACTCAACCTTTTCTTGAGCTCTCGGAAGCTCTCCTCGCACTTTTCCGTCCAAACATACTTTACTGCCTTCCTCGTCAATTGGGTTAATAGGGTTGCTATCTTCGAAAAATCCTAAATAAATCTTCGATAGTAGCCCCCTAACCCTAAGAAACTACGCACTTCTGTCGGCGTCTTCGGTTGTTCCCAGTTAATAACCGCCTCCACCTTCGCTGGGTCTACGGATATACCATCTTTGTCAATCACGTGTCCCAAAAAGTGGACTCTCTCTAGCCAAAATTCGCATTTCGAGAATTTCGCATACAACTTCTCCCTCCTCAAGGTTTCCATCACTATTCTTAGGTGTTCAGCATGATCTTCCTGTGTCAGGGAGTAGACTAGAATATCATCTATGAACACAACTACAAATTTGTCCAAATGTTGCTTGAACACTCTATTCATTAAATCCATAAATGCGGCTGGTGCATTCGTTAACCCAAATGACATCACCAGGAACTCATAATGGCCGTAACGAGTCCTGAACGTTGTCTTAGGTACGTCCTCTCCCCTCACCTTCAACTGGTAATATCCCGTTCTCAGATCTATTTTAGAAAAGTATTTTGCCCCTTTCAACTGATCAAATAAATCGTCGATCCTGGGCAACGGATACTTGTTCTTGATCGTTACTTTGTTCAACTCCCGGTAGTCGATACAAAGCCTCAGCGATCCATCCTTCTTCTTCACAAATAACACTGGCGCTCCCCATGGAGACAAACTCGGTTGGATATACTTTTTATCTAACAATTCTTGCAGTTGAACCATCAACTCTTTCATCTCTACTGGCGCCATTCTATATGGTGCCCTTGAAACAGGTGCCGTTCCAGGCACTACGTCTATCACGAATTCGATCTCCCTATCTGGTGGAAGTCCTGGCAATTCGTTCGGAAATACATCCGCGAATTCATTCACGATAGGTATCTGCCCCATTTCGGCTCCCTCTCGTTGGGTATCAACAATATGGCACAAATAACCTACACACCCTTTTCTTAACAGCTTCCTGGCTTGCATCGTCGATAGCAAACTCGAACGTCTAGGAGATTTACTACCGTAGAACACTACCTTAGACTGCTTCGAAGTCTGGAGGTTTACGCTTTTCTTCTGGCAATCGATTACTCCCCCATGGTTAAACAACCAATCCATTCCCAGTATTACGTCAAATTCTCCCAGTCTAATCGGAATTAAATCTACCGATAACTTACTCCCTCTAATTTCAACGCAACAATTCCTATGAACATGTTCAACAGGGATTACTTCCTTATTCGCAACTTCTATGTTCAAGGGAGACTCTAGTTTCTCTAGAGGTAAGCTTAAACGTTGAGCAAATTCACATGATACAAAAGAATAGGTCGCACCCGAATCAAACAACACATATGCATTAATATTATTGATCGGAATGATACCTGAGACTACGTCTCCTGATGTCACTGCATCTTGGACCGTCATATTGAAGGTCCGGGCTGATGGTCTACTCGGTGGAGCTGGACTAGTCATAGTCAGCTTGCCACTGCTATTCCCATTGCCTCCCCCGTCTATCCCCTTCTTTGGGCAATTCCTTGCCATGTGGTCTGGTGCTCCGCAAACGAAACACCCACCGATCTTCTTCGGGTTAGGGCAGTTAGGAGAGATGTGTCCCTCCTGCCCACAGTTATAGCATGTCGTCCTTCCCTTCAAGCAGACCCCCAGGTGATTCTTCCCGCAGGTCTTACACGGCTCTACCCTCTTCTTTGGGTCTCCTTGTTTGTTCTCGGTATTCCCGGAACTGTTCCATTTCCTCTTCTGGTTACTTCCACTTCCACTGGCTACGTCAGTCTTACTTCCTCCTTCGTTCCTACCCTTATTCTTCTTCTCCCTATTGTAGAGGCTCAGTGCCTCACTCCCTCCTTCGACTATGATAGCCTTTTCCATGATTGATCCAAAGGTATCGATCTGTAACACGCTCACCTTGCTGTAGAGCCAGGGTTTCAGGCCCTGCTCAAACCTCCTCGTCTTCCTTTCCTCGGTGTCCACTTGGTGTGGAGCAAACCGAGCCAGCTCGTTGAACTTAGCAGCATATTGGGGTACTGTCAGGTTATCTTGCTTCAGTTCTAAGAATCGCATCTCCATGCGACTCTACATGCTTTTGAGAAAGTAGTTCTCGAAGTACAACTCTTTGAACCGTTCCTAAGCAATGACTCCTTCCCCAGTCCTATTCTGGTTTGCTTCCCACCATAAGTTGGCCTCGCCCTTCAATAGGTAGGTAGCAAAAGTGGTCTTCTGCTCCGCCCCAACTCCAGCAATGAGGAATGCTTTCTCCACATCCTTAACCCATGATTGAGCCTCTATAGGCTCGGTGGTCCCCTTAAATTCGAGCGGTCCCACGATCTTAAAGTCCTTAAAGTTGGCAACACGCGCAACTGGAGGAACGACAGGTGGTACGGTTGGAACTTTGTTCAAAGCTCCTACCAGTAAGTCTATGAATTGCTGCATAGGGTGTGATGACCCGGATTTTCAGAAAAATATTAAAATAAGAATTTAATAAATAAAATTCTTATTTGGTGTTATGTGATGTGATATTATATTGCATAAGTGAATATATGTTATGTAATATGTGATTTTTATGAATAATAAATATAGTATTATTATATATTTATTATTTCATAAAAATAAGTTATAGAATCAATTTATTAAGAAGAATTGAGATGAGCATAGTTTATGATGAAGGAAATTATTAAAATAATTTATAATATTAAATTATTTTAATATAGTAAATTGGTGGTATTAAATATATTTAATAACCTCCGTTTTATTGAAAGAATTTTGTAATAATATTAAATTATTGAGAATAATGTATGCATATTTGTAATATAGTGAATCTATAATTATATTAACTATAATTAAATAAATTGTGAAAAAAAAATAGTTTATAGAAAGAAAAGAAAATAATTGAATATGTTATTATATATTTATTTGCTTTAAAATAAATTGTGAGAAACAATTTATTTAAAGACATGGATAGCTTGAAGGATACGAAAACTTTTGTATCTATTAATGAGTAAATTAAAATAATTTATTATATAAATTATTTTAATAGGAGTATATTGTGAATAAGTGGTTAGAATAATTTATAAATGGAGATTAAATTTAAATTGTATTATGAAATAATATAATTTGATTATGAAGTCTTGTAATGAATTGCTATGAATTAAATTTCATGAGCAAGTTAATTAATTCACTTAATTAAATTGGTGAATTAAGGTAATATTTAAATTATGGTTAAATATATTAAAGTAATATATTTAAGGAATAGCAATAAATTGTTGAAGACAATTTATGGAAAAAAGAAGAAGATGGTTACATTTAAATGTACAAAATTTGTTCTGTATATTAAATAAGTAAATTAAAATAATTAATGGAATATTAATTATTTCAATTGGTCCGTTACGTTAAATAAAGTGGAAATTATTGCATGTATTTGTTGATAATTGTGTATTAAAAAAAACATATATTCAAGGTATACAATATATTTGTATGCGTTAATAAATTATTTTAATATATTAAATTAATGCATTAAATAAATTATTTTTATAGCTTCGAGTCTTATGGAAAAGATTTCTGGATATTTTGTTATGATATTTAAAATATATCATGTATATTTAATATACATAATACTTGGTGCGATAAGTACAGAGGATATTAAATTATATATTTCTAATATAAACAATTTATGGAAGGAATGAGATGATTAGACTTAATTATACAAAATTAATTGTATACATTAAATAAGTGAATTAAAATAATTAATTGAATATTAATTATTGTAATTGGTTCGTTACACTAAATATGTTATTTTATTAAATGGATTAATTCTATTTTATTGGAAGGAATTTATACATGTGTGTATTTATAATACATAAGTTATTTTGTGTTGAGGTATTGAAAGTGTAATGTATTGTATATATATGAAGTAGCATTATTATGCTGGGAGTTATGATATAAGTTAAAGCATACAAACTACTGATTCACTTTGAAAGGAAAGCATGAGGTGTAGTCATTTAAGCTTGAGAAGAGACACCTAATCTTTTTAATAAGTGAGTAACCTGCTTTGGGATTATGCATAACATTACTCACTCCATTTCCATTCTCTGCTTTTAACTGTCATCCGTCCAAAATAAGCTAATAAGAAAGTGGACTGCATATAAACAAAACTCCCATATCCCCTGCTCCTCTATTTTCGTACAAAACTACTTTTAGCTAATAAGTAAGTAGGTTAGCAACACCAAAACTCTCCTATTATTTGCTGGGATTCGCGAATTCACTAAGGAATTGAGGTTGTAAATTGAGTTTGGAAAGAAATTACGAGCAACAGTAGTAAAGGAGGGTTTCATAAACTGATTTTTTAAGCTAAAACTTCATTTTCAAGCAAAACAACAAACAAGAGGTAAACCAATTTCTATTTGTGAATTCGTGAGAATAGAGTAAAATTTTATTGTGTATTGCTTTGTTTGGTTGAGAAATTGTACGATGATGGAGTATAATTGGGAGTATGTGTTAAATTCATGAATATGATGGGTTTATTGAACATGCACTTTACATGTTTGATAAAGATCCCCAATGAGATTGTGTTATTAGAATATGAGAATTAGATGGTAGCGGTTGTTAATCTATGTAAATTTATTGTGTATATTTGAGTTAGAGATTAACTCAGAGTTATATGGGTGAGTAAAACACAAGTCTAAATCTGTTTTCAAGAATTTCTAGCAAGCTAGTATAAGCCATGAATCATGTTAAATGCATATTGTTGATTAGGTTTTAAATTTATATCTTAGCAAAGATTTTAAATACCAAACATTGTTGTATTCTATATTTTGATTTATGGTCTAGATGCTTGAACAGATTTCAAGTCATTTGAATTTATGAAATAAAAGTTATTCAATAGGGAAGGAGACATATTAGAGCAAATTTCTGAAAATAAACCAAAGAGAAGAATAACTGACATTTGTTGCTAGAAAAGCTTGCTTTGGCCTTCCAATAGAGTGCCCTTCATGCTTGTACGTTTACATTTATCTTAAATTAACTCAACTTTCTTTTGATTTGAATTACAATATTACTTATCCTGATTCAGATCAAATTCCTTATGTTGAGTCTGGTGATTGCTACGTGGCTTATAATAATGGGAAGGAAGAGGTTATTGAGAGTTGAAAGAAGATGGTATTGTTGATTTGGACTTAGAAGTCCATGCAGACCCTGAATGGATATCCATAAAAGCAATGATTACTTCATGGCTTATAGATATAGTCACTTATGAACTCTGGGTGGGTTTTGACACAAGATATATTATTTTGATCTCCCATGGCCAATAGGAAAGATTTTGTTCTATAAGCAAATAAATGTTGCAAAACAACTACTTGGAATTACAAAAGAGAATAATAAAGTGTTTAGTTTTTATATAAATAAGTTGAGTTAATGAAATTAATGTGATTAAATATATCCCTACGGATATTGTAGGAAACTTTGTGAACGAAGAAAATATCGTGTTTAGGGATGCCGTAATTAATCGAGGTTGTACGACGAAAGGTAAGGTATGGAGAATGTTAACCAATAAACAAAGTTATACAACGAACGTTCGATGAGCGTAAAGTGATAAGTGCAAAACAGGCAAGTTTTTCAGTTCCTTGGTGTTATGTGATCTTGATATTATATGATTTTCATAAATATGCTAAATTATACTTTATGCTTGTTGAATTGTGAAAGTCAACTTATGACTGAAATTGATTGAGTTTTGGAACTCAATCTTGATGTGGTATGGGATATGCTAAACATATGAATTATATTGTTTAGAGTTATGATAATCATGAGATATGAACTGAGCATGAAATTACGTGCTATGTGAAGCATGAAAACTGTTAAATTTGCTGAGTTGTCGAGCTCAATCTTGCAAAAATAAACTTTTTGCAGGTCAAGGATACAATGCGATATTATTTGCCATTTGATGATATGGATTAGAAGACGTGAAAAGGAATACCTTTTCTGTATTTAAATTATTTTTTTTTTGTATTAAATCACGATGATGGTTCTTAATATGTGTACTGATAGTTATGTAAACCTTGAAATATTCAATAAATAAATGATATTTATTTTGAATGCATGAGAATGAGCAAATCAATATAGTGATAATACTATATAATAAAGAATTCGAATGTAGAATTAAGTTGTATATACTCATATCTACTTCGATATATAATCGTAAAGGTTACGATTCAGGGAACGAAAGAAAGAAAGATAGAAAATTTTAATTATCCGCATTTTCAACTATTATTTCATCATAGTATGATGTAAAGCTGAATTAAGATAGTAATTAACGCACAAGGTCGGGATTAAGATTAGTCCTAATTTTGGATAAAGTTGGTCCCGATTTTGGGAGCGTTACATAGGGTTTGTTGTTTCTCTAGTCTCACTCTCATTATCGGATTCTCTATCCTCATTCCTCCGTGTTCCCTGTCTTCCTCTTCCTCTCCATCTCGGCGGCATTTTTCTGCTAAACAAATTATGCCACTATTAATCTACCATTTATCCTTGTGCACTATGGTAAATACTAATACATACACATACTAATTGCAAGGCACATTGGAATAAACATACTCATCACAAGGCACATTAAAATAAACATACTTATATTAACATGCTTCTTACTTCATACATCTGGTAACACATAGCTTCTGCTATTCGCATACAATATATCCCTCTATTACTAAAAAGATGGGATTTACACCAGATAATCCATTACATATACAAAATTTAGGATTTACATCCTTACAAGGTACACATCTAGACCTCGTCTAATCACTGAACTAGACCACACCTAATGGCGTCTGCACACTTGTCATCTGCTATGGCCATCACCAGATCCCTACTAATGGTGTGCCTGGTCTGGCCCTCCTCTGCTGGGTAATGGGTCACCCTACGCTGAAATCGCCCATGTGACGACCTGAACGCATAGTTGGACCTATTGGTCCTCACCCTCTTGATCCTCGCCTCTTCTTCCAGGTCATCGCCCCGATCTTCGGCCCTGATCCTATCATCGATCTCTGCCTCCCAGTAGGCTTCTAACTCATGTCTCTCTTGCAAGAGTTCTTGAACCCTCGCCTCTAAGGCTTGAACTCTACCTCTTAGTGCTACATTCCTGTCAAGTACCACTTCAAACAGGTTATTCATGTCTGCTGGTGCCACTTCCTCCACTTCAGAAGGCACAGCATCCGATAATATAGCATCTGCTTCCTCCTCATGCTCGGACGGATCCTCATCAAGTGAAAGGTCCATCTCCGGTTCCTCCTCCGGATCTTCCTCCGGGTCTCTTTCTATCTGAGCCTCAGCCTCTGCTACTGGCTCGGGTGTTGGCTCGGGTGGAGCGATCAGCTCCTCGCGCACTACATGGATATCTCTATACTCGGGTTCTTCTCCAGACATCTACAAACCAATATACTAACTCGATTAGTACATAACAATAATAATTAATATTATAACACTTAACAAATATAGTTTATTCTAAGTATACTTTTAGTTCTTTTGATGAATTTTCTCAATTCACCCTTAACAACTCTATTTGAGTTCATTACTAACTCTTCCATTCTCTCTACGATCATATTCCTAAGGTTTTCCCCCAACCTAAGGTTTAAAACCTATCAGCTCTGATACCAACCTGTGACGCCCCCAAATCCGGGTACCTCAAACCCGAATCCGGTGCTACACGGTACATCCCATTCCATACAACATAATAGACATGAATGTAATTACTATATTATTACAACACGTCTTACTCTCAATCCCAGGTTCTATTACCATAACATCATTCCAAACACATAATAAGTCTTAATATTACAACATTACTAATACAAATAAACTATGACGCCATCTAGACGTTCATCTTGCCCTTTCCCTTGTCCTTACCGGAACCTTCGGCCCGCTCGGACTTAGACACATTAATTATTTATATTATGTCAAAGCATGAGAGGGATGTTAACTTATATAAGGCTAATGAAAGATATACATCTAATATGATGTAATGTCAAGCTATGATGTTTTAGACGAATATTATTGCGTCGATTGAAAGAGAGGTATGAAAGATTGTGAGACGAAGGTTAACTTAATGACTTAACTAAATGTTAAGTGTTAAACAAAGAAAAGTATGAAGGCTAATAAGATAAATTTATTTCAGTCAACTATAATAAATTTTATTGAAGGTTAGACTTATAATATGAAGTCATGACAAGTTTTAAACACTTGAATGAACTTCGAGTGTCGCCTAAGAAGAAAAGTAATGAGATATAAGGGGAAGTTCACATAATCGAACTTAATTAAATATTGTGTATCGATTAAAAGGAAGGATTATGTAATGTACAGTAGAATTACTTAAGCCATTACTAAGCGTTGTTATGTGACTAATAAATGATGTGCATAATTATATATTGTGTAAGATACGTGATGTGACGCCCCCAAATCCGGGTACCTCAAACCCGAATCCGGTGCTACACGGTACATCCCATTCCATACAACATAATAGACATGAATGTAATTACTACATTATTACAACACGTCTTACTCTCAATCCCAGGTTCTATTACCATAACATCATTCCAAACACATAATAAGTCTTAATATTACAACATTACTAATACAAATAAACTATGACGTCATCTAGACGTTCATCTTGCCCTTTCCCTTGTCCTTACCGGAACCTTCGGCCCGCTCGGACTTAGACACGTTAATTATTTATATTATGTCAAAGCATGAGAGGGATGTTAACTTATATAAGGCTAATGAAAGATATACATCTAATATGATGTAATGTCAAGCTATGATGTTTTAGACGAATATTATTGCGTCGATTGAAAGAGAGGTATGAAAGATTGTGAGACGAAGGTTAACTTAATGACTTAACTAAATGTTAAGTGTTAAACAAAGAAAAGTATGAAGGCTAATAAGATAAATTTATTTCAGGCAACTATAATAAATTTTATTGAAGGTTAGACTTATAATATGAAGTCATGACAAGTTTTAAACACTTGAATGAACTTCGAGTGTCGCCTAAGAAGAAAAGTAATGAGATATAAGGGGAAGTTCACACAATCGAACTTAATTAAATATTGTGTATCGATTAAAAAGAAGGATTATGGAATGTAGAGTAGAATTACTTAAGCCATTACTAAGCGTTGCTATGTGACTAATAAATGATGTGCATAATTATATATTGTGTAAGATACGTGATGTGACGCCCCCAAATCGGGGTACCTCAAACCCGAATCCGGTGCTACATGGTACATCCCATTCCATACAACATAATAGACATGAATGTAATTACTATACTATTACAACACGTCTTACTCTCAATCCCAAGTTCTATTACCATAACATCATTCCAAACACATAATAAGTCTTAATATTACAACATTACTAATACAAATAAACTATGACGTCATCTAGACGTTCATCTTGCCCTTTCCCTTGTCCTTACCGGAACCTTCGGCCCGCTCGGACTTAGACACGTTAATTATTTATATTATGTCAAAGCATGAGAGGGATGTTAACTTATATAAGGCTAATGAAAGATATACATCTAATATGATGTAATGTCAAGCTATGATGTTTTAGACGAATATTATTGCGTCGATTGAAAGAGAGGTATGAAAGATTGTGAGACGAAGGTTAACTTAATGACTTAACTAAATGTTAAGTGTTAAACAAAGAAAAGTATGAAGGCTAATAAGATAAATTTATTTCAGTCAACTATAATAAATTTTATTGAAGGTTAGACTTATAATATGAAGTCATGACAAGTTTTAAACACTTGAATGAACTTCGAGTGTCGCCTAAGAAGAAAAGTAATGAGATATAAGGGGAAGTTCACACAATCGAACTTAATTAAATATTGTGTATCGATTAAAAGGAAGGATTATGGAATGTAGAGTAGAATTACTTAAGCCATTACTAAGCGTTGCTATGTGACTAATAAATGATGTGCATAATTATATATTGTGTAAGATACGTGATGTGACGCCCCCAAATCCGGGTACCTCAAACCCGAATCCTGTGCTACACGGTACATCCCATTCCATACAACATAATAGACATGAATGTAATTACTATATTATTACAACACGTCTTACTCTCAATCCCAGGTTCTATTACCATAACATCATTCCAAACACATAATAAGTCTTAATATTACAACATTACTAATACAAATAAACTATGACGCCATCTAGACGTTCATCTTGCCCTTTCCCTTGTCCTTACCGGAACCTTCGGCCCGCTCGGACTTAGCTGCAATGTTTAATATAAAGCAAGAATGAGCATTCAATTGCCCAACAAGTATAACAGTTGAATAACAACAATATCA
The DNA here is from genome assembly GCA_034770075.1 of Aralia elata. Lineage (NCBI taxonomy): Eukaryota > Viridiplantae > Streptophyta > Magnoliopsida > Apiales > Araliaceae > Aralia > Aralia elata. The sequence continues at coordinate 23,648,650 of CM068386.1, forward strand.
TCAATCATATCATTTCTCTTCGACAACTGAACAATAGTTGTGAAATATTCTGAATAAACAAGAATAATACTTTGCTTTCGTTTTAAAAATATATTTTTGAAACGACATTGAGTGGTCATAAGATCTTGAACTTTCTTTTGCTTTCTTGAAAAGGTACACAGCATTATAACTGCAAACTGTCTTACTTACGAGCACTTCTAGGTGATCAGCCTATTGTACTCTATGTTGATCAACACTCTAGCGGGAAACGACTATATGCGTTTGTTTAGGCGCTCGATACCTTGTCAGAATAACTGACTAAAAACTGCCCCTAATATTAGGGTTGTTCATCACATTCATGTCTCGGAATCCTAACCAAAACAATTCGGTTGGATAGCTCTACTTAATCATCAATAACATTTCAAGGATTTATTATCAAATCAATAAAACATTTCAATATCTGTCTAGCCAAAACAAATGGCATCGACGTTCTCTATAACAGTTCATATATATGTGAACTTAAAAGCTTCAACAATTTATGTCATAACATAGCTCGAATACTTGTGCAAATACTAAAAGATTTACATAAGTAAGGAATTCACACAACCATATATGTATTGCGTAAATCGGAACTTCAAACATCGCATGAGAGTCAAGAGAATATAATCAAATGAATCAAATACACTTGCACAATATACGTCTCTTGTATAGGATACGAAACTTGCATTCAATACTGAAAATGAATGAAGCTAGAGAACTTGCCCAACACAAAGGTTAGACAAGGGTTTAAGAAACTGGCCTTAAGCGCTTGCTACTAGTTGACGTTAATCGTCCTTCAAATATGTCCTACGCATTTAAACATATATTCTCATACCAATTAGTCTCACAATAATCACCAAACATTGGCTTACATTAATCAAGACATTATAATCATTACGAACATTGATTGCCCCTGAAAGCCAAACGAAAAATGCAACTATGCTATTCATTTCATTTAAGCAAATCTCACGTGACTTAGTCATTTCATACTTGGGGTCATTCAACTATTACACTAACATATCATACATATGTCTTGGGGTATTTATAACATGTTGGGACTATGTAAACATGCATCGCATCAATAACACAAAGCAGCAGAATAGTTCACCTCTGCAGACCGGCGCAGCTGCGCAGGTCTTACACTTGGGAGTGGCGCAGCTGCGCCACTCGGCATCCAAGACTTTCAGCTCTGCAACCCAGCGCAGCTGCGCAGGTGCTATACTTGGGAGTGGCGCAGCTGTGCCACTCTGCATCCAGGGACTTTCAAGTTCTGCTACTGCAGAACCCAAAAATCCAAACTCTTGATTCCATCCCTTTTGCTTCTTAGCCATTATACAACAAGTCTATATGACTTAAAACATGCTTTTACAACTGAGCTAGGCATCCTAACATCATTTAATCAATTAATCACTCCTAATTCTCATGTTTCTTAGAGAAATCATTCTCTTGACATTAAACCAAATAGTTGGTGGGCATGAGTTGAAAACTCACATTGGAGTAGAGTTTCACTATAGTCTAGTCCAGATTTTCCATTGAAATCATTACGCATACCTTCTTGGCATATACCAACAATACACAACCAATGCACATAACCAAACCATGATGATTACAACTTCATTATTAACAAAATATGAATAACAGTCCACTACTGTCCATTTCAGTCCATTTCTTGATTCCTTAAGCATAGGTTTGATTCTCATTCATTGTTCCACTTTTACACATTATTAACAAGCTTTATACAGAGCTAACAACATATACACACGTTCATGAACAACCAAGCAATTTCAGCAACATTACTCCAACAAGCAATCATAACAAAACTAGAAACTTGGAAAGAATGTGGAAATGAGCTAAGCTCTATATTGCATACCTCTTGAGCTTGTTCTAAGGTGTTAATGAATCAAATAGCAGCTGCTATCACACTCCTTCTTCCTCAATCACCCGAACACACTCTTCTCACTCTCTAAGTATTCAGTTTCTAACTTAGCAACAAGAAAGGGATGGAAGGCTTGCAATGGCATGGGTATTTATAGAGATGAAGAACTGAGCTTCAAGGAGGTGATGGAGCTGGTCGTGCTCTGCCAAGGCAGCTCCCCATGACTGGGGGAGTGAGCTTTGGCTCCTCCAAGACTCGGGTACTTCCCCTCCCTTCTCCCCATGGCTTTATTCCCTCCTTGCTTCACCAAATGCAAACTTTCCTCCTCCCCAAAAGCACCACGTTCTTCCTCCTCTTCTCCTCTCTTCTTCCGTTTCCTTCTTACGTACTCTTCTTCCTTCTTCAATTGTAGCCAGCTGATTACATAACCCATTTCCCTCATGGGTCATGGGTTGTGGGTCATGGATAGTGGGTTTGGTTCATGGACTTGGTCCATGGGTTTGGGTTCACTTAATAATCTATTGGGCTTCTAATAAATAATCAATTGGGCTAAAATAAAATCTCACACTTGGATTATTAACCCCTCTCATTAACGCTTTGGCGAAATTATGAAAAGTCATAAAATCGAAAAAAAGCGTTTTTGGCGTAAATAGCGCTTTAGCGTTATTTCTCTAATAATTTAATCAATTCCAATAAAAATAGTATCAATCAAAAATTATCACATACACATCATATGTAGTAATAAAATATTCAAACACATAACGCGGAATAATATTAATAAAAGTTCAATTTATTCAATAAAATTCGTAGGCTCGCGTTACAAAGCTACCCACGATCCGCGATCGTTACACGTGAGGTGCAGATAATTATAAGTTGTTTATGGTAATTGGTAATTTATGAGCCAGACAAGTCTTTCAGTTCCTATTTGTTATATGAACTTGATGTTTGATTTATTGTAATCTATATTGTAAAGAGCATGTGGAACTACCTATGTTGTAGCATGAATTGCGAAAGTCAATATATGACTGTGCTGATTGAGTAAGGAACTTGATCTTTACTTGATATGTGATGTACAACATGTATGATATGTTTAGTCTTTTTATGATATATACGATGAGCATGTTATTTATGTGTTACGTGATGCATGAAAATTGTTAGATTTTGTTGAGCTGTTGAGCTCATTCTTGCAAATAAACCATTTTTGCAGGTTAAGGATTTAAGGTAACGTTATGTGCTGCTTGAATGACATGATTCAAATGTAATTCATGAAGATTAGATGTTTTAGTTTAAATTAATGTTTTAGTTGAAGTTATTGCTTGAACTATGTTAAGATTTTGATAAATATATTTATGTTGAGTTACAAGGTTTGTATTGAGATGTAAACTTTTATAATAAGTTCGACAAGGCGAATCATAATATTAACATGATTCTAAGATATTTAGATGTAAAGGTTGAAAGTTTTGGGAACGCGAATGGTTTGTAATAGAAAAGTTTTTAATTATTCCGCATTTTAATGATTATGTCATTGAAGAATGATAAATTAACAAAAGTTTGATGTATTGTTAACGACTGATGTCGAGAGTTGGATTATTGAAATTTTAGGGTCGTTACAGCTGTCAACCACCCACCATTCCTATGGATCCCTCTTGAGGTAGATCTTCGTTCTGAATTTTCAGAAATTAAAGTTCTCACTGTCGAGCAACAATGGTGACCTACTAGTGGGTTGTCCCTCTTAGAAATTAAGGTATGCCATATGATTTTACCATACAGACTGCAAAGACAATCCTTAATAGAGTCAAGTTTTGATACCAGATATAATTCAGTGTGCGCACACCTAGAAAGGGGATTGGATTGTTGTATCTACTTTAATTAAATAATAATGACACTTATAAATTTTCTGCTAAAGAAACTATCCAGACATATATAACATGTATGCTTAGACGTTTATCATGTCAAACTGTGATTAACTACCAAAGGTCTGCAGACTGGTAGGATGTGACAACCCCAAAACCCGGTCTATCTTTAAACCTGAGTCCGGCACCGTCAAGATACTACCTATCCAACATAATCTTACAGATAATAATTTTTCACCATTCATAGAATTTCTTATGAATTTTCACTAATTTTTAAACTAACTTTAAATAGCTTAAAAATTCAATAAATACTTCTGCTCTTCAAAAATTTTCCAAAACTTTCCTAAAATTCTAAAATAATATTATAGGTTTTTTCACCAAGTCTTATAACTTTCCACCATTCACATAATTTCCTATGAATTTTTACTATTTTTAAACTAACTTTAAATAGTTTTAAAATACAATAAATACTTCTGGTCTTCAAAAAATCACAAAAAAATTTCAAAAATTCTAAAATAATATCATAAGATTTCTGTAAAAATATTTCAGCCCAATAATGTTTTTGATAATTTAATTATAATTTCCAAAGTGTTGATCTTCAAAATTTCATAATAATTAAATCGATTATCAGAAAATGAACTTTAAGTCCATTTCGACTGAAATTAAATTCTCTACAATTTTATAATACAAGTTTTCCCAAATTCTGGCCGAAAATAGCCCAAACGGGCTCTGCCGAAAAGTTCGCTTACGGCGACTTTCTGGTCATCTTCTCCGGCGACCCAAAAAATTTTTGACGAGTTTTTCATCATTTTTCTATCCAGGTCAGATCTACTATACCTCAGGAGTATAATCATATTTTTAGTTTTGAAAACAACTCATGAATCGTCGTTAAACAACAATTTTCCGGCGATATAACAAAAGGACAAGCAATAAAGGAGACAAAGAATCAAATGAGGCACGAACCTACGGTTTGGCCACCCTAGGGTTCATCCGCCTAGGATTCGGCCATCTTATGGCTCCGTCAAATCTTTTCTCGAGGATCTTATGCATTAAATCTTTGGATCCGAGCATGAAGATGGAACGGAAGGAAAATAAAATTTGATTCACGGAACGATGATCGGATTCGAAGATTGAAGGGGTCTCCACAAGTTCATAGGCAGAAGACTTAGGGATGCAACTTCAAAAGGGAAATTATTGAAGGATTTAGATTGACGGCTAGAAGAAAAAGACGATCTAGACATCACTTTTGGTAACGAGGGGCATTTCTGCTATTTAACTTGAAGTCACATTGTAGCGCCCCCGAATTCGGGTCCCTTGAACCTCGAACCTGGTGCGTCACAGTACATCATCTTCTTACACATTCTATATCTAATGCGAAATATATAAATATAAATTGTTTATTACATAAGTTCTTCATCATTCTCGAGGTCTACCAACTTTAACTGAATACATACCTTAATAATTAAAAAGGTTTACATAATCATTTTACATAATATAGATGTAATATTAAGTTACTCTTGAACGTTTCCTCTTGTCTTTGATCTTCCTGAAGCACTTGGGCTTAATTAAAATATTATCATAGCAAGAGTGAGCAGCTCAGCAAGTTTAAATATAATAAAGATATATCATGATTGATAAAGGAGTATAACTTTCTGAACTTTCGATAATATATAACCATTGTGAAAGAATGAGAATCAATTTCAATAAATGAATAACTGAATCAATAACACCGAGTGGAATAATTAACAATAATTAAACCACTAGCATGCTTGAAAATATTAACTCAAGTTTGAGTTAGGAAACTTGCAATAATGTTTGAAGTTTAAGATTAGAAACTTGCTCAATATGAATTTGAGTAATGTTAGGGAACTTGCCTTGATTGGAGATTACTGCTATAATTTCACTTAATTCTCTCCACAAATCCTACACAATTGTATTTACATGCACATACATATTAGCTAATTAAATATGTTGCAAAAAATGCATGTATATTCGTTATCAATTAATATTAGTTTATAAAAACTAATATTATTTATACTTCATTCAAAACCAATCTTGGTTCCTTTAAAAACTTTATTCATTTTAATCCTTAATATAAATAATAGGGGTCTCACACATTTTAAGATGTAAATATTTTACATCTCGAAGCTTAAACTATTTATATTCCATTTCAAAAATGTCTTTTAACTTTACTCGTAAATTCAGGGTTTAAACAGCTAATATATAGCTTTTATAGTAAAACTCAATTTACTATATTATTTCTTTAATTTAAATACTTTTTATATCTTTTTGTCTGTCCATGAATCAACTCGGACCATTGCCTCATTAATAAATATTTTATCTTGCTTGCACATTAGCTTCACTTTTCGTTTTGCGAATAACTCGTATTTTTGTTTTGTATAGATATTAAATATATATATATATATATATATATATACGCCGCTATATAAATCTTAGCTCAAAAACCCTATTTTAAACTCTGAAAACCTTCATTACATCATTTTTATGATTATTACACTTTTTAACGGTTTCACGCTTTTCATTTCGCTATAAAACCATTTTGCATACCCTCGTCGGCTTCCGTTTGCTTAAAAAATGAAATTTCATATTTTTATTGCATTATTTATACCCAGAATAAATTTTCATGGCATAAATTTATCAAAAACGTCAAAACTCTCATATCGAGACTTTATTAGACTTAACATTGCTTAAAATCTCGCCCGAACGCGATTCGGAATGACGAATGTCAAAACAGCTCTGCGTGTCACGCTTGGCGTCGCTCAAATTTTAGTTCTGACATGCTTTTTTGTCTATTTTTAATTCTCAAACCATAAATCGAATAATAGCAAAATTTTGGTATATAGAGTTCATGTCATAGTATTTTAAAAAAATTTCTAACCACGAAAAGGAACCATGGGAGTCAAGCAAAACTGCCCGCCAAAGTTGCACCAGCAGCATGTTGTGCACAGCAGACACCAGTAGTTGCTGGCAGCTTCTGGCAGCTTGCTCATCTTCCAGCAGCCTAATTTGCGAATTTCTCACGCGCTACTCGTTAATCGGATTCATCCAATTTTTAGATAGGTTATACATGGCATACCAAAGTATTTTAAAAAAATATAACCTCTCCATTCCGGGTTCGTTACGCTGCCTAAACAATGTGCCGAAAAACGCTGCAGAGGCTAATTTTTAGATTTTGCGTTCACAAGCCAAAACTAGTCGTGGTTCGTTCCGACTCATTTTGCTTCACAACTAAGTATTGTTTAACATATTAAGACGCGTCTAAAGTCTTGGCTTCGCAAAATTACAAGTTTTTCATCATTTTTACTCTTTATGGTCACTAATTTTTAATTTTCGCGTTTAGAGGTCAAAACTCGCCTCAACGCCTTCCAACTCAACTTGCTTTAAAAATAAGTCTTATTTAATATAATAAGACTCGTATAAAGTATTGGCTTCATTAAATTCCAAGTTTTCATCCGTGTTTGTTCTTTATGGCCATTTAACGAACATAACGTGTGCGTTAGTTTTCGCTTGCTTTCTTATCGATTTAATACCGTTTTGGTTTCGGATATTCCATAATTTCCTTCCTTATAACTCCGCACAACTAAATTTAGTCTCCATGACTATAATTTCACTTGTCATCAATACATAAACAATATTTACATTATATAGCTTGCTAACTTAACTCATATTTTGATCTTTTGATTCAAAATTAATTCTAACTACATATTATATATACATAGACCAAAACTTGATTCATTATTCATTACAAGGAACCTTCATCTAAATTTCTATTATAACTAACTAAATTTTTAAAAAATTTATGTTTAGCTTAAGAATTTCATAATTTCATGAATTTTCTTTAGAACTCAAAATTAAAAGTAATTTCATACCTTTTGATACATGAATTCAAGATCCAAAGACTTCCAAAGCTTCAATTTTGGATTTAAGCTTGAACCCAATTAGGATTGAAATTTTGGAGATACATTGCTACATGAGTTTTTTGGCTTGAGAGAGCAAAATTTTGCTATAGAAAGAGATGAAGTGCTCGGCTACCACATGAAGAGAAAAGAATTGCTAACTCTCAATTTTTGTAAGCAAATAAGTTATTTTCACCCTCTTGGAAATATATATACAATATGTACACGAGATAATTTATATATATATATATATATATATATATATATATAACTTATATATCCCAAAAATAAAAACATAACATAATAAGCTTTCATTACATATTTATTTATAAATGCCAAATAAATATGCAACACATAATTTCTCATGTACATTTAATTATTTACTTACTTAAGATATTATAATAAATATAATATCCTTGTTTTATTAACACAAATTCATTTAAGAAGTTATTTAAATGCTCATGGGTAAAGTATATATAAATATTATATACTTAAACCGCTTCTTTCTCTTCGTTACACAAATTGTTCTCAACAATTTTATTTCCTCGCGTAATAAATATATATGCATATATAATATATATTTATTATCTCACAGCTAAGCATCACACCACATATGTGCACATATTACTGATAGAAAATAAATAATGAATTTCTCCTCTCACAATGCATATTCTATATAAATGGAATTTATTCAATAAATAAGATATTACAATTCAAAATAATATTCTCTCTTTATTAAAATAATTCAATGCTAGAATTTATTTTAATATCCTTTATTTAAAGTGCGCAATATTTCTGTATACTTAAACTAATTATTTCGCTTCGTATTATAAATTGTTCCACAGCAATTTATTTATGCGCAATAAATATACATACCTATATTTATCACATATAATAAAATATAATTTATTTACTCAATTCTTATTTTAATATTTATCGAAAAATTTGAATTATTTTCATTTCCCTTCTATAAATTGTTTTCAACAATTTAACTGTAGTAAATATCATAATATATTCACTACATTTGAACATGCATACATTACAACCAATAATGTATTATATAATTTCTTCAATAAAACGGTGGTTATACATTAAGTATATTTAATGCCACCAAGTTACCACATAAAAATAATTTCATATTATAAATTATTTTAACTTACTTATATTAATCTTACCCATCTCATTTCCCTTAATAAATTGTCCCTACAATTTATTTACATATAATAATAATAATAATATATTTTTTAAACATAAAAATCATATATTGCATAGTTCGTATTCACTTATACAATACAATCTCACTTTTCGAACTTCAGATCTTGTACATTAACCTTTATTTGATTATTCAAGATTTTACTTATAAATCTTATAAATTTTCGGGTTGTCACACACATGTCAGGAACATGACCCAAGTCATGTGTCAAGCATGTGACCACTTATTAGATAGGCTACCTCTATAAATAGTCCCCTTATTTCAGAGAAAAGAACTTTTGATTCCCTCAAACTCCAAGACACACATGAAAATTCTCTAGAGTTCTAGCGCATGTTGCCTTGGTGATCCCTACCCGTTCTTCTCTTCTCCTCAACCAATTCAAAACCCTAATCAAACGAGTTACGATTTCCTTGCGTACAATTCTTAACACATATGTCAATATTTTTCTTATTTTCGCCTTCTATTCTCCTATTTGTTTTTCCTTTCTTCCTTTATCTTTTATTTATCAAATTTTTTTGAACTTTTTTCTTTTCTGTTTCAGATGGACTTGTATATAATTCTTATCACCGTAATTTTCTTTATTTTGCTAGGAAATTTTTACCTATGGTGGAGTAACAAAGGTAAGTGTTCCTAGCCAACTTACTATATTATTTTGTATCTATATATGTAATTGTATATTCATTTAGGTGTGTATATTTTAGTTTATGCTGTCTAATGAGTGGTTGTTTGTTTGCTCGTTACTTGGATAGGTAAATAGCTTTATTAATTTGTGTGTTGTTCATGCTGAGAATTTTTTTTTTGGTGGGGGTGGGTGGGTCGATTGTTAACAACGTTGATACAGCTGAATAGCAGGCAGCGCCAAGATTCTCTTTTTGGTGGGTTACATAGGTTAATGAGTTTTAATTATCCATATCAATTTAAAATTTACGCATTTATGACTCATTTAATATTATTCATTTATGACCCATTACCCTTTAAATCACCCATTTGTCACCTCTAGATACAATTAAGAGTATCTTTAGGATTACTTATTAAAATATGTGATTATTGATTCGCTTTTACTTATAATTAGTTTTAACAAAGTAGTTTGTATATGGGAAATAAAAAATCAAACTAATAAAATGTGAAAATTATTTGTTATAGAAAAATTTGTTAATCACTTATTTCAAGTGTAAAATACTAATTATAAATAGGTATAAATTAGTAATATATTTAGATTAGTAATATATTTAATTTTGGATGATACAATTATAAGTATTGTAAATTATCTAAAAACTGTTACTCATATAAAAGTTTATTATTTCATAATTTTTAATGAAAAATCTCAAATTTGAGTTCGAATATATTTTAAATTGACTTTAAAATGTCAGTAATGATCGTATAATTTAGAACAGAATGAGCAAGTTTTACCAAACATATTACTTTATAAAAGTATATTACTACAAGATACCAATGTGCAACTTAGGGTTTAAGGATATATATAATAATATTTTAATCTCTCTCTCTCTCGCTCACTAATTTGGACATGAGAATAATTAATAGTCAAACGTACAACTAGTGGTTTACGGATAAAGTTTGATTCTTTTGCTGAGACTATAAATATCCCACAAATTCTTTTGCTTACACTTGCAGATTGTTGAAGTAATGTCTATTCCCCTGTTTAGTTTTCAATTCTTTGTTACTTTGGAGTGGTTGCTTTAGAAAAGTAAAGTAATGCGTAACTTAGGGTTTAAGGATAAAATTTAATTCTTTTATTGAAACTATAAATAAACCACCAGTCTATTTGGTTAGACACGCAAATTCGCGAGGTAATATCAATTCCCATGTTTATTTTTTAATTCCTTCTTTGTTATTGATGACATTCCATTATTTGTTCCCCTTTTCTGGAATATTAATATTTCTTATCATCTTAATATATTCTTATGTCAGGTAATTTATACCTACCGTTTTGTGGAGCCGAGGTGAGTGTTACTAATCTTTTATTTAATTTTTTATATGTAAATATGTTTGTGGAAGGAATAGTAAATCATAAAATTAACATAATTCTTAACGATAAGATGTTTAGATAAAAATAATGTAGAAATTTTAAATATAAATAGACCAGGCTGTAAACTAAATTTTATTTTGCTAAACTGGACATGGGCGAGAAAAAAAATTGTCACTTTAAGAGTGCAAATTAAACTGAAATTAAAAGTTGTTGCAGAAGATGCTTACCAATAATGCGTTAATATCATTTAACTCAAATATCACTATTTTTTTTTTTTTGCTTTTAAGGATTAATTTGACATTATTTGGCAATTTTTTGCTTTCATGTTTTTCTTCTTTTGAAAAATTAAAATGAAGAAAGTAGAATGAGCATAACAGTGTTATGTTACAATTCTGTGCCTTTAATATTCAAACTAGCGTGAAGAGGAGTTGTGTAGTGCACTTTTTTTTTTTGGTTCAATTACAGACTTGTCCATCCAAGTTTACAAATTGTTTGAATATAACCCCTTCAATTATTAAAATGAACAATTGCCTTCTTATAGTTGTTGCCACTAATCTTAATTAATTATGTTTCTTAGATTGACTTTTCACTAATTTTGTGTCACATGCTAGTCATCCGCATATTTAATGAAAGTATTTTTGTCATTTGATTATGCAAATATTCAGTTTACTCAATTTACGTGTTAGTCATGAGAACTGAGTATTTTACGTAGTTAAATGACAAATATATATTCATTAAATAGATGCATAACATGCACGCGAAATAAAATTAATGAAAACTCAACTCAAAAAACATAATTAACATTAAGCGACAACTTTAAGCAGACAAGCTTTCACTCTAGTAATTGAGGACTCCTTTTAAATTGACTGACAACTCGGAGGAACAAATCAGTAATTTAGTTGTCGCAAAGCCTTGTCACTAAAAGTATTAGTGACAAAATTTATTTATTCATCACAAATTGAAATTTAATTGCTGACAAATTAAAATTGCCACATAAAATAAGCAATTGGTGACATTTTTTTTATTGGATTAAGAGTATGTTTGGGATTACTTATTAAAATACGTGATTATTGCTTTTCTTTTGTTTATAATTAATTTTATAAAAGTAGTTTGTATTTGGCAAATAAAAAACACCTAAACTAATAAAAAAGTGAAAAGTGTTTGTATATAAAAAAAATTGTTAATCACTTATTCAAAATGTATATTACTAAAAAGGAATATTTTGAAAATTAAAGATGGGTAATAGACGAAATTATTGAAATAAATAGAGATAATTAGTAATATACTTAGTCAAACTTGATTATTAAATTTGACAAATAATTAAATGATTAATGTTTGATCAAACCTGATTATTATGCTCTGAAGTGCTTCTAATTTTGTCACATATATTCACCATTTACAGTGAGAAGAGAAGAACGAAAAAAATGGACGCATCAAGCGATCAACCAACTTCTTATAGTTTAGTGAATACAGAACCTCCTGAACCTCCCTTGGCGAATTTGATTACGGAAGAGCTAAAAGGCTTAGACCCCGTATCCAGCGATCATGTCTCTATCTATAGGGTTCCTCCTAATTTTCGCCAACTAAATGAAAAAGCCTACACGCCAGAGATGGTGTCTATCGGTCCGTTTCACCGTGGGAAAGCAGAGTTGCAGCAGTGGGAAGTGAATAAATTGCACTATTTGCAGGCATTCCTCACTCGTACTAAGAAGAGTTTGGAGAATTGTATAGAATTGGTGAAGGGTTTGGAAGGAAGAGCTCGGGCCAGCTACAGGGAAAGAATCGATATGACTAGTAATGCGTTTGTGAAAATGATGCTTGTGGACAGCTGTTTTATCATTGAGGCCATTTTGAGGTCTCGGTTAAATTGCCCACTAGATTACTTGAGTAATCCTGAGCTGATTCTTCTCGTTCAAAGAGATATGATTTTATTGGAGAATCAGATTCCGTTTTTTGTTCTCCAGGGTTTATTCCACTTAGGCTTCAGCAACACACGCGAGGACAAGTTTCTTAAGCTTTCGATCAAATATTTTTCTAGTCTAGTATCTACGATAATAGAGGACGAAGATGCAGACAAAGTGTTTGGAAAAGTGAAGCTTAACCTAGAATCAGGTTTAAAAATAGAACACTTCACTGATTTGCTAAGGGTATGTCACCTACCAACTAACTTAAAGAAGCCAAGTACGGGCAAGTTTGTACAAATTCCAAACGCAGCAAGATTGCGTAAAGCAGGAATGAAGTTCAAATTTGGGACAAGCAAGTGTTTAATAGACATAAACTATAATAATGGATTGCTGAAAATGCCAAAGTTCAGAGTACACGACACCTCGGAATGTTTACTCAAAAACATTATTGCATTTGAGACGTGTCACTATCCATTTGATAGTTACATAATCGATTATATTTTATTTATGGACATGTTTATCGACACTGCTACAGATGTGGATTTTCTCGTTCAGAAGGGAATTATTTTGAACGGCATGAGTGATAGTGTTGCTGTGGCTTCCCTCTTTAACAACCTTGGAATGGAAACTTCATTATTTGGTTCCTATTACTTTACGAGTATATCTAATAGCATGAACGTATATTACAAAGTTCCTTGGCACAAGTGGAAAGCAACTTTCAAACGTGATTATTGCAGCACTCCGTGGATGATTGCTTCTACTGTAGCTGCTATTATATTACTTGTGCTTACTCTCATACAAACCATATGTTCTATAATTTCATTATTTTAAATTTTATTTATAAATTTGTTTATTGTATTCTTCCTTGTGTATTCTAAATTTATCTTCTTAATGAAACTATTCTTCTCCGTGTTCTTCAGTCAATAAAAGATTTTTGCTGTCAATTAGTAATACAATGGGTAAGTATAACAGGTTCACTTAATACCGCCAAGAATTGATTCGCTTTTGTTGTGGCTTGGTGGCTGCTGTGGTGGCTTTCTTTTGGGACCTGTGTGGTGCTTGCCACTACTGTTTGTTTACAGTTCAGTTGTCGGACTGGGTTCCCCTCTCCCAGGGATAGGTTTGCTCTGGTTTCCGTCTACGCCAAATTGTTTGTTGTTATCCTTGGATTTTCAGTTATTTTGTTGTTTTCAGTTCCTGTTGGTTCAATATCATGCGTGTACACCTTTTTGAAAGGAATATAGCAGGACGACAGACATTTATTTAGAACCACGTCTTGACCCAAAAAAGATTAACCCATTAGGTCTTGGTCTATTTAAACATATTAATTATACATCCTCAATCATTTTTTGATGTGGGACTATATATTATCATGTTGTACCTAACACTTCTGAACATGTTTGTCAGGATTGACCATGGTCTAGCCCGTGTTCCCTGAAGGTAATGATGTTGCGTGTATGTTACGGATCAAGATCCTAGCCTAGTTAAAATGAGTATTGGGTAAGAATGGAGGGTTAGGTTTTAGTGTTAAGAATGAATGGCCTAAATGCATTCTTATGTTATCTTATATTTCCTTTATTTTAAATAGTTGAATGCGAGTTATTAGAATGTATCAATAAAAATGAATTAAAAACTTCTTCCCTAGTCTATCTTTCTCTCACTTCCTCCTTCAATTCTCTTCAAAATCTATCTGAGACTATAAATCGGTAACAATGGTGCTTTCATAGAGAGATGATATGGTGGATTTGAAAGGTACACAATCTAGAGAAGCTATTGATTTCCTGAATCAATTGCGGAGATACAAAACGAGAAATCAACGAGTCTTAACAACACTGGAGATTCAAGAATTGGAGTGGGGGCACAAGGAATTTGTCATGAATTACTTTGTGTATCATCAGCAATCCACCACAATTGTTAAATATGAGAGCTCATTTTTGGAACTTAAGCGATGGGCAGAGACTTGGAGTGAAGAGAATTTTGATGACTAGTGGATTGTCGACCGATTTGTTGTCGGGTTGAAGGAAGAAATCAGATCCAATATGGAGAGGAGCGGTCCAAGATCATTAAATGAAGCAATCAATTCAGTAAAGTGGCAAGAGATGTACCCCATGTACACATAAGGTGTTTGACAAAATTATTGAATCATAATTGGGTCATAAACGTCAACCAACCGACAAAGGGATCGATGATAATCAACAAACTAGCGATCCTATTGTGATGCAAATCCAGACTCCGCTTAGGTCTTCCACACATGAGGCTCTAGGAACAGAGCTCTTCGGGCTCATTCAAAACACACAAGAGGCTGATTTTATGATTAAAAATGTGCACGACTTCAATTGTAATTTGGTACCAATCAACCAGAATCTGCGTGTAGATGATGTTGCTTTTGCTGGAGAGCTTAATGGTGGTGATCAACTTGGGAGCTGTCGTTAGTGCTACCAAAGATAAATTCCTTGTTTCTACTCTACAAACACAAAATTAGTATAGCAGTAGCAAGGGTCGATCCCACAGAGAACAATGTTGATTTTTAATTTATCCTAATGTTCCAACAGTTTAACAGTAAATTAAATAAAAGATTGGGCGATTTAAATTTGTTTAACTAATTAACAAGAACAGATTTAAAATAATGAAATTAACTAATGAATTAAAACTTCAGTTTTCCAGTTTAGTTTCTCCTGTTCACAATAATAGATCAAACAAATATAACAATATTCACCCTTCAATGAAACTAATAATCCTAGATAACAACAAGCTCTGTTATCCGAAATTCCACTTAGATTGTCACTTAATGAAACAAGCTCTTCACGAGATTCTAACCATCATATAACCTAAAACAAGCTCTTTAGATTTAATATGACAACAGTATTAAGAACTAAGGAATTAGACTATTCCAAGCAGCAAACACATAGTCTCGGATTGTTTAACTTGTCTCCCGATAACCATAGCAATAACCAAAAGCTTGACCACAATTAGTTTTACTAACTGCTACTTGTGATTAGAAATAATATCGATTACGTAATACTATTCCTGAATCTAGCTAATATTATCAACTAACCAATTTAATCCTGCAGAAACCAAATCAGTTAATCAAATAATATTTAACAATTAAAACAGATTATTAGAATAAGCTTCATATAGGAAGGAGTAAATATTGTATATTCAATCAAACCATAACCTTCAAGCTGAATAAAAGAAAACTAACCTGACATGTTTTTATGAATGCACTAAATATAATAAAACTCTCGATGATTAATGAATCTTGCCCACAATTACAAGTAAACGTATTTATAGATAAATTTCTAAAGCCTAGAAGAATTCTAATCCAATTCTACTTCGGAAGTCTTCACTTTGCAAGTATGGTAGAATTCTAAATCCTTCTCAATATCTAAAATCCAGGTTTAAGTAGCTTCCTTATCAAATTAGATTTTAGTTTCCAAATCCAAGTCTTCCTTAGTTTCTTTTTCTAGTTCGACATCAATTTTCATATTGCTCCTCAACTCAGATTCCATATCAGATTCTATTTCCATAATCAAATGTAGTTTCCTTATCGACTTTTACTTGAATCTCCATATTAGATTGAACTTCCTTTTTGATGCACAAGTCTATCTCCAAATCATGTTAGGAATCATATCTTTAAGCTCTAACGTCTCAAATCCTACTCTGATTCGGAAATCAAGTCGATCAAAATCGTAGAGTAACACTCTGCACCAGTACTTCATAGAGTAATCATACAATCGTAGAGTGATTGATAGTAGAGTGGAACTCTCCTCTCGGAATCGTAGAGTAAACCTTGTCAAACGTAGAATGAAACTTGGGACGATCGTGGAGTAAACAACACCATCGTAGAGTAAGCTAAGCGATCGTAGAGTTGTCCCGCACAATCGTAGAGCATAAGTAGACCAATCGTAAAGCTCCACTCAACGAACGTAGAGTACTCTTCATGTTCGTAGAGTGTCAATGTTGATCGTAGAATATTTTTACAAAACAACATAAAATTTAGCATTAGACTCCATAATTCACCAAATCACTCTAATTCTTCCAAAGATCTATAAACACCTTAATTCAGTTCACATACAGATAACATGCAACTAAACTAAGCATAAAGGAATAAAAATAATCAAATATTATGCTCCTATCAAATTCCCCCACACTTAGACTTTACATGTCCTCATGTAAATAGAATAGTAATCATATCGAGAAAAACTTAATCTGACTTATTCAACCAAAATTTCAAAGGGTTCGATTTCAATTAAAGCACCACTGAATACTAATCACAGAAACCTGACTAACACCTTATCAATCAACTCACAACAACAACTATGTCATTCCTTATAGAACATCATTTAAATAAGAATCCATCCACACAAATATCCATCCTATGATCAACACAAATATCCAACTTAGCTATTATGGAACAACTGTGCACACTGACTCATAACTCAAAACCTGCTTTTCCTGCAATTCTTTTCAACACCAGAACCTGTAATTTTCACTATATTAGGTGAATGCATTTTATGCTCTATTTCACCTTTCATATTCTTTCTTTTCTCTTTTAAGTGAGTGTATTTTATGCTCCATCTCACTTATTTACTTTCCAACGAGTGCGTTTTACGCTCCTTCTCGCTTCTTGTGTTTATGGGTGAGTGTGTTTTACGCTCCATCTCAACCCACCACAAGAAATCTGCATTTTTTCCCATTCTGCAACTTTTTCAATTTTTCTGACATAACTTCCAATTGTTTCACATGGTTTTGTAAACAACATTAGCAGTTAAACAAGGTTTAAATCATAAGATCAGTGCACAAAGTATAATTCCACAAATAACTAAGTCAAATAATCATGCATCCCATATTCAAGTATTCATGCAAAACAATTCCAATTCAAAATCAACTCATGGATCCCAACTAAGTCATCATCATTAATCAGTTAATAAAGCATCAAATCAAATCCTGCAAATAAGCATCAGTATTCACTCTACGATCTCAACCTTCAAATACTTAGCAGAACACTACGATCGTAGGGTAACGGTCGTAGAGTCAAAAAAATTTATTTTTTAAATTTATTTTCACTTCAGAGCATCATATCCAGCATGTCATTTCCTAAATAATAAACTAATAACTCAAATAATAAATAACCTAAAACCCTTTCCCCTACACTCAAACCTTACATTGTCCCCAATGTAAGACAATCATGCAAAGAAGAAAGTACTAACTGACATGCAACTACAAAAATAAAAAGTAAAGGGATAGAAAAATCAAATTTGATTCATGGGTTGCCTCCCATGCACCACATTTGTTTAATGTCGTTTACCCGACTTTAATATCCTCAATCTCCATAAAATGGTTCCTCCAATCCAACTGTCTCAACATCTTCCACCTGATAACCTTTATAGAAAGCTTTGAGCCTATGACCATTCACTTTGAATACCTTCGCTGTACTTGGACTCTGAATTTCCACTGTACCATGATTAAACACGTTAGTAATAACAAAAGGTCCAACCCATCTAGAACGCAACTTACCTGAAAATAACTTAAGCCTTGAATGGTAAAAAAGAACTTTATGTCCTACAACAAAATTCTTCCCCAAAATCTGCTTGTCGTGGAAGACTTTAGTTTTGTCCTTGTAAATGTTAGAACTTTCATAGGCTTCATTCCTTAACTCCTCTAGCTCCTGCAACTGCAACTTCCTATGCTCTCCAGTTTGATCCATATCCATGTTGCATTGCTTAATAGCCCAAAAAGCTTTATGTTTCAATTCCACAGGTAAGTGATAAGGTTTTCCAAATACTATCCTATATGGTGACATACCAATAGGAGTCTTGTAAGCTGTTCTGTAAGCCCATAGTACATCTGGCAATCTCATACTCCAATCCTTCCTGCTAGGCTTCACAACTTTCTCTAAAATGGATTTGATCTCCCTGTTGGACACCTCATCCTAGCCATTACTTTAGGGATGGTATGATGTGGAAACCCTATGCATCACATTGTACTTCTTGAATAATGCTGCCAACACCCTATTGTAAAAATGGGTTCCTCTATCACTGATAATAGCTCTTGGGGCTCCAAACCTAACAAAAATATTAGACTGAACAAAATCTGCAACAACTTTAGAATCATCAGTCCTTGTAGCCTTAGCTTCAACCTATTTAGAGGTATAGTCAACAGCCAAAAGGATATAAGCATTACCAAAAGAAGAAAAAAAGGGTCCCAAAAATTAATTGCCCAGACATCAAAGATTTTA
Source organism: Aralia elata (assembly GCA_034770075.1). Lineage (NCBI taxonomy): Eukaryota > Viridiplantae > Streptophyta > Magnoliopsida > Apiales > Araliaceae > Aralia > Aralia elata. The sequence continues at coordinate 23,667,656 of CM068386.1, forward strand.
ACAATTAAAATAGGGGTCTGTGGCATCTGATTCCTATGTGCAATATTCCCAGTCTTTTGTCAGTTTACACATGACTTACAAAACAGATAAGAATCTTTAAAAATAGTTGGCCAAATAAAAACCAGATTCCAAAACCTTGTGAGCAGTTCTTTTAGGTCCAAAATGACCTCCACAGGCGTATGAATGACAAAAAAGACAAAATAGAATGAAACTCACTATTGGGCACCTCCTAACAACCTGGTCACTACAAAATTTTCATAGGTGTGGGTCATCCCATACATAGTGTTTGGCATATGATCTTAACTTATCCTTTTGCATTTTAGAATATTCTTTTGGGACAAAGTCACTGGCTAGATAATTAACAATCTTAACATACCAAGGAAAAACTTTATCAACAGAGAACAAATACTCATCTGGAAAAGAATCTTGTAATGACAGTGTCTCTTCTTCCTTGATTATTCTGCTTAAATGGTCTGCTACTAAGTTGTCCGCTCCTCTCTTGTCTTTTATTTTTCCAAGTCAAATTCTTGCAGCAACAAAATTCACCTAATGATTATAGGCTTGGATTCCTTCTGTAATAACCAAGAAACTCTTAGTTTTATTATATATAAATATATTAATTGAATATTTATGATATTGAAAACTTTATGTTATAATATGTGATTTAATGGATATAAATATATATATATATATATTATAGGTATGTGAATGTTTAAGTATTAATAGTGTGTAATCTGATTATATATTAGGAGTGAGAACTATGCAGCTTAAGTTATTTATTCATGGAAAACTTCAAGTATCATTATTTTATAATGGAAGTTCAATTGAAATTCATTAAACAAGCCCACTACGAATTATTTATTGGGGACTTGTAGTATGGACTGGTAAGTTAGTTAAGTTGCCCAAATTTTGGTTGTATAGGGTCAAACCTTTTAAGGGGTACAAGTTATTAATGCAGAAGACCCAAATATAAATTACCAACTAGATGAGTGAATATCTGTAATATATATATTGGGCAGCAGCACACGCAAGTTAAGATCCCTTACCATACACGTAATCTATCTAAAGTGAATGATTCACTCTCTTATTTTAACCACTGACTGCTAGGTGTATGGCGGGGATGAGTAGTTGTTAAAATTTTCTGATCCATATCCCTTAATACAAGGGATTCAAGCGATTGTGTGTGAACTCTATGGATTTAGTAGAAAGCAGTAACAAGGTAAAGAGTTTCTCTTTAAAATAGAGTTTCTATTTCATCTGTCAAGGCTTGGTGAAATCATTAGAACTGCTATAGAGAGAAACAGTGTGAGCTTGAGGGTAGGGAAGAGGAGTAAATTATAGCAGAAAGAACTAAACAGGGGATGCTCACGAGTTCCATTACCTACTTTGGAAAGAAAAGGAAACGGGCATCTAAAACTAAGAGGTGAGCAGCTTTCTAACCTCAGTGATAGTTCATATATGCTCATATTATTAATTTTTATATATATGCGAACTAGATGATCGGTCAAGATAGATACATCGGCTAAGTGCTCTCTCTGTAACTATGTTTTATATGAGCTAATAGTATTATAGTGAGGATTGATGAACAAACCTAGCTGATCCATGGACTTGTGTATTGATATGCATTTATGCAGAAAACTTTAGCAAAATATTTGAAAACATTTTTTAAGACGAACAAAGCGTAACTCGTTCGAATAAATTGTACATTTTAAAATCTACAAATGTTTTTCGTGATTTTTCTTTTTCTGGTATATCTTGGGTACGTTAAGGATAAAACCTCATTGGAATCACTTAAAAAGAAGTTAAAATGAGTGAGTTATGTAATTTATACCAAAACACCCCAACTGTGGAAGGGCTGTGCATAACAGTCCACTTCCGGACTATTCTCGGTAGTCAAAACAGGTCCAAATCTAGTGTTTGATGAATGAAAATTGTAGTTCGGGAAGATACGAATCCAAAGAGTCTGACTAGGCCTAAATTGAAGTTGTAGATTTCATTCTATGAAGGTTTTCGTAAAGGACTCCGAATCTGGAAACTAAAAGAAAAAAATCAGGAAAAACCGGTTTTCCGGTGAACCGACGGGACTTTCCGGTGACCGGTTCACCTACGTTCCGGCCGGTTCCGGTGGTAATTCCAGGACCCAAAGTTTTCTAAAATTGTGAGGAATATTATAATATTTAAATTATAATTTTCCTGGACAGTTATGTAATTATTAAGTAATTAATGGTTTAAACTCATTTAAATCATTTATAACTTACTAATTAATAATTATTAAGGCCACTAAATAATTATTAAACTAATTTCATATAATATAAATATTATTAACTACTTAATTATCATTTCAAGGAAATTAAGCAATAATTAAGTAAAATTAGTATTAATAAACTAACTATTGATTATTTAATTGAAGTTAAATAATAAATATAGTTAACTAATTGATTAATTATTATTTAATTTATATTAAATAATAATTAAAGAGTGTTTGAGTAAGATTAAGTAATTATTCACTTTCATTATCATAATAAAATAATTATTTATTATTTAATATAATAATAAATAAGTACAATGTTAATTAATTAATTATTCTTTTATTAATAAGAAAGAATAATTAAAGGTTTATGAAGTGAATTAATTATTTACTATTTAAGGGCAAATAATTTATATTATTATTATATTAAATAATAAATAAAGAAAAATGTTAATTAATTATTCTTTAATAATAAAGAATAATTAAAGAATAATGAAAGAAATAGAGTAATTATTTTCAAGGATAAGTAATTCATTAATTATTATTTAATTAATAATTAAAGAAGAAGAGTTAGTAAAATAATTAATTATTATTTAATTTATAATAATTAACGATTAATAATAATTTAATTATCTAATATTTAATTGATATTAAATACTAAGTAGAATTATGTAATTATTATTTATTTTATTAAATAGTAACTAAAGGTAATTAAGTGACTACTATTTAACTAATATTAAATAGTACTCAAGTAAAAGTATAGGTAATCAATAAATAGAATTTTAGCAATTTATTAATTAAACAATTATAATAAATTGTTTAAAGGTTTAATAAGTGTATAACACTTAAGATAAACATTATTAAATAATTAAATTATTAACCTAAGATCTATTAAATGTCTTAAAAGGTTAATGATAGCGTATTATTATGTGTATCTTGTAATGAATATACCTACTAAATGAATAGCCGAAGTAGGTGTATTGATGAACAAGTATGTGCTATACTAATTGATAGACCTATGTTATTAATGCTAGGTCACTCAACGAATTTTAATTAAAGCTAAATAGCAGTAGCTCGTCGAACAGGCAAGTTTTCCTAACTCAGCTCGAGTTATTATTTTTCGAAGCATATTAGTGAATAATTATTGATAATTATTCGCATCTATAATATTTATTGACATTCGCACTTCGTGCAAATTAAATTCCTGTTCTATTATTATTGGACTGTGAATTATTTAAAGTTCTTACTTTGATGAACTGTTTATAAGCTGGATCTAAGCTAATTGTATCAGCTAGATCAAATATGTTAAATTTAATAAACTCAAATAATTTTTTAAAAAATCTAATCCAACCAGTTGATTGGTATGGATTCTTCGACTGAGAAAAGGACAATTTTACTAAAGCATTAAATTGAAAAACAATTATTGCTCGATTATTAAGTGTTTATGCATAAATCACTGGGTATGAAAGGTTGATCCCCTTGATTACCAAAACTTATTAAAAGGACCAGTTTAAATACTGACAACCTTCGCATATGTTCATGGTTATTTATAACCACTCAGTATCTATTATTCAATTATTGAATCTTATTAAATGTTCTTTCAATCGAATTTCATTGTTGAACATTGATAGCTCAATTCCTTCTAATCATGATATATCTCCTTTGTAACTAAACTTGCTAAGCAAATTAGTTCCTTACCCTTACCATATCATGACGTTTATTTCAGCTAAACCAGAAAGTTCTACAAAGAAAGACAAAGGAAAAGGAAAAGTGCAGGAGTAGTTTACTATAAACTCTTAGGCCTTATATTGGATGTAATTATTATGTAAACCTTTTGTAATATTAAAGGTATGTGTTAAGTTAAGGTTAAGTAGACCTGGGAAACATTGTTGTAGACTTTATTATAATGAACAATGTATGTTTATTATTCCACAATAATATATAGAATGTTTATGATGTTGATGGATCGTGAGCACCAAACCCGAGGTTAGAGAACCCGGATTTGGGGGCGTCACACCTTCTTAGTCAGCAAGTACGTAAGAGCAGCATGATCAAAGTAAACTACAACTTTAGTACCAAGTAAATATGATCTAAACTTATTCAAAGCAAAAACAACTGATAACAATTCTTTCTCAGTCGTAGAGTAGTTTATCTCAGCAGCATTCAAAGTCCTGGAAGCATAGTAGATAGCATGGACAACTTTGTTGATTTTTTGACCCAACACAGCTCCAACTGCATAATTGCTAGCATCACACATACGAAATAGGAAACTTCCAGTTTAGTGGTTAGATCATTGGTGCTGAGGTTAGTAGATTCTTCAATTTGTCAAAAGCCTCCTTACATTCATCAGTAAATTGGAACTCTACATCTTTCTGCAGCAATTTACACAAATGCAAAGCTATCTTGGAAAAGTCTTTGATAAATCTCCTGTAGAAACCTGCATGACCAAGAAAAGAACGAATCTCCTACACTTTTGCAGGGTAAGGCAATGCAACAATGATTTCTATTTTAGCTTTATCAACTTCTAATCCTCTAAGTGAAACTATGTGGCCAAGTACTATCCCTTGTTCTACCTTAAAATGACACTTTTCCTAGTTAAGAACAAGATTTGTTTCCAAACATCTATCAAGTACTTTAGTCAAATTGTCTAAACAAGCATCCAAAGAATCACCATGTATTGTGAAATCGTCCATAAAAATCTCAATGCAGTTTTCTAAAAGATTAGAGAAAATACTTACCATGCATCTTTGAAAAGTACCTGGTGCATTACACAAGCCAAAGGACATTCTCCTATAAGCAAAAGTTCCAAATGGGCATGTGAATGTGGTCTTCTCCTGGTCTTCTAGTGCAATCACAATCTGGTTGTAGCCTGAAAACCCATCTAGAAAACAATAATAAACATGGCCTGCCAATTTTTCTAACATTTGATCAATAAAAGGAAGGAGAAAGTGGTCTTTTCTAGTTACTGCATTGAGCTTCCTGTAAACAATGCACACTCTCCATCCTATCTGCATTCTTGTTGGCACCAGCTCATTGTTATCATTCTTGATGATTGTGATCCCAGACTTCTTTGGTATTACTTGGACTGGACTCACCCATTGACTATTTGAGATGGGGTATATTATGCCTGTATCTAGCAACTTCAAAACTTCTTTCTTGACTACCTCCATCATAGGTGGATTCAGTTTTCTTTGTGCTTCCCTGGTTGGCTTGGCTCCTTCTTCCAAAAGAATTCTATGCATACACATTGTTGGGCTTATACCTTTAATATCTGCTATTGTCCAACCAAAAACAGTGATATGATCCCTAAGAATTTTGAGCAATTTGTCTTCTTGCACTTTGGTTAGGTTACTAGCAATTATTACTGGCAATGTATCATCAGTCCCTAGATATACATACTTCAAGTGCACAGGTAATGGCTTCAAATCTAAGGTTGGAACCTGCATAACAAATGGTAACAATTTTTGATGAGTGGCGAGTAATTGAATAGAATTGACTGCATAATTATCTGAAATTTTGGGCAAGGAATGCAATACAGCCACAGTCTCCTTCAATTCCTGGTTTTGTTCAACTTCTTCTTCTTTGTCTATTTCCAAGTTGTTAGTGATGGAAACTTCTAAACCTTCCTTATGTATGTGTTCAAAAGAGTGCTGCACTAGAGAATCAATCACATCAATAGCAAAAACTAGATTAATATCACTAGGGTACCTCATTGCCTCAAATATATTGAACTGAATCTTCTCTTCATCAAACTTCATGGTTAAGGTCCCATTATGTACATCAATCATAGTTCTTGCTGTTTTCAAAAATGGCCTCCTTAACAAGATATATGCAGGATTTGGAGATGTGTCATCTTCCATATCCACTATGTAAAAGTCTACAAGAAAAATCAGCTCATTCACCTGTACTAAAACATCCTCAATTACCCCTTGAGTGTAGGTGTTAGTCCTATCAAGCAGTTGAATAATAACACCAGTTTGTTTTAAAGGACCTAGATTTAAAGAAACAAATATAGATAAAGGCATGACATTAATTGAGACTCCTAAATCTAACATAGCTTTCTCAAACCTGGTGTTACCTATCCTACATGGAATGGTGAACATGCATGGATCCTTGCATTTATGTGGCATCTTTCTTTGCAGCACTGCTAATACATTCTCTCCAACAGTGACTCTTTCATCATCTTTTAACTTCCTTTTGTTAGTGCACAACTCTTTCAAAAATTTAGCATATCTTGGCACCTATTTGATTGCATCTAATAATGGTATATTAACTTCCACCTTTCTGAAGGTGTCCAAAATCTCCTTCTCTTGCTCATCTTTCCTTGAAGTCCTGTGATTTCTAGGTGGAAAAGGTAGGGGATTAGTTTTAACTGAAATCACAGAGTTAGGACTTACCCTAGGTAGTTCAGCTTCTTCCTTAACTTTCTCTTCATCAAAGTCTGCAGTAGCTTTGGGCACTTCCAGCTCTTTCCCACTCCTTAGCGTAATGACACTTGTATTCTCCATTGGATTCACAACTGTTTGGGAAGGTAATTTTCCTGAGCCATGGGATTCCAATTTTCCTATTGTGGTTGCAAGCTGACCCAATTGATTTCTCAAATACTGGACTGAAGTCTTTGTCTCCTGCTGGAACTGTTGTGTCTGGTTCATGAATTGTTGAGTGTTATTCATGAACTGTTGTATCTGTCCCATCAGTGCTTTGAACATCTCTTTCATGGAAGTTTCAAAAGGTGCTGGTGTTGCTGTTTTAGGTTGGTATTGAGCTGGGTGAAAGCCCTGCTGCCTAGGTGGAACGACAGGTGGTGAAGGTGGTCTATTCCCTCCATAACTCAGATTGGGGTGATCCTTCCATCCTGGATTACAAGTGTTTGAATAAGGATCATATCTTTTCTAAGGCCGTGTTTGGTAATTTCCCATTGCATTAGCCTGCTGCATGGTTTCATCTTCTTGCAGTGTGGGGCATGCATATGTGTTATGGTTTGACTGCAAACAAATTCCACAAGCCTTTGCAACTGGCTTATTTCCTAAAACTAATTGTCTCACCAAAGTAGTTAGTTCAAAAATCTGTTGTTCCTGACTACAAGTACTCACCTCATTTACCATATGTGGTACATGATTCATTCTAGTTCCATATTGTTATGAGTTTGCGGCTATGTTGGCAATCAAATTCTTTGCAGCCTCTGGAGTCTTGTCAACTAATGCTCCTCCACTAGCAGCATCAGTCATACTTCTGTCAATTGGTACAAATCCTTCATAAAAATACTGGATTAGGTGCTGGTCATCTATCTGATGAGGTGGGCAGCTAGAGCAAAGCTTCTTGAATCTTTCCCAATATTCGTAGAGTGTCTCTCCACTGAATTGTCTAATTGCACAGATCTCCTTCCTTATATTGGCTACTCTTAAAGTAGGAAAATACTTCTCTAAGAATAGCTTATTCATGTCATTCCATGATTGGATTGTACCTGATGGTAAGTAATACAACCAATCTTTTGCCAAATCTGCCAATGAGAAAGGAAAGGCTCGAAGCTTGATCTGCTCCTCAGTTATTCCATGTGGCTTTATGGTGGAACACACCACATGAAATTCTTTTAGATGTTTATATGGGTCCTCGCTTGTAAAACCACGAAAAGTAGGTAACAAATGGATTAGTCCAGATTTGAGTTCAAATGCAACGTCTAAAACAGGATATTGAATGCATAGAGGTTGCTGATTTAAATTAGGAGTTGCCAACTCCTTTAAAGTCCTATTATTATTTTGAACAAGCATCTCTTCTTTTGATTCAGATTTAGTTGATGAATTGTTAGACAATAGTTCCAATGCTATGTTAAGGCCAAGTGATGGAACTTCTTCTTCTGCAGTTGTATGCTGCACTCTATGATTCTCCTTCCTTAGCCTTTTTACAATTTTCTCAATCTCTGGATCAAAATTCAACTTACCAAATTGAGAAGATCGAGTCATAAACTAATAAAGAAACAAAAGAATAAATAAAAATAACTAATTATTCCCCGACAACGGCGCCAAAATTTGAGAGCTGTCGTTAGTGCTACTAAAGATAAATTCCTTGTTTCTACTCTACAAACACAAAATTAGTATAACAGTAGCAAGAGTCGATCCCACAGAAAACAATGTTGATTTTTAATTTATCCTAATATTCCAACAGTTTTAAGAGTAAATAAAAGGTTGGGGAATTTGAATTTGTTTAACTAATTAACAAGAACAGATTTAAAATAATAAAATTAACCAATGAATTAAAACTTCAGTTTTCCAGTTCAGTTTCTCCTGTTAACAACAATAGATCAGACAAATATAACAATATTCACCCTTCAATGAAACTAATAATCCTAGATAACAACAAGCTCTGTTATCCGAAATTCCACTTAGATTGTCACTTAATGAAACAAGCTCTTCACAAGATTCTAACCATCATATAACCTAAAACAAACTCTTTAGATTTAATATAACAACAGCATTAAGAACTAAGGAATTAGACTATTCCAAGCAACAAATATATAAGCTCGGATTGTTTAACTTGTGTCCTGATAACCATAGCAATAACCAAAAGCTTGACCACAATTAGTTTTACTAACTGCTACTTGTGATTAGAAATAATATCGATTACGTAATACTATTCCTGAATCTAGCTGATATTATCAACTACCCAATTTAATCCTACAGAAACCAAATCAGTTAATGTGACGCCCCCAAATCCGGGTACCTTGAATCTCGGATCTGGTACGTCACGATACATCATCTTCATACCTACTCTATAACTAATGCGGAAAATATAAACATACATTGTTTATTTCAGAGTATTCTACAACATTTTTCAAGGTCTACAACATTTATCTTGATGCATTCCTTTAATAACTTACATAAGGTTTACATAAGTAACTTACATCCAAATAACTTAATAGTTAACGTGCATATCAACCTAATCTTGTCCTTTGCATTTGCCTCTATCCTTCCTCGAACATTCGTCTTAATCTGAAATGTTTTATCATGATATAGCAAGAGTGAGCAACTACTTTGCTCAGTAAGTTTAAATACAATGAAGATATATCATGATTGAAGAAGAGAATATAGCTTTCTGAACTTTCAACAATATATAACAATTGTGAAAGAATGAGAATCAATTTCAATAAATGAATAACTGAATCAATAACACTGAGTGGCCAAAAATGGCCATGAACAAATTTGGTAATCAAGGTGATCAACCTTTCATACCTGGTAAACATATGCAACTTGCACTAAGTGCGATTAACAATAAATTTCATTGGTGTGGTATAATTGACAATAATTAAACCACTAGCATACTTGAAAATATTAACTCAAGTTTGAATTGAGAAACTTGCAATACGTAAAACATTTAAGGTAAGAAACTTGCTCAATATAAATTTGAGTAAGGTTAGAGAACTTGCCTGTTCGACGAGCTACAATTTTCTAACTTTAATTAAAACTCTTCGAATGACCTAGCATTGACAATGTCGGTCTATCAATTAGAATTGCGTATAATTGAATATTCATACTCTATCATATACTGTTTAAATAGTAATCAATAAATCACATAACACTTTTCATTTCTTATATTATCATTAAGTCTATTGGACATTTAATAGACCTTAGGTTAATGATTTAATTAAGTAATACTATTTTCCTTAAGTGATAAACACTTATTAAACTTTTAAACAATTTATTATAATTATCTAATTAATGTGTTATTTAAATTTCACTTTATTTTACTAATTCTATCTTCCTTTAATTACCATTTAGTAATATTTAAATAGTAACTAATTAATTACCTTTAGTTATTATTAATACTAACTAATTACATCTACTTATTATTTAAAGTTAATTAAATAATAAATAATCAAATTATTAATCTCACTTGTCTTTAATTAATTAACTTCTTATCCTCAAATAAAAATTTATTTATTTACTTCATTAGTCTTTAACTATTCCTTACTATTAAAGAATAGTTAATTAACATTTGAACTTATTTATTATTCAATATTAATTAAATAATAAATAATTATTTATTTATCATTGAAAAATAAATAAATAATTCACTTTATAAATCTTTAATTATTCTTTCTCCAAAAATAATTAATTAACATTTGTACTTATTTAAAATTTAATATTAATTAAATAATAAATAATTATTTTAATATTAATGAAATTAAGTAATTACATCATTATTACATAATATCACTTAAACACTTTTTAATCATTATTAAATAATAATTATTCACTTATTTCAGTTTACTTTTAATTTCTATTATTTCTAATTTTTCTTTACATTTTTAGTTTTGACATGCTATTTCGTTCATTTTTAATTCTCAAATTATTAATCGTATTACAACGAATTTCTGACATATTTTTCGTATCATATGAGACTATTTTTACAAAATATGAAACCCTTATGTCGGGTTCATTAAGCAGTCCAAATAATTAGCCAAAAGTGTACGTTCATAACGATTTTCATCTTTTTCCAAGCTTTACCCTCTCTCGCTAAAATAGTCATAATTTTTTCGTTTCGAAACATTTTTGAGCGATTCTTGAGCCCACGCGAAGCTAACTTCTGGGGCTACAACTCTTATTTACTGACCTTAACCAAATTCTAAACACAGAATTCCAAAAATTTTGTGCAAGGAGACTGCAGTGAATTTGTTTTCCAGATTTGACGCGACTAATTTAAAGTTGAATCAGTCCGTTCCAGAGTCTATGAGAAGCTTATACAGTGTACTATAACATACCAAAAGTTCAAAATTTTTAGAGCAATCTAGCTGTGACGCCCCCAAATCCGGGTACCTCAAACCCGAATCTGGTGCTACACGGTACATCCCATTCCATACAACATAATAGACATGAATGTAATTACTATATTATTACAACACGTCTTACTCTCAATCCCAGGCTCTGATACCAACCTGTGACGCCCCCAAATCCGGGTACCTCAAACCCGAATCTGGTGCTACACGGTACATCCCATTCCATACAACATAATAGACATGAATGTAATTACTATATTATTACAACACGTCTTACTCTCAATCCCAGGTTCTATTACCATAACATCATTCCAAATACATAATAAGTCTTAGTATTACAACATTTCTAATACAAATAAACTATGACGCCATCTAGACGTTAATCTTGCCCTTTCCCTTGTCCTTACCGGAACCTTCGGCCCGCTCGGACTTAGCTGCAATGTTTAATATAAAGCAAGAATGAGCATTCAATTGCCCAGCAAGTATAACAGTTGAATAACAACAATATCATCAATCACATCATTTCTCTTCGACAACTGAACAATAGTTGTGAAATATTCTGAATAAACAAGAATAATACTTTGCTTTCGTTTTAAAAATATATTTTTGAAACGACATTGAGTGGTCATAAGACCTTGAACTTTCTTTTGCTTTCTTGAAAAGGTACACAGCATTATAACTGCAAACCGTCTTACTTACGAGCACTTCTAGGTGATCAGCCTATTGTACTCTATGTTGATCAACACTCTAGCTGGAAACGACTATATGCGTTTGTTTAGGCACTCGATGCCTTGTCAGAATAACTGACTAAAAACTGCCCCTAATATTAGGGTTGTTCATCTCATTCATGTCTCGGAATCCTAACCAAAACAATTCGGTTGGATAGCTCTACTTACTCATAAATAACATTTCAAGGATTTATTATCAATCAATAAAATATCTCAATATCTGTCTAGCCGAAACAAATGGCATCGACGTTCTCTATAACAGTTCATATATATGTGAACTTGAAAGCTTCAACAATTTATGTCATAACATAGCTCGAATACTTGTGCAAATACTGAAAGATTTACATAAGTAAGGAATTCACACAACCATATATATATATTGCGTAAATCGAAACTTCAAACATCGCATGAGAGTCAAGAGAATATAATCAAATGAATCAAATAAACTTGCACAATATACGTCTATTGTATAAGATACGAAACTTGCATTCAATACTGAAAATGAATGAAGTTAGAGAACTTGCCCAACACAAAGGTTAGACAAGGGTTGATGAAACTTGCCTTAAGCGCTTGCTACTAGTTGACGTTAATCGTCCTTCAAATATGTCCTACGTATTTAAACATATATTCACATACCAATTAGTCTCACAATAGACACCAAACATTGGCTTACATTAATCAAGACATTATAATCATTAAGAACATTAATTGCCACTACAACTACCCAAACGGGGGCCAAACGAAAAATGCAACTACGCTATTCATTTCATTTAAGCAAATCTCACGTGACTTAGTCATTTCATGCTTGGGGTCATTCAACTATTACACTAACATATCATACATATGCTTTGAGGTATTTATAACATGTTAGGCCTATGTAAACATGCATCTCATCAATAACACAAAGTAGCAAAACAGTTCACCTCTGCAGACCGGCGCAGCTGCGCAGGTCTTACACTTGGGAGTGGCGCAGCTGCGCCACTTTGCGTCCAAGGACTTTCAGGTCTGGCACCCTGCGCAGCTGCGCAGATGCTATGCTTGGGAGTGGCGCAGCTGCGCCACTCTGCATCCAGGGACCTTCAAGTTCTGCTACTGCAGAACCCAAAAATCCAACCCAATGATTCAGTCTCATTTGCTTCTTAGCCATTATACAACAAGTCTATATGACTTAAAGCATGCTTTTACAACTGAGCTATGCATCATAACATCATTTAATCAATTAATCATTCCTCATTCTCATGTTCCTTAGAGAAATCATTCTATTGGACATTAAACCAAATAGTTGGTGGGCATGAGTTGAAAACTCACATTGGAGTAGAGTTTCATTATACTCTAGTCCAGATTTCCCATTGAAATCATTACTCATACCTTCTTGGCATATACCAACAATACACAACCAATGTACATAACTAAACCAAGATGATTACAACTTCATTATTAACAAAATAAGAATAACAGTCCACTAATGTCCATTTCAGTCCATTTCTTGATTCCTTATGCAAAGGTTTGATTCTCATTCATTGTTCCACTTTTACACATTAACAAGGTTTAATAGAGCTAACAACATTCATACACATGTTCATGAGCAACCAAGCAAGTTCAGCTACATAACTCCAACAAAACAATCACAGTAAAACTATAAACTTGGAAATGAGCTAAGCTCTATATTGCATACCTCTTGAGCTACTTCTAAGGATGCTAAATGGATTAAAACCAGCTGCTACCACAATTCCTCTTCTTCCTCAAATCACCCGAACACACTCTTCTTACTATTTTCTCTCAAGTTTTCTGCTTCAACTCTTAGCAACAAGAAAGGGATGGAAGCTAAACAATGGGAGAGTATATATAGAAGAAGTGATCAGAGCTTCATGGATGGGTTGTGGGCTGAGCATGCCAGACACGACAGCTCCTGATGCTCGGGTAGAAGAGCTTCGGCTCCTCCAAGGTGTGGTCAGCCATTGGACTCTCCCCCTCCCTTCTCCCGAGTTGTTCTTCCTCTACCAAATGCAACGTTGTTTCTCCCCAAAAGCTCCACGTTCTTCCTCCTCTTCTCCTCTCTTGATCACTCTTCTCCCGTACTCTTCTCCTCCAATTCTCAGCTGATTGTTATAACCCATTTCCCTTCATGGGTCATGGGTTTGGGTCATGGATGGTGGGTTTGGTTCATGGATTAGGTCCATGGGTTTTGGGCTTCCAATAATAATCTATTGGGCTTCTAACAAATAATCAATTGGGCTTCTAATAAAATCCCACACTTGGATTATTAATCCCTCTCATTAACGCTTTGGCGAAATTATGAAAAGTCATAAAATCGAAAAAGGCGTCCTTTGCATAAATAACGCTTTAGCGCTATTTCTCTAATGATTTAATCAATACTAATAAAAATAACATCAATCAAAAATTATCACCTACACATCATATGTAGTAATAAAATATTCACACACATAACACGGAATAATATAAATAAAAGTTCAATTTATTCAATAAAATTCATAGGCTCGTGTTACAAAGCTACCCACGATCCGCGATCGTTACACTAGCTAATCTAATTGGTCTAAAATGAGGGATTGGTTCCCTCTTAGAGTAACAAGCCAAAATAACTCCCCAAATACACAAAAAAATATCCGAAAACTCCCACTTTTGTACCAAAACTGGTAAATAACTCTACCCAAAATTAAAATGAGTATTGCCATAAATATTGGGATGGGCAAAAATAATTATTATGGGATTTGTCCATTTATTCGGAACACTCATATAATACATTTCGGATACGGATAAAATCACGTATCAGCCCAAATAAAATTTTCGACGCTTGAAAAAATTATTCGTACGCATACACGTATTTATGAAATTATTCAACATCGAAAAGGACTCAAAAAATTTATGGCGTGAATAGTGTCTCGAGAAACGTGCCCCGTAAATAGTGATTTTGCGATCTTTTGTAAAATAAAGTATTAACTCCTACGGTTCAATAAGACAAAAATCTTCATACGTTGATATCATCCAGGTTATAAAATAACCTTAAAACTCGTCACATAAAAGTAATATTTAATCCATTTAATAATATTAATAAACCCAAAATACAAGGGTATTCGCGATTCACGATAGTTGCTCTTCACGATTAACTCCCCTTAATCATATACATTATCGCACATATATCTCACCCATAATTCGGGTTAGCGTCTTTACAACAAATAACTCGTTCAATGTTATTATCCATCAACTATTTATTTAATCCAATAAATAGTACTCTAGTGATATTTCTCGAAACCGCCAAATTAGCTTATACGAATACTTTCATACTTACTAATCATCACCTACACATAATCTAGGTCGCAATATAACCTTTAAACGCTTAACACAAAATATTATTAATAAAAATCTATTTTATTCAATAATATCCATAAGCTCGAATTATCAAGCTATCCACGGCTCTCGATCGTTACAATAATTAACTATTAACTCATTCATTTTGAATCTATGTATATATTTTACATTTATATATATACATATTAAGCTCACCAAATAAATCACATAAGTGTATATAACACATATATATTCAAACTCGAATCATAATAAGAATTATTCTATATTAAATTCTTATTATAATTATACTCGAAAATCCGGGTTGTCACATAGCTATTCTCCTTCTCTTTACACAATATAAGATGAATCTAGGAAGCATGAAAAATTTCTCTTCTTCTTCCTCTATAGGGCTGCCGACTTTGCTCTCTTTCTATATATTTTCTTTCTCTAGCTTTTGTGAAAGCTTTAAAATAAAAGAAGTAAAAATATTTTGACCAAAGAGAGAGAGAGAGAGTATTGGTAAAGTGTGTGTATACATAACTTGTATGTCTATAGTAGATCTCCCTCAATTTTTCCGTCTCTCTCTATTATCTTTAACAAATCTTGGCAAATAAGGTGGCTAGCCTTTAAGGGTGACACATGGCTTGGAGTTGGTGACCAAATCTTGTAAAATATTTTCTCCATGTGCCTTATACTCCCTCCTTTGGTCCGGATCCATTCCCCTAATATTAGCCAAATTTTAATTTTTCTCTCTCTCCCATATCTCTTATGTAACTTGCATATCTAAGCAATATCTTGGAAAATATTTGGAAAATCAAAGGCTAGTAACTAGGGGGACACATAAGCTTGGAGTGGGTGACTAAATAAAATACCCCATGTGCCAAATCTCCTCTTGAAGATCCAGACACATCTCCAATTCTTGCCCCATTTTTGTTTTAATTTAATTGCTTTATTAGCTCATTATCTTCTACAAAACTTTGGGCCAAGGTTTGGGCTTAAATTAAATTCTTTGGGCTTTCCAATTAAAATATTTGGGCCATGATAATTAAATTAGGTCCAATACTTTTAATTCTACATTACCCTAATTATATAATTAGAGTTTCCATTACACTCATTTTGGAATCTAAATAATTACTCATTTGGGTTTAATTATATAACCCAATTAGACTTGCTTTAATTAGGTTAATATAATTTAATAAGTTGAGATAAATAAAATGAATCTCTTAAGTTAGTTTACTAGTATATATTTTAAATGCTAGAAATTTTTAACAAATATAACCATTAGGTTATTTAATTCTCATACCTAATATATGATATTAGGTTACAAAGCTTTCTTTTTAATTCTCTTTATAAAATAAATAAATATATATACATATTTACAATATATATATATATATATATATATATATATGTATGTATTTAATCCCATACATACCTCACATGAGTCACAAAAATATTTACTATCATTGATAAATAATTATTCTACTTATTTCTTGGCTTTCCTTTTTATTTATTTGTTACTTAAATTAAATAAATTAACTAACTTATTTAATTCACATAACACATATTCACTC
This sequence comes from Aralia elata, assembly GCA_034770075.1. Taxonomy (NCBI): domain Eukaryota; kingdom Viridiplantae; phylum Streptophyta; class Magnoliopsida; order Apiales; family Araliaceae; genus Aralia; species Aralia elata. The sequence continues at coordinate 23,684,282 of CM068386.1, forward strand.
ATATTCCCATACAAATGAAAATTATTCAATAAATAAGATATTGCAATTAAAACAATATTCTCTCTTTATTAAAATAACTCAATGCTAGAATTTATTTTAATATCCTTTATTTAAAGTATACAGTATTTTCGTATACTAAACTAATGATTTCGCTTTGCACTATAAATTGTTTTATAATAATTTATTCATGCGCAATAAATATACCTATTTATCATCATCACTCCTCTTGCTACAACATATATAACACATCACTAAGTATATATATGTACCAATACACCTTTTCTTTAACCTTATAGCATCCCTTCATTTGAAAATTTATTTTCTTAATAAATTTTCCACTTGTATCATTATAAAATTTCTTACACCAATTAGTTCGCATCAAATTTATAGGTATTGCAATTCCTTATCCATAATATCCTTTCAAGTACATATAAATTCATTTCTAGGGTTTTGGAATTTTATAACTCATATTGTCTCTATTCTCTTTCAAAGAGTAAATCATATAGGTTTTTCTTAAAACATTTAATTAAATCCTCTATTTCCACTCTAGGTTTTAAACTTTAGCCTTTAATTTAATCATTTAAGATCTTCTAAATTTTCGGGTTGTCATAGTTAATCAAATAATATTTAACAATTAAAACAGATTATCAGAATAAGTTTCATATATGAAGGAGTAAATACTGTATATTCAATCAAACCATAAACTGTTACTAAGGATACACGTCCCCTTCAAACTGAATAAAAGAAAACTAGCCTGACATGTTTTTATGAATGCACTAAATATAATAAAACTCTCGATGATCAATGAATCCTCTCCACAATTACAAATGAAAGTATTTATAGATAAATCTCTAAAGTCTAGAAGAATTCTAATCCAATTCTGCTTCGGAAGTCTTCACTTTGCAAGTATGGTAGGATTCTAAATCCTTCTCAATATCTGAAATCCAGCTTTAAGCAGCTTCCTTATCAAATTAGATTTTAGTTTCCAAATCCAAGTCTTTCTGAATTTCTTTTTCTAGTTCGGCATCAGTTTTCATATTGCTCCCCAACTCAGATTCCATATCAGATTATATTTCCATAATCAGATGTAGTTTCCTTATCGACTTTAACTTGAATCTCCATATTAGATTGAGCTTCCTTTTTGATGCACAAGTATCTCCAAATCATGTTAGGAATCATATCTTTAAGCTCCAACGTAGAACATAAGTACACCAATCGTAAAGCTCCACTCAACGAACGTAGAGTACTCTTCATGATCATAGAATGCCAATGCTGATCGTAGAATATTTCTTCAAAACAACATAAAATTCAGCACTAGACTCCATAATTCACCAAATCACTCTAATTCTTCCAAAGATCTATAAACACCTTAATTTAATTCACATAACAGATAACATGTAACTAAACTAAGCATAAAAGAATAAAAATAATGAAATATTATGCTCTTATCATAACTGTATAAATTTGTAGAGCAAAATTTGGAATCAAACCAAAACCACCAGATGGAAATCTTTTTAGGGAAGTAATCCAAGAAACTAGAGCTAAATTTGGAAATAAATAGGAAGCCCCAAACCCTGAGACAACAGAACGAGAGCCAAACACGAAGGTTAATTTCATTTTCTCTATTCCAATGATTTCCTCTGACCATGTCTATATCTTTGCTTCTATTATCTCCTCTGCATTTGGTTGTTTTGGATATTGGTTAATGGTCTTTGATGAAATAACCAAAAGAAATGAAGTACTCTTAGAAATTTGAATTGAAGGAAGATGGCTTGTATCTGGGTGAAAGAGGAAAAACTGAGATCAATGAATTTCTTTTTAGCCATTTTCAGAAATTATTTTTACTGAATTATGATGGTCATCACTCAAAAATTATTAGCCAGGCTAAAAAACACAATTACAAACACAAGTTGAATGTGAAAATCTTGTTGTTATGAGCAATATTAAGGAAAGATAAAGGCATAACTACCAGCTTGATCAATATGCTCTTATATAAGTGCCTAAAGCTTCAATTATTGATAATAACAAAGTGAAGTTAGAAGGTGATTATGAAATAGGGAAGCTTAAAAAGACTAAATTTCGAAGTCATTTCATGAAACCATATTCGCTGAATAATGGCAGTTGTGCAGCCTTGTACTGGATGTTATGTCTCGCACTTAGGGTGGTGCCAATGGGTTGAGTACATTTTTTTTGTTTTAAGGATTTTTCAGCTATTATCATTACATGTTCTTCGAATGCATACTTAGATTAAGTTATCTTAGTCTATTTCATGTACTTAGAGATCATAGGGAGGTGCTGCCAAAATTTTCTTGAAACAGAAAGAAACGTGCTCAACGTGTTGGCACTAGTGAGGAGACGCATCTAGGAACGGGATAGAAGCCTAACCCCTGTAGAATGGAGATATTAGGAGAATATAATTCATGCATGGACCACATACATGAATATATATCCCTGTTCTGAATGTTTCTTTTGTTCAGTTAAAGATGTCAGTCGACCAGAGTTGGATATATCGTACGATACTGATTGATGGGACGAGATTAGTTGATGTGTACCGTCAAGAGGTGTGTAATTTTTTGAAAAAAGCAGTAAAACATGCTGATGATCTGAACAGAAAGATGAGATGTCTGTGTGTCAAGTGTAAAAATCTAATTTGGAAGAAAGTCGATGAGATTAGATTTGACTTATTTTCACGTGGCTTTGTGGATGGGTATTCCGTATGGATTCATCACGGGGAATCAGCTAAGTTGAGGGAACTGACCGATAGTGTAGACCAACCAGTTCACATGGATTCAGACATCGATAACTATGATGTCGTGGATATGTCGGTCGATGCGTATGACCTTATAAATATTGACTCGGTTGAAAAGATGTCTTCGTCAAGCAGTGATCATCAAGAGCCAAATGATACAGTTGCCGCCTTTTACAAGTTGTTATCTGAATCGGGGGTCAGGTTGTATCCTAGAAATGGTAAGCACACCAGAATATCTACAGTGACGAAGCTCCTACACTTTAAGAATGAGCATGACTACAATGAGAGAGGTTTCAATGATTTTCTTGCTTTTATCAGCGAGTTTTTACCCAAGGATCATACTTTGCCCGCGAATTATTACGAAGTGCAGAAGATGGTCAAGGGATTGAATATGGGGTATCAGAAGATCGATGCTTGTGAGTAGGATTGCATGTTATACTATAGGGCAGACAGAGAAAAGGGACGGTGTGATATATGCAGCTTGCCTCGGTACAAGGTGACAAAACGTGGGGGGAAAGAGAAACATGTACCCAAGAAGATCTTACGGTATTTTCTTCTTGTGTCGAGGCTTCAACGATTATTCATCTCATCCCACACGGTTCATCATATGACTTGGCATAGAATAAGGGACTTCGTGCCTACTCAGCTGACTCATCCAGCAGATGGGGATGAATGGAAGAAGTTTGTTGAAAATTTTCCAGAATTTGCTTAGAAAGTTAGGAATGTCAGGATTGCATTCCTACGGATGGCTTTTGCCCATTTAATAATTTTAGTCAGCCCTATGTTTGGCCAATGATCATGGTAGCTTACAATCTCCCACTGTCAATGTGCATGAGGGATCCATTTTTGTTCTTAACTTTACTCATACCGGGGGATAAAAGTCCTACAAAAGACATAAATGTGTACCTCATACCGTTAGTCGATGTACTTAAAATGTTGTGGGAGACGGGTGTTCAGACTTATGATAAATAGGAGATGAAAATTTTTGTGATGAAGGCAACTTTGTTATGGACTATCACTGACTTTTCGGCACTTGGGATGATCAGTGATTGGTCGATTCACGAGAAGCTGTCATGTCTAGTATATATGGGGGATGTGTAAGACACACAACTACGTTATGGGCGAAAAACTAGTTTCTTTGGAAATGCTCGAAGATTCTTACCTGCTGACCATAGTTACAGAAAGATGTTTGCACAGTTTAACAGAAAGACAGAGAAAAAGGCGGTTATTGAACATTTGTCTGGCAGCGAGATATCGAACGGGTTAAATGATACAACATTTTCACCGCCAGGGAAGGAGTATGGTAAGTTGAGAGCAGTAGGGTACGATATAACTTGAAATTGGACACACTCGCATATGTGGTTTGAGTTTCCATACTGGGTCACATTATCAGTCCATCATTGTATAGATGTCATGCATATAGAAAATAATGTATTCGAGAACTTGTTTTACACCATATTAGATGCAAGTGGTAAAACAAAAGACACTGACATAGGACGTAAAGATTTGGAGGCAATGAACATCAGGCGGGAATTGTGGCTCCGGCCTAACAACTCAAAACCAAAAGCTCCATTTTATCTTACCAAACAACAGGTTGAACACGTTTGTAATTGGGTAAGTGCATTGCAGCTCCCGGATGGATATGCTTCTAACATTTTTCATTGCACTAAGGTTGAGCAGCTGAAAATAATTGGGATCAAAAGTCATGATTGCCATGTATTAATGCAGAAGTTAATGCCAATTACATTTTGTGAGATGTTACCTAAAAAATTTATTGATGCCTTGACCGAACTATCAAATTTCTTTCGGGATCTTTGCTCAACAGTAATAAGGTACAGTGATGTGGAGCAGATGGAGAAGAATATAATACTGACAATGTGCAAGCTCGAAATGATCTTACCTCCAGGGTTATTTAACTCGATGGAGCATTTGCCAATTCATCTTCCATATGAACTGAAACTTGGAGGACCGATGCAATATTGATGGATGTATCCTTTTGAGAGGTAATACCATCTATATACTTAAACTTTATGATATTTATAACTCATTCTATCAGTATTATTTCTGTTCAATCATATTTCAGGTATATGCGTCGATTAAAGTAGAAAGTAAAAAACAAAGCTCGTGTAGAGGGTTCAATTGTTGAATGTTATACGGAGGACGAGCTTATCAATTTTTGCTCTTTGTACTTTGATGATGTAGTCTCAACTAAGCACAATCGTTTAAGTGAGAATGAGGTCATTGATCCCCAATCTCATGTTGATGATAAGTTAGTTATATTCACCTATCCGACTAAACCATTTGGCCATGAGAGGATGACTTACTTAAGCGACAAAGATTTGAAGATTATATCTACATACGTGCTTTTAAATATGCCCGAAGTATCGGCATACATCAAGTATGTATTATTATATGCCAATACACTAATATTATTGTCGCGTAATTAACAATTAAACTATGTTTTTATTATCTCAGTTCATTCGAAGAGGAAGCGAATGCTTCAAATCCGGGACTAACTGCAGCATAGTTGGAATCATTCACTATTGAAAATTTTCAACAGTGGTTTAAGAGAAGGGTTGAAGACGATAACACGTATGAGCATTTTAGAGATGTTATTTCAGGCCCGTACAAACTAATTAGTTCAGTTTCTGGCTGCATCGTCAATGGGTACAAATTCAATGTTGATGACTTGAATGAAATGACATCAGTCAATTTTGGCGTTATCGTGCTGGGAAACTGTTACCAAGATTCCGATTCCAATTACTATAGACAATTAGAGGAAGTGGTTGTACTCAATTATCCGAGGGGTAAAAAGGTTATTACATTTAGGTGTCACTGGTTTGATACTGATAAGGGTGTTAAAATTAATCGTGATAGAATCATCATGGTAGATATAAAGTCAAAACTACAATCTGATGACGTATTCGTGTTAGCCACCTAAGCGACTCAAGTGTACTACGCCCCGAATATTGTAAATTCTAGAAGCCCTTGGTATACAGTTGTCACAACGAAGACTCGGGCTTTTGATAGTACTAATCTACCTGGAACGGATGCCCCGTTGTAAAAATAAGTTAACAATCCCGGGGATGTAGTGGTAAATGATAATGTTGACCTCGTTGACATATCCGATGATGAGGAAACTGAGGAAGATGTGGTTGTCAAGGACTATACCGTCAAACACAAAGAAGACGACGACGACACTAATACAGATTTAGAAGAGACAGAATCCGACAATGAAGTTGATTTTGATTCTGACGGGTTTGATGACGTACTTAGTCTAAACTTATTGTTATTTCATAAATAATTTACTAATAATAACGGTTATTTAATTTTGGTAACTTAACTACAAATTAATTACTTGATGTTGGTTATTTTAGTTGTCATCAGCTAGTAAGTTTCTGAAATAAATTATTTATCCTTTTGTTTAATTAATTATTTAGAGCATATATTAAAAGAAGTATATTTACATAATATCATCATTTCCACTTATAACAGATAGTGTTCGCCGACGTCAACGAGGGACTAACCTCAGTGTATTTGGCTGTCCGTCGACACAGCCACATATTTGTCCGGGTAGATGTTGACAGTGATCAGTAAGTGTCAAATTTAATGTCAATTGTAATTAAATACGTTTATATGATTGCATGATTAAAATAAAATATTATTTTATTTATCTCGTATTGTAGTATTTTGGACCCGTCACTAAGTCGAGGCTCCACTCCATGTACCTGACACACCTGCCTACTGGTTGTATGTGATTTAGCCAGTACGCGTAGTATGATGCCTCCTATATGGACACTGTGTTGCGCGAGTTTCACGTAAGTTGAATTGCATAACTTAAAGTTAACAGTATCATATGTATTTACACTGTTTAAATGAATTCTAATATGTCAATACATCTTTTATAGCTTTATTTTATATAAGAGGAGGGCATCGACCTAGCAGTCGGCGACAGTGTTATTATAACACATGTACGTAAGAATTACGTCGGCTGGCTTTATGAGATGAGGCAGCGGGCTGCCCGGACAGTTGTTCAGTAGCCCGGAACTACGATCAGAGATCATCAACCCCCCATAGTCTTCGATCCAACTTGGGAGGCTATATATCGGTACTGAGATGATGAGGACTTCAAGAAGAAGTCGAAATATGAGTGGTTCAGCCAGCTCCGAGTCGTACATATGAGTGGTTCACAGTCCTTTGAGCAGGTGAAGTCGGTAAGTATTATGTATTTTGTTATTTAGTTAGTCATTTTTCAATAGCATACTTAATAAAGATTTGAATGTCTTTATCATTAGGCCATGTTCGAAAGCTTGGGTTGACGTCCTATAATGATCGAGTTTTGGGATAGAGCCCACACCCCAAAAGCCTCTCCTATGTCTCCCGCAGTAGTAGCTATACAGGTAAGAGTAATATCAATTTTTAGCTATTATTAATATTAGGTAGTTAATAAAATGAAATAATTAACTCATATATACAAAATAAATTACAAGACCGATTTTAGACGCTTCGGGACGTCCGTGTAGCTAAGTTGTGGGCTGTTAGGGGGGATTCTGAGCCGTTAGATTCCACCACCCCTCCCCTTGAGATTGAGCTATCTCGGGATGAGGAGATGAGACTGTGAGTCGTGTCTCAGGATCCCCTTACTAGCAGTACCAGCAGGTATCGCGTGTTGGGTCTGCCGAGGATACCCGCGTATACCTTACATGGAGGTAATAAGATATATTTCCTATGGTTCTCGTTAGAAATTCATTTATAAATTTAATATAAGTTAATATGTATTACATAATGTTCTTTTTATTTTTGCAGACTCTAGCCAGCGTCATCGTCTGAGAGCAGTTGTTGGACCATCTCATACGAACGCTGGCTTGGACAATGAGCTATTCCAGAGGGTCATAGCGGTGATTAATGATAGGTTTAGTACGGATCCGGTTTTCCATCGCCAGCAGCTTCCTAGCCATGCTCGCCTTCACCAGCTATCTAAGGATATTGCAGCATGGACCACCGTCGAGAGTACGGGATTACCGCAAGAGCAGTCCGTCGCGTTAATCGGTGAGGTGCTCCGGATGGTGGTTGCCCTACAAGTGGAGGCTTTAGGCCAACCCCCGGCCACTCAGGTATTATGCATGTTATTTCATTTTCATTTAGTTGTCTATTCAATTCTCATATATGTAAAGACTAATAATTCATATTTTTAATCTTATCAATAGGGTGACGATGGCGAGCGGGCTGGTGATGATGTAGAGCATGGTGGCGATGGCGATGGCGAGCAAGGGGACGACGACGCTGATCCTCCTACTAGTTTATAGTTCATTTGTATAGATTTTATAGATTTATAGATTTTATTCATTATAAATTGTAGATCACTTGTGCATATTATAAAAAATGTAGTTTAGTTGAGTCTGTACGAGTTTTGAACATCATATTGTATAATTTATGGAACATTAGCGTATTTTTGTTATTGTTGATGAGTTAGTTCATATTGACACTTGTTAGCTTAGTGTATATACATGTTTGATAAAATAAAATAGATTTTTATAGTTATCTTGTACATCATTGTATATTACTGTATGTGTTGTTGGGATAAAACAGGTTATAGGTACAAAAAAGGGGGTTTAAAAACCTAGAAACTATAAAACAAAAAACATATTGAAAAAAATTAATTTCGACGAAATAAGGTAAAACCGACGGAATTTTTCGTCGGAAGTACTGCCTCTCTCTCCAATCTTGAGACAAAGAATGAGAAATTAAGACAGATAACTGAGCGTAGTGCGTAGACAAAGTCAGTCCTAACCTCTAAGATAGAGGAATTGGAGAAGAAAATCTCTATGTGGAATTCTTCCTCATCAATGGACTCCCTGATCACAAGTCAGAGAACTATCTCCGATCGATCAAGTTTAAGATTTGGGGATTCTTCCTCATATCCAAGTGTGGAGAAATCAGTGGAGATTAACAACAACAATGCTTCTTCTTGCCATGGAGACATTGTGTTTATGAAATCTAAAGAGGTAACTGATCCAAATATTCCTACTTGTCCAATCTCTGGGGACAAAATTATTATTCCCAAGAATAATAGGTCACATACTAGTCTGGAATTTATAAAATTGTAGTTTAGGCCAAAGTTTACGATCAAGCCTCGAAGGGTCGTAGAGTTATTACCGACGGGAATTCCGTCGAGCTTAACCTGCAGGGAGCCTACACGTCTCACACTTAATCTTGACGGAAATAATCCGTCGGGGATAAATCCATCAATCATATCGTACTTCTGACGAATTATCTGTCGCCTCTAATTCCGTCGATCTTATATAATCCCAACGGAACTACAGACGAAATGGTCGACGGAATATTCAGTCAGGCATAAGGTTATTTTGACAAAATAAGATTATATTCGATGGAATATTCTGTCGAAATTAAGCTTTTTTCTTGTAGTAAGATGTCAACACCCTTCTCTCCAAAATTGTGTCAAAGAGGAGGAATGTGAGGCTAAATCGACGGAAGAAAGCCCCTGCTCATCTTGAAGAACAAGCAGGAGAATCTATGCCTACTCTAATCATAAAGCATGTTGATATTAAATGAGGTGAAGAAAAAATGCTTGAGCTTATTAGAAAGAATCAAGGGAAGAGAAAGTCTACATCCTTTTAGCCAATATAAGAAAAAGGATCTACTATAAATGACTTTGTACCTGAGCCACAAGATGTTGATGAAGTGATGGTTGAGACGGCCTCAGTGTCTGAGCCAAGTGGAGAAGAAAATCTGGTTGTGAAGGATGCTACTCCTGATCCCAACAAAAATGATGATTCAGATGTGAAGGCTTCTACACCCGAGCCTCAAAATAATGAAGTATTGGTTGGGATGGTTGATGAACCAGAGCCTCACGTTAGTGTTGTAGAACAGGTTATGAAGGCTTCTTGTCCTGATTCTAAGGAGATAAAGAAGAAAAGAAAGTTAAGCAAGATGGTAGAAAAGGAAGAAAAGAAGAAGAGAATATCAGAAAAGAAGAGAACATAAGAAGAGAGAAGAAAAGAGGAAAAGAAAAAAAGCTAAGAACTAAGTTCAAGCAAGATGCGGCTCAACGATCGGTTCATTCATCTGATACCTCTCTACGACTCACTCAGGTCATTGAGAATGTTATAGAGGATATCAATAAGGGTTATAACCCAACGATCGTAAAGCTTGAAGATCTAGAGACTGAAGGGGAGCAACAACCAACAAGCAGTCGGATTCCTGTTGCCTCCTCTCTTCCATCCTCATCTCAGTCGAAGCCTGAATAGATCTTTGTACCCCAACTGAGGGAGTATCAACCTGGTCTTTTCAAGGTGGTGCTCACCAGAAGAGAGATCCTAGAAACAACTCGTCTTCTTCTAAATTAGTTCAAAGGGATAGGGGCAAATAGAATGAGAGTGTTGCATTTAACATATTCTTTATACACTATATTCTACGGCTTGGAAATAGATAGAAGCACCATTGTTTATGAACCTGATGGTGATCAACTGTTCTACTTCATGTCTCAAATTCCTCTTGTTCGAGCAATCATGTAAAGAGATCAAAGCTTCATGAGATGGAACTACTGTAAATTTCCAAATCTGAAGTTGGTTGCTCAGAACTTCCCTCGTGTTCTCAAGTACACCACAAAGATAATATCTTATGGCGACTCTCTTTTTGGTATCTTCAACAAGGCAATAAATATTCCTTTCTCCATTCGTCTACCTTTTCATTCATTTCTTTCTTGTAGTGATGGGTTCGTAGAGTCTTCCTCTACGTTCACTGAATAACCCTCTACTCCTAACATTTTTGTTAAAGAATACACTAACTCTCTAGTATTAGAGTCCCAACACTCTACTGACCATGACAATATTCTAAACTCTCTGTTCGTAGAGTCTCCACACTCTACGAATGAAGTCCCATAAATAAACTCTCCGATCGCAGAGTCCCAAAACCCTGCGATCGATGTACAAAACACTAACTCTCCTGTACATTCTCCTACACCAATTCAAATAGATTCACCCTCTCCTATTCAAATTTCTAGTATATTAATTAATTACACCACAAAAATCTCCTATTCATTCAAATTCTTCTTCACCATGGTCTTCTCCAGACATAGAGTGTCAAAACCTTAAGTCTGATGTAAATAAAACTAAAGCCTTTATTCTTGTTCCACCCAAAGATACACATGTACATTCTTCATCCCCATACAATTAGTCAAATAAGAATCAAAACCTTTTATTCCTACCGATATCCCTTCATCTTCAAGAAATGAATTCTCCGACTTACCCCTTGCTCTACTAAACCTATCTCTAGGCAACAAGGGCAGCTCAGAAGTCTATCTTTCTCAAGTCATGGAGCGTCTTGCAGTCATCCCAACCAGTGCTCAAATGACTGATCTACCTGCACAGATGTCTCATGACATTGATAATAAGCTTGAGTAGACCTTAGTTGAGTTCAGAGACTAAATGGACAAGATCACCACTGTTGCAGGACATCTTCCTGGTGATATGGATAGAAAGCTGAATAAGCAACTAAAGTCTCTATTCTCAGATGTATTTTATCGTCTTCATGAGCGTGACCTAACTCTTCTAATGACGATCAATGAATATAAGCAAGTTGTTCAACTACTGCAGCGCCAAAATGAGAGTTCCATCAAATCTCTCACTGATAGAGTGTTTGAGCTTAGTTCTGCTCTATCAAAGTTTAAAACACTATGTCAGTCAGCGTTGATAGTACTATGACTCTTGTTGCTCAGCAAGGTGATCAAGTTGTAACTCAACAAGCAGAAATATAGGCTGACATTGCTCTATCCTCTTCCCAACTTAAGAGCATGTAGATACAGTCAAACATCTTTCTTAGGTGCATGATGACAAAAAGGAGGAGAAAGAAAAGCAGTCCATAGAGAAACAGAAATAGATAATAGTCGAGAAACAGAGGTATCTATCTTAAGGGGAGAAAAAGAAAAGAAATCCCAAGCAAATATATATAAAACTGATAAGTGGGTTTATACCTACAAATTGGGTACTTTTGGCTTGATGAAAATATGTGTTCTTGGGTAGTTTATGTTCTTTGTATGTGTTTTGGTTGTTTTTAGGTTTATGTTGTAGGAAGAAGCAATGATGGGCAATTCAAACATCTTTTTTTTTTAAAATATACAAACAATTCAATAGTCACTTGACGCCCAATTTCGACCGTGATCCAGCCAATATCTCTCAATGCCTAAAGAATCAAAGTTGTAGATCTACTTCTTACCTTTCCGTAACATCTTGAATCGTCCCAATTGCAGTTCGGATGAGAAAGTTATGGTCATTTTACCAACAGACGTCGAAATAGAAAATTCCAAAAAATTGCCCAGCGCTGGGGCGCCCATTCCTAGTACATTTCCAACGCCAGGGCGCCTAGAGTCAGAAAATCAGCATTGTGAGCGGCGCTGCAGCGCCCGGGACGCCGTCAGACCAAGTTTTGACGCGTGTTTACATGTTTTTTACTCCAAATTAGATTATTTTTCCTCCTAAGCTTAAGAATTGGACTTGTAACCTATAAATACATGATGTGAGACATATAACTAGGGGAATTAAGATAATTCATAAGTATATTAGAGTAGGAGTAGAATTAGAAGTAAGGAAAATAGTTAGGGTTTGAAGGAGGCACTTGAAAGTTGCAAGGATTGAAGGGGGGAGCGAAGCTTAACTGTGACATAGATCATTCTTCACTCTAAATCTTTATATCTTGTACCTTAAAGATGTTTTCAGAATTTATCATATTATTTATTTTATTATTTAAGATGATTTAATCTTTTTATTGAGATTGCAATGGAACCCAATGTCTAACATTTATTAATTTATTCTCTTATTGATTATGGTTGATTATATATGAATTGTTCATCATATTTTGTGCTTCATAAATGATTGTCTAGCTAACAATTATATGGGATAACCTATCTAAACATGATGACATGCGAAAGATTATTTTTCTTAGGGTGATTAATAAGATTTACATATAGGATATGAATATACCATCTATATGGTGACATATTTCGAGTTAATTGTTCATGAGATTGAATAGCTTGTTAGTGTTTTGGATAGGAATATACCTAAATACCATATGTAACCAAATTGGGAATCTGTTCTTAATGAATTTATTCGTAGTTATTTTGCATAGGGATATAGTGAAATAATATGAATGAATATGTTATATAATTACTTGGGAAAGAGTTATATGAATAATCAAGAATTCTCGGTTAATAATTTGTTATGATTAGTTAGTTGATAAGAGAATGAAAGGATTGAGGCGAGACATTGGGGGAAATTGTAATCTCATGCTTTTAATTTGGTAATATCTTTGTTAATTAGTCAAACTCCTAATTGAAATTGTTTAAATAAAATTGAGTCGATTATGAATTAGTAATTGGAGTAATTAGTTGTTACTATCCTCGTGGGTTCGACAAATCAACTTATCATTATATTACTTATGGACCGTGTATACTTGCACGTGGATTTTGCTAGTATGGATTTAGACCAACAAGTTTTTAGTGTCGTAGCCGACAAATAGTTAATAATTATTGTTCCAATATTAGTTTACGTCGATTTGATTTTAATTTAACGTTTCTTTTTATTTTTGCTTAATTTTGTTTTTCCAAGATACGCAGGTACAAGGATGTAAGGTGTTTTATAATGATCAGTGGCCTATGTCAAGGATGAATCAACCAAAAATAGCAGAGATTAATAAAAACAATGTACTTTTTGCATTAGTTGATCAATTAGCAACGTTGTTAAGAAAGATATCCTTTGAGGTACAACATATTCAGAGCGCGATGGTAATTTTTGGATTCTATAATGGAAAACATCCAAGCCATCAGTGCATCTTCCATTCCGGATCAGTGTCGTATGGTGGTTATTTCGGCGACTACCTACATCTACTACAACAATTATAATCAGGATTAGGGAATCAACCGAAGTGTTTTTGGAGCGATAACAATCAAGTTCAAACTTTTGCTCCATGCCAAACATACAATCTAAAAATTCAGGTTCATGCTTCTCCTCAGCGGGAAAGGGAGTCAAAATTCGAAGAACTTATCTCCAGGTACATAACTTTGACGAACGAGGAAAGGATGAATAGACAGGATGCATTGTTTTAGAAGCTCGAAAACCAAATAAACCAGTTTGTTAACGCCAATAACAATCACCCTCAGGGTGTGTTACCAAGCGGAATAGTTTTCGAGAATGATAGAGGAGCCACATCAACGCTACAAACTGCCATGGAAAATGTTGATGACCCTGCAAGGGAGAAGGTATAGAGCGAGGAACTGGTTAAGCAGAAAATGGAAGATTCTGATTCGAGAGGTGATGCAAGGAACTAGATTTTTACTGTGATCTGTGTACCTTCTTAGTAATATAATCAAGAACTGGAGCTAGATAAGCAAGTTCATAAGTATTCAGAGGAATTTAAATAGCTTCCCGCAAACATCCTGCCTGTAGAATCATTGGGTAACAGGCCTAGTTACATAATGTTCTTGGAAGATATTTCATCTACAAAGAGGGAGCTAGGTAACTGTGAAACAAGCGCACTCGCAAGGGATATGCCTTCAAATGTTATAGTGCTACTAATGGATGGAGAGTTATTCAATTATCGAATGGGAATTGGACAGAGAAATTGAAGTAGTCAGACTGAGACTATAAAACAAATGTTAATTGGGAGGCAATCCAAGTTCAATTTTGAATTTTTTATTTTATTTTATTTTTATTATTTTAGGTTTCATAATAGTTAATAGACTTGCATTTATAAGGATTTAATAAGTTTGCTTCTATTGTGTTTACAGATTATTCGAGTCCAACTCAAGTACAGTGCCTTATTCATTCCAATGTGCTAGCCTATTCTTCAGACTTAACAAAGAAGGAGGAATATTGCTATATTTTTAGGGAAGTCCTCTACTTTACTTTTTCTTATTTTTAGCCACTTGGGACAATGTCTAGTTTAAGTTTGGGGATGTGTTTTTATTTTTTGGTTTTATTTGTTATTTGAAAATTTTAGTTAGTATATTTTTAGGATAGTTGAGCAATGGTTTGATTAAATTTGATTATGGCCAAGGATAAGAAACAATTGTGATTAATTTATTTTTTAACTCATGGAAATTAGGAAGCATGCATAGTCTATATTTTTGACCTAGGAGTCGATTTTACATTGTTTATGATCTTTTTGCACTTAAAAGCACGCATCCATCTGTTTAGCTAGTTGGGGCTTAAAACGTTTATATGGTTATATGCTTGTGAAAGATATCATTGAAACTTTAGAAATTTATTTGAGCATCAGTTGAAAGGAAATTTAGGCATTAACATAAGTTTGGGGAAAATCTTGGATTATTGAAAATTTTGAACATTCTTGAGTAAAATGAATAAATCATGTGGTGGGTTGAGATGGAGCGTAAAACGCACTCACTCATAAACACATGAAGCGAGATGGAGCGTAAACTGCACTCGTTCAATGGGCAGTGAGATGGAGCGTAAAACACAGTCACTAAAAAAATAATAAATTAAAATAAAATATGTTTTTAAGTTTATAGAGTTTTTATTGTAATTCTATTATAAAGCATTTGATTAGATGAGCTTATTTGAGTTTTAGCTAGTTTGAACATTTGGATGCACACACGCACTTAAAGAATCATAAGTAATTATGAAACTGATGATTAGGTTGAAATTTTAGATTTGCATGTTCTTAAAATTCTGATTGAGTTATTGTTTTTACGAAATCATTGAGGCCATATATCAATTTCGTATTGATTCATTGCTTGAGTAGTTGGGTGTTAGAGTTATAGTTGTTGTTCTTAGTATTTTGCTTGAGGACAAGTAAAGATTTAAGTTTGGGGGTATTTGATAAGTGAGTTTTATACCTACGAATTGGGTACTTTTGGCTTGATGAAATTATGTGTTCTTGGGTAGTTTGTTTTTATGTTTATGTTGTAGGAAGAAGCAAGGATGGGCAATTCGAACATCTTTTAGTTAAAATATACAAACAATTCAAGTTTTCAAGTTGCCATTGACAGAACAGTCACTTGACGCCTAATTTCGACCTTGATCCAACATGTATCTCTCAATTCTTAAAGAATGAAAGTTGTAGATCTACTTCTTAGCTTTCCAGAACAACTTGAATCATTACAATCAGAGTTCGGATGAGAAAGTTATGGCAATTTTACCAACAGACGTCGAACTAGAAAACTTTTTAAAAATTGCCCAGCGTCGGGGCGCGAATTCCTAGTACATTTCCAGAGTTGGGGCGCCCAGAGTCAGAAAATCAGCGCTGTAGCGCCCGAGTCGCGGCCAGACCAAGTTTTGACACGTTTTAGCATATTTTTTAATCCAAATTGGATTTTTTTTCCTCCTAAGCTTAGGAATTGGACTTGTAACCTATAAATACGTGATGTGAGACATATAACTAGGGAAATTACCTAAATACCGTATGCATGTTTAGCATATTTTTGAATCCAAATTGGATTGTTCATGAGATTGAATAGCTTGTTAGTGTTTTGGATAGGAATATACCTAAATACCGTATGTAACCAAATTGGGAATCTGTTCTTAATGAATTTATTCGTAGTTATTTTGCATAGGGATATAGTAAAATAATATGAATGAATATGTTATATAATTACTTGGGAAAGAGTTATATAGATAATCAAGAATTCTCAGTTAACAATTTGTTATGATTAGTTAGTTGATAAGAGAATGAAGGGATTGAGGCGAAACATTGGGGGAAATTGTAATCTCATGCTTTTAATTTGGTAATATCTTTCTTAATTAGTCAAACTCCTAATTTAGATTGTTTAAATAAAATTGAGTCGATTATGAATTAGTAATTGGAGTAATTAGTTGTTAATATTCCTCGTGGGTTAAACAACTCAACTTATCATTATATTACTTGTGAACTATGTATACTTGCACGTGGATTTTGCTAGTATATATTTAGACCAACAAACCCCTCCAATCTACAGATCAAGAACTCATCCTCCTCCCTCAGTTGTTCCCATTGATTGTGGTCATTCTTCTTCACGACATGATTCGTCGAGCAGAGTTACTCCAACTGGCTCACGAATTTCATCTGGTGATCCCGCATACCTGAACATAAATCTTCAAGGGGTTCATGTCGTTGGAGAAGAAAGAATCAATATACCTAATCTTGGCCCAAGAGACTCTGCTGAAGAAATGATTAGAAAAGTTGTCAAGGACAAGGTGAAGCATGATCGTAGAGTCGAATCTGAGAAGAGATGGTTACCAAGGGGTGAAAGATCAAGGAGGTAGAAGATATTTTTTTTTGTTTCTAAACTATTGTAAAATCTTTTTTATATACTTGTACAAATCAATATACAACACTAAATTCATTATTTTGTTATAGCAATATAGTGACTTATCCTTAAGTTATGTTTAAATTTCAAGCAAATGCATTATAGAATTAATGAATGTTATGAAACTGTTGGTTTTGTCATCATCAAATAGGGAGAGATTGTTAGAGTCTGCATATTTAATTTAATGATTTGGTGATGAATGCGTAATTAATGTATATTTGTAATTAACAAATTTTTGTAAAGTCTTTCATGATAAGTTTGATATACAAGGACTTATAATAAAAAGATCAAACATGTTAGGTTAATCTATTTGAGTTGATCTGATGTATAGTCGATAGGTTCAAAAATGTTAGTTGAGTTACTCTGCTTGTTCGTAATGTAAAGATGATAGATCGCAGAGTCAACTCGTGTTCGTAGTGCATCAGATGGATCGCAAAGCATTTGCACCATTCGTAAAGTTCACTTGCGTTAGTAGAGTGAACCAAGAATCGTAAAGTAAAGCAAAGTTCGTTGAGTGAAGACTAAACGTAAAGTACTTCAGGCAGTCGCCGAGTAAAAGTCATTTCGTAAACTGTCTCAAGGATCATTCTGTAAAGATAAGATCGTAAAGACATCCCTTGAATCGTAAAGCAAATCTTCGTAGAGTTGATCGTAGAATATTACTCCCTTCGTAAAGTACTCTTCGTAAAGATCAGGACATAGAGCTAATTCTATGATCCTTAATCCTCGTAGAGTGAAGTCAGGTCTGATAAGATACTGACATGGGATAATTACTGATTTAAGGTCCCAATGTATTCTCCAAACATCCTTGGTAGAAATCGAAGACCATAATATTTGTCCACCGGCTATAGTTTACTGAAAGCGACATCTCAGTGGTGTTAGGTGAGAAAGCAGACTAATGTGACTGACAAGCTAAAAAGAAGCTGACACATGGACTAAAACATCAACATCAAGGATTTCAGAATATCTGAAGCATTAAATGCGCCAACGGGAACCTAGCAACGGGAAGATTTTCAGGAAGACTATAAAAGGCTACAAGGATTCAAATTATATAATACGAACTCTGATCAAAACGTCTAAGCTCTGCAAAAGTCAAAACAACACACTCTACGATTTTGAACATCTAGTTCAAGCTGCTAAGTACCAGTGAAGAGAAGTTTATTGCCAATTTAGCAACATCTCTCAACAATCATTCCAATTGAGATCTTTGGGACTTAGTGACCCATATTCCGAGACTAAGTGACTCGAAGGACTGTAATTGATTTTAGAGGACTAAGTGTCCTGATCTAAGTGACCGAACTGTCAAGACTAAATGACTCGAAGGAACTTTAGTGATTCAGTTGTAAAGATCTTAGTGATCTATATCCTTAGTGGATTTCCTACTTGTTGAAGTAGAATAGTGGACTAGGAGTTGTTCTGTCTCCGAACCACTTAAATCTCGCCTATGTTATTTACTTTTCAGCTTTTACATTTTGTTAAATATTTCACTACTTGTGGTTGAAAACCTAAACTAAATTTGGGACTGAGATTTCTAATTAATCTTTAAGGGGATTTTCAAAAGTATATTCCGTTGTGCATAATCAATCTGATTAATTAATTATTTGGTAATATCCTTAATAAATCAAGTTTTCAAAAAGGATCTATTCAACCCCTCTTTTAGATCTTTAAGTGCCTTTGGGAAATAACAGTATAAAATCAGAAACGAAACCCAGTTAAGGCAACAATTTTTGTACTATTCAGCAACGGCAAATATCGTTGGCAAATGTGTATCAAACGCAATGAATTTCATCTTTGTTGATAAAAAAAATTATTTTCGTTGCCAATTAGGCGGATTTTGCAACGAAAGTTGCTTTTTCAGTAACAATTTCTTAATAAATTTATTACAATACATTTCGTTGCTAAATGATATATACTTTTACACAAAAACAAACTTTTGTCGCGAAATATCTCACTTTCTGCAACGAACAAAATAATTTTGTTGCTAGATAATTAGCAACTGTTATTGCGCAATATATGGTCCTACAACTGAAAAATCGTTGCAAATGGCCTTTGACAACGAAATCCCACACCTTTAGCAATGAAAATCATTTGTTGCATAATCGTTATTATTTTGTAGTGGAAGCTAGGAAACTTGTGAAACTCTAGAAATTGTTGGCCTTAGAACCTCTATGCTAAGAAAAACTTCTCGTAGGGCCAAGAATCAAGAGAAAAGGATAAAACTAATCAAGAAAGGCCAAGACGAACGAACAAAACCGAAGGAGGCACGAATTTAGGGTTTGGCCCCCTAAGGTTTAACCATCGTCCCTAGGGTTCGGCCACCCTAGGGTTCGGCCCCTTAAGGCATGGCCTCCCTAGTCCTGTGTCGAGTTCTTCCGAAGTTTTCGACGACGAGATTTTTAGAGAGGAGCGGAAAGATATGGATTGAGCATGAAGAGCCTTAGAAAACGAGACCTGAGATGGGCCTCCATGAGTCCCGAGGTGGAAGGCTTATAGAGGCAACTCATTTTGGAAATTGATTAAGGGATTGGATTGATGGCTAGAAGGACAGGACGATATGGGCATTACTGGGTAACTAAATATATTTTTGGAATTTCTCATTAGGTCACATGCTAGGCACAAGACCAAGACATGTGCCAGGCACGTGATCACTTTCCAGGAAACTCTATAAATACTCATTCTATTCCATGAAGAAGGGACATTTGTACTTTTGATTCCCTCTAGACTTGAGACACCCGAGAAGACTCTTTCAACTTAAGAGTTCTGCCACGTGTTACTAGAGTAACTGCCTACCTGTTTTTCTCCCATCTTCAATTCATCAATCAATACCATATTAGTCGTAGATTTTTCTCCTCCTCAACCAACACGAAACCCTAACCTTAACAAAGTACAATTTCCTTGCCCACAACTTGTTATATACTTATATTGATTTTGTCAAATAATTGTAAAAAACTAAACCATCTACTAAACCCTCATTTATTTTAATAACATTGAACATAATTATACAAGTATAAATTGAACTAAGGTATTTTTCTATAGACCTTGGTCTCTAAAAATACAAACAAATACACCTTAATATACATGCACAATTACCTATATATATATATATAATTCATGTTTATTGACAACTCTTTTGTGGTAGAGTTTGAGATGTTTAAAAGAGTATCTTTTATATTATAAATCTCGATCAACCATGTTCCCAATGTTAATTTTGTTCCCCAATTAAATCCTTATCGGCTGTGTAATACTAAGTGCATGGTCAGTTTTCAACAATTTTCACATATATAGCTTGCCTCCTTCAAATACTGTTGATTATTTGGCTCACATTTGGTTTGTCAATAAATGCATGCACGTCACATTGTTAAAAGAAAGCCATGGTTGGTAGCCTACCTTGTTTAGGTAGCACACTTTGGTTGGTAGCCTACCTTGTTTAGGTAGTATACTTTGTTTGACATTGGCTCCTTTGAAATAAGAAATTTTTCCTCCTCCATCACACTATAAAAGGACCCATCCTCACAAGCTTAAACAATCAATCCAAAGGAAGAAAGATAAGAGTTAGAGAGTTTTAGTGAGAGGAAATTCTCTTGGGAAGAATTATCTTTCTTGAGTGGATGTGGGGAAATTTCTGAGAGTGTGAATGATTGTAATATTATTCACATAGTAAATTTTCTCTGGTTGTCTTTGGCAACGAAAGTGGTTTTTTCTCCGGTTTTGGAGTTTCCACTATAATTCTTGTGTTGTGTGATTGTGTAATAAATTCTCAATTTTTTATTTCTCTATATCGTGAGACATTGTAATTCCCAACAATTGGTATCAAAGCTTTTGGTTCACGCCGTTGGTGTCTAGGAAAGTGGTTCAAAAGGCAGTGCCTTTAAGAAAAGTGGTTACTTAATTAGTCACCGTTGCAAAAGTACGGAGAGACTCCCACCCGACTTACACTTACCTGGCCAACGGGTACGATCCGTTTAAAGAAAAATGTCTGGCATGAAAATCGACATAGAGAAATTCGAAGGGAGAATGAACTTTGGCTTGTGGCAAATTCAAGTCAAATATGTGTTAATTCAATCTAAGTTACACAAGGCATTAAAGGGGCGCTCGACCCTTGATTCTAGCAAAAAGGATGGGAAATCGACATCTGATTCTAGCAAACAAGACTTTGCATCTAGTATGAGCGATGAAGATTGGGAAGAATTCGATTTGAGAGCTGCAAGCATGATTCGCTTGTCTTTGGCCAAAAATATTCTTGCTAATGTGCAAGGAATTTCAAAAACCAAGGAGCTTTGGGAGAAGCTTGAAGAAATGTATCAAGCAAAAGGCGTCTCAAATCGGGTATATCTCAAGGAGCAATTTCATACTTTGCGTATGAATGAAGGCGCATCTATTTCTGACCATTTGACTGTCTTAAATGGTATCGTCTCTGAACTGGAATCTATTGGAGTAAAGATGGATGATGAGGATATAGCGTTGAGGCTCATCTGGTCTCTTCCAAATTCTTACAAACACATGAAGCCCATTTTGATTCATGGAAAGGAGAAAATTGTGTTCTCAGAAGTTACCGGTAAACTTTTCTCTGAAGAAAAGAGGCTGAGTGGTGGATATAATGTTTCACCTGAAAACTCAGTTTTGATGGTAGCTGAAAATTGGAAGAAGAAGAATAACTCCATGAACAAGAAATCGATTTGCTGGGGGTGTGGACAATCTGGGCACCTAAAAAGAAATTGTCCGAAAGGTGGAGCTAATTCGACAAATAGCTCCAAGTCAAGATCTGACAGTGAAGCTAACATTGTGTCCACCTGTAGTAAGGGAGACGATCTCGATCTTTACTGAACGAGTATGAACATCCTCATGGTATGCCGCTAGTATCCAAAGTTGCCATGAAAGAGGATGTGTTACTACTAGCGGGTTTTATGCACACGGGCAAAAAGGATGGGAAATCGACATCTGATTCTAGCAAACAAGACTTTGCATCTAGTATGAGCGATGAAGATTGGGAAGAATTCGATTTGAGAGCTGCAAGCATGATTCGCTTGTCTTTGGCCAAAAATATTCTTGCTAATGTGCAAGGAATTTCAAAAACCAAGGAGCTTTGGGAGAAGCTTGAAGAAATGTATCAAGCAAAAGGCGTCTCAAATCGGGTATATCTCAAGGAGCAATTTCATACTTTGCGTATGAATGAAGGCGCATCTATTTCTGACCATTTGACTGTCTTAAATGGTATCGTCTCTGAACTGGAATCTATTGGAGTAAAGATGGATGATGAGGATATAGCGTTGAGGCTCATCTGGTCTCTTCCAAATTCATACAAACACATGAAGCCCATTTTGATTCATGGAAAGGAGAAAATTGTGTTCTCAGAAGTTACCGGTAAAACTTTTCTCTGAAGAAAAGAGGCCTGAGTGGTGGATATAATGTTTCACCTGAAAACTCAGTTTTGAATGGTAGCTGAAAATTGGAAGAAGAAGAATAAACTCCATGAACAAGAAATCGATTTGCTGGGGGTGTGGACAATCTGGGCACCTAAAAAGAAATTGTCCGAAAGGTGGAGCTAATTCGACAAATAGCTCCAAGTCAAGATCTGACAGTGAAGCTAACATTGTGTCCACCTGTAGTAAGGGAGACGATCTCGATCTTTACTGAACGAGTATGAACATCCTCATGGTATGCCGCTAGTATCCAAAGTTGCCATGAAAGAGGATGTGTTACTACTAGCGGGTTTTATGCACACGGGCAAAAGGGATGGGAAATCGACTTCTGATTCTAGCAAACAAGACTTTGCATCTAGTATGAGCGATGAAGATTGGGAAGAATTTGATTTGAGAGCTGCAAGCATGATTCGCTTGTCTTTGGCGAAAAATATTCTTGCTAATGTGCAAGGAATTTCAAAAACCAAGGAGCTTTGGGAGAAGCTTGAAGAAATGTATCAAGCAAAAGGCGTCTCAAATCGGGTATATCTCAAGGAGCAATTTCATACTTTGCGTATGAATGAAGGCGCATCTATTTCTGACCATTTGACTGTCTTAAATGGTATCGTCTCTGAACTGGAATCTATTGGAGTAAAGATGGATGATGAGGATATAGCGTTGAGGCTCATCTGGTCTCTTCCAAATTCATACAAACACATGAAGCCCATTTTGATTCATGGAAAGGAGAAAATTGTGTTCTCAGAAGTTACCGATAAACTTTTCTCTGAAGAAAAGAGGCTGAGTGGTGGATATAATGTTTCACCTGAAAACTCAGTTTTGATGGTAGCTGAAAATTGGAAGAAGAAGAATAACTCCATGAACAAGAAATCGATTTGCTGAGGGTGTGGACAATCTGGGCACCTAAAAAGAAATTGTCCGAAAGGTGGAGCTAATTCGACAAATAGCTCCAAGTCAAGATCTGACAGTGAAGCTAACAATTGTGTCCACCTGTAGTAAGGGAGACGATCTCGATCTTTACTGAACGAGTAATGAACATCCTCATGGTATGCCGCTAGTATCCAAAGTTGCCATGAAAGAGGATGTGTTTTACTACTAGCGGGTTTTATGCACACGCGGCATTGGTTGGACATTGATGCAAGGTGTGTGGTGATGTCGATGGCTGATGTTACTTCCGGGAGGAAAGCCAACGTGGAAGTAGCACCATAATTTTTCAGCAAGTTTGTTCGACATGAAATCTTAGAATGGTTGATTCTAAGTGGTGTATGTGTAAACATGAAATCTTAGAATGGTTGATTCTGAGTGTATGTATACTCTTTATGGTGGAGTATGATAATTCTCTATACCGAAAATTATGACTGTTGGTGAAGACAGTGATAACAGAAGTTATGAAAAATCTTAGAATGGTTGATTCTGAGTGGAGGTGTACTATTTACGGTGGAGTGTGATAATTCTCTATATCGAGAATTATGACTGTTGGTGAAGATGGTGATAGAAGAAGCTATGATGATTATTTGGAGAATATGAGCCAAGGTGGAGATTGTTGATTATTTGGCTCACATTTGGTTTGTCAATAAATGCATGCACACCACATTGTTAAAAGAAAGTCATGGTTGGTAGCCTACCTTGTTTAGGTAGCACACTTTAGTTGGTAGCCTACCTTGTTTAGGTAGTATACTTTGTTTGACATTGGCTCCTTTGAAATAAGGAATTTTGCCTCCTCCATCACACTATAAAAGGACCCATCCTTACAAGCTTAAACAATCAATCCAAAGGAAGAAAGATAGGAGTTAGAGAGTTTTAGTGAGAGGAAA
The DNA here is from genome assembly GCA_034770075.1 of Aralia elata. Taxonomy (NCBI): domain Eukaryota; kingdom Viridiplantae; phylum Streptophyta; class Magnoliopsida; order Apiales; family Araliaceae; genus Aralia; species Aralia elata. The sequence goes on from CM068386.1 coordinate 23,708,579, forward strand.
TTCTCTTGGGAAGAATTATCTTTCTTGAGTGGATGTGGGGAAATTTCTGAGAGTGTGAATGATTGTAATATTATTCACATAGTAAATTTTTTCTGGTTGTCTTTGGCAACGAAAGTGGTTTTTTCTCCAGTTTTGGAGTTTCCACTATAATTTTTGTGTTGTGTGATTGTGTAATAAATTCTGAATTTTTATTTCTCTATATCGTGAGACGTTGTAATTCCCAACAAATACTAAAATCTTAAATAATTTTCTTATAAAAAAAACTATTTTCTCTTAATTTTCAATAAAAACTGGTACTATTATTCATGATATAGGAGTACGTTTTAAGTTATGAATTTTGTTTACTCAATTTTAGCTTTAAAATTCTTAGAAAGTACTAAAATTGTGGTTTATTAAACTCTAAATCTAAATAAATGATTTAATTCAACATAAATCTTTTAAAATGTTTTATAATTAATTATGTGAACTAGTATATATATATATATATATATATATATATATATGTGTGTGTGTGTGGGGGGGGGGGGAATGATCCATAGAAAACGTTAGTTATGGGCACTGTTTGAGCTAACGCATATCCAACTGTTCAATATAAGAACCAAGGACAGGATTTGGGCATAGCCGCTAGAGGGAGTAGCGGTCAGTCAAAACGACAGTGTTTTAACTGGCCGCTACTCCCTTTAGCGGCTAAAATAATATTTAATTATTTTAATTTCATATTGGCCGCTAGAGGGAGTAGCGACCAATATGAAAATTAAGTTGTCCCCCCACTTTGGTTATCATGCTTTTCTTTTGATTCTAGTTGCTTCTGGTATTTGAGATCTGAGGAGTCTTGTGGATTATCTCTTTGCTAATAGTTGTATTATCACTTTATTGTAGTAGAAACAATATAGAACGCAAAGGTAAGGACAATTTATGCTCCCAAATTAAAAGCATTTTAAGTGGAAAAGACATAACAGCCCTCAATAAAGCACAACCATCCAATACCTATTTAAATCCGGTGAAGAAACTCTCCAAAAGACCCCATACTAGAGGCCAAAGAGATGCATAAAAGGACACTATCCCAAAACAAGTGGTTGTAAAAAGTTGAACACATGATAACCAAAGTGGGGGGACAACTTAATTTTCATATTGGCCGCTACTCCCTGTAGCGGCCAATATGAAAATTAAAATAATTAAATATTATCTTGGCCGCTAGAGGGAGTAGCGGCCAGTTGAAACGTTGTCGTTTTGACTGGCCGCTACTCCCTCTAGCCGCCAAGATAATATTTAATTATTTTAATATTTGGTCGCTACTCCCTCTAGCGGCCGTGCCCAAATCCTGCCCTTGGTTCTTATATTGAACGGTACCTAAAGTGTGACGTTTCACAATTTTCGAAATAAGGATTTTTAATTTTTCTTGTTTTATGGCATGAGTTAAATTAAATATATGAATATTAGCATTGGTGTAATATTTTATATTTAATTATGTGAATATTATACAGCAGTATAATATTTAAATGTGTGAATGTGTGGTAATGATTTAATATGTATATCAAAATATATGCATATTAGTATAGAATAAATAAATATGATCTTACTTGGATGTATTAATAATATATTAATATCTATTGGAGTAAGATAAATAAATTGCCAAAAACAATTTATGGGACGAAGGAAATATTTAATTTTAATTAGTTGAAAATATTTAATTTACATATTTAAATGGGTTGAAGACAATTTACGAAAGGAATGAGATAATTATTTTAATTATACAAAATTAGGTGTAATATTTTAAATAAGTGAGTTAAAATAATTAATTGAATATTGATTATTTTTTAATTGGTCCGTTATGTTAAATAAGTGGTGAATTAGAATAATTAATTTAATATTAATTATTTTAATTTTAATATAATTGGTCCGTTCTACTAAATGAATTATTTTATTAAACGTATTAATTCTATTTTTATTTTATTGGACAGGAATATGTAAATTTTAATATACAAATGTATATGTGTATTGGGTATCATATAATGTATGGAGATTATACAATTAAGTAAATATATATGCAAAATGTATTAGATATATTAAATGTATATATAATATAATATGTATATAACTAATATATATGTAACGAATGTTTTATATATGTTATTAGTACCATGTATATATACTATATGTATGTTACTGTATATAATATAATGGTATATATCATATATGTACTAAGTGTGCTACCCAAAGATCATTCAAACTATGTCAGTGTATAAAAAAAAAAACATGAGCTGGCTTATTCACACAATTCGTAACCTACAAGCAACGTAGAAGGACGTGGCAGTTAATTGAATAAGCTAGGATGAAAACTCAGTATACCTATTACGTTTAGAGCAAGAATTTTGTGTGACCATCAAGTCCCTCTAGCTTTATAAAACTAAAACCCGGACATCCATTCTCAGTTTTTCTTGCAAATTCAGTAAAACCAAATTAGCAGAGAAGGAGATAAAGCAAAAGTCAATATTCTTAAGGTAAAATCTATTTATTTTGTAATATTTTGTTTAAATTAAGTGAATCCTGTATGAGTTGCTTTGCTTGAATTATAAATTGATTGGTTTGTGCTCACTGTAATTACACTGGAATCAACCTCGGTGGTGATTTCCACAAGGAAATCTGGATTAGAACCATGGATTTATGGCTATGAAAACTGAGAACTTAAGTCATGCCTTTCATGTGTCTGTTAAATTACTTCAATGAATAAATTGATCAAAAGTATAGAAATTGATTGTTTTAAAAGTTGGAATTAGGATGCATATATGCATATAGTATATTTTATATGTTTTAATAATGCTAGAAAGGCTTTAGGAATGGATTAGAAAGTTTACAGAACCTCAGAAACAGTTTGTTTCAGTGAGGGGCTTTGATGTATATGTGTTTGAACCTTCTTGACTTAGATGCCCAAAGTCATATAAGTTCATGTAACATGTTTGTGGCATGATCGGGTCGAATAGAAAATTAAAATGAATTAACTAACTAGTGATTAGAAAAAAAAATGTCAAGCGAATGCCAAGCGTATCGCTTAAAGCATTCGTCTAAAGCCAAGAAATGGCATATGGTATATAAACACTATAACTCCATGACTAATTTCCAAGCATGTAAATAGTATATGGAATCAGATGAAATAAGCAGTGTAAGAAGTAAACTAAAATTACTTAAAACCAAGAGTTTGTATCAATAGCATGATTAAACTGAGTATGTGACGTGAATGTGTGACTAATATGTGCATATATGTATACATAATTGTGTAGGATACAAGAAGTGAGGTTAAACTAGAAACTTTAACTGTAACCACCGAGCAAGGCAAGTATCTAAATCTCATCTTTTATTTTATACAAGAAGCTATAGGCAAGTATTCCTAACCTACGCATTTTAAATTATGCAATGGTTATAAAGTGGCAAGTATCCTGATCTTGTTTAGTTTTGAGCAATTATCTCAATTCCTTTATCTTCAAACAAGTTCACTTACCTTGAGCAAATATTTCACAATCAATATATGAATAATATATTGTTATATAATTTTATTCCAATCAGCTTCGAAAAATAATGAAGCTAAGATCATGTGTATTTGATAAAATTCGATACACATTTACAGTTTAATGAAGGTCGACGCCGATTTGTTCTGGCTAGACCCCCAGATTTGACTGTTTCAATTCTTTAATACTAAGTCTTGAAATCGTTTCAGAATTTATAAAGCCGTTCATACCTTTTTGCTTTTGGGTTGAACTTCAAACTGAGTAGAACATCCCTAACTTGGGAAAATTTTATATTGCGTCCTGGGGACGGTGACAGGGAAACACAAGTGTTGTTCTAATAGATAGTATTGATCAATACAGGGCATAACGGGCTGATCACCCACCGTGCCCGTAAGACCAGACGGTTCACAGATGGATTTCTGATAGAACCTTTTTCAAGAAAATAAAAATAAACGTTCATGGTCTTGTGACCACTCAGTATCAGAATTCAGTATATCATTTCAAGAATGTAAATGAGTCATACTGTTGTTTAAGAATTGTTCAGTTGCTTTCCGATATTTATTCTGCTATCAAAGCAAATCTCAGAGAGAACATTTATTTATTGATATACGTGTTTATTAATTATTATTACTTGCTGAGCAATCAAATGCTCATTCTTGCTTTGAATATAAATGTTTTCAGCTAAGCCAGAACGCATAGAAGGGTCCGGAAAGGATAAAGGCAAGGGAAAGCTACAAGAGTAGTTATAGATGGTTGTTGTAATAGATAGACTTTTGTTTTAAAAATACAATATCTATCATGTAATAAAGATACTAAAGGTCTTCGTACCTGGGATAGATACCTCTGATGTAATAATTATTATTATCTTTTATTATGAGCAGTTGTATGAATGATATCGTGTAGCACCAAGTACGGGTTTTAAGTACCCGGATTTGGGGGCGCCACAAGTTGGTATCAGAGCTGTAGGTTAAAAACCTAAGGATGGGATACCTTGGGTTGTAACCTTAAGTGAATTAGAAAGTCAGAAATTTAATAACTCAAATAGAGTTTGAAAGTGATGGATTATGGAAATTCATCGTAAAATGTTAAATAAAAATAACTTAAATTAAATTGTTATTTGTTATGTGATTATATAAATTGTGTTATGTATTAATCGAGTTGTTAAACTGTGTATAGATGTCAGGTGAAGATGAAGTCCAGAATATTCAGGTTGATACTGAGGAATTGATTCCTCCACCTTCTGTAGTACAACAGCCAGCACCAGCACCAGTGCCGGTTGTGTTGATAGAAAGCGATCCTGAGTCCGATCCGGATGAGGATCCTGAGGAAGAACCCGAGAACAACCTAGGGGAAAATGCAGCTACTGAAGCTGTACTGGAAGATAATGTACCAATTGAAATAGATTCAGAAGGTAATGATAATAGCAACCCTGAACTGGAAGAAGCCTTAGTACACTTGGGAATGATGTTTCGTCATCTGATGGACCAAAATGTTGAAGTGAACAATCAAACTCCAGATAGTTGAGGATAGAGCACATTATTATGAGGCTAGGCTACATGAGCTACAAGCAGAGTTTCATGATCTGAACAATATTAGAGATATTGAGATACAAGAACAACAAATGAGGGACGAGCATATCCGTGATCTTCAGAATGAACTGAGAAACATCCAAAGGACCGTGAATGCGATGAATCTTGCGTACACGACCTCTATGGGGCGTGTACAGTCAGCAGTTTGGACTTATCCACCCGAGATAGGTCAATCCAGCCAGTCCATCTCCCGTGCTCGGGTTATTGCGATTACAGAAGATGAACGTGTTAGGACCACTACAGTTGGTCAGATCTAGAAGAAAAGTTGTTGGTTGATGTTTAAGAAACAATGTGAGACTATGTGTAAATATGTGTATATATGATGTAAATAGATGGTAGTGTAACTGAGAATCCCAACTTTTGTTACTATTATGGGATAGCCTTTTGAATCCTAACTATTATAATAGTTAAGGATTAGAGAGAATAGTTTTTGGGACAGAAATAGATGAATATAAGCAAGTGAAGCTATTAAAAGAAAAGTAATGTACTGACTTTTGTATGTAAATAGAAGCATGTTTAATATAATATTTAAATATGTTTTGATATGATTGTGTATTAAGTCTGGGAAGAAATTGTTTGACACCTGTATTAGTTTAATAATAATAATAAGATTATTAAACGAGAAAGAGTAGTATATAGCAAATAAATGCTATAAGCAAAGAAAAGCATGTTTAATATAAAAATGATTAAATATGTTTTGTTTTAAGGATTGTTGTTAAGCATTGTATAGGAATGTCTAAAAAAAAAAAAAAAAAAAAAAAAAAAAAAAAAAAGTGTTTATTTATAATAAATTTTATTAAACAGAAAATGCCACCAAAGTGGAGAGGAAGAGGAGTACATAGAACTCAAAGAAATGAAACTGAAGAATCAGAAAGTGAGAATAGAAATAGAAATGAAGCTCAAGAAAACCCGATGCAGCAATTTATAGACTTGTTGGTGGGAGCTATCCAGAATAGAAATCCCCCTCAAACCAATGCAAATGTAGATCCACCAGCAGTTCATATCGCTAGCTTTAAAGATTTCAAAACTGTGGGACCCCCGGAGTTCAGAGGAACCACTGAACCTATAGAGGCACAGTCCTGGATTAAAGAGATTGAGAAAGCCTTTGAGATAGCGAGGGTGAACGATGAACAACAAACTTCATTCGCTGCTTACATGCTAAAGGGGGAAGCAAATTTCTGGTGGGAAGCAAACAAGACCAGAGCCGGGGCCGGAGTGATTAGTTGGGACAGATTTAAAGAAATTTTCTTTGAAAACTATTTCCCTCCTGGTATGCAAAGTAGAATGGAAGTACGATTTCTGGAACTCAAGCAAAATGAGATGACGGTAGCACAGTATGCAGCAAAGTTTAATGAGCTGGCACGATTTGCTCCACATCAAGTGGACACCGAGGAAAGAAAAGCAAGGCGATTTGAGCAAGGCTTAAAACCTTGGCTCTACAACAAGCTGTCGGTTCTACAGATTGGATCATTTAGTGCGCTCCTTGAAAAAGCAATAATTGCAGAAGAAGGAAGTGAAGCAATGAATCGTTTCCACAAAGAAAAGAAAAATAAGGGAAAGATGGACGGAACAATCAAAATGGAAACAGGTAGTGGAAGTGGAACCAATAAGAAAAGGAAATGGAACAATATGGGAAATACAGGAACCACTCAGGGGAATCAACAGAAGAAGAAATTTGAACCATGTAAAACCTGTGGAAAGAATCATTCTGGTGTGTGTATGAAAGGAAAGATGGTATGCTACAAGTGTGGGCAGGAGGGACACATCTCTCCTAACTGCACCAAATCAAGAAAGACTTTCGGATGCTTTGTTTGTGGGTCAGTGGATCACTTGGCCAGAAACTGTCCAAAGAAAGGAATAGAGGGAGGAAACAGTAACAAGGGAAATAGCAGCGGGAAAGCAACTACAACCGGACCAGCTCCGCGGAATAGATCAACCGCCAGGACTTTTAATATGACGGTGCAAGATGCAGTGGCTTCAAAAGATGTAGTTTCAGGTATCGTTCCGATCAACAATATAAATGCTTATGTGTTGTTTGATTCAGGAGCAACCTGTTCTTTCGTATCACATGAATTTGCTAAGCGTTTGAATATGCCTTTGGTAAATTTAGAAAACCCCATGAACATAGAAGTTGCCAATAAAGATGTAATTCTTGTAGAGCACATCTATAAGAATTGTTGTGTTAAGATAGGGGAGCACAGATTGAACATAGATTTAATCCCAATACAATTAGGAGAGTTCGACATAATTTTGGGAATGGACTGGTTATTTAATCACAGAGCAGTGATCGATTGCCAGAAGAAGTTAGTAAGCCTCAAACCTGCAAAGCAGTCGCCGGTAGTATTTCACGGTAATAAATCGCCAAGGCAATCTCGTTGTTTGACGATGATGCAAGCGAAAAAGTTGTTACAGAAGGGTTGTGTGGGATATCTAGCATACGTGGTGAATACCCAACAAATGGGAGCAGCTATAAAGCCAAATTGCAGTAGTGAATGAATTCACAGATGTTTTCCCGGATGATCTACCAGGTCTTCCACCAGACAGAGAAGTTGAATTTGTTATTGATATAGTGCCTGGTACAGCACCAGTATCCAAGGCACCATATAGAATGGCTCCAGTGGAAATGAAAGAGTTGATGATACAATTGCAAGAACTGTTAGACAAGAAATATATTCGACCAAGTACGTCACCATGGGGAGCACCAGTATTATTTGTGAAAAAGAAGGATGGATCATTGAGACTTTGTATCGACTACAGGGAGTTGAACAAAGTAACAATTAAGAATAAGTATCCATTGCCCAGGATCGATGATCTCTTTGATCAGTTGAAAGGGGCAAGATACTTTTCAAAGATAGATTTAAGGACTGGATATCACCAGCTGAAAGTAAGGGATGAAGATGTTCCAAAGACAGCATTCAGAACTCGGTACGGTCATTACGAGTTTCTGGTAATGTCTTTTGGATTGACAAATGCTCCAGCCGCATTCATGGATATGATGAACCGAATATTCAAGCAGTATTTGGATAAGTTTGTTGTAGTATTCATAGATGATATTTTGATCTACTCCAAGACACAAGATGATCATGCAGTACATTTGAGGATAGTGTTGGAAACACTAAGAAGAGAGAAATTATATGCAAAATTCTCTAAATGTGAATTTTGGCTGAAGAGAGTTCAATTTTTGGGACACGTGATCGACAAAGATGGTATATCTGTGGATCCAGCAAAAGTAGAAGCAGTAATAAATTGGGAACAACCAAAGACGCCGACTGAAGTACGTAGCTTTCTAGGGTTAGCGGGTTACTATCGGAGATTTATTCAAGATTTTTCAAAGATAGCTACCCCGTTAACTAATTTGACAAGAAAGACGGTGAAATTTGTATGGTCGGAGAAATGTGAACAGAGTTTTCAAGAACTCAAGAAAAGACTAAGTGAAGCGCCAGTGTTATCATTACCAGATGAAACAGGGAATTTTGTTGTATATAGTGACGCATCGCATAAAGGACTCGGATGTGTGCTTATGCAACACGGAAAAGTCATTGCTTACGCATCACGACAGTTAAAAGATTATGAGAAGGGATATCCTACTCATGATCTAGAATTGGCAGCGGTAGTATTTGCCTTGAAAATTTGGAGACATTATCTGTATGGAGAGAAATGTGAGATATATACAGATCATAAAAGTCTGAAATATATCTTCACACAAAAAGAGTTGAATATGAGACAGAGAAGATGGTTAGAGTTGATCAAGGATTACGATTGCGAAATTCTTTATCACCCAGGGAAAGCAAATGTAGTGGCAGATGCTTTAAGTAGAAAAGGTCGAGAAAAGTTGATGATGTTGACAACTCACGATGAGTTGATAACAGTAATGGAAAGAATGGAACTAGAAGTAAAGTTTCCGCATGAGTCGGAAGGAAAGTTATATATAATGGAAAGTGGTCCAACGTTGTTGGATAAAATCAAAGAAGCACAAATCCAAGACGAGGAGTGTGAGAAGATAAGAGAAAAGATTTCTGAAGGAAAAGAAACAAAGTTTAAACTTGATAATGAAGGGGTAATCAGATTTGAAAGAAGAATTTGGGTTCCGTCAATGCCGGAGTTGAAAGAAGAAATTTTACAAGAGGCCCATTGTTCAAGGTACGCAATTCATCCTGGAAGCACAAAAATGTATCAAGACCTTCGACAACATTTTTGGTGGCCGAACATAAAAAGAGAAGTTGCAGAATATGTCAGTAGGTGTTTGACCTGTCAAAGAGTCAAAGCCGAACATCAGAAACCAAGTGGGTTACTTCAATCATTAGAAATTCCTGAATGGAAATGGGAACATATCACGATGGATTTTGTGGTAGGACTTCCAAATACACAGAAAGGGTTTGATGCTATATGGGTTTATAGTTGATCGATTAACGAAGTCGGCACACTTTTTGCCAATCAAGATCAAATATAACCTGGACCAACTAGCTAAACTTTATATCAAAGAAATTGTTTCCCGACATGGAGTGCCAATTTCAATTGTGTCAGATAGAGATCCAAGGTTCACATCAAATTTTTGGAGAAGCTTACAAGAACACATGGGAACACAGTTAAGATTGAGTACGGCATATCATCCTCAGACAGACGGACAGAGTGAAAGGACAATACAAACTGTAGAAGATATGCTAAGAGCTTGTGTTATGGACTTCAAGGGAAGTTGGGACGATCACTTACGTCTGGTCGAATTTGCTTATAACAATAGTTACCACGCCAGTATAGGCATGCCGCCTTATGAAGCGTTGTATGGAAGAAAGTGCAGAACACCATTGTGTTGGGATGAGGTAGGAGAGCATCGGTTGCTAGGACCGGAATTGGTGCAACAAACTGCAGAAATTGTAAAGTTAATACGTACGCGACTTACCACAGCTCAAGATCGGCAGAAAAAGTATGCAGATCAGCATAGACAGAATAGGGAATTTGACATCGGATCGCACGTATTTCTGAAAGTATACCCATGGAAAGGAAAGATACGGTTTGGAAAGAAAGGAAAATTGAGTCCTCGTTTTATAGGACCATTTGAGGTTTTGAGAAAAATTGGAGAGGTAGCTTATGAAGTAGCATTACCTCCAGAGTTAGAACACGTTCATAATGTGTTTCACGTGTCGGTCTTACGACCATATAAGCCAGATTATAAACACGTGATAGAATATGAACCTATACAGTTTCAGAAGGACTTAACATATGAAGAAGTTCCTATTCAGATATTGGATAGGAAAGAGCAAGTTTTAAGGAATAAGACAATACCTTCTGTAAAGGTATTATGGAGAAACCACAATGTCGAGGAGGCAACGTGGGAGTTAGAAGAAAAAATGAGGAAGAACTATCCTCATTTGTTCGAATAGGTTGTTTTGCAATTCCGAGGACGGAATTTTTATAAGGGGAGGAGAATGTGACGTTTCACAATTTTCGAAATAAGGATTTTTAATTTTTCTTGTTTTATGGCATGAGTTAAATTAAATATATGAATATTAGCATTGGTGTAATATTTTATATTTAATTATGTGAATATTATACAGCAGTATAATATTTAAATGTGTGAATGTGTGGTAATGATTTAATATGTATATCAAAATATATGCATATTAGTATAGAATAAATAAATATGATCTTACTTGGATGTATTAATAATATATTAATATCTATTGGAGTAAGATAAATAAATTGCCAAAAACAATTTATGGGACGAAGGAAATATTTAATTTTAATTAGTTGAAAATATTTAATTTACATATTTAAATGGGTTGAAGACAATTTACGAAAGGAATGAGATAATTATTTTAATTATACAAAATTAGGTGTATATTTTAAATAAGTGAGTTAAAATAATTAATTGAATATTGATTATTTTAATTGGTCCGTTATGTTAAATAAGTGAATTAGAATAATTAATTTAATATTAATTATTTTAATATAATTGGTCCGTTCTACTAAATGAATTATTTTATTAAACGTATTAATTCTATTTTTATTTATTGGAAGGAATATGTAATTTTAATATACAAATGTATATGTGTATTGGGTATCATATAATGTATGGAGATTATACATTAAGTAAATATATATGCAAAATGTATTAGATATATTAAATGTATATATAATATAATATGTATATATCTAATATATATGTACGAATGTTTTATATATGTTATTAGTAATGTATATATACTATATGTATGTTACTGTATATAATATATGGTATATATCATATATGTACTAAGTGTGCTACCCAAGTTCATTCAAACTAAGTCAGTGTATAAAAAAAAACATGAGCTGGCTTATTTAGTAACCTACAAGCAACGTAGAAGGACGTGGCAGTTAATTGAATAAGCTAGGATGAAAACTCAGTATACCTATTACGTTTAGAGCAAGAATTTTGTGTGACCATCAAGTCCTCTAGCTTTATAAAACTAAAACCCGGACATCCATTCTCAGTTTTTCTTGCAAATTCAGTAAAACCAAATTTAGCAGAGAAGGAGATAAGCAAAAGTCAATATTCTTAAGGTAAAATCTATTTATTTTGTAATATTTTGTTTAAATTAAGTGAATCCTGTATGAGTTGCTTTGCTTGAATTATAAATTGATTGGTTTGTGCTCACTGTAATTACACTGGATCACCTCGGTGGTGATTTCCACAAGGAAATCTGGATTAGAACCATGATTTATGGCTATGAAAACTGAGAACTTAAGTCATGCCTTTCATGTGTCTGTTAAATTACTTCAATGAATAAATTGATCAAAAGTATAGAAATTGATTGTTTTAAAGTTGGAATTAGGATGCATATATGCATATAGTATATTTTATATGTTTTAATAATGCTAGAAAGGCTTTAGGAATGGATTAGAAAGTTTACAGAACCTCAGAAACAGTTTGTTTCAGTGAGGGGCTTTGATGTATATGTGTTTGAACCTTCTTGACTTAGATGCCCAAAGTCATATAAGTTCATGTAACATGTTTGTGGCATGATCGGGTCGAATAGAAAATTAAAATGAATTAACTAACTAGTGATTAGAAAAAAAAATGTCAAGCGAATGCCAAGCGTATCGCTTAAGCATTCGTCTAAGCCAAGAATGGCATATGGTATATAAACACTGTAACGCCATGACTAATTTCCAAGCATGTAAATAGTATATGGAATCAGATGAAATAAGCAGTGTAAGAAGTAAACTAAAATTACTTAAAACCAAGAGTTTGTATCAATAGCATGATTAAACTGAGTATGTGACGTGAATGTGTGACTAATATGTGCATATATGTATACATAATTGTGTAGGATACAAGAAGTGAGGTTAAACTAGAAACTTTAACTGTAACCACCGAGCAAGGCAAGTATCTAAATCTCATCTTTTATTTTATACAAGAAGCTATAGGCAAGTATCCTAACCTACGCATTTTAAATTATGCAATGGTTATAAAGTGGCAAGTATCCTGATCTTGTTTAGTTTTGAGCAATTATCTCAATTCCTTTATCTTCAAACAAGTTCACTTACCTTGAGCAAATATTTCACAATCATATATGAATAATATATTGTTATATAATTTTATTCCAATCAGCTTCGAAAAATAATGAAGCTAAGATCATGTGTATTTGATAAAATTCGATACACATTTACAGTTTAATGAAGGTCGACGCCGATTTGTTCTGGCTAGACCCCAGATTTGACTGTTTCAATTCTTTAATACTAAGTCTTGAAATCATTTCAGAATTTATAAAGTCGTTCATCCTTTTTGCTTTTGGGTTGAACTTCAAACTGAGTAGAACATCCCTAACTTGGGAAAATTTTATATTGCGTCCTGGGGACGGTGACAGGGAACACAAGTGTTGTTCTAATAGATAGTATTGATCAATACAGGGCATAACGGGCTGATCACCCACCGTGCCCGTAAGACCAGACGGTTCACAGATGGATTTCTGATAGAACCTTTTCAAGAAAATAAAAATAAACGTTCATGGTCTTGTGACCACTCAGTATCAGAATTCAGTATATCATTTCAAGAATGTAAATGAGTCATACTGTTGTTTAAGAATTGTTCAGTTGCTTTCCGATATTTATTCTGCTATCAAAGCAAATCTCAGAGAGAACATTTATTTATTGATATACGTGTTTATTAATTATTATTACTTGCTGAGCAATCAAATGCTCATTCTTGCTTTGAATATAAATGTTTTCAGCTAAGCCAGAACGCATAGAAGGGTCCGGAAAGGATAAAGGCAAGGGAAAGCTACAAGAGTAGTTATAGATAGTTGTTGTAATAGATAGACTTTTGTTTTAAAAATACAATATCTATCATGTAATAAAGATACTAAAGGTCTTCGTACCTGGGATAGATACCTCTGATGTAATAATTATTATTATCTTTTATTATGAGCAGTTGTATGAATGATATCGTGTAGCACCAAGTACGGGTTTTAAGTACCCGGATTTGGGGGCGCCACATAAAGTCCTTATCTTTTAAGTGCACTCAGTAAAATCTTAACGCTAAATACCGCCATGAAACTTTATACGCGTAACTCATGAAAATTTTGTTTGTAACGTAACTTATTTAACTCACATATACAATTTATAAACTCAAAACTCAATGTATCTTTTTTAGTATTATTAAGGATAAGGATAAACTCTAATACCATATTAAAGTATCCAACTCAAAACCAATTGGTAATGAATGGAGTAGGCCCCCCAAAATTTATATTAAAAATTACATATATATACATGTGTATTCTTTAGGTCTCTTAAAATTATGAAAAAAAAGTATATGGTACTCTTTAAATAAAGAAAAAAGTGTTCTTTCCGTTCTAAAATATAAGTCATTTAAATATTTTTAAGACAATATAAAGTATTAAGAGAAGATATATCAAGAATATATTTTTTAAACACTTTCGACTATCGTAACATTAATATTATATTTTAAAATCTTTCTTTGTTTTGATGTATGTAGTATAGAAAATATTAAATTATCTATAAAATTTAAATCGGGGGCTGCCTCCAAACTCCCGTTATTTCGTATGTCACAATTTAGATGCTGATTATGGATTTGTAACCAGACTATTGTAATTTCAACATTTGTGAAACATTATTATACATTAAATTACAAAGATTCCACCATGTCATGTGGCTTTAAGCCAGGATTATTCCTGTTTTAGAACTTAGTCCAATATTCAACTTGCAACGAAAAGATTCCACTTATTACATAGGTTACGCACAACCAAACAAACAAAAAGAGATTAAGAAAATGAAACTTAATATAAAAAAAATGATTGTGGACAGTCTACCAGAAAAAAGGAAAATGACAGGTCTAAACTAATTTTTTCTATTTTGTTTTATCAATATTTTTATATTATCAATATGTAGTAGAAACAAACAGAACAAATTGTTTATAGTCAATGGAAGCATTTAATACAATATATTTCTCTCATATGGTTCCAAGCATGTCAATAAAGTACTCTATGATCAGCATTTGTATTTTATATATAAAGAAGTCACTATTCAAGTCGGGTAACAGTCGGGTCAGTTGTGGGTACCATCGAAAAAATAAAATAAAATAAAAAAGTTGAATCATTTTATACCCCATCGACTATTAAGACTATATGCATAATGATTTTTTTTTAATGGTTTTATCAAAAAAAATTTGACTTAAAAACACTTTAAAATTTCAAGTTTTTTGCATTTTAAAACTTTAACCTTGATTTTTTAATTTTTTGGTCACCAAATATAGCATTTATTGTCGAAATCAATTTAATATTTCATGGGTATACATCATTTATATTAACTCTAATCTTTCTTCATTTTTTTTATCATGCACTAATCACATACCTATAATTTTTTGTGCTTCCAAACATATTTAGAAATGAAATTATCTAAAACATCTCACTGCAATCAATTATTACATGTCAAAGGTCTCAAGAGGTCCATTTTCTTAAAACTGAAACACCTGTATTTAAGTTCGAAAACAAAAAGGATTAAAGTGAAAACAGTTTAGCCGCAAGAGGTCCAATTTTTTCTGTCATTTTTTGTCCTTCATCTCACACTAATCATGTGTCAACAAACTTTTAGTGCTTCGAATATATTAGAAGTGAAATTATCCAAAATACCTTCACTCCGATGAGTTATTACATGCTAGTAGCCAGAAGATTTTATTTATAAAAATTTAAGGACATTAAGTTTCAATTTTTTTAAAATTAAAATATTGAGATTTAAGTTCTAAAATACAAATGAAAAAGATAAAGATTTAAAGTGTATTTAGCCCTTTTTTTTGGAACATAAGAGGAGGTGAGACAATTTAGTTGGCCTCACATCCCCAACTATATAAGTGTCAAATAGATGGTATTTATGCTGTTGAAGTTGGAAACAAAAATGTGAGCCAATATGATATAGAATACACAGGTGCATTTGAACGATTCATTTGAACAATCCTATAACATAAGGTGCATTTGTATAATATAAAGTTGTAATTATATAATACTAGTATAAAAAAGATTATCTGAAATTTAACTTTGTACTATAGAAATTCAACTCATTCATATATATTACACAAACAGTTTGGACTCAAAATCCGTATTTCTGACATTTATCAAGGAATTTTTATTCTTAGACGTACACACTGATACATACTATTTTAGCTCAATTTCTTTGGAATCATTAAAATATGTTAGAATTTTTTTTTGATTAAGAAATGAATGTTTAAGTATATACAAAGCGGACGACCAAAAACGAAATATATTCAAAGCCAAACATATCATTCGTAACAGAACTTCAAATGACATTCTCATATTTTTAACATACAAAAATTAAACAATGTCAAGAAATGAAGGGGGCTCTAATTTTTGAACGGCAGGCCTATTAATTTCGACAAATCCATGTGATCAGTGCTGTTGTCATCCAGCATGCTATTCATTCTTAATCATACATAGGAAACAATCAAAGAGTGTTTTTTTTTTAAATCATCCAATTAAATGTGCTCCAGCAGTATAACTTGAATAAAAAATATAGACCATAATAGTACATATATTATTATTAGGTAGACGAGAGAGAGAGAGAGAGAGAGAGAGGAGCTGAAGTGGAAGCCCTGTGCATTATGATTCATGGGTCTCCAACAAATTTCTTCCTAAAAAATTGGAGAAAACAGGTGACTAAATCACAAATTGAACCTTATAATTTAGATTTAAAAACGATTTCCAGCGTAAATATTTTTTTTTTATTGAAAGCACCCTAAATTTTGAGTGTCAAATCAGTTTGCACACTCCACACTAAAGTTTAGGGTGCAAATTGTTTTAGTGCCCAAGGTGCAAGTTATTGAAACGCTAAAAGTGTAGTGCGTTTTTAACCGAAAATAAAGTTTTGAGGTGAAAATCAAATTTAGCCCAAAACTATAGTAGTCAATTTGTAATTTAGTCAAAAGAAATCATTATAAAAAAAATCAGGAAATAATTAAGACATGTAGAAGAGTAAGTATAAATGGAGTGTTCCTTAATTTCCTTCTGGAAGCTCAACAACTCCATTGCAAGATTGAATAAATGAATAAATTATATGATTAATTGGGATTTGGGTGGTA
The DNA here is from genome assembly GCA_034770075.1 of Aralia elata. Classification (NCBI taxonomy): domain Eukaryota; kingdom Viridiplantae; phylum Streptophyta; class Magnoliopsida; order Apiales; family Araliaceae; genus Aralia; species Aralia elata. The sequence continues at coordinate 23,725,255 of CM068386.1, forward strand.
TATTGTACATATCTCATTGCCCTTGGAGGAGGAATATTCTAAAAGATCCTTTTGTACTGATGGGTACCTTTTATCATCATTAACAACTAATCCTCTTGCAATCCCATCTCCATTCTGGCTAAGCAGTCCGGTGGCCGGTGTTAGAGAGCTCAGCTTAAAATTTAGAAGTTAAAGGTTTAACTCTCAAACAGGTGGCGCAAAGATACTCGAAGTATCTGGAGTTTGCAGTGCAGCTCTGCAAGTATTGTTTAATTTATTTAGGCAAAAGCATATTTAATTTTAGGCTTTTATTCACTAATGTTATTCAAAGATAAAAATTAATATCAATCCCTTGAAAATCAATGCAATGGCAGATAGAATTAGGGTAGATGTTGCTTTTTCACTTTCATTCTCTTATGCTAGATTATTTCAACTCCATTTTCATTAGTGTAAAAAATCTAAAACTCATGTAAATAAAGACTAATCTTTAATTTGCACCCTAAACTTTAACAATAAAATCTATTTGCACCCTAAATTTTATTTTGAATTATATGCACTTTAAATTTTAAGTTTCAAAACAATATGCACCCTCCACACCCTCTACATCAAAACAATTTACTCCCTAAACTTTAGTACGGAGGGTACAAATTATATTGAAACTCAAAATTTAGGGTGCATTTAATTCAAAATAAAGTTTAAAGTACAAATTGAGTTTAAGGTTAAAGTTTAGGATGCAATTTGGAATGTCGTCTTCTTTTGAAGACCATAAATATCCCACTAGCTGTTTGGTTAGAGATGCAATGTGGTTTAGGTAATTTCTATTCCCTTATTTGTGTTTCTTTTCTTCCTTCATTATTGAAATCATATATGTCAAATGTGAGATTATACCAATCATTCTTATCACCTTGTTTTCATTCTTTTCTAGGTAGTTTCGCTACCTGCACTGAACTGGAGGAACAAAGGTATGTTTTATTGACATACTTTTTATTTTTCTCTTAAAGAAGTAGTTTTAGCAAGTACTCCCTCCGTCCCTTAATATAGGACGTTCTAGAGTTGTGCACAAGAATTAAAATAATAATTGTATCACATTAAATATAGTATCAATTATCTATAATACCCTTAAATTATCATCTTATCATAATTATCTCATACTCTCTCTCACACATTTTTTCATAATTCTCTCCTAAAAAAACTCATTAGTCTGATTTACTCATAAAACAATGAGTAGTATTTTGTTGGGATAAAGAGAAAGAAGAAAAATAAGTGGAAGGGTTTTGTTGAGAGAGAAGAAAAAAAATTGAAGAGTTTTGTTGGGATAATGAGAGAGAAAGTTAAAAGTATTGGCAATTGTGAATAAAGATTAAAAAAAAAATTAGGCAGAGTAATGAGGGGTAATTTTGGAAAAATTGTGACCAATTCTCCTAGATTATAACAAATGTCAAATAATTAGGGACAAATGAGAAACTCTAAAACGTCCTATATTAAGGGACGGAGGGAATAATTTATTTTGGAAGGAACTGCAGCTTCTTCTCTTCTTTTTTTTTGGCATTTCTTTTCTGTAGGAACGAAATTAAAGTTATAGCTTAAGATTAACCGTCTCTTTTGCTTCCAAATGCCCTTACCCTTTTTGAAGTAGTGTTCTAAAAGTTCCTTCCTAGGCCTGCTTAATCCTCGCCTAGGCGTTAGGCGGTCCTCATTTTTGGTTGGGTGTCTAGCCCCCGTCTAGGCAAAATCAAACCTCTACTACATCGATTTAATAAAGACTTTGAAACTCTAAAATATTTGAAATGATATGTTAAGCCTTAAAAAATTATTTTTATAGGTAGTTTTTTCATGTAAAATTTTAAAAAATTACATTTATTATCTGCTTTAATTTGTACAGTATATTAAGTACATACAATAGAAAAATAAATAAATGAGACTGTCAAACAAAACGCCTAGTCCACCTTTGAAAACGTCAAGTCCGCCTAGGCGCCCCTTTGTCACCTAAGCATGCCTACCAATTTTTAGAACACTGGTTTGAAGTTCATTACTTTTTTTATATTTATTTAACTTTTGTGTTGGTATGAATATACATATAATCAGGAATGAGACACAAGTAGTAATTAAAACAAAATAATTTTAATAATCCCTTTCACTTTACAAAAGTAAGTATTCTAATAACTAATGTGCAACTCAAGATTTAGGGATAAAATGTTATTATGCTCTGTCTTCTTATTGAATAGTTGTTTCTCCTATTTTTTTTAGAATTTTATTTATTAAAATTGGTTTTCGTATATCGCTATCCAGTTGATGAGTAATTCAAATACATTTTTTTATTCTTCATAATAATATTTTCTAGTATTAGTGCTTTGATTAAGCATTAAAATATCTTCATCACCATAAAAGAATATAGTTGTTTTTATCTACGGATTAACTCTGTTTCCCTACATTTAAATTTGTTTTTTATTTTTCAGTTGGTTCTTTTGTTTTTTGATTTAAGCTCATGTTTTCAGCCAATTCAATATCATTGAATTTAGGTAAGACTATTGAAATGAGTCCTTTATGATCAGAATTGTGTAGTGCTCTCTTTCCTTCCCCATTTACAGTGAGAAGACAAGGACGACGAAATGGGCACATCAATATCCAGCGATATAGGAGATCCTGAACCTCCCTTGCCGATTTGGATTACGGAAATGGGCACATCAAGCGATCAGCCAACTTCTTATAATTCAGTTTATATAGGAGATCCTGAACCTCCCTTGCCGAATTGGATTACGGATCAGCCAATTTCTTATACTTCATTTTATATAGTAGATCCTGAACCTCCCTTGCCGAATTGGATTACGGAAATGGGCACATCAAGCGATCAGCCAATTTCTAATACTTCAGTTTATATAGTAGATCCTGAACCTCCCTTGCCGATTTGGATTACGGAAATGGGCACATCAAGCCATCAGCCAACTTCTTATACTTCAGTTTATATAGGAGATCCTGCACCTCCCTTGCCGAATTGGATTAAGGAAATGGGCACATCAAGTGATCAGTCCAGAGATCATGAACCTCCCTTGGCGAATTTGATTACGGAAGAGCTACAAGGCTTACACCCCATATCCAGAGATCATGTCTCTATCTATAGAGTTCCTCGTGATCTTCGCGAAGTAAATGTGGAAGCCTTCACGCCAAAAATGGTGTCTATCGGTCCTTTTCACCATGGGAAAGCGGAGTTGCAGCCGTGGGAAGAGAATAAACTGCGCTATTTGCAGCCATTCCTCGATCGTACTGAGAAGAGTTTGGAGGATTGTATAAAGTTCGTAAAAGATTTGGAAGAAAGAGCCCGGGCCTGCTACAGGGACAAAATCGATATGACTAGTAATGCATTTGTGAAAATGATGCTTGTGGACAGCTGTTTTATCATCGAGGCCATTTGGAGGTCGAGGAACAATTACCCAGAAGCAGCAGCAGATTACTTGAGTAATCCGGAGCTGATTTCTCTCGTTCAAAGTGATATGATTTTATTGGAGAATCAGATTCCGTTCTTTGTGCTCCAAGGTTTATTCTGCTTAAGCTTCAGCCCAGACTTGTTTCTTGAGCGAACGATTGTTTATTTTTCTGATCTAGTATCTACCATAACAGAGGACAAAGATACAGAAAGAGTGTTTAGAGATGTGAAGAGTTACCTAGAATCAGGTTTAAAAATAGAACATTTTACTGATTTGCTAAGGATATGTCACCTACCAACTAACTTAAAGAAGCCAAGTACGGCCAATTCTATACAAATTCCAAATGCAGCAAGATTGCATGAAGCAGGAATGAAATTCAAATTTGGGACAAGCAAGTGTTTACTAGACATGAATTATAACAATGGATTTCTGGAAATGCCAAAGTTCATAGTAAACGGCAACATGGAATATTTGCTCAAAAACCTTATTGCGCTGGAGACGTGCCACTATCCATATGATAGTTACATAATCGATTATATTTTCTTTATGGACATGCTTATCGACACTGCTGCAGATGCGGATTTACTCATTCAGATGGGAATTATTACGAACTACTTGAGTGATACTGCTGAAGTGGCTTCCCTCTTTAACAACGTTGCAAAGGGAGCTACATTGTTTGGTCCATCTAACTATAAGAGTATAGCTGATGACATGAATAAATATTACAAAGCTCCTTGGCACAAGTGGAAAGCAACTTTCAAACGTGATTATTGCAGCACTCCGTGGAAGATTGCTTCTATTGTGGCTGCGATTATATTACTTGTGCTTACTCTCATACAAACCATATGGTCTGTAATTTAACCGTGGAAGAGTTGATTCGCTTTTAATGTGATTTGGTGGCTGTGCTGTTGTGGTGGCCTTTTTTGGGTTTCTGTTTGGTTCTTGCCGCTACTGTTTGGTCACAAGTTCAATTGTCGGATTGAATTCCCTCTCCAAGGGACAAGTTTGCACCAGTTTCGGTCAATGCCGAATTGTTTGTTGTTATCCTCATATATGTTCTCAATCTTTTTTCTTGTGTTTTGACGTGAGAATTTATTATCAAACAGTAACTAATCTTTTATGTTTGTTTTCTTAGTGTAAGAATTAGTGCCCACCATTTGTTTGAAGCAAAATAAAGGTTTATCCCACTATATTTGTACATTTTATGTGTCAGGCCACTAAAATTTTATAAATTACAATTATCTAATTGAACTAATTAAAATTGCAATAAAAAGTGGGACCAACTTAATCCAAAATTAGGACTAATCTTAATCCCGACCTTGTGCGTTAATACTATCATGTTCTAGCTTTAAAACATTATTTACTGCTAAATAGCTAAAAATGTGGAATAATTTTTTATTTTTTTTTTGTCATTTATTCGTTCCCTGAATCGCAACCTTTACGATTCTACTTTATACTGAAATCATATTTATTATATGATTTATTTAATCTGAGTAAATGTATTAAGAGCTTCAAGTCTCAATACTTAATATTTGTTTTCTATTGATGATTCACTTATGGAATCTTTATGTACAATACAATCACCATAATACATTCCCCTTTCAAAACAGATAACCTTTAGCTATTGAATAACTCAAAGATTTACATTTCTGTGGTTTACACCTGTAAAATACCATCATCATGGTTCGATACCATCTCAACTAAACAACTAGTCTTCTTTTCATGCGCTCCTAATCACGAGAAATCGCATCATAGCTTTAACCTGCAATTAAGCAAGATTGAGCACGACGGCCCAGCAAGTCTAACAGTCTATCATGCTTCACGTAGCACATAGGTTTCATATTCAGTTCATGTATTTATATTTTTGGTGTTCAAGCATATTACAAATGTATCATCAAACTTATACCCTGCTAGTAGTAGCATATGTACCATAACATACTACACATGTTCTTTACCTATTATTCATCTCACATATATATTGAGTTCCCCAACTCAATTCAACAATTAGTCATAATTTGACTTTCATCATTCCCAAAGCAAATAATGCAGTTCATAGGTATCACATACTTATAAACAGAAGTTCACATAAATAAACTGAGAAACTTGCCTTGATTGGAGATTACCGTTATAATTTAATTTAGCTTCTCTCCACAAATCCTACACAATTGTGTTTACATATATACACATATTAGGTAACCATTTATGTCACAAAAACATGCATGCATATATATTAACCATGATTATTAGTTTATATAAACTATAATCTTTTATTCTCATCTTAGAATCATCGTTGGTTCTTTGAAAACTTTGTCATTTCAACCTTTTATGCATAATAAGGCTCCCTCACAGCTTTAATATAAAAATACTTCATATCTTGAAACATAAACTATGGATATCCCATGTTAAAAAAAATATCTTTTGCCTTTATTCGCAAAATTCGGGATTATATGGTTTATATATAGCTTTTATAGTAAAAACACGACTTACTATGTTATTTCTTTAATTTTTATTAAAAAATTTTTTTTATGGTTTTTCGATAGTTCATGACTTAAATCATGCCATCGCCTCGTACGCGAATGATTTACTTCATTAGTAATTTAGCTTCACATTTCATCTCGCGAATAATTTACATTCTTACTTCGCATATGTTTTAAATTTATACATATGTCATTACGTAATTCCGTGTTCAAAATCTTTGTTTTGAACTCTAGAAACCCTTTCGTTTTTACATTTCTAGGTTCAATATAATTTCAAACGGGTTTGCACATTTCATTATGATACATAACCGTTTTACATATCATTTCCCGAACTACGCTCGCATAGTTATGAAAACTAATGGTTACATTACATTTCTATCGCTTTCTTTATGTTTGGAATGAGTTTTCGTGACATATAAACATTATATAATATCTATACATCTCTCTCAGTATTTTGTTATGTGTTAAACCGCCATAAAACCACCCAAACGCGTTGCGGGAAGTTCGCACGCTGAACAGCCCATGGCTGCTGCTATCTGCTGCTGCCCAGGGCAGCAGGCCCTCATCCCTTGACACTCATTTCGCGGATTTTTAATTTTCAACTCGTCCGTCCGATCCTGACCCATTTTAGATATATTATAGGTGGTATATCCACCTATTTTTAGAAAATATTAGCATCGCATTTCGGATAACCCACGCAAATCAATAACGTGTCAAAAGTGGGCAGCTACACTGCTGCACAGCACAGCCACGTGGTTGCTGCTGCTGCTGGCAGCCAGCCCCTTCGCGGCGCGGCCACTTTACGCAATTTAATCTTTTAGCTCATATATCGGATCGCTTTCATTTTTGAATATGTTATACATGGCATATAACACTATTTTTAAAAAATATTAGCCACCTATTTCGGGTCCGATAGGTGGTCCAAATAACGCGTCAAAAATGAGCGCGCACACTAACTTTTCATTTTTTTCATTTCTTGTTAAAACGTGTTCCGGCTTGGTTTAACGCCACAAGGCGCTTAAGTTATCCTTATATAGGATATATGAAGCTATCTTAAGTTTCGGCTCCGTCAAATTATGTGTTTTTAACCAAATTAGCTTATTTTGGCATTTTATCGAACAATACGCGTGCGCCAAGCTTGTGGACTGTTTTCTATAGGTTGGAGTTATGTAATCATACCATTTTCTCCAACCTTATTTCTCCACACAACAACAACTATACACCGAGGTTCTACGTCAGTCCACAAGGATCCAATTCTCATTAAAAAAAACCATACATGAACATACTAATTTATAAGTTAGTTTACTAACTTTTAAATTAACTTGGCAATTCATTTGCAATATATCAATCTCAATTCTCTATACCCATAACCAATATATATATATATATATATATATATATATATATATATTTATATATATTCCAATTCTCAGTCTAACTAATTACCAAATCAAATTGCTAGTAATATGAATATGTTATACATGGTGTGTCATATCAATTTCTTTGACTGAATTTGTTCTTACCTCTTTAGTTGATGGATTCTAGTTTAATACTTGCTCCAATTGCTCTTCAAATCTCAGTTTGCTTCTTAGTTCCATTGTTAGCTTCTTTAGCTTTCAATTTCTTAGCAAATTCCTTAGTTCCAACTTCTTTGAATGGTGAGTGGGGGACTTGGTAATTGTTAGAGGGAAAGAAAAAAAAATAAACGAGACTGAGAGTATGAGGTAACGAGTGCGGAGCTATTTCTGTTCTAGGTTATTAGCTCTCTAATTCCCTTAGCAGCTTAGTCAATCACATGAAGGCTTAGTGTCCTTCTTCCTCATAAACTCCCACCTCCTGCTTCTAACAAATGACTCAGCAACATTGTTAATACTCCTCTGCTTCCCAACATACTACCCTTTCAGTACATAACGTATATGGTTACTTCACATATATAATACATGTAGTCCAATTATTTCCAATAATTGAACAATTAAATCCTTCTAATAATTACGAAAATTATTTCAAATTCTCTTATTTAATATAAACAACTTCTCATTGTATAATTAAATTTAATTATGTATTTCCTTCCATAAATTGTTTTCAAACAATTTAGGTATCTTACAAAATTTAATTTAATATATTCCATCCTTTATTCAAAATGAATTTAATGCACATTGTGGGCAAGGAAATTACACCTTGCTAGGGTTAGGATTTCGTGTTGGCTGGAGAGGAGAGAAATCCACGAAGAACACGAAATTGATTGATTGATTGAAAAGGGGAGAAGAACAGGTGGGCAATTACTCCAATGACACGTGGCAGAACTCTCAGAATCCGAAAACCGGGTTAGGGTAGCAGGGATTCCAAGAGCCTTCTTGAGTCATCAAGTTGAGAGAGAGAGTTTCAAGTGTTTAGAGCTTCCAAGAGTCTAAGTGTAATGTCTTGAAAGCGATCCCCCTTTTCTTAGAATAGAGGGGCTATATTTATAGAGTTTTTCTGGGAAATAGTCATATGTCAGGCACATGTTTTAAGGGAAATTCCCAAAATACCCTTTAATTATGTTTTAAAGGAAAAATTCTAGAAATGCCCTTTAATCATCAAAGTAATGCCCAAATTGCCCTGTTCTTCTAGCCACCAATCCAATCCCTCAATCAATTCCCAAAATGGGTCGCATCCACGAGTCTTCTTCCTTGGGACACGTGGAGACTTCCCCGGGTCTATCACATTTACTTCCGTCTTTTCCGGTATCCATTTAATTACATCATGGACCCTAATCTGTACATTTAATTAGGTCACATAAACCCTAATTTGTACATTTAATTAGGTTTTTGTAAACCCTAATTTGTACATTTATTTCAATTAGGTCATGTGAACCCTAATATGCACTTGGGTCCACATTTGCCCCCTGAGCGAGAGTCGCGATTCCTGAGAGACGCTCGTGCACAATACTCCCAGCTTGTCCAAGTCTTGAACACGAGAGTTCGAGAAGAGGGAACCCCTAAGTGCCAAACCATTAGGGTTAAACCCTTAAGGAGGCAAAACCTAGAAGAGCTCTTCCTTGATCCTCTTGGTAGATCATCTGAAAGCTTCCACATCTTGCTCAATATTTGTTTCCTTATTTTCTTTATATTTCGAAATCTTCCTTAAAAGGAAAAATAAAGGTTGCTTCATTTGCTATTGCAAGCGTGCAGTCTGAATATATACATCTCCCAAGTCACTTAGGCTTTTTCTTTTCATCGTGCAATTTTTTGTCTTGGCATTTGCTCTCCTCCTTCAAGTCTGAAGATCACCAAGAAGTCATCAAACAAATGTTCCTCATCTTGGGAAAATGGTAAGAAAACAATTCCACCTTTATAGAGCCAAAGCCTAAGGGTTGAACCCTATAGGGTCATCCTTTTCCAATTTATTTGAGTACTTTCTTCCGAACTTCTTCTTGACTTCATTTCTTCTTCTTTTCAGGTATTCTCAAGTGCAAATCTCAGATTATCCCCTTGTCATGGTAAGCATACTCAAGTTCACATGCTTTACTTGACATCCTTAGTACCCTTATGTGGAGTCTTCCTTACTTGTAGGCCTCGTCTACCAGATGCTATGAAGACTTGAAGACTTCCAGGGTAACTCCTTTCGTCAATGATTGGGGAAAGGCTCCCTTTTTTGGACCTCTTTGACACTTTTTGAGAGCAAGTCCGGACTTACGATCGCGTAACTTTTCCTTCACCAGATAAAGAAGGCTTGTTTCTTTATATCGCAGCTTGCGGAGGTTGGGACGATTTCCCCCATTCCGGTCGTATTCCCCGCATGTGCATAGAGAAACAAGAATATCCTTTCAGTCCCTTTCGCTTCCTGTCTGACTCATCTAGCCGTCTTCAAGGATGGCAACATTGGACTGACGAAATCCTCGGGAATGTTGAGTATAAGGCTATACTAAAGAGCGCGAGCATATATCGCTGCATTCAACTATGTAGGGCATTCAGCTATGTAGGGCATTCAACCATGTAGGGATCTACGTATCATAACGCCCTTACTGTGTTGATTTCCCGCGGGTACTTTTCTTCATGCACATTCATTACTGTTTGGGGGAATTTACCCATACTCTAGAGTATGTCTGCTTCCTTTTCTTTTTTCAAATTATGTTCTTATTCTAGATTATATATATTCTGTAGTCTTCCTATTGTTGCTTCGGCTTCTTGTAGTCCATCCAGACTGTCTCCTAGGGATACCAAGTGCGTTGCATACTTGATACAGGCTTTTAGGCGGGCTGATAATTATACTTCATGATTTCATGGTGACACAATCCTTTCAGACTTCGTCTCGGGTACCCCCTCGAGTCCCTCCCCTAGGATCCTCTGCTGTTAGGGAGATGAGAGTTACTTGCTCTAGAGTAAAGCCGAGGATCCTTGTTTTTAGATTGCCGAGAATGATGATGATAATGATAATGATGATGATGATGATGTTCCCATTGGATTTCTTATGGGTACGGCAAGTGAGGTGGCGACCTCCACTACTTGTGAGCCTCCCTGACATAACATGATTGTTGTCGAGTCCTCCTTACCTCATGATGATCGTGTCAGCCTGAATGTTGACAATTCCATGTCTGATATAGGCTTAGGTCCTGCTGTGGTTAGTACAATTCCATCTTCACGCCCACATATAACATCTTCTCATGACAGCTTGGAGGGTACCGGTAACACCTATGTTGATTCTGATGCTATTATGGCAGTTAATCCTCCTCCCCCGAGGGGGAATCCTTCGAAACCTATTGTTGATTTCCATCCTCCCCAGAAGGATTTTCCCGAGGCTTCACCTGAAAGGGAGAGTACAGTTGTTAGTTCTTTGGGTGGGGGCATCGATGTTTTACTTTCTTTGCCCGTTGAGGAGCTCGCCTTATTTGACTTTCTTCATCTTGATTCTGCCACCTCGCCTTTTAGTGACCTCGGCTATCCACCCAACAACAAAGATGTCGTGGAGCTACAGGCATTATCTAAGCGCGTGATTTGTGCAGCCCCTCTACCGATGAATATCTTTTCGTGCTGGGCTGGATCTCCTTACTTCTAGGTATGGCTTTTTGTAGCTTTTTGTTATTTCCTGTATCAAAGAACTCATTTATATGTCATTTATCATAATAGAGTTTCTTTAGCATTATTGATTGCCTTTAACTTGAATTTTTCCTTAAGACCCAATGTTTAGCATTGAATCATAAGTTATTCAAATTAATACTCCAAGAAAACAATATTCATAATAGTGATAGTAAACATGCAAAAAATTTTTTTTTAATTAACATGCTTTTTTTTCGATTTCTCGCAAACTAACACTTGAATCCATACTTTTAAAACCGAAGAATATTCAAGTATAAGTGAAAGTTTGACATTTTTATTAATAATCATATTGCTTTTACCGAAAAGCACAACGTTTCAAAAAATTTCATAAAGATAATAATAATAGATTTTGCTTTTGTCGGATAAAGCATAACGTTCGTCACTTTTAGAGATAAAGTGTAACTTTCTCGGGTTTGAGGGCTTATAGTCAGGTGCCTCGCTTACTTTTAGAGTTGAAAGTATACCTTTGAGGACTTATAGTCAGGTGTCTCGATTACTTTTAAAGTTGAAAGTATAACTTTGAGGACTTATAGTCAGGTGCCTCGATTACTTTTAAAGTTAAAAGTATAACTTGTGCCTTATCCCTTGGTACGTCGTGCCAATTGTTTGGCCTATAGTGTTTCATAAGGGCTTAAGTTGCATGCCTCGTCACTTGGTCATCCAATTTCTTGGCAAGTGCAATCTACGAGGATTTGGCCACCATTTAGAGTGGACCACCATCTTGGGTGGATTTTTAATTCGTCAATTCTTGTGTCTCCTCCCTTGGTCATCCAATTTCATGGCAAGGGATACTCTTGAGTACTTCAACCACCATTTTCTAGTGGACCACCATCTTGGGTGGATTTTTGATATTCTCATCTTTACAGTTCTGAGATCTTTCGATGGTAGAGGCAGTATTTGGGTTGTCCATAGTGTGCCCCCTAGAGGCCGAACCCTAGGAGGGGAACCTTTGAGTTTTTTTTTTCCGACTTCTTGGGCTACACCATGGGTAATAATGTTGCATGCTTCTTTTCCTTTGTGATTTGGAAGTGGCTTTTCACACACGGTGCTTTTCTTTTCACAGTTTGATTTCTCCGGCTGCCAACTTCTCATGATATATCCTCTGCAGACTGTAACAGTCCATAGTGGAATGTCCTGCGTACTGGTGGTATACACAAAAATCTGGTCTTCTTTTCATCTCTTCCGTCACCACAAATTTAGGCTTTGGAGGTTTCACCACTCCGTGCTCAACCTATTGGTCGTACAGGCCCCTGAATGCCTTCTCACTGCATGTGATAGCCTCTGGAACTGGCATCCTGGTATACTTGCCCCCAAGTTTTCTTTTACTCTGTTCAAAATTTCGCTCGTTCTTCTCCCTCTTGCCCCCTTGTGGGTTTGACTGAGAGTCAGCCAAAGCCACAGTTGCTGTTCTCTTACCCTTCCATGTAACCATCGCATGGTTGATGGGCACTGTCATGATTCCTCCCAAATCTTGTGCGAAGGATGAGAGGGTCGCAAATGAATCACAGGCTTTTGTAATGAGATGGGGCTTGAAGGAGTCTAGAGCACCATTGTTGCATATGCTAACCAAGTTCTTCTCCTCAATTGGCTCTGCACACTTCTGAGCTTGGGCCCTGAATCTGTCCACATAATCTGACAGCTCCTCATTCGGCTTCTGCTTGAATCGCATCAGCTCTACAATAGTTACCTGCTTCTGCACATAGAAAAATTTCTTAAAAAACTGCAATTTCAGATCATCCCAATCATGGACTGATCCTTTCTCCAAATTGTAGTACCAACTGAAGGCACTATCTGTCAAGGTCTTGTTGAATTTCCTCATCAACAGATTGTGGTTATTCACCTCATCATAACCCAACCATGGAGACATCGACTCCACGAACCTGGCAATATGCTCCTTGGCATTCCCTTTCTCCCCGTTATACTTTGGGAACTGTGGGGGATGCTCAATATACCCTGCTGGGTAAGGTTGTCTCCGAACGTGTGCCGGGTAGGGTGGAGTAAAGTCCAACTCTGAAGGTCGGGCTGTCTGCTTGCGAAGTTGATTGATCACATCGATCATATCATCCTTCGTCGCATACTGACTCGTGGTATGGACTCTCTGAGGGGTTGTGATGTATTGATGCATAGGTGGTGGGTATGGTAAGGAAATTGGCTGGTGTATACTTGCATCCTGCATAATTTGTATCGGTGGTGCTTGTTGGCTTGTTCGTTGGATGTGGCTCGGGATGGTTGGTATATGCACTTGTGAAAATGCTGGGAGAGTGGTCGGGATGATGTTGGGCTGAGGCTGACTTACTTCCAATCTAAGTTGTGGCACATCACCGCTGTGTTGGGGCTCCAAGTTGATAATTGGAATCGGCTGACTCTCCATTGTTGGAGGCACAGTCTGATTCTCTTTGGTGTTGCTATTGTCTTTCACTTCTGCTCGTTCCCCCTGTGAACTTCCTAGGAACATAGCCCTGAAAGTGGGGATTTGCATCAACTGCTGGCGGAAATTCTCCATCTCTTCCTGCTTCCTCTGCATTTCCAGCATCATGGTCATCATCATCCCTTGGCCTTCTCGTGCCTCCTGTAATGCCTTGAGCATTTCCATCTGCACAGCATTCGCAGTTGTCTGCGCTCCAGTTACTTCCTCACCTTGCCTTCCCGTGTTTGTCTGTCTGGCACTGGTTTGTTGTTGATCAGCCATTTGAGGTAATGTTGAACTTCCTTCCGAAACGTCTTCTAAGATGGGTTGATCAAAATCCAGAATCGCGCTTTGGAACACGGGATTTGCTTGCCTTGAAATCGGATCAGGTGAAGTGATGCTTGTTGTCGGTGAAACTCTTCCTGTAATTCTCCCACTTCGAGTTGTGGGCATACCCTTCACGAATTCTACACCTCCCCAGCAGAGTCGCAAAATAAATGTGGGCAAGGAAATTACACCTTGCTAGGGTTAGGGTTTCGTGTTGGCTGGAGAGGAGAGAAATCCACGAATAGCACAAAATTGATTGATTGATTGAAGAGGGGAGAAGAACAAGTGGGCGATTACTCCAATGACACGTGGCAGAACTCTCAGAATCCGGAAACCGGGTTAGGGTAGCAGGGATTCCAAGAGCCTTCTTGAGTCTTCGAGTTGAGAGAGAGTTTCAAGTGTTTAGAGCTTCCAAGAGTCTAAGTGTAATGTCTTGAAAGCGCTCTCCCTTTTCTTAGAATAGAGGGGCTATTTATAGAGTTTTTCTGGGAAATAGTCACATGCCAGACACATGTTTTAAGGGAAATTCCCGAAATACCCTTTAATTATGTTTTAAAGGAGAAATTCCAGAAATGCCCTTTAATCATCAAAGTAATGCCCAAATTGCCCTGTTCTTCTAGCCACCAATCCAATCCCTCAATCAATTCCCAAAATGGGTCACATCCACGAGTCTTCTGCCTTGGGACACGTGGAGACTTCCCCGGGTCTATCACATTTACTTCCGTCTTTTCCGGTATCCATTTAATTACATCATGGACCCTAATCTGTACATTTAATTAGGTCACATAAACCCTAATTTGTACATTTAATTAGGTTTTTGTAAACCCTAATTTATACATTTATTTCAATTTGGTCATGTGAACCCTAATATGCACTTGGGCCCACATTTGCCCCCTGCGCGAGAGTCGCGATTCCTGAGAGACGCTCGTGCACAATACTCCCAGCTTTTGAATGATTTTGTGTGACTCCACTTGTCCAAGTCTTGAACACGAGAGTTCAAGAAGAGGGAACCCCTAAGTGCCAAACCATTAGGCTTAAACCCTTAAGGAGGAAAAACCTAGAAGGGCTCTTCCTTGATCCTCTTGGTAGATCATCTGAAAGCTTCCACATCTTGCTCAATATTTGTTTCCTTATTTTCTGTATATTTCGAAATCTTCCTTAAAAGGAAAAATAAAGGTTGCTTCCTTCGTTATTGCAAGCGTGCAGTCTGAATATATACATCTCCCAAGTCACTTAGGCTTTTTCTTTTCATCGTACAATTTTTTGTCTTGGCATTTTCTCTCCTCCTTCAAGTCTGAAGATCACCAAGAAGTCGTCAAACAAACGTTCCTCATCTTGGGAAAAAGGTAAGAAAACAATTCCACCCTTATAGGGCCAAAGCCTAAGGGTTGAACCCTATAGGGTCATCCTTTTTCAATTTATTTGAGTACTTTCTTCCGAACTTCTTCTTGACTTCATTACTTCTTCTTTTCAGGTATTCTCAAGTGCAAATCTCATATTATCCCCTTGCCATGGTAAGCATACTCAAGTTCACATGCTTTACTTGACATCCTTAGTACCCTTATGTGGAGTCTTCCTTACTTGTAGGCCTCGTCTACCAGATGCTCTGAAGACTTGAAGACTTCCAGGGTAACTCCTTTCGTCAATGATTGGGGAAAGGCTCCCTTTTTTGGACCTTTTTGACACTTTTTGGGAGCAAGTCCGGACTTACGATCGCGTAACTTTTCCTTCACCAGATAAAGAAGGCTTGTTTCTTTATATCGCAGCTTGCGAAGGTTGGGACGACTTCCCCCATTCCGGTCGTATTCCCCGCATGTGCATAGAGAAACAAGAATATCCTTTCAGTCCCTTTCGCTTCCTGTCTGACTCATCTAGCCGTCTTCAAGGATGGTAACATTGGACTGATGAAATCTTCAGGAATGTTGAGTATAAAGCTATACTAAAGAGCGCGAGCATATATCGCTTATAAGGATTCCGTCCCCGGAATCACAACACCGAATCGTGCTTAATCGGTTTAGATTTTATTCTTTCTCGTAACCCTATCGTTGAATTATTTCAATGTGCCATTTCCTTAGGTTTTATATCACATATCTCCTTTCTTTCCTTAATCAATTCTTACAGGTTCCATTTCGTAATTGATATTTAAACTCAATTATATTACGAGTATTATTTATTCCTCAATTTCCTTTTTTCTAAGGATATTACTGAACAATTACATTCTTCATATTCTTCTTTCTAATACTCTAAAAGTCCTATAATTCTCGGACTTACTCTTTCATTCTTTTACGTTTCTAATCTTCACGTGACTATTCCCTATCAATTTCATGATCAAGAAATTTTTAATTCTCATGACTCTACATTTTTCCTTTTTCAAGGATTCGCTTATAAATTGTCGTATTCTACGACCTACTTTCTTCCAAGGAATTTTATCCTTTCTATATATTCAACTTCCAGAATAGAAATTCTCCACAATTGATCAATAATTGTGAAGCAATATGAATAACTCAGGAATGTCAAAGATTCACTTAGGAGGAGCTTGTTGTATCATGCAAAGGGTCATAAAGACTGTGTACTTTCTTTTTCATGTTTCTGAAAAGGTTTTAACAGATATTCATTTGTAAACCGTCTGGCTTACGGGCACGTAGGTGATCAGCCTGTTATGCCCTGTGTTGATCCATACTGTCTTTGCCGTTATTTCGCGTAACAGAATTTCCCAATTCAGGGTTGTCCTGTGTTAATCAACACTAGCTTGCAGGAACGACATTTGCGTTCATCATCTGCCTTTGACACATAAAACATTTTCCCAATTCGGGATGTTCATATCCAGTTTGGAGTCTATACCAAATCAATTTAGTTGGACAATAACATCTCAATATCCGTCTAGCCGAAACAATTGGCCTAGACTAGCATCACTAAATTGTTTGTATATTACGAACTGAAAATCCTTGTAGATAGTTAATGTAACTGAAATTCATTTTTAAGACGTCATAATACTGCACTGTTGCAACAGTGTGTTAGGATGCCGTCATTTTATCATCTCAACACCATGGCTTTAATGGCACGTGATGATTTCATAAATACATTTTGAAGTTTTCAAAACAAATCTTGTCTAGCCAAAACAATTAGCGTAGACATACTTCATAAATTAGTTTAGGTAAACTGAAAAATCATTTTATGACTTCTTCATACCGCGTCAAGTAACGATGTGTTAGTGGCTCTAAGTCCACATCCACACCTTTGTCACCGTGCGTTAATGATTCCATCATTTGTCATATCCACACCATACTTTTAATGGTGCGTTGACGATTTTAAAATACATTTTGATAATTTCAAATCGAATTTGTCTAGCTGAGGCGAGTAGCGTAGACTTAAGAACTAATAGAACTTTCAAAAAATTATCAGTTCCATAACATGACCCAATATTTTTCGAAGACACAAATATCAGCATTATTTCAATAAACTTCGAAATCTAGCATAGCTAGAAGATTTGGAATATCCATTTCCTCTTTAACTTCAACTTGCACCATTGTCTCTCTATGGAATAATTTTATCCATCTCTAGCACCATCAATGCTCAATATACTAAAAATAATTAGCTCTTAATCTATAATATTCCTATACCTTGGTATAGTTCATCAAACTTACCACACTTTATGTGTTTAGAAACTTTCCATAACAATATGAGTTTAGGAACTTGTCCTAGCAATACGTAATCCAAGAACATATCAAGGATTGTCCATATGCTTAGGGGCTCAAAAACATACCATATGATTATGAGTCACAAACTTACCATAAGTATGAGTTTTAAGAACTCACACTTAATCTTAGTATCTCTAACTATCAGATATATATATATATATGAGAAAAGAATCACCTTCTCACCATACATATAACGATAGCGCGACACCGATATTTCAACGATTATCAATATGACAAACTAAGTAGTCGTTAGACCAAGCACAAAATATTTGCCAAATCAAAGGTTTGTACAACTCAGCTATCACATGAGTCCTCAATTGAAATCCCACTCAATCCTAGCTTGCTCTTTGCTGAATACGAACTTTCTTTAATCCGTATTTCATCATCTATAACTCTTTCTGAGTTTTATTCTTGTACTATCTTATAGTACATTTCCTGTACAACATTCAGCCATAAATTTTCAATCATTCGATTGATGATCTATCATTTCATGACTTAATCAGATCACGTTGTGATCCTTTCTTATAATCGTGTTATCTTACAATTTTTTTCTTTTTAATCGTTCTGGTTTTATGATCTTTTTTTCTCTCCTCTTTAATCATATTATTTTATGATTATTCAAATCAAGTATTCCCTGATCCTTTGGCTTTGCAAGATTCTTTTTTAAATCCTTACGTATTATCTTAACGCATTCTTTATGAATTTCTAAATTCATTTTAAGATCATGTAAACCTTATTCGAGTTTATACTTAACATCTTCTTCCTTTTAATCTATTTTATTTACGGTTATAGCCTAAGGTATGATTACCTAAGGTTTATAACCCATAGCTCTGATACCAACTGTAACGCCCCCATAATCGGGACCAACTTTATCCAAAATTAGGACTAATCTTAATCCCGACCTTGTGTGTTAATACTATCATGTTCTAGCTTTAAAACATTATTTACTGCTAAAATAGCTAAAAATGTGGAATAATTTTTTTATTTTTTTCTGCCATTAATTCATTCCCTGAATCGCAACCTTTACGATTCTACTTTATACTAAAATCATGTTTATTATATGATTTATTTAATCTGAGTAAATGTATTAAGAGCTTCAAGTCTCAATACTTAATATTTGTTTTCTATTGATGATTCACTTATGGAATCTTTACGTACAATACAATCACCATAATATATTCCCTTTTTCAGAACAGATAACCTTTAGCTATTGAATAACTCAAAGATTTACATTTCTGTGGTTTACACGTGTAAAATACCATCATCATGGATCGATACCATCTCAACTAAACAACTAGTCTTCTTTTCATGCGCTCCTAATCACGAGAAATCGCATCATAGCTTTAACCTGCAATTAAGCAAGATTGAGCACGACGGCCCAGCAAGTCTAACAGTCTATCATGCTTCACGTAGCACATAGGTTTCACATTCAGTTCATGTATTTATATTTTTGGTGTTCAAGCATATTACAAATGCATCATCAAACTTATACCCTACTAGTAGTAGCATATGTACCATAACATACTACACATGCATGTTCTTTACCTATTATTCATCTCACATATATATTGAGTTCCCCAACTCAATTCAACAAGTAGTCATAATTTGACTTTCATCATTCCCAAAGCAAATAATGCAGTTCATAGGTATCACATACTTATAAATAGAAGTTCACATAAATAAACTGAGAAACTTGCCTTGATTGGAAATTACCGTTATAATTTAATTTAGCTTATCTCCACAAATCCTACACAATTGTGTTTACATATATACACATATTAGGTAACCATTTATGTCACAAAAACATGCATGCATATATATTAACCATGATTATTAGTTTATATAACCTATAATCTTTTATTCTCATCTTAGAATCATCTTTGGTTCTTTGAAAACTTTGTTGTTTCAACCTTTTATGCTTAATAAGGCTCCCTCACAGCTTTAATATAAAAATACTTCATATCTTGAAGCATAAACTATGGATATCCCATGTTAAAAAAAATATCTTTTGCCTTTATTCGCAAAATTCGGGATTATATGGTTTATATATAGCTTTTATAGTAAAAACACGACTTACTATGTTATTTCTTTAATTTTTATTAAAAAAATTTTTTTATGGTTTTTCGATAGTTCATGACTTAAATCATGCCATCGCCTCGTACGCGAATGATTTACTTCATTAGTAATTTAGCTTCACATTTCATCTCGCGAATAATTTACATTCTTACTTCGCATATGTTTTAAATTTATACATATGTCATTACGTAATTCTGTGTTCAAAATCTTTGTTTCGAACTCCGGAAACCCTTTCGTTTTTACATTTCTAGGTTCAATATAATTTCTAACGGGTTTGCACATTTCATTATGATACATAACCATTTTACATATCATTTCCCGAATTACGCTCGCATAGTTATGAA
This sequence comes from Aralia elata, assembly GCA_034770075.1. Taxonomy (NCBI): domain Eukaryota; kingdom Viridiplantae; phylum Streptophyta; class Magnoliopsida; order Apiales; family Araliaceae; genus Aralia; species Aralia elata. The sequence continues at coordinate 23,745,060 of CM068386.1, forward strand.
AACTAATGGTTACATTACATTTCTATCGCTTTCTTTATGTTTGGAATGAGTTTTCGTGATATATAAACATTATATAATATCTATACATCTCTCTCGGTATTTTGTTATGTGTTAAACCGCCATAAAACCACCCAAACGCGTTGCGGGAAGTTCGCACGCTGAACAGCCCATGGCTGCTGCTATCTGCTGCTACTATCTGCTGCTGCCCAGGGCAGCAGCCCCTCATCCCTTGACATTCATTTCGCAGATTTTTAATTTTCAACTCGTCCGTCCGATCCAGACCCATTTTGGATATATTATAGGTGGTATATCCACCTATTTTTAGAAAATATTAGCGTCGTATTTCGGATAACCCACGCGAATCGAGAGTGTGTCAAAAGTGGGCAGCTGCACTGCTGCACAGCACAGCCACGTGGCTGCTGCTGCTGCTGGCAGCCAGCCCCTTCGCGGCGCGGCCACTTTACGCAATTTAATCTTTTAGCTCATATATCGGATTGCTTTCCATTTTAAATATGTTATACATGGCATATAACACTATTTTTAAAAAATATTATCCACCTATTTCGGGTCCGATAGGTGGTCCAAATAACGCGTCAAAAATGAGCGCGCACACTAACTTTTTATTTTTTCATTTCTTGTTAAAACGTGTTCCGGCTTGGTTTAACGCCACAAGGCGCTTAAGTTATCCTTATATAGGATATATGAAGCTATCTTAAGTTTCGGCTCCGGCAAATTATGTGTTTTTAACCAAATTAGCTTATTTTGGCATTTTATCGAACAATACGCGTGCGCCAAGCTTGTGGACTGTTTTCTTTCTATAGGTTGGAGTTATGTAATCATACCATTTTCGCCAACCTTATTTCTCCGCACAACAACAACTATACACCGAGGTTCTACGTCAGTCTACAAGGATCCAATTCTCATTAAAAAAAACCATACATGAACATACTAATTTATAAGTTAGTTTACTAACTTTTAAATTAATTTGGCAATTCATTTGCAATATATCAATCTCAATTCTCTATACCCATAACCAATATATATATATATATTCTAATTCTCAGTCTAACTAATTACCAAATCAAATTGCTAGTAATATGAATATGTTATACATGGTGTGTCATATCAATTTCTTTGACTGAATTTGTTCTTACCTCTTTAGTTGATGGATTCTAGTTTAATACTTGCTCCAATTGCTCTTCAAATCTCAGTTTATTTCTTAGTTCCTTTGTTAGCTTCTTTAGCTTTCAATTTCTTAGCAAATTCCTTAGTTCCAACTTCTTTGAATGGTGAGTGGGGGACTTGGTAATTGTTAGAGGGAAAGAAAGAAAAAAAAACGAGACTGAGAGTATGAGGTAATGAGAGCGGAGCTATTTCTGTTCTAGGTTATTAGCTCTCTAATTCCCTTAGCAGCTTAGTCAATCACATGAAGGCTTAGTGTCCTTCTTCCTCATAAACTCCCACCTCCTGCTTCTAACAAATGACTCAGCAACATTGTTAATACTCCCCTGCTTCCCAACATACTACCATTTCAGTACTTAACGTATATGGTTACTTCACATATATAATACATGTAGTCCAATTATTTCCAATAATTGAACAATTAAATCCTTCTAATAATTACAAAAATTATTTCAAATTCTCTTATTTAATATAAACAACTTCTCATTTTATAATTAAATTTAATTATCTATTTCCTTCCAGAAATTGTTTTCAAACAATTTAGGTATCTTAAAAAATATAATTTAATATATTCCATCCTTTATTCAAAATGCATTTAATGCACATCTATTTACCATCATACGAAATAGTATTCCATTATTCATGTTATAATTATTTATTATAACATAAATTATCATTATTAATTAAATAAATTTCATTATTTAACTAATTAAAACAAACCTTTTACTCACTAACTTTCAATTAACGAATTAATTTACTCATTTCATTTCCATTTATAAATTGCTCCTATAATTTATTTAAATATAATAATAAATATAGAATAATAATATATTTATTATTCACAAAAATCACTTATTGCATAGCACGTATTCATTTATGCATCACATATCACATAGCATATCACCAAATAAGAATTTTATTCATTTAATTCTTATTTTAATATTTTTTGAAAATCCGGGTCATTACATAGACAATTTAATCTATTGAGTTTCTTGCACCAATTTGCAAAGAAAGGCATGCTCTAGCCTTTGACAAGTCCAACAGGCAACAACTTTGGAAAGATAACAATGTCAAAAATATTTAAAAAAATCAACAGTGATCTTATAATTTAGAATTGAAAGAGTAAGTTTTACCAAACATATTACTTTAGAAAAGTATAATAGTACAAGATACCAATGTGCAACTTAGAGTTTAAGTATATATAAATAATACTCTCTTTGTCCGACTTTACTTGTCCTAATTGACTTTTGATATCAAATGGACGAATTTTAGTATTAATAATTAAACAAATGTATCATAAATTTTGAAGTAAATTAAGTTGACTTTGATAGTATATTCGATATATTTTCTTATGATAATTGTGCCAATACCTGATAAACTTAAAAATAAATTTTGGTTCTAAATATGGTCAATTTGACCATAAAAAAGTCAATTATAACAAATAAAATTGGACGGAGGGAGTATTATTTTAGTCACTTTCTCACTAATTTTGAGAGGTTACATGAGAATAATTAATTGTCAAATATACTAATGTATAACTGAGGGTTTAAGGATGAAGTTTGATTCTTTTCTTGAGACTATAACTATCCACAAATATTTTTTGCTTGGACTTGCATATTGTTGAGGTAATGTCTATTCCCCTATTTATTTTTTTTCTCAATTTATGTTACGTTTGGATTGAGGGAATGGAATGGAGGAATGAATGAAATAAAAATAGTGTATTTGATGATCATTTTGGAGGATAAATCAACGGAATGAAAATTCATTACGTCCTTCTTTTTTTATTTCACGTGGAGAAGGTGAAATAAAATCTATTCTAATAGAATAGATATATGTGATAATTTTGTCATTATATGACAACACCCACCAACAACAACAACTAAAGATACACTTAAAATACACAAATGCAACTTTTTTTAATTACAAAATGTATAGAAAAAGAATGCATGCAGCCATACTATGCAATGAGATATAATTTATGACGATAAAATAGAATAAATTAAGGTCGTGTTATTCTTAATTCATACGTATTTCATGAATACATATTAGTCAGTATTTATTATCGACATAAATTCATTATTATATATAGCATGATTCCAATTTCAACAAGAAAGAGAGAAAGAGGAAATGGAGACATCGATCCCCAGCCATCCCTAGAACAATGTACACCGGAAACATTGATTGAGCAACAGCTACATGACTTAGAACAGAGATCACCAGCTTTCAGTATTTCTAGAGTTCCTATACATCATGGGAGAAATGAGTTGCAGCCACGGGAAAAGATCAAGCTACAATTTTTACAGGCATTCCTTCAGCGTACTAACATTAGTTTGGCTGAGTAAAATCAAATTCCTTTCTTTGTTATTTATGGCATATTCTGTCTTAGCTTCAACAACACAATCACCGACACATTTCTTCGACTTTCGGTAATGTATTTCTTTGATCGAATGCTAATTTGGGACCAAAAATATAACAATTGAAAATGTGAAACGTCACCTACAATCAGGTCGTGAAATAAAATACTTTGTTGATTCGCTAAGGATATGTCATCTACCATCAACCACCCAAAGGCAGGATTCACGCGGCGACTATATTGTACAAATTCCAAATGCAGCGCAACTTCATGAGGCAGGAATGAAATTTAGAATGGGCTCAAGCAACTGTTTCCTCAACCTGCATTATGATGTTGGAGTGTTTAAAAATCCCAAAATACAAGTAGACGACCACGCATAATTATTACTAAGAAATCTTATAGTGCTAGAGGCATGTCAATATCCGTTTGATAGTTACATAATCATATTTACTTCATGAATATGCTTATAAGCACAACTAAAGACGTGGATTTACACCTTCAGAACAGAATTGTTGACAACTGGTTGGGTGATAGTGCTGCAGTGGCTTCCCTCTTTAACAACCTTGGGATGGAAGCTAAAGTGCTTAGTTTATTCTACTATAGCAAGATATCTAAAGACATGAAATCATATTTCAATATGTTATGGCACAGAAGTGTACGTACTTGTGAGGCAATCCTCAAACGTGATTATTGCAGCACTCCATGGATGGCTGCTTCTACCTTGGCAACAATTGTATTCCTTCTGCTTATTACTCTAATCCAAACCATATGCTCTATAGTTTTATTGTGAGTTTGCAGTTAATGCATTGTATTTATATGTTCGAAATGATTCCATCACCCTATTGTAAGTATACCATTTTAATAAATAAATGGAAAATATTGATGAAGACTCGAATTTCCATTTATTTTAGTGTTTATGGAGATTTATGCAGTGCAACCAGCTTGTGCACGTTCTCCTCCACTTAGGGATTTGAGTTCCCCTCCACACTAGGCGCGTAGCCAGAAATTATGATGGCAAACTTGAGAACATTGTGTAATTTTATACTACTATCGTTAAAAAGAGAACTCTTTTGTGGAAATTCTTTATTGGCAAAAGGGATTCTTTTTGTGAACGGAGGGAGTATTATTTATAGGTTTCTCACTTCTTTATAATTAAAATTCTTGCAGTAGCAAGACTAGTGCTAGTTAATGTCTTCTTGCGCAAGGAATGTTCTCTTCTTAAGAAGTGCAATCGATTGACCCTATGGCCTAAAAACTACATGGCCACATGACTCTTTTAGGCCTTGTACTCTACACTATTTTCTTAAGTTGAAAATGTCTTAAGTTGACTTCAAAAAGTCAATAATGATCTTTTATTTTGGAATGAAGGGAGTATCATTTTCGTGTACCCATTCAAAACAAGCTGCAGCCAAAAAAAGAAGGGGCCAAAAAAAGAAAAATAGGAGTTCCATAATCCAAAACTAGTTTCATGTAAGCCTTAAAAAGTTAATATCAATCTTCAGGACACATCATTGGTACAATTGCAACCAAACAGGCTCTTAATGGTTGACTTAATGTGTATTCCACATGCAGCATACTCTCAAAATCAGTTAACTCTACGGAGAAGTAGCTTCCAGCAAGAACCTGGGAAAAGATAACTATTGTTAACGATATACAAAATAAATAAACAAAAAGTATCTGTGAGGAAAGCTAATTTAAGGATATAACTTAGTGATGTAATTAAATTCATCAGGAAATGGAAATCAGCCAGAAGTGAATATATATTCAGGAAATAAAAATCAACTCTACAATGTTTATTAATAATGGGTTTAAGGATTACTTATTCTAATTTTCTCAATACGCAATGTACTCCTTGTTCATCTATTTGAAGCTTTTAGGTATTAAAAACCACTCCTTTCCTACAGTAATTAGTACAGTGTTTGAAAATCATTTGGAAAAACCAAAGGAAGTAGACTTAAGTGGTATCAGGCCTCTATTCATCAAAAGAGTTTGGAGGCATTCCTTTTTCGTATCGTACCACGGTATTTGCAGGCATTCCTTGATCGTACTCAAAAGAGTTTGGAGGATTGTATAAAATTGGTAAAGGATTGGGAAGAGAGAGCTCAGAACTGCTACAGGGAAAGAATTGATTTGAGTAGCAATGCATTTGCGAAAATGATGCTTGTGGACAGCTGTTTTATCATTGAGGCCATGTGGAGGGCAGAGTACAATTTGCAAGAACCAGTTGATATACTTAAGTAATCCTGAGCTGATTCTTATTGTTCAGAGAGAGATGATTTTATTGAAAAACAGATTCCTTTCTTTGTTCTCCATGGTTTATTCCACTTAGGCTTCAGCAAACTAGGCGAGGACAAGTTTATTGATCTTTGGATCGAATATTTTTCTGTTCTACTTTTGAATGTGGTAGAGGAAGGAGATGTAGAAAGAACATTTAAAAATGTGAAGCATCACCAGGAATCAGGTTTTAAAATAAAACACTTAACTGATTTAATAAGGATATGTAATAGTGTTGTAGTGGCTTCCCTCTTTAACAACCTTGGAATGGAAACTACATTGTTTAGTTCATATTACTTCACGAGTATATGTAACAGAACATAGTTTAGAAAATGGAGGGCTGGGATTAGATATTGGTTATTAGTTATTAGAGGATGAATGACTATGATTCATTTTGTTTGCTAAAAGATATATGGGTGGGATACTGTAGCCTATATAAGGCTGAGACTGTAAATTGGTAACAATGGTGCTTTTATTGAGAGATGAATTCATGGAATTGGATCCTATCATAGCTTTTTGGGACAAATTCGCAGAGAGATTTTCAGAATCTATGACAAAATGGGCCGATCAATTTGTAGAAGCTATGAAGCAACCTCAGCCAAAATTTGACACAAAGCATGATTGGAAAGTGCTTATTTGTGGCTATATGGAAGAAGAGGATTGCTTTTGTGTAGCTACAGAAATCATATAGTCGGAATATGATCTAGATGAAGCGGTTGTGGAGTTTGAAGAGAAAAAGAGCTATCAAAACCATTTGCAGATTCAACAAGATGATGATCCTATTGTCTTTGAGGTTGGAGATAATGAAGGTTTTCAGACGAAAATTGAAGGTCCAAGCCCTCTAATTCATCAACTTCCCGATCAATTAATTCATGACAAGGTAAATTCCCTTCCTGCATGTGATTACTCTTCTCTTAACTTGCGGAAAACACAGTGACTCTATGCACAAATAAAATAGAGATAATTGATGCGTGCAATATGTTCGATAAAATTCCTGAGAGAATGGAATACATCACTGCCCTTAACCCATATCCCCCCGATGGTTTTGATCAACTTACTCATGGTGGAACGATAACGCAGTTGGATTCTGCGACTATTAAGCTTGGGGCTATAGTACTACTGCAGAAAAATGAACAAGAGCTACCTGCTTGTGTTCTTGATTTCAACATGTACTCAGTTGAGGGTAGGATGTTAGTTTATATTATCAAAAATGGGTCATTGTTTGGAATACCAATGCCTTACAGGATTGAGGCGTGCAAAGTATTTGATGAAATGTGTAGGAGTGTTTTAATTTCTGGCTATGCCGAGGAGGTTTGTGTGCGACTAATCTATACCAACCGATGTACAATGATAGCGGAGGTGGTACCGGAATTCCATTGTTTTAAGGAGCTCACGTCAACCTCACTACTGTCAGCCGCACTACACCATCAGCAACTCCATTATGGCAATATCATACTCTTGTCGGTCTTAAACAACCAACGATTGAAGTTAAACTAAATGAAGGAGGTGGTTCAATTATTCATATTGTTGATCATATGAATTTGGAGGCGAGGAGTTTGCCTAAAGTATTGCTTCTGTTGTACAAATCCTCTACAGTGCTTGCTCAAAAGACAACAATGGCGGCTTTACACGAACTAAGGCAGATAGCTCAGGAGGTTTATCAGTCTAGTGACACTTATTGGGGCCAACGACCTGCAGGGGTTGAGCAAGGGTTTTAACGAGGCTTTTAATTAGTTTACCGATGAGGGATGGTCGTTGATGGGAACATATGGCACAGATGATGTTACTGTCCTCGTGAACTCTTCTCCGGACAAATTAATGGGTTTAAATCTGACATTCACAAAAGGATTCTCATATAACAAATTAATGGATTCCAAAGCACTGCAAGCTGTAAGTGATCACCAAATGCAGGAGCTTCAAAATAAACACCACATGGAGGCTTTCGGTTTGCAGGTTGTAGCTGCAGGGTATGACAGACAAGTAAATATTGCAGATTATGAAAATAATCTTGCTTCCAAAATTCGAAATAACTTGACCAATCCCATGAAAGCACTACGTGGATTTATTCCTGTTGATGAACGCATGTGAGTGATTGATGCAAATGGGAAATTGGTTCCTCACTTATATTGCAATGGTGATGCAAATTGAAAGTTAATGCTTGTTCATGCAGCAAGTGCACAAAAAATCTCCGTTGTTGAGCAAGTTACTGGGAGGGACCATGTGCTGAATCATTTGAGCATCCCAACAATGTGTTTTAGTCACCTGGAAATCAGCATGGTTGTAGCCAAGACTAGCTTCAAGACTTAACACAAAAGCCCTTGCTGAAAATGAATGGGAGGGAGTTGCTAAGTTGATTTATATACCAGACAATGGAGAGATCCTTGGAGTTCATATCTTTGCGTTGCATGCTGCCAACCTCATACATGAATCATCTAATGCAATAGCTTTGGGAACAAGTATACAGAGAGACATGATTTACTTTCATATATTCCATGGAATGACTACTTTCACAAATTTCTCCAAATTTCTCTGTATTTTGGTTGGTACTACTAATTTCTTAGAATCAAGAATTTTGGATATCTCTAAGGCGTTGGGTCTTTATGGTATTGGATCTCTTGAAGCTGTTGTTTCTTTTTGTATTCAGCTTGATGCCTCTTCTCTTCAAAGGGAAACTATGGTAAAGCACTTTCAAGCTGTGTACAAGCTAGCCATGAATATTGGGCGCGAGTCGGCCTCAAGTATGGGTTTGGCCATTGATTTGTTCAAGGAATGATCTTCCCAGTTCAGAATAAACAAGTACAAATACACTCTAGAAATTGTAGGTTCCTCTGGTGATCAAATCCATACAGACTCTGGTTTCCTCACCATATTACAGGATGATGAAAATGTTGGAGGACTAGAAGATATGGACAAAATTTGTGGAGCTTCGCATTTACGGGCAACATACATAAACATGATGGAATTGCTCAATACAAAGAATGAGAACATTTGCGAAAGGAATGAAGTAGCAGCATGTAATCATGCCTTATTTGCAACTAGGTATGGATTAGAAAATAGTGTTAATGCTGGCTCTACTTGCAAACAGCGAGAGATCGAAGCTGTAGTCATTTAGGAGGAATTCCAATTGCCATGCCCACGGTTTTGTTTGTAACCATAACCATTGGTTCTCATCACTTTGCTGGACAGGGAGTCCTTACAAAAAGATTGACAACAATAGAAGAGATGGCCAACACGGACATGCTTGGAAGTGATAAGACTCGGACTTTGACATTAAACAGGTTTGGTGTTAACAAGAATCTTATTGGCTCCACATTGTCAAGCAGGTTGCATGCACTTCCACCTTGAGGACAAGGTGGATTTTGAAGGGATGGGTATTGTAACAGAACATAGTTTAGAAAATGGAGGGCTGGGATTAGATATTGGTTATTAGAGGATGAATGGGCTATGATTCATTTATTTGCTAAAAGATATATGGTTGGGATATAGTGTAGCCTATATAAGGCTTAGTCTGTATTGAGAATAGGCATCGAATATATGAAATCAATTCCAATCTCCTTTCTTCTCTCATCTCTTCCCTAAAATTTCTTCCAAAGTCTACCCGAGACTATAAATCGGTAACAGTATATCTGAAAAAATGAACGCCTATTGCAATGTTCATTGGCAGAAGTGGAAAGCAACTTTCAAACGTGATTATTGCAGCACTCCTTGGATGATTGCTTCTACTGTGGCTGCGATTATGTTATTTGTGCTTACTCTCATACAAACCATATGTTCAATAAGCACCACCAATAGTTTATTCGCTTTTGTTGTGGTTTGGTGGCTTTTTTTGCTACTATTTGTTTACAGTTCAGTTGTCCAATAGCTATTTGTTCCCAAGCCCCTACCGCAAAATAAATAAATTTCTGTCACTCCCAATAAGTACTACTTTTTAGTGGATTTTTTTTTTATTCAGTCAAGGAAAGCACCCAGATATTCACACAAGCAGGGGCTACACAATTTGAATCATATGATAGTGAAGTTGAACAAGTGTTTTGCAAGCATAAAGACTACAGTAAATATGACAAATAAGGAGCATCATGGAATGGTGTGCTATACCTGGAAGCCTAGGGAGAACTCTCAATATTTGAAAGCATGAGAATTGATCCATGAATGAAGCATCAGAAAAGGTTGTTACTAGGTCGACCAGGAAGAGCAACTTGTTTTATTGAAATCATATGTCATTTTTTTCATTATTCGTCCTTTTTTCTGTTTGAAATGTGAGAATCTATCAATCTTTCTTAGCAACTTGTTTGCTTTCTTTTACTAAGCAATTTCTGCCTGCACTAAACCGGAGGGATAGAGGTATGTTTTATTGACTTAGACCCCATCCAAAGCTGTCTCTGTCTACAGAGTTCCTCCTAATTTTCACCAACTAAATGAGAAAGCCTACACGCCACAGACGGTGTCTATCGGTCCTTTTCACCATGGGAAACTGGAGTTGTATTTGCAGGCATTCCTTGATCGTACTAACAACAGTTTGGAGGACTGTATAGAATTGGTAAAGGGTTTGGAAGAAAAAGCTCGGGCCTGTTACAGGGAAAGAATCGATATGACTAGTAATGCATTTGTGAAAATGATGCTTGTGGACAGTTGTTTTATCATTGAGGCCATTTGGAGGTGGGGGAACAATTGGCCAGAACCAGCAGATTACTTGAGTAATCCTAAGCTGATTCTTATGGTAATTAGAAGAGATATGATTTTATTGGAGAATCAGATTTCGTTCTTTGTTCTCATGCTTTATTCTACTTAGGCTTCAGCAACCTAGGCGAGGACAAGTTTCTTGAGCTAACGATCTCTTATTTTTTTGGTCTAGTATCAACGATAACAGATGACAGAGATACAGAAAGAGTGTTTAGAAACGTGAAGCGTAACCTAGAATCGCATACCCGTATTCATATTGCATACCGAAATAAACCACATTTCAAGTAACATTAAACCAAATACTTACAACTGCATCAACGCAGGGCTGGTCCTGGGGCAAAATTTCTCAAGGGTGCCCAGTGGCAGGGGTTCGGGGGCAGCGCCCCCGAGCCAATTTTTTTATAATATTTTTGTATTTTTTTTAATTTGACGGGAGTTCGTAGTATGTTGAAATAAAACACTTTTTTTAATATAAAGGTTTGACAAAAAAAAATTTACAACATAATTAAAACAGTATTTCATATCAACAATTGTAAAAGTGTTTTTGAAAAAAAATAGTAAAGTTGCCTTTGTAGTCAATATTGTGCCATTTAAGGTCATTGTGTGAAATTAACCCTATGGTTGGTCATTTGTCATATTATGCTAGTTCTTAAGCAAAATCAAAATGCACCAGCCAAGAATTGAACCCAGGTCAATACTAAGGCAAGGAACTCTTCTACCGCTAATCCATTAGTGCTTTACTTATAAATACACATATATACACAAACTTATAATTAATTTTGGGCCCTCTTCAACTTTGGGCCCTGGGCGGTCGCCCTAGTTGCCCTGGCCCAGGGCCGGCCCTGCATCAACGCCACCAATTGGTTCTTTCCTACAAACCAATTCAATAAAAAGTAAGCTTAGTTTCAATAAAAAGTAAGCATTTTTGTTTTCTTTCCTACAATAAGCTTAGAGCATAATTGAGATTGCTTAAAATATACGATTACTAATTTTGATTACTGTTTTTGATTATAATTAGTTTTAGAAAAGTAGTTTATGTTTGGTAAAAAAAAACACTAAAATTAGTAAAAAGTGAAACGTGTTTGGTATACATTTATTTTTTTTTGCTAATCACTTATTTCAAGTGTAAATTACTAAAAAAAATGTTTTGAGAAGTAAGGATGGTTAATAGATGAAGTTAGAAAAAAAATAAATAAAGATAGACTAGTAATATGCTTGGTTAAACCTAATTTTTTTCCTAGTTTAAGTGCTTTTTATTTACCAAACACAAACTATTTTTTTAAAACTATATAATCAAAAGCATTAATCAGAATCAGTAATCACATTTTTTAAGCAATCTCAAACATACTATGAAACTTTTGATTATTTCCATAAAAAGTAATTATAAACAGTTTCAAAATTAGATTACCAAACACTTTTTGCTTGTTAAAATTGATTATAAGTAAATTTGACTGCTTATAAACGATCTCAAACACCTTCTTAATTTCATCTTTAGATGTAGAAAATTTACTCTATTGAGTTTCTTTCACCAATTTGCAAAGGAAGCCATGCTTTGACTAGCGGCGACACTAGGATTTTGAGTTGGGAGGGGCCAAAATATTTAAAAACAAGTACTTAAATAGGAAATGTAAATAATTTCATATATATTTTCGCAAGAGACACGACAACAAGAATTTTCTATAATAAAATAATTTTTATTTTTTAATTGCATAAAAACCACAATAAAATAATTTTTATTTTTTAAGTTATACGTTAAAAGTGGTTAAGGCTTGTCAAACTTATACCTTTACAAGAAACTCACCTTAGAAATTGTATTACAACAAAATAAATAATTGTAAATACCTAATTTTGAGATTTCAAATATATATTGCATAATAATAATTAATTTCATATATATTTTCGCAAGAGACATGATAACAAGAATATAAAAAAAAAAAATCGAAGCTCAAACGATAATATACTTATCACATTTCTTTTAAAGATAAATTATGAAAACTTAGCAGCAAGTTAGAGTGGTGGAGAGCGAATTCGAGTTAGAATACATAAAAATTTAGGAAAAGATATAAATAAGAGAGTAAACACTTAAAATTGTTTTGAAAATAAAAACAAATTTAAGATTGAATGAGTGTTTGGAAATTAAATAATAAATATTTGACTACATACTAATTTAAAAAAATTTAAAAAACTGGTGGGGCCATGGCCCGACCCCGCCTCTATGCTGTGCCGCCACTGGCTCTGACCTTTGACAAGTCCAACAGCCAAGGAAAGATGGCTCACTGCTTGTTGTTGCATAATGAAACTCAACAAACCTATAAACCTACTGTAACAATTGAAGTAACAACTACCATTTCTTAAAAACACAAACAACTAGGTTTATAGAAACAATTTTACTTCTGAACAATTGCCAAAATTATTAGTTAACTAGTGGAACCGTATTACTGATATTGTGAAATTTACATAAGGATATTTCTCTTTTGATTTCATCAAGTAATTAAAACAAAAGACTCCCTTTGTTTCAAAATATAAGATCATTATTTACTTATTGAAGTCAAACATTTTCAAATTCAAAATTGTCATAAATTCCTTTAATTTTAGTCAATACAATTATGAATATTGTAAACTATTTAAAAAACATTACTCATAAGAAGGTTTAGTGTTTCATATTTTTTTTTTTAATAATCTCAATTTTGAGATTGCAGACATTTCAAATTAACTTTAAAAAAGTCAATAATGATCTTATAATTTAGAACGGAGGGAATAAATTTTATCAGACAGATTACTTTACTTTAGAAAAGTATAGTAGTCCAAGATACAAATGTGCAGCTTAGGGTTTAGTGATATATATATAAATAATACTACCTCCGTTTCAAAATTAGAGATACATTTTGATTTTTTAAAGTCAATTCGCGAAATCCTAAACTCAAAATTGATATAATTTCATTCAAGTTTTGGAAACAACAAAGATGATAATTAATAGTATTTTATAGTTAGTTTACCATTGTTATAATTGTTCGTATTAAAACCAAATAACTTCATATCAATTTTGAATTTTAGGATTTCGCGAATTGACTCAAAAAAAACAAAATGTATCTCTAATTTTCGAACTGAGGGAGTACTATTTTTTATCTCTTTCTCACTAATTTGGAGAGGTTACATGAGAATAATTAATAGTCCAATAGACTAACGTGCAACTGAGGGTTTAAGGATAAAGTTTGATTCTTTGGTTGAGACTATAAATATCCCACAAATTCTTTTGCTTACAGTTGCCTTATTCTTGATTGGTTACAATATATTACTTGTTTCCCCTTATTTTGTTTTAAATGTGACATTATATTATTTTTTTATCACCTTAATTTGTTTTCCTTCCAAGTAATTATTCCTATTGATTCGAGGAACCGTGGTGAGTTTTACTAACCACTGCCTCATAATTTCAACACAATTTATTCTTAATGATATAATACAGTAACAAAGTAAAATTGTATGTAGTCATGGGGGTGGTAAATCAACCAACTTATAAACATCCTGTTCATATGCTCAACTGTGGCTTGTTCTCAAATGATTTATCTTTACTCATTACTCTCTATTTTACAAATTGAGTCCCCGAATGAAACTTTTTTTATATAAAAAATGATTCTTGTCCCCAAATGCAACGTTCTTTAATACAAAAAAAGTATAGAAAAACAATGCATTCGTAATTTTTTTCCCGAGACAATCTTCTGGTGCCTTTGTCTTTATTATATTGTAATTAAGATACTACATATTTATTGATAAGTTTTTAAAGGAATAAAATTAGGGGCAGCAGAAATAAATCCCCGAAAAATATTTATTGTCCGAATGAAACCTTTTTCTATAGACTTCCTATAAATAAATAAATAAAAGTATCATAAGGGGAACAAAAATCATTCTTTATATAATGTTCCCCACATGTAACTGTATTTTTTAATAGAAAACTTACTTTTTTTTAAAAAAATGCATCCGGAGATTTTTATCCGGTGCCCCTAATTTTATTCACTTCATAAAGTAAAAACAGGCATATTGTATAGAATGAATGAGCGAAACAAAGGCATATATGCAATGTTGTTATGTCATATGCAGTATCTTCTTTTTTCCACATTTATATATCAACAAATTTATGATAGAGTTGAATTGCGTGAAATTCTAAGCGATAAGATATAATAAATTAAGGTTTATAAGATCATTCTTAATTATTACATGTTTCATGTATGCACATCGATCGCTATTTATTATCTACATAAATTTATCGTCATGTAGTGTGACTCCATTTTCAGCAAGAAAGAGAGAGGAAATGGAGACATCAAGCAATCCCTAGCCATCCCTAGAACAGTGTAAACTGGAAACATTGATTGAGCAACAGATACATGACTTTGAATAGAGATCACCAGTTTTCAGTATTTTTTGGAGTTCCTCCTAGATTTCACCGAGTAAATCAAAAGGCCTACACATCACGGGAGAAATGAGTTGTAGCAACGAGAAGAGATCAAACTACAACTTTTACAGGCATTCCTTCAAACAGATGATTATGTTGGAAAATTAGATTCCTTTCTTTGTTATTGATGGCATATTCCGTCTAGGCTTCAGCAACATAAACACCGCCACATTTCCTGAGCTTTCGGTCATGTATTTCTTTGATCTTAGCGCTAATTTGGGACATAAATAGAACAACTAAAATTGTGAAGTGTTACTTACAATCAGGTCGTGAAATAAAACACTTTGTTGATTTGCTGAGGATATGTCATTTACCATCAACCACCCAAAGGCAGGATTCAAGCGGGGGCAGCTTCATGAGGCGGGAATGAAATTTAGAATGGGCTCAAGCAACTGTTTTCTCGACCTGCATTACGATGCTGGAGTGTTAGAAATTCCCATAATACAAGTAGACGACCGCTTAGAATTGTTACTTATAAACCTTATAATGCTAAATGCATGTCAATATTCGTTTGATAGTTTCACTAGTTTAGACTCTTTATATGTAGTTTTATTGTGAGTTTGCAATTAATGCGTTGTATTTCTTTGTTTGAAATGATTCCATCATCCTATTTGTTGGTACTCAATAATGATCACACTATGGAAGCCCTGGAAAATGTGACCAACTAGGCAAGTTAAATATTTGACCAGTTGATTATGAGTCCACACGTACACGTGAAAAAGGGCTAGATAAACCAAATAGGTTACCCCTTGATGGGTGTGATAAACCTATATGAAGAAGGCTAAATAAGTGAGTTGGGCTGCCTAAGATAACCTATTAAACATGTGAGAAATAGAATTGGGTGGCTGACAAAGATATAATAAAAATATAGGAAAGATATAACCAGAAAAAGATTTTTTTTTTTCTCTCAGTGAATAATTTATCCAATCTGTATATCGAATTTTATTAAACGAGTCATGAATTGTCTGATTGCTGATTAAGAGAGATAAAGAGGAAGATTGCATGCAACAAACCCCATACCAGCAAGTTACACAAAGGAGGAGAGGAGATAATACACTATTCATCCACCACTAACCCTAGGAATGATATATAAAAGTGTGTAGATCTAGAGATCTAGAAAAACAAAGAGAGGAACCCTAAGAAAACCAAATAAGAATAATCACTGCAACCTCTGATCCACAGGGCTCTCCCTTCCCTGAGATCTGGGATGCTACTTCAGGTGTTGCCATGCTCTTTATCATGTTCTTGGGATGAGCTACTTTCTAGTCAAGCAACCAACCAGCAAGTCCACCTGATCGTCATTATATGTGGATACTCATCTTCCTGATAAGTGTCTCTTTTCTTATTTATTTTGTCTTTTAATATATATATATATATATATATATATATATATATAACTGTTCATTAATTAGGGTTGATCCTTTGCACCGGAGATTTATTCCAAGACTCACCCCTATCCTGCTCCATCATCAACATTTTGACCTATCTTGTTGACCAACAATTGACCCTACATCCTAGGTAGCACTTAATTAGTATACACTGAGCACTCAAAAAACCACCCCAACACTGTTATAAATATATCACTTTATAAATAAATGGAAAATATTGAAGAAAGATTCGGATTTATTTTAGTATTTATGAAATTTATGTAGCGTAACTAGCTTTTGTATTTTCTCCACCACTTAGGGCTCTGAACTCTTCCACACAAGGGACAAAGCTAGATATTATGATGGGAAATTTGAGTATTAAGTGTCATTTTATACAACTATCCTTAAAACGAGGACTCCTTTTGTGGAATTTTTTTTGGTAATTTATGAAACGGAGGGAGTATTATTTATAGGTTAACGTTACTCGCTTCCTTATAATTTAAATTCCTGCACTAGCCGCATTCAACGCTTTTGTTCCTCCATTTGACCCTATTGTTACTGCAAAATTTAAAGTTTAAAGGGCTTGTACATTTGAATAAGCTATACTAGTTATGAAGTATTTCACGTTAACCAGCATCTGTTTTTCGTGTTTTACGTTAACCCCGTATGTTAATTAACAATACTGGGATTGCATCCCTCCAGCTTCATCCTGCATGCCTGTTTAAGCTTCTTCTTCCTACACAAGCTACTCAACAGACTAGTGTAGCTCAAAGCATCCGGAACAAACCCTTTTTTTAACATATCCTCTAACAAGCCAACAGTCCTAATCATTGAACATATCAAACATATCAATGAACAGCTTGTAGGCAATAACTTAAAATTCCCATTCAAACAAAACGTACCCATCAAAATGTTGCAAGATTGGGTATTGGGTGTCACAATTTATCTCAAGCACTAAAAGAAGGAAGAGTTCTGCTTCCTGCTAATGTCTGTTGGTTGTGGGATTTGGATTCCAGGCAGCTGGTTTTGGGCAGTACATTTGGACAAATTCTATATGAATTAGTTGCATTGATATAGCTAAAGAATTGTATTTTGGTGACCTTTGTTATACATATATTATTTAATTGCAACTATCTAGCTATATAAATGCAATTCACTCCAATAGGATTGTCCAATAGACTTCCCAAAACCAACCGATCAGAATAAGGATCCGTTGTTGTGTCCTCTGCTTCCAAACTCCCTTTGTTGACCCAAAATATAGTATGAAGTTTTTAAGAATATTTTTTGTATACATACCTATAACCAATGTTGAGACACAAGTAGTGATTAAGACATACTAATTTTTATAATAACCTTTCACTCTAGAAAAGCATAGTATTTTGCAAATAAGATTTAAGGGTAAAATACTATTATTAACTCAGGTGTTTGAGGGTAAAATACCTAATCATTCATGTTTGTTTTCTTGGTGTGAGAAGTGCCCACCATTTGTTTGAAGCAAAACTAAGGTTTATCCCACTGTACTTGTACCTTTTATGCGTTAGTTAGGCCACTCAATTTTTAAAAATTACAATTATCTAACTAATTAAAATTGTGAAATTATATCATTTTGTCAAATTAATTGGACGGCCATCAACTGTCTTCCCAAAAATAATAAAGAAATCAAAATATTATTTATATGTCAAAAAAAATAATAATTTGTTAGGTGAGCATTTAAAAATATTTAAAAATTTTGATAGCTATCAACTTGTACAATTTTATTTATATTTTAATACAAAAGGTGGACCTAGACATCCACATCATCTTAAATGTTAGCCACATAAGCCGTGCCGTTAATTTTTTGGATGAAAATTTATGAAATCACGCTATTCAAATATTTTTATTGATTCAATAATACGAATGTAACAAAAAATAATTCAGTAATAAAAATAAAACACTACAAAAAAAAGGGTCATTGCCGACGGCTGTTACCGTCGCCAATGACTCAAATGCCGTCGCTAATGACTCATTAGCGACGGTAGTTGCCGTCGCCCTCGCCGTCGCCCTACAGGTCGTCGCCCATGGCTCCCGTCGATGGCCGTCGATAAAGTACTCATTGGAGACGGGAACATTGGCGACGGCACGCCGTCGGCAATGAGTAATTAGCGACGGGA
Source organism: Aralia elata (assembly GCA_034770075.1). Lineage (NCBI taxonomy): Eukaryota > Viridiplantae > Streptophyta > Magnoliopsida > Apiales > Araliaceae > Aralia > Aralia elata. The sequence continues at coordinate 23,763,513 of CM068386.1, forward strand.
AAATTCGTCGGTAAAGCCGTCGCTAAAGAGTATATTAAATAATATATAAAATAGTCATGGCCGACGGCAGATGCCGTCGCCAATGATAGCCGTCGGTAATGAGTAAGCACTAACAAATCTGATTTTTTTTAAAAAAATTAAAAAAATGCAAATACCTGTTATAATTATAACTATTATCAACTAAAATAAATAAATAAAATCCTCAAAAACGCAAATCAATAACCATCAAATCTTTTACTATCAACCATCAAATATCTACGTATGATAAGGTATAAAATATTAGTAGATACAAAAACCATCAACCGAATTACATACAAAACCTAAGTTTATACAACGCAAAAACTGTATCTGTACATACATGAAAATAAAAATATAAACACTAACTATATCCCCAGATCAGGAGTATCGGTATCATCATCACCATCTCCCGTACCACCGCCGGTCCCACCATCCGTAGCATCATCAGTATCAGCCCGACGGTCATCGCCTTCGCCGCTACCTCCACCCCTATGAGGCTCATCAACAAGTCCCTACAAAATTAAAATATTAATTACAAAGTCCAAAAGAGAGCATATTTAAATAATTATTCTAAGTGTTCTTTCATTTATACAAGTTCGGCAAACAAACTGATAACTCGGCCTCTTTTTGGTCTCTTTTTCGACTATTGTTCTAAGTTTTTCTTAATTTTATACAATTTCGGCAAACAAGCTGATAACTCGGCCTCTTTTTGGCCTCTTTTTCGACTATTGTTCTAAGTTTTTCTTTATTTTATACAAGTTCGGCAAACAAACTGATAACTCGGCCTCCGGATCTCGGAATCGAGTTCCGTAAGTTGTGACGTGTCCCAAATATCTATGAGGTGCTACGTCTACGGTTTCGTGTTGGTTTGACGCCTGAGGCGGGTTTTGGCCTCTTTTTCGACTATTCTTCAAAGTGTTCTTTATTTTCTACAAGTTCGGCAAACGAGCTGATAACTCGGCCTCCGGATCTCGGAATCGAGTTCTGTAAGTTCTGACGTGTACCAAATATCTGGGAGGTGCTACGTCTACGGTTTCGTGTTGGTTTGACGCCTGAGGCGGGTTTTGGCCTCTTTTTCGACTATTCTTCAAAGTGTTCTTTATTTTCTACAAGTTCGGCAAACGAGCTGATAACTCGGCCTCCGGATCTCGGAATCGAGTTCTGTAAGTTCTGACGTGTACCAAATATCTGTGAGGTGCTACGTCTACGGTTTCGTGTTGGTTTGACGCTCGAGGCGGGTTTTGGCCTATTTTTCAACTATTCTTCTAAGTGTTCTTTATTTTATACAAGTTCGGCAAACGAGCTGATAACTCGGCCTCCGGATCTCGAAATCGAGTTCCGTAAGTTCTAATGTGTCCCAAATATCTGTGAGGTGCTACGTCTACGGTTTCATGTTGGTTTGACGCCTGAGGCGGGTTTTGGCCTCTTTTTCGACTATTCTTCAAAGTGTTCTTTATTTTCTACAATATCGGCAAACGAGCTGATAACTCGGCCTTCGGATCTCGGAATCGAGTTCCGTAAGTTCTGACGTGTCCCAAATATCTGTGAGGTGCTACGTCTACGGTTTCGTGTTGGTTTGACGCCCGAGGCGGGTTTTGGCCTCTTTTTCGACTATTCTTCAAAATGTTCTTTATTTTATACAAGTTCGGCAAATGAGCTGATAACTCGGCCTCCGGATCTCGGAATCGAGTTCCGTAAGTTCTGACGTGTCCCAAATATCTGCGAGGTGCTACGTCTACGGTTTCGTGTTGGTTTGACGCCTGAGGCGGGTTTTGGCCTCTTTTTCGACTATTCTTCTAAGTGTTCTTTATTTTATACAAGTTCGGCAAACGAGCTGATAACTCGGCCTCCGGATCTCGAAATCGAGTTTCCGTAAGTTCTAAGGTGTCCCAAATATCTGTGAGGTGCTACGTCTACGGTTTCGTGTTGGTTTTACGCCCGAGGCGGGTTTTGGCCTATTTTTCGACTATTCTTATAAGTGTTCTTTATTTTATACAAGTTCGGCAAACGTAATGATTTTAATTTCTACAAATTGCTGGTTTATTTTTTATCTCTTACTCTTCAACTCTATATGAAAAAAACAACGTGCATAATTAATGAAACTTATCTCTATATAAATTTACTCTTCAATGTTTGATAGTTTATATAAGCAATATAATATGAAAACCCGTGAATTAAATAAAGACAGACATCAATAATTATATTTACCTCTCGAATATGTCGAGGAAAGAGGTTGGCCAGGACAACCGCACATACACGAATGGCTTCCTCTCGGACCAGACCCATCATCTCGTCGGCAGATGCATCCGGATCGATGGAGCCGTGGACGACCTCCTGAGCAAGCTGGTAGATACGCTGGCGGGATGGTGCGCCTGATTGTATAGCATTGCTCTCCATGCACCCCTCTACGATCCGCCGGAAGAAGTCGTCGGATAATGAAGGGCCGGCACCCGATCCACTCGCACCACCTGCTCCGGTGGGTGGGCGACGCCTAGCTCGCGCAGCAGGCACTAATGTGTAGGCCGGGACCCGTGGAATGCCCACAACTCTACCCTTCTTCGGTCCCCCTGTAGCTTGCAGCCAGTCCTCCAGCTCCTCAGCCTCGCGGGTCTCGGCATCTATGACGCCATCCGTCCTCTGGCTGCTCCGCTCCGCTGCGAGTGTCTCGAACCGTCGCTGAAAAAGAATATATAACAATATGAAAAGCATAATTGTTTAAAGAATTTTAATACGAATTTCATGAATAAAAATATCACTTAAATTAAAAGGATAACATTACTTACAGCAATGCCCTCTGCCTCAGGTGAGATATAACCACCATCCTCTTTCTTTTGATGGGCGTGCCACCAAAACTCTAAGCGGGAAGGTGGGCGCTGCAGAGTATCCTTGAGCCTCTCCCGAAAAAGGTCGTACGACTGAGAGCCTGTGCAATGGGGCAGGCGACTCTGCTGTCGGGCTGCTGTACGCTGTGCCGACTTCTTCTGAAAATCAGCTCCCTCCCAGATACTGCACATCTGCTCCCAAACCGCGGCACCAAGAAAATCTGGGCGGACATCTCTAAGCGTCTGTCCATCTATCATCCTGCTCTGGGCTTTCTTCTTCCACTCGTGGACCCACTTGTGCCAGTTCATCTCTAGATATTTCTGAAGCACAGTCATGCCATGAGCTTCTTGACCGTCCTCAAATCGGTAATATCTCTGCACATTATACATTATTAAGCTTAGTATACAACATAAATCGAGAAGTATATAAAAAAACATGCAAATGTAATATAATGACATTTTACCCGAAACTCATCGATAATCAACTGACGTGTGCGGTCATCCACATCTGCCCACCTCATCCACGCACTTGAGAATCGATTGCGCACGATCCCAAGCAACGTGTTCCTTGGCGTCGCGTCAAGGATACTACAATTGGAATTAATACATTTGTAAATTCTAAAGTATATATACATGCAGGATTTTATGTAAAACAAATGTAAAATTATATAAACAGATAATGAAATTACCTGTTAGTCCCGACACGGCATATATGAGGCGCCTGGGGGGGATTCCCTAGCAAGCCACGTGCTAGTCCCCGCGGAGGCCTAGGACGCGCACCTATATGTAGTGCAATATGTGTTCATTTTTATATAAATGAATATTATGACAATACTATATAAGAAAAAAGTAAGACGTAAAAGAACTTAACGTGTAATTGTACCTGAAGATCCGGGCTGATCATCACTCCCTCTACCTCCACGACCCCCACGACCTGTACTACCAGCTCGCCCACCACGATCGCCGTGTGGTGTACGAGCCATATGTATGTAACTGTAAATAGGAAAACAAAATATTATAGGACATTTGTAATCATAATAATTTTGCAACTTAAATAATAGAATCGAATATGTTACACCATCATGATTGCAATACTACAAACTATTACATATAGGTACAAGTAAATAGACATAAGTAGTACATACTCCTAATCATTTATATCATCAAATCCATCAATATCAGAATCGTCATTTTCGCGCAATAGCTCTTCATTCTCGCTGTCATCACCATCTTCGTCATCCTCAACAATCTCTTCATGTATATCTTCATCATCAACAACATCGTCTCCACTTTCCACAGCGACGACATCATCTTCATCTTCACTAGACTCACTAATAACAGTCACATCAGTAAGTGTGACACTAGTAGACTCAACTTGTAAAGGTTCATCGTCTGGACGAGGAGATGTGCCTTGAAAACCACGAGCTTTGGTGGTTATAACAGTATACCATGAGCTTGCAGGATTCTTAACACCCCGTGCGTAGTATACCTGCGTTGCTTGACTTGCTAAAATAAATGGCTCGTTTGAGTTTAGTTTTGACTTAACATTTACTGTCACCAGTCCTGAATTTTTATCAACTCGAACTCCATTTTCAACATCAAACCAATGACAATTGAAGCAAACTAACTCTTTTTGACCCCAATATTTGAGAACGACTACTTCTAGCAGTCGTCCATACCAGTCATCCCAAAGATTATCGTAGCAGCTACCTTTAACCACAACTCCAGAATCAGATGAAGTGAATTCCCCAATATCGCAACACTTAAATCTGTAACCGTTGACAATGCAGCATGTATAAGTATCTACAGATCTTTCAGGGCCATCCGCTATAAGCTTAAGTCGGATGTCAGCTTTATCATCTGTGAGGACCTAAAGTACCGGACCACAACATATTATAAAATTAATTAGGCCATAAGATTCATTCATGAGGGTAAATGTATTTAGAAATCAATTTATGATACTTACTACATCTTTAAACCAACATGCAAATTCTCTATTCCTCAAATTTTCTAATTCCCCGTCCGATATAGTCGGATTCGCTTCACGTATCTCAGCATCATATTGACTGCAGTACAGTTATATACGACATTATTATGCGAAGAACTTTTAACAGGTACAAACGACATAGTAGTAGCTACTTACTTAATGTATGGCGCAACTTCATTCATGTTTACAAGTGCATACAATGTGGCAGCTGCATACTCACTATCAGTCAAGAATCGCCTTTTTTTCCCACCGAATGGTTGTACCGGATGACTAAAGGCCGTTAATTCTTCTGTGTTCAGCTCAGGTGCAACAGCCTCGTTCCGACGTAAGCGATTGTGTCTCGTCTGAACATTCGGCTCAAAGTACAACGAGCAGAAATTAACAAGCTCCTCCATAACATAACTTTCAGCAATTGAACCCTCTACACGGGCTCTATTTTTCACCTTTTGCTTTAGACGACGCATATACCTATATGTTATCAATGCACGTATACAATAAAGTTAAAGGTTTGCAATGTTTTAACAATATGTAAAACAACAGTAATGTTACTACCTCTCAAATGGATACATCCATCTATATTGCACGGGACCACCAAACTTGGCTTCGTATGGAAGGTGAATAGGCAAATGCTCCATTGAATCAAAAAATGATGGAGGGAAGATCATTTCTAACTTGCATAGTATTTCCACTATCTGCCTCTCCATTTTATCTATGTCTTTGAATTGGAGCTCCGTCAAACATAGATCTCTAAAGAAGTTAGAAAACTCTGTCAGTGCTTCTACCACACGTTTCGGCAACAAGTCGATAAATGCCACGGGGATCAACTTCTGCATGAATACATGACAATCATGACTTTTTAGACCCCGAAACTTCAGCTCTTCGACTTTACAACACCTTGATATATTTGAAGAATATCCATCTGGAAGCTTCAGACCACTAATCCAATTACATATCAATATCAATTGTTCCCTGGTCAAAGTATAATCAGCTTTAGGCATAATTGTCTTACCACCCTCCTCATACAACCACAAATGTTCCCTCATGTTCATTTCTGCCAAATCAAGCCTCGACTTGTTGTTGTCCTTTGTTCTACCACTGGCATTTAGCACTGTATAAAAAATATTATCAAATACATTCTTTTCGGTATGCATCGGATCTAGACAATGACGAATGCAGAGTGTAGCCCAATACGACAACTCAAAGAACATACACCGATGTGTCCAGTTGTGAAGCTTACCATACCCATGAGCTCGCTCTAATCTATGATTCTTCCCTGGAGGTGGAAAATTCAAGCTATTAATCCAGCTCAACACTGATGTACCAGAAAGACGGTCAGGTACTTGACGTTTCTCTGATTTCCGATTGAATTGTCTAGTCATTCTTCGATAACGATGCTCAATCGGCAAAAACTGTCTGGAAGTTGCAAAGAAACTAAATTTCCCCCCATGTTTGAGCCGCATAGCTTTAACTGACCCCATGCACACGGGACATGACAAGCTCCCATGGGTCGACCATCCATTGATCATTCCCAACGCCGGAAAGTCATTTATGGTCCACAGTAAAGCTGCCCTCATGTCAAAGTTCTCTTTAAGAGATACGTCATAAGTTTGAACCCCTGTATCCCACAACATCTTCAACTCATCTACTAATGGCCTGAGGTAGACATTGATGTCTTTACTTGGACTCTTATCACCCGGAATCAGTAAAGGCATGAACATATAAGGATCTTTCATACACATCGAAGGTGGGAGGTTATACACAACAATAATCACTGGCCAGGTTGAGTAAGGCTTGGTGTAAGACCCGTTTAAATGGATTAAAGCCATCTGTAGCAAGTCCAAGCCTAACATTTCGAACCTCTTTAGCAAATGAGAGGTGCTTTTTGTCAAAATTTTTCCACTCAAGCCCATCTGCCGGGTGCGTCAGTTGACCCTCGACTATTTCCCGTGTTGAGTGCCACCTCATATACTCGGCGGTATGTGTTGACATGAACAACCACTGAAGCCTCGGTGCAATAGGAAAGTAACGTAAGATCTTTCTGGGTACGTCTTTTCCCTTTTTCTTGCGTTGTTCATAGTATCTACTTGTACCGCAGATATCACATATCCTCTTATATTTATTGTCATCACCGTAATATAACATACAATCATTCTCACAAGCATCAATCTTCTCATACCCTAGATTGAGTCTTTTGACCAGTTTCTTCACTTCGTAGTACGATTCCGGTAACTTATTGCCAGCCGGTAAGAACTCCTGCACAATGTTGAGCAGTTCGTTAAAACCCCTCTCACTGCAGTCATGCTCGTTCTTGAAATGTAAAAGCTTAGTCACTGCAGATAAGACGGTGTGCTTTTCGTGTCCGTCATACAGTGGCGTCGCTGATTCGTGCAATAACTGATAGAAACCCTTAGCCCCGTCATTCGGCTCTTGCTCAATGCTTCTGTCATCCCTGTGAGTATTCCACTGGAAGAATGAACCAGCAGCTTCGACTATCATGTTACTACAGTCAAAGGTTTCGTCACCTCTGGATTCTGGCACAGATTCATGTTCATTTAACCAGGTTTCCCCATGATAGATCCACGTACTATAACCCTGCTTGAACCCATACGCAAATAGGTCGCACATGACATCACTCCTTTCCTTCCACACTTCATTCACACACCTCTTACAAGGACATCTAATCTCATCGCCGCTAACTTGCTCAAATGCAAAATTGAGAAACTCTTCAACCCCAGTACGGTACTCAGAGCTAAGCCCACTCTTATCAGTGGCGACCCTACGTTCCATCCATCTTCGATCAACAGACATCTTGGTCTATACACTAGAAGGTGCTATATATGAGGAAAAACAAAACACAAACAGGATGGTTAATGTCTATACATACATATGAAGTACACAAACAGGATGGTTATTTGGGACTGTACATTTTATACATCATTTTTCACCCTTAGGGTTAATTTTATCTGCCAATGCACTCATCCAGATACATTCTTAATTATTTTTCATTCTACCCGCTCATTACAAGCTAATAGGGATAGCTAAAAGAAGCGAATTTGCACTTTCCAGTAATAATGAGCTGCAACGAATGTAGTTTAGAAAGCATGAGTCATAGTCCAAATACCAAAGAAATTATAACTATTGACGCCCGCAAACAACACACTTCAATCATTCACAATGATCGGGAAAAGGCAGAGCCTAACACTTTAACAAACCTGATAAGGCAGAAAAGAGGCTCTTCATTTTCCCTATTTCAAGTTATTACTATCAATGGATATCTGAATCATACTATGGTCCTAATTAAACCACTACCTACAAAAACTAGACATATTTTGTGGTTTGGATGTACCATGTTAGTCAATGCCAAAAAGGGAAAAGGAAAAAGGAAAAAAAGAAGAAGAAGCAAGAAATCCGATGGGGGCCATTCTAGGATAGAAATTCTTAGAGCAAATTGCCAAGCACCGCCCTAAATAGCAAAGCAAACAACCTAGCGTCACAGATATGATAAACACGGACATTGTGTTGCACAGTTTTAAATGGGTCATTTTTGAGTTTTTTTTTTAAATGAATGCGAAAGATAAGAAAATGACGAAAAAATTGAACACTTTTCTTGCCCATCCAAAATCAACGAATTAATAAAATCCTTATTATATCCTTTACATACAAACACAACGAAGTTAATATAAGAATAAAATTGTAATCATAATGTAAAATTAAGTTCTCTATCTTCTCAATAACACCAAAGAAAACCTATAAATTTTATAGGATAATTTTCTATTCTAATTTAAGTTTTCCTTTATTTTATTTTCTATCCAAAACTCAGAAACACAGAGTTAGGGTGAAAAATATAATAACAGAGGCCTTGAGGAATAACCCTAGGGACCTGGTTTTAATCCCCAGTTGCTGACCAAAATTTTGCCGGTTAAAAAAGAATTGAAATATATATATATATATATATGACAATAAAATAAAAGGTCAACGAATTTCCAATGTAGAATAAATTTCTAAACATTATTCCAAAGTGCAAATGGTGAAATCATATATTATCGAAATCAGTAACTACGGCCACAATGGACACTACTAAACTGCCGAAAGAGTACATACTTTGGTTCCAGTTTATGATTACTAATGCAAAATAAATGAATTCCAGCATAAATTCTAAAGTCCTACTCCCCCTTCTCAAGTCCAACCAAGTTGACAGATAGTTCAATCTAGAAAGGTAACCACCCACAAAAAATTAATAGATCATCAAGCTATTAAGTAAGGTTCTACAACATGTCAGCAAAACCCATACTCTTAGAAATTATGTCCTTGTTCTTAACTACTAATTCAACCTAGCACATAGTTCTTCACAAATGATTCAAACTCAACCTTCCCTTTTCGTTTCTCTGTCATGCAAATACTAGAGATTATGCTACAAAGGATTATCCTCATAAATGAAATTGAAAATGGAAATACAAATTAAAGATCAAAGTATAACATAGTCATACACAACATGATCAAGAAGGCATTTTAAAGTGTACAGCATTACTGCAACTAGAGCTTTAACATGTTCAAAGTAGGACATTAAAATTGAAACACTACTAAAGATCAACAAAACTATCATTATACCAAAGGATGAATTTCCTTGGAAGTAGAAATAAAATCTATATAGCAGTAAATCAAAATGAGGCTATGAATCGCAATAGACATTAAATTCTGAGGAAATAGTGAAAAATACCTGAAATTTGCTCAGTTTGTTGAGGAAATAGTGAAAAATACCTGAAATAATCAAAAGGAGGTTATTGTTTGATTTACTAACAAGTAACAAATCCTGTATAAAATTCAGGTACAAAATGTACAGTCCCAAAGAAAGCATTATAGATTAGCAAAAAATGCTAGTGAAGAAAAGCAGGAAATTTCAGCTAATTTCAGCATTCAAATCAGAAAATCCATAAAACTTCATTCACAGTAGAAGACAAATAATTTACTAAACCACAAAAATGTCAATCTCAACTATATCTTACACAACTGGCGAAAATTAAGGTTTTTTATAGCTTTATTGTGTTATAGAGAGTACAAATTATCAATTAGTAACTTCAACCAATTCAAATGACCAACAAAATGATAGACCAAAATAACTATATGTATATATATACACACACACACAGCGATATATAGATATAGAGAGAGAAACTTACGGGTGCTTTGGTAGGTGTGGCCGGAGGTAGGCGTGGCCGGAGGGGCGTGGCCGGAGGGGCGTGGCCGGAGGCGACGATTATGGCCGGAGGCGACTATTATGGTAGCAGAGAGTGAGAGGAAAAAACGAGGGAATGGGAAATTGAGCTGTTGTCGTCGACATTAGGGATTTAAACATGACTCATTCTCGACGGCATAGTCGTCGATATTGACCCCGTCGCCAATGACTCATTATCGACGGCACTACCGTCGACATTACCAATTATCGCCGTCGCTAATGACTTTCCCACCCCCGCGAAAAATTCGCACCATTTTTTCCCCGGCAAAAAAGACTACTATCGACGGAACATAGTAGCGACGGCTACGCCGTCGAGAATGAATCAATATCGACGGTAATATCGCCGTCGATAATGATGCCGTCGCCAATGACCTATTTTTTTGTAGTGAAAATCATGTCTTAGTACAGTAACCAAAATATCAATTAACTTTTTTTTCAAATTTATTAGACCATTAACTAGTATGTATCTTCTGTGTGTAGTTTTGTGTGTGAGAGAGATAGAGAGAGAATGTCCTAAACTTTCAAGGCTAGTAAAGGCTCAACCAACCTTTTTTGTGGTAAAACATGAAGAATGTACATGCCTATGTATTTGTTTGGTAAGCATTTAAAAATTTTGATAGCTATCCACTTGTACAATTTTATTTTATTTTATTTTAATACAAAAGGTAGACTTTGAAGTCCACATCATCTTAAATTAAGATTGTAAACGAGTCGAGTTGAGTCGAACCGAGCCGGGCATTGGCTTGCCGAGCTCGAGCTCATTTAAAAGTTAGTCGAGCTAGGCCGGGTTTTAAACAAGCTTGGAATCTTGTGTACGAAGTCGGCTCGTTTATAAATGAGTCAGGCTTGAGTTTGAGCTGGGCTTAGGCGAGCCGAGTCGAGCTGGAGCTTAAGTCCGACCCATTTATTTTTATTCTTTAATTTTTTTTAATTTTTTATTTCATTTTCACTTTTTTTGGAAAAAAATGTGTATTAATAAAAATATTTATTTGTATTATATATTTTATATAAATAAAATAAAATTTTAATTAAATAATTATTAAAAGAGTCGAGCTCAAGTCGAGCCTAAACGAGTCGGGTTCGAGCCGAATACCAAACTATTCGAGTCCGGGTCGTTTAACTAAACGAGCTAAAGGTCTTGTTTGAGCTCGGCTCGTTAAAGAGCTCGAGTCAGGCTTAGTCGAGTCGAGTCAAGCCGGGCTCGCAGACAGCTCGATTCATTTACAGCCATATCTTAAACGTTAGCCACACAAACAACATCGTTAATTATTTGGATGAAAAATTATGAAATCACTTTATTAAAATATTTTTATTAGTTTAATAATACGAATGTAGCAAAAAATAAAATAAAATTCAATAACCAAAATATCAATTAACCTTTCTTCGATTCAAATTTATTAGACCATTAACTAGTATACGTACCTTCTGTGTATGGTTGCTTGTGTGTGTGTGTGGCAGAGAGATATATATTTCAAGGCTTGTATAAAGGCTCAACCAACCTTTTCTGCAGTACAAATGTGAAGACTGTGCATGCTTATTTATTTGTTAGGTAAGCATTTAAAAATATTTAAAAATTTTGATAGCTATCCACTTATACAGTTTTATTTATAAACTCGTAGAATTCTAAATTAATGTTCATTTTCATTTAAGTTTTTACTACGACAAATTTTGTAGTAATTATCCTAATTTTAACTTTATGATTATATTGACAAAAATCAAATGAATAATTTAAAATTTGAATTTAAAAAATAAAGTAAATTATTTAACTTTAAAAGGTCAATTTAGGACCCCTATTTGGATTGAAGAATAGTATTGTCTCCATTCCATAATAATTGATTTTTTAGAAGAAAAAAATTTGTTTTAATTTATTTGTCGTTTACAACTTTCTAGGAGAATAAATTATTTATTTTCCTATATCACTCCTAACTTCTTTTATTGTTTCAAAAAAATTTCTCCGTTGTATTAGTAATTTTAATTTAACTTCCCATAAAGGGGTACCGATAGAATTGCATATAAATTTTAATTATTAAATGATAATATTAAATGATTTTGTTAATTCATGTACATGAAACTAAAACGACGGAAGTGTTTTTGAGAAATTTTGTAAACCTAAAATTTGGTACCATTCTCTTCAATTTAATGCATTAAATATCTCATATTTCCTCGTGCTATTTATCTGATCAGTTGTTTAGACTTTACACGATGTTCCCCATGAGGTAATAGCAGTAGTAGTAGTAGTATACTAGTAGCTAGGGTGTTTTTATTTCGCCTTGAATTGAATGGTTATACTCATATCGGAGGTAGGTCCACTCAGCTAGTCTATAAATATGAATGCAGCTTACAAAATTTATAGCAATAGTACAACTTCCTTCAGTTTATTAATCTAAGAGTTGAACTTCACGCAGTACATTTGATTGAGTTGACCAAGACTAGAGCTAGATTAGCTTGCTTCGAGTCAAACACAACATTAGCCAATAAGCAGCGCCATTAATTAGTCGGATCAAAAATTATAAAATCACTCTATCGAAATACTTTTATTGGTTCAATAATATAAATGTAACAAAAAAAAATCGCTAACTAAAATAAAAATCATGCCTATACTAATAATTAAAATATCAATTAAATCTTTTTCAAATTATTAGACTATTAACTAGTATGTGCCTTCTATGTGTGGATGTGTGTCACAGAGAAAATTATACGTACATAGTCGTTGCCCAATAATTTAATGGTTCTTAACTTTTAAACTTTTGTTATAGAAATATTTTAGATATGATGAGGGCATCTCTCAGGCAGCCGGCGATGATGTTGTTATTGTGCACATCGCCAAGAACTACGCCGGCTGGCTGTATAAGATGCGACAAAGGGCAGCCTGCCCGAGACCACGATTAGAGATCACCAGCCCCGCATTGTCTCTGATGCAGTGTGGGAGGCTATGTGTACGCACTAGGATGCTGACGACTTCAAGAAGAAGTCAGAGCACGCAAAGAAGAATCGTCGTCAGTTTCGAGTCGTACACACTACTGACTCGCAGTCTTTTGAGGAGGCGAAGTCGGTAAGTGTCATATACTTAGTTGTTTAGTTACTCATTTCTCACAAGTAAACTTCATAACTACTTTATGAATGTATTTATTAGGTCATGCGACAGAACTTAGGCCGACCTCCGTCTATATTCTTCTGGGATAGAGCCCACACGCGAAAGGACTCTACTATGTCTCCCGCGGCATTAGCTATACGGGTAAGTGTAATCGTAATTTTACGTAATGTTTAATATTAGTTAGTTCATAAAATAATATAATTAACTTACGTATAAGCCATAAATTATAGGACCGATTTCAGGCTAGTCGGGACTAGCGTGTACCTGAGTTGCAGGCGGTTAGGGGGGATTTTGAGACTTTAGATTCCACCGTCCCTTCCCCCGAGATTGAATTACCTCGGGATGAGGAGCTGGCATTATGGGTCGCGACTCAGGATCCCCCTACTAGTAGTACCAGCAGATATCGAGTGCTGGGATTGTCGAGGATACTGACGTATACATTACCTAGAGGTAATATTATTTCTAATAAGTTAAGATTAAGTAATTGCATATATTATTAGTAATGGTATATTTATTTGCGCAACCTCTAGCCAACGTCAGCGCCCGAGAGCTTCTGTAGGACCATCTCATACAGGCGCTGACTTGGACGACGAGATTTTCCAGAGGGTCATGGCTGCGGCGTCGGAGACGTTCCGTACGGATCCGGTTATCCGTTGTCAGGAGTTGCCCAGTCGAGCTCGCCTTCACCAGCTTGCCCAGGATATTGCAGAAGGGGCCACAGTCGATAGTACGAGTATCCCGCAGGAGCAGTTCGTCGTGATATGCGACGAGGTGCTCTGGTTGGTGGTTACATTACTATCGGAGACTTTTGGCCCGATTAGGAGTCAGCCCCCGCCTACTCAGGTATTATATTTACTTTTACTTATTTAACCTACATGTTATTAAATTAATACTCTCATACGGACTAATGCGTTATATTTTTAATTGTATCAACAGGGTGGCGATGGTGACGACGACAGAGGGGATGATGACGTGAATTTGCATACAGCATAGTCCATGCCCCTACATTGTATATATAGTTTAGTTTGCTTAGGTGTTTTGTAAATCATATTTTGTATAGTTTAGTTTCATTCTTTGTAAATCGATGTAATATACTTTAGTTTTGAAAGTATTTTGTTTTTAAGTTAGACCATTGTTATTTAACGTTATGGGTTGATTATGATATATGTTGTTGTTAGATATAGTTATTAGTATTGTATTATATGTATTGTTGGGATAAAGTTGGTTACAGGTACAAAAATGGGGTTTAAAAACCTGGAAAATGAAAATGGGGTTTGATATTTTCGACGGAATAAGGTATTTCTGACGGAAATTCCGTCGGACATAAGCTTTAATATTTATTTTTTAAAAATATAATTTTCGACAAAAAGGCTTATTTTCGACGGAAATTCTGTCGGAATTGTCTCATTTACGACCAACTCGGAAAGCGCCACGTGGCAGGTTATTTCCGACGGCATAATCCGTTGGAATTAATTCCGTCGAAAATCGCGTACTTCCGACGAATTGTTCGTCGGAATTATACCGTCGGAGTACTATTTTTTCCGACGAAATGTCCGACGGACTTAATTCCGAGAGCATTATTTCTGGCCGACTTTATGACGGAATAATCCGTCGGACATAGCTTAATTCTGACGGAATAGTCCGTCGGAAATAGGGCTTTTTCTTGTAGTGTCATTCACCTATCTACTTCCTGCTAATGTCTGCTGGTTGTGGGATTCGGATCCCAGGCAGCTGGTTTTGGATGGTACATTTGGACAAATCCTATATGAGTTGTATTGATATAACTAAAGAATTGCATTTCGGTGACCTTGGTTATAAATGTATTATATAATTCCAACTATCTAGTTATATAAATGCAACTCACTCCAATAGGATTGTCCAATAGACTTCCCAAAACCAACAGCTAAATAAGGATCTATTGTTCTGTCCTTTGCTTCCAAACTCACTTTGTTGACCCAAAATGTAGTATGAAGTTTTTAAGAATATTTTTTGTATACATACCTATAATCAATTTGAGACACAAGTAGTGATTAAGACATACTAATTTTTACAATAACCTTTCACTTTAGAAAAGCATAGTATTTTGCAAATAAGATTTAAGGGTAAAATACTATTATTAACTTAGGTATTTAAGGGTAAAATACCTAATCATTCATGTTTGTTTTCTTGGTGTGAGAAGTGCCCACCATTTGTTTGAAGCAAAACTAAGTTATCCCACTGTACTTGTACCTTTTATGCATTAGTTAGGCCACTCAATTTTTAAAAATTACAATTACCTAATTAATTACAATTGTGAAATTATATCATTTTGTCAAATTAATTGGACGGCCATCAACTGTCTTCCCAAAAATAATAAAGAAATCAAAATATTATTTATGTGTCAAAAAATAATAATTTGTTAGGTAAGCATTTAAAAATATTTAAAAAATTTGATAGCTATCAACTTGTACAATTTTATTTATATTTTAATACAAAAGGTAGACCCTGACGTCCACATCATCTTAAATGTTAGCCACATAAGCAGTGCCGTTAATTATTTGGATGAAAATTTATGAAATCACTCTATTGAAATATTTTATTGGTTCAGTAATACGAATGTAACAAAAAAATAATTCAATAACAAAAATAACAATCATGTCTTAATACAATAACCAAAATATCAATTAATCTTTTTTCAAATTTATTAGACCATTAACTAGTATGTATCTTCTGTGTGTAGTTTTGTGTGTGAGAGAGAGATAGAGAGAGAATGTCCTAAACTTTCAAGGCCTGTAAAGGCTCAACCAACCTTTTTTTTGGTAAAACGTGAAGAGTGTGCATGCCTATTTATCTGTTAGGTAAGCATTTAAAATTTTTGATAGCTATCCACTTGTACAATTTTATTTTAATACAAAAGGTGGATTTTGAAGTCCACATCATCTTAAACTAAGATTGTAAACGAGTCGAGTCGGACATTGACTTATCGAGCTCGAGCTCATTTAAAAGTTAGCCGAGCTAGGCCGAGTTTTAAATAAGCTTAGAATCTTGTGTACAAACTCGGCTCGTTTATAAATGAGTCGGGCTCGAGTTTGAGCTGGGCCTAAGCAAGCCGAATCGAGGTCGAGCTTAAGTCCGACCCATTTATTTTTATTCTTTTAATTTTTTATTTCATTTTCACTTTTTTGGAAAAAAAATGTGTATTAATAAAAATATTTATTTGTATTATATATTTTATATAAATAAAATAAAATTTCAATTAAATAATTATTAAACGAGTCGGGTTCGGGCCGAATACCACACTGTTCGAGCTCGGCTCGTTTAACTAAACGAGCTAAAGGTCTTGTTCGAGCTCGGCTCGTTAACGAGCTCGAGCTGGGCTTAGTCGAGTCGAACTAAGTCGGGCTCGCGGACAGCTCGATTCGTTTACAGCCCTATCTTAAACATTAGCCACATAAGCAGCGCCATTAATTAGTCAGATGAAAAATTATAAAATCACTTTTTTGAAATACTTTTATTGGTTCAGTAATACAAATGTAATAAAAAAAATAATTAACTAAAATAAAAATCATGCCTATACTAGTAACTAAAATATCAATTAATTTTTTTTGAAATTATTAGACCATTAACTAGTACGTACCTTCTATGTGTGGTTGTGTGTGTGTGTGTGAGAGAGAGAGAGAGTCCTAAACTTTCAAGGCTTGTAAAGGCTCAACTAACCTTTTCTGTGGTACAAACGTGAAAAACATGCATGCCTATTTAATTACTAATTTATTTATAGGTTCCCCAATGTTTCACTTTCCATTTATTTTTTTTTATTTTCACAAGTTCGATATAGCCGGTGCAAAGTACATAAAATTTTTATAAACTACATATTAGGCAAATTCTAGAAAATACATATCAAGCAAGATTTAAAAACTGCATATTTGAGTGACAATATTTATTAAGTAATTTCTTTAATTTTAAATGAAGGCATTGCAACATGACTTTTGTTGTCATTTAAAAATAAGATCTATACCATGTACCTCTTCATCCAGTTTGATGGTATTGATTTTGACAATTATTTTTGTATTTATTCTATTTTAAATTAGAGTCTCTTTAACTTTGATAGTAATATCATCTCTTTTAAAAAATAATTAATTCAAGTGAACATATTGTTAAGTCATAGTAAATATCTAAAAAATTGGGTGTAATTCTGTAGAACCAACACCAATACAATTTCTTGATTCGCTCATTCCTCCATAATCATCATCCTTTCAACAACTAACCCAACAAGTGTAGCCTCTTATGTGTATATCCAAAGTGGCGATCAAAGCTATTGCAGCCAATTTCAACCACAAAAAAAAAAAAAAAAATTCAACCCCAAAAAGAAATTCACGCTCCGTCACTAGAACATCCTCCCGCACCCAAACACCCAATAGAGAAATTAGTAACTGAAATTCATTTAGAGAATCAAATAATCCACAAAAAGGTTATAAATTAAAATATATATTGCCAGCAAAAATATGTATTAGATCTGTTATAAGCAGGTGCTAGATATAATGAAACACAAGAGTCAAGAGAACAATTGGCCCCAATATAAGAACATCCAATAGTAAGGAAATCAGTTGAAGTTATAGATCAACTCTTAAATGAGTTCGGGAAAAAAAACTAGTCTGCACTACAAAAGTGTTGATTCTGGAGGGTATTTTGATCAGTTTTGAATCCGCACTTGTAGTACAGGCACTCCCAAATTAAAATGCTGATGGATGATAATTTTTACTACTAGATTTACGAATTGATGGTCACGATCTGTTGTAAGTATAATGTTATCCTTACAACGTTGATTATGGATCGATCTCCTTTATTAAAGTAGTTAGACATATAATCTTACCTAATAATGATATTCATATTTGTTTTTAGTGTTTAACAAAATATATTGGCTCATCAAGATAAAAAAATAAATATAAAAATAAAAAAAGGAAGAATAATTAAAAGAGAATTATAAATGAATATATAATGCATTTCAAGTTTCCCACTGTAGAGTGGATCCTAAACAATAAAAATGTCTACCAATTTAATATACATTGAAATCGAGTTGCTTATAAATTCTATTATATATCTGAGTTAACTTACGAGATAGTAAAAATATAATAAAAGTAAAATTATCAACCAATTAAATTCAAGTATAGTTTCGTGAGTGAATTCATTCCAAAATCAACCAAAACATCTTAATTAATTCGTACAATAAAAGTTATTTGTATTATTATAATAAGTATAGATATTAATTATTACATTTACTTTAGAAAAATAAATTAAGTATAAAACTAGTCTGTTAGCCCATGCAATGCATGGGCCTTGTTTTGTTGTTATTTTATAAATTTTTTGGTAATTCAATAATCTTTATGTATAGTTAATTGTTGAAATTCTGTATTAAAATATGTAGTAAATAATAGCATAACAATTTGTAGAATTCAAAATAATCTAGATAAAATAATAGTAATTGTTCAAACATAAAATAATTGTAAATTTATTTTTTGTAGTGAGTGTAAGTTTGTTATATTTTATAAAAGCTCATGATTAAATGTGATTATGATTACATGCATTTATGAAACTCGAAAAGCGAACATACATGGATGTCCTACCAATGCAAAAATTTATGCACCCATCATTAAAATTAAAAAATTAATTCAACTAACAATTATCGAATCAACTTAGTTGTAATTATTAAACATGACATTTACTACTATCGTGTCAACTCGGTTGGATAATATAAATCAGTGCCGAGTTAACTCGGATAATTCTTCAATTAATTAAAATCTGAACTCAAGTCGGTCGTTTAAATATAGGTATTAATATCATTCTTTTGATTTGACTAATCTTTAATTTGCACCCTAAACTTTAACCGTAAAGTCAATTTGCACCATAAATTTAATTTTGAATTATATATGTATCCTAAATTTTAAGTTTCAAAACAATATGCACTATTCGCACCCTCTACATCAAAAACATTTACACCCTAAACTTCAGTACGGATGGTGCAAATTATATTGAAACTCAAAATTTAGGATGCAATTAATTCAAAATAAAGTGCAGTGTGCAAATTGAGTTTAAGGTTAAAGTTTAGGGTACAATTTGAAATTTAGTCTTCTTTTGAAGACCATAAATATGCCAGTAGCTGTTTGGTTAGAGATGCAATGTGGTTTAAGTAATTTCTATTCCCTTATTTGTGTTTCTTTTTTTCCTTCATTATTGAAATTCATATATGTCAATTTTTCCATTATTCGTCCTATTTTTTGTTTCAAATGCGAGATTATATCAATCATTCTTAGCACCTTGTTTTCATTCTTTTCTAGGTAGTTTCGCTACTTGCACTGAAGGAACAAAGGTAAGTTTTATTGACATACTTTTTATTTTTCCCCTAAAGAAATAGTTTAAGCAAGTAATTTATTTTGGAAGGAATTTTTTTAATTTTTTTTACGTTTCTTTTTTGCATGAACGAAATTAAATTTATAGCTTTAAATTAACGGTCTCTTCTGCTTCTAAATGCCATTAACCTTTTTGAAGTAGTGTTCTAAAAATTCATGCCTAAGTCCGCTTAATCCCCGTCTAGGTGCTAGACGGTCCTCATTTTTGGTTGGGCGCCTAATTCTCGCTTAGGCAAAATCAAACCTCTACTACATCGATACAAACCTTTTCTGCAATACAATCGTGAAGAATATGCCTATTTATTTGTTAGGTCAGCATTTAAAAATATTTAAATAATTTGATAGCTATCAACTTGTACAATTTTATTTATATTTTAATACAAAAGGTGAACCCCTAACGTCCACATCATCTTAAACGTTTGCCACATAAGCAGCGCCATTAATTAGTTGGATGAAAAATTATAAAATCACTATTGAAATATTTTTAATAGTTCAATAACACAAATGTAACAAAAAAAATCATTAACTAGAATAAAAATCATGCACTACTATATACAGTACTAAAATATCAATTAATCCTTTTTCAAATTATTAGACCATTAACTAGTATGTACCTTTTGTGTGTGTGTGTGTGTGTGTGTGAGAGAGAGAGAGAGAGAGAGAGAGAGAGAGGGGCTTAAACTTTCGACGCTTGTAAAGGCTCAACTAACATTTTCTGTGGTACAAACGTGAAAAACATGCATGCCTATTTAATTCCTAATTTATTTATAGGTGCCCCAATGTTTCACTTCCCATTTATTTATTTTTTTTATTTTTCAATAACCAGCGCAAAGCACATGAAAATTTTATAAACTACATATTTGGCAACTTTTAGAAACCACATAACAATCAAGATTTAGAAACTACATATTTGAGTGACAATATTTATTATTCCCTCCGTCCCAAATTAATTGCATTTCTATGACCTAAAAAAGTCAAATTGACTATTTTTAAAATTAATCTTTTTATTATTTTTGCTAACATATAGGTGAAGATATTATAACCAAAAGAAAGTATATACAATTTATTACTAATTTCAATTTTTATAATTTTAGAAATATATTTATATATGCTTAATTATTAATTTTAAAAATAGTCAATTTGACTTTAAAAAGTCCTAGAAAAGCAATTAATTTGGGACGGAGGGAGGTAATTTCTTTAATTTCAAATGAAGGCATTGCAACTTAACTTTTGTTGTCATTTAAAAATAAGATCTATACTTTGACAATTATTTTTGTATTTATTCCATTTTAAATTAGAGTCTTTCTAATTTTGATAGTAATATCATCTCTTTTAGAAAATAATTAATTCAAGTGAACATACCGTTAAGTCATAATAAATTTGTAGAAAAATTGGGTGTAATTTGGTATGTAGTCAAATTCCTATTTATAATGTATTAATGTAAGTTGAATGAGATAATTTTATGCAATTGATATTAACAAGGCAATAGGCAATAAAAATGGGCAAATTTTATTAACAGGGCACAGGGCAATCAATATTTTCTTGACAAATTTACCCATAGTATAACAACTTCCTCTCTTTCTTCTATCCGCGGGTGATAAATTTAAAAATAACATCTGTGTGTGTAACAACGCAAAAAAAAAGACTAAGCAAAATAATTCTAATAGATAAATATTATTAAATCATATCATTTCTTATATTTATATATGTAAGGGTGATATAGTAATTGTGTAGTTTAAAAATAAGAATCCATTCTTTTCCTTTCTATACTTCTAAACTCACAAACAAGGGAAAATTTAATTAAAATCTCATCTCATCTCTTCTTTTCTAAAACTCACAAACATGACAAAGAAAAATTATAATTCCTTCTCATCCCTTCCCTTCATATACTTTCTTCCCACCCCATCCCTTCAAACTCACAAACACAACAATGATTGTTTTTATAGATAGTTTTTCATGTACAATTTTAAAAAATATAGAAAAATAAATAAATAAGACCATCAAAGAAAACGCCTGGTCCACCTTGGAAAATGCCAAGTCTACCTAGGTACCCCTTTGCCACCTAAATCTGCCTACCAATTTTTAGGTTTGAAGTTCATTACTTTTTTTATATTTATTTAACTTTTGTGTTGGTATGTGTATACATATAATCAGAAATGAGATACAAGTAGTAATTAAAGCAAAATAATTTTAATAATCCCTTTCACTTTACAAAAGTAAGTATTCCAATAACTAATGTGCAACTCAAGATTTAGGGACAAAATACTATTATGCTCTGTTTTCCTATTGAAGAGTTGTTTCTCCTATTTTTCTTAAGATTTTATTTATTCTAACATAGATAAAATTGGTTTTCATATATCTCTATCCGAATCTCACGGACTCATGAAACCACACTCCAACAATAATTATATTTTCTAGTATTAGTGCTTTGATTAAGCATTAAAATATCTTCATCTCCTTTATATCTTTATCTACGGGTTAACTTTTCTCTATATGTTTTTTTATTTTTGAGATGGTTCTTTTGTTTTTTGACTTAAGCTCATGTTTTCAGCCAATTGAAGATCATTGAATTTAGGTAAGACTATTGAAATGAGTCCTCTTTGATCAGAACTGTGTAGTGCTCTCTTTCCTTCCCCATTTACGGTGAGAAGAGAAGGACGACGAAATGGGCACATCAAGCGATCAGCCAACTTCTTCGACTTCAGTTAATATAAGTATTACGGAACAGCTACAAGGCTTACACCCCATATCCAGAGATGTCTCTATCTATAGAGTTCCTCGTAATCTTCGCCAAGTAAATGAGAAAGCCTTCACGCCACAAATGGTGTCTATTGGTCCTTTTCACCATGGGAAACCGGAGTTGAAGCAGTGGGAAGAGACTAAACTGTGGTATTTGAAGAAATTCCTCTATCGTACTAAGAAGAGTTTGGAGGATTGTATAGAGTTTGTAAAGCGTTTGGAAGGAAGAGCTCGGACCTGCTACGGGGAAAGAATCGATATGACTGGTGATGCATTTGTAAAAATGATGCTTGTGGACAGCATCATTTTGTGGTTAAATCGCTCACGAGATTACTCTGAGCAGATTCTTCTCGTTCAAAGAGAGATGATTTTATTGGAAAATCAGATTCCGTTCTTTGTTCTCCATGATTTATTCCACTTCAACAACCCAGGCGAGGACGAAGACGAGTTTCTTGACCTTTCATTCAATTTTTTTGCTCCTATATTACCGATAATAACTGAGCCCGAAGATAAGTGGAGAGTGTTTGCAAATGTGAAGTGGCACCTAAGATCAGGTTTAGAAGTAAAACACTTCACTGATTTGCTAAGGATATGTCACCTACCAGAAAAATTAAATAAGCCAAGTGCAGACATTAATTTTGTACGAATTCCAAATGCAGAAAGATTGCATGAAGCAGGAATGGTACGAATTCCGAATGCAGCAAGATTGCATGAAGCAGGGATGAAATTCCTAATTGGCAAAGGCAAGTGTTTACTAGACATGAATTATGATAATGGATTGCTGGAAATGCCAAAGTTCAGAGTATTCGACACCTCGGAATATTTGCTCAAAAACATTATTGCGCTGGAGACGTGCCACTATACATTTGATAGTTACATAATCGATTATATTTTATTTATGGACATGCTTATCGACACTGCTACAGATGTGGATTTTCTCGTTCATGAGGGAATTATTATGAACAGCATGAGTGATAGTGCTGCAGTGGCTTCCCTCTTTAACAACCTTGGAATGGAAACTAAATTGTTTAGTCCATCTTACTTTAAGAGTATATCTGATGACATAAACGCATATTACAAAGTTCCTTGGCACAAGTGGAAAGCAATTTTCAAACGTGATTATTGCAGCACTCCGTGGCTGATTGCTTCTACTGTGGCTGCGATTCTATTACTTGTGCTTACTCTCATACAAACCATATGTTCTATAATTTCACTATTTTAAATTGCAATAAAAAGTAAGCATTTCTGTTTTCTTTTCTACAATAAACTTAGAGTATATTTGGGATTGCTTAAAACATATGATTACTACTTTTGATTATAATCAGTTTTAGAAAATTATTTTGTGTTTGGTAAATAAAAAACAAATAAATTAGTGAAAAGTGAAAAGTGTTTGGTATACAAAAAAAAAGTTGTTAATCACTTATTTCAAGTGTAAATTACTAAAAAGGAATGTTTTGAGAAGTAAAGATGGCTAATGGATGAAATTACTAAAATAAATAAAAATGGACTACTAATCTTCGCCAAGTAAATGAAAAAGCCTCCTACACGCCACAGATTGTGTCTATATATCGGTCCTTTTCCCCATGGGAAAGCGAAGTTGCAGCCGTGGGAAGTGAATAAATTGCGCTATTTGCAGGCATTCATCGATCGTACTGAGAAGAGTTTGGATGATTGTATAGAGTTTGTAAAGGATTTGGAAGAGACTGCTCGAAACTACTACTCAGAAAAAATCAATATGGCTAGCGATGAATTTGTGAAAATGATGCTTGTGGACAGCTGTTTGGTGATTGAGTTAATGTTGAGGTCTGACGAAGTCAAGAAAACAGATTATTTGGGAAATTCAACAAGATTTGATGAACCTGGAAATTAAATCAGCTTCCATTCTTTGTTCTCCATGGCATATATCGCCTACGCTTCGGCCACATACCACTAGACGTGCAGTATAATGCTGGATTGCTGAGAATTCCACAAATACATGTAAACGACGACTCAATAGTGTTTGATTAGAAACCTTGCAGCACTGGAGTATTGGCATTAACCGTTAGATACTTACTTATATTATCGATTATATACATTTCATGGACATCCTTGTGGACAATGCTAAAGATGTGGATTTGCTTATTCATAAAGGAATTATTAATTGAGAATCGGCTTGGTAATAAATAGTGCTGCAGTGGCTTCCCTTTTTATCAGCCTTAAGACTGAAACTTATCTGACTAGTTTGACAAGAGATCTCAAGACATGAAGGCATATGCAAATGTTCCTTGGCACAGGTGGAAGGCAACCCTCAAACATGATTATTGCAGCACTCCATGCAGGATGATTGCTTCAACTGTGGCTGCGGTTATATTGCTTGCGCTCACTCTATTTCAAACTATATTCTCTGCAATTTGACTACATGCATGAGACAATTATATCTGTAATTTTGATATGAGTGATAAATTTGTACCCTTTTTTCTTCATTTGTTTGAAATAATCCTATCATTGTATTTGTTTCATTGTGTATTTCTTCACTTTTACTTTTTGTGTAATAAAACCGTTCTTTAATGTACTTATCAGTAAATTAATTTTTTTTGTTATTAACTAGTTAGACAAAGAAGGCATTTCAAAAGAAATAATTAATTTTCAGCTTATTTTAAACGTATGCTTTTAGCCAAAATATTTACTCATTCAGAACACATTTAGAGGATCATTAAATACTAAAATGTTTTCGTATTTAATTTAACAAAAGTATTTTTATAAGAAAATTAAACTAGTGTTTAATTATAAACTTGTAAAAGTACTTTAAAAACAATAAAAATGTGTTGTATGAACTTTTAATTTTTCTTTAATAATTTAAGGACTAATCTGGAAATTGTGTTTTGACCAAAAGTGTTTTCGCTAAAAGCATTAGTTTTCTACTTATACCTTAATTGTTTTTAGTCAAGATTTCTATTTATTAAACATATTTTTAGAGAATCACTAAATACTAAAATATTTTCATATTTAATTTAAAATTGTTTTTACGCTATCAAACCGATGAAACGAGCTTTCAAATAATGGAGACAATCATCTATACTCAAGCCCAAATTAATAAAAATCATCCACATGCTTGGAAGAGAAATCATTGATCGCTTACGGGTTGTTTGGTTGGACGGAATCGTTTTAGGACAGAATGGAATGATGATTGGAATAAAAATCAGATCATAATGGAATCAAAATCTAATACATCATATATATATATATATATATATATATATATATATAAAATCCAAAATAAGTATTATACATATTAATATTATAATACTATATTATATATCATAATATTATTATATTATAATATAATATAACATAACATAAAATAAATATAATATATACTAATGCATATAATATTATATATTATATTAGATATTCTATATATTTATATATATAATTATAATATAATATAAAACAAATATAATACATATTAAAAATATATTATTATATATATATATATATTATACTATATATTAAATATATAATATTATATATGTGCGTATATATATATATATATATATATATATATATATATATATATATATATATTTATATGGGTGAAGGTATTTTTGTCTTTGCATTTTTTTTTCTCATTTCTTTACTCATTGAAATTGCGATTCCAATGTATAATGGAAACACGATTCCGTTGGAATGGACATTCTGACCAAACTTAGCATATCAAATGTCAAAAAAGAATGTCTGGTTATAATGGTCATTCTTTTTCAACCTCAATTCCATCAAACAAAACGGTCCATTAGTTAAAGTCACTTTCAAAATAACATTAAAAGAAGGTCATTAATAATGTCAGAACAATAATAATACTACTAGAATCATAAGTATCACTGAAAGTACAAAGTGTTGTTAAAACACGTGCAAAAGTTGTTAAATGCATATTTGCTCTTGTAACATAAATACCGTTATGACATTATCAACAGTCTTAAAAAAACTAATATGAACATATCAATGATCGATTGAAGCTTTATCTGAGTGAATCTATGATTGTATAATGTTAGGGTATAGGCCCAAAAGGCTCAGTCTGGCCCGGCCAACCCCAAGCCCAAGGACAGTCCAGACGTACTCGGTGGATGGCGTGTTGAGGATGCCAGCTCGGCTAGTCATCTGACCGAGGGCCCCACTAGGTCGTTCCTTAAGCAATGCAAACGCTAGTCGATGGAGCACCTCCCATTCACCTACATGGCCTTGTGCCTGATGTGATAAGCTGAAGGGACGGAGGCCAGGTTTTGGACTACAAAGGAGAGTCTCAAATGGTAAAAGAAGGTTCTTGGAACCCAATTAGATTATATATTAATATATCAAAAATATATTTAAAATAGTTCTTAATGTAATCTCATTAAGAAAAAAATTTATTTTGTCAAAACTCACAAACACAAGAAAAAAAAGAATTTCTTTTATCTAAATCTCTTCTCTCAAATAAGTTTACTTTTTGTTCTTTCCTTCACTCTCCAAAACCACGATTGTTATGTGTTTTCCCTTCATTACAAATCGTTTTTTCCTTTTTATTGTGCAACTTTATATCTTATTAAATTTGTATTCTCACCCATTTTGATGTGAGATATATTTGTATAAAATAATTATCAGAGATATGCCGCATCCCGCATCCAATTAACATATCTGCAATCGCTATCAACTTAAGCGAAAACAACTCTCTACATAAAGAGAATTTAAACTCCCCAGAAGAGAAAAATGACTTTCACAAAAGTGGACAAAAAACAAAAAAATTAACTCCAAATTAGAAGAGAATAAAATTCGAAAAAACAAACCCAGACAAACGACCTAAATTAATACTCCCTAGGTTCCTAAATAACTGACGTTATACGTCAATGCACACCAATTAAGAAACTTAATTACTCCAATTCATTTGTCTATTCATCCAATAGGAAGGGGAGAGAAGATTGCACAGATATACATAACAAGATAAAGGAGTCCAATAGAAATAGCTTTTCTAGGATTTTTTAAGTCAAATTGACTATTTTTAAAATTCCAATAATTAAGCATATATAAATATATTTTCTAGGAAATCTAATAAAAAATTGAAATTAGTAATAAATTGTATATACTTTCTTTTGGTTATAATATATTCACTTATATGTTAGCAAAAATATTGACGTATAACGTCAATTTAGGAACCGAGGGAGTAATAACAAAAAAATTTAAGCGAGGGTCTTATCTAAATATTAAATTTTGGAGGCTAATGTAAGTATTAGAAGTTGTTACGATTATTAAGTATTTATTGTACTTGTACTCGGATTCCTCCGAAACAGAGCATAAAGAGAAAGAAAAAAAGTGTATGAAACAGAAAAACACACAATGTTAATCTCTTCCGAGTAAAATTTTCCTGTTTCTCAACTTTTCTCTCCAACTGCTTATAGCAAAAAGAGGTAGCAGGAGCAATGTTGAGCAGTAATTTGCCAAACGATGTGATGCTACAAATCCTGACCCGACTGCCCGTCAATTCTCTGCTCCGATTCCGAACCATCTGCAAATCCTGGTATGCACTCATAGCTACAAACCCTAATTTCATCACTAATCACATCCATCAAACTCGAACCAGCAGTTGTGCCCTCCTAATTAAACGCATGATCAAAGCAAACAATAACAATTTTGAGATTTTATTTGTTTTTTCTCGAATTTATTACTCGTTCGAATCTGGGTCTGTCAAGTGTCGTTTTGAATCATCATTTGGAATATTTACCTTTTTGAATCATCATTTGGAGCTGAAATATGTTCGAATTTCAGCTGCATGAAATGGGTTTGTTTGGTTAATTTCTTGGGATTATCCTTCTAGGGTTTATATTTGGAGCCCATCTATGAATGGTGAATTCAGCTTCAAGGAGTTGCCCTTGTCTCCTACTTGTCCATCAACTGCAGTATGTAATGTTTGTGGTCATGGTGTAATTGGGTTTGTATTTGATTGCAAAAGTAATGATTACAGAGTGTTAGGATTTGGTCTTTTCCCGGAAATAATGGTAATAATTGGAATTCGAACAAAGTTGAGGTGTTTAGACTGGGAGATTATTCCAATTCATGGAGAGAGCTCGATCCCATCTCATGGGTTTTAGTATGGCCAAGTCCTGGTATTTGCCCTCTCTATGTTAATGGGAAAAGTTACTGGGATATCCAGTTTCTGTATTCCGGAGAAATTGGATTTATTTGACTTTGCTGATGACGTATTTAAGTGATAGAGCTGCCTAATGCAGGGATTGTTGGCATGGGTTATGAGCAGTGGAATAAGATCGTGGTACTGAATGAGTCTATTGCGTTGATCAGTTTTCCTGTTGAAGTAAATGATAAATGCTTTGAGGTTTGGCTGATGAATGGGGGTTTTGATGGTGGTGGCCAAATATCTTGGACTAAATATATGACCGTGGAAATGTCGCGTTCAAATATGAGTCCTTTGAGATTGTTGGCAAATTGGGATGTGCTTCCTCAGACAACAAAATGCAGCTGAACTTGTACAACCCAGCTACTTCGAGTAGTCAAATCTCTTGGAATTTGTGTAATACTTATGAACTACACTTTTGTACTGTCTGGTATTATGTTACCCCTTAAGTAATTAATATCTTCACTTTCTTTACTTTTTAGGAATCTTTTATTACAGAATGTTGTTCACAATCTTTTTTTCCCCCTTTCCATGTTCTTTCTCCTTTCTGACCTGAAAGTAAAATTAAAATTATTGTTCACCTCAGTTGTTATTTCTACAATGTTTACTTGGTGTTGACTTTAAGCTATTGATGTAGTTTTGAACTTTCCATTTACGTACTTGATGTTCTACTGGACTTGCACTTGGTGATAAATATAACCTTTTACTATCATAAGTATGACCGAAAAGTCATAGTAAATCTGTATATGTCCCTACTTTGGCTGCTGATCCTTCTTTATCATTAGCCCGTTGTTTACCAGCCTTCATTTTTGTTTTTCTGTTCTATAAACATCATTGCATCCCCCTCCCCACCAATGGAGGCTATTGTTACTGCAAGATTTTAAAGTTAGACGCTTAACCGTACATTCAAATATGCTATAGTACTTATGGGGTGCATTATGTTAAATAAGCATTTACTTTACCGTTTCCTTCCATCTTATCAACCTCTCTCATTATTCAGTCAAGCACAGTCTAAGAGATGATGTGATTTATGGTTTCTTTCTTTATTTTTTATAATATATTTTAGGTTAAGTACCACAACTTCAATTGCTTCATTGCTGACAACTATACAAACCTTCCTATGTATGTTGGTTTGTTTTAAACTAATAATTGCATACAATGGCTTCTACTGTTTGCATTGATTTTCTCTAGTGTCAGATTTTTTTATTTTTTTTTGTATATAAAGAAAGAGTAAGGGGACTGCTGATAAAAGCTTTCTTGTTGTAAGGAATATGTCTTTCTTAATCAAGGTGTGCAACCACTTGAATACATAAGGTTCCTGGTAAGCTCGCTTGATTTATGTCCAACAGACATATGTTTGATTAAATGCTGCCAAGAATTACTAGATTTGACTCGGTGGCCCTGAATTTTGTTTTTGCTGTTGCAAAATTGTTTTTTTGGTGGAATAATTGATCTCATATTATATGGTAGTTTGTGTTGCAAATAATGGCCTATAGACATGTTCAGCACCTTCTCTATGGACCAATATATCTCAGGGTCAAGCAAAACAGTAACTCCATTGGCTTTCTTTATTGGGTAAGTCCCGCGATAGGGGGGAAATACTCTCTTTAGCGGTTCGTCGACTTGTTAGATATTACGGAGGTTCAGTGAGCACCATGTCAATCTCCCTACCATTTTCTTCTCTTCCTACCATTTTTTTCTCTTCCAAAAGGTTTAGCTAATGGAGATATTAACTCTTTCGGAACCAGTAATGCATAAACCATGTCAAACCAAAACCTTCTGTATTCTGCATTCATTAGTTCAACCAGAACTAAAGAAGGATGTTGATGGTTTCTGGGACAGATGAGAAATGCGCACAACCACTCTTATTCAGTAGGACAAGTGAAAGGCAGCCATCACTGTGAATTCACTTAGCAAAATGTGCAACTTCTTGAATATTTCTGATCAACTAAGGGAGTTCGTCTTGCTATATGCCTGCAGGTCACGCAGCACAACGGATAGATTTTATGAATCATCAGTATCTTTGGTGCTGCAGGGCTATTTATGGTGTTGTTGGGGCTGAGAGGCGGTCACTTGCATATATAGGAAACATGTTATTTGTGCGTGGCATTAGTCTCTAATCTCTGTCTCGCTATAGGAATTGGCGGGGCAGTATGTGTTGATGCATCCATCAGACCTCACTCCTTTTTAAGGCAAAAAATTAATGCATGTTGTGCATTTTCTATAGAATATTCTTGGCATACAACTGAATGTTCGAGCATCTTTTTGAGGTACGCTCAAGTACTGTTTATTAGATGAAAGTATAACATCAAGATTTGGTATCATGGAGTTGCCTAGACGGCTAAACAAACTCACATACATAGGTGGTTAAAATACTTATTTCTGAATACTTTCAGAAATTTAACCTTACGCATGTAAAAGAACACTTAGATCTAGTTGTCTAGTGGCTCTCCTAAATATTTTCTAGCCGTGTGGAACAATTTCATTAATAAAGTGAAAATTAGCGTATTTTTATACGATTCAGATTTAGTTTTTTCTCGACGTTAATAGTTATGACTTTCACACTTCCAAATCATATGAAAATTTATAAATATGCTTACTTGTATTCAATTCAATCATTTCACCTGTATGTTCGAAATAATTTAAAAATCTATAAAAAGCCTTTTCGTCCACTTGAGCACCAAATTTTCATTACCCAGGCACATATTTCCGTTTTTCAATTAGGTGTTTGGAATTAAGGAGGGAATAAGAATAATTATTCGTTCAAAATTTTAATCTCATGTTTGTTTGTAAATTTACAATATGGACTATTGCCCTCACTTAAAAGACCCTAGAATTAAAACTTTAGGACAAAAAAGTGCTCTTATATTAACTATCCCAAATATAATCCCCCTCTAAACAATACATGGCTATCTATCCATTACTATGTATAAAGCAACAAAATGAGGACAATCGCTAATTTGGTAGTCTTTTTAGAGGTGCAATAAATTCATTCCGGCAGATGTTATAGGCCGCAATAAATTTTATCCGGCAAAAATTAATACCCTCATTTTGTCTATACGTTATAATTCTCCTATAATAATTCGTTGAATATAACCAAAATGTAACTCCTGCCTTCACTTATTGTCTTATTATTGTGGGAGTTACAACTCTATAGTATGTCATTAGTAGATGGGAGTAACATGTGTTACATTATGCATGTAGATGGACAATATAGAGAATGTGTACAAGAATGTAAATGATATAAAATACACACCATATTGGAGCTCTCTCACTTGGAGATTGAGACATTAAATATGGGACATGATACCATGTTAGTGATGTTGCTATTGAAGCCAATTAGGATGGTGAAAATTGTGGTCATGTTCATCGTTAACACGATCGTAGCATGGCCCAATCGTTGGGTCAAAATTTGTTCATGATGTTCGTGACTAGCAAGGAAAGAATGCATGTAATTTAGCACCGATCAATATGAGTAAATTTGCACACATGAAACCAGGTTAGTTTTAATCGATTTTATTTTTGTTTCCGCATCGGCATGTATGTATGTATGTGGTTCTACATTGGTTATATTGAAGCTAGGATGAACCGGAAGATCAAAAAGAATAGAATAACATCTTTCGGCTATTGCCTCTCGCTAAAATCTATATGCAACCATAAGTCTAATTTCCAGCACGAATTAAACTGATAATTTTCTGAAGAAAATAAATTATTAATTAGCAAGGGAGACATAATAGAAGCATAGCATAGTATATTATGGTAAGAATTGGAGGTAACATTTCATCTATTACTCTATATATGTTTACATATTTATATATATAACCACATATTGATAATGTATGCACATGAAGATGTAATTTGTTTATTTTAAGCTAAGTTTCTCGTCTTATTTTTCTATTTTTAATATAGTAACACAATTTGTCATAAGAACTAAATGTATTAATTCAGTTTAATACAAGGAATTAGTTTTCCATATATATGCTCCGTTCACATGTACATTATTAATAAGATTGAAGTACTATTTCTATTGGCAAAAAGGGATATTACCCCACTATGGTTGTCGACTTTTAAGCATTAAACCACTGAACTTTAAAAATATACAATTAACCAACTGAACTTCCTAAAAACTATTAATTAAGTCATTCCGTCAAATTAATGGACGGACGTCAAATGTAAGTTAGAAAATTCAGACGGGGATTAAGAAAAAAAAGGCTAAAACCACGTAAATAGTGATGTGGCTTCGTAGTTGCACCAGATGTGGATCGAGCAAAAGAAAGCCATCGTCTTTATATCTCGGTTTACATTTGCAGCGATAAGAATAGATGAAGAATTAGGGTTTATAAAACTTATAGAACTTGGGATCAATTAGTTGCGAAAAATTAGGACTTTTGCTGGGTAATTGCATTTGCTTATAAACCACCAGTTGCAGCGGCCACTATATGAAGCTGCAACAGCTACTATCTGAGGCAGAAGTTAAGTTTTTGAATTCATACCGAAATTGGAGCGATTGAGTCTTCATTTGTCTCAAAAATTTAGGGCTTTTGCTGGGTAATGAATCCCTTTGGCTGCATCTAATCAACTTCACAATTGCTACAGATTGCAATATTTTTACTCGAAATTGAAAACCCTAAAATTTGTTATGAAACCCCAATTCTATAGCACCACATTTGATTCCTCCATCTCTGGTGAAATTAGGATTTCTACTATAATTTTAATTGTAGATCCATATCTTACCATTGAACACCCATCAATATATATATATATATATATATGAAAAGAGATGAGAAAAAGAAAAAGAGCATAAATTTTTTTATTTCAGTCACAATTTGGCCTTCTTTGGATGATATTACATGTTAAATGATTTGTGTAAGAAGAAAGAAAGCAAATGATGAAGAAGAAAAATACGCATGTTTTTTTTCCTTTTTGAATGTATGCATGCATAGGTTAGTGTTGATTGTTTGTTTTATTTTTATTTAAATTTCTTAAAGCATTTTAATAAACTTTTTTTTTTCAAGTAAGCAATGTTTTTTTTATTTACAATGACACGTAGATTACTATTAGACCGTCGTTCAACTAATCGAACGAAATGTGTAATTTTAAAATTTTAAAAAGTTCAGTTGGTTAATCGCTTATGTTTAAAGTTCAATGGTATAATGCTAAAAAGTTGACAATCGCAAAGGGTAATACTCCTTTTTGCCTATTTCTATTTACCAATCGATCTATTTAGAAGTACTAGGGACGAAAGTGAAAAACATATGGATAAATATATAGACAAGCAGAATTAATTCAAGTTTCAACTCCTATATCTTAGTAATCTACTAATATATAAGGAGACATCATATCGATAGAAATTATTACATATATAGAGTTACGGTTAGTGTATATATGTTAGCTATTTATTGTTTCAAATAAAGGTGAAGCCATGAATCATGATGAATATTAAACCACACACACTTAAATAATAGGCGGTTACATTTTTAAAATTTATTGTTTATAAATAGTAAATGGTCTATAATAATAACAATATATAAAGGGACAAAATGAGGGCAATTGTTAGTTTGGTTTGGTCTTGTGAGTCTATTAAGGCTAAAATAAATATTTATATACAAAAATAATTAGGATCACAATAAATTTCATTTGGCGAAAATTATTACAAAAATTAATATGCTAACTATTTATTGGTCAAATCAAGTGAAGATATGATGAGTATTAAACCACACATACTTAAATAATATATGTGGTTACATATACACAATTTATTGTTTATAAATAGTAAATAAATTGCATCAATTTTAAATATATAAAAATACTTTAAAACTTACAATATATCTAATATTGAATAACAAGTGTATTTCTATAAGTGTACGATAAGAAATGCAAATGATAAACAATTTGACATGGACTAGTCACTTATTATCCTTCAAAAAGAAAAAATATATTAACAAACATATTTTTATTTTTACTATATAAAATTATACAATAATAAAAAATTAAGGTAACTAATTTCTGCCCACCAAATCCGTGTCTTGCACGGGTTTAAGGGCTAGTTTTTTTAAAGGACAAACAATAAATTAGTGATAGGATTTCTAATCCAAGGATTATAGCCCATGGGATTGTAATCCTTGAAAATAGTTCTTGCAAACAAACATAGCCTAAAAAAATAAACAAATGTCGACGTCTTTTTCTTCTTCTGTACTATTGAGCTAAACACTCGATAATTTTGGGATACATGGAACAAAATATATCCTTGAAATTTGTATATTTTACAAATTGATATTTTTTTGGAACAAAGGGAGTATAATTTTAGGTTGTTACTAGGTCCAAGAAGAGCATTCCATATTTTTTTTCTGATAATTAATTTTTTGTTTTTTAATGAAGTCAAACCGTATTTGAATAAGGTCAAACCGTTTAAAACAAATTGGCTTGCTAGGAAATCGCGGTCAATTCTTGCCGAAAAATAATTTTGGGGTGGACTCTGTATGCAATTCAGTACTTTATGTAGCGATTTGTAAGTTCAGTTACTTTAGGAGCCAAATTATAAATCTGATGAAACTTAGTGTAACAAAAGTTTATTTGGCCCTTATATAGTGCACAAACTATAAATAAACAGTAACTGTGCATAAATATAGAAGAAAAAAAAAATTTAGTGTGTGGGCCCTATCATTTAAATTACTGATAAGGTTAATTAAATTTTTACATTATTTTTTTTCTACTACTCAATACATGGAATATATAGTAGTGTTTATGCATAATTATTTTTTTTTGAGAACGTCTATGCTACATTTGGATTGAAGGAATAGAATGAAAAGTGGAATGATTCATTCCATTCTAGTTAAAATGAGTTATTCCATATGATCTCCTCTCTCAAGGAACCAAACACAATTTTTTTCATTCCAATCGTAACCAAACACAATTTTTTTCATTCCATAGGAATGGGTTATTCTATTCTCCCTCCTATTCCACCAATCCAAACATAACACTAGTATTACAATACGATCCTACGGATACATTATACTATCGTTTTTCACATAGGATTACGGCCTATAAATAAGTAGTTTAATAATATAAGGATTTAGTAAGCTTATCAATATCCCACATATGTATTACGGCCTATAAATAAGTACTTCCCCATAATCTCTTGAGAGAAACTAATAAAATGTAATTCTCCTCCCATGTTATATCACATTAAACCGAATTACTCTCCTTTATATATTTGTTTCTATATCAAGCGTTACCCCTCCAAAATGAGGAAGAGAATCATTGTATTTTATTCTTAAACCCTATGATGAACATTAGTATATTAATAGAATGTCTTTTCTCAAGTAAGCCCTTTAAAGTAAGAAAGAGAATAATGGTACTTTACTCTTGGAATATAGTCCCCTCATTACATTTTACATCTAATTTTTTCTAATATATATTTAGTGACACAAAAAATATTATTTTTAGCCATAGTTCTAAGGACAAAATTATTTGTAAAGAGTTTTATTATGTCGCTAAATAAAATATTTATATCTCTAAACGTACAACTATTAATCCTAAGATAATATAATAACCCAAAAATGCATTAAATATACCACAGATTACTTCAAATTAACTATTAGTCCATTATATATACCAATGTGCAACTTAGGTTTTAAGGATAAATAATTAATATTATTATTCTCTTTGTTACTTTGGAGAGGTTACTTTAGAAAAGTAATGTAATATACTAATGTGCAACTTAGGGTTTAAGGATAAAATTTGATTCTTTTATTGAAACTATAAATAAACCACTAGTCTATTTGGCTAGATATATGCAAATTCGTGAGGTAATGTCAATTCCCATGTTTATATATTGATGACATTCCATTATTTGTTCCCCCTTTCTGTAATATCAATATTTCTTATCATCTTTATATATTCTTGTGTCGGGTAATTTATACCTACCGTTTTGTTGAACCGAGGTGAGTTTTTCTAATGCTACAACAACTTTGAAGGATTAATTTGACATTATTTGGCTATTTTTTGCTTTCATGTCTTTTCTTATTTGAAAAAAAAAATTAAAATGAAGATAGTAGAATGAGCATAACTGTGTTATGTTACAATTCTGTGCCTTTAATCAAACTAGCATGAAGAGGAGCTGTGTTGTGCACTTGGTTTTTGTTTGGTTGAATTACAGATTTGTCCATTCAAGTTAACAAATAGTTTGAATATAAACCCTCAATTATTAAAATGAGCAATTGCCTTCTTATAGTTTTTTTTTTTGCTAATTTCCACACACTCACACACCTAAGAATCGAACTCTTGACCTTCTGGAAATCATAAGATAAGAGTTACCGCTGGACCAAAAACCATACAGCATTGCCTTCTTATAGTTGTTGCAACTTAATCTTAATTGTGCTTCTTCAGTTGAATTTTCACCAATTTTGTGTCGCATGCTAGTCATGCACCTCTTTAAAGAGACTATCTTTATCATTGAATTATGCAAATATCCAGTTCACTCAATTTACGTGTTAGTCATGAAAACTGAGTATTTTACGTAGCTAAAATGACAAATATACATTCATTAAGCAGATGCATGACTAGCATGCGACATAAAATTAACAAAAAGTCAACCCAAGGAACATAATTGACACTAAGTAGCAACTATAAGGAGATAGGCGTTCACTTTGGTAATTGAGGACTACTTTGAAATTGATTAATGACTTGGAGGAACAAATATGTAATTCAGTCTTTTTGTTTTGGTTTTAGCATAATTGTGTTATGTTCCAATTCTGCGACACGATTCAGATTATGTCATTTTTTATACATGATTATTCATTTCTACTTTACCATTTTATGCAATTGGTGTCACCACGAATTGAAATTTAATTGGTGACAAATTAAAATTGCCACATAAAACACAACCAATTGGTGATTTTTTTTTGTATTGGATACAAAGAGCTGGCAAAAATTTACCCAAACCCATTAACCTATCCACCAACCCATAATTTAAACCGTTAAGTTATCAATTCATTTTAGCAAATCTTAAATGGTTTGGGTTAAATGGTGAATAATAAATATAGGCAATTCATATTAACAAGGCAATAAAAATGGGTACAGGGCAATCAATATTTTTTTTGACAAATTTACCCATAGTATAACAACTTCCTCTCTTTCTTCTATCTGCCGGTGATAAATCTAAAAATAACAATCCCCATTCCGCTCCTTATCTTCTCCAAATCATCATTATTGTAAAGCAATACTCTCCTCTTCATCTTCCCCAAATTCATCATTATGTAGAACCAACACCAATACAATTTCTTGATTTGCTCATTAATTCCTCCATAATCATCATCCTTTTAACAACTAACCCAACAAGTGTAGCCTCTTATATGTATATCCAAAGTGGGATCAAGGCTTTTGCAGCCAATTTCAACCCCAAAAAGAAATTTACGCGCCGTCACTAGAACATCCTCCCGTACCCAAACGCCCAATAGAGAAATTAGTTACTGAAATTCACTTAGAGAATCAAATAATCCACAAAAAAGGGTGTTATATATATATATATATATATATATATATATATATATATATATATATATTGCCAACAAAAATATGTATTAGATCTGTTATAAGCAGGTGCTAGATATACTGAAACACGAGTCGAGAGAACAATTAGCCCCAATTATAAGAACATCTGATAGCAAGGAAATCAATTGAAGTTATCTTACAACCCAAATCAACTCTTAAATGAGTTGGGGAAAAAAAACTAGCCGGCGTGAACGGCGAGGATGAGGATGACTTAACCCACGACCAACTACTTTCTCCCAGACGTTTCTCCTCTTCCTCCCTTCATGGCGTAAAACTCTACTCTTTTTTTCAAAAAATTTATTGCTAAATTGATCCGAACTCGAGCAAAACATTTCCGTCACTTGCGATTTGTCCTTTTATTGCATGTGGATGCCTTGAATTAGTTCCCGAATTGACCATGGCAATTTAGACCCTCAGATCATGGAACTTGATACCTCAAAGGAGAAGGCAGGAATTCAAGGTCTTACCACACGAGCTGACGGCGTGAGCCGTGAGGTATTTTGCTTGTTTTCCATACTGAGATTTGACCACTTGGTTAAGACTTATAACCAGTACATAATTTGGCGCAAAACTCTTGTGGCAGAAATATGATACAGTGGATTTAACATCCGCAAAACTAAAATGTGAACGCAAATATTATAAAAATATCACTACTTTTAATATTATAATAATATATTTAAATTTACAGTCCACACTACTAAAGTGCAGATCCTGGAGGGTGTTTTGGTTAGTTTTAAGTCTGCACTTTAATAGTGTGGGCATCCCCAAACTAAAGTGCCGAATTCACTCGGTTGTAATTATTAAACAAAACATTTACTACTATCGTATCAACTCGGTTAGATAATATAAATTATTACCGAGTTAACTCGATTAATTCTACCATTAATTAAAATTCAAATTCGAATTCAAGTCGGTCTTTTAAATATAGGTATTGATATCATTCTTTTGAAGACCATAAATATCCCACTAGCTGTTTGGTATGTCAAATTTTCCATTATTCGGCCCTTTTTCTGTTTTAAAGTGTGAGATCATATCAATCATTCTTAGCACCTTGTTTTCATTATTTTTTAGTTAGTTTCGCTACTTGCACTGAACTGGAGGAACAAAGGTACTCCCTCGGTTCCTAAATAACTGACGTTATAGGTCAATTTTTTTGTTCCCAAATATTTGACGTTATAGGATTTCTAGGAGAATTTATATATATCCATATAATCTTCTCTCTTCTTCCTATTGGAGTCCTAAAGAAAATTAAAGATTTGAAAATTCTCTCTCTTCTTCTTATTGGAGTTCTATAAAAAATTAAATACTTAAGAATTCTCTCTCTCCTTTCTATTGGACTCTTTTATCTTTTTATGTATATCTGTGCAATTCTCTCTCCCCTTCCTATTGGATGATTAGACAAATAAATTGGAGTAATTAAGTTTCTTAATTAGTGTGCTTTTGCTGCTAACGTCAGTTATTTAGGAACCGAGGGAGTATGTTTTATTGACATACTTTTTATTTTTCTCGTAAAGAAATAGTTTAAGCAAGTAATTTATTTTGGAAGGAACTTCTGTTTTTTTTTTTTATGTCTTTTCTGCAGGAACGAAATTAAAGTTATAGCTTAAGATTAGCCGTCTCTTCTGCTTCCAAATGCCCTTAGCCTTTTTGAACCCAAATGTTATTTGAAGTAGTATTCTAAAAATTCGTGCCTAGATCCGCTTAATCCCCACCTAGGCGCTAGGTGGTCCTCATTTTTAGTTGAGCGTCTAGCCCCTGCCTAGGCATAATCAAACCTCTACTACATCGATTTAATAAAGACTTTGAAACTCTAAAATACTTGAAATGATTTGTTAAGTCTTAAAAGATTGTTTTTACAGGTAATTTTTCATGTAAAATTTTAAAAAATTACATCTATTATCTGCTTTAATTTGTATAGTATATTAATTATATACAATAGAAAAATGAATAAATGAGACCGCCAAAGAAAATGCCTAGTACGTCTTAAAAACGCCAAGTCTGCCTAGGCGCCTCTTTGCCACCCAGGTCTTGCCTACCAAATTTTAGAACACTGGTTTGAAGTTCATTACTTATTTTTATATTTATTTAACTTTTGTGTTGGTATGTATATACATAAAATCAAGAATGGGATACAAGTAGTAATTAAAACAAAATAATTTTAATAATATCCCTTTCACTTTTCAAAATTAAGTATTCCAATAACTAATGTGCAACTCAAAATTTAGGGATAAAATACTATTATGCTCTGTCTTCCTATTGAAGAGTTGTTTCTCCTATTTTTCTTAGGATTTTATTTATTCTTACATAGATAAAATTGATTTTCGAATATCTCTATTCGGTTGATGAGTAATTCAAATACATTTTTTTATTTTTCATAATTATATTTTCTAGTATTATTGCTTTAATTAAGCATTAAAATATCTTCATCACCATAAAAGAGTATAGTTGTCTTTATCTACGGGTTAATTCTGTTTCCCTATATACGAATTCAATTTGTTTTTTATTTTTCAATTGGTTCTTTTGTTTTTTTGATTTAAGCTCATGTTTTCAGCCAATTCAATATCATTGAATTTAGGTAAGACTAT
Organism: Aralia elata; assembly: GCA_034770075.1. Classification (NCBI taxonomy): domain Eukaryota; kingdom Viridiplantae; phylum Streptophyta; class Magnoliopsida; order Apiales; family Araliaceae; genus Aralia; species Aralia elata. The sequence continues at coordinate 23,804,062 of CM068386.1, forward strand.
TGAAATGAGTCCTTTATGATCAAAACTGTGTAGTGCTCTCTTTCCTTCCCCGTTTACAGTGAGAAGAGAAGGACGACGAAATGGCCACATCAAGCGATCCGCCGGTTGCTTATACTTCAGTTCATACAGAAGATCCTGAACCTCCATTGGCGAATTTGATTACGGAACAGCTACAAGGCTTACACCACATATCCAATGATCATGTCTCTATCTATAGAGTTCCTCGTATTCTTCGCCAAGTAAATGAGGAAGCGTTCACGCCAAAAATGGTGGCTATCGGTCCTTTACACCATGGGAAAGCGGAGTTGCAGCCGTGGGAAGAGAATAAACTGCGCTATTTGCAGGCATTCCTCGATCGTACTGAGAAGAGTTTGGAGGATTGTATAGAGTTTGTAAAGGGTTTGGAAGGAAGAGCTCGGGCCTGCTACAGGGACAAAATCGATATGACTAGTAATGCATTTGTGAAAATGATGCTTGTGGACAGCTGTTTTATCATCGAGGCCATTTGGAGGTCGAGGAACAATTACCCAGAACCAGCAGATTACTTGAGTAATCCGGAGCTATGCTTACTTGGTCAAAGAGATATGCTTTTATTGGAAAATCAGATTCCGTTCTTTATTCTCCATGATTTATTCCACTTAGGCTTCAACAACCCAGGCGTGGGCTTTCTTTGGCTTTCGTTCACTTATTTTTCTCATCTATTTCCGACAACCCAGCTGGGAGATATAGTAAGTGAGTTTAGAAATGTGAAGTCTCACCTAGGATCAGGTTTAAAAATAAACCACTTCACTGATTTGCTAAGGATATGTCACCTACCAGAAAAATTAAACAAGCCAAGTGTGTGCGGTAATTTTGTACCAATTCCAAATGCAGCAAGATTGCATGAAGCAGGAATGAAATTCAAAATTGTCAAAAGCAAGACTTTGCTAGACATGAATTATAACAACGGATTTCTGGAAATGCCAAAGTTCAAAGTACACGACAGCTCGGAATGTTTGCTCAAAAACCTTATTGCGCTAGAGACGTGCCACTATCCATTTAATAGTTACATAATGGATTATATTTTATTCATGGACATGTTTATCGACACTGCTACAGATGTGGATTTACTCGTACAGAAGGGAATTATTACGAACTACTTGAGTGATAGTGCTGCAGTGGTTTCCCTCTTTAACAACGTTGGAAAGGAAATTACGTTGTTTACTCGATATTACTTTACAAGTATAACTGATGACATGAATAAATATTACAAAACTCCTTGGCACAAGTGGAAAGCAACTTTCAAACGTGATTATTGCAGCACTCCGTGGAAGATTGCTTCTATTGTGGCTGCGATTATATTACTTGTGCTTACTCTCATACAAACCATATTTTCTATAATTTAACTTGATACCAGCAAGAGTTGCATGATTTGCTTTTAATGTGGTTTGGTGGTCATAATTAAGTTCAATTGTCGGATTGGATTCCCCTCTTCCAGGGACAGGTTTGCACCAGTTTCCCTCAATGCCGAATTGTTTGTTGTTATCTTCATATATGTTCTCAATCTTTTTTCTTGTGTTTTGATATGAGACTTTATTATCAAGCAATAAATAATCGTTTATGTTTGTTATCTTAATGTGAGAATTAGTGCCCACCATTTGTTTGAAGCAAAATTAAGGTTTATTCCTCTGTACTTGTAGCCCTTTTATGCATTAGGTCACTCAAATTTTATAAATTGCAATTATCCAATGTACTCCCTCCGTCCCAAATTAATTGCTTTTCTAGGATTTTTTTAAGTCAAATTGACTATTTTTAAAATTAATAATTAAGCATATATAAATATATTTCTAAAATTATAAAAATTGAAATTAGTAATAAATTGTATATACTTTCTTTTGGTTATAATATCTTCACCTATATGTTAGCAAAAATAGTAAAAAGATTAGTTTTAAAAATAGTCAATTTGACTTTTTTAGGTCCTAGAAATGCAATTAATTTGGGACGGAGGGAATACTAATTAAAATTGCAATAAAAAGTAAGCATTTCTGTTTTCTTTCCTACAATAAGAATAGACTATGTTTGGGATTGCTTAAAACATATGATTACTATTTTTAATTATAATCAGTTTTAGAAAATTAGTATGTGTTTGGTAAATAAAAAGCAAATAAATTCGTAAAAAATGATAAGTGTTTGGCATAAAAAAATTTTGCTAATCACTTATTTCAAGTGTAAATTATTAAAAATAAATGTTTTGAGAAGTAAAATTGGCTAATGGATGAAATTACTAAAATAAATAAAGATATATTAGTAATATGTTTGGTCAAACCTGATTATTAAATTTGGCAAATAATCAGAAACTCTAAATTGAAGGTTCTAATTATTTCCATAAAAAGTGATTACAAGCATTTTCAAAATCTGAATACCAAACACTTTTTACTTCTTAAAACTGATTATAAGCAAGTTTGACCGCTTATAAGTAATCTCAAACACCCTTTTAGTTTCATCTAAGAGGGAGTTTCATCTTTAGATGTAGACAATTTACTCTATTGAGTTTCTTGCACCAATTTGAAAAGAAAGGCATGCTCTGACCTTTGACAAGTCCAACAGCCCTGGAAAGATAGCTCACTGCCTTGTTTCTGCATAATGAAACTCAACAAACCTAAAAAAAATTGTGACAATAAGTAAATTACACCCCTGCCATTTCTTAATTATTTTGACAGAAAAATCTGAATTAAATTCATGCACCAATGCCCACAGGCCACATCGTCAAGAATAATCTATAAACACAAACGACTAGGTTTATAGGAACAACTACCAAAAATATTATTTAGTTGAACTGTATTGAAAAATTTACACAAGGATAGTTCTCTTCCGATTTCATCAAGTAATTAAAACAAAATAATTCCTCTGTTTCAAAATATAAGATCAGATTCCTTTCTTTGTTACTGATGGCATATTCCGTCTAGGCTTCAACAACACAATCACCGACACATTTCTTCAACTTTCGGTAATGTATTTCTTTGATAGAATGCTAATTTGGGACCAAAAATATAACAATTGAAAATGTGAAGCATTACCTACAATCAAGTCGTCAAATAAAACACTTTGTTGATTCGCTAAGGATATGTCATCTACCATCAACCACCCAAAGGCAGGATTCACGCGGGCACTATATTGTACAAATTGCAAATGCAATGCTAGTGCTAGATATCAATATCTAAAGAAATGAAACTGTTTCCTCTACCTGCATTATGATGTTGGACGCTAAAGTGCTTAGTTTATTCTACTTATAGGAAGATATCTAAAGACATGAAATCATATTTCAATGTCTGCTACTATAGTAAGATATCTAAAGACATGAAATCATATTTCAATATGTTATGGCACAGACGTGTACGTACTTGGGAGGCAATCCTCAAATGTGCATCAATATCTAGTGCTAGTTAATGTCTTCTTGCGCAAGGAGTGTTCTCTTCTTAAGAAGTGTAACTGGTTGGCTCTGTGGCCTAAAAACTACATGGCCACATAACTCTTTTAGGCCTTGTACTCTACACTATTTTCTCATTGAGCAAAAAACAAAAAACCAACCAAACAAACTAAAAAACTTGTGTCAATATCTACTTTGTACTAGATTATATATCTATATTTTTCAATCCAGAAAAATCACCTGGATATTATTCACACCAGCAGGGGTATATTGTATGAATCATATGATATCGATTTAGAAAAATTGCCTGCAAGCTTAAAGACTACAATTAATGACAGATAAAGAGGAACACGGAAAGGTGTGTTAGTACTTGGAAGCCTAGGGAGAACTCTCAAGGTCTGAAGGCATGAGACATAAATCAAGCATCAGAAAACTTCAAAACTTCCTTGATGTAGCTTGTATCTTCCTGATCACATATTCTTCCAAACCAGCACGCACCTCTATAATTCTTATGTGAGGCTTTATCTCCTCCTTCAATACCTCTTTCAATATATCATCCATTCTTACAATCTCATCCTCCACCTCACATATCCTAGTTACTAACTCCACCCAAGTATCCATATGAGGAGTATCTCCAAACCTCAGCATTTCAACCAACACTCTACAAGCATCCTCGGTCTTACAAGTTACCAACATTAAATAAACCTTTTTTTAAATTTACCATGAAGGACCGAAATATGTTGAGAAAAACCTTTAGAAGTCATTTATTGCATATAATTCTTTGCTTCATCATACAAACCCTGCTCGCATTACCCACTAACCAAAGTACGATAAGAAACCAAATTCGAGGGCATATCCTTGAGAACTTTACATGCATCAAGAGCCCTATTCTCCCTATATAAACCCAATATAACTATTATTGTAATGAACAATATTAGGATTCCATCCCTTCACCTTTATCCTGCACAGAAGCTAGTACGCCTATTTAAGATTCTTTTTCCTACACAAGCTACTCAACAGACGTGTAGTTTTTAACATTTCCTCTAACAAGCCAACAGTCCTATTAACCTGACTCCTCCTACGCAACCCCTGCATTAGTATTTGATAAGACCTGGTATCCGGAAATAAATCTCTGATAAACATATCAAACATATTGTTGTACAACTTGTAGACAATACTTAAATCCCCAATCAAACAAAACGTACCCATCAAAATGTTGTAAAATTGGGTATTGGGTGTCACAATATATCTCAAGGTCAAGCTAAGTTTTAATCACTTAACTTATTTGGTGTAGATCAAGCACTAAAAGAAGGAAGAGTGTCTCACCATTTGTCAATAGCATAGCATAGTTGTCACGGAGACGCATGGCATGGTGTCCAACTGTCCATATGACGACAATTCGTTCATAATGTGTAATTTATATATTATTTATTTTACTTCACAATTATATTGAGCAATAAAGTTTCATATACATTAAAACTCAAAACATAACACTATGGAATACAATCAAATAAAAAATATAAGACAAAATTGACATATTTTTATTTTCACTTGAATGTATTAGTATATTACTGGTTTAATAAGTAGTAACCATTAACATTCAACACTTAACAAATAGTGTTTACACTTTGTAAATTGTACTCCAAAAAGTAAATAATAAATATAACTTATTAAAGTTGAATCACCAATCACATTTCACAATTGAGCTTTGTTTTCATAAAGTAATCTTTACCCATAAGTTAATATTAACAAAATCAAGATTAGCCAACCCCACCACAAAGATATAAAATCAGCCCCACCACAAACTCACAAAGATATTAAAAAATCAGCCCCACTACAAAGATATTAAATTTTATCTTATAAATTCAAAAGGAGAAAGCAAGGAGAGAAACGGAGAGCACAAAGGATAGAAACAGAGCCTGCAATGGATGTGTCTCGAGAGGGAGTCTGCCAATGTGTGTGAGAGGGAGTCTGTCGATGTGTGAGAAAGGGAAGAAGAAGAACCTGCTATGCCTGCGATGGAGGTGCACATGAGTCGCGATCGAGCTGCGTTGGAGCCTACGATGGAGTCACCTGCTATGGAGTTGTGGGTCGAAGAAGAAGAAGTCGCGAGGGGTCGAAGAAGAAGCACATGAGTTGAGCTTTCCTTTTAGGGTTTCTTTTATGTCGCAATGGTTTTTTTTCAATGGGTCATCCCATGGGTAATGGGTCAAAACTCAAAAGATGGGTTAAGCAATAAATTGGTCCAGAGCTACCTAGGTGCACGCCTTAGCAGCTCTATCTCAAGTCGACATGTGCTGTGTCATCCTCTGCATCGCCGGGACACCTAGGCGATGCCATGACAACGCCATGACAACTATGGCCAATAGGCATCATGTTTTATTTGTTAATTGTGATCAGACAAGTTATATTGTAGGAATGAAAACTATTGTTAAAGTGTAAATCCAATTGTCCGTTCACCTATCTACTACCTGATAATGTCTGGTTGTTGTGGGATTTGGATTCCAGACAGCTGATTTTGGGTAGTACATTTGGAAAAATCCTATAGGAATTATTTGCATTGATATAGCTAGAGGATTGCATTTCGGTGACCTTTGTTATACATGTATTATATAATTGCAACTCTCTAGCTATATAAAGGCAACTCTCTCTTATAGGATTGCCCAATAGACTGCCCAAAACCAACCGCTTAGAATCAGGATCCGTTGTTGTTTCCTCTCCTGCCAAACTCCCTTTGTTGACCCAAAATGTAGTATGAAGTTTTTAAGAATATTGTGTGTATAACCTATAATCAGTATTGAGACACAAGTAGTGATTAAGACAAATTAATTTTTACAATAAAGTCCTTTCACTTTAGAAAAGCATAGTATTCTACAAATAAGATTTAAGGGTAAAATACTATTATTCTCTTGCTTAGTTATGAGGGTTTACTTCAGAAAACTAGTCTAGTATAATAATGTACAACTTAACTTACGGTTGAAGGATAAGACATTCTTTCAGTGAGACTACAAATATCCCACTCATTTGTTTGGTTAGATTTGCAACTTGCCTAGGTAATGTCTATTCCCCTATTTAGTTTTACTCGTTTCCCTTCTATTCTCCTAGTTACTTTTCCTTTCTTCCTTTATTCCTTTATTCCTTTATTCTTGAACACATATCTATCAAGTTTTTTTTTAGTTTTCCTTTTTTGGTTTCGGATGAAGTTGTATATACTTCTTAGCACCATAATTTTCTTTCTTTTACCACGTAATTTTTACCTATCCACATGGAGTAACAGAGGTAAGTATTCCTAACCGCCAACTTGCTATATTTTTTGCATCTATATATGTTAAGCAAATACTACTGATTCATTTAAGGAGGACTTTTAAATCTTATTAGAGAAGGTGCTGAATTGAATTAATATAACACCACCCTTGATATTAAATTGAAAACATAACATCCTTGGGCTTTCTTTAGTTACGGACAATAAAAGAAGGCAAATGAAGGTCTTACTCTAAGTCGATTAACAAAATAATCAAGTCATTTTGGTTAGTCATGTGCCTTGCACGGGTTATCAGTCTAGTTCAATAATAAAAGAACAATAAAAGAAGGAAGTATTAGAAGAGTCAAAAAGGTTTAGTGCTTCTTATTTTGTCACATATATTCCAAATATGTGTCCTTAATCAAGCTTATGAGTGCCAATTATCTCTGTTTCCTTCCCCATTTACAGGGAGAAGAGAAAGAGGAAGAAATGGAAACATCAAACAATCAGCCAAAACAAGACTACACTTTAGTAAATATAGAAGATCATGAACTTCTGTTGGCAGCTTTGATTAAGGAACAACTACATGTATTAGACCCCATATCCACAGCTTCTTGTATCTATAGAGTTCCTCCTAAACTTCGCCAAGTAAATGAAAAAGCTTACACCCCACAGATAGTGTCCATCGGTCCTTTTCACCACGGGAAAAAAGAGTTGGGGCCATGGGAAGAGAATAAACTACGGTATTTGTAGGCATTCCTTGATCATACTCAAAAGAGTTTGGAGGATTGTATAAAATTGGTAAAGGATTGGGAAGAGAGAGCTCGGAACTGCTACAGGGAAAGAATTGATTTGAGTAGCAGTGCATTTGTGAAAATGATGCTTGTGGACAGCTGTTTTATCATTGAGGCCATGTGGAGGGCAGAGTACAATTTGCAAGAGCCAACTGACTACTTAAGTAATCCAGAGCTAATTCTTACTGTTCAAAGAGATGTGATTTTATTGGAAAATCAGATTCCATTCTTTGTTCTCCATGGTTTATTCCATTTAGGCTTCAGCAAACTAGGCGAGGACAAGTTTATTGACCTTTGGATCAAATATTTTTCTTTTCTACTTTTCACTGTAATAGAGGAAGGAGATGTAGAAAGAACATTTGAAAATGTGAAGCGTCACCAAGAATCAGGTTTTAAAATAGAACACATAACTGATTTACTAAGGATATGTCACCTACCAACAATCTTACAGAAGCCAAATATGGGCAACTGTGTACCAATTCCAACTGTAGCAAGGTTACGTGAAGCAGGAATGAAATTTAAAACTGGCACAAGCAAGTGTTTACTAGACATGCAGTATAATACAACTGGATTGCTGGAAATGTCAAAGTTCAAAGTCGAGGACAATACAGAATGTTTGCTCAAAAATCTTATTGCACTGGAGACGTGCCACTATCCATTTGATAGTTACATAATTGATTATGTTTACTTCACGGACATGTTTATAGACACTGCTACAGATGTGGATTTATTTATACAGAAGGGGATTATTATGAACGCACTGAGTGATAGTGCTGCAGTGGCTTCCCTCTTTAACAACCTTGGAATGGAAACTACATGGTTTAGTTCATATTATTTAAGAGCATATTTGAAGACATGAACGCATATTGCAGTGTTCATTGGCACAAATGGAAAGCAACTTTCAAACGTGATTATTGCAGCACTCCTTGGATGATTGCTTCTACTATGGCTGCAATTATATTACTTGTGCTTACACTGATACAAACCATATGTTCAATAATTTCACTATTTTAAATTTTATTTATATTTGTTTGATTGTATTTGTCCATTGTGTATTATAAATTTATCTTTTTAATGAACCCATTCTTCTCTGTGTTCTTCAATCAATAAAAGATTTTTTTTCTATCAATTAGTAATACAATGGGAAAGTATAACAGGTTCACTACCAAGAGTTTATTCGCTTTTGTTGTGGTTTAGTGGCTTTTTTTGCTACTTCTTGTTTACAGTTCAATTGTCGGATAGCTATTTGTTCCTAAGCCCCTACCACAAAAATAAATAAATAAACTTCTGTCACTGTCAATAAGTAATTTTTACTAGATTTTTTATTCAGTCAAGGAAAGCACCCAAATACTCACACAAGCAGGGGCTACACAATTTGAATCATATGATAGTGAAGTTGAACAAGTGTTTGCAAGCATAAAGACTACAGTAAATATCACAAATAAGGAGCATCATGGAATGGTGTGCTATACCTGGAAGCCTAGGGAGAACTCTCAATATTAGAAGGCATGAGAATTGATCCATGAATCAAGCATCCGAAAACTTCAAAACTTCCTTGATGTAGCATGTATCTTCCTGATCCCGTATTCTTCCAAACCAACACCCGCCTCTATTATTCTTGTGTGAGGCTTTATCTCCACCTTCAAAACCTCTTTCAGTATATCCTCCATTCTTACAATCTCATCCTCCATCTCACATATCCTAGTTACTATCTCGACCCAAGTATCCATATGAGGAGCATCTCCAAACCTCAGCATTTCAACTAACAATCCGCAAGCATCCTCAGTCTTACCAACATTACATAATCCTTTTATTAAGACATGAAGAACCGAAAAATGTGGAGAAAAACCTTTAGATATCATTTCTTGCATATAATTCTTAGCTCCATCATACAAACCCGGATTGCATAACCCACTAAGGTACGATAAGAAACCAAATTAGGTAAGCTACCGCTTGAGGGCATATCCTCAAGAACTTTACAAGCATCAAGTGCCCTATTCTCCCTACAGAAACCCAATATAACCGTATTGTAATGAACAATATCCGGATTGCATCCCTTCACCTTCATCCTGCAAAGAAGCTTATACGCCTCTTTAAGCTTCTTCTTCCTACACAAGCTATTCAACAGAGTAGTATAGCTCAAAGCATCCGGAACAAAACCTTTATTCAACATATCCTCTAACAAGTCAATACCCCTGCATTAGTATCCTATAAGACTCAATATCTGGAACCAAATCTCTCTTAAACATATCATTGAACAGCTTGTAGGCAATACTTAAATCCTCATTCAAACAAAACACCCATCAAAATATTGTACGATTGGGTATCGGGTATCACCTGGTACCGGTGGGCGGACTTGAAGAGGTCGAACGCTGGCCGAAGGAAGTTCCGGTGAGCAACGAGGATTTGCAGGATGGCATTCAAGTGCTTGGGGAGGGGCTTGATGTTGAATTCAAGAATAGTGTAGAACATTTTGAGGGCTTTTTCGGGGAGGTTAGCGTCACCGTAGAGACGGATGATTCGGGTGAAGAGGGCCGGCGGGATTGGGTAATTGTGGGATTTGAGGAGAGAGAGGAGGGATTCCATGAGAGAGAAATGGCGGGAGCGGCCGAGCTTGAGGATGAGAGTGTGGAAAGTGGGGTAAGAATGGCGGAAATTGGGTTGGCGAGAGGCTAAATCGAAGATTTCTTTGGCGAGGAGAGGGTCTGATTGAGAGGCGATCAGCTTTTGGATTCGAGATGGGGATAAGTGGGTAGTTGGGGTTGAGGTTGAGGATGAAGAAAAAGAAGAAGAAGAGAAAGGCGATTTGGGGTTGGGGTTTTGGTGGGAGAGAGGAAAAATGGTTGATGACGGTGGCGATTCTGCGGCGGAGAAAGGGAAAACGGTGCGCCATTGTTGGCATTTCTACATTTACAGGTAGTTGTAACAACAAGATTGAGATGTTCCTTTGGGCAGTACTACCAAATACCAATACCATACATTTACAGGTAGTTGTACATTTTGTGAACTTTGTATTCCGTTTCACAATTGGAGTTAGTTTCAAACTCATAAAATTAGAGGTACATTTCTCCATAATTTTTCAGAAAAGTATATTCCTAATATCTACTAAACATATGGTCATAGTAGCATCATAACATGGTAATACTCAATCACTTAAAAATAATAAAAATATAATTTTAGAGTATAAAAATAAAAAATTATTTGATTTTATATCGGACTAAATAAAAATTTATCAATAATTTTTAAGACATAAAGAGTATTTTAAATGAGTATTTTATTATAGAGGAAATTATAGATGTGGTGACTTCTTAATCTCTTTTGTTCTAGTAATTATATTATTCTATAATGAAACTAAATCATTTTACGGTATAAGATACATGTTTAGGATGAAATAACATAAATACCCTTTGTTGGGATTTTGGCTCAATTACCAAAGCCCGAGCCCGAAACTTGAAAACCTAGGCTCAAAAGTCTTGTGAACCTATTCAAATGCAATGTGTTCTCGCCAGACCGATGTCATAGGAACAAGTTCAGATTGGTCACACATCTCGAGGGCCCACAAGTTAACACCACACCACTTACGCAGTGCGAGATTAGAACTAGTGGAGCAGTGACCTCTGACGTCTAGGTAGAACCTATCTAGCACATGGACGACTACCGATTAGCCCATAGCACGAATAACCGGATACGTGGCCTCGATCTACAACACAACAGTACAATCGACCTTAAATACTTTGGCCCATGTCGGACTCATGTGATGAGCTTGGGAACGTCTATATATAGAGCCCCTCCCCTACCGTGGTAAGGATTACTCATCCTCGCTCAGAAAAAAAAAACTCTAAACTAATTGCTCTAATTTCTCTCTCTATAATTGCTTATTGACACTTGAACCGGAGGCGTCCCATATCACCACAACCACAAACCCGTCGTAGAATTTATGCAGCCTGCAGGTGTTCCGGGGCTAAACAATCACACCGAAGACACCTTCTTCCAAAGACCAAAGTTCATCACCCTATTAAAATAAAATGGCAAAAAAAAAAAAAGGAATCCTGCAACTCTAGTTTCAGGATAATCTACTCTCTTATTTTTACTCTTTTATTTATCCACCACCACATCTATAATCTACTCTCTTATTCATTTGATAATCACGAAAGGCCATAAACTGAATGGACCTATGTAATTTCATCATGCCAAAGACTTTCAAGCAGATTGCAACATTAACTTTTGTGCTTTATGATCATATTTAAATGTTCGCTTAGTTATGGGAAAAATTCTAACTTTTGAACTATACATGTTTGCTTTTATTCTGCATTTGATCATATAAACAGTGTTTGCATAACACCACCTAGATACACCAGATGAACTTATATTTGTTTCCCGTCATAATAGTAAAGAAAGGATGAGAAATCTTCTGCACCAGATTTCTCAAAAATACAGGGTATCATATCACAGCTAACCTTTGAGGCAGCGTCAAAGTTGCCGACATGAGGCTTCTTTAGCAAGTGCTACCTCCGTTCCAAATTATAAGATTATTGACTTTTGAAACTCAAAATTGAGATGATTTATTAAAAATTATGAAACAATATATCTTATATTAATTTATACTTTTTAGATAATTTATAATATTGATCATTGTATCGACTAAAACTAAAGAACTCGTGTCATTTTAAGTTTAAAAATGTCTTAAGTTAATTCAAAAAGTCAATAATGATCTTTTATTTTAGAACGGAGAGAGTATCATTTCGTCTACCGACCCGTTCAAAACAAGCTGCAGCCAAAAAACGAAGGGGCCAAAAAAAGAAAAAAGGAGTTCCATAATCCAAAACTAGTTTCATGTAGGCCTTAAAAAGTTAAAAACAATCTTCAGGACACATCATTGGTACAATTGCAACTAAACAGGCTCTTAATGGTTGACTTAATGTGTATTCCACATGCAGCATACTCTCAAAATCAGTTAACTCTACTTAGCATGGGTATAATGAGATACATATCTAGTAATGAAGTATTACAGCCCAAATCATTTCGGCTTAGATTTTTTAGAGCTCTTTAGAGGTTGTGAGACGGGGCGAGCTGGGGCACTTTTCACAACCTTTTTCGTATCGTACTTAACCGAGGAGAATGCACAGATAAGAGCAATTAGCATGGTTGGGTAGACAAAAACAGCTTTTGTAGGATCTGTGTTCACTGGTTTTCCAAGAATCCCTTCTGTCACAAGACCCCAAATAATCAGTAAATTTCTGAACATGCTCATCCTCCCAGGTTTCAAAATAGCGATAAGTGCTCCTGCCACGGAGAAGTAGCTTCCAGCAAGAACCTGGGAAAAGATAACTATTGTTAACCATATACAAAATAAATAAACTAAAAATATATGTGAGGAAAGCTAATTTAAGGATATAACTTAGTGATGTAATTAAATTCATCAGGAAATGGAAATCAGCCAGAAGTGAATTTATTCAGGAAATAAAAATCATCTCTACAATGTTTATTAATAATGAGTTTAAGGATTACTTATTCTAATTTTCTCAATACACAATGTACTCCTTGTTCATCTATTTGAAGCTTTCAGGTATTAAAAACCACTCCTTTCCTACAGTAATTAGTACAGTGTTTGAAAATCACTTAGAAAAACCAAAGGAAGTAGACTTGAGTGGTATCAGGCCTCCATTCATCAAAAGAGTTTGGAGGCATTCCTTTTTCGTATCGTACTACGGTATTTGCAGGCATTCCTTGATCGTACTCAAAAGAGTTTGGAGGATCGTATAAAATTGGTAAAGGATTGGGAAGAGAGAGCTCGGAACTGCTACAAGGAAATAATTGATTCGACTTAATCCTGAGCTGATTCTTATTGTTCAGAGAGAGATGATTTAATTGGAAAATCATATTCCGTTCTTCGTTCTCCATGGTTTATTCCACTTAGGCTTCAGCAAACTAGGCGAGGACAGTTTATTGATCTTTGGATCAAATATTTTTCTGTTCTAGTTTTGAATGTGGTAGAGGAAGGAGATGTAGAAAAAACATTTAAAAATGTGAAGAATCACCAGAAATCAGGTTTTAAAATAGAACACTTAACTGATTTACTAAGGATATGTCACCTACCAACAATCTTACAGAAGCCAAGTATGGGCAATTAATTTTGTACCAATTCCAACTGCAGCAAGGTTACGTGAAGCAGGAATGCAATTTAAAACTGGCACAAGCAAGTGTTTACTAGACATGCAATGTAATACAACTGGACTGCTGGAAATGCCAAAGTTCAAAGTAGAGGACAATACAGAATGTTTGCTCAAAAACCTTATTGTGCTGGAGACGTGCCACTATCCATTTGATAGTTACATAATCGATTATGTTTACTTCGTGGACATGTTTATAGACACTGCCACAAATGTGGATTTACTCATACAGAAGGGGATTATTATGAACGCACTGAGTAATAGTGCTGCAGTGGCTTCCTTCTTTAACAACCTTGGAATGGAAACTACACTGTATAGTTCATATTACTTTACGAGTATATCTGAAGACATGAACTAATATTGCAATGTTCATTGGCTGAAGTGGAAAGAAACTTTCAAACGTGATTATTGCAGCACTCCTTGGATGATTGTTTCTACTGTGGTCAAGAAAAGTACCCAGATATTCACGCAAGCAGGGGCTACACAATTTGAATCAGATGATAGTGAAGTTGAACAAGTGTTTGGAAGAATAAAGACTAGAGTAAATATGACAAATAAGGAGCATCATGGAATGGTGTGCTATACCTGGAAGCCTAGGGGAACTCTCAATATTTGAAGGCATATTAATCCATGAATCAATCATCATTCATCAGAAACGGGTCCGCCATTGTGCATGCCTCATAAATCATAATCATCAGGTAAAAGTTAACGGTGCTAGATTATATTGTTTATACCAAGAATTATGTTAAACAGTGCTAGATGCATGAAATATGTATGCATTTCATGATTTTTTTTTTAAATTAAGATGTTGTAAAATATCTGAGCTTGCTTTTTGAATACAGTCAAAGTAGAACCTCCCTTGTTCTCGCATTCCTTGCCTTGGTCACAACCAAACTGGTTTTCTTTCAAATCTAAAGTAGCCACCACTCGGCCATCTCTCCTACATAATGATTATGACCCAAAAATCGAGTGAATAGTAAATAGATTCGAAACATATAAAATGCGGTTAATCCCACTATAGACCAAGCTATTATTGCAAAAATTGGTGAAGACAATCCTATTTAATGTTGAAAAATAATGAACTCACACACACTAGAGAAAATGGAGAAGATGTTATCACAAAGGAAATTTTATATTTCTTGCTTGCTCCAAATGAGTTGAGTACATAGGTATTTATAGGAATCTCCTAACATGTATAAACCAAATACATGAATGAGCACTTAATAATAAAATAACTCCCTAGACACTTTTTCAACTAGCTACATGAACCATCAAATACATGAACCAACAAGTACATGAATATTAATTAAATAAAAATACTTAATTACTTTTGGGACATGAACCGCAATTTGCAAAATAATTCGACTTTAAGTGGCTTTGTGAAAATATCAGTAATTTGGTCTTGAGTCTTCACAAATACAAGTTCAACTTCTTTCTTTGCAACACATTCTTTTATAAAATAATACCTCGTATCAATGTGTTTGCTTCGGTCATAAAACACTGGATTCTTTGCCAATGCAACTACCGACTTGTTGTCGATATAAATCTCCGTTGGCTTCTCTTGTTGCAAATTAAGATCTCTTAAAAGATTTTGAAGCCAAATGGCTTGGCAAATACAAGATGTAGCAGCAACATATTCCGCTTCACAAGTAGAGAGGGTCACAATAGGTTGCTTCTTTGAGGACCATGTAAATGTCGAATTCCCAATAAAGAAAACAAATCCGGTTATACTCTTTCTATCATCAACATCACCAGCCCAATCGCTATCACAATATCCCTCAAGCTTGAAATTATTTGAAATTAAATAAAATAAGTCAAAATCAAGAGTACCTTTGATGTAACGGAGAATTCATTTAGCAACCTTCAAATGAGTCACGGTGGGGTTTTTCATGTAACGACTAACAAGGCTAACTCCATATACAATATCCGGCCTTGTGGATGTTAAGTATCGCAAACTTTCAACTAGACTCTTGAAAAATATTGGATCCACCTTATCTCCTTCTTCATGCTTTGACAATTTAATACCACATTCAATGGGTGTGCTCACCAGCTTACAATCAAGCATTTGAAATTTCTTAAGAAGATCTTTACCATATCTTTCTTAAGAAATAAAACTCCCTTCTTTGCTTTGCTTTACTTTATGGCCAAGGTAGTAAGCCATGAGACCTATATCCGTCATCCCGAATTCATGCGTCATAGCCCTCTTAAATTCTTCAAACATGCTTGAATTACTTCCGGTAAAAATCAAATCATCAGCATACAAGCACACAAATAAAATATTGCCATTCTTTCTAACCTTTGAATAAACGGCATGTTCATACGGGCATTTTTTGAAATTATTGTCTTGAAAATATTTATCAATTCGGCTATTCCAAGCTTTTGGCGCCTGCTTCAATCCGTATAACGCCTTCTTCAATCTTAAAACTTCATCTTCTTCTCCTTTGACAATATAGCCAAGTGGTTGTTCCACGTACACCACTTCTTCAAGAAATCCATTTAAAAATGCGGACTTCACATCCATTTAGTAAATCGACCAATCATTTTGAGCCGCCAATGATACAAGCAATTTTATAGTTTCCAGGCGAGCAACGGGGACAAATACTTTATCATAGTCAATAACAGGTCTTTGATTATAGCCTTTGGCTACTAATCTTGTTTTGTATTTCTCCACTTCACCCTTTACATTCTTCTTTGTCTTGCACACCCATTTCACCCCAATTAGTTTTTGACCTTTTGGAAGTGTAGTAAGCTCCCATGTCCCATTCTTCACAATGAATTTGATTTCTTCATTCATGGCACTCCTCCATTTCTTTTCTTTGGATGCTACTTCAAACCCCATAGATCACTGATGTGATAAAAATATGTAACTGCAAGTGCACAGTGTCAAATTGAAGAACTGGCAAGTACAGGTCGAACCCACAGAGACTAGATTAATTTTAATATATCCTTAATATCTATTTTAGGCGAATTAGAAATAAAGATTTAGAATCAATTAATTATAATTAAACTAACTAATAATAAGGAAGCAATCTAGGAATTCGAATCCATTAAATATTAAACATAACAAGTAATTCAATTTCTTCTATTTTTATAACTTAATTATGATTTTAATCTCTCTTCCCTTTAATTTAGTAATTTTATAATTAACGTGGGGAAGCATAGACTATGAAAATTTAAGGATTAACTATAACCCATCAAAACTTCTTTGAGCAACCATGGATTATGAAAAACTCATATCTTAACAATAATCTATCAAAATCTCTTAATTAATTTAAAATCACATAAGAATTATAAAACGAAGGTATTTCAATAATGAAACATGAAGGCGAAATCAATTAAACATAAAAGCATAAATAATATAAGAGATAAAGAATATTATCATGAATAATTATTTAATTTCATCTTCATCCTAGATTAAAGAAATTAACTAGACATGAAAATAAATAAACTAACTAAAATAAAGAAGAAGAAGAAAATTAAAAATAAAATAATATCAAACTCCCTTTAATTAAGGATCCTCCAACAAGCGTACAATGTAAAATAATTTAATTTACTCTTACTCCTAACCTAAACTGATACCTCCTCTCTCTAAAACAAGAGACTTATTTATAGGAAAAATAAATTTGTGCCCTAATTTACATTCATTGAACTTGGCCTCTTTTATTCCTTTTTTCCCTTTTTTCCTTCTTGATTTCAATCTCTATATGGTAATCTCTCAAGAGTTCCTTTCCATGTAAGTTTCAACTTCCTAGTGGCAATTAACTTCTCAAAAATTAATATCTTCTAGATTGATTTTTCTTTCTATCGCTGGATTTGACTTGCACACCAAGATTGTTCCACTTCCTTCCTTCTCCTTATAGGATTCTTCTTGGATATTTCCTTACATGAATAAGAGTATTAAATATTACTTGATTACCAAGATTTTGACTTTATTGCAACAAAATATTAAATTCTACAAAACAAAATAAAACATATTAATTTAATAAACTAATATAATTAAAAGGACAAAATTATGGATAATAAAATGTATGAATTATGTGTTTAACAAATACCCCCATACCTAGCTTTTGCTCGTCCTCGAATAAAATAAAAAGAAAATAAAATAAAAACAAAAACTATACTACCCCATTTTCGTAGGAAACACACGATTGCACTTAGCATGTGCAACAAGCCTTTAAACCCCAAAGTTACCCCAAGTGGACGAGTTGTGTCTCGTGAGGGTTTGCAGTGAATATACCCACAAAATTCAAAATTCAAAATTCAAAATAAAATATTTTTTGAGTTTAACCAATTATGAAATGCAAAGAAAACTTCTAAGTATACATGGGCATTATACATAAGCAATATTAAATTCAAAATCACACTTTCACCTTATTAAAAATACTTAATCTTCATTCTAGACACCATCCTTTATAAAATTTATTCCATGTGATGCATGCATGTGTATGTGATGTAACTTTTATTAGGGATTTTTACCATAAAAATCAAGCAAATTCATTTTTCTTTTTCTTTTCCTCCTTTTTTTATTTTTTCATTTTTTTTCATTTTGTTTCTTGACTTGTGCAATGTCTCATTTTCTTAGGCTTTTCAGAGTTACCCATGTACCAAGCGTTGGACCAATGACTCCCAAACCAGTTGGCTTTACGACACTAGGTGTAAAGACACCCCTAAGGGCTTACTAACTCGAGTAACAAAAGCCACAAAACTAGACTAGTCAAGCTGCTTATATCCATCATACTTTTCAGCGTGAATATCGATGCTTCTTAAGGCTTGGATACCCAGTTATTTCGTTCAATGGACATTGAAGCAGTTATTTTTTTAACTTTTTCAACTTTCTTTTTCTCAATTTTTTTTTCTTTTTTTTCTCTTGAAATTGCTCAAATCATACTTTATACCCCACAACTAAGAGTTAGTGCGAACATGAAGTGTCAAAAATGCATAGAAACTTTATTTTACTCAAGATGGTGTTTCGAACTAAGATTTTGTATCTAATCAAAGGTTTAAGAGTTCTAAATCTTTTAATCTTACTCATAAGTTCTGCTCCACAGATACTTATTATAATTAATTCAATCCATAAAAAGTCAAACAAAAATTTTAATTTTTTTTCCATTTTTTTTGTTTTTTTTACAAAAAGAATTAATTTCCTAAAAAGAAGAAAAATAAATAAATACCAGAAAAAAAATCTAATAATAAAAATGCAACACTCCCCCCATACGTAAATTATGCATTGTCCTCGATGTATGCAAATGAAGAAAGAGAACAAAGAAATGAAAGAATTGTACCATGTATGTGGGGCCGTAGTGCTACAATAAATGCGGTGAAAAAGAAAACAAATGTACATACCTACGAATTTCATAAATCCTAAAATACATGTAATGATAAAAGAGTGATACAAATGAGTATGGGAGTGTGGTCTCCTCATGATTTTTCGAAGGTCTAGGAAATTGAAAATAGTCATAATTTTCATCAGGAATGTGCTTAAAGTCTACCTCGAAAAAATATTCACTAATATGCTCAAAGTGTGGACGAATTGGTGCAAATGTATGTTCCAATTTTGTTGACTTATGTGAAGTGGATCTTAACATTTCATTGACCTTATCTAAATATTCCGATTCATTCCAATTTTGGTCGAGATGATTTAAGAAAAAATCAATTGGATCATTTTCAATCATGAGTCTATTTTCAATTATTTCTTGGGTCATGGACAACTCTTGGATCATGTTTACTTTAATGGGTTGGTCCACAAAATCACTCGGTTGTTTTCTAGGAATAAGTCTTTCAGGATATGAAACTTTAGGCTTATAGACTTTTTTAACCGATTCATTAAATGTCACATGATCAATTTTAGGTATAGACTCATAATTTTTAGACTCCTCAAATTGGTTTGACTCAAAGTGTGTAGAATTAAATCCAAAATTTTTATTTTCCTCATCATTTTCACAGTCATCATGATTTTCAAAATTAACCTCAGAGTCACTAGAAAATTCATCCACCTCTTGTTCATTTATTATGGTGGCTAATCGACTTATTTGAATTTCTAGATGAGATATAGCTTGATTCGTGTTTTGCATGAAAGCTTCCATAGTTTTCTCTAAGGTGTTCAATCTTTCCTCTTCTTCATTAAAAAATTCTTGTGGATATTGAGGTTCTAGATCCGGATATGGATATGGATATGAACTTAGATAAGGATTTTCATAAGTTGAAAAAAATTGATTTACTTGGTTTGCATTAAAATTTTCATAGAGTTCTTGATTCCAAGTAAAATTATTATTCCAACTATAATAGGAGTCCATCTTTCCACAAATCACAAGACAAATAAATAACTAGCCACGAAAGTCACACAAACGGAAAAATAAAAAAAAAATCCTAATTCTACGGTTAAGTTTAATAAAATCTAGACAGCTCCTAACTGTTCCAAGTTACACCTTAAGGTTCACAAAATTTGAAATTAATCACACCACTAGCCAAGTAAGTGTAAGAATAGTGGGAGTCTCTCCGTGAGTACGGTGACTCATTAAATAACCACACGTTCTTTAGGCGTTTGCCTTTTGAACCACTTGCCTAGACACCAGTAGTTTGATTAATTAAAAATTCAGCCTCCTCTTGAAGTTTCTTGTCGTAATTGAGCTCGAGAGTCCTAGGGCCAACGTCTACTTGATTTTATTAGGTCAAGGTTATGCAAAATGCAAGTTGGGTTGTTTGTGGGCCAAGGAAGGGTGATGAAATCCCCACCTTATCTTGTTATGAGATGTGCCCTTAAATTAAATTACAAATGAGAATGCACAAATAAAAAAAAACTGTAAACAAATAAAGTGTCCTAAAACTATGTGAATTACGAAAGAAGGAGAAATTAGACGTACCTCGATCCTCCAGCAATCACCACAGTTTATAATTGATAAAAATAAAAATAAAAGTAAAAACCTAAACCAGATGTGCTCTACGTGAGTGAATGCATGTATGCGACAATTAGTTTTCTAACTAACACTAAAAACTAAAAAAAATAAAAAATAAAACTAAGCTACTATTTTTGTAACGCCCCCAAAATCTGGGTCCCTTCAACCTCAGACCTGGCGCCTCACGATGCATCATCTTCTTACACATTATATAATTAATGCGGAATATATAAATATACATTATTTATTTCAAATAATTCTACAACATTTTCCAAGGTCTATAACCTTAACTCAATATTTATCTTAATAATTCAAAAGGTTTACATGATCATTTTCATAAGATATCATAATAGTTAACGCATATTAAGTTACTCTTGAACTTTTCCTCTTGTCTTTGTCCTTCTTGAAGCACTTGAGCTTAACTGAAATATTATCATGATATAGCAAGAGTAAACAACTACTTTGCTCAGCAAGTTTAAATACAAGAAAGATATATCATGATTGAAAAATAATAGGCTTTCGAATTTTTAACAATATATAATAATTGTGAAAGAACGATAATCAAATTTCAATAAATGAATAACTGAATCAATAACGCTGAGTGGCCAACAATGACCATGAACTAATTTGGTAATCAAGGTGATCAGCCTTTCATACCAGGTAAACATATGCAACTTGCACTGAGTGCGATTAACAATAAATTTCATTGAGGTGAAATAATTGACAATAATTAAACCACTAACATGCTTGAAAATATTAACTCAAGTTTGAGTTAGGAAACTTGCAATAACGTAAGAAGTTTAGGATTAAGAACTTGCCTCGTTCGTCGATTACTGCTACACAATCTAATTTAATCTCTTATGAAAGACCTATCATTTATAAGATTGATCTTTCAATCAGCATATCATATCATACCACATAATACTGCTACTTCTATAAATAAATCATCTAATATTTAGCCACATAATCAAATGTTAGATAACACCTTAAACCATCAATATTATTATCGTCCTTTGATAATATTTCAATCACTTAATCAACATCTTAAAACTCTCGTCTAATATTATTAATCATTTAATAATATTTTAATAATATCTTAGGCACTTAGAAATATTATTAATCATTTAATAATATTCTAATCACACTTTAATATTATTAATCATTTAATAATATTCAAAATTACTTCTTAATATTATTAATCATTTAATAATATTTTATTCACTTTCTAATATTATTAATCATTCAATAATATTTTAATTCACTTTCAAATATTATTAACCCTTTAATAATATTTTGATCACTTAATATCATTTATTAATGTCTTAATCATTACAAATATTATTAATCATTTAATAATACTTTAATCATCTAATAATAATTTAATCTAATATTATTAATTATTAAATAATATTTTAATCATTTATTAGACTCATGAACAATTTAATTTAATTGTTTATCCTTACTATTTAATTTAGTTAACATACATATTTGGTCATACACATAATATTTAATTAAAAATGACCAAATTACCCATATAAAATCTTAATATATCATATTAAAGGTCATTAAGCAATAAAATCACATTAACACATTTTTCAACTTAACATAACTTAATTTACTCATTTATTCTTAACTTGATTAAAGATATGAAAAATACCAAAACAACTTATTATTTTTATGTCTTCTAGAAAATATTAGTATATGGTATTTTAGTTACAAAATAATTTTTCTACAATTTTTCAATTTCGTTTCCTATTTTTAAATAGGCTAAAACAGTCCAAAATGGCTACATTTGTCATAAATTATCCGTTTGTTCTCATAATTTTCTAGGTTGTATTAGCTGCGTTATAGCAGTTTACTTTTAAAATTATATTTTCTTATAAAAGCCATAACTCCCTCTTAGGACATCGAAAATTTCTCATCTTTGGAAAGCATCTAGTTAACTTGATATAATAACATACAACAAAATACCAAAATTTTTATAGCAACAAAAGTGGCCGAAACAGCCCACGAAAGAAACTAGCCAGGAGACTCATTTATTTTTCTAGATTTTTGTCGGCAGGAAGTGTTTTGCCAAAAATTACACCACGGTTGATCCGTTTAATCTTTTTCATTAACTCCACTTGGGTTCATCAGATAACTCATAGATCTAACACCACTCTTTGACGGATCACAAAAAGAAGTTATAGATTTCAAATGGTAAAAGTCCAAAGTGGACTGAAATTTAAGACTTTTGAGCTTAAAAACTATTTTTGTTCTTCTTCTTTCATTTCTTTTCTTTTCTTGAATTCTTTTGTTGGATTCTTGCTAATCCATTGCTAAACCATTACTAGTAAGTTTAATCATGATCTTACCCCATAAATCTTATAAAAAAATAAATTTATACATAAACATCAAGGTATTAACTAAGGGTTTTGATATACCTCAACTAGTAGCTTGTTTTCTCTTCTCCTTCCATGGCTTCCTTTATTATTCTCTTCTCTCTTTCTCTCTCTTTCTTTTCTAAAACTAAGGCAACGGGAGGGAGTATAATGAGAGAAGAGTGCTGAAAATTTGGGTTATTAGGCTCAATCACATAAGAAACATCAAGGTCAAAATGGTCATCAACTATTGCTAGGGAAGGGCATAATGGTCTTTAAAACATCTCAAGGAAATTTCCTAGAAATTTCCTCCTAGGACACAATGGTCATAAGCAATTTTCTTCAAGGATAAAATTGTCATTCCCCCATTACTAGGAAACTTCCTAGCAATTTCCTCTTAGGACATAATGGTCTTTAATAATTTTCTCTAAGGACAAAATAGTCTTTCCTTCATTATTAGGAAATTTCCTAGAAATTTCCTTCAAGGATACCATGGTCATTAATACTTTTCTTTTGGGACAAAATAGTCATTCTCCAATTACTAAGAAACTTCCTAGCAATTTCCTCTTAGGACATAATGGTCTTTAATCACTTTCTCTTGGATAATATAATCATTTCTCACAATTTTCTACATTTAACTCAAACATGGTTAGTTCCTAACCATAGTTACTAACACATGTCCCATTATTTTGGGCTACTAAATTAAATTCTCATTGAGCTTCTTCATTGGACTTGTCACAAGTTTTTAATTAAATAACTTGGGTCATCTTAATTCTTTAAAATTTGGGCTTGACACTATAATTCTTTGGACTTTTCTCATATAAAGTTAGACCAAAATTTGGGCCAACTAAATTCCCCACAACTATTTTATACATTGGGCTTGCAACCTAGATTAATTTCTTACTAGCAAATACATAACACACATACTAGCAAATAAATATATATCACATATATTTATTTACTCATCACACTTACACAAAATATTATCCATATAAACTTCATTTTATTAGAACAAAGTACATACATTAATTCACTAATTTTAACTAAGTGAATTAATTAACTCATATATGAAAATTTAGTCCATAATAATTCTATCACCGTCTAAGGCTCAATATTCAAATTATATTATTTCATAATATAATTTTAATTTAATCTCAATCAATTAATATTAATTAATTAATTAATTTTACCCAATATATGTATATATTTCACATCTATATATACACATTTAATCTATTACACAAAATCACATACTTCACATTATATGAAACACATATATACATATATGTCCAAATCTACTTCATCTCTTAATAAGAATTTTATTTATTAAATTCTTATTTTAAAATTTTGAAATATCTAGGATATTACAATTTTTTTTTGAGTTAAGATACAAAATACCAGGAATAGCGCACCAATAAAATCTTTATCTTTTTGCTCCTTCGATCCGCTTCAATAATCCTGGAAAGAACAAAAAATAAAATAAAATAAAATAAAAATTAGAGTTGAAAAACTAATTCGAATAAATAAATACTAAGGGATAAAAAATATTAATTCTAGTCCCCGGCAACGACGCCAAAAACTTGATGTGATAAAAATATGTAACTGCAATTGCACAGTGTCAAATTGAAGAACTAACAAGTACAGGTCGAACCCACAGGGACTAGATTAATTTTAATGTATCCTTAATATCTATTTTAGGTGAATTAGAAATAAAGATTTAGAATCAATTAACTATAATTAAACTAACTAATAATAAGGAAGCAATCTAGGAATTCGAATCCATTAAATAATAAACATAACAAGTAATTCAATTTCTTCTATTTTTATAACTTAATTATGATTTTGATCTCTCTTCCCTTTAATTTAGTAATTTTATAATTAACGTGGGCAAGCATAGACTATGAAAATTTAAGGATTAACTATAACCCGTCAAAACTTCTTTGAGCAACCATGGATTATGAAAAACTCATATCTTAACAATAATCTATCAAAACCTCTTAATTAATTTAAAATCACATAAGAACTATAAATTGAAGGTATTTCAATAATGAAACATGAATGCGAAATCAATTAAACAAAAAAGCATAAATAATATAAGAGATAAAGAATATTATCATGAATAATTATTTAATTTCATCTTCATCCTAGATTAAAGAAATTAACTAGACATGAAAATAAATAAACTAACTAAAATAAAGAAGAAGAAGAAAATTAAAAATAAAATAAGATCAAACTCCCTTTAATTAAGGATCCTCCAACAAGCGTACAATGAAAAATAATTTAATTTACTCCTACTCCTAACCTAAACTAATATCTCCTCTCTCTAAAACAAGAGACCTATTTATAGGAAAAATAAATTTGTGCCCTAATTTACATTCATTGAACTTGGCCTCTTTTATTCTTTTTTTTTCCTTTTTTCCTTCTTGATTTCAATCTCTATATGGTAATCTCTCAAGAGTCCCTTTCCATGTAAGTTTCAACTTCCTAGTGGCAATCAACTTCGCAAAAATTAATATCTTCTAGATTGATTTTCCTTTTTATCGCTGGATTTGACTTGCACACCAAGATTGTTCCACTTCCTTCCTTCTCCTTATAGAATTCTTCTTGGATATTTCCTTATATGAATAAGAGCATTAAATATTACTTGATCACCAAAATTTTGACTTTATTGCAACAAAATATTAAATTCTACAAAACAAAATAAAACATATTAATTTAATAAACTAATATAATTAAAAGGACAAAATTAGGGATAATAAAATGTATGAATTATGTGTTTATCAAATACAAACCGCAAAAAGACAAAATAAATTCAAATTATCAATATTTACCTCATCGGTACTATCAAGAATTTCTTGCACACTTCTCATCTTTTGAGGTCGCTCACTTGAATTTGATTGAGATGAAGATGGACTAGATTGCCCATTAGATGATGGTGGAGATGGTGGTGAAGAAATAGGATTCCCTGAGTCTGCTTCTCTTTCTTGCGCTTCCTCGTCAATGAAATGAAAGAAATTATAATTTTCCTCCGAAATGTTCCAATCTCACGAGCTTTCTTCATCAAATTTCACATCTCTACTTATCATAATTTTTCCGTTGCTTGGATTTTATAGTTTATAGCCTTTGGATCTTGCATTATAGCCGATGAAAATATGTTTATCACTTTTATCATCTAGCTTCAACCTCTTCTCATCCGGTACATGCATATAAGCAATACTCTCAAAAACACGCAAATGAGAAACACTTGGCTTTCTCCCATTCCTTGTGGTGTCACGTCTTCAACACTTCTAGTCGGGAAACGGTTTGACAAGTAGATGGCACAATCAATAGCTTCGGCCCAAAATTCTCTTGACATTTGCTTGCTCTTCAACATACTTCGAGCCACGTTAAGGATGCTTCTATTTTTTCTCTCCGCCACCCCATTTTGCTGTGGCTATCTTGGAACCGTTAAAGGATGACGAATTCCATTTTCTTCACAAAATAATTTAAATTTATTTGACGTGAACTCGCCCCCTCTATCGGATCTAATGGCCTTGATATTATACCTGTTATGCTTCTCCACAAGAGCCTTGAATTTTTTAAAAGCTCCAAACACCTCCGATTTTTCTTTGAGAAAATACACCCATGTCTTCCTACTAAAATCATCGATAAAGAGGAAAAAATAATTATTCTTACCAAATGATGATAGATGAATAGGACCACATACATCCGAGTGCACAAGTTCTAACGACATGGTTGCTCTAGTAGTTGACTTTTTCGAAAAACTTTCCCGAGATTGCTTGTCAAAAAGACATCCTTCACAAAGTTGATCGGGGTGGTGAATTGAAGGCAACCCATTCACCATCCTCTTCTTTGACAAAGCTTCCAAACCACCAAAATTCAAGTGCCCAAATCTCAAGTGCCAAAGCCAAGACGAATCTTTGAAACAAACTTTTAAACATTTTACCACATCATTTTGAATATTCAATAAGAACATTCGATTTCTTGTCATAGGCACCTTCACTAGTAAATTTTCGGATTGATCTCTTATTGAAAGGTTAGAATCTTTCATCAAAATATCATAACATTTCTCTAAGAGTTGCCCCAAGCTCAAAAGATTGTTCTTCATATTTGGCACATAATAAACATTTAAAATAAATTGGTGCCTTCCATCCTTTAAGCGAATCAAAATTTTACCTTTTTCTTTAATCGGAATTTTTGACGAGTCTTCAAAAGTGACATTACCGCATACAGATTCATCAATCTCAACGAACATATTT
Source organism: Aralia elata (assembly GCA_034770075.1). Taxonomy (NCBI): domain Eukaryota; kingdom Viridiplantae; phylum Streptophyta; class Magnoliopsida; order Apiales; family Araliaceae; genus Aralia; species Aralia elata. The sequence goes on from CM068386.1 coordinate 23,831,185, forward strand.
TTCCGTCCACACATATGATTGCTTCCACCTGTGTTAAGATACCATGAATTGTCATCTTGACGCATCTCTCCTTTGCACGTCAAACGTAAAGTGGGCTCCACTTCATTAACATTTTTCTCCATATAATTTGACTTTCCTTCAACATCTTTTGAATCATTCTTACACTCTGAAGCATAATGCCCATAATCGTGACAATTGTAACATTGAACTCGAGATTTATCATACTTCCTTTGATACGGTCGTGAATAATTTCCTCTTCCACGTCCCCTTGTGTGGTGAGACTCTTGGCCCCTTTTTTGTGAATAGAGTAATGGCCTCCTCTTCCACCTCGTCCACGACCACGTGCTTGGCCACGACCACATGTTTGGCTACGGTCTCGTGCTTGGCCACAACCTCGACCTTGTTGACTATTTTCATGTTTTTCTTCTCTCTCCTTGAAAGAAAGCTTCGTTTGGAGCACTTGTTCAATAGGCCCCTTCTTTTGCTTTTCAAGCTTCTCTTCATGGATTTGCAACGAACCCATAAGTTCGTCAACGGTCATGGTGATAGACTCCACGACACGCTTGCGTGAGGTGGTCGTCGCCCGAATCGTTTTTAACAAGTTGATAGGATGGATAGCTTACAACACCTTAAGCCCTCACCTATATGTAGACGGTAATCTTGGTACAATTGCTTGCAAATGAATTATGCGTAGGATGAACACCAACGACATCTCGACCCCTCACTTATATTGAAGCGGTAATCTTGGTACAATCGACGATTGATGCGGTAGAAGACGCCACACACAACTATGAATGGTTGTATGATAAGTCGATTATGAATCTCTCAAGAAAACTAAGGAATACTTTAGAATTCTTCAAAGAACCACAAGTAGAGAAACAAACTCATAATAATATTGATAACGCTAAAAATTGGTTAGTTAAACTATTACATCATGAATCTTATTTATACTAAGCTTGAGAACAATCTAGAATCAAATAAACCCTAAAAAACACCATTACATAAAACAAGGAACCTTGTTTTTGGAAAGAAAATAATTGGTGGAAAACACCATTACTTAAAACATGGAACCTTATTTTAGGAAAGGAAACAATTGGTGGAAAACACTATTACTTAAAACATGGAATCCTGTTTTAGGGAAGGGAACAATTGGTGGAAAACACCATTACCTAAAACATGGAACCCTGTTTTGGGGAAGGAATCCTGCAATCCAAGAAAGTCAGATTTCAGCAACAGTGAAGTCTATTGCGGTGCTTTGGGTACACTTGCTATCAATGTGTTTATGATCTTCGCGTACTTGTATCCCGTCTCTACGTTTTCCGTACTTGTTCCATAATTCATGAATCATCCTGTTAAGTCCTTTTTTGAGGCGTTTAGCCCGAGTCCTCGTAATGGGTCCAAGCGGTATATGCAATGGATCCGCTTGGATTTTGTCATGGGCTTCTAAGCTAAGGATGTCCTCATCACATGGTTTCCAAGTCTTTCGACTCCTCAATGGCTACAGCAAGATACTCATACTTGGGACTTAAAGAACGAAGGATTTTTTCATTTACTCGAACATCACTAATTTCCTCACCATTACTTTTCATTTGATTGACAAGTGCCAAAATTCTAGAAAAATAATCCGAAATTGATTCGGACTCCTTCATACGCAAACCTTCGAAATCACTTCTCAAGGTTTGAAGACGAACCTTCTTTACTTTGGCGACTCTCTTGAACGAATTTTGGAGAATTTCCCACGCTTGCTTGGCGATGGTGGCAAGAGCAACTTTTTGTAACATTGCATCATCCAAACATTAATGAATGATAGTGACCGCTTTTTGATCTTTCTTTCTTGTGGAACTCAAAGCTACCTTTTGTGCTTGTGATCACGAATCTTCATTTTTGGGCTCTCCATAGCCTTTGGTCACAATGTTCCATAGATCTTGTGAACCAAAAATCGCCTTCATGCGAATACACCAACTTTTATAGTTATCCTTCTTCAATTGAGGAACTTGAAATTGGACTGATCCATTTGCCATTTCTAGTGGGTGTTACTAGTAACCTAGCTCTTGATACCAATTTGTTGAAAAATAATGAACTTACACACACTAGAGAAAATGGAGAAGATGTTATCACAAAAGAAATTTTATATTTCTTGCTTGCTCCAAATGAGTTGAGTACATGGGTATGTATAGGAATCTCCTAACATGTATAAACCCAAATACATGAATGAGCACTTAATAAAAAAATAACTCTCTAGACACCTTTTTAACTAGCTACATGAACTATCAAATACATGAATCAACAAGCACATGAACCAACAAGTACATCAATATTAATTAAATAAAAATACTTAATTACTTTAGGGAAGTTTATTTTTCAACATTTAAAGAGATAAGACTCGTAATGAAAAAACCGGCTAGGAAATTCGATGAGTCATCCGTAAAGCTTCTTTCTTTTACTTTAAGACTGTTGCCTTCGCCTTTCTCTTTGTTCGTTGGAAAGCAAGAGCAGGCTATGAACCAACCGGAAATATCGTATTTATTAAGACATTCCAACATAAACATATGCAGCTGTAGTTGTATCCAAGGTGTCTGTCTTATGATTAAAAAAAAAATCTTTCTATATTATTATTTTCTAGACTTCTGCAAGGAATTGCTGTCATTTCATGGCAAATTAAAATTTGGTTTCTTCATTATTTGGTAAAATGGAGGAAGTAATTTACGTAATGATTATGATTTATGACTGAGAGTCTGAGGCATGCACAATGGTTGACCCTGAAAGTCATGAATCAATCATCAGAAAACTTCAAAACTGATATTAGGTTGTTACTGGGTCGACCAGGAAGAGCATCCCATATGATATTGCCTTTTTTTTCCTCCACCCTTTTTTCTTTAGCTTTCACTTTGTCTTTAATAAAGTAAAAAGACTCTCCTTTAACCTCAATCATCCTCATAGATAGAAAAGTTTTGAACAAAAGCAAAAACAAATGGACTTTCAATGGTTAGTGATAAAGTTCTCCCTCAAAATATGCACTTGTTTCAACCAGGCCCCCCAACGTTTCACTTTCCATTTATTTCTCTTCATTTTCCATTATTGCATTTACTTTTAAAAAGCAAATTAAGCATAAAATATTATTCTTTTGGGAGACCATAAATATCCCACTAGCTGTTTGGTTAGAGATGCAATGGGGTTTAGGTAATTTATATTCCTTTATTTGTGTTTCTTTCCTTCCTTCATTATTGAAATCATATATGTCAATTTTTTCATTAATATTCGTCCCTTTTTCTGTTTGAAATGTGAGATTCTATCGATCATTCTTAGCACCTTGTTTTCATTCTTTTCTAGGTAGTTTCGCTACCTGCACTGAACCGGAGGAACAAAGGTATGTTTTATTGACATACTTTTTATTTTTCTTGTAAAGATAGTTTAAGCAAGTAATTTATTTTGGAAGGAACTTCTATTTTTTTTTCTTTTCTGCAGGAACGAAATTAAAGTTATAGCTTAAGATTAACGGTCTCTTCTGTTTCTAAATGCCCTTAGCCTTTTTGAACCGAAATGTTGTTTGAAGACTGAAGTAATGTTCTAAAAATCCGTGCCTAGATCCACTTAATCCCCGCCTAGGCGCTAGGGCGTCCTCATTTTTAATTGGGCACCTAGTCCCTAGCTAGGCAATATCAAACATCTACTACATCGATTTAATAAAGATTTTAAAACTATAAAATACTTAAAATGATTTGTTAAGTCTTAAAAGATTATTTTTATAGGTAGCTTTTCGTGTAAAATTTTAAAAAATTACATCTGCTTTAATTTGTATAGTTTATTAAGTATATACAATAGAAAAATAAATAAATAAGACCGTAAAAAAAACGTCTAGCCCGCCTTGGAAAATGCCAAGTCCAACTAGGCGCCCCTTTGCCACCTAAGTCTACCTACCAATTTTTAAAACACTCATTTAAAGTTCATTATTTTTTTATATTTATTGAACTTTTGTGTTGGTATGTATGTACATATAATCAGGAATGAGATATAAGTAGTAATTAAAACAAAATAATTTTAATAATCCCTTTCACTTTACAAAAGTAAATATTCCAATAACTAATTATGTGCAATTCAAAATTTAGGGATAAAATACTATTATGCTTTGTCTTCCTATTAAAGAGTTGTCTCTCCTATTTGTTTTAGGATTTTATTTATTCTAACATAGATAAAATTGGTCTTTGTATATCTCTATCCGGTTGATGAGTAATTCAAATATATTTTTTTATTCTTTATAATTATATTTTCTAGTATTAGTGATTTGATTAAGCATTAAAATATCTTCATCACCATAAAAGAGTATAGTTGTCTTTATCTATATACGAATTAAATTTGTTTTTTATTTTTCAGTTGGTTCTTTTGTTTTTTGATTTAAGCTCATGTTTTCAGCCAATTCAATATCATTGAATTTAGGTAAGACTATTGAAATGAGTTCTTTATGATCAGAACTGTGTAGTGCTCTCTTTCCTTCCCCATTTTACAGTGAGAAGAGAAGGACAACGAAATGGGCACATCAAGCGATCAGCCAACTTCTTATACTTCAGTTAATATAGGAGATCCTGAACCTCCCTTGCCGAATTGGATTACGGAACAGCTACAAGGCTTACACCCCATATCCAATGATCATGTCTCTATCTATAGAGTTCCTCCTAATCTTCGCCAAGGAAATGAGAAAGCCTTCACGCCACAAATGGTGTCTATCGGTCCTTTTCACCATGGGAAAGCGGAGTTGCAGCCGTGGGAAGAGAATAAACTGCGCTATTTGCAGGCATTCCTCGATCGTACTGAGAAGAGTTTGGAGGATTGTATAGAGTTTGTAAAGCGTTTGGAAGGAAGAGCTCGGGCCTGCTACAGGGACAAAATCGATATGAGTAGTAATGCATTTGTGAAAATGATGCTTGTGGATAGCTGTTTTATCATCGAGGCCATTTGGAGGTTGGGCAACAATTACCAAAAACAAACAAATTACTTGAATAATCCGGAGCTGATTGTTCTCGTTCAAAGAGATATGATTTTACTGGAGAATCAGATTCCGTTCTTTGTTCTCCATGATTTATTCCACTTAGGCTTTAACAACCCAGGCAAAGACAAGTTTCTTGAGCTTTCGATCTCTTATTTTGCTTCTATATTACCGACAATAGCGGAGGCCAAATATGAGCCCGAAGATATGGGAAGTGTGTTTAAAAATGTGAAGAGTCACCTAAGATCAGGCTTAGAAGTAAAACACTTCACTGATTTGCTAAGGATATGTCACCTACCAGAAAAATTAAATAAGCCAAGTGCGGGCAACTATGTACGAATTCCAAATGCAGCAAGCTTGCATGAAGCAGGAATGAAGTTTAAATTTGGGACAAGCAAGTGTTTACTAGACATGAATTATAACAATGGATTTCTGGAAATGCCAAAGTTCAAAGTACAAGACAGCTCGGAATGTTTGCTCAAAAACCTTATTGCGCTGGAGACGTGTCACTATCCATTTGATAGTTACATAATCGATTATATTTTCTTTATGGACAGCTTTGTCGACACTGCTACAGATGTGGATTTACTCGTTCGGAGGGGAATTATTATGAACAGCATGAGTGATAGTGCTGCAGTGGCTTCCCTCTTTAACAACCTTGGCAAGGGAAATGCATTGTTCAGTCCATATTACTTTACGAGTATATCTAATAGCATGAATAAATATTACAAAGCTCCTTGGCACAAGTGGAAAGCAACTTTCAAACGTGATTATTGCAGCACTCCGTGGATGATTGCTTCTAGTGTGGCTGCGATTATATTACTTGTGCTTACTCTCATACAATCCATATGGTCTATAATTTCTATTTTTTGGGCTCCATATGGTCTATTATAATTTAACTTGATACCAGCAAGAGTTGATTCGCTTTTAATGTGGTTTGGTGGCTGTGCTGCTGTGGTGGCCTTTTTTAGGTCTCTGTTTGGTCACAAGTTCAATTGTCGGATTGGATTCCCCTCTCCCAGGGACAGGTTTGCACCAGTTTCCGTCAATGCCGCGAATTGTTTGTTGTTATCCTCATATATGTCTTCAATCTTTTTTCTTGTGTTTTGATGTGAGACTTTATTATCGAGGAGTAACTAATTTTTTATATTTGTTTTCTTAGTGTGAGAATTAGTGCCCACCATTTGTGGGCAGCAAAATTAAGGATTATCTCAGTGTACTTGTACCTTTTATGCATTAGGCTACTCAAATTTTATAAATTGCAATTATCCAATTGAATTAATTAAAATTTTAATTGAATTAATTAAAATTGCAATAAGCTTAGAGTATGTTTGGGATCAGATTGCTTAAAACATATGATTACTAATTTTAATTACTGCTTTTGATTATAATTAGTTTTAGAAAAAGTAGTTTGTGTTTGATAAATAAAAAGCACTAACGTTAGTAAAAAAAAATGAAAAATGTTTACTGTTTAGTATAATTTTTTTTTGTTAATCACTTGTTTCAAGTGTAAATTACTAAAAATGAATGTTTTGAAAAGTAAAGATGGGTAGTGTATGAAATTACTAAAATAAATAAAGATAGACTAGTAATATGCTTGGTCGCCGATGAAGTCTTAACCTAGTAGTTAAGACTGAGGTACCTAACATTTAGGTTTCAGATTCGATTCTCACTTAGGTGAGTTTATTTCTTCATATTGTATTCTCTAAAAAGTAGGGTTTCAAAAAAAAAGTAATATGCTTGGTCAAGCCCGATTATTAAATTTGGCAAATAATCAGAAGTTCCAAATTGAAACTTCTAATTATTTTCATAAAAAAATGATTATATACAGTTTCAAAATCAAAGTGTCAAACACTTTTTGCTTCTTAAAACCGATTATAAGTAGGTTTGACTATTTATAAGCAATTCCAAACACCCTCTTAGTTTGATCTTTAAATGTAGACAATTTACTCTGTTGAGTTTCTTGCACCAATTTGCAAAGAAAGGCATGCTCTCACTTTTGACAAGTCCAACAGCCATGGAAAGATAGCTCACTCTCAACAAACCTATAAACTTATTGTGACAATTGAAGTAAATTATACCCCTGCCATTTCTTAACCACTGTGACAGGAAAATCTGAATTAAATTCATGCACCATATGGACATCGGCAAAAATAATCTATAAGCACAAAAACTAGGTTTATAGGAATAACTGCCAAAAGTATTAGTTAGTTAGTTGAACCACATTGGTAGATTCACACACAAGGATTGTTCTCTTACGATTTCATCAAGTAATTAAAATAAAATAATCCCTCAATTTCAAAATATAACATTATTATTTACTTATTAAAGTCAAACATTTTCAAATTCAAAATGTCGTAATTTTTTTTAATTTTAATCAATACAATGAAAATATTATAAACTATCTCAAAAGTATTACTTATATAAAGGTTTAATATTTCATAATTTTTTTTAAATAATCTCAATTTTAAGTTCAAAAATATTTCAAAACTTCAATAATGATCTTATAATTTGGAATTGAGGGAGTAAGTTTTAGCCAACATATTACTTTAGAAAGTATAGTAGTACAAGATGTTGGGAAAAATCACCTCCCAAATACTGTTGTCTTTAATAAATTAAATGGCCAAAAATATCAGTACATGCCAATCAGATTAAATTTACAGTTCCACCGAAATAATAACCACTGCAGGAAATAATGAGAGAAAAAATAACCAAGCACAATACACCAAGATTTTTAACGTGGAAAACCCTCTATAATTAAGAGGTAAAAACCACGGGACATACTCCGAAAAATCCACTAGAATAATATGAGAGAATACAAAGATATATTAATTTGAGTACAAACTCAAATTACTTCACCACAATAACTATGTGATGGAACCCAAATAAAACACCATTTTATTTGAACTATCTTTCTCTCCCTATTTTTTTAAGCTTTCCTACCCTTTCTCCTTTTCTCTCTCGGATGAGTTTTCTCCGAATTGGTGTATCTCAAATGAAGTAGTGATACCCTTTTTATAATGCATGCTTGGTGGGTTGGTGGAACAAAAAATAATAAGTTAGGCATGCCTAACATGGCCTAACCTTTCTGCCTTTTCTTTTTTCCTTACCTAACACGCCTATCTCTCATTTCACACCTCCAAGAAGTAAAACAAAGTGGCTGCCTAATTCATGCACATGGGTGAGGAAACCCAACAATCTCCCCCTCCGAACCCATGAGAGGAAGTATTCGCCATGACCCCGTCACTTGGAGTCCACTCCTGTGTCAAACCCAACTCTTGGAGAAACCACAACATTTCGTTGTCAACTCAGCAGTAGACAAAACAACACACTTCTGCAACTTGGACTGCCATAACACAGCTCCCCCTGCAAAAGTAAACAAATACTCCGAAGTAGACTTCTTCTCTTCGGAACCTGCCATGTCTGCTTCTGTATAACTTTCCAAGACTGAATTTGCACACTAAACCACAACTCTTCACTTGGAGCTAATCCCAACGAAGCCTTGATTCAACTCAAGCTTCTTGGAATTTTCAGCTTTCTTCATGCTCGACTTTATCTCATCAGCATGGTTCATCTCGATGGGAGGATCCAACTCAAACTTGACAGATTTCTGCTTGCCAAATTCATTCACAACCGCTTTGTATCCTGGTTGCGAGCTATCATTTTCCTTCTTCACTTTTGGTACCCATTTAAAGCGAAAAGTTTTCTTCTCGTGGTTCTCATGCAAGATTTTTCTCCCATCTCGCATGGCTTTGCACCACATCCTTTTATATCTAGCTCCCCCATCTTCAATACCTTTCACATGCGCTCGCATTGTGTAAAGTGTGCCTACCTTCTTTCCTCTAGTCACCACTAGAGACCCTTTAGTGAGCTTCCATTGACCTTCACCAAAGGAACTGCTATAACCATTCTCATCAAGCTTACCAGTAGACATCAAACTAAGGCGGATACCAGGAACATGTCTGACTTCTCTAAGCATCAACTTGTAACCATTGTTAGTCTCTAAACAAATATCTCTAATGTCGATAACCTTGGATGCACTACTATTTCCCATCCGTACATAGTCAAAATCACCATTAGTGTAGGATGTGAAGATCTCACCACGCGAAGTTGCATGGAATGAAGCACCCGGATCAATAACCCATTCATTAACTTGACACTTGGGTTTACCATCACTAACAATGGCTACATCAACGTTGGATAGATACACAATTGAGTTTTTATCTGCATCTTTTTCCTTAGACTGTTCCTTCTTTAGAAATCTGCACTCTCGCCTTATATGACCCGGTCTCTGCCAGTGAAAACAAATTATCTCTTTTCCTCTTATCTTTCTCCTAAATTTGTCATCTTTAGGAGAGTTCGTCTCTCTGTTTTTGCCGCTACTCTGCGCAACAAAAGCATGTGTTTGTGTCTCAAAATTCATACCTTGCTCCTTCCGTCTTGTCTCCTCATTATGAAGACTGTCCTTGACCATCTGCATGGTCAGCTTTCCTTCTCGAGCTGAATTACTTAGAGACACTACCAAAGTCTCCTAGCTATTTGGCAATGAACTGAGAAGCAAAAGAGTCTGAATCTCATCATCAAGATTCAACTTCATGGTGGACAACTCGTTCACCAATCCTTGGAACTCACTCATATGCTCCGACACACTGTTCCCGTCTTTGTACTTCAAGTTCACAATTTTTCGAATCACAAAAGTTTTATTTTGTGCATTCTTCTTCTCGTACATAGACTCTACTGTAGTCCATAAAGTGTGAGCATCCGTCTCCAGCGAAACATAGTGGAACACACTTTGATCAATCCACTGTCGGATGTGACCAATAGTCTTCATGTTCATCTTTTTCCAATCAGCCTCAGATTTATCCGTGGGCTTCTTTTCCTCGAGCTCCAACGGTTCATATAAATCCTTACAGTAAAGGATATCCTCCATTCTGGACTTCCAGATCGAAAAATTTGAAAAGGTCAATTTAATCATGGCTCCACCTGATTCCTCCATAGAATTTATCAGAAACAACTGAGCAAAATAACCTTAGCTCTGATACCAATTGTTGAGAAAAATCACCTCCCAAATACTGTTGTCTTTGATAAATTAAATGGCCAAAAATATCAGTACATGCCAATCAGATTAAATTTACAGTTCCACCAAAATAATAACCACTGCAGGAAATAATGAGAGAGAAAATAACTAAGCACAATACACCAAGATTTTTAACGTGGAAAACCCTCTATAATTAAGAGGTAAAAACTACGGGACATACTCCGAAAAATTCACTAGAATAATATGAGAGAATACAAAGATATATTAATTTGAGTACAAACTCAAATTACTTCACCACAATAACTATGTGATGGAACCCAAATAAAATACCCTTTTATTTGAACTATCTTTCTCTCCCTATTTTTCTAAGCTTTCCTACCCTTTCTCCTTTTCTCTCTCGGATGAGTTTTCTCCGAATTGGTGTATCTCAAATGAAGTAGTGATGCCCTTTTTATAATGCATGCTTGGTGGGTTGGTGGAACAAAAAATAATAAGTTAGGCATGCCTAACTTGGCCTAACCTTTCTGTCTTTTCCTTCTTCCTTACCTAACACGCCTATCTCTCATTTCACACCTCCAAGAAGTAAAACAAAGTGGCTACCTAATTCATGCACATGGGTGAGGAAACCCAACACAAGATACCAATGTGCAACTTAGGATTTTTAAGGATATAGATAAATAATGTTTCCTCCGTTCGACTTTACTTGTCTTAATTGATTTTTTATGATCAAAGTGATCAATTTTAAGATTAATAATTAAACAAATGTATTAGAAATTTTGAAGTCAAATAAAATAGACTTTGATAGTATATTCGATATACTTTCTTATGCAATTGCATTGATATCTAATAAACTTAAGAATAAATTTTGATTTCAAATATAATCAATTTGACCATAAAAATTAATTAGAACAAATAAAACTGGACTGAAGGAGTACTATTTAAACCTCTTTCTCACAAATTTGCAGAGGTTATATGAGAATAATTAATTGTCAAATATACTAATGTACAAGTGAGGGTTTAAGGATAAAGTTTGATTCTTTTGTTGAGACTCTGTGTTTGTGAGTTTAGAGGGATGAGATGGGAAATTATAGGAAGGGAAATGATGGGAAGAGATTATAATTTTTATTTGTCATGTTTGTGAGTTTTAGAAAGGAAGGGATGTGATGAGATTTTAATTAAATTTTTCCTTGTTTGTGAGTTTAGAAGTAAGGAAAGAAAGGGAAGAGATTCTTATTTTTAAACTACACTATTACTATATTACCCTTACATACATAAATATAAGAAATGATATGATTTAATAATATATTACCCTTACATATATAAATATAAGAAATGATATGATTTAATAATGTCTATCTATTAGAATTATTTTGCTCAAGTTTTCTTTTTCTTTTTCGTTTTTGCTTTGTTACACACACACACACACATATATATTGACTTGTACTATATTTATTTTTGTTAAAAAAACAAACATACTTGTAATTATATTATATTATATAATATGAGAAAGTCAAAATGTACCTCTTAATTTGGAAAATTGTGATGGAATATTATATTATCTCCATACCAAAATTAGAGGTAGATTTTAACGTTTCAAAATAAATTTGTAAAATTATAAATTCAAAAATTGATATAATTATCTATATTAAAACTAAATAATTTTTTATTAATTTTACATTTTAGAATTTTTCACCATGTGAATATAGTTATACCATTATGGTCTATCAAGTCCACTAGGCCATTTTTCCATTGTTCACCAACGTGGTTTATGTTTCAAGCAACGTGGTATCTTGGCCATTCCCTTTACAACGCGGTTCAGCAGAGTGTAGAGAGAGAAAAATGAGAGTTATAATAGTAAGGGTAAAATTGTTATGTTATTTATTTTATAAGGTTATTTTTGGTAATATAAAATATCTCACTTTTTCATCCTTTCTCATCCCTCCAAATCCTCCACTTTTGAGGGGAAAATTTTGAACCAAAAATTAAATTAATTTTACATTCAAATCTCTTCCTTTCCTCTCTAAAAAAATTCACAAACATGAGATTTGAAGGAATTTTAATTATTTTTCTTTCCTTTTCCTTCCCTTACCTTCAAATAAAAACTCACAAACACAGTATAACTATCCCACAAATTCTTTTGCTTGGACTTAAGTAGCGGACGGAAAATTGACTTAACCGTCCCTGGTCAATCCTAGTCAATGCAATTCAATATTGGATTTGGAACGGAACGGACGGGTGATTTTTAATTTACGCTCTGATTATTTTTAATTGCGCTCAGTCCGCGAGATTTTGGCATGATATGATTTTGACTTTTAAGAAATAAGTAGCATGATTTTGACTTTTGTCCACCAAGTCCGTTCCCAGTAGCAGCGGACCAATTCAATCAAAAATTTGCCTCAAGTCGAGTTAAGGGGGTAAATTAGTACCAAACTTTTTTGCCATGCATAAAAAATCCTACTTATAACAACAGAAGTCGACTTTAGTTTTTTAATTCTGTCTGTTCTTTTTTATATTATATATTAATAATAGGTTATATTCATTTTTTTCTATATATATAACAAGTACTTGTAACGGATCATTTCTTTTATATATATATATATGTATATATATATATATATGGCAATGATCCATAACATGTATTTGCTATGGATTAAAAATGGGCAAATAGCATCAAAAATATTTTAAAACCTGTCCGCTAGAATATCTAGCGGATGTGGAGTTGCCTTTTAAAATCTCATCCGTTCATATTATAATGAAAGGTTTTGATGTTATTTGCTCATTTTTGATCCATAACAAATACATGCCATGAATTATTGGTCATATATATATATATAATTTGAACATTTATTTTATTATTCGTAGGGTCTAGGACCCATTAACTCAAACGCACATGCGTTTGCTTCAACTTCAAGCAAAACCTCTAAATTTAAATTTAAACAATACAATAATAATTATCGTAAATTATCGAAAAACTACTACTGATATTAAATTTATAATTTTATACTTCGAATCATATTACTTTTTAATTTAATTTTTTCAAATTAATTTTTAAAAGTCAATAATAATTTTATAATTTAAATGAAATGATTTTTGTCTCCCTCTGTGCGGGTGCACCGGGTTGGGGGGTGTTCCGGCCTACCCCTACAGACAATACACACAAAGTTGAAAGACACTAGACCCGTTGAACATTCAAAAAGGGCTGGCTTATATATATACAAATATTGTGTTGAACATTTATTATGAGTGTTTGATTAAGCACTAAAATATATTTGTTGCCTTAAAGGAGCGTAGGTGTCTTTTTATCTCCCGGAACAGAGGTATGTTTTATTTTTATTTATTTTTTTGGATTTGAGCTTATGTGTTCAACCAATTCAATGTTATTGAATTTAGATTCAAGTCAATTAAATGAAACTTTTATAATAGATTGATTCAAGTCAATTAAATGAATTTTGCGTAACTTATTCCCTTGGTATTTATGAATTCTAGGCCTGGTAATTTTATCCCTGACGGGCTCCTAATGAGACCTGATTTTTAAATTTTGTAGGGTTAGAGTCAGATATGAGATATATCCTTTCATCCCGCTCCCAACCCGATTATATATATAATTATCAAAATTAGCTTTTCGTATATATATATAATTATGTACTTATTTAGGCTATTTCATTATAAATTTATAAACATTTGTAATATTACGTGTTGCTGGTAATAGAATTAATTAGTACATGTTGTTTGATTTTGAATCAAAAATAATTTTTCAAAAGTAATATAAAAAATTTGGAGAAATTTATTTTAAGAAAAAAATGGAAAATTGAGTAAACTGGGTCGGGGCAGGTGTGAAATATTGTTTTCAAAGTCGGGTCAAATTCGTAGCAGAACTACATATTGGCCGTCGCAAATCACAGGATGGATAGGGTTCCAATCTTGGTAACCCTTGAACCACTGCAATAGGTTTCCTTGTACGTTGCAGAACTATAATCTAAGAATCTTTCTTTTATTCAGCTTGCTTTGTAAAGTTCTACGACTGTGGACAACCATTGAGCCAAGTCATTTATAACTTGTAGATAATTTTTAAAGGAATATTTCTTAAATCTAAATATGTCCCAATAATTGAGCAGAATGATTTTTCCTTTCTCCCTTTACTTTTGAACACTATATTTCAGCAGGTTGATTTTTCCCTTTTCTGTTTTAGATGAAGTTATATTTCTTAATTCTTATCACTGTGTACTGCTTCTTATTTTGTCACAGATATTCCAAAAATGAGCCCTTAATATTTCCCTCCCCCTATTTACAGTGAGAAGAGAAGGACGACAAAATGAACACATCAAGTGATCAGCCAACTTCTTTTACTTCAGTTAAGCTTATCATTATTATGGTCCAATTAAATAAATTATTTATGATATTTAGTTTTTTATTCTTTCACCTTTTATCTCTAATATTTTATACATTCTTTCTCTTTCTAAAATTTTTTAATACACTCTCTAAAATTTTTAGATTTTCTCTCTAAAATTTTTATACATTTTTATTTTTTTTAATTTTGGATATAAGATATTAGTAATTAAGACGACGTTGTCAAGAATCAAAGTCTACAAGATACTACTTGTATAAAAAGGACAACAAAATTCACTTTCACAATCACAAACATTTACTCTAAAACAACAAAATCATTGTCACGTACTAAGATACAATAGTAAGACACAAAGCAAAAACATGTACACACATATAGTATCAGTTACATATATACGCACCCACAAGGAAACCAGAAAAGGTAGTTGGATTCCCATTATTTTATATGTGATTCCAATGCTAGCGTGAAATGTGAATAGTGTGGGAATCATGCAACCACGAAAAGACAATTTAAACTATAGCGTGAATAGGTTAGAAAAAAAATGGGTCCAAACAAAAAAATGGGTTCATTAGTTTAATCTGGTAATATTAATTTTTAAAAGTTTAATTTTATGGCATAAGGTGTGAATTATAATGGGTTAAACCTTAGTTTTGCCTTTTGTTTGATGAACGCGACTATAACTTACTAAACCTTTTTCATTCATCCAAAATTTTGGTTTTGTTGCCTTTTGGTTTAATTAGAGGGAATAGATGTGGCCATTTCTCTTCTACAATGACCAAGTGTTTCTTAAAAGGAATATCACATTATATTTTGAACAGTGTTACCTAAAATATGAGTCATTTCGATTTGCGGTACCAATAAGGATACACGGTGTTTTGCGTAGTCCAATCAAATTGAGACCGTGATCCATAGAGTTTTTATTAAAAGGTTCAGGTCTTCTAACTAGGAATACATTTTCGACACGTGTACAATAATTTTTTTTTAACCAATAGCCTATAATATGTGGGGATCAGTTTGTATTAATTATGTATGGTCCATTACACGTATCAAAAATGTATAGTGAGGTCCTTAGAAGACCTGAAGCTCCTAATAAAAACTCGTGATCCATAACCCCAGTATGAAGAAACACCCAGCTTGGGGCCTACTTATTCTCTTTATTTTCCATTATTACATTCACTTCAAAAAAGCAAGTCAAGTATAAAATATTATTCTTTTTCTGTTTCAAATGTGAGATTATATCAGTCATTCTTAGCACCATATTTTCTTTCTTTTCTAGGCAATCTCTTCCTGCAATGAACTGGAGGAATAGATGCATGAACCCGAATTTTGTTTGAAGTAGTGTTCTAAAACTTTCCGTCTACGTCCGCTTAATTTCTGCCTAGACGTTAAACGATCCTTTACTGTTTCAATTTTAGTTGGGTGTCTAACCCCTCCCTAGGCAGAATCAAACTAAACTATATCAATTTAATAAAGGTTTTAAAACTCTAAAATATTTGAAATAATTTGTTAAATATTAAAATATTATTTTTATGGGCAGTTTTTTATGTAAAATTTTAAAAAATGACATCTACTATATGCTTAAGATAACTCGTAGTCCACTTAAAAAAATATCTATCTCGTCTAGGTGCCCCTTCCGCTACCTAAATCTACCTACCGATTTTTAGAACAATACTAATTTGAAGTTGATTAATTGTTTTGTATTTATATAAGACACGATTAGTAATTAAAATAAAATAATTTTATTAATCCCCTTCACTTTACAAAAGTAAGTATTCTAATAATTAATGTGCAACTCAAAATTTAGTGAAAAATACTATTAAGCTCTGTCTTTTTATTGAAGAGTTGTTATTTATTCTAACACAGATACAATTGGCTTTTGTATAACTCTCTCCGGTTGTCGAGTAATTCAACTACATTTTTTTATTCTTCATAATAATATTTTATAATATTACTGCTTTGATTAAGGATTAAAATATCTTCATTACCATAAAAGAGTCTAGGTGTCTTTATCTACTGATTAACTTCGTTTCGCATACGTAAGGCATCATGCTTCCTTTTCAGATTTTATTTCTATTGCCGTCAGGACTTGTAGCGGCAGACACTATAGCACATGAGCAAATAAATAATTTTTTGTGCAGCTACAAACTTTGTTACTGCCGTTACAGCCTATAGCGACAGGGAAAAACTCCATTTCAATCCTACTCATCCAATATCAAGATGAACGGTGTAAATTATGATTGCTGGAATAGTGTCAGTGACAACTGTTTGCCACGGATGGGTACCATATATATATAAATATAATCATTTATTTCTATTATATATTTTATATAAATAAAATAAAATTTTAATTAAATAATTATTGAATGAGTTGGACTCGAGTCGGGCTTAAACGAGTCGGACTCGAGTCGAACACCACACTATTTAAACTCGGCTCGTTTAATCAAACGGACTAAAGGTCTTGTTCGAGCTTGACTCATTAACGAGCTCAAGCCGGACTTAGTCAAGTCGAGTCGGGCAGGGCTCGCGGACAGTTCGATTCATTTACAGTCATATCTTAAACGTTAGCCACACAAACAGCGCAGTTAATTATTTGGCTGAAAAATTATGAAATCACTCTACTAAAATATTTTTATTGGTCCAAACCAGTTATTTGGTTTGAATCTGTTTTTCTTTTAAAAAATATAGGTCTAAATAATTTAAAGCAGTTAACTAATTCAAATAATTCTAATTAATTTGGATTGATCTACTAATTTGTAAACTAAATTACCACGTCTAATTGAGGCCATTTGGAGGTACAAGCACAATTACCTAGAACCAGCAGATTACTTGCGTAATCCTGAGCTATTTGCAGGATGGAACGAGTTTACACCTACTTTGCACCTATTTTATTCATAATTAATTTATTTATTGGTCCCCCAATGTTTCACTTTCCATTTATTTCTCTTTATTTTCCATTATTGCATTTGCATTTACTTTTAAAAAGCAAGTTAAGCATAAAATATTATTCTTTTGGGAGACCATAAATATCCCACTGGCTGTTTGGTTAAAGATGCAATGTGGTTTAGGTAATTTCTATTCCCTTATATTATTGTTTCTTTTCTCTCTTTTACGGGGCAGTTTCTGCCGGCACTGAACCGAAGGAACAGAGGTATGTTTTATTGACTTACTTTTTATTTTTCTCGTAAAAAAATAGTTTAAACATATAATTTATTTTGGAAGGAGTTTATGTTATTTTTATTTGTGTTTCTTTTGTTTATTTATGTTTTATTGTTATAGATTAACCGTCTCTTCTGCTTCCAAAAGCCTTTGGCCTTTTTGGACCCGAGTGTTGTTTGAAGTTCATTAATTTTTTTATATTTAATAATTTTTGTGTTGGTATGTATATATGTAATCAGGAATGAGACACAATTAGTTATTAAAACAAAATAATTTTTATAGTCCCTTTCACTTTATAAAAGTTATAGTATTCCAATAACTAATGTGTAGCTCAGGATTTAGGGGTAAAATACTATTATGCTGTGTCTTCGTATTGAAGAGTTGTTTCTCCTATTCTTCCTAGGATAATATTTATTTTAACATGGATAATATTGGTTTATGTATAACTCTCCCCGGTTGTCGAGTAATTCAACTACATTTTTTTAATTAATTCTTCATAATTATGTTTTCTAATATTAGTGCCTTGATTAAGGCTTAAAATATCTTCATTATCATAAAAGAGTCTAGGTTACGCGTTAATTCTGTTTCGCTATATACGGATTCAATTTATTTTTTTATGTTTCAATTGATTCTTTTGTTTTTTGATTTAAGCTCATGCTTTCAGCCAATTCAACATCATTGGCAATAGGCCCCATATCCTCGGCTTGCTCCATCTATAGAGTTCCTTCTAGGGTTTGCAAAGTTAAGAAAAAATTAAGTCTACACGCCATTAGTAGTTTCTAAACCTTTTTCATTCATCCAAAATTTATTAGAATGACACACTTTCATAACTGTTCATTAGTTTATTCTGGTAATTCCAATTTTTAAAAGTCTAATTGTTATGGCATAAGGTGTTAATTATAACGGGTTAAACCTTAGTTTTGCCTTTTGTTTGATGAACGCGACTATAACTTACTAAACCTTTTTCATTCATCCAAAATTTTGGTTTTGTTGCCTTTTGGTTTAGTTTTAGAGGGAATAGATGTGGCCATTTCTCTTCTACAATGACCAAGTGTTTCTTAAAAGGAATATCACATTATGTTTTGAACGGTGTTACTTAAATTATGATTCATTTCGAGTTGTGGTTACCAATAAGGATACACGGTGTTCTACGTAGTCCAATCAAATTGAGACTGATCCATAACCCTGACATGGAGAAACACCCAGCTTGGGGCCTACTTATTCTCTTTATTTTCCATTAGGATAATTCTGAGGTGCCCGGTATTTGGAGCCCGGGGTTGAGACCGGGTGATGTGGCTTGCCACATAAGCATCAGCGGGACCACTTCATTATTGTATTTGGACCACTTACCAAACCAGGGATGAAGCAAAGAATTCTTTTTAATTGGAGGGCCAGATGAAATAAATCACTTTACATATTTTCAGGAAAAGTAACTTTACCAAACTCTCTCTTTCTCTCTCACCAACTATGCTTCGCAGCCCCTGCTCTCCTCCGACGACCAAATTAAAACAAATTAAAACAAGTGATTCTTTTTCTTTTTCTTTTCAATTTACATACATACGAAATATACAGTTGATACAATACAATAAGAGTAAAAGGGATGAACAGTAATAAAAATAATATCTTTTAAATAATTTACAATATTAATTATTAAATTGATCAAAATTAGATAAATTCACATTCATATAATTTTTTTTAAATATCACACATTAAATGAAAAATTGTCAAATAAAACAGTGTCCATGACTTAAATTTGTGGTCTAAATATGAATGAATAAATTCTGCTGGCCCCATGACCATGATGGTGCATGAATATTTGGACATGATGGGCTGACTGATAAACTTGACTGAATAATACAGTAGTGATCAGTCGTCTCCTTATTGGTCATTGTTTAATTAATCCCACAATTTATTTCATCTGGCCCTCCAATTAAAAAGAATTTCTTTGCTTCATCCGTGGTTTGGTAAGTGATCCAAATACAGTAGTGAAGTGGTCCTCACTGATGCTTATGTGGCACAGCCACATCACCCGGTCCCAATTCCGGGCTCCAAATACCGGGCACCATAGAATTATCCTTTCCGTTATTACATTCACTTCAAAAAGCAAGTCAAATATAAAATATTATTCTTTTTCTGTGTCAAATGTGAGATTATATCAATCATTCTTAGCACCTTGTTTTCTTTCTTTTCTAGGCAATTTCTGCCTGCACTGAATTGGAGGAATAGAGGTGTGTTTTATTAACATACTTTTTACTTTTCTCGTAAAGAAGAAATATATAGTTTGAGCAAGTAATTTATTTTGAAAGGAACTTTTGTTATTTTTTTAAATTTTTTTTTGCACTTCATGAAAGAAAATTAAAATTATAGGTTAAGATTAATTGTCTTTTCTGCTTCCAAATACCCTTGGCCTTTTTGAATCTGAATTTTGTTTGAAGCAGTGTTCTAAAAAATTTCGCTTAGGTCCACTTAATCCCTGCCTAGGAGTTAGGTGGTCTTCTACCGCCTCAATTTTGGTTGGGCGCAATCAAACCTCTACTGCATCAATATAAATCACTTTTTTTGTAAAAATTTCAGTTCCAATAAATCATATAAATTATTTGGAAGTCAAACCAAAAAAAAAAAAATTTGGACCGGTCGCCATGCACGGTCACCGTAAAATTATTGTTAGGCAAATTTTAGAAACCACATATCAAGCAAGATTTAGAAACTACATATTTGAGCGACAATATTTATTAAGTAATTTCTTTAATTTCAAATGAAGGCATTGCAACATGACTTTTGTTGTCATTTAAAAATAAGATCTATACCTTGAGACATTGATTATAGATTGAAAAAACACTGCGTACCTCTTCATCCACTAGGATGATATTGATTTTGACAATTATTTTTGTATTTATCGCATTTTAAATTAGAGTCTCTTTAACTTTGATAGTAATATCATCTCTTCTAGAAAATAATTAATTCAAGTGAACATATTGTTAAGTCATAGTAAATTTGTAAAAAAATTGGGTGTAATTTGGTATGTAGTCAAATTTCTATTTATAATGTATTAATGTAAGTTGAATGAGATAATTTTAGGCAATTGATATTAACATGGCAATAAAGATGAACACAGGATAATCAATATTTTCTTGACAAATTTACCCATAGTATAACAAGTTCCTCTCTTTCTTCTATCCGGGTGATAAATCTAAAAATAACATTCCCCGATCTGCTCCTTATCTTCTCCAAATTCATCATTATGTAAAAGCAACACTCTCCTCTTCATCTTCCCCAAATGCATCATTTTGTAGAACCAACACCAATACAATTTCTTGATTCGGTCATTCCTCCATAATCATCATCCTTTCAACAACTAACCCAACAAGTGTAGCCTCTTATGTGTATATCCAAAGTGGCGATCAAGGCTTTTGCAGCCAATTTCAACCCCAAAAAGAAATTCAAGCGCCGTCACTAGAACATCCTCCCGCACCCAAGCGGCCAAGCACCCAAATAGAGAAAGTAGTTACTGAAATTCACTTAGAGAATCAAATAATCAACAAAAAAGGTTATAAATTAATATATATATATATATATATATATATGTATATATTGCCAGCAAAAATATGTATTAGATCTGTTATAAGCAAGTGCTAGATATAATGAAACACAAGAGTCAAGAGAACAATTAGCCCCAATATAAGAACATCCGATAGTAAGGAAATCAGTTGAAGTTATCTTACAACCCAGATCAACTCTTAGATGAGTTGGGGGGAAAAAAGTAGCCCGCACTACTAAAGTGTGAATCTTGGAGGGCATTTTGGTCAGTTTTGAATCCGCACTTTAGTAGTTCAAGCACTCCCAAACTAAAGTGCGGATGGATGATAATTTTCACCGTTAGATTTACGAATTAACGGTCAAGATCTGTTGTAAGGATAATGTTATTCTTACAACGTTGGCTATGAACCGGTCTCCTTTATTAAAATAGTTAGACATATAATCTTATCCAATAATGATATTCATATTCATTTTTAGTGTTTAATAAAATATATTGGCTCATCAAGACAAAAATAAATAAATAAAATCAAAAAAAGAAGAATAATTAAAAGAGGATTATAAATGAATATATAATACATTTCAAGTTTCTTACTATAGAGAGGATCATAAACAATAAAAATGTCTACCAATTTAATATACATTGAAATTGAGTTGCTTACAAATTCTATTATATATCTTATTAATGAGTTGCCTAGAAAGGGAGGGAATCTACTAATTCTGATATATATCTTACGAGATAACAAAAATATAATAAAAGTAAAATTATCAACCAATTAAATTCAAGTATAATTTTATGAGTCAACTCATTTCAGAACCGACCAAAACATACCAGTTAACTCATACAATAAAACGTTGTTTGTACTATTATAATAAGTATAGATATTGATTATTACATTTACTTTAGAAAAGTAAGTATAAAATTAGTCTATTAGCCCGTGTGAGGCATGGGCCTTGTTTTGTTGTTATTTTATAATTTTTTTGGTAATTCAGTAATCTTTATGTATAGTTAGTTGTTGAAATTATGTAATTAAATATTTAGTAAATAATAGCATAACAATTTATAGAATTCAAAATAATCTAGATAGCAATTGAGCACTAGCTCAGTTGGTTGCCTTGGCCTCTTGCAAAACAAGAAGTCCAAGGTTCAAACCTCAAACCTTACTCCCTCCCCAATTAGCAAAAAAAAAAAAATCTAATAATAATTTTTCAAACATATAATAATTGTAAATTTTTATTTTTTAGCCCATCATTGAATTAAAAAATTAATTCAACTAATAATTACCTAGTCAACTCGGTTGTAATTATTAAACACGACATTTATTACTATCATGTCAACTCGTTGTAATAAATATAGGTATTGATATCATTCTTCTTTTGAAGACTATAAATATCTCACTAGCTGTTTGATAAGAGATGCAATGTGGTTTAGGTAATTTCTATTCCCTCATTTTTGTTTCTTTTCTTCCTTCATTATTGAAATCATATATGTCAATTTTTCCATTATTCGTCCCTTTTTCTGTTTCAAATGTGAGATTATATCAATCATTCTTAGCACCTTATTTTCATTTTTTTCTAGGTAGTTTCGCTGCCTGCACTGAACTGGAGGAACAAAGGTATGTTTTATTGACGTACTTTTTATTTTTCTCGTAAAGAAATAGTTTAAGTAAGTAATTTATTTTGGAAGGAACTTCTGTTTTTTTGTTTTTTTTAATTTCTTTTCTGCAAGAATGAAATTAAAGTTATAGCTTAAGATTAACTTTAATAACTAATACGAATTCAACTAATAATTGCCTACCAATTTTTAGAACACTCGTTTGAAATTCATTACTTTTTTTATATTTATTTAACGTTTGTGTTGCTATGTATATACATATAATCAGGAATGAGTTCACTTTACAAAAGTACGTATTCCAATAACTAATGTGCAACTCAAGATTTAGGGATAAAATACTATTATGCTCTGTCTTTCTATTGAAGAGTTGTTTCTCCTATTTTTCTTAAGATTTTATTTATTCTAACATAGATAAAATTGGTTTTCATATATCTCTATCCGGTTGATGAGTAATTCAAATATATTTTTTTATTCTTCATAATTATATTTTCTGGTATTAGAGCTTTGATTAAGTATTAAAATACCTTCATCACCATAAGAGAGTATAGTTGTCTTTATCTACGTGTTAACTCTGTTTCCCTATATACGAATTCAATTTGTTTTGTATTTTTCAGTTGGTTCTTTTGTTTTTTGATTTAAGCTCTTGTTTTCAGCCAATTCAATATCATTGAATTTAGGTTAGACTATTGAAATGAGTCCTTTATGATCAGAACTGTATAGTGCTCTCTTTCCTTCCCCATTTACAGTGAGAAGAGAAGGACGACGAAATGGGCACATCATGTTGGGAAAAATCACCTCCCAAATACTGTTGTCTTTGATAAATTAAATGGCCAAAAATATCAGTACATGCCAAACAGATTAAATTTGTTGTTCCACCAAAATAATAACCGCTGCAGGAAATAATGAGAAGAAATAACCAAACACGAGACACCAAGATTTTTAACGTGGAAAACCCTCTATAACTAAGAGGTAAAAACCACGGGACATACTCCGAAAAATTCACTAGAATAAACTGAGAGATTACAAAGATATCCTAATTTGAGTACACACTCAAATTATCTCACCACAATAACTATGTGATGGAACCCAAACAACACCCCTAATTGTTTAATCTTTATCTCTCTATTTTTCTCTCTTGACTCTCTCTCATTTTTCTTCTTTCTCTTTTGCTCTCATCCATCCTCTCCGAATGGGATTTCTCTCGGATGGAATACTTGGCTATTCCATCTCACCCTCTCGGATGGGTGTATGCACACTCAACATTCACTTGGCAGACTGCATGATTAAATAGGAAAGGCAAAAAGCCTTCTCTCTCCTTCACATGCATAATTTTTCTCTCTCCTACATTATCTTCCGTCTAAAGCTACCAAATTGGCTACCCATTTTGCTTTTGTTTGCCACATGCATAAATGTACTACATATATATAATATTATATATATATATATATATATATATACATGCTTGTGTCTTTTCCTTTCCTTGCCAAACATTCCGTGAATGGAGTATACTCTTTTCCTCATTTTGCTACCATAAAACATTCTCTATGTTTTCTGCCTTTTGTTCTCCACTAGTTGTTGTCCCCCACTTAACACATGGGTGAGGAAACCCAACAATCTCCCCCTCCGAACCCATGAGAGGAAGTATTTACCATGACCCCGACACTTGGAGTCGATTCTTGTATCAAACCCAACTCTTGGAGAAATCACAACATTTTGTTATCAACTCAGTAGTAGACAAAGCAACACACTTCTGCAACTTGGACTACCATAACACAACTCCCCCTGCAAAAGTAAACAAATACCCTGAATTAGACTTTTTCTCTTCAGAACCTGTCATGTCTGCTTCTGTATAACCTTCCAAGACTGAATTTGCACACCAAACCACAGCTCCCTCACTTGGAGCTAATCCCAACGAAGCCTTGACTCAACTCAAGCTTCTTGGAATTCACTTTCTTCATACCGAATTTTATCTCATCGGTATGGTTCATCTTGATGGGAGGATCTAACTTAAACTTGACAGATTTTTGTTTGTCAAATTCTTTCACAACCACTTTGTATCCTAGCTGCGAGCTATCATTTTCCTTCTTCACTTTTGGTACCCATTTAAAGCGAAGAACATTCTTCTCGTGGTTCTCATGCAAAGCTTTTCTCCCACCTCGCATTGCTTTGTACCACATTTTCTTTCACAACCGCTTTGTACCCTGGCTGTGAGATATCTCTTCTCTTTTGCACCTAACTCTCCCATCTTGAATACCTTCCACATGCACCCGCATCGTGTAAAGGGTGTCTGCCTTCTTTCCTCTAGTCACTACTAGAGATATTTTAGTGAGCTTCCATCTCCTGCGAAACATGGAGGAACATACTTTGATCAATCTACTGCTAGATGTGATCAATAATTTTCTCTTCAATCACCGCAGATCACCAATTCTCGGCTAACCATTCTCGGAATCAATTCTTGGCTAACCCATCAAGAATTCAACATCATCATCGAGAGCTCCTCAAGGGAAAAATCAACCCTTCATCGAGAATTTACCACGCCATCGCGTGATCTTTTGAAGAGACCAATTTAATCATGGCTCCAACTGATTCCTCTATAAAATTTATCAAAAAACAACTGCGGAAATAACCTTAGCTCTGATACCAATTGTTGGGAAAAATTACCTCCCAAATACTGTTGTCTTTGATAAATTAAATGGCCAAAAATATCAGTACATGCCAAACAGATTAAATTTGTTGTTCCACCAAAATAATAACCGCTGCAGGAAATAATGAGAAGAAATAACCAAGCACGAGACACCAAGATTTTTAACGTGAAAAACCCTCTATAACTAAGAGGTAAAAATTACGGGACATACTCCGAAAAATTCACTAGAATAAACTGAGAGATTACAAAGATATCCTAATTTGAGTACACACTCAAATTATCTCACCACAATAACTATGTGATAGAACCCAAACAACACCCCTAATTGTTTAATCTTTATCTCTCTATTTTTCTCTCTTGACTCTCTCTCATTTTTCTTCTTTCTCTTTTGCTCTCATCCATCCTCTCCGGATGGGATTTCTCTCGGATGGAATACTTGGCTATTCCATCTCACCCTCTCGGATGGGTGTATGCACACTCAACATTCACTTGGCAGACTACATGATTAAATAGGAAAGGCAAAAAGCCTTCTCTCTCCTTCACATGCATAATTTTTGTCTCTCCTACATTATCTTCCGTCTAAAGCTACCAAATTGGCTACCCATTTTGCTTTTGTTTGCCACATGCATAAATGTACTACATATATATAATATTATATATATATATATACATGCTTGTGTCTTTTCCTTTCCTTGCCAAACATTCCGTGAATGGAGTATACTCTTTTCCTCATTTTGCTACCATAAAACATTCTCTATGTTTTCTGCCTTTTCTTCTCCACTAGTTGTTGTCCCCCACTTAACACATGGGTGAGAAAACCCAATAATCTCCCCCTCCGAACCCATGAGAGGAAGTATTTACCATGACCCCGACACTTGGAGTCGATTCTTGTATCAAACCCAACTCTTGGAGAAATCATAACATTTCGTTATCAACTCAGTAGTAGACAAAGCAAAACACTTCTGCAACTTGGACTACCATAACACAGCTCCCCCTGTAAAAGTAAACAAATACCCTGAAGTAGACTTTTTCTCTTCAGAACCTGTCATGTCTGCTTCTGTATAACCTTCCAAGACTGAATTTGCACACCAAACCACAGCTCCCTCACTTGGAGCTAATCCCAACGAAGCCTTGACTCAACTCAAGCTTCTTGGAATTCACTTTCTTCATACCGAATTTTATCTCATCGGTATGGTTCATCTTGATGGGAGGATCTAACTCAAACTTGACAGATTTTTGCTTGTCAAATTCTTTCACAACCACTTTGTATCCTAGCTGCGAGCTATCATTTTCCTTCTTCACTTTTGGTACCCATTTAAAGCGAAGAACATTCTTCTCGTAGTTCTCATGCAAAGCTTTTCTCCCACCTCGCATGGCTTTGTTCCACATTTTCTTTCACAACCGCTTTGTACCCTGGCTGTGAGATATCTCTTCTCTTTTGCACCTAACTCTCCCATCTTGAATACCTTCCACATGCACCCGCATCGTGTAAAGGGTGTCTGCCTTCTTTCCTCTAGTCACCACTAGAGATATTTTAGTGAGCTTCCATCTCCTGCGAAACATGGAGGAACACACTTTGATCAATCTACTGCTAGATGTGATCAATAATTTTCTCTTCAATCATCGCAGATCACCAATTCTCGGCTAACCATTCTCGGAATCAATTCTTGGCTAACCCATCAAGAATTCAACATCATCATCGAGAGCTCCTCAAGGGAAAAACCAACCCTTCATCGAGAATTTACCACGCCATCGCGTGATCTTTTGAAGAGACCAATTTAATCATGGCTCCAACTGATTCCTCTATAAAATTTATCAAAAAACAACTGCAGAAATAACCTTAACTCTGATACCAATTGTTGGGAAAAATTACCTCCCAAATACTGTTGTCTTTGATAAATTAAATGGCCAAAAATATTAGTACATGTCAAACAGATTAAATTTGTTGTTCCACTAAAATAATAACCGCTGCAGGAAATAATGAGAAGAAATAACCAAGCACGAGACACCAAGATTTTTAACGTGGAAAACCCTCTATAACTAAGAGGTAAAAACCACGGGACATACTCCGAAAAATTCACTAGAATAAACTGAGAGATTACAAAGATATCCTAATTTGAGTACACACTCAAATTATCTCACCACAATAACTATGTGATGGAACCCAAACAACACCCCTAATTGTTTAATCTTTATCTCTCTATTTTTCTCTCTTGACTCTCTCTCATTTTTCTTCTTTCTCTTTTGCTCTCATCCATCCTCTCCGAATGGGATTTTCCTTCTTCACTTTTGGTACCCATTTAAAGCGAAGAACATTCTTCTCGTGGTTCTCATGCAAAGCTTTTCTCCCACCTCGCATTGCTTTGTACCACATTTTCTTTCACAACCGCTTTGTACCCTGGCTGTGAGATATCTCTTCTCTTTTGCACCTAACTCTCCCATCTTGAATACCTTCCACATGCACCCGCATCGTGTAAAGGGTGTCTGCCTTCTTTCCTCTAGTCACCACTAGAGATATTTTAGTGAGCTTCCATCTCCTGCGAAACATGGAGGAACACACTTTGATCAATCTACTGCTAGATGTGATCAATAATTTTCTCTTCAATCACCGCAGATCACCAATTCTCGGCTAACCATTCTCGGAATCAATTCTTGGCTAACCCATCAAGAATTCAACATCATCATCGAGAGCTCCTCAAGGGAAAAACCAACCCTTCATCGAGAATTTACCACGCCATCGCGTGATCTTTTGAAGAGACCAATTTAATCATGGCTCCAACTGATTCCTCTATAAAATTTATCAAAACACAACTGCAGAAATAACCTTAGCTCTGATACCAATTGTTGGGAAAAATCAGCTCCCAAATATTGTTGTCTTTGATAAATTAAATGGCCAAAAATATCAGTACATGCCAAACAGATTAAATTTGTTGTTCCACCAAAATAATAACCGCTGCAGGAAATAATGAGAAGAAATAACCAAGCACGAGACACCAAGATTTTTAACGTGGAAAACCCTCTATAACTAAGAGGTAAAAACCACGGGACATACTCCGAAAAATTCACTAGAATAAACTGAGAGATTACAAAGATATCCTAATTTGAGTATACGCTCAAATTATCCCACCACAATAACTATGTGATGGAACCCAAACAACACCCCTAATTGTTTAATCTTTATCTCTCTATTTTTCTCTCTTGACTCTCTCTCATTTTTCTTCTTTCTCTTTTGCTCTCATTCATCCTCTCCGGATGGGATTTCTCTCGGATGGAATACTTGGCTATTCCATCTCACCCTCTCGGATGGGTGTATGCACACTCAACATTCACTTGGCAGACTGCATGATTAAATAGGAAAGGCAAAAAGCCTTCTCTCTCCTTCACATGCATAATTTTTCTCTCTCCTACATTATCTTCCGTCTAAAGCTACCAAATTGGCTACCCATTTTGCTTTTGTTTGCCAGATGCATAAATGTACTACATATATATAATATTATATATATATATATATACATGCTTGTGTCTTTTCCTTTCCTTGCCAAACATTCCGTGAATGGAGTATACTTTTTTCCTCATTTTGCTACCATAAAACATTCTCTATGTTTTCTGCCTTTTTCTTCTCCACTAGTTGTTGTCCCCCACTTAACACATGGGTGAGGAAACCCAACACATCAAGCGATCAACCAATTTCTTATACTTCAGTTAATATAGCAGATCCTGAACCTCCCTTGCTGAATTTAATTACGGAACAACTACAAGGCTTACACACCGTATCCAAAGATGTCTCTATCTATAGAGTTCCTCGTAATCTTCGCCAAGTAAATGAGGAAGCCTTCACGCCACAAATGGTGTCTATCGGTCCTTTTCACCATGGGAAAGCGGAGTTGCAGCCGTGGGAAGAGAACAAACTGTGCTATTTGCAGGCATTCCTCGATCGTACTAAGAAGAGTTTGGAGGATTGTATAGAGTTCGTAAAAGATTTGGAAGAAAGAGCTCGGGCCTGCTACAGGGACAAAATTGAGATGACTAGTAATGCCTTTGTGAAAAGGGACAAAATTGAGATGACCAGTAATGCGTTTGTGAAAATGATGCTTGTGGACAACTGTTTTATCATTGAGGCCATTTTGAGGTCTGGGTTAAATTGCCCACCAGATTACTTGAGTAATCCTGAGCTGATTCTTCTCGTTCAAAGAGATATGGTTTATTCCACTTGGGCTTCAGCAACCTAGGTGAGGACAGGTTTCTTGAACTAACGATCTCTTATTTTTCTGATCTTATTTCTACGATAATGGAGGACGAAGATAGAGAAAGAGTGATTAGACATGTGAAGCATAACATAGAATCAGGTTTAAAAATAGAACACTTCACTGATTTGCTAAGGATATGTCACTTACCAACAAACTTAGAGAAGAAAAGTACGAACAAATATGTACGAATTCCGAATGCAGCAAGCTTGCATGAAGCAGGAATGAAATTCAAAATTGGCACAAGCAAGAGTTTGTTAGACATGAATTATAACAAAAACATTATTGCGCTGGAAATGCCAAAGTTCCAAGTAGACGACAACTCGGAATGTTTGCTCAAAAACATTATTGCGTTGGAGACGTGCCACTATCCATATGATAGTTACATTGTTTAGTCCATATTACTTTACGAGTATATCTGATGACATGAACGCATATTACAAAGTTCCTTGTCACAAGTGGAAAGAAATTTTCTAACGTGATTATTGCAGCACTCCTTGGATGATTGCTTCTACTGTGGCTGCAATTATATTACTTGTGCTTACTCTGATACAAACCATATGTTCACTAATTTCACTATTTTAATTTTTATTTATATTTGTTTGATTGTATTTGTCCATTGTGTATTATAAATTTATCTTTTTAATGAACCCATTCTTCTCTGTGTTCTTCAGTCAATAAAAGATTTTTTTCTGTCAATTAGTAATACAATGGGAAAGTATAACAGATTCACTTAGTACCGCGAAGAGTTTATTCGCTTTTGTTGTGGTTTGGTGGCTGCAGTGGTGGTTTTTTTGCTACTGCTTGTTTACAGTTCAGTTGTCGGATAGCTATTTGTTCCCAAGCCCCTACCGCAAAAATAAATAAATAAATAAACTTCTGTCACTGTCAATAAGTAATTTTTACTAGATTTTTTTATTCAGTCAAGGAAAGCACCCAAATACTCACACAAGCGGGAGCTACACAATTTGAATCATATGATAGTGAAGTTGAACAAGTGTTCGCAAGCATAAAGACTAGGGAATAAGAAAACTTCAATAAGGAGCATCATGGAATGGTGTGCTATACCTGGAAGCCTAGGGAGAACTCTCAATATTAGAAGGCATGAAAATTGATCCATGAATCAAGCATCAGAAAATTTCAAAACTTCCTTGATGTAGCATGTATCTTCCTGATCACATATTCTTCCAAACCAACACCCGCCTCTATTATTCTTGTGCGAGGCTTTATCTCCACCTTCAAAACCTCATTCATGATTATTTGGCCCTTGATTACTTGTCTCTTTATGGGGAGGTGTAGAATAGATGTCTACAAAATAATTCAAAAAAATCATGGCAACCAAGTTGACAAAAAAATTGTCAAAAAACAACAAAAAAAAAAACTATAAAACAGCACTCTAGTACTGAAACAGAAATGAAAATACACAAGGTTATAAAGGTCCATAGCTATCAAGATCAAAAGAGAGAAAGGCAAAAACATGCTACCAGTTTATAAATTATCTAAGACAGTTTTTTGGCAAAACATTGGGACCTGAAATTGTCTGGCTTGAAACTCGGCCTCTCTGTTCTTTATTCTTCTTATGTCAAGAATTTTACCACATTCACATAACATTCATGGATATGATGCAAAGTTGAATAAACAAACCTCCAAGCGCTGTAGATCAGTTACTGCAGGGGCCTCCTTCGCATCAGTCAAGTTATAGATGTTTAACACATTACCCCAGCTTGGAACAGTTAAATTACTGACAAGACCATTCACAATGGCCCCAGGGTAGAGAAGAGCCTTAACTACAGGAACAGGAAATATCTCACTTATGATCAACTGAGAAGATGTGACGTGCATAGGTATTGTACACATACCAGATCTACATGGTACCCTGATGAAATAAACAAAACATATATTTCCATATAAAGGATGAACAATTAGCCAAAGAACTATATGTAAATATTCATATGTTTCTGAGATTTCTTTTTTCTACCACATAATTTAGAGATATCTGCCATAGTAATAACATAAATTTCTATATTTATTTAATAAGACAATATGCAAGTAGCAAAGATTATTATAACTTCTTCCAAAAAGAAGATGACATTAAAAGTGAACTTGCAAAACAAAAGACAACATAGAAATGACTCACACATGAGCTAGAAATCCCCATTACTCCAAACCTTTAGATATCTAACCATTGTCAAGTATTTCCTTAATACCAAAAGCAATAACTTTAGGGAATGCCTATTCCACATTGTGTGTTAATAATGTCTGTCTAGCAGACCCCTGCTAACACGGTAAGTTTACAAAATCACAATCTAATTGTAATACGCAACAGAAAATGGAAATTAAAATTTTTTGCAACTTATCCATGAATCATCTTATGCATAACTATTAATTGATGAATATTAACAAGAGATAATACCTTTGATGATTCAACTCTTGAACCGCTACAAGATCTACTCCTCTCTTGATTTCTTCAAACTCTTCCAATCTCCAATCCTTTGTTGATTTCTTCAAGCTCCTCTAATCTTTGTTCCTTGAATTAAACACTAGCTACAAAGTGTATGTAGCACTCTAAAGGTAATCCACCAAGAACAATTATACAAGAAACAATATTTTGATTTCCTAGAAATCTTGGATGGCTAATCCAATTAATTTTATTCCTAACTCTTAAGAATAACAAGAACACTTCTTTAAGAACACATAGATGATCTTTTTAATATTTCTCTCTTAACTCTTAAGATGGAGGCTAATGAATATGCTAGGTTAATTAGGAAACCTTAATCTTATTAGGATACTTACAAAAATAATACTTACACAAAATGTAAGTATACATTTGCTCCTAACCCATATGTTATTCATTTAAGCAATTAACATGTGTTACTTGCTTAATCAACATTAAGCAAGTATACTACCATTTTATTTAATTTGCATTTTCATTTAATTTAATTCTCAATCTAATTAAGAATTAAATAATAATAATAATAATAATAATAAGATTTCTCTCATTAATTTATAATTCAATATTTCTCCAAATATATCATTATAAATATTAAGCATTTCAATTTATTCAACTAATAAATTAAATACTTAATTTATTATTATTTAGCCAATTGTCTCCAATACAAAATTATTCTTTTTGCGGTGTGACCCTTTAGGTTCAATATTATGTCGGTGGTGTGCTGTCGCAGGCAACCAAAAATAAAACCTTACTGCGAAAAAGATTTATGTAGTAGTGCAAGCAAGAGTCGATCCCACAGAGAATGATTAATCTATTTTTATATTTTGTATACCAGAAAAGAGGGTTTTGAAAGTAGTTATGAGAGTAAACTAAAGATAATGCAAAATAATTTATTAAAGTAAATCAGAGAAAACAAACCTTGGATTAAATCAACTTCCACCTCAGAAACTTACACTGATCATTGACTCAAGCATAATCAATTATTATTTTGAATATTCACCGTTAGAATCAATTCACCATTCTGAATTATTCCGTGTCTTTCCTTAATTTTAGTTATATAGAAACAAGCGATCTAAATAACCCTAACTACTAAACAACTTCAGACAAGCGCTAAAAGTTTAATCTAGTAGATGCTTTAAGAATTAGAAAAACCGATGAAGCTAAACAACACAAGCACAAGCGGTTGCATTTAATTTAGTTGAGTATTCTCCCTAAGATATAATAATCTCGTGATCTGCAGTCAATTATTAACCTTAGTTGCTTCACAAATTAGAGTGACCAAACAATTACGGATTTGATATCTAATTTAGCAGTAGATTTCAACACTTAATAAACTAGTATGCATCCTAGCAATTAAATATATCAATCATAGAATTCAAGCACAGAAGAATAATCAATACTCAAAATAATAATTAAACAATTAAAATCAATTAGATCTCACAGTGTAATACTTCTGAGGCTTCCGTCTCCTTAATCCAAGAACAGAAATTTAGCTACTCATAGCTATGAAAAACACCAAAGAATAATAGAGAGAGAAATATTTTTATTTATTGAATGAAGTGTTTTTCTCCATTACATCAACCTTGACCCCTTATTTATACTACTCAAAAGTAACCCTAACCCTAATAATAATAGAAACAATAACAATCCAACTTAAAATTGGAATTGAAATTCTAACTAAATAAAACCCTAATTACATAAAAAAATTAATATTCTAGAATCTACTTCTATTAGTTCCTTAAAGAAATTAGATTGCCAAGATTGAATTTCCATAATTGCCGTGTAAAAGATTTTTCCTTATCACGTTAGAAAATAAGCTGAATCCAAATTTAGTTTTGATTCCAATTGTTGAATCCTTGAGCTGCTAGGAATCCCGTAAATCTCTTCCAATTTGGAAAGAAATCCGTGAATATAAAAATACCATGTATGTCCACATGAATAACTTGTGCATTATTACAACTTTGCCCCTCCAAAACACTTCCAAAGTTACGGACTTCGTTAATTGTACCTAAAATAAAAATATAAGAATAATGAGTGTATTTAGGCACAAAATAAATATAAAAGATTAAGTATTAAGGAATAAAAATATAACATATTTTAATCTCATCAAATTCCCCCACACTTATCTTTTGCTCGTCCTCGGGCAAAACAAAAATTCAATTAACAATCTTGACAAACTTGAGCAACTTGAGCCACAAATTAATATGAATTTCAGCATTAACCTCAAAGATTCAAAACAATAACTCTTGAAAAATTTCAAAACAATGTATCATCAAAAATTCAGGCTTATTTATCAATCTTACTTTACTCTCAACCCATTGTGTGTGTATGTGTGTGAATCTAAATGTATCAACGCAATCAAAACTCAAAAAACCTTATGAAATCAAAACCTTGAAGGAAAAAGAGAAACTCGAGCACTTATTTTCACACAAATCTCAGTCAACACAAGGAATCAACACTAGAGGATCAAAAGGCTTTTTTTTCTTTCTTCTTTTACTTCGGTAAGTGCATTTTATGCTCCACCTTACCAGCGAGTGCGTTTTACGCTCCATCTCGCATGTCACGTGTTTATGAGTGAGTGCGTTTTACGCTCCATCTCAACCCACCACATGAACAATTTTTTTTTTCCCGTTTTTCTCACTTTCGAATTTTTATTCATTTTTTTTCATCTTTCAAACTTGTAAAATTTGCCTAAATCATTTCCCCTTTCTCAAATAATATCCCATATTAACTTCAAATTATGATCAAATAAGTAATAGAGTTCCAAAATTTCTCCTTCAATTCATTCAATCAAATAAATTCCTTCCAAGTTAAAACTAGGTTGACCAAATGGACATGTGCTCAAAAATGAAGGGTCTCAAATAAAGTAATAATCAACAAAAAAAAATCAAATTTAGACTACCCAATGTCTATCAATCGTCCAAGAAGTTATCAAAAAGAAATCAAAATTTTATCATTGGTCAAAAATCAAAATCCAAATCAATTTATTGCTCAAGTGACTCATCCTAAAAACTAAAACCTATCCCATTTTCGTAGGAAACACGATTGCACTTAGCATGTGCAACAAGCCTTTAAACCCCAAGGTTACCCCAAGTGGAAGAGTTGTGTCTCGTGAGGGTTTGCAGTGAATATACCCACAAAATTCAAAATCATCTAAAAATAAAAATAATCAACCTAAAAAAAATAACAAATAATTAAAGAAAATATAAAAAAAAATAAAATAAAATAACAAGTATCTTTAAATCCTCCCCCCACACTTAAAACTTACATTGTCCCCAATGTAAAGTAAAATGCATAGAAAAAGGTAGAAAGATACTCCCCTATGGGTTGCCTCCCATGCAGCGCCTTTGTTTAAAGTCTTTGGCTCGACCTCATTCCTTTGTCTCAATCTGGTTCAAACACACAAATTGTCTTTTCATGTTGCCACTTGCTCTTTTCATTGAATTCCTCGGCATCATTATACGAGTGAAAATCCTCGAACTCATCTTCACCCATCAGCAGAAAATAACTGTCATCATTCGGTTTATCCTTTCTTATATCTTTGATCACATTAACTCGAAAATATCCCTCACAATCATTTGGAAGTTTGATTGCCTGTAATACAGATGATAGAGACTTCTCGTTAAAAACTGGCAATTCAACATAAAAGGTATCACCTGCCTTCAGAACATCATTCAATGCTGCAACAGGTCCTTGTAGTTTTGAACTTTCCTCATCAATGTTTGCAATTTCCAAAGCATCCTTTTCATCTAGTTCAAAAACTTCCTGTGCTAAAGAGTCAACCACGTCAATAGAATAAACAGGTTTATCATCACTAGGAGATTTCATGGTATCATCAATATTAAACTTAACAATTTCACCATCAAATTCCATTGAAAGTGTACCACTATGAACATCAATTTTAGTTTTGGATGTCTTCAAAAATGGTCTTCCTAACAAAATCGGTGCATTTTGGCCACCATTTTCCATATCAAGCACATAAAAATCAGCAGGAAAAATCAAACCATTGACTTGGACAAGAACGTCCTCAACTACACCTCTAGGATAAACATTAGATCCATCAGCCAATTGAATTATAGTACCAGTTTTACTCAAGGATTCAAGTGACAAAGAAGCATATATAGAATATGGCATGACATTAATAGATGCTCCTAAATCTAACATGGCTCTTTCAAATCTAGTGCTACCTATTGTGCAAGGAATAGTGAACATACCCGGATCTTGACACTTAGTAGGGAGTTTTCTTTGAATAACAGTTGAGACATTTTTCCCTACTTTTACTTTTTCATATCTTTTAAGTTCCTGCTTCCTCTTATGGGTACACAATTCTTTCAAAAATTTAGCATAACGAGGTACTTGTTTGATAGCATCTAACAATGGAATATTTACCTCGCATCTACGGAAAGTCTCATACAAATCTGAATATTTATCAATTTTCCTGTTTTCAGTGAAAGCATAAGGAAAAGGGGGTACAGGTTTATATTCAGAGAGAGGAGGAAATTTACGCTTCAGTGCACCTTCATCACCTTCATCTCCACTGTCTGTTTTACCGCTATTTGTTTCTTCTTTACCCTCATCTACATTGCTTTGCTCCTTTGGTGTAGGTACTGACTTTTCTGGAATTTCTAACTCTCTACCATTTCTCAAAGTGATGGCGCATAGAACCTATCCGTATAATATGAAATCAATGTTTAATCACATAGAACCTATTCAACAGTAGTTACCGTACAATTCAATCCTACTACCATACAATGTCCCGATTAAATATAAGACATTGAATTACTGACAAGTCTTATTTTATTTAATCATATGCATTTCGATCCAAGAATGCACAACTCCGATTAATGTGAATTAAAAATTCTTTTCTAATTTTCATTCAACCATGGCCAGGGATTTCTGAGCTGTCATTTATCAAATCGCATAGGACATTCTCTCCCTTTATTAGAAGTGGTAGATCATTTGGCGATCATTCACCTACCTTCTTGTATACTTTATTATACTCGTACATATCCTATAACATACACTAAGGTATTAAGGAATATGACAAAGTATAACTCAACATACACAAGGTACTATGATGATCTCAAGTCCAAGTATCACTTGTACTACTATCATTTTAAGAACTTCCTACTGACAGGTGAATAAAACTCTATTAGGGTTCTTAAGCGAGTCACGTTCAGTGAACTTATTCTCTAATAAGCACCTACGTACTTGCTTTAGTGTCTCCACACAAATGATTATGAGATCAATCATTATCTTCTAAAGATCAAGCATAGTATGTACCAATCTATCCGGATCAGTAATCCCAATATTAGTGATCAAATGATTAGGAACATTTTAGTTTTTGAGCTTTCTTGAATTTAGATCTCACTAGCATGATCTCATCATGATTCTAAAAGCATTGCCCGAAAACTATGGGTTTATCACATTTATTAATTCAATCAATTAACATGGATAAAATATGCCTTTTATATTATTATTAATATTTGAATAAGATTACAAAGTAAATGCTTATTACATCAAATGTAATTGGCTTGATGGCATATTACTTTCAATCTCCCACTTGCACTAAAGCCAATCACTTTGGTATCTAATACCTATTTTATCGAAATGGCGATTGAACTGATCTTGCGATAATGCTTTAGTAAATGGATCGGCAATGTTGTTATGAGAGTCCACTCTTTCTAAGGTGACATCTCCCATTTCAATAATTTCTCTAATTAAATGAAATCTCCGCAATACATGTTTGAATTTCTGATGAGACCTGGGTTCCTTAGCTTGTGCAACAGCTCCAGTGTTGTCACAATGAACCGGAACGGGTCCAGTAATGCTAGGAACTACCCCGAGTTCAGAAATGAACTTCTTTATCCAAACAGCTTCCTTTGTAGCTTCACTTGCAACTATATATTATGCCTCTGTCACTGAGTCAGCAACTATTTACTGTTTGGAACTCTTCCAACTCACTGCTCCACCGTTCAAGGTAAATACATACCCTGACATGGATTTACTGTCATCTTGGTCAGTTTGAAAACTTGAGTCTGTAAATCCCTCTAGTTTCAAATCAAACCCACCATATACTAAAAACACATCTTTAGTTCTTTTTTAAGTACTTCAAGATCTTTTTCGCAGCTTTCTAGTGTTCTTCTCCAGGATTAGACTGATATGTACTTATTACACTAAGTGCATAAGCAACATCTGGTCTGGTACATATCATTCCATACATTATGGATCTTATTGCCGAAGCATAAGGTATTTGATTCATGCGTTCTCTCTCTTCAGGTATCTTTAGGGACAATTTCTTAGAGAGATTTACTCCATGACTCATCGGTATGAGCCCTCTCTTGGAGCCTTGCATGCTAAACCTCTTTAGCATCGAATCAATGTATGCACCTTGGGTCAAGCCAAGCATCCTCTTTGATCTATCTCTATAGATCTTTATCCCCAATATATAGGATGTTTCTCCCAAGTCCTTCATGGAGAAGTGTTTAGATAACCAAACTTTAACTGACTGTAGCATCGGTATGTCATTCCCTATAAGTAATATATCATCAACATATAATACCAGGAATGTCACAGCACTCCCACTAACTTTCTTATACACAAATGGTTCGTCCTCATTTTTGATAAAACCAAACTCTTTGATTGTCTCATCAAAACGGATGTTCCAACTTCGAGAAGCTTGCTTCAATCTATAAATGGATCTTTGTAACTTACATACTTGATTTGTTCCAACCTTTGAAACAAAACTCTCTAGCTGTATCATATATACATCCTCATCTAGTTTCTCATTGAGGAAGATCGTTTTCACGTCTATTTGCCAGATTTTGTAATCATAGTAAGTTGCAATCGCAAGCAAAATCCGGATAGACTTGAGCATGACTACTGGTGAGAAGGTTTCATCAAAGTCAACTCCTTGTCTTTGTTTGAAACCTTTTGCAACCAGTCTGGCCTTATAGGTCTCCACCTTGCCATCTGCTCCAGTCTTTTTCTTAAAGACCTATTTACACCCTATAGGCACAATGCTTTCAGGTGGAATAACCAAAGTCCATACTTGGTTTTCATACATAGAGTACATTTCGGATTTCATGGCTATTTTCCATTTCTCAGAGTGTTTACTACTCATAGCCTCATCGTATGTTACTGATCATCATCAGTTATGATGCATACCTCATCATTATCTTCTATGATGAGCATATACCTTTCAGGTATTTTCGGCACTCTTTCAGATTTACGACTCGGTTGTGGTACAAAAGTTATATCTACTTGAACAAGTTCATCCACTTGATCTGTAGTGATTTGTGGTTCTTAAATTTCTTCAAGATCTATTTTTCTCCCACTAGCCCCTTCAAGGATAAACTCATTTTCCAGGAAGGTAGCGTGTTTGGCAACAAACACCTTTTGCTCGGTAGGATTATAGAAATAATATCCTAAACTTTCTTTAGGATACCCCACAAATTTGCACTTGTCAGATCTAGCCTCAAGTTTGTCGCTTTATAACTTCTTTACATAAGCGTTACAACCCGAAATCTTAACATGCTTAAGACTGGGTTTCCTCCTTGTCCACATCTCATATGGAGTCTTAGGGACGGATTTTGAGGGAATCTTGTTAAGTAGATATGCAGTCGTTTCTAGGGCATGACCCCAGAATGATATTAGAAGGTCGGTGAAACTCATCATGGACCGCACCATGTCTAACAAGGTACGATTCCTCCTTTCAGATACACCATTTAATTGTGGCGTACCAGGAGGCGTCCATTGAGAGAGAATACCATTTTCTTTGAGATGATTAAAAACTCATTGCTCAAGTATTCTCCTCCTCGATCTGACCGAAGAATCTTAACACTTTTGTCAGTTTGTTTCTCTACTTCACTTCTGAATTCTTTGAACTTTTCAAATGATTCAGATTTGTATTTTATTAAATACACATATCCAAATCTTGAATGATCATCAGTGAAAGTAATGAAATACGAATACCCTCCTCTAGCATCTGTTGTCATAGGTCCACATACATCTGTGTGTACCAACTCTAACAACCCTGCAACTCTCTCTCCATGTCAACTAAATGGAGATTTAGTCATTTTACCCATGAGACATGATTCACAAGTTGGATATGATTCAAAATCGAATGGTTCTAAAGGCCATTAATATGCAACTTGTTTAATCTTGTTTCATTGATGTGACCGAGTCTACAGTGCCAAATGAAAGTATGATTTACTTCATCTCTTTTCTTTTATAAGTTTGTTCAATTTGAAAAATATTTTTATGCAAGTCAAGTAAGTAAAGTCCATCAATTAATCTACCAGTTCCAAACAAAACATTATTATTATAAATAGAACAATAATTATTCTTAAATATAACATCGAATCCTTCTTTGTCCAACATAGAAATAGATATAATGTTTCTAATGAGAACAGGTACATAATAACAATTTATTAAATTGATAGATTTTTTCGTAGGCAATGCTAAACAATAAGTCCCCACAGCTAATGCAGCAACCTTTGCTCCATTTCC
The DNA here is from genome assembly GCA_034770075.1 of Aralia elata. NCBI lineage: Eukaryota > Viridiplantae > Streptophyta > Magnoliopsida > Apiales > Araliaceae > Aralia > Aralia elata. The sequence continues at coordinate 23,871,705 of CM068386.1, forward strand.
CACTCGTAGAGTTACTTCTCCCTTGTTTAACCTTCTACTTCTACTTATTCCCTGCAATGAATTGCATATGTGAGAACCACAGTCGGTATCTAATACCCAAGTAGAATTTTGACTTACAGAAAGATTTATTTCAATCATGAATAAACTTGTATCCATGGCTGAAGCTTCACCGAGCTTCTTCTGCTTTGCCTCTACAAGGTATTCTTTGCAGTTTCTCTTCCAATGTCCAGGCTTATTGCAGTGGAAGCAAACTCCTTTGCTATCTGTATTTATTTTATTCTTATTACCTTTATCAGTTGTCTTTCCTTTTGCCTTCTTAAAATTTTTCTTCTTAACATAAGCTCTTTTGGGCCACTTCCTTTTCTTAGAAGCGTCACCTATCAGTAAGACTTGGTCTTTCTTGGATGGAAAGTGACTCTCTGCAGTTTTCAGCATGTTAAGCAATTCAGGCAAGCTGACATCAAGCTTGTTCATGTGAAAATTCACAACAAATTGTGAATAGGAGTCCGGGAGTGGCTGTAAGATCAAATCTTGGCTCAACTCTCCATCCATTACAAAACCTAGTTGTCCTAATTGTTCAATCAAATTGATCATTTTAAGGACATGTGTCTGTACTGTAGTGCCATCAGTCATTCTAGATCGGAAGAGCTCCTTAGATATCTCATATCTAGTAGACCTACTTTGTTCACCATACAACTCATGAAGATGAAGCAATATAGTAGGTGCATCCATTTTCTCATGTTGACACTGTAACTCGTTACTCATGGATGCGAGCATGATGCATTGAGCTACCATAGCATCATCTTGCCATTTTTTAAAAGTAGCAATCTCTTCCTCAGAGGTATTTTCTGCAACAGTTGCAGGGACAGGTGTATTAAGAATATAAGATAATTTTTCAGCGGTGAGAACAATTCTCAAATTCCTTAACCAATCCGTGTAATTCAGTCCGATTAGTTTATTACCATCCATTATGCTCCGCAGTGATAGTGAATGAGCCATTGTAAAATTCTGTAAATGAATTTGTAATTTAAACAACATTAGCATGCATTCAATTTATTAAACACCAATTTAATATAGGTCTTTATTAAAAGGTGTCTCCCACTATTTTATTCAAACTATATGACCCTCCATATATAGTTCGACAAATTTTCGAAAAATCTGTTTAGTGAGTAAGGATCCTATTGACATAAATATACAGTCTTGTGTGTGCACAACAAACCATATATTTATTTAAAGGGTAGATAACTCTTGTCAATTACATCAACTATATAACTCCTTGTATTTTGCCTCTTAGATTATAGTAGTCAAGTGTGTGCACATCGGAACTAAAATAATCCAAGTTAAGTTTTACCTAGCATTTTCATATAAGCGAATAGAAAACTATAGTCCGTGTGTGTGCACAACAAAACTAGTATTGTTCAATTCCTTATAAAACATTTTTAATGTAATAAAGTCAACATCTTAAAATTTTAATATGAGTCTTGTGTGTGCACAATAAACTAATATTAAATAATTAATACTCTATTGCTTTATCATGCTAGAAGGCTACGTTTGATATTTTTGAAATACCTTTAAACGTATTCCACTTAATATTTTGAAATGAGGGTTTTGTTATTAATGGTCTCATCTTGTTTAGCGTGCATGCAAGTATATATATAAATACGCGTCATATTAAACATTCATCAACATGAATAATAATATATTTAATATATATTATAAGCATGCATTCATGGAATACTATATTCTATATGGGATGATTATGGACTTAATCTAATTTGATTCACTCGAGCCACCGAGTAAATCAATAGGTCAAACCTAGGGTGCAAGAATAAATTTGAATATAACTATTACATTCAACCAGGCTTCATTACAAATGGGTCTTCAATGCTCCTGCTCTTCGGTTCCAATTTCTCTAGTAACTTTATTAAATTCTATTACATTCTATTTTAACAAAATAGAAACCTTGATCAACAGTCAAGGGGAAGTACATAGGAGAGAGATAGAAATTATATTTAGAAAATTAGATAGACGAGGTACGCAAACCCCATTATGAATAAAACCATTCATTCAAGCATCCATTCAAATTAAATCCAATCACATTGGTCAATAGTCCTTAATTATATATATATATATATATATAATATATATATATATATATATCAACATATATAAATACCATTCATCTCATTAATAATAAACCATCCAATATATATATATATATATATATATATATATATATATATATATATTGATATCGTTTAATGGGCAATTTAAAATAAACTGCTTTATTTTAATCCATTCCAAATTAATATAAACTACTTTATAAAAATTTAGAATATTTGTTCAAACTTGAAATCCAATATTAATTAAAATAAACTCCTTTATTTTAAACCAATTCCAAGTCCAAATAAACATCTTTATTTTTTTAACATTGAAATTTTAAAATTGGAAAATCAATTTTTTTTTGTGAACAGTGCCTGGGCAGCTGTGAACAGTGTCTGGGCTGCCAAGTGAACAGTGCCGGTGAACAGTACCGGTGAACAGTTCCGGCGTCAACAGTTTCCGGTGACAAGTTATAGATCAGTTACTGCAGGGGCCTCCTTCGCATCAGTCAAGTTATAGATGTTTAACACATTACCCCAGCTTGGAACAGTCAAATTACTGACAAGACCATTCACAATGGCCCAGGGTAGAGAAGAGCCTTAACTACAGGAACAGGAAATATCTCACTTGCGATTAACTGAGAAGATGTGACGTGCATAGGTGTTGTACACATACCAGATCTACATGGTACCTTGATGAAATAAACAAAACATATATTTCCATATAAAGGATGAACAATTACCCAAAGAACTATCTATAAATATTCATATGTTTCTGAGATTTCTTTTTTCTACCACATAATTTAGAGATATCTGCCATAGTAATAACATAAATTTCTATATTTATTTAATAAGACAATATGCAAGTAGCAACGATTATTATAACTTCTTCCAAAAAGAAGATGACATTAAAAGTGAACTTGCAAAACAAAAGACAGCATAGAAATAACTCACACAGGAGCTAGAAATCCCCATTACTCCAAACCTTTAGATATCTAACCATTGTCAAGTATTTCCTTAATACCAAAAACAATAACTTTAGGGAATGTCTATTCCACATTGTGTGTTAATAATGTCTGTCTAGCAGACCCCTGCTAACACTGTAAGTTTACAAAATCACAATCTAATTGTAATACGCAACGGAAAATGGAAAGTAAAATTTTTTGCAACTTATCCATGAATCACCTTATGCATAACTATTAATTGATGAAGATTAACAAGAGATAATACCTTTGATGATTCAACTCTTGAACCGCTACAAGATCTACTTCTCTCTTGATTTCTTCAAGCTCTTCCAATCTCCAATCCTTTGTTGATTTCTTCAAGCTCCTCTAATCTTTGTTCCTTGAATTAAACACTAGCTACAAAGTGTATGTAGCACTCTAGAGGTAATCCACCAAGAACAATTATACAAGAAACAATATTTTGATTTCCTAGAAATCTTGGATGGCTAATCCAATTAATTTTATTCCTTACTCTTAAGAATAACAAGAACACTTCTTTAAGAACACATAGATGATCTTTTTAATATTTCTCTCTTAACTCTTAAGATGGAGGCTAATGAATATGCTAGGTTAATTAGGAAACCCTAATCTTATTAGGATACTTACAAAAATAATACTTACACAAAATGTAAGTATACATTTGCTCCTAACCCACATGTTATTCATTTAAGCAATTAACATGTGTTACTTGCTTAATCAACATTAAGCGAGTATACTACCATTTTATTTAATTTGCATTTTCATTTAATTTAATTCTCAATCTAATTAAGAATTAAATAATAATAATAATAATAATAATAAGATTTCTCTCATTAATTTATAATTCAATATTTCTCCAAATATATAATTATAAATATTAAGCATTTCAATTTATTCAACTAATAAATTAAATACTTAATTTATTATTATTTAGCCAATTGTCTCCAATACAAAATTATTCTTTTTGCGGTGTGACCCTTTAGGTTCAATATTATGTCGGTCATAGAATAAATAAATTAGAATTATTCTAATATTATTTATAATGAATTAAACTCCTTTAATTCATATATAAATAAATATTATTTATTCTACATCATGAGGGACACCTTACGATAATGTATCATGACTATCTGTATAATATGAAATCAATGTTTAATCACATAGAACCTATTCAGCAGTAGTTACTGTACAATTCAATCCTACTACCATACACTACACCAAAAAGGGCATGTAGTGAACGACAAATCCTTCCCAAGAGATATTATATCACTCGCAAGAGATTTATTGCGAAGAAATATTTCCTTCACACAATTGCTCGCATAAGACCTCGTCGCAATTGGGTATCCTTCGCTAAGTAGTAACTAAATGGTTTTTGTGAAGGATATATTGTGAATAACTTTTTATTCACAAATTATATTTGGTAATGGAATATTGTTATTTAGTGAAAGAGTGGTTTCCTTCACTAATAATATTTTAAGAAAGGACTATTTGAAATTTGTGAATAACTTTATTTCCTCACAAAAAATATATATTGTGAAGAACAAATTTATTTAACGAGAGAAGATTTTCCTTCACTAATTGTAAATTGAGAATCTTTCTCAAATTAGTGAGAGAAAAATTCCTTCATTAATGACTAACTAATTAACTAGAAAAGATTTTAGTGAGGGAAATAATCCTTCATTAATGTCCATTTCTCAAGTAAAATCCTTCACAAATTATAAATTTGTAAATAAAAAATTAATTGGTAAATAATCAAAATTCATTACAAATTATAATTAATTTTCAAATCAATGATTTCATATTTATTATTATTATTATTAATTGCTATAATAAATATTAAATTTAATATTTCAAGTTAATATAAATTCCATACTAGTTTCAAACTAATTGATAAACTAATGCATAAAGAGCAAATGATTAAAACCAATACTCCACATATAAATAGATAATGCTCAAGTCATGATAATTACAGAATTTGTTATTGTATCTTGGTTTCCCAAGGACCATAGTACCTACAATATTTTTTTACGAACATAAGAAAACTGAAAGCCAAGGCCCCTAGTGGCAGCTTCCTAATCGAGCTTATCATCTGTCAATGGTTCGTACATGAACATATATATAACTATCCCTATAATTCCATCCTGTTTAGACTGCACAAACATATTCCTAATTAAAAGTCAAACTGAACTCAAGTTCAAATATCATACGATATACTTCAAGGCCAGTTGATTGCCTAAAAATTCTTCCGACATAGATTGCCAGCCTTGCCATGAGCCAATAGCATTGTGCATCATGATAAGAGGCTCCACAGCTGAATTGCCAATGGAACAGTTTCCAAAATGGACTGAATAATGAGCTGGTCGATACACCCCCCTTATATACTTCACTCGATCACCAAAAGTCTTAAAACAAATTTATGCAAAGTGGACAAAATCTTCCCTACAAAAAAAATAAAAAATTATTACTAATTTAAACATAACTTACAAAACAATAGACTCGTGTTTATTTTCTCGTCAAATTTGTCAAGAACGTATTTAGAAAATATTATAAAACCTGGCAATTGTAAACACAACACATAACTGCGTAATTTAACTACTTCTGAGAAATTTTTCAACCTAAAAAAGTTTTGAGGAGTATGATAACAATAGGACCTCAGCATAAAAGAGATGTTCATAAATCTTGATAAATGTCTAATACTGATGGATGATGATCCTACTTGAAGACAATATATTTTGGAGTTTCAAATGCTATCATCATTAAAAGAACTTAAGTAACTTGTTATATAGTCTAAAATAGATAAATGGTCCTACTTAATAGCAATAAGAGTATTGGGATTTTCACCCTTTACCTTACCCAGTAATTCATCCGGGAAGTCCCCTCTAAGAATTTAAACCTTAAACTTGAGATTGGTAGGGCTGCACCAAGTGAATTCGAAAAATTGCTAAAATAAATTCATCAAAATTAAGTAAAGACAACAAAATGCATAATCTTTTAAGGAGACAAATTCTTTCATAACACATGTTTAATAGTGCTTTCAACATTGAAGTACATGTCTGACGATATATAAGGGAAAAAAAATTCATACTCTTACAAATAATTTAAGGAATATGATTTCATGAACTTTGAGCACCATAACAAAGCAAAGTATTTTTATTGGAAACAAAGGCAAACACATGACATATATTTATTTTTTATAGAAATTTCTTACTGTAAGTCACGACTATAATTAGTTATGTTGCATACCTGTCCATAAATATCTTCTCAGACTCATTTTATCAAACACTTACAATGCACTACGTACCCAACCATGCATAAACCCAAAAAACATCTCAAGCAATTACACTATTTAACAAAACAGAAGGTCAGTAAAATCATTTCAGTTGCATACTTGCATATATTACCCCCCAAAAAAAATACATCAAGTCAGCAGAAATTAATATTATCTACAGATTCAGAGTCCTCCAATTTTGGAATACCAATACCTCAGCTCTTGGCCCCATGTGTACACCTACACATATTTACACCTCAACAAATCTAACAAATTTAAAGGTATATATAAAATTGATAATAATCCAATCAAATGAAGTACCGAGTAAACTATCTTATATGTCGAGTCATAAATCACTTAAATAATGATCATGCGATGAGTAATGAGTTGATATATTCAACACTCCAACAATGAACAACGACTATGAATCATTTCTCAACCATGATGCAAGTTGAAACTCCTTGCAAAAAGTTTTGCACTAAAACCCAACTAATGTAAAAACCCATTGGATTCACCAACAGTCTAACACTTCACAAAATATCAATGAACACTTGGGGATGCATGTAAATTTAATCTACTGTTCAACTAATAATAGTTATACTAAAGTTAATCTGATGTTCAACTAATAGTAACTATACTAAAGTTGTCTCTAACAGAATTAAATTATGGCAAGAAGTATAAAAATTAGGTCAGAAGCAAATATATACTCCCAATTAAAATGTTGCATCTAAATACCTACTGTCCAGGCACTGATGTTTCTCCTAATATCTCTTCTCCCTCAAAACAATCATCTATAACCTACATTTGTTAATGTTTGAAATAAAAAAGAATCAGCAATTTCAATGACAAAAACAAAAAAGAAACAATGATAATAAATAAAAAAGTTTGTTGATACACATACCTCAAAATGCACTGTCATTCTCAAGATCAACCTCCTAAACTGAACTGAATTAGAGAGAAATTTGCTCCACTTAAAAAAGGAGAAATAATAGCCTCCATGTAGTATGTCTAATTCAGTTACACATACAGGTGAAGTGTGTGCAAAATATGAGAGAAGCATTCCAAAATATTTAAAAGTTCGTAAATTTGAGCGTTAATCTCCACATCAGTCAGACAACGATATGCATCTATGTTAAGTGCTTTAAGTCAATGACTTGATATCCTTGGCCTTTTTAACTTATTGCAACTTTCTAGGTTTAGTGTGTCAATTCTAGGATGAATAACAATAAGGTCATGTCAAATTTTAGTCTATGTTATCACAATAAACAACAACAAAAATTCTTAATTTTAGATCAAGTAAAGCAAAAGAAAATTACTAAAAGTTTTATATATTACTATTGAACTTAATCAATCAAAATAAAAACAATCAACCAAAGAAAACCCCCGGAGATATTAAAAGAAAAAATAATGATTAAGGAGTGAATTGCTTACTGGAAATCAAATTCCTCTGATCTTGATCATCATAAACAAAGAATTGCAACCATTTGGTATTACTACTTCTATTTTTTCATTTCCTTTTTCAGTGGAAGGCAAATTTACCATTCCATATTGCTATTGATTTCAGGTTTTAGGACTCTGTTTGGTTAACAGAAAATGGCCCCTAGAAAACTTTTTGCAACGAATAATTTACATAGTTGAACGTGGTAAGTGCAGCAATAAGGCCACATCTAAGAGTTTAAACTTCAACCCTTTAATTTGTTACAGAATTTAACTTGTCCATATTATCTTAAAGGCTTTCAATACTTCTTGTGTGTCATTTTTTCTAACTAATAAAGTGGAGTGTAGGTATTAATTATTATTACTATATATGAATAAATAACCTTACTTGAAGAGTTCTTAATTAGAGTTGAAGCTTCACAGTGATGTTAAAGATTAAAATTTCAAAAGATATTATACACATATATATATATATAAATTATGACCGATAGTTATTAATGATAATTGTGAAATCACTATTTCCTACCCATCCTAAAAAAAATTAAAGCAATTGTACGAGAGATCAAAAAGGTGTGTTTAGAGTTCAAATTGACAAACTCTTATGTGGATCCAAATATTCCAGATATAGCCAAATTATAAAAGTAATTGTGGCCTTAAGCCCCGGGTATTTTTTCCATAGAGCCTCAGAAAAAAAAACATTTCCCATTAACCCTCTTCCCCTTTCCCTTCACCCTTCATTATCATACCAAACATTCAAATAGCAAAACTCATATAATTTCTTTGAAATTTAGAAAATACAACAGTAACTCATAATTATCACGTTTCTCAAATTTTCTGTCTGGAAAAACGACGTACTCGGGGTACAATTTTATCAATTTATCTCTGGAAGATTTTCAGGTTTTGATTATAGATGCATAAAAATTAAACATACAAATTGAAACAATTTAATAGAAGAGGAATTACTTGAATCTGACATGATAAGGTTTGAAATTGATTCACGCAGCGAATTAATTCCGGTTGCGAACCAAAGTGGAATCATGGGTAAGTGGTTTTCTTCAACTGTTAGCATACTTTAAAAACTAACATCCCAAATCCATAACCACTTCAATCAATTTGATGGTGCTCCGGATGCTCACTAATTTTAGGCCGCATCTCTTCGGTAACAACGATAACATACGTCCCAATTCGACATCGAAATCTTCGCTCACAGAAATTGAAGGGGTTGAATTTGAACAAAAAGGGCTGAACAAATTTCTTGGAGACCCATATAGTTAGATGCTCAAATTGGGGTGAGTTGAAGGATATCGTGAAAAATTGATGGGTTGAATTGGGGTTTTGAGTATGTAATTGTATTGGGGTTTTGAGTATGGAATTGAATTGGGATTTTGGCTAAGGGAGAGAGGTGAAACCCAACCTTTTCGGACCACGCACACAACTCAGTGACTCTGTTCCAAAAAAAAATGAGTTTGTTAACATTTTAAAAAAACTGTTTTTGAAGTAATATTATACGTAAAATTATTATTTCAAAAACTTAAAGATAAATTTAAATTTAAATTTTAGGATATCATAAATTAATTATAACAAATTGAAATTAACTCTTTTGTAGAACAAAAAAAATAATATTTTAACATTGGCAATCTGTTCTACAAAAAGAGTCATAATTATTATAACTTTGTTTATTGTCAATTTATAAATATTTAAAATTTAAATTATTATAAATTAATATTTAAATTAATACAATTAATATTGTAAATTATTTAAAAATTATTATTAAGAATAAATTTCTATTAAAATATTAATTACATTACAATTTGAATTGTAGTATATTATAAATGAAAGAACAAACTTAAACTTAACTCTTTCTGTAGAACAAATGAGTTTTTTTTTTAACATTTGTGCTCTATTCTACAAAAGAATGCCACGATCTACTTCTTTTTTTCTCTTTTTTTTGTCATGATCAATGTATGAAATTTTAAAGTTTTAATGTAGTGTAAAGTTATTTACTTTATAGTTTATTAAAAGAAATAATCGATATTGTAAGTTACTTAAAAAGTGTTATTAAAAGTAAATTTACTAATGTAAAAAATTTAATGTATTTATGTTACAATTTATATTCACCACAATTAATTCTAAAAAATTTACTTAGAACAAAACAGTGACCAATTTTATCTCTCGCAAAAAATCTCTGAACAATAATATATAGTGAGTAATAAATCATTCATTAATAGTATTTTTCCTCGCAAATTTTCATTATAAATTGGCGCCAAATATCCTTCTACCACCTCAATTTTGCGAAAGAAAAAATATAAATTGTGAAGTATGTTTCTTTCGCTAATAACTATATTGTCGCTACATTTTTTTCCTTCACTTTTCGTTCGCTAGAAAACTCCTCATGTGAAGGAATGAATTCCTTCACAAAATTTTCTTCGCTACATCCCTAATTTCTTGTAGTGATACAATGTCCCGATTAAATATAAGACATGGAATTACTAATAAGTCTTATTTTATTTAATCATATGCATTTCGATCCAAGAATGCACAACTCCGATTAATGTAAATTAAAAACTCCTTTCTAATTTTCATTCAATCTTGGTCAGTGATTTTTGAGCTGTCATTTATCAAATCGCATAGGACATTCTCTCCCTTTATTAGAAGTGGTAGATCCTTTGGCGATCATTCACCTACCTTCGTGTATACTTTATTATACTCGTACATATCCTATAACATACACTAAGGTATTAAGGAATATGACAAAGTATAACTCAGCATACACAAGGTACTATGATGATCTCAAGTCCAAGTATCACTTGTACTACTATCATTTTAAGAACTTTCTATTGACAGGTGAATAAAATTCTATTAGGGTTCTTAAGCGAGTCACGTTCAGTGAACTTATTCTCTAATAAGCACATACATACTTGCTTTAGTGTCTCCACACAAATGATTATGAGATCAATCATTATCTTCTAAAGATCAAGCATAGTATGTACCAATCTATCCGGATCAGTAATCCCAATATTAGTGATCCAACGATTAGGAACATTTTAGTTTTTGAGCTTTCTTGAATTTAGATCTCACTAGCATGATCTCATCATGATTCTAAAAGCATTGCCCGAAAACTATGGGTTTATCACATTTATTAATTCAATCAATTAACATGGATAAAATATACCTTTTATATTATTATTAATATTTGAATAAGATTACAAAGTAAATGCTTATTACATCAAATGTAATTGACTTGAGGGCATATTACTTTCAAATACTTCAACTGCCTAAGTTGGCATGTAACTTATAATCAGATAATTCAGGAGTTGAAAAGACCAAATAAAGAAGAAGATGAACCTAGACAAAGTAAAGGAAACAAAAAGCAAGATCCAGATAGAAGGCAAAGCACTGAGGAAATTTCTTGGAGGGAGAAAAGTCAGAAAGCAGGAATAAGGTGCTGAAATTTGGTTTTGTTAATGTAACTTATGTCTTGACTATCGTTGTACTGACGACCAAGACAGGCTTATAATCAGAACTCAAAAACAAATCCAAACAGGCTTATAATCCTCTAAAACAGTCTCAGCAAACAAATATATTATCAATATTCACTCTTAACACCGGACATGACATCACATGCCATCAAGGCTTCATATGATCCAACACTTAAATGATTTCTGCACCATCCATACACACAAGTTGTTGCACATTGGCCATTATTGGCTAATATTTTTTAGTCTCACCAACCCACTATCAGCCCACCTTTGTTCATGTTTGTCAAAGTTAGTGTGCCTTGCATTGCCTATAAATTGATTGCTCCATTGAGTAACAAGACACACCATCAGTTGAAAGGAGCTAAGCATTAGAGAGAGAAAGCTCAAGAAGAGCATTAGAGAGAGATAGTGAGGTAGAGAGAAAATAAACAGTTAGTTTATTTCTCAGTTGAGAGTTTGTATTCTCCATTTTATTTTCATAGTGGATTTCTGAGATCTCTCCCCGTGGTTTTTCCCAGTTGGGTTTCCACGTAAAATTCTTGTGTTATTATTTCATACAGTAGTGTGCTTGTATTTATCTTAGTGTATTTGTGAAGGCCTGATTTCTCAACAATTGGTATCAAGAGCTTTTGGTTCACGCCGTTGGTGTCTAGGAAAGTGGTTCCAAAGGCAGTGCCTTTAAGAAAAGTGGTTACTTAATTAGTCACCGTTGCAAAAGCACGGAGAGACTCCCGCCCGACTTACACTTACCTGGCCAACTGGTACGATCCGTTTAGAGAAATCTCGCAGGTCACAAATACGAAGATGGCAAGCATGAGTATGAGGTATGAAGTTGAACCATTTGACGAAAAGTCAAATTTCAGCATTTGGCAATGTACAGTCAGGGATGTATTGGCTCAACAGGGATTGGCAATTGCACTAGAAGGGAAAGACAAGAAACCAGCGGATATGACAGATGAAAAATGGACGGAACTTGAAGCAAAGGTTGTGGCAACAATCAGATTGAGTTTGGCACCACAGATCAAATATCAGGTTTTGACAGACACCTCTCCGAAGGACTTGTGGGAGAAACTTGAGAAAGTTTACAAGTCGAAGTCTTTGTCAAATCGATTATATTTGAAGAAGGAATTGTACCGGCTTCGGATGGATGAAGGGTCAGATTTGACCAATCATATTAATGAGTTTAATAGATTGGTGACCCAACTTACCAGTATCGATGTAAAGCTTGACGAAGAAGATAAAGCCTTATTGCTTCTTGTCTCTCTACCAGACTCATACTCAACTCTCCAGACTACTCTCCTTATAGGGAAGGAAAAGCTTGCAGTTGACGATGTGATGTCAGCAGTCTTGGACCAAGATAAGTTCAGGGGCACTACTTCCAGAGATCAAGGAGATAGTCTTCTTATATTTTCAGATGGGCGTGGCAGGGGTCCTAATCGGAAAATTTTTGGCAAGGAACGAGGAAGGTCTCAGTCGAGACCAGGCAAGAAGGATAAATCTCAAGTTGAGTGTTATCATTGCCATGAGAAAGGCCACTATAAAAATCAGTGTCCATTGTCGAAGAAAGAAAACAAGAAGAAAGGTAAGCAGATTGAAAATTCTGCTAATGTTGTTGAGCAAGCGGATGTGTGCAGCGACGGAGAGTTGTACACAGTGACAGAAAATGAAGCTTCACAAGGTGATCTCTTATCTGTTAGAGACAGTAGCAACCTTATAGATTGGTACATGGATTCCGGTTGTTCTTTTCATATGTCCCCTCACAGGAATTGGTTTGATACTTTTACATCCTGCAATGGTGGTACAGTTTTATTGGGTAACAATGCAGTCTGCAAAATTACTGGAATAGGCACCATCAAAGTTAAAATGTTTGACGGGGTTGTCAGAACATTGGGCGATGTAAGGTATATTCCAGAATTGAAGAAGAACTTACTATCGGTTGGAGTACTTGACTCTATGGGTTGTAGTATCTCAGTCAGAGATAGTGTCATCAAAATTACCAAGGGTTCGATGGTAATTATGGAGGGCCAAAAGAAGGGCACCCTCTACAGGTTGATAGGGGACACAGTTACTGGTGGAGCAGCAATTTCTGTGCAGGAAAATTCCAACAGTGATAGCACAGAATTATGGCACATGCGACTTGGTCATTTGAGTGAAGGTGGAATGAAAGAACTTCACAAAAGGCAGTTGTTGAAAGGTGTCAAAACGTGTAGTTTGGAATTTTGCAAGTTTTGTGTATACGGCAAACAACGGAGGGTAAGCTTCAAAGCAGGAGCACACACCAGTAAGAATGTACTTGACTATGTGCATTCGGATGTGTGGGGGCCGATCAAGCATACTTCAATGGGTGGAGCCCATTATTTTGTTAGCTTTATAGATGACTACTCCAGAAAGGTGTGGGTTTATTTTATGAAGCAGAAATCTGATGTTTTCAGAATCTTTAAACAGTGGAAAGCTAAAGTAGAAAACCAGACCGGAAAGAAGTTGAAGTATTTCAGATCAGATAATGGCACGGAATACAGAGACAGGTCATTCCTACAGTTCTGCCAGGATGAAGGTATCACCAGGCACTTCTCAGTTAAAAGAACTCCAGAGCAAAATGGGGTTGCAGAAAGGATGAACAGAACTCTGTTGGAACGCGCCAGATGTATGAGGTTGAATACGGGTTTGCCCAAAAGTTTCTGGGCTGAGGCACTCAACACAGCCTGTTATCTGATAAATCGATCTCCTTCAGCCAGAATTGATCACAAAATCCCCGAGGAGGTATGGAGAGGGAAACCAGTTGATTTTTCTGTGATGAAAATTTTTGGTTGTCCAACTTATGTTCATCTACCGGTCGAAGAGCGACAGTCCAAACTTGATCTAAGGTCAAAGGAGTGTATTTTCCTTGGATATGAAGATGGAGCCAAGGGATACCGGTTATGGGATCCAGTTTCAAAAAAGAAGGTTGTCAGCAGAGATGTGGTGTTCAATGAGAAACACATGTTGAACAAATCCGAGAATGAAGAATCTGCAGCAAGTGAGTTACAGACACACCCAGTTGAGGTGGAGCTTTCCGAAAAGACAAAAGAATATGAAGAGATTGAAGATAATCATCCCTTAGATCCCCAAGAGAGGTCCTATAATCTTGTTAGAGATCGGGAAAGGCGAGTCAGTAAACCAGTGCAGAGATATGGGTTTGAAGACATGGTTGCCTTTGCCTTAATTGCTGGTAGTGGAGATCCAACTAGCTATCAGGATGCTATTTAGTCCGAGAAAAATGATAAATGGGCAATAGCGATGGCAGAAGAGATGGAGTCTTTACAGAAGAACCAGACTTGGGAGTTAGTTCAACTTCCAAAAGGATCAAAGGCTATAGGATGCAAGTGGGTGTTCAGGAAAAAGGAAGCTCAGTCTAATAAAGAAGGTGAAAGATTCAAGGCCAGGTTAGTGGCAAAGGGATTCTCTCAGAGAGAGGGAATCGACTACAATGAGATCTTCTCACCAGTTGTGAAACACACATCGATTCGGTTGATCTTATCTATTGTAGCATCACAGGATATGGAGTTAGAGCAGCTTGATGTGAAAACAGCTTTCCTCCATGGTGATTTAGAAGAGAATATCTACATGAAGCAACCAGAGGGGTTTATTGAACCAGGGAAAGAGAGCTTAGTTTGTAGCTTGAAAAAGTCTCTCTATGGTTTGAAGCAGTCCCCGAGACAGTGGTACATGCGGTTTGACAGCTTCATGGTGGCTCATAGTTACTCTCGTTCGGAGTATGATCCATGTGTGTATTTCAGATCGCTTGATGATGGCTCTCTAGTATTGCTGACGTTATATGTCGATGACATGTTGATAGCAGCAAAGAGGATGTCAGATGTTCTTCAATTGAAGAAATTGTTAAGTAGTGAATTTGACATGAAGGATCTTGGATCAGCAAAGAAGATCCTAGGTATGGAAATTCACAGGGATCGTCAGGCAGGAAAACTGTGGTTAACTCAAAACGGATATGTGCAGAAGGTCTTGGAGAGGTTTAACATGCATAATGCTAAACCAGTTAGCACTCCGTTGGCAGCACATTTCAGGTTATCTTCACAGTTAAGCCCACAGACAGAGGATGAGGTGGAGTATATGTCCAAAGTACCGTATGCAAATGCGGTGGGTTGTCTCATGTACGCCATGGTATGTACAAGGCCAGATATCTCACATGCAGTCAGTGTGGTTAGCAGGTATATGGCAAATCCAGGAAAAGAGCATTGGAATGCTATCAAATGGATTTTCCGTTATCTTGCAGGTACAACCAATTACGGTCTTATGTTTGATCGTAATATCGCAAAGAGTGAGGTTACAGGGTTTGTTGATTCGGATTATGCTGGAGACCTAGATTCAAGAAGATCTACGACAGGGTTAGTATACACCTTTTGTGGAGGATGTATATGTTGGAGGTCAGTGTTGCAGTCTACGACAGCATTATCAACAACAGAGGCTGAGTATATGGCATTGACAGAGGCAAGTAAAGAGGCTTTGTGTCTAAAAGGACTAGTTCAAGAACTAGGTTTCAAGCAGGGCAGTATCCAGATACAGTGTGATAGTCAAAGTGCTATTCATTTAGCGAAGAACCAGGTGTTCCATGCCAGGACCAAACATATAGATGTTCGGTATCACAAGATTCGTGAATGGCTGAACAGTGGTGACATTGCAGTTCGTAAAGTTCACACAAAGGAGAATGCCGCAGATATGCTTACAAAGTCGGTGACATCAGAAAAGTTCAAGCATTGCTTGGACTTAATTCACTTCGTCGAATGTTGAGTTCGTGGTGGAGTATCCAGGGAGAGGGATACATTCATAGACACGAAGAAGTTCATAGTATGGAATATTTAAAGAATATAAGCCAAGGTGGAGATTGTTGCACATTGGCCATTATTGGCTAATATTTTTTAGTCTCACCAACCCACTATCAGCCCACCTTTGTTCATGTTTGTCAAAGTTAGTGTGTCTTGCATTGCCTATAAATTGATTGCTCCATTGAGTAACAAGACACACCATCAGTTGAAAGGAGCTAAGCATTAGAGAGAGAAAGCTCAAGAAGAGCATTAGAGAGAGATAGTGAGGTAGAGAGAAAATAAACAGTTAGTTTATTTCTCAGTTGAGAGTTTGTATTCTCCATTTTATTTTCATAGTGGATTTCTAAGATCTCTCCCCGTGATTTTTCCCAGTTAAGTTTCCACGTAAAATTTTTGTGTTATTATTTCATACAGTAGTGTGCTTGTATTTATCTTAGTGTATTTGTGAAGGCCTGATTTTTCAACACAAGCCCTGTCCAAAGTACACCAAACCCTCACTAACTTCGAGTAGAACAACGTTTTAGCATCCTTTTCATTATTTCTCCCAAGTAAATCAAAAATCCCCTAACCCAACACAACACAACACACAAACTCCCAAACTCCACAGTGATTTTTCAAGGGTATTTGTAAAATATAACCAACTCTTTTGTGAGCGCTAAAAAACACTTTTTTGTAACCTTTTCATTATTTCTCCTGATTGGGTCAAAAATCCCCTAAACACAACACACTTTTAAACTCCCCAACTAGTTGTCTATCAAGGGTATCCGTAAAATATGACTAACTCGTGTCAATTAATACACACGTCTTCTTACCTTTATCATCTATGATGTTGCATATTCATTCCTCTTTCTAATACAAAATGAAATTAAACTAAAATTAAGAAAAATACAACAGCAAGTTTGAAAGTAAAACCATACTGTAAAATCAATAAAAGGCACTTCCTCCCTTTCAAATATAAAATCAATTTCGACTGTTGGAAGTTAATTTGACATATTTATAAATTCAAAATTGATATGAATTTAGTTAATTTTAGATAATATAATTATAAAAATTATAAACTACATTAATTCTACTAATGACAAGATTTATTATTTTGAAAAGTTAAAAGAATCAAGTCAATTTTGAATTTGAAAACCTCAAATTGACTTGAAAGTCAAACTTATCCAATATTTTGGAACTGGGAGAGTATTAGTTTTCCACAGTTATAATCCAAATTAAGAATTTCAATGGTATAAAATCAGTGAAAGGAATATTGTGAAAGTTATACAGACTAAGTTCATGAGAGAAGATCAGCCAAACTGATCATAGATTAGTAACAAAAATTTTTTTGAAAAAAGTACATGATGTGGTTAGAGATTCAGCTAATACATTAAACCCAGATCATAAATTAGTAAAAATAAACAAAATATATTAAACCCAGATCTAAAACACTACATTAATTTCAGTATAATTCAAAGTTTAAAAGACAAAATTGTGTGAAAAAAGTAGACAGGGAACAGTCAAATTACTGACAAGACCATTCACAATGGCCCCAGGGTAGAGAAAGGCCTTAACTACATGAACAGTAAATATCAAACAAACACTAAATGACAATTAGTCTGTCTGCCACTAAACTCATCCTAAAGCAAGTTCGTGGTCCCAAAGTTCGAGTGGGTGATTAATTAAATTAAAAACTACTACTACTACTATTAATATTATGAAAGAAACAGTAATTTTTGGTAAAGGGTACTGTAGGTGTAGAGCAGAAAGTGTAGCAGTTAATGACAAGTAAATTATTTTTATTTTGGTATTATCGGCCGGTATGCATATTTAATTTTTAGAAAATTAATTATATAATATATATATATATATATATGGGGAATGATCCACAGAATACGTTAGCTACGGACACTGTTTCAGCTAACTGTGATCCAGCCGTCCAAAATACGATCGTAGGGTGGTGCGAGTAGCGTCAAGATATTAATTAAATCAATTTTTATGTTGGCCGCTAGAGGGAGTAGCGGCCAGTCAAAACGATGCCGTTTTGACTGGCCGCTACTCCCTCTAACGGCCAGCATAAAAATTGATTTAACTTTGCAGTGGCCGCTACATGTTGTAGCGGCTGATACATCCCTTTTAAAATTATAATATATTAATAATATAATATTACATAGTAATAATATTAATATAATAATATCTTATTATTATAATAAAATTTATTATAATATATTAATAGGCCGCTACAACATGTAGCGGCTGATACATTCCTTTTAAAATTATAATATATTAATAATATAATATTATATAGTAATAATATTAATATAATAATATCTTAATATTATAATAAAATTATAATATATTAATAGGCCGCTACATATTGTAGCGGCTGATACATTCCTTTTAAAATTATAATATATTAATAATATAATATTATATAATAATAATATTAATATAATAATATCTTAATATTACAATAAAATTATAATATATTAATAGGCCGCTACATGTTGTAGCGGCCGATACATTCCTTTTAAAATTATAATATATTAATAATATAATATTATATAATAATAATATTAATATAATAATATCTTACTATTACAATAAAATTATAATATATTAGTAGGCTTAGAGATTCCGTGGTTTGAACGCGTCTGATAGCCTTGAAGCCATGCTACCTAGCTGAAATTTATTGTGGATGGGAGGACAATTAATATATGTATGTATGATGAGGGAAATTAAGACTAGCTGGCTTGTGATGAGAATTATGTTGAGAAAGAAGGAAGGGAGGTATATATATAGAGAGAGAAATATGATGAATTAATCAATAACCACGGAATCTCTAATCTCTACTTCAAAAACCACGGAATCATCTGCAGTGGCCGCTATAACAAGGCAGGCCGGCAAGCCATTATAACAAGTACGTACGTACTCCATATGCAGATATGCTTAGTCCTCCAATTCCCTCCCTTCCACAATGTCAATGTGGAAGTAGCACCATGACACGCAAGCAATCAATTGAAGAAAACCAAGTAACCAAAGTTGACCCAAATCATGCTTAATTAAACATGTTAGTAATAATAATTACTTGAAATTTTATATACATATCAATGTATTTTACATGTTTCAATATCCGTAGGGAGATGGTATTTCCACAACAGTTTTTAATATTTTCACACGAAAAATGTCGCTATAGATCCTATAGCGATGATTTTTACATTTATAGCGACGATTTTTACATTTATAGCGACACTTTACGTGTGAAAATATCAAAAACTGTTATGGAAATATCGATTGGCTATATGTAAAACTATGGTGTTACAAAACTAGTATTACTATTATGTAAAGATAACTATTGTTAATGATATACAAAATAAAAAAATTAAAAGTATCCGTGAGGAAAGCTAATTTAAGGATATAACTTAGTAATGTAATTAAATTCATTAGAAATGGAAATTAGCCAGAAGTGAATATATATTCAGGAAATAAAAATCATCTCTACAATGTTTATTAATAATGGGTTTAAGGATTACTTATTCTAATTTTCGCAATACGCAATGTACACCTTCCTTGTTCATCTCTTTGAAGCTTTCAGGTATTAAAAACCACTCCTTTCCTACAGCAATTAGTACAGTGTTTGAAAATCACTTAGAAAAACCAAAGAAAGTAGACTTAAGTGGTATCAGGCCTCCATTCATCAAAAGAGTTTGGAGGCATTCCTTTTTCGTATCGTACTACAGTATTTGCAGGCATTCCTTGATCGTACTCAAAAGAGTTTGGAGGATTGTATAAAATTGGTAAGGATTGGGAAAGAGAGCTCGGAACTGCTACAGGGAAAGAATTGATTTGAGTAGCAATGCATTTGCGAAAATGATTCTTGTGGACAGCTGTTTTATCATTGAGGCCATGTGGAGGGCAGAGTACAATTTGCAAGAGCCAACTGACCACTTAAGTAATCCAGAGCTAATTCTTACTGTTCAGAGAGAAATGATTTTATTGGAAAATCAGATTCCGTTCTTTGTTCTCCACGGTTTATTCCACTTAGGCTTCACCAAACTAGGCGAGGACAAGTTTATTGATCTTTGGATCAAATATTTTTCTGTTCTACTTTTGAATGTGGTAGAGGGAAGGAGATGTAGAAAGAACATTTAAAATAGAACACTCAACTGATTTACTAAGTATGGGCAATTAATTGTGTACCAATTCCAACTGCAGGAATGAAATTTAAAATGGCTGCGATTATGATCATTCTTATATTGAACCAAGACAGGATGATATTATTTTAGTAAAATTGCTCCATTTGTATGTATTTTACTCTACAATGAGAGACTCATATTTTGTAAAAAATGGTTTGCAAGTTTAGTAATCCAAGCCCAATCCAAAAGTCAAAGAGTAGTAGATTTGTTGGTAGCCCAGTTAAGACTTTATGGCGGCAAGAAGCAATTATAATTATATATAGTTTTGTTTATTTCAAATGCCAAAAATAGAAACAAATACAATATTAATTTTATTTTTCATTAATAGACCGAATATTTTATCTGCTGTTTACTTGGAATAAACTCACTTAATCTAATATAATACTGATAATGACTATAAAAATACGCTAGAGATTGTAAATATTTGGTCAAAATTAGCAATTAATTTGGAACGGAGGGAGTACTTCTTCAGAATTTTTGTTTATTTACTTCCGAAAAGGAGTCCTACTTCTTCAGGAGTATATCATAAATAAACAAAAATCCTGAAAAGTAGGACTCCTTTTCGGAAGTAAAGTGAATAATATTATCTTGTCTTGGTTTGTCTTCAAAATGATGAGATAAAGTACATAAGTGAAGGGTAACTAAGTCATTTAGTAGAATCCATTAGTATAAAAAAAATAAAAGTAATCATCACTTTATATAATCTTGTGGAGTCACTAGTAATAAAGTTGGAACTTTTTTACTCTCTTTTCTCTACTTTTTTTCCTCTTAATATGTGTGCAAATTGTACTTTATTCATTCTTTTGGGGACGGAGAGAGTAATAAATATGAGACTCTAAATTTTTGAAAAAATGAATAACAAAAGAGATTTTTAAAAAATAAATAAATTATTATTGTCAGTTTGGGATAATTTGTTTTTGTTTTTACTAGTATTAAACGAATTTGATGTTGTTTTCAAATACATCACTTCGAAATGCGATTCGCTGAACTTTAGGCGACTACCTTTGTTTGTAAAAATAAAAATAATAGGTGAGATATGATTATTTGTAATAATTTATTATTATTTTTTATTATTTTATATCATGTTTGTCAATTATTTAAACTCATATATTATTATTTGTTATTTTTTTTAAGGTCATTTGATACCTCAAATTAGGATTATATAATATCGCTTTTTCGTTTGTCTCAAATGATTTGATATTCATATTATGGTAACACATCATTTGAGATATTTTTTGAGAATCTTAACATCACCTTTATTAATATTATTCTTATAATTTTATTTTTTTTATTTTTTTTGGGGGGTGGGTAGCAATCACTTTTTTCTTCTTTTTGTTTCTATTTTCTTATGTGTGATGATAAATGCACCCTATTTTCTTTGATTGTATTTTACTCCGAAATTGAAATGGAACAATTTTTATTTTCTATAATAGTCTGTAATCGATAAAAGTATATAGTGTATATATATAAAATGATAATTATTTTTATTTTTTTATATTAATAAATTCTACTAAATAACTTAATTACGCTTTCACTTGTAGTTACTCTGATACAAACCATATGTTCAATTAGCACCACCAACAGTTTATTCGCTTTTGTTGTACTGTTGTGGTGGCTTTTTTTGCTGCTGTTTGTTTACAGTTCAGTTGTCGGATAGCTATTTTCCCAAGCCCCTACCCCAAAATAAATAAATAAATAAACTTCTGTCACTGTTAATAAATACTTTTTACTAGATTTTTTTATTCAGTCAAGGAAATTCACACAAGCAGGGTGTTAGGGTGAGATTTATTAGGCCCAAGTTATGTGGAGTGGGCTCAAATAATCTGGTGGAAGCCCAAGTTATATGATGGATCATAGTCCACATGGGGGTATTTCTTCTATAAATATAGCAGAGGCAAGAGGTGAGAAAGGGGGGATGAAAGACAACACAAGGACACTCTCTGTAATCAAGATATTATTATTACTGCTCTCCGTGGTTTTCTCCCATTTTGGGTTTCCACGTTAAATCTTGGTGTTCTTATTATTTATTCTGTATTTATATTGTTGGTGTATGTTAATATTTATATATTTTGTGGGTTAAAATTCACAAGATTACACCATCTTTCGTTGGCGCGATTTTGAGTCCGCTGTTTTGGTGATTTCATCGGGTGGTCAAAATCTGGCGTTAACATTGGCGCCGTCTATGGGAAGCTTGGTTCTAATATTGAATCAAAATCACCGATTTACCAAGAAGAGGAGGTCCTACACATAAAAGATAAGTGGATCTCATATTTGATGCGTGAATGCTTCCTGATATTCTTCTTGGCATGCTTTAATTTATTTCATTACTTTATTCAAAATTATTGTTACCTGTTTACTCATCTTATATATATATAAAAGATTTGTTGACCACTTTTTTGGTTGGTACTATAAAAGAGATAAAGTAAAGCTCGAAGAGCAAGGAACGAAGTGATGAAGAGAGAAGGTCGGCAGTCAGGCTTCGGCTTCAGCCCATGGCTTCGGCTTCAGCTCTCATGGCTTCCGCTTCAGCCTATGGCTTCGGCTTCAGCTCATGGCTTCGGCTTCAGCTCTCATGGCTTCCGCTTCAGCCTATAGCTTCGGCTTCAGCTCATGGCTTCGGCTTCATCCCATGGCTTCCGCTTCAGCCCATGGCTTCGGCTTCAGCTCTCATGGCTTCGGCTTCAGCTCTCATGACTTCGGCTTCAGCCCATGGCTTCGACTTCAGCCCATGGCTTCGGCTTCAGCCCATGGCTTCCGCTTCAGCCCATGGCTTCCGCTTCAGCCCATGGCTTCGGCTTCAGCTCTCATGGCTTCGGCTTCAGCCCATGGCTTCGGCTTCAGCTCTCATGGCTTCGGCTTCAGCCCATGGCTTCGGCTTCAGCAGCCACTCATGGCTCTATTTTGGCGTTATAAGGTCGGATCCGAGGCATCCTTCGGGAAGACTTAGTTTTTCTGAATGAAGAATATTCTTAGGATCGACATCTTACGGATGGACATCCTTCGGCGGGGGACGGAGATCTCTTCAGCTCAGGCCCTTGGTCGAGCGGAGCATTTTGGGTCACCCAGGCAGAGGTCGGGGACCTCTCCTCTTTCGGCCCTTGGTCGAAGAGGAGCGTTCCTCCTGAACGGATAAACATCCTACGGATCGGCATCCTTCGGATAAACATCATTCGGGAAAAGCTTTGTTCTCCCGAAAGGGCACGCGATAGCAGATGTGGTGGGTTCAATAGTTTTACTAGCGTGGTTGTTGGAGGGTTTGGTGGGCTTTTTGTATAGTCTCTTATTTAAAGTTTCTTATAAATAAGAGACTGGGGGCAATGTTAGGGTGAGATTTATTAGGCCCAAGTTATGTGGAGTGGGCTCAAATAATCTGGTGGAAGCCCAAATTATATGATGGGTCATAGTCCACATGGGGGTATTTCTTCTATAAATATAGCAGAGGCAAAAGGTGAGAAAGGGGGGATGAAAGACAACACTAGGACACTCTCTGTAATCAAGATATTATTATTACTGCTCTCTCCGTGGTTTTCTCCCATTTTGGGTTTCCACGTTAAATCTTGGTGTTCTTATTATTTATTCTGTATTTATATTGTTGGTGTATGTTAATATTTATATATTTTGTGGGTTAAAATTCACAAGACTACACCATCTTCCGTTGGCGCGATTTTAGGCCCGCTGTTTTGGTGATTTCATCGGGTGGACAAAATCTGACGTTAACATAGGGGATACACAATTTGAATCATACCAAAATATCATAAAATCTATGAATACATATACATGCAAGCCCATAGAATCAAGATTTGTCAATATTAATTATGGCATAGTGTTCGGCCAACAAAAATATGTTATAGGTATATAATTTGCCAAACTGAATCACGTGAATGCATCAATTTTAATGTTAAATTGACAACTGATTTCAAATCAAATGATCACATGTCCATATTCATAATCATTACTAACTAGCACATTAATTAATATGATAAACCCATAAATGTTAATATCATAAAATCAAGGTTGCATAATATATGCATACAGAATTGCTTATGATGCTTACTGTTCAATTTTGTTTAAATTGATTGTCAATTTATGTATATTAGTTGATAATCCGTACAATACATTATCTTGTTCAAATAATAGATTAAATAATTTATTCAATATGCGATGAGAATGTTTGACAAATTTTTTAAACTCACGGGTTAACTTCATCGTGTGAAACATGTAATTATAATTCGCATTTGCAGTGACTACCCCAGGTCCGAAAGCTTCAATTTGAGTGAATTTACTTTTGGATCCATAATCACAATTTTCGGACAACAATATGGTGAAAATTAATTCTCTCGGTAAAATAAATTTCCATAAATATATTCTCTCCTTTTAAACAACATATACATATCATAAGAGAAATATATTAATTCGATCCCTTTATAAATTATTTTCTATATGTAAAGAAAATAACTTTAGTAGTATTCTAAACCTAATTTATGATAGTTCTTGAAACCGATTGTAAGAATTAATCTATAATAATTAATTCTATCTATAAACATAGATAGGAGAAGAACACATAAAACATATAAAATAATAATAACGTTGTGTGTACCTTGTTTGAAATTTATGATGAACGCGGCGGAATTGATACCCTAGATGCTGGCTTGATGAGAAATCTTTAATAATCTTTAGGTATAATGAAATTCTTAAGCGTGTAGGATTAAGGAAGATGACCTAATTCTTTAATTCTTTATTTATATTATTCATGATTAGTAATGTAACACCCCCTTCCCGAATAGGAAAGGGAGGTCACGTGCAAAGCACAACAAATCTCAAAATAATTAAACAGAGCACTAATAACTTCAAAATATTTAATAGTTAATATTCCATTAATGACGAATCAAATACGATTCTCCAAAAATTGGCACAATAATCAAAACTTAAAATTAAATAAACCTATTAGGTCAAAGGTCTCTCTTCACACGAAATGATGAACACTGTCGAACAGAACTATAGTCAAAAGAATTCCAAACAAAATAAGACTGAATCAAATGGTTATAAGGTAACAATTTCATACTGAGCTCAAATACAAATAGCCAAAGGCTAACAAATACATCGGTACCATGATGTATGCAAATCAAATCGGATAGTACGCACGACACATACGTCACTAATCCGCTAACCAAATCAAATCAAATATTGGGTCAACCCATATGTATTCTGAACAAACAAATATATATCAAATGACCACAGCTCACACCCAGAGTATACAAAAGGATACGTCATGGACTGATCACACCGCCACGGAAGGTGTCATGCCCTTGTGTTAAGAGGACATGCATATGGTACCCCCACGGGTGGTTAGCTCAAGTATTCCCAAAGAATCGATCTACAAAATGTAAGTCAAAAATGGTTCAAATCACAAGGCTTACATGACCATCTTCAAATAACATCGAATTATCAAATACGAACATTATTAATTATCACAAGATATCAATGATCAATACAACTCTCGAATGTGAACGAAAATATACGAAGAATGATACAAACGAATAGAGTCTCCAAAACGTATTGACATGATTAACTAGTTTAAAGGGTACAAATACGAGTTTTAATATCAAAGTCAAAACGAAACTATCACAATAAATTTGACAAGAAATAATCATGAGAGACAATACCAAATTTCTAATCGAGTAGCAAAACGAACGAATTAAAATTAAAAGAGTCTCGCTGAAAAAGTACGGAATCCGTACCTGAATATAATACCGAAATAATTCACCAAACCCAAATATCACACCGCTAAATCTCCTCAATCCGATCTACATAATTATCAAAATAATATAAAACTATTAACTAAATTACTAACATATAAAATTTATGTTTTTTTTATAACTTAAATGCTTTAATATTAGTTCGTATATCCTCTAAAGTTAAGAATATGTTCAATACATTTTGATAATGCAAAAATATCATTTTAATTCAATATTTATAATAATATAGATATAATTTTATCAATTCTTAAACCCCTGTAATATTATTATTAAGTTGCTGAGCTACCGATTCTAATTCATCAAGATGATCATGCAATTGACTACTTATATATATATATAGAGAGAGAGAGTCCGGTTCTCCAACGGACCCAAAAAATGGGTCTAGAAAATGGACCGGCTATAGCGACGGACAAAACCGTCGCTATAGCCTAAACCGTCGTCATAGGTCTATGACGACGGTTTAGGCTATAGCGACGGTTTTGTCCGTCGCTATAGCCGGTCCGTTTTTTGAATCCGTTTTTTTGAGTCCGTTGGAGATCGATTATATATATATATATAAGGAAAGGCTCTAAAGCGAACCTTAAAGAGCGAACCGTCATTTTTGGTGTCTATGGTGACGGTTCGACCTGTCACCAAAGACTACATGGCTATGGCGACGGGTCGAACTGTCGCCATAGACACCAAAGACGACGGTTCGTCTTTGGTTCGCTCTTTAAAGTTCGCTTTAGAGCCGGACCGTGTGTGTGTGTACACACACACATATATATATATACATATAATATTTACGCATCAAACCTCTAATAGCCATTAATTTTCTTAGTTCATATACCGTATATCCCAATTACAAATCAAAATTGTATTAACAAATTCGATTAATCAAGCGGCATAATAAATTTTGAAAACAGATTATAAACAAAATAATTTTAATAGTCCAATAATTACCTTTTGAGAAGAAGAATATGATGAATAATTTTAAATCTCAGCCTCATTCTACCCTCTCCTTTTACTTCTTCACTTTCGTTTACTGCAGTACCAATCTTAGAAAAAACCCTAATTTAATATACTAAAGTTACACTTATTATAATTTGGTCTTTAAACTCAACAATTAAAATTGGGCTCAATTAACTTTACAAGCCCAAACTTAAATACTTAGAATTTAGTTTGACCCAATTAGTTAAAAGGTCCAAATTAATGTAATCATATACTTATTATAGTCCACATAAATTAAATACAATTTGACTCAATATAATAAAAGTCCAATTAAAATATTTAAAATATAAATTTAAATGTCATTTTTTTTTCTGGGTATTACAAGTAACCCTTGTGGGACTATTCATCACATGCTCAAAAGGTTACTTAAATAACCCACACTAGTCAACCCATATTAGACTTAATTAGAATCCATATGTTACACTCAATTAGACCAATCGATTAGCCTAGTTTATATAAATACAATTAATATTATCCCACAAAATAATATTACACCCATATCCACATCTTCCTGTATCAATTGCAACTGAAGCATGGTTACATGAAGCAGGAATGGAATTTAAAACTGACACGAGCAAGTGTTTACTAGACATGCAATTAATATAATACAACTGGATTACTTGAAATGCCAAAGTTCAAAGTAGAGGACAATTGAGAATGTTTGCTCATATATGTCGTCAATCTTTTTTTTTTTATGTTTTAATATGGGACTTTATTATCAAGTAGTACCTAATCATTCATGTTTGATTTCTTAGTGCGAGAAGTGACCACCATTTGTTTGAAGCAAAACTCAAGTTTATCTCACTGTATTTGTACCTTTTACGCCTTAGCCCTCTCAATTTTTAAAATTTGCAATCCAATTGAACTAATTAATATTGTGAAATCATATCATTTTGCCAAATTAATTGGACGGCAGTCAACTATTTTCCCAAAAACAATAAAGAAATCAAAATATTTATTATGTGGCAAAAAAAATAGAATTAAAACAAATCTTCCAACTAATTTTCTTTATAATTTTTCTTTTTCTTTTTCTTTCTCCTCTCTTATTCTGGGTCTTTCATTCTTCACTAGATCTTCAAGCTATGGCCGTAGACTGTTAACATCTTGCGATTAATTCGTTGAAGCTAAACCCTAAGCTTGGACCAAATGCCAAAACATAACCCTTAACTCCTTTTGAATCTACATAAAATTAATAGTGTTGGGTTGGGATTTATTGGGCTAGATATTTTGGTGGGCCATATTGCACATGGGTCACTTGAGTATATTTCTTCTATAAGTAGGTAGTGGACAGGGGTCAAAAGGAAATGGAGGACATACAATATACAACAGGAGATGAAACACAAATACACTCTCTGTAATCAAGATATTATTATTACTGCTCTCTCCGTGGTTTTCTCCCATTTTGAATTTCCACGTTAAATCTTGGTGTTCTTGTTATTTATTCTGTATTTATATTCTTGGTGTGTGTTGTTATTTATATATTTTGTGGGTTAAAATCCACAAGACTACACCATCATCTGTTGGCGCGATTTTAGTTCTGCCTTTTGGTGATTTTATTAGGTGGCCAAAATCTGGCGTTAACAAATAGGATGATGATGAAGGTATGATGAATGTGGGTTTGATTTCAGTAATTAATAAACTCGTTAAGCTTGCCTCTTTGTTAATTCGTATTAAAAGCTATTTCCATATTGAGAGTTCTATCTTTGTCTTTCTTTTGTAAAATATATTACATCTTATGATAGGTCTGGTCAATCGCAAGATTTTGACATTTTATTCTTTCCGCCCTATTAACAAGTGTGTTTGGGTCTGATTTTAACGGAATAGAGGTTGAAGATGACAATTATTTTGAGACTTCTAAAGTTTTTAATTTTCTTTCTTAATGTCACTTGGTTGTCGGTGTTTTTTTCCCTCTCACTTTGTCTCCTTTCATTTTCCATTTCATTTCTATTTATTTTGTGTTTATTTTATTCGTCCAACAAATTTATTAGAATGACACACTTTCATAACTGTTCATTAGTTTAATCTGGTAATTTCAATTTTTAAAAGTTTAATTGTTATGGCATAAGGTGTGAATTATAATGGGTTAAACCTTAGTTTTGCCTTTTGTTTGATGAACGCGACTATAACTTACTAAACCTTTTTCATTCATCCAAAATTTTGGTTTTGTTGCCTTTTGGTTTAGTTTTAGAGGGAATAGATGTGGCCATTTCTCTTCTACAATGACCAAGTGTTTCTTAAAAGGAATATCACATTATGTTTTAAACAGTGTTACCTAAAATACGATTCATTTCGAAATAAAAATACACGGTGTTCTACATAGTCCAATCAAATTGACATTGTGATCCATAACCCTGGTATGGAGAAACACCCAAAAGAACTAGAGGTGATTAATTAATTAATTTACTTCCATCATTCTATTCCTCGACTCAAATTTAAAAATAAAACAAAACATTTTTCATATGTTATATAGTTACATAAGTAATGTTAGTGGTCTCAAATGACATGACAATTGATATTTTAATAATAATAGCATAGTCAATCACATGAGATCTATCCAACTAATGTTATAGTGACACTTTATTTGAGACATTTTTTAAGACCAAAAATTTGAGACTCCTAGTTATATAAGAGTATTTGTAATCTAAATTGTGTTTTTTATTGAATTAAAAATAATTCTCCATCCGTTTCAAATTATATGATCATTATTAATTTTTTAATGGTCAATTTCAAACATTTTCATACTCAAAAATTGGCATTAATTGATTTAGTTTAAGTCAATACAATTATAGATATAATTTATGTACTACTGGTTATAACTTATAAGATTATTGTTTTCAAAACTTAAATTAATTATGTCAATTTATAAATTTAAAAATGTCTTACATTAGTTCTAAAAAAATTAATATTGATCTTATAATTCGGAACAGATGTATCATGGATGTCATGTCAATCAGTACCTCTTATTGCGTTTGACTAATCCCAAATCTACACGTGTGTTGCAGATAATATGTTGAAGAATGGAAATTTTGAAGAGGGACCATATATACGTGTTGCCAAAAACAACATGGGGTGTCCTAATTTAAAATCATGCGGTGAAGATGAATGTAAAGAGACGAGATAAGATAACGTTTGGGCTTTGCACCTTCAAAATCTATGTCACAGAAGTGCTTTAATAACCTAACATACAAAATAAGAACTTCTGGAAGGCATACAAAACTAGATATTCAATAATAAGAACTTCTCGAAGGCATACTAAATTGTGTCTAAATTTTGCTAACGATTTTATATTTTGTTTGTGTGTAATTGTAGAGTCAATAGATGTTTTGAATAAAATTGAAGTCATTAGGCAATTAGGGAGGGGGTGCTTTTCGAAGAATACAATTGAAATAATTAGTACTTAAGGGCTCAAATTGAAATATTGTAGAACTTGAAGGGAAAATTTTGCAGTTAACCATCTATATATATATATATGTGTGTGTGTGGGTGTGTGGGTGTGTGTATTGTGGTTGTGCATTGATGATGAGAATGTTCATATTATTTGCCTGTACTCCCATCTTTATATTGTGGTTTGTTCCATCAACACATCTTTCAGCTCAAATCACATTAAATACAGCTAGGAATTTCTACTTAATTTGTCAAATGCCATAAACATTTTATATGGTGGTCATTCTTCAGATTTATTAGACCATTATCTGGTACATACCTGCTGTGTGTGGTTGTGTGCGCGTGAGAGAGAAAGGCGTAGACTTGTAAAGACTCAATCAACCTTTTCTGTGGTACAGACTTGAAGAACGTGCATGTCTATTTATTCCTAATTTATTTATTGGTCCCTCAATGTTTCACTTTCCATTTATTTCTTTTTATTTTCCATTATTACATTCACTTCAAAAAAGCAAGTCAAGTATAAAATACTAGTATTAACATACTTTTCACTTTTCTCGTAAAGAAATATATAGTTTGAGCAAGTAATTTATTTTGAAAGGAACTTTTGTTATTTTTTTATTTTATTTTTTTGCACTTCTTTTCTGCATGAAAGAAAATTAAAGTAATAGATTAAGATTAATTGTCTCTTCTGCTTCCAAACGCCCTTGGCCTTTTTGAATCCGAAGTTTGTTTGAAGCATGCAGTGTTTTAAAAATTCTCACCTAGATCAGCTTAATCTCTGCCTAGGAGCTAGGTGGTCCTCTACCGCTTCAATTTTGGTTGGGCGTCTAGCCCCTGCCTAGGCAGAATCAAACATTTACTGCATCAATTTAATAAAGGTTTTGAAACTTTAAAATATTTGAAATGATTTGTTAAGTCTTAAAAGATTGTTTTTATGGATAATTTTTCATGTAAAATTTTAAAAAATGACATCTATTATATGCTTAAGAAAATTCCTAATCCGCCTAGAAAAACACCTAGCTCGCCTAGGTGTTAGGTGCCCTTTTTCGCTGCCTAGATCTACCTATCAATTTTTAGACTACTGGTTTGAAGTTGATTAATTTTTTTGTATTTATATAATTTTTGTGTTGGTATATATATACATATAATCAGGAATGAGACACGAGTAGTAATTAAAACAAAATAATTTTAATAATCCCCTTCACTTTACAAAAGTAAATATTCCAATAACTAATGTGCAACTCAAGATTTAGTGATAACATACTATTAAGCTCCGTCTTTTTATTGAAGAGTTGTTATTTATTCTAACACAGATACAATTGGCTTTTGTATAACTCTCTCCGGTTGTCGAGTAATTCAACTACATTTTTTTATTCTTCATAATAATATTTTATAATAATACTGCTTTAATTAAGGATTAAAATATCTTCATTACCATAAAAGAGTCTAGGTGTCTTTATCTACTGATTAACTTGGTTTCGCATAGGTAAGGCATCATGCTTCCATTTCAGGTTTTATTTGTTAATTGTGATCCGAGAAGTTTTACTGTGGGAATGAAAACTATTGTTGAAGTGTAAAATCTCATTGTTCATTCACCTATCTACTTCCTGCTAATGTCTGCTGGTTGTGGGATTCGGATTCCAGGCAACTGGTTTTGGACGGTACATTTGGACAAATCCTATATGAATTAGTTGCATTGATATAACTAAAGAATTGCATTTCAGTGACCTTGGTTATAAATGTATTATATAATTGCAACTATCTAGTTATATAAATGCAACTCACTCCGATAAGATTGTCCAATAGACTTTCCAAAACTAATCGCTTAAAATAAGGATCCGTTGTTGTGTCCTCTGCTTCCAAACTCCATTTGTTGACCCAAAATGTAGCATGAAGTTTTTAAGAATATCTTTTGTATACATACCAATAATCAGTGTTGAGACACAAGTAGTGATTAAGACATACTAATTTTTACAATAAAGTCCTTCCATTTTAGAAAAGCACAGTATTTTGCAAATAAGATTTAAGGGTAAAATATTATTATTAACTTAGGTATTTAAGGGTAAAATACCTAATCATTCATGTGTTGCATTCTTGGTGTGAGAAGTGCCCACCATTTGTTTGAAGCAAAACTACCCCACTTCACAACATTAATGATAAGATCGTTCTTGGCAACAGAGGGGCGCATTTCAGTAATTTTGACATCTTATCGACGCTCATTAGTGTAACCTCAGTGCTTACAGAACTCCCAATATCATTCAATACCCTCACTTAGACATATATCTTTATAGATATGTATCTTCATATCGATATTTCTTATTTATCTGAATTTCACAATATTAATAACACACTTGTACTTGGAACAAAGGAACCTTGCGATGAATTTGGTTTCTTCATCGGTGCTAGATCTCCATTTGTACCTTTTATGCGTTAGCTAGGCCACTCAATTTTTAAAAATTACAATTACCCAACTAATTAAAATTGTGAAATTATATCATTTTGTCAAATTAATTGGACGGCCATCAACTGTCTTCCCAAAAATAATAAAGAAATCAAAATATTATTTATGTGGCAAAATAATAATAATAATTTGTTAGGTAAGCATGTAAAAATATTTAAATTTTTTGATAGCTATCAACTTGTACAAGTTTATTTATATTTTAATACAAATGTTGGACTCTGACGTCTACATCATCTTAAACGTTAGCCACATAAGCAGCGCCATTAATTATTTGGATGAAAAATTATGGAATCACTCTATTGAAATATTTTTATTGGTTCAGTAATACGAATGTAACAAAAAATAATTCAGTAACTAAAATAAAAATTATGTCATAGTACACTAACCAAAATACCAATTAACCTTTTTTCAAATTTATTAGACCATTAACTAGTACGTACCTTCTGTGTGTGGTGGTGTGTGTGAGAGAGAGAATGGCCAAAACTTTCAAGGCTTAACCAACCTTTTCTGTGGTACAACGTGCATGCCTATTTATTTGTTAGGTAAGCATTTAAAAATTTTGATAGCTATCCACTTGTACAATTTAATTTTATTTTAATACAAAAGGTGGACCCTAAAGTCCACATCATCTTAAACTAAGCTTGTAAACGAGCCGAGTCAACTCAGTTGTAATTATTAAACACAACATTTACTAATATCGTGTCAACTCGGCTAGATAATATAAATCACTACCGAGTTAACTCGGATAATTGTTCAATTAATTAAAATCTGAACTTAAGTCGGTCTTTTAAATATAGGTATTGATATCATTCTTTTTTCTTCTTTGACTAATCATTAATTTGAACCCTAAACTTAACCGTAAAATCAATTTTCATCCTAAATTTTATTTTGAATTATACGCACCCTAAATTTTAGGTTTCAAAACAATATGTACCCTCCGCCAGGGACAGATCCAGGAATTTTTTCCTGCCGAGGCAAAGTTTTAACGAGACTAGTATTATTGGGTGCTGTCTGCAGCAACCCAGCAAGGCCAGGCCTCTCCCCTTCCCAGCTCCTAACTTGGAAATTTTATAACTTTTGATCCACCATTTCGTTTGTACCAAATTTTCAATATGCTTTAGATATTATAGCAACCTATTTAAGAAAAATATTAGGCGTTTTCTTTGGGTTCTTCAAACTGCCCAAAATAGCGTGCAAAAGTAGCTTGACATACTAAATTTCAACCTTTTGTTTTAGCTTGAAATTGCTTTTCATTTCCATTTGATATGTCAAAATTCTTTGTTTAGCATCATATATGATATATATGTCCAACCCAAGCTTTAATTTTGTCTAATATTTGGTTTTTAATCAAAACAGTTCATAGAAGACTTTTATCAAGCACTTGGTGTGCACTGTTTTGAGACTCTCAAGCCATAGCCATTTGGTTGTGTTAACCTCTCAGTAGTCATTTCAGCCTCCTTATAACACCACGCAACCAACCTATCTCCTCTACTTTATTTTCAGGCATAACAGTCCATACCACAACAGATTTCAATCACAAAGCGTATATATAAACCTTATTAGTTCATACATTCGATCCATAACAAGAAATCACATAGTTTTAACCTAAGTATATAATTTCCAACATAATCACAACAAATTCGCATAGCATATTAATTCTCTTGCTATTCACACATAACACAGTAATTATATCAATTATCCAAGTACCCAACTAATTATATGCTAATTTAATCAATTACCAATTATAACATGAAACCCATCTTTATCCCAAATTTTCACTCAAAAATGAATATACCCAAAAAATAAATTGAAACACTTTTAGTTACCTGAGATTGATACTCGCTGCAATACTATGGCAATCTTCTCTTATCTCTAGCTCTCAATACCCACACCACATCAACGTCGTTTTGGTCAAGGGTTTTAAAAAAAAATTGAAACCATCAGCCCTCTTCTTCTCTCCTTCTTCTTCCCCGCAGCTACCCTGCCCCTCTGCATTTTCCGGCTGCTGCCAGGACATAACTGGGACTCTCTTTGGGATTTTTCCGGCAGTTGCCCAGGTATGCTAAAGGCTGGATCCGTCCCTGCCCTCCGCACCCTCTACATCAAAAAAATTTGTACCCTAAACTTTAGTACGAATGGTGCAAATTATATTAAAACTTAAATTTAGGGTGTATTTAATTTAAAATAAAGTTTAGAGTGCAAATTGAGTTTAAGGTTAAAGTTTAGGGTGCAATTTAGAATTTAGTCTTCTTTTGAAGACCATAAATATCCCACTAGCTATTTGGTTAGAGATACAATGTGGTTTAGGTAATTTCTATTCCCTTATTTGTGTTTCTTTTCTTCCTTCATTATTGAAATTCATATATGTCAATTTTTCCATTATTCGTCCCTTTTTCAGTTTCAAATGTGAGATCATATATCATTCTTAGCACCTTGTTTTCATTCTTTTCTAGGTAGTTTGCTACCTGCACTGAACTGGAGGAACAACGGCATGCTTTATTGACATACTTTTGATTTTTTTTCGTAAGGAAATAGTTTAAGCAAGTAATTTATTTTGGAAGGAACTTTTGTGTTTTTTTTTTTGTTTCTTTTCTGCAGGAACGAAATTAAAGTTATACCTTAAGATTAACCATCTCTTCTGCTTCCAAATGCCCCTAGCCTTTTTGAAACCGAATGTTGTTTGAAGTAGTGTTTTAAAAATTCCTGCCTAAGTCTGCTTAATCCCCGCCTAGGCGTTAGGCGGTCTTTATTTTTGGTTGGGCGCCTAGCCCCCGTCTAGGCAGAATCAAAGCTCTACTACATCGATTTAATAAAGACTTTGAGACTCTAAAATACTTGAAATAATTTGTTGAGTCTTAAAAAATTATTTTTATAAATAGTTTTTCATGTAAAATTTTAAAAAATTACATCTATTATCTGCTTTAATTTGTATAGTATATTAAGTACATACAATAGAAAAATAAAAAAATGAAACCGCCAAAGAAAACCCTAGCCTTCTTGGAAAACACCAAGTCCGCCTAGGCGTCCCTTTGCCACCTAAGTCTATCTACCCATTTTTAGAACACTGGTTTGAAGTTCATTGCTTTTTTTATATTTATTTAACTTCTGTGTTGGTATGTGTGTACATATAATTAGGAATGGAATCAAGTAGTAATTAAAACAAAATAATTTTAATAATCCTTTTCACTTTACAAAAGTAAGTATTCCCATTAGTAATGTGCAACTCAAGATTTAGGTATAAAATACTATTATGCTCTGTCTTTCTATTGAACAGTTGTTTCTCCTATTTTCTTAAGATTTTATTTAGTCTAACATAGATAAAATTGGTTTCGTATATCTCTATCCAGTTGATTGATGAGTAATTCAAATATATTTTTTTATTCTTCATAATTATATTTTCTAGTATTAGTGCTTTGATTAAGCATTAAAATATATTAATCGCCATAAAAGAGTATAGTTGTCTTTATCTACGGGTTAACTCTGTTTCCCTGTATACGAATTCAATTTGTTTTTTATTTTTCAGTTGGTTCTTTTGTTTTTAGATTTAAGCTCATATTGTAGTGCTCTCTTTCCTTCCTCATTTACAGTGGGAAGAGAAGGACGACGAAATGGGCACATCAAGCGATCAGCCAACTTCTTATACTTCAGTTTATATAGGAGATACTGAACCTGATCCATTGGCGAATTTGATTAAGGAACAGCTACATGACTTAGACACCATATCCAGCGATCATGTCTCTATCTATAGAGTTCCTCCTAATCTTCGCCAAGTAATTGAGAAAGCCTTCACGCCACAAATGGTATCTATCGGTCCTTTTCACCATGGGAAAGCGGAGTTGCAGCCGTGGGAAGAGAATAAACTGCGCTATTTGCAGACATTCCTCGCTCGTACTGAAAAGAGTTTGGAGGATTGTATAGAATTGGTGAAGGGTTTGGAAAGAAGAGCTCGGGCCTGCTACAGGGACAAAATCGATATGACTAGTAATGCGTTTGTGAAAATGATGCTTGTGGATAGCTGTTTTATCATTGAGGTCATTTGGAGGCGGGAGAACAATTACCCAGAACCAGCAAATTACTTGAATAATCCGGAGCTGATTGTTCTC
Source organism: Aralia elata (assembly GCA_034770075.1). Lineage (NCBI taxonomy): Eukaryota > Viridiplantae > Streptophyta > Magnoliopsida > Apiales > Araliaceae > Aralia > Aralia elata. The sequence goes on from CM068386.1 coordinate 23,908,663, forward strand.
GTTCAAAGAGATATGATTTTACTGGAGAATCAGATTCCGTTCTTTGTTCTCCATGATTTATTCCACTTATGCTTCAACAACCCAGGCGAGGACGAAGACAAGTTTCTTGAGCTTTCGTTCAAATATTTTGCTAATGTGTTTAGTAATATGAAGTGTCACCTAGGATCAGGTTTAGAAGTAAAACACTTCACTGATTTGCTATGGATATGTCACCTACCAGAAAAATTAAACAAGCGAAGTGCGGACAACTATGTACGAATTCCAAATGCTGCAAGCTTGCATGAAGCAGGAATGAAATTCAAAGTTGGGACAAGCAAGTGTTTACTAGACATGAATTATAACAATGGATTTCTGAAAATACCAAAGTTCATAGTAGACGACCACTTGGAATGTTTGCTCAAAAACCTTATTGCGCTGGAGATGTGTCACTATCCATTTGATAGTTACATAATCAGTTATATTTACTTTATGGACATGCTTATCGACACTGCTACAGATGTGGATTTACTCGTTCAGGAGGAAATTATTATAAATGACTTGAGTGATAGTGCTGCAGTGGCTTCCCTCTTTAACAACCTTGGAATGGAAACTACATTGTTTGGTCCATATTACTTTACGAGTATATCTAATAGCATGAATAAATATTACAGAACTACTTGGCACAAGTGGAAAGCAACTTTCAAACGTGATTATTGCAGCACTCCGTGGAAGATTGCTTCTATTGTGGCTGCGATTATATTACTTGTGCTTACTCTCGTACAAACCATATGGTCTATAATTTAACTTATGCCAGCAAGAGATTCGCTTTTAATGTGGTGGCCTTTTTTGGGTCTCTATTTGGTTCTTGCCGCTACTGTTTGGTCACAAGCTCAATTGTCGGATTGGATTCCCCTCTCCCAGGGACAGGCTTGCACCAGTTTCGGTCAATGCCAAATTGTTTTTTGTTATCCTCATATATGTCTTCAATCTTTTTTATTGTGTTTCGATGAAACTTTATTATCAAGCAGTAACTAATCTTTTATGTTTGTTTTCTTAGTGTGAGAATTATTTTTTAGTTAGTGACTAGTTACTCCCTCGCATCTAAAAAATAGTACTCCCTCCGTCCCAAGATAAAAGTTCTTCATTGACTTTTATGGTCAAATTTATCATTTTTTAAATCAATGTATTTTATTATTCTTTTATATATATGTAAAAATCCTATAAACATTATAAACTACATATAATTTAGTATTAATCTCAATGTTTGTTTTTTTAAAAATTTAAATAAATATTTTAATTGTTAATTTAAAAAATAGTCAATTTGATCACACAAGTCAATGAAAGACTTTTATCTCGGGACGGAGGGAGTACTAGTTTTTTAGATGCGAGGGAGTAACTAGTCACTAACTACAAAGGGCTAAAGAAAATTATTAGTAGAATTTACGATGAATTTTAGTTTGGATATAATTGGAGTGGAGCCCCGTGCATGGGCACATGTCTTCGCCAAGGAAATGAGAAAGCCTTCACGCCACAAATGGTGTCTATCGGTCCTTTTCGCCATGGGAAAGCGGAGTTGCAGCCATGGGAAGAGAATAAACTGCGCTATTTGCAGGCATTCCTCGATCGTACTAAGAAGAGTTTGAAGGATTGTATAGAGTTTGTAAAGCGTTTGGAAGGAAGAGCTCGGGCCTGCTACAGGGACAGAATCGATATGACTAGTAATGCATTTGTGAAAATGACGCTTGTGGATAGCTGTTTTATCATTGAGGTCATTTGGAGGTAGGTGAACAATTACCCAGAACCAGCAGATTACTTGAGTAATCCTGAGCTGATTAGTCTTGTTTTCAGAGATATGGTTTTATTGAAAAATCAGATTCCGTTCTTTGTTCTCCATGATTTATTCCACTTAGGCTTCAACAACCCAGGCGAGGACGAAGACAAGTTTCTTGAGCTTTCGTTCAGTTATTTTGCTCCTCTAATACCGACAATAACGGAGCCCGGAGATATAAAAAGTGTGTTTAGAAATGTGAAGTGTCACCTAGGATCAGGTTTAGAAGTAAAACACTTCACTGATTTGCTAAGGATATGTCACCTACCAGAAAAATTAAAGAAGCCAAAAACGGGCAGTAATTTTGTACGAATTCCAAATGCAGCAATATTGCATGAACCTGGAATGAAATTCCAAATTGGCACAAGCAAGGGTTTACTACACCTGAATTATAACAATGGATTTCTGGAAATGCCAAAGTTCCAAGTACACAACCACTCGGAATGTTTTCTCAAATACATTATTGCGCTGGAGACGTGCCACTATCCATTTGATAGTTACATAATCGATTATATTTACTTTATGGACATGCTTATCGACACTACTACAGATGTAGATTTACTCATTCAGAAGGGAATTTTTACGAACTACTTGAGTGATACTGCTGATGTGGCTTCCCTCTTTAACAACGTTGGAAGGGGAACTATAGTATTTGGTTCCTATTACTATACGAGTGTATCTCATGACATGAATGCGTATTCCAAAGTTCGTTGGCACAAGTGGAAAGCGACTTTCAAACGTGATTATTGCAGCACTCCGTGGATGATTGCTTCTACTGTGGCTGCCATTATATTACTTGTGCTTAATCTCATACAAACCATATGTTCTATAATTTCACTTGATACCAGCAAGAGTTGATTCGCTTTCAACATGGGTGTGTGTTGTTATCCTCATATATGTCCTCAATCTTTTTTCTTGTGTTTCGATGTGAGACTTTATTGTTAAACACTAACTAATCTTTTGTTTGTTTTCTTTTTGTGAGAATTAGTGCCCACCATTAGTTGAAGCAAAATTAAGGTTTATCCCACTGTACTTGTACTTTTTATGCGTTAGACCACTCAAATTTTATAAATTGCAATTATCCAATCAAATTTTATAAATTGCAATTATCCAATTGAACTAATTAAAATTGCAATAAAAAGTAAGCACTTCTGTTTTCTTTCCTACAATAAACTTAGAGTGTGTTTGGGATTGCTTAAAACATATGATTACTAATTTTGATTACTGCTTTTGATTATAATCAGTTTTAAAAAATTAGTCTATGTTTGGTAAATAAAAAGCAAATAAATTAGTAAAAAGTGAAAAGTGTTTGGTATAAAAAAAATTTGCTAATCACTTATTTTAAGTGTAAATTACTAAAAAGGAATGTTTTGAGAAGTAAAGATGGCTAATGGAAATTACTAAAATAAATAAAAATAGACTAGTAATATGATTGGTCAAACCTGATTATTAAATTTGGTAAATAATCAGAAACTCTAAATTGAAGGTTCTGATTATTTCCATAAAAAAAAGTGATTACAAGCAATTTTGAAATCGGAGTACCGAATACTTTTTGCTTCTTAAAATTGATTATAAGTATGTTTGAACACCCTCTTAGTTTCATCTTAGGCAAAACTAATGAATTACCCACCGTAGTTGGCAAGTTTTAATGATTACATCATTGAACTTTTAATTTTTCAAATTAGCTCACTAAACTAATTATTATTTTAGAATTGGGTCATTCTGTTGTCTCCAACTCAGGGCTGTTAATTTTTTTTTTTAACATTTATCCGACGTGGACTTAAAAAAAGAAAAGAAAAATGACATGGGTTTAATCTTCCTTGTTTGACTCCTATTATAACTATTAATATTCAATCCTTTTGATTTTTAGAGAGAGAGAAAAAGATGAGTTCTGAAGGGAAGAACGACGGCATCAGCTTCCAGCCATCGGAGCCGGCCTTGTGCGTCAACGGCTGCAGCTTCTTCGGCACGGTGGCGACAAATAACCTATGCTCCAAGTGACTCAGAGATTTGCGTATCGAGGAAGAGCAAGCGGCTTCGGCTAAAGCCGCCATAGAGAAATTCGTTGATGGATTTTCATCACAGGCTCGTGCGGTTCAGTTGGCGGCGCCCGCGGCGGTGAAATGTTCCGGTGGTGGCTGGTTTGAGTGGCGGTGGATGTGAACCGGTGGATCAGGCCGAGGCGAATGTGTCGAATCGGTGCTTGAGTTGCCGGAAGAAGGTGTCGAACCAGTGACTCCGGTACTGTCACTGAGGACTGAAGACCTTGAATATTCTTGGATAAAAAGACACTTGTTTTGTCTCTCTCACTCCAAGCTCCTACTTTGTACTCTGTTTTTAGATAGAGAAAAAGGAGATTATACTCTGTTTATATATATAGAGAGAGAGATTATTTTGGGTATGAAGGCAAAGATGGGTTGCTGCGTGTGCTTCTCATGGCTCAAATAACTGTTGCTCTAGTAGAAGATGGTACAGTTTCTCTGTTCTTTCTCTACCTCTCTTATGATTTCTGATTTCTAATTTTCTCTGTCAAGCTCATACAACATTTACAATAGATTTGTCTCATCTTATATGGGTTTTTGTTTGATGGGTGTTCTTCATATTTGAGATCTGACCATTATTACTCTAATTTTTTTTCCTTAGAATGTGGCTATATGAATATTAAAAGTTATAATTGGAGTCAAACAAAGAAGATTAAACCCATGTCATTTTCTTTCTTTTTTCTTTTTTTTTTCAAGTCCACGTCGGATAAATGCTAAAAAAATTTAACAGACGTGAGTTAGAGATAACAGAATGAATCAATTCTAAAATAATAATTAATTTAGTGAAATAATTTAAAAAATTAAAAAGTTAATGGTGTAATTAGTAAAATTTGCCAACTACAATGGGTCATTCATTAGTTTTGACTTTTATCTTGCGAGGGAGTTTCATCGTTAGATGTACACAATTTACTCTATTGAGTTTCCTGCACCAATTTGCAAAGAAAGCCATGCTCTGACCTTTGACAAGTCCAACAGGCAACAACCCTGGAGCGATAGCTCACTGCCTTGCTTTTGCATAATGAAACTCAACAAACTTATAAAACAAATTGTGACAATTGAAGTAAATTACACCCCTGCCATTTCTTAATTATTTTGACAGGAAAATCTAAATTAAATTCATGCACCACAATGCCCACATCATCAAGAATAATCTATAAACACAAACGACTAGGTTTATAGGAACAACTGCCAAAATTATTATTTAGTTGAACCGTATTGGGAAATTTACACAAGGATAATTCTATTTCGATTTCATCAAGTAATTAAAACAAAATAATTCATCTGTTTCAAAATATAAGATCATTATTGACTTTTTAAAGTCAAACATTTCAAATTCAAAATTGTCATAAATTCTTTTAATTTTAATCAATACAATGATCAAATATTATAAATATCTAAAAAGTATTACTTATATAAAGGTTTATTATTTCATTTTTAAAAAAATAATCTCAATTTTGAGTTCAAAAATATTTCAAATTAACTTTCAAAACTCAATAGTGATCTTATAATTTAGAATGGAAGGAGTAAGTTTTACCAACATATTACTTTAGAAAAGTATAGTAGTACAAGATACCAATGTGCAACTTAGGGTTTAAGGATATGTAAATAATACTCCCACAGGTCGACTTTACTTATCTTAATTTGACTTTTGATGTCAAATTGACGATTTTTAATATTAATAATTAAACAAATATATCAAAAATTTTAAAATAAAATAAGTTGACTTTGATAATATATTTGATATATTTTCTTATGATAATTGTGCCTATATCTGATAAACTTAAAAATAAATTTAAGTTTATATTCGATATACTCTCTTGTGATAATACACTTTCTATATTATCATAGGAACGTATACCTGATAAGGTACATACAAATCATAAGAAATGAGTTGTCTATATTCGATATACAAATCACTATATATCATAAGAAAGTATACTCATTCCTTATGATACGGTACATACAAATCACTATATACATTTTGACCATAATGAAACATGTAAATAAGAACAAATTAAAATAGAAAAAAATAAAAGTAAAACAAAAACTAATTGAAGAATAAATTGATAGAAAACCAATAACAAGAACAACAAACCCAGATCTAGAAACAAAAATAGAAAAATTCATCCCAAATTTTTCATACTTAAGCTTCTGCCTCCTCTCTTCTCTCTCTAGAAACTAAAAGAACAAGACATCTAAACTCACTACTTGAACAAATGTTATTACATAAAATTCCAGATTTATAATGTTATCAAATTTTAAAAAATAAATGCCAAATTCAAGGACCCAGATAGAGAAGGAGAGAAACAAATTTTCATCTCTTTTTTCATAGGCATGCTTCATCTAATCTAATCTGAAATCTCACAAATTGAGGTTCAAAATCATCATCTCCTACTTAAAATTTTTTAAAATATATAAAACCTTTAAGACCCATTTGATTTCTCTCTCTAAAACCTTCTCATCTTGCCTTCATCACCGATTTCTACAAGAAAGAATACAACTCATATACATATATTAATCTTCCCTTGCAACCATTATGAATCCTAAAAATCTCAAACCAAAAATTTCAATCATTCACCATCTTCAAATTTTTCCCCAAAACCTCAAAACTCAAAATTCCAAAATTAAATTAAACCCATAAATTGAAAGCTCAAAATACCCAAATTCAAGATCATCAAATCCATGAATAAAAAAGAAAAAAGAAAGATAGAAGAAGGAAAAAGCCTTTGGCGTCTCTACCGTGGGCTAGATCTAAAAAATATTGCTACCAAACTCCATTTTCGTGTGCTGCGGCACCGCCTTCAGCACGTCGATGCTATTGTACCAGGTGATCGAAAACTCCTTAATTTGTGGATATATATGTACATATGCATATGTATAGCAGATGGAGAAACGATTTGGGATGCCAAATCTAGATCGATCCTTTTGAAAAGTGTTTTTTGATTTTTCTTGCAATTTTTGATTGCTAAAGATGATGAATTGAAGAAAAATGTGAAATGGATTTTAATTGGCCTATAATAGGATGAAGAAATATCCCAAAATTTGGGATTGTTCATTCGAAATAGGGCAGTTTCAAAATGGGGTTTTCTAGTTTTAATTAATATGCTAGATTATGCTACTTTACTGTATTACCCTTTTTAAAATAAAATTGTAGTCAATTATTTTATTTTGATTAGTTAATTGACTAATTATTTAAATTTGATTAGGTAGTTGGGTTACTAAATTCGTTTGACATTATTTAGTCGTGTTAATTTTTTTTATATTTTATTTGAGTTAATTAGATGTGTTAAGTATTTTATATGCAAGCATCCTCAGTCTTACCAGTTACCAACATTAAATAAACCTTTTATTAAATTTACCATGAAGGACCGAAATATGTTGAGAAAAACCTTTAGATATCATTTTTTGCATATAATTCTTGGCTTCATCATACAAACCCTGCTCGCATTACCCACTAGGCAAAGTACGATAAGAAACCAATTTCGAGGGCATATCCTCGAGAACTTTACACGCATCAAGAGCCCTATATAAACCTAATATAACTGTTATTGTAATGAACAATATTGGGATTCCATCCCTTCACCTCTGCACAGAAGCTTGTACGCCTGTTTAAGATTCTTCTTCCTACACAAGCTACTCAACAGACGTGTAGCTCAAAGCATCCTGAACAAAACCTTTTTTAACATTTCCTCTAACAAGCCAACAACCCTATTAACCTGACTCCCCTCCTACACAACCCCTGCATTAGTATTTGATAAGTAGACAATACTTAAATCCCCATTCAAACAAAACGTATCTGTCAAAATGTTGTAAAATTGGGTATTGGGTGTCACAATACATCTCAAGGTCAAGCTAAGTTTTAATCACTTAACTTATTTGGTGTTGATCAAGCACTAAAAGAAGGAAGAGTGTCTCGCCATATGGGCATCATGTTTTATTTGTTAGTTGTGATCAGACAAATTATACTGTAGGAATGAAAACTATTGTTAAAGTGTAAATCCAATTGTCCATTCACCTATCTACTTCCTGATAATGTCTGGTTGTTGTGGGATTTGGATTCCAGAGAGCTGGTTTTGGGCAGTACATTTGGAAAAATCCTATAGGAATTAGTTGCACTGATATAGCTAGAGAATTACATTTCGGTGACCTTTGTTATATACATGTATTATATAATTGCAACTCTCTAGCTATATAAATACAACTCTCTCCTATAGGATTGCCCAATAGACTGCCCAAAACCAACCGCTTAGAATCAGGATCTGTTGTTGCTTCCTCTCCTTCCAAACTGGCTGCCTTTGTTAACCCAAAATGTAGTATAAAGTTTTTAAGAATATTGTGTGTGTATATACCTATAATCAGTATTGACACACAAGTAGTGATTATGACAAATTAATTTTTACAATAAAGTCCTTTCACTTTAGAAAAGCATAGTATTCTACAAATAAGATTTAAGGGTAAAATACTATTATTCTCTTGCTTAGTTATGAGGGTTCACTTCAGAAAACTAGTCTAGTATAATAATGTGCAACTTAACTTAGGGTTCAAGGATAAGACATATTTCTTTCAGTGAGACTACAAATATCCCACATTCCCACTCATTTGTCTATTCCCCTATTTAGTTTTATTTGTTTCCCTTCTATTCTCCTATTTACTTTTCCTTTCTTCCTTTATTCTTGAACACATATCTATCAAGTATTTTTTTAGTTTTCTCTTTTTTGTTTCAGATGAAGTTGTATATACTTCTTATCACCGTAATTTTCTTTCTTTTACCAGGTAATTTTTACCGATCGCATGGAGTAATAGAGGTAAGTATTCCTAACCGCCAACTTACTATATTTTTTGTATCTATATATGTTAAGCAAATACTACTGATTCATTTAGGGAGGACTTTTAAATCTTATTAGAGAAGGTGGTGAATTGAATTAATATAACTCCACCCTTGATATTAAATTGAAAACATAACATCCTTGAGCTTTCTTTAATTACAGATCTGTTATAAGTTCCACAATAAAAGAAGGCAAATGAAGGTCTTACTCTGAGTCGATTAACAAATTAATCAACTCATTTTGGTTAGTCATGTGACTCACGGATTATCAGTCTAGTTCCACAATAAAAGAAGGAAGTATTAGAAGAGTCAAAAAGGTTTAGAGCTTCTTATTTTGTCACATATATTCTAAATATGTGTCCTTAATCAAGCTTATGAGTGCCTATTATCTTTCTTTCCTTCCCCATTTACAGGGAGACGAGAAAGAGGAAGAAATGGAAACATCAAACAATCAGCCAACCTCAAAACAAGACTATACTTTAGTTAATATAGAAGATCCTGAACTTCCGTTGGCAGCTTTGATTAAGGAACAGCTACATGAATTAGACCCCATATCCACAGCTTCTTGTATCTATAAAGTTCCTTCTAAACTTGGCCAAGTAAATGAAAAAGCCTACACCCCACATATAGTGTCCATCGGTCCTTTTCACCACGGGAAAAAAGAGTTGGGGCCATGGGAAGAGAATAAAATACGGTATTTGCAGATATTCCTTGATCGTACTAAGAGGTTGGAGGATTGTATAAAATTGGTAAAAGGATTGGAAAGAGAGAACTCGGAACTGCTAAAGGGAAAGAATTGATTTGAGTAGCAATGTATTTGTGAAAATGATGCTTATTGAGAGCTGTTTTATCATTTGAGGCCATGTGGAGGGCAGAGTACAATTTGCAAGAGCCAACTTACTACTTAAGTAATCCACAGCTAATTCTTACTATTCAGAGAGAAATGATTTTATTGGAAAATCTGTCATATCCCGAGTTTTCAGAAATTATTTTTATAAATATAAAATAAGAATTTAATAAATAAAATTCTTATTATGTAATTTATGAGATAAATTTAATATTTAATAGTAATTTAACTATTAAATAAATGATTTAAATTAATGAAATAAGGAATTTAAGAAGGTTAATTAATTAATATTAACTAACTAAAGATAAGATAAAATTATATGATGAATTTAATTTCATGTACGAGTTAATTAATTCACTAAATTAAAATTAGTGAATTACTATATGCATTATGTTTTAATAAAAATGAGGGGTTAATTAAACTTATCTTAATAATATATTATATATAAATGTAATATATTATTGTGCAGGCTTAATAAATAATATTATGCCAAATTGATATTATTAAATATCAAATAAGGTTCGAGATAATATATATATATATATATATATATATATATATATATTAATCATGCATAGCTAGCTAGTACTGCCTATTAATGGTCATATGAGCTGGCTACATTAAGCTAAAAGGCTTTATCGGTAAATGAAAAAGAATGGAATAATGAGAGCTGAACCCAAAAGGGTCCTCCACTAACAAAACACATGTATACAAACTTCTCATGATAGTGGACATGCATGAATTTGGAGGTACAATAATTCTTGAACCCATGTGAACATGAGTTTTAAGAGGTAAAGTTTCATTAATGATACATTATTTTATTTTATTTTTTCTTCTTTTCTTTTTTGAATGTGGATCAGTAACACTTATATATGAGTATTCCTCCTCTAGGGTTTTGATACCTACTCCACTATTAAATTAATTTTTTTTTTCCGTGAATCATGGTTGAAATGATAATTATGAGAGATTGGTAGGTAAGAGTGCCAAGTGAAACCAAGAGAAAGGAATGGGAAGATAATAGGCAATAGTCACTTTATTTTTAAATTCTTGGGCTCCAGTTTTGTTTTTTTTTTTAAAAAAACAAATTGAAATATCAGCATTCTAGGTGATAGCTTTGATGAAATTATGTTCTGAAAAGAGGAACATATAGACGAAAGGTAAGTCAAGTGGGCATTTGAGAGCAATTAAAATAGTTTCAATCACATGGGAGCAGGGAAAGTCTGCTAAGAAGAAAAAGGGGTGTTGACCATCATAAAAATAAATAATAACTTTCCTTTGCTGAGCATGTGATTTGAGTATGTAAATATGATAGGTAATATAGTAGTGCCCCACATAGTTTAATAAATTTGAAAAGCTAATAATAGAGGGAAGGGAGATAAGGTAATCATTCACGGGTGAACACCCTATTCTTCCTTTCTGTATATGTGCATATTGCATTTATGCTTATATTTTTAAGAGAGAGAGAGTCTGAATACTATAGAATAAAAGTTAGAAGGAGGGTTGAAGAGAATGAGATATGAGTACCTACAAGAAAAATTGTATGGGTACTGTGCGTTAAGTCATGGAGAAGTATTATTCTAATCTTATCTGCACTCAGAACTTGGGGCATCTCTCATCATCTGCATAAGCAGTCGGTGGTAGTCTGCTAGATGAAGAGAGAAAAGATAGGTCTAGTGGCCAGTTTGATCAAATATACAACGCATCCTTACCAAGGCCTTGATCCCCGTTTAGTCCCAACTAACGTTCTTGCATCCCAGATCCTCTTGAAACAAAGCAAACTTGCAACGAAATACTGCAGTTGAGTATTTGGATGAGAAGCATGCATGAAGGCTGCATGGTGACGCTAGAACGTAGAGAGAGAGAGAGAGAGAGAGGGGCGAATCTGGGTTGGTAGTTTGGTGTGGTGGTGGACTTGACAGTCCCTTGAACGCAGAAAAACCACAAGAATATTACACACAATGCCCTTGTATGCTGAAACAATTACTTGATGCTGGTGTGGCGCCTCCAAATCCGGGTACCTTGAACCTTAGATCTAGTACGTCACGATACATCCTCTTCATACCAATTCTATAACTAATGCGAAAAATATAAACATAAATTATTTATTTCAGAGTATTCTACAACATTTCCTAAGGTCTACAACCTTTATCTTGATACATTCCTTTAATAACGTACATAAGGTTTATACAAGTAACTTACATCCAAACAACTTAATAGCTAACTTGCATATCAACCTAATCTTGTCCTTTGCATCTGCCTCTGTCTTTACTCGAACATTCGTATTAATCTGAAATTTGTTATCATGATATAGCAAGGGTGAGCAATTTGCTCAACAAATTTAAATACAAGGAAGATATATCATGATTGAAGGAAAGAATAAGCTTTAGAATTTCTTAATAATATAATAATTGTGAAGGAAGATATATCATGATTGAAGGAAAGAAGATATATCATGATTGATGTTAATCAATCTTTACATGGCATGTCCTTAATTGATAATGGTAGTGATCATGATTCTTCAGTAGAGAAATCTTTACATGGCATGTCGTTAATTGATAATGGTAGTAATCATGATTCTTCAATAGAGAAATCTTCATTGCATGATTTACTATCATTTGTTAATATCTTTCTATTAGAGTTGTTATCATTGCATGATTTTGAGAAAACTGTTTTACATGGAAAGGAAGTTGGTAATGAGTTGAAAAATATTTATTGTCAAAGTGGAGTGAGATATGGTTTACATACTTGTTTAGTTAAATCGTCAGGATTAATTAACTAATACATTAAATGTTTTCAGCTTAAATCATATTTTGTATTCTGTCCTGGGAAAATTTGCTAATATTTGTGTTGATGATACTTCGACTTTTGTTAACACTTGGAAAAATTCTTTAGCATTAGTTAAGTTTAATTGTGATCATCATGAATATGCTATTGAGTTTTCATCTTGTGGTGTTGAATGTGATCTATTATTTTCATTGATGTCATTACTTGATTTTGAATTTGTTAATGTCAATGGGAAGGGAAAGGTTGATTTTGTTGTGCATATTCGAGATGGGTTCTTACTTGTCGAGGAGAAAAGTGAGATTCGTTGGACAAAACAATTCGGACAATGCATTAAGAATCTACATGGAAGTGATTTGATTTTTGTTCTAGTAGATTATGTATGCGATTTTGAATTATTTGATTTCTTTATGATTAAACAAAAGGAACATGTTGATTTGTTTTGTTTTGTGTTTAATCCAGGAATTCCAGTATGTTTGCAATTGCGCCATGGAAAGTTTCAAAGATTATTATTTGATTCAGGTGCATTAGAATGGATGTTGGTGCGAACGATCGAGATCATAAGAATCATTTTTGATCCGGGTATTCGTCAATGGATATATTTACGGATGGACGAATCATCGGATTGTCTTTTGATCCAGGAATTCGTGAATGGAAGTTGCTGCAATGTGAAGAGTTCTACATACTGAGTTTTGATCCAGGGGGATATAAAGTTTTTCATAGTTTTATTTACATTTATTTTATTATATATACATTTAATTTTTTAGGTAGAAATTTTGATTGAATTTTTGCTATAGTTGCTAATTTAGTTTGTTTTAATGTAGTTAGCATTGTGGAAGTATTTGGTCTACATGTGAAAAAGTATCGTGTTGATGTGGACGGGTTCTTGATTAAGGGAGTTCGAAAGTTTAAGTTTCCAAGTTGTGTTATAAGGAGCTTGCAGGATGCTATATCGATTCGAGCATTGCTTGGAAAGAAATGTTTACAAGTTGTTCATGTCAATTCGGGGAAGTTGCCAGGCGACGAAGTGTTCCTTGCAGGAGTTGGAGTTTTTGATAATTATTTTTATATTCTTGCTTGTGATATTGGTATTGCTTTTATATGTGATGTGCAAAGTGAGAATTGTGATTATGATTTATTTGATGCTACTAACTTAATTTGTTTTCATGTATGATCAGATTTGTGGGTAAATCCTTTTCAAGAGGAGGGGATGTCAGATTTGAGGACAAATCCTTTTCAAAAGAAGGGGAATGATACAATCCTGGTCAGGCTCACATCAAACTTTAATAACTTAACTCAAGTCCTAGGGATTTATCAAGCGATTTTAAATATTTGGGCTGAAGTTTATTCAAAGATGCTTAAAATAGAGTTCAATTCAATGCCAATTTTAATGAATTCATGTGGCAATTTATATTCTAGCAAATTCTCATACGGGCAACGGACATTCCAATTCTAATAAGCCAATCACACGAGTTTCCTATCATATTCAGGATTTAACATTTACATATGAAGGACAACATATTAGCTTCTTATATCATGCGGGCCATGCGATTTCCAAGTAGATAACTAGCTGATTTTGTTCTCCACGGATTAATGGATTCCTAACAATTAATGGGTTTCTAATTCCAAATGGAGGAAGGCTTCGGATTTCTAATTCAAATTTGGATGCGAATTTTCTTAATTATTAGGCTATTTTTAGCATGTTTTAGATTCCTAATGTAATTAGAATGTTTGATAAGTAAGATTTAATTTCCTTATTGTTTATTAGTTAGGATTTCTATTTCCAATCAAACTAGTTGATTCCATTTAGGATTTAGGTTCATGCTATTAGTATAAATAGACATGAGTATTGTAATCATTCATTCATTCAATCAATAATATTCAGATTATCATATTCTTGTGAGAGTATTCTCTACTTTTGGTTCTTTGAAGAATTCCTAGGTTATTTCTAGTTTTTCTTTGAGATTCAAACTTCGACCTATCATACAACAATACATAGTTGTGTGTGGCATCTTCTACCACACTAATCGTCGATTGTACCGAGATTACCGCTTACATATAAGCGAGGGGTCAAGGTGTCGTTGGTGTTCATTCAACGCAGATTTCCAAACGCGAGCAATTGTACTAAGATTACCGTCTACATATAGGCGAGGGGTTAAGGTGTTGCGAGCAATCCACCGTTCAATTTTGCTAGAAACGATCCGGGCGAAGACCACCTCACGCAAGCGTGCCGTGGAGTCTATCAGCCTCCCCCCTCCCCCTCTCAATGAACAATATTGGGATTCCATCCCTTCATCTTTATTGTAATGAAAAATCATATAGGAATTAGTTGCATTGATATAGCTAGAGAATTGCATTGACTTCTGAAACTTAAAATTGAGATAACTTATTAAAAATTATGAAACAATATATCTTACACGAAGTAATACTTTTTAGATAATTTATAATATTGATCATTGTATTAACTAAAATTAATTCATCTCATTTTAAGTTTGAAAATATCTTAAGTTGACTTTAAAAAGTCAATAATGATCTTTTATTTTGGAATAGAGGGAGTATCATTTCGTGTACCCATTCAACTCTACGGAGAAGTAGCTTCCAGCAAGAACCTGGGAAAAGATAACTATTGTTAACAATATACAAAATAAATAAACTAAAAGTATCTGTGAGGAAAGCTAATTTAAGGATATAACTTAGTGATGTAATTAAATTCATCACGAAATGGAAATCAGGCAGAAGTTAATATATATTCAGGAAATAAAAATCAACTCTACAATGTTTATTAATAATGGGTTTAAGGATTACTTATTCTAATTTTCTCAATATGCAATGTACTCCTTGTTCATCTATTTGAAGCTTTCAGGTATTAAAAACCACTCCTTTCTTAGAGTAATTAGTACTGTGTTTGAAAATCACTTAGAAAAACCAAAGGAAGTAGACTTAAGTGGTATCAGGCCTCCATTCATCAAAAGAGTTAGCCCGTGAACATACCTAATTTGGGGAACCACGTAAATCTCTGTGTTAATTCTATACTGTCGCGGGCGTGTGTGTGATCCTAATTATAACATGCAGGCATTCTTTGATCGTACTCAAAAGAGTTTGGAGGATTGTATAAAATTGGTAAAGGATTGGGAAGAGAGATCGAGCTCGGAACTGCTACAGGGAAAGAATTGATTTGAGTAGCAATGCATTTGCGAAAATGATTCTTTTGGATAGCTGTTTTATCATTGAGGCCATGTGGAGGGCAGAGTACAATTTGCAAGAACCCACTGATATACTTAAGTAATCCTGAGCAGATTCTTTTCGTTCAAAGAGAGATGATTTTATTGGAAAATCAGATTCCGTTCTTTGTTCTCCACGGTTTATTCCACTTAGGCTTCAGCAAACTAGGGGAGGAGAAGTTTATTGATCTTTGGATCAAATATTTTTCTGTTCTACTTTTGAATGTGGTAGATGAAGGGGATGTAGAAAGAACGTTTAAAAATGTGAAGCATCACCAGGAATCAGGTTTTAAAATAGAACACTTAACTGCTTTACTAAATATATGTAATAGTGCTGCAGTGGCTTCCCTCTTTAACAACCTTGGAATGGAAACTACATTGTTTGGTCTATATTACTTTACGAGTATACTTGAAGACATGAACGCATATTGCAATGTTCATTGGCAGAAATGGAAAGCAACTTTCAAACGTGATTATTGCAGCACTCCTTGGATGATTGCTTCTACTGTGGCTGCGATTATGTTACTTGTGCTTACTCTCATACAAACCATATGTTCAATTAGCACCACCAACAGTTTATTCGCTTTTGTTGTGGTTTGGTGGCTGCTGTGGTGGCTTTTTTTGCTACTGTTTGTTTACAGTTCAGTTGTCGGATAGCTATTTAATTTGTTCCCAAACCCCTACCACATAATAATAAATAAATAAATAAACTTCGATCACTATCAATAGGTACTTTTACTAGATTTTTTTATTCAGTCAAGGAAAGCACCCAGATATTCACACAAGCAGGGGCTACACAATTTGAATCATACCAAAATATCATAAAATCTATGCATACACCATAGAATCAAGATTTGTTAATATTAATTATGGCATAGTGTTCGGCTAACAAAAATATGTTATATATATGTATATAATTTGCCAAACTGAATCACGTGAATGCATCAATTTTAATGTTAAATTGACAACTGATTTCAAATCAAATGATCACATATCCATATTCATAATCATTACTAACTAGCACATTAATATGATAAACCCATAAATGTTAATAACATAAAATCAAGGTTGCATAATATATGCATACAGAATTGCTTATTATGCTTACTGTTCAATTTTGTTTAAATTGATTGTCAATTTATATATACTGGTTGATAATCCGTGCAATACATGATTTTGTTCAAATAATAGATTAAATAATTTATTCAATATGCGACGAGAATGTTTGACAAATTTTTTAAACTCACGGGTTAACTTCATCGTGTGAAACATGTAATTATAATTCGCATTTGCAGTGACTACCCCAGGTCCGAAAGCTTCAATTTGAGTGAATTTACTTTTGATCCATAATCACAATTATCGGACAACAATATGGTGAAAATAAATTCTCTCGGTAAAATAAATTTCCGAACAGTAATGTCATGAAGGGATTAGAAAAATATATTCTCTCCTTTTAAACAACATATACATATCATAAACATATGCCAAAGTTCAAAGTAGAGAACAATTAAGAATGTTTGCTCATGTATGTCGTCAATCTTTTTCTTTTTTTCTTTTTTTGTGTGTTTTAATACGGGACTTTATTATCAAGCAATACCTAATCATTTATGTTTGTTTTCTTAACGTGAGAAGTGCCCACCATTTGTTTGAAGCAAAACTCAGACTTGTCCCACTGTACTTGTACCTTTTACTCCTTAGCCCTCTCAATTTTTAAAATTTGCAATTATCCAATTTAACTAATTAATATTGTGAAATCATATCATTTTGCCAAATTAATTGGACGGCAGTCAACTATTTTCCCAAAAAAAATTAAAATATTTATTATGCGGAAAAAAATAGAATTAAAACAAATCTTCCAGCTAATTTTCTTTATATTTTTTTTTCTTTTTCTTTCTCCTCTGTTCTCCTGGGTCTTTCATTCTTCACTAGATCTTCAAGCTATGGCCGTAGACTATTAACATCTCGCGATTAATTCGTTGAAGCTAAACCCTAAGCTTGGACCAAATGCCAAAACATAACCCTTAACTCCTTTTGAATCTACATCAAATTAATAGGATGATGATGAAGGTATGATGAATGTGGGTTTGATTTCAGTTAATAAACTCGTTAAGCTTGCCTCTTTGTTAATTCGTATTAAAAGCTATTTCCATATTGAGAGTTCTATCTTTGTCTTTCTTTTGCAAAATATATTACATCTTATAATAGGTCTAGTCAATCGCAAGATTTTGACATCTTATTCTTTCCGCCCTATTAACAAGTGTGTTTGAGTATGGTTGTAACGGGATGGAGGTTGAAGATGACAATTATTTTGAGACTTCTAAAGTTTTTAATTTTCTTTCTTAATGTCACTTGGCTGTCAGTGTTTTTTTTCCTCTCACTTGGCTCCTTTCATTTTCCATGTCATTTCTATTTATTTTGTGTTTTTGTATTCTTTCACACAACCACAAAAGAAAAAGTAAACATTCGTCCAACAAATTTATTAGAATGATACATTCATAACTGTTCATTAGTTTAATCGGGTAATTTCAATTTTTAAAAGTTTAGTTATTATGGCATATGGTGTCAATTATAATGGGTAAAACCTTAATTTTGCCTTTTGTTTGATCCAAAATTACTAAACCTTTTCATTCATCCAAAATTTTGGTTTTGTTGCTGCAGTCTTAGTTTTAGTCTTAGTCTTAGTTTCTTAAAAAGAATATCACATTATGTTTTGAATAGTGTTGCCTAAAATATGATTCATTTCGAGTTGTGGTACCAATAAAGGATACACGGTGTTCTACGTGAAAAAGGATCCTCTCTATTTAAGATCATCTCCATTTCTATTAAGTTCATCAATTTTTGATAATAATGATTTTGTTAGTAATGATCCAAATATGTTAATAGATAGTTAATAATATTAAAATCAATCCTATACAAAAAAATTAGTCACCGAAAATTATTTTAGACTTTTAACGGTGAAAAAGTGTCGGATTACTAAATTTATTTTTTTAGGATTGATCTTAATATTATTAACTATATATTAACATATTTAAATCATTACTAACAAAATCAATATTATCAAAATTTTATAAACTTGATGAAAATGGAGAAAATCCCAAATAGAGAGAATCCTCTCCCGTTTTACATAGTCCAATCAAATTGAGATTGTGATCCATAACCCTAGTATGGAGAAACACCCAGCTTGGGGCCGACTTATTGATTCGGTGGCAATGAAGGCTTTGTGTTCTCCCAAAAGAACTAGAGGTGATTAATTAATTAATTTACTTCCATCATTCTATTAACCATATATACGTGTTGCCAAAAACAACATGGGGTGTCCTAATTTAAAATCATGTGGTGAAGATGAATGTAAAGAGACACGAGATAAGATAACGTTTGGGCTTTGCACCTTCAAAATCTATGTCACAGATTGTTCACCCTTTTTCATTATTTTTGCATGATAGGTGGCTGATATTTGGTTTTGATACAATCCTGATCAGGCTCACATCAAACTTTAATAACTCAACTCAAGTCCCAGGGATTTATCAAGCGATTTTAAATATTTGGGCTGAAGTTTATTCAAAGATGCTTAAAATGGAGTTCAATTCAAGGCCAATTTTAATCAATTCATGTGGCAATTTACATTCTAGCAAATTCGCATGCAGGCAACGGACATTCCAATTCTAATCAGCCAATCACACGGCTTTCCTAACATATTCAGGACTTAACATTTACATATGAAGGGCTTAACATATTAGCTTCCTATATCATGTGGACCACGCGATTTCCAAGTAAACAACTAGCTGATTTTGTTCTCCACGGATTAATGGGTTCCTAACAATTAATGGATTTCTAATTCCAAATAGAGGAAGGCTTCAGATTTCTAATTCAAATTTGGACGCGGATTTCCTTAATTATTAGGGTATTTTCAGCATGTTTTTGATTCCTAATGTAATTAGAATGTTTGATAAGTAGGATTTAATTTCCTTATTGTTTATTAGTTAGGATTTGGTTTCCAAATTAATTTGGTAAGTTAGGATTTGGTTTCCAAATTAATTTGTTAAGCTAGGATTGTGTTTCTAGTTGATTTTATAATTCCTATTAGGATTAGAATTACTTTTGAGTAGTATAAATAGGGGACATAGATGATGTACTTGATACACTTCAATCAGATTTATTCAATACAATTATTTGTGAGATTATTCTCTACTTTTGGTTCTTTGAGAATTTCTAGGTTACTTCTAGTTTTTCTTTGAGATTCAAGTTTGACTTATCATACAACAATACATAGTTGTGTGTGGCGTCTTCTACCGCACTAATCGTCGATTGTACCGAGATTACCGCTTACATATAAGCGAGGGGTCAAGGTATCGTTGGTGTCCATTCAACGCAGATTTTCAAGGCGAGCAATTATACCAAGATTACCTTCTACATATAGGTGAGGGGTTAAGGTGTTGCAAGCTATCCACCGTTCAACTTTGCTAGAAACGATCCGGGCGACGACCATCTCACGCAAGCGTGCCGTGGAGTCCATCATTTGGTATCAGAGCTAAGTTCCTAGCGAGTTACTTATCCTTTATTTTTCGTGTTTGAATATATATTGAAAAAAAAAGTTCAAAAAAAACAGGAAAAAAAAAGTGAGATTCGTGAAAAAAAAAATCGTGAGTACAAAAAAAATCGTGAGTACAAAAAAAAAGGAAAAAAAATATTATTGTTGCAATTGTCTGAGTTTCATAAGTTTCGTGTTATTGGGATCTTATTGAAAGAAATTATTATTTGATTCTAGTATTGGAATTCGTTAATTTTGAGGATATTGGGATTTCACTTAAGAGGATTCTAATTGGTGATCGTAAAATTTTGGTGGTTATCGGACGTCACACTTGCTATATTTTATTTTGTGATAAGTTCTTATTGAATTAAAAGGAAACTGTGATATTTATTTGGTGAATTCAAAAAGAACCTATAAGAGGGAATTAGAGCGGTAAAAGGCAAGAGTGTGAGATCAATTGAGGGTAAAAGCCGAATTATGCGATACACGAGCGATTTCATAATTGTGTGATATACTGTTTGAGCGAAACACGTAAGGGAGTGTGTGAGGAAAATTTTCTTTATCTACTAACCTTTGTTTTGCAGCAAATATGTATGAGTATGGTTATGAAAATTCTTATGGGTCTCGAAGGAATACTTTCCAAGGCAGGAATAATCCAGATGCTTATTTGAGATGGGAGGAAAAGATGGAGCGAGAGTTTGACTATCATGGCTATTCCGAGCGGAGGAAGTTCAAAATTACAGTTCAAGATTTTTCCGGTCATGCAGCTACATGGTGGGCTCACTTTGAACGTGAAAGGAGAAGATGTGGAGAGCATCTGATCGATGCATGGAAAGAGTTAAAAATCGTGATGAGAAAGAGGTATGCCCCAGTACAGCCTAGCAGGAGGAATGAATATGCATCTCTAAGACATAAAGAGCAATATTCAACGCGATCAACTTGGGAGGATGAAAAGAGGGTTCAAAAGCATGAGGATTCGTATTGGAGAAAGTCACGAGAAACTCCTAATGTGTATAGAGAACTAGTATTTTCCAAAGAAAAAAAAAGAAGAAGTCATGGGATCATTAAGAGAGATGGCGAAGCAACTACAAAACACCCGACAAGCGCAAAAGGAGCCAATCCAGCCGCAGGTGGAAGAAGAAATAATAGAATATGCGGTCCAAGGAGAGTTGTTAGATTCTATTGTTCGAGATGAAATCTGTGATCCCGAGGAAGAAAATATAAGTAAAAGTAAACGACAAAAAGAAAGTGAAAAGGAAATTGGAAAAAAGATTGAGTGTGAAAAAGAGAATGAAAGAAAACGAGAGAATAAAAAGAATGAGAGTGAAAATAAACGAGAGAAAGAAACAGTGGAGAGTAAGAGTGAAAAAAGAGAGGAGAGTGAGTTGGAAAGTGAGTTGTATTTTGAAAAGCCAATGACTGTACATTCGTACAAGACGGCGCTTTTGAATACTAACCAGATTAACTCTTCTTTGTCTAGTTCTGTTGTTTCTCTTATACAGGTGATTGAGGATATACCCCGAGCTATCATTCCATATCAGCCAGCTTGTAGTATTCTCGAGGAGACGACGCAGTTACCAAGGCGGGTTGGAGAGTTGATGGAGTCCAACTTCATCAAAGCGGGTATCATGGATGAAGTCATTAGTGCATGTGCTATTCAGGAGATCATAGTACCTAAGGAAGATAGAATGCCGAGCTTGTTCGTCGATTTTGAATTGGTAAACAAGTATCGTTGTTATTTTCTTTACTTAGATAATATGTTTGATAAATTACATAGTGCTTTTGTTTTATCTACATTTGATGATGACCATGTGATGACAATGCCTAATCAAATTAGCATGAGAGAATATGATGATTGGAAAGTTTGTTAACATGTGACTTATATAGGTGGATAGTTATTTCTGTTAGATTAACTGATACATCTAGTATTTTTATGAGTTATTTAAAACATGTTTTGCATGTTTCCATGGATAAAGTTGTGTTTGGCTATTTTGAGGGTAGAATCGTCTTTATCATAAACTATGGAGGATATTTGATATTTGTCGAGTTAGTTTATGAGCATGCGTTATATTCTCGTTGTCAATATTCTTACTATCATTTGGTAAATTCTCATTGTCAAAGTGCATATCTTCGTAGAATTTATTCGAATGATTATTGTGAGAATTCTCGTTTTCAACGTTTGTACTTACATGAAACACATTCTAGGGTTTTTCATTCACATGATGAATTAGGTTGTGATGTTAATCAATATTTACATGGCATATCGTTAATTGATAATGGTAGTGATCATGGTTCTTCAGTAGAGAAATCTTCATTGCATAATTTGTTATCATTAGGTAATTTCTTTCCATTAGAGTTGTTATCATTGCATGATTTTGAGAAAATTGTCTTGAATGGAAAGGAATTTGGTATTGGGTTAAAAAGTGATTATCATCGGATTGGATTAAGATATGGTTTACATACATGTTTAGTTAAATCGTTGGGATTAACTAATGCATTAAATGTATTCATATTGAATCATATTTTACATTCATTCATGGGAAAATTTGTTAATATCTGTTTTGATGATATTCTGACTTTTAATCACAATTGGAGAAATTCTTTAGCACTTGTTGAGTTTGTTTGTGATAATCGTAAATATGTTGTTGAGTTTTCATCTTGTGAAGTTGGAAGTGATCTATTTCCATTGATGCTATTGCTTAATTTTGAATGTGTTAATGTCAATGGAAGGGAAAAGGTTGATTTTGTTTTGCAGACTCGGGATGGGTTCATAATCGTTGTGGAGAAAGGTTTAAGTCAATTTGCAAATCAATTCGAGCAGTGCATGGAAAGTCTACAGAGAAGTATTTTGAATTTTATTTTAGTGGACTATGCATGTGAATTTGAATTATTTGATTTCTTTGTGATTAGACAAAAGGAACATGTTGATTTGTTTTGTTTTGTGTTTAATCCAGGAATTCAAGTATGTTTGCAATTGCGCCATGGAAAGTTTCAAAGATTGTTATTTGATCCAGGTGCAATGGAATGGATGTTGGTGCGAATGAACGAGATCATAAGAATTATTTTTGATCCGGGTATTCGTCAATGGATATATTTACGGATGGGCGAGATCATCAGATTGTCTTTTGATCCAGGAATTCGTGAATGGAAGTTGTTACAATGTGAAGAGTTCTACATACTGATTAGCATTGTGGAAGTATTTGGTCTACGTGTGGAAAAGTATCGTCTTGATGTGGATAGGTTTTTGATTAGGGGAGTTCGAAAGTTTAAGTTTCCAAGTTGTGTTACGAGGAGCTTGCAGGATACTATTTCGATTCAAGCCTTGCTTGGAAAGAGATGTTTACAGGTTGTTCATGGCAATTCGGGGAAGTTGCCAGACGACGAAGTGTTCTTTGCAGGAGTTGGAGTTTTTGATAATTATTTTCATATTCTTACTTGTGATATTGATATTGCTTTTATATGTTATGTGCAAAGTGAGAATTGTGATTATGATTTGTTTGATGCTACTAACTTAATTTGTTTTCATGTAGGATCAGATTTGTGGGTAAATCCTTTTCAAGAGGAAGGGATGTCAGATTTGAGGACAAATCCTTTTCAAGAGGAGGGGAATGATACAATCCTAATCAGGCTCACATCAAACTTTAATAACTCAACTCAAGTCCCAGGGATTTATCAAGCGATTTTAAATATTTGGGCTGAAGTTTATTCAAAGATGCTTAAAATGGAGTTCAATTCAAGGCAAATTTTAATCAATTCATATGGCAATTTACATTCTAGCAAATTCGCATGCGGGCAACGGACATTCTAATTCTAATCAGCCAATCACACGGCTTTCCTAACATATTCAGGACTTAACATTTACATATGAAGGGCTTAACTCACTACCAAAATTCTGGGCATCTGAAACCGATTTTTAGAGACGGACTAAGTTCCGTCTCTGATTCTAGCAATTTGATACGGACTTAGAAACCGAAATTCTGTTATGTCTCGAAATGTTTTGGAAGTAAAAAATCGAGACGGATTTTGAAACCGCCAGCGACGTTTCAAATTCTAAAGACGGAATTAGAGACGGATTTAGCCGTCTCAACCATTAAGTATTATTTTTAAAAAATTAAACACATTTTTGAAACAGATCTGAGACCAACTGTGCTAGTCTCATATTAATAATAATAAAAAGAAATAAATATTTATATTTGAAACAGATTAGAGACCGAAATTTCCGTATCAGACACTTATTTTCCCCCCAAATATTAGTCTCCAATTCCCTCCTTGTTTTAGAAACAGAATTAGAGACGGATATAGCTGTCTCAAAATGTTTAATCGGAGTTAGAGATGGATTAGAGACGGATCCGTCTCAGTTTTTTATTTTCCCTCCAACAATTCGTCAATTCCCCCCAACTATATTAGTTTTAGCTCTTTAGGGCTTTTGTTCTGCAGCCGCTTTTCGGTTCTACTTCTCCTATGTGGCTAAGGTCCTTCAAGCCCCCATTCTTCCCTTTGTCCCTCTTCCTCCTCACCTGGCCAAGCCCCCTCGATTAGAAAGAATTTCCCGACCTAAGCCTAATTCCGACCAAAAAAGGGGAGCAATTCCCCCAGAAAGGGTAGGGCCTTAGTGACCCGCAGGTCATAAGCTGGTAACCAGTGAAAGAGCAAGAACGGAAGGCTTACGAACTACTGAAGTACCCAAAACAAAGGCGCTACCAAGCTCTGCGTTACATCCCTTTCAATTGGTCTAGGCTTCTTTCATTCTCAAGTAATTTCGCCACATCAATTGATTCTCAAGTAATTTCGCCACATCAATTGATTCTCAGGTATTACTAATTTTGTTCTCCGATTTTCAATTTGTGACTTTGGGTGTGTTTATCGATTTTGTTCTCCGATTCTCAGGTAATCTACTTCTTTTTTTGTTGATATAAAAGCAGGTAAATTATATGAACAAAACTCTGATTACCGAAAGTCTATCCCACTTGAGGTAAATATTTCTTCCCCTTTCCTACCATGTTTCTCTTTGTGTTCGTAGTTTTGTTTCACTCTTCGTGTGGGCTTTTTTGTGCTGAACTAATTTTGAGATCTGAATCATAACCCTTTGCAATCAAGCTAGCCAATTTTTCATTTGGTGATATGGGTCTTGCTCATTTTTTGCTTGATTCATAAACTCCAGTTCAGTTAGTTTGTTCTTTAATGCCAAGTTTATAAAGAAATGTAATCTCTTTATTTATTCTAGCCGCAAAATTGGTGTAATTGTGGAAAAGTTATGGTTAAGATCTTAGCAATTTGTGTATTTAAAATAATTTAATGACCTTTTTCTAGATAAATATGAAATTGAAGTTGAGTTTGAAAATACTCAAATGTTACAATGTACTACCCTCTCTGTGAGAGTACTGGTTTCTTTTTGGAACGGGGGGAGTATTATAGGCTATTTTTATTGACATTGCTTAATGTGGACTAAAAGTATTATTATTTTTATTAAAAATTTTAAGTTTTATGTATTTTGCTAATTTTATATTGTATCATACTGATTTTTTGAGATATTACTGGTCTCCTGACAATCATGCAATTTCATGTCTACCTCTTGTAGAGTTAAGTATTTCCTTTTTTAAATACTAATTCTCGCATGCAAATATTAAAAGTGGCTTGAGCACATTTTTAGCAATTGTTGACATTTTTTTCTATCTTCTTTTGTAAATCTCTTAGACTTTATTAAACATTTAAACCAATATTACTTGTATGCTATTTCATGCATTCAACCCAATTATAGTATGCCACAAAGTTAAATATGCTTTGCAAAAGTACGTATAAGGATGGGGTCAGTTATTTTGTGTAAGAATATTATTTCTTTCTTTCTTTCTTTTCTTACATTTTATTTTAACTTCAAATTTGATTATAATTAGTTATAAATTCTCGTGTAAAATGGTAAAAGTGAGTTCTTTGAAATGCAACACTTATTCTTTCTAAGCTAGCAAAACTCTTTTATATGAAGTTTTCTGTTTCTGCAGTAGGCGGAATATAACAATTGTTAATCAATTTTTTTTATGTGTGTATCTGTGTGTATGTGAAATGGCAACAGAAAGATATGGGAATGGCAAGGTGATGATCAGTTTGCTCTCCAAGAAGGTATCAATCTTGATGAGTCTCTCAAATTATTGTCAACTAGTAAGGTAAGATACTTGAAATTACTGATACCAACTGGTTGTTGTAATTAGATGTACCTAATATCATATGGAATGATGTAAGCCAGAATGAAGATCTATCGTACATGTTTGATGATATAGCTCCAATAAAGCCTGTGGTGATGTGGGTTATCATGCTACAAACAGCGGTACTTTGTTGACACACTTTGTTTACTAAGCGATAATTAGAAATGATAAAATAAAACTTTTGATATTTGTACTTCGAAATTTTAACTGCAATTTGAAGAACACACGTCTAATTCCAGGAAATAAATTGCAGAAAATACAAAGAATGTGAAGACATACAAACCGAGTTCTTCTCAAGTAAAGAGGTGGAGAATGCTACAGTTTGACTATGAGGTTTTAAAAATTCCCTATTGCAATGAAGAGATGCGACCCACATTCCTAAACATAAAGGTTGTATTATGTTATCAGCTCAATTTCCTTCTAGAAATAGTCATATCTAATCATTTAATTACCTTGTCATATGCAACTTATAACGGCCTCTTATTATGTTACTGAATATAATGTTGGTTCTGTTCTGTCATGAACATTGTACTACCTCACTGCACGGGTGGGTCTACATATTATAGACTTATAGTCATTACTCATTAGACAAGGGCCAGAGGTGGAGATTATTTTCGCGGGAGTTTTCTTCTTCACTTCAGGTGGCCAATGCTCTTTCGGTGAACCTTCACCAACTTGATAATTTGGTTGAAGATTGATTGATCCTCTATGGTAAGATCTTCAAGTTTGTGCTTGATTGCTATCTACTTGCTCCTTCACTAAATACTACTGAAAAGTATTGATATTATAATCCATCAACTAAAGTTTACTCAAATTATTGGACTTGTTAGAAATGTAACTAGAATGATCAAAGCAGATATATCAGTTCCTATTGTTAGATTGAGATGGATTTACAATCACCACTGTTTGTTTGAGTAAATTCTGTAGGTGAAGAAAAAAAATTATATTCCCTTAAAGTTTGAAGAGTTGTACATTTCTTGTTCCCTTTTGTGTTCGATGTATTTGCTAGCCTAAGAGCCTACTAGCCTAGTATGCAGCCCTGCATATCAGGGTTAATCTATCATCTACATATGACCAAACATGGGAAAATATTTAGGTAAAAGGTTAAATAACACCATTTACTCTATAATATATCTGGCTCTACCACTTTGTGAATTCAACAGGTGGAATGTTCCAACTCCAAAACAAGGACCAAAAATATATAAATTTAGATCATACATGATACATACATGTAAAATGTTACATTATTTCTGCCTTGGATTCCACTTTTTCTTTTTTCACTAAATCTCAGAAAGTCCCTTAAGTGATTAGGTGAAGCTGGGCCCTAAGTAGGCCTTTCCATTTTACCTCTTTTTTCCCTAATGAACATTGATCAGATCCTATAATGAAGGAAACTTGTAAAAGACGAAACCCAATTTTCAGGAAATTAGCTCTTGGGAAACTGAATAAATGATTTTAACTTTTTCTTTCATTTACCATCAATAAATCATAGACTTTAATTTTTGTTAAAAACCAACTCACTAGAGTTATAAAAATAGGTTAAGAATAGGATTTCTACATGTGTTAATTGTTCCTAAAAAATGCGACAATGAGCCGCATAATGTACCATGTACTTGGTGTAACAAGTATGCGCTAATCCTAAAAGAGTTAGCCGGCTTTAAAAAAGAATGTTACACTAATCTTATTTAGTTATTTTGATCAAGAAACTAGCGAAAAAAGTATAATCATAACAGTAGGCTGCTGATAGGCTAGCCGAGGTATCTTGTATCATCATCATGGTATGAAGTTCTAAGTCTTTTTATTTCATATACTTGTGCTTTGAACACATTAGCACAGTGTGTGTATTAGAAACTTTTATTAATTTGCAGGATTCGGATAACTGAACATGGGTAATGAGATGGGAAACAATTATGTATCAGGGCTACAAGGTACAGTTTCCGCAAAAATTTTAGTTAAACTGTTAAGTTTTGTTTTTTTAGTGTATTTGGTTGAGAAATGAGCTAAATTAGTTCCATAAGTTGTATTGTGTTGATGATGCAGAAGAAGATAAGTTGAAGAAGCTCAAGGATTATTATTTCATGAAGAAGTAGTGAAGGGAGAAAATCATACAAATTCTAAAGCTAAAGAAAGAGGTTTTCATGAAAAAATTGGAGATTATCATGTCGAAAAACAGAGCTTGGATGAAAAAGGTTAGTAATCTCTTATTTTTATCTGACCAATTAAAACTTTTTTCTTGTCTTATGGAAATCAATTTATGTTCATGCAGAGGATATTGAAGGGGAAGACAATATAAAACCAATAGCAGAAGGTAAAGACTTCCATGAATCAGTGTTTCCTTCCGACACTCCCTTGGGAGCTGGTGAACTTCATGTGGAAAAGCAGACCTCAGATGAAAATGGTTAGTATTGTTTAATTGTTGCAACATCTTTCTCTCTCGGGTTAATTTCCTTTGTTCATATGTTGCTATGGATTTCACCTACAGATGAAAGATGGTATGATCTGTAGACTATAATCCATCCAAGTTTTTTTTTAAATACTTATCTTAATTGTATTGGCTACACTGCTCATCTAGTAAAGTAGAGTTGTGGCATTAATTTCAATCCTTTTTCCCCTCATAAGAAGATATGCAGTTTTCTGCTGAGTTATAGTGAACTGTTCTATTGTTTTGCTATGCAAACCTACATTGAAAAGGAGAACAACAAGAAACTTAAACAGAAGCAACGTGAGCGGATGCAACCAAAAATGGGGAAGATGGACATTGATTATCAGGTTATTTAGATTCTTAATATTAAAGTCATGCCGCAAACACCCTCAAAGTTAGTTAGAGTGTACTTGTTGCCTTTATCTTGCACCGTCTTGACAGTTACTGTTCTTTTTCTATTTTGTAGGGTCTCCATGATGCCTTCTTTAAATACTAGACCAAACCTAAGTTGATATCACATGGTGACCTGTATCATGATGGAAAAGAGTTTGAGGTATGAACTCTGCTTCATATAGTGCTAGAAATTGGGTTTAATTGTTTCTGATGTGGGGTTTGGATTTTTGATGTCAATTTTTGGGCTCAAGTTCATCTGTATATGCTCTCTATTGGATCCAGGATTGTATGGTAAAGTGATCATGGAGACATAATGGAAGTATTCCCCTTTCTTTTTCTATTAAGACCTGTTGTAGAGAGGAGTTTTAAGTTTATTTAATTTGATCTTTGTTTATCTCTCATCTCTTTCCGAAACAAACACAGAGTCACAGACACACATTTGTTGAGTGGAATATCAAGCACTATAAATTGCACCCATCAGATTGTTATTTTCTTAAGCATTGAACACATTTCGATTTTAAGTTTGAAATTTTTTAATGATTTTTGTGTAAATTTGTATATGGGGATTAGAGCTGATGCTGCTCTGACTTATATCTTTGTTGTTGGGGCAAAGGGCAAGCGTGATTTCTCATATTTATGTGGACTCCTCTCTTTTGACAGTAAATTCTTCCTCTATTCTGAAGAAGAGTATGGCGTAAAAGAGCATATTAACCAGCATTAACCAACTTACTTGTTACTTGGGTCAAAGTTAACAAGTAAGTTGGTTAATGCTGGTTTTTAATTTGATATTTACTTATTGATGTTAGAGCTAACTATTTTCCAAAATATATTTGAAAAATCATATGCGTCTTTTATCCTTCAAATTTAACCATAAGGGAGTACTATAATAAAATTTATACTTTCTTTTTCCAGCGACTTTGGATCAATATTTTCTACTCTATTACCTGGTACGATGGCAAAGCTAGAACCTCCTGAGGGAGGCAACTTCTTAGATGGTCTTGAGGTCCGTGTTGCATTTGGGGGTGTTTGGAAACAGTCTTTGTCAGAACTTAGTGGAGGGCAAAGATCTCTACTAGCACTTTCGCTGATATTGGCATTGCTTTTATTCAAACCATCTCCATTTTACATCCCGAATGAGGTAATTACATGTTTGGTCTTCTAAACAAACAACTTTCATTTCATTTAATACATTTAAAGTTTATTTTATTTCTGTTCTGGTTGTACTTGTTGAGTTGGATAAGTTACAGTGCATTAATTGCATTTTTATACACACCCACACATAAAAACATGTCTAAACGGTAATAGAGTTGCGGTGTTCATCCATCTGGTTTGTTGGTCATTAATAGATTTCAATGACTTATACTTTTTAAGCCAGTTCCCTTAATTGGTTCTGCCATATTCATTTTCATTTTCTTCTTCTGGTATTTTTTTTCCTACTGATTTCGGAGTATAAGTGCCCATTTGTTCACAAATCATGCCGTTTCTGCACACTCCTAAACTAAGCAGCTTCTTCTTGGCAAAGGAAACTATATATGTTGTGTGAAAGTTTACAATTTTAAGGGGAATGGTAGTATCGGAATTACAAATGTACAATTACTAATGCAACATCGAATTAAGTGATAGTTTTAATTTTCCAAGTAAATGTATGTATGTATGCACATGTATTTTATATAGCAATGTGTCTGTTGAGCTTCATATAATGAGAATTAGCCGTATAAGATATGTGTGAGTAATCTGTGATTCATCTAGCTTTAAACTCATTGTTTTATTCTGTGATGCTCATGAAGATGAATTGAAACTGATGTCTTGTGAACTTTGATATTTTAACGGAGTTGACATTACCATACTTCTATACACCGTGCTTGCATTAAATGATAAGTACCTACTCTTTTATATTTCCACTTATCATCCACTCATGGTCAAATATGTAATGAAACTGAGTACAAATAAGAACTTTATGGCTTGTCTTCTAGTCAATAATTTTTCTTGCATGTCATGGATCCTTTTCTGTATATTAGCAACAAACTGATTTTTCTACTCTTGCTGATATAAATTCTTCTCATGCATTTACATCTACTTTAAATGAGAGTGTCCCTTTACATGCTTTCGTGTCTGACATTCTCTAGTCTTCCAATCAAGCATGTACTGAGTTTTCAAACAAAAGAAAAGCAGTTTCTAGCTCTTTTTTCCCCTAGACCAAAAAGAGCTTTAATTAAAAATTCTCATATTATCTTTAAAGATGAAGTCCAAACTGGTTGTTTTAATGACTTCTCTATATTCCTTGATTTTAAAAGAAGTTTTAAATCTATTGGATGGGAGTGTCTCATTGAACTTTCTGAGCGACTTGTGTACATTGATTTGGTCAAACAGTTTTACATGAATATGTTTGTGGGAAAAAATGAAACTAGGGAAATATTCTTTACAACTCTAATTAAGGAAAAAATTGCACCGGTTAATTATGTGGTAAAAATTGTTTTTGACAGGAGTCTGCACATGAGAAGAGCCAAAAGTACAAGGAAGGAAAATTCATTCTTCAGAGGTATCTAAATTTTTGTAATTTTTTGGATTCTTTCCAAGTGTATGCGCATCATTTTAAACTATGGATCCTTTGTTTGAGCAGGTTCAAGGTATTCGGTCCTGATGGAAGCAACTACTCAGGAATTTAGGAAGGTCACCCGCTGGAAGTGATGCTGATGAATGATGATACTTGAATAGGGTCTTTGATTTTAGGTTCGACAAATTAGTTTAAAAACTTATCTACTGAAATTAACTCTACATCCTTAAGAATTTCTTGTTCTTGTCCTACCCTGGTAGTTATTATCTTGTTTGGTATAGTTGCAATTACAGACCAGTTTTTAAAATATGTCGCTGATAAGTAAAAGACAATGTAAATTTATTGATTTGTAATAGTACTCATCGACAGATGTCTTATCAAGTACTGTCTATAAATAAAAGTTTACTGATTATCATTATTATTTTGAATATATTTATTTTTAGATTTCTAAATTAAATTTCGAAAATATTTGTAATTTGTTGTTAATAAACATATTGAGACGGAATTGAGACGGCTTCTTTCAGTCTCAAAGAATATGCGATATTGGTGTCAAAGTTGACACGGATTTCGAGACGGATGGTGCCCATCTCAAAATATCCGGGCTAAAAAGATATTGGCGCCAAAGTTGAAACGGAATTGAGACAGATGGTGCCCGTCTCAACATATGCGTAGGAAAAATAGTTGTTGACAATTTTGAGACGGATTTGAGATGGCTATTACGGTCTCAAATTACATGTACTAAAAAAGGCGCCAATTTTGCCCGCCAAATTTGAAACCGACAAAATCGGTTTCAAAATTCAGCTCCCCATGGGCCAGTTTGGAGACGAATTTGAGACAGATATTTTTCGTATCTAGTTCTTTGAGACAGATTTGAGACTGACATTTTTCGTATCTAATTTTTTGTTTTGAGACGGATTTTGAGACCGACAGAATTAGCGACGCGAGCAAATGACACGGACAGAATCCGTCTCAAAATTCGTCTCAAAATCAATTTTGAGACGGATTCTGCTGTATTTGAGACGGATTTTGTCCGTCTCAGATGCCCAGATTTTTGGTAGTGACTTATTAGCTTCCTATATCATGTGGACCACGCGATTTCCAAGTAAACAACTAGTTGATTTTGTTCTCCACGGATTAATGGGTTCCTAACAATTAATGGATTTATAATTCCAAATGGAGGAAGGCTTCAGATTTCTAATTCAAATTTGGACGCGGATTTCCTTAATTATTAGGGTATTTTCAGCATGTTTTTGATTCCTAATGTAATTAGAATGTTTGATAAGTAGGATTTAATTTTCTTATTGTTTATTAGTTAGGATTTGGTTTCCAAATTAATTTGGTAAGTTAGGATTTGGTTTCCAAATTAATTTGTTAAGCTAGGATTGTGTTTCTAGTTGATTTTATAATTCCTATTAGGATTAGAATTACTTTTGAGTAGTATAAATAGGGGACATAGATGATGTACTTGATACACTTCAATCAGATTTATTCAATACAATTATTTGTGAGATTATTCTCTACTTTTGGTTCTTTGAGAATTTCTAGGTTACTTCTAGTTTTTCTTTGAGATTCAAGTTTGACTTATCATACAACAATACATAGTTGTGTGTGGCGTCTTCTACCGCACTAATCGTCGATTGTACCGAGATTACCGCTTACATATAAGCGAGGGGTCAAGGTGTCGTTGGTGTCCATTCAACGCAGATTTCCAAGGCGAACAATTATACCAAGATTACCGTCTACATATAGGCCTCGTTAAGGTGTTGCAAGCTATCCACCGTTCAACTTTGCTAGAAACGATCCGGGCGACGACCACCTCACGCAAACGTGCCGTGGAGTCCATCAGGTTTACCACAACTGCATGAGATAAGGCAAATAATTTGTCCACGTGGCATCCATGCAAAGGATAACATGCCCACACTGTTTATATATTCTTTGACAGAAAGAGCAATATATCTTACGTTATGAAAGGATTTGAATGATCACTAAATTGTGCTCAGAAGCCAAACATAGAAGTGCTTTAATAACCTAACATTCAAAATAAGAACTTCTGGAAGGCATACAAAACTAGATATTCAATAATAAGAACTTCTCGAAGGCATACTAAATTGAGATGACTAGTAATGCGTTTGTGAAAAGGGACAAAATTGAGATGACTAGTAATGCGTTTGTGAAAATGATGCTTGTGGACAGCTGTTTTATCATTGAGGCCATTTTGAGGTCTGGGTTAAATTGCCCACCAGATTACTTGAGTAATCCTGAGCTAGCTGATTCTTCTCGATCGTTCAAAGAGACATGATTTTACTGGAGAATCAGATTCCGTTCTTTGTTCTCCATGGTTTATTCCACTTGGGCTTCAGCAACCTAGGCGAGGACAGGTTTCTTGAACTAACGATCTCTTATTTTCTGATCTTATTTCTACGATAATGGAGGACGAAGAAAGAGAAAGAGTGATTGGAAATGCGAAGCGTAGCCTAGAATCAGGTTTAAAAATAGAACACTTCACTGATTTGTGTTCTTGTAAATAGTTTTTCATGTAAAATTTTAAAAAATTACATCTATTATCTGCTTTAATTTGTATAGTATATTAAGTACATACAATAGAAAATAAATAAATGAGACCGTCAAAGAAAACGCCTAGCTTATTTGGAAAACGCCAAATTCGTCTAGACGTTCCTTTGCCTCCTAAGTCTGTCTACCCATTTTTAGAACACTGATTTGAAGTTCATTACTTTTTTTTATATTTATTTAACTTTTGTGTTGGTATGTGTATATATATAATCAGGAATGACATACGAGTAGTAATTAAAACAAAATAATTTTAATAATCCGTTTCGCTTTACAAATGTAAGTATTGCTTTTTTAGGACCTTTTAAAGTCAAATTGACTATTTTTAAAACTAATCTTTTTACTATTTTTGCTAACATATAGGTGAAGATATTATAACCAAAAGAAAGTATATACAATTTATTACTAATTTCAATTTTTATAATTTTAGAAATATATTTATATATGCTTAATTATTAATTTTAAAAATAGTCAATTTGACTTTAAAAAGTCCTAAAAAAGCAATTAATTTAGGACGAAGGGAGTATTATGCTCTGTCTTCCTGTTGAAGAGTTGTTTCTTTTATTTTTCTTAGGATTTTATTTATTCTAACATAGATAAAATTGGTCTTCGTATATCTCTATCCGGTTGATGAGTAATTCAAATACATTTTTTTATTCTTCATAATTATATTTTCTAGTATTAGTGCTTTCATTAAGCATTAAAATATCTTCATCATCATAAAAGAGTCTAGTTAATTGTCTTTATCTAAGGATTAACTCTATTTCCCTATATACGAATTAAATTTGTTCAGTTGGTTCTTTGTTTTTTGATTTAAGCTCATGTTTTCAGCCAATTCAATATCATTGAATTTAGGTAAGACTATTGAAATCAGTCCTTTATGATCAAACTTGGTTGTGAACTTCCCTATCATGTACTAAATTGTGAAAGTGCATTTGATTAATTAATGCACTTTTTTCCTTTTAAGCTATCCAAAATTAGCATGTTTTAAATAGGGAGTTTTAGCTGCTGTTTGTTTATATCTGATTATTTCTTAATGAATTGCCTCTTATTTGCTAAGAGGTATGATGTTGTTTTTTTTGTTACCTCTGAATGCCTCTTAATCGGTAAGACATAAAATAAAATCTTAATAATTAAGAGGTACCTCTTAATGAATTTTTTTTGATAATTTTTTTATATAAATATATTCAACAATATTATCCACTCATTTTTATTAAATTGAATATTTAAAATTATTAAATAAAATTTTACCCTTTAAAATGATAAAATAATGTCATTAAGAGACAACTTACTTTTTAGTTATCAAATAATTTTTTAAATTCAAACCTCATAACCATTTAAATGATCTAATTTATTAAAATATCATAATTATTGAGATCTTAATTATTATTTTTATCAAACACAATCTTACAAACAAAAAGCGGAAACCCCCAAGTCAAGAGGTGGTTGTCAGGTTCTTTCTATGAAAGTTCGAATCAACTAATAGTATTAAAATTGGCTTTGTAATTGAATACTATTCGCTAGTATCTACTTGCTCGACTTTGCTAATTCTGACCCGTAGACTATCCTAACTAGTAAACAAATTAAGAACACCTAAATTTACTCTTTTTTTAAAAAAAAATGTATACTTAATTTTATAACGGATTTAAAAAAATATATCTTTAATTTTGAAAACAAATAGAGTATATCCAAAACATAGGATACAACTTTAAAAATTACTATCATTATATTGACTACAATTAGATGAAATTTATAATAATTTTAAATTTAAAAATATCTCGAATTAATTTTAAAAAATTAATAATAATTTTATAATTTAAACGGATGAATTATTAGTTTAAACTTATTTTACACGTGGGCCGCCTGATCTCCCAACTGAATAATGTTCCAACAAATTATTTGATTGAGATTTGATTGCAATGGCATGCTCCAATACTGTATGGTCAGTCAACTTTGTTGTACTAATTTGATCGGAAAATCTTTTGAAGTTTGTGAGCAAACTCACTCCCAACTCAACACGCATGTAAGTGGAAGTAGCAGTAGGCCCTGGGTGGGTGGTACCATTGACTTCAGGCTACATCAACCAATAGGTAAGACTATTGAATTTATGATTTAAGCTCATATTGTAGCGCTCTCTTTCCTTCCCCATTTACAGTGAGAAGAGAAGGACGACGAAATGGGCACATCAAGCGATCAGCCAACTTCTTATACTTTAGTTAATATAGGAGATCCGGAACCTCCCTTGACGGAACAGCTACAAGGCTTACACCCCATATCCATCGATCATGTCTCTATCTATAGAGTTCCTCGTAATCTTCGCCAAGTAAATGAGGAAGCCTTCACGCCAAAAATGGTGGCTATCGGTCCTTTTCACCATGGGAAAGCGGAGTTGCAGCCGTGGGAAGAGAATAAACTGCGCTATTTGCAGGCATTCCTCGATCGTACGAGGAAGAGTTTGGAGGATTGTATAGAGTTTGTAAAGCGTTTGGAAGGAAGTGCTCGGGACTGCTACAGGGACAAAATCGATATGACTAGTGATGCATTTGTGAAAATGATGCTTGTGGATAGCTGTTTTATCATTGAGGTCATTTGGAGGTGGGGCAACGATTACCGAAAACAAACAAATTACTTGAGTAATCCGGAGCTGATTTTGCTCGTTCAAAGAGATTTGATTCTACTAGAGAATCAGATTCCGTTCTTTGTTCTCCATTATTTATTCCACTTTGGCTTCAACTACCCAGGCGAGGACGAAGACAAGTTTCTTGAGCTTTCGTTCGATTATTTTTCTAGTCTAGTATCTACGATAATAGAGGACGAAGATGCAGACAAAGTGTTTGGAAATGTGAAGTGTCACCTAGGATCAGTTTTAGATGTAAAACACTTCACTGATTTGCTAAGGATATGTCACCTACCAACTTAACTTAAAGGAGCCAAGTGCGGACAGTTATCTTGTACGAATTCCAAATGCAGCAAGATTGTATGAAGCTGGAATGAAATTCCAAATTGGGACAAGCAAGTGTTTACTAGACATGAATTATTATAACAATGGATTGCTGGAAATACCAAAGTTCCATGTACACGACGACTCGGAATGTTTGCACAAAAACCTTATTGCGCTGGAGACGTGTCACTATCCATTTGATAGTTACATAATCGATTATATTGGCTTTATGGACAGGTTTATCGACACTGCTACAGATGTGGATTTACTCGTTCAGAAGGGAATTATTATAAATGACATGAGTGATAGTGCTGCAGTGGCTTCCCTCTTTAACAACCTTGGAATGAAAACTACATTGTTTAGTTCCTATTACTTTACGAGTATATCCAGTAGCATGAATAAATATTACGAAGTTCCTTGGCACAAGTGGAAAGCAACTTTCAAACGTGATTATTGCAGCACTCCGTGGATAATTGCTTCTACTGTGGCTGGGATTATATTACTTGTGCTTACTCTCATACAAACCATATTTTCTATAATTTAACTTGATACCAGCAAGAGTTGATTCGCTTTTAATGTGGTTTGGCTGGGATTATATTACTTGTGCTTACTCTCATACAAACCATATTTTCTACTCCCTCCGTCCCAAATTAATTGTTTTTTTAAGATTTTTTTAAGTCAAATTGACTATTTTTAAAATTAATAATTAAGCATATATAAATATATTTCTAAAATTATAAAAATTAAAATTAGTAATAAATTGTATATACTTTCTTTTGGTTATAATATCTTCACCTATATGTTAGCAAAAATAGTAAAAAGATTAGTTTTAAAAATAGTCAATTTGACTTTAAAAAGTCTTAGAAATGCAATTAATTTGGGACGGAGAGAATATAATTTAACTTGATACCAGCAAGAGTTGATTCGCTTTTAATGTGGTTTGGTGGTTGTCCTGCTGTGGTGGCCTTTTTTGGGTCTCTGTTTGGTTCTTGCCGCTACTGTTTCGTCACAAGTTCAATTGTCGGATTGGAATTCCCCTCTCCCGGGACAGGTTTGCACCTGTTTCCATCAATGACGAATTGTTTGTTGTTGTCTCATATATGTCCTCAATCTTTTTTCTTGTGTTTCGATGTATTATCAAAAGGTGACTAATTTTTATGTTTCTTTTCTTAGTGTGAGAATTAGTGCCCATCATTTGTTTGAAGCAAAATTAAGGTTTACCACAATGTACTTGTACCTTTTATGCGTTAGGCCACTCAAATTTTATAAACTGCAATTATCCAATTGAACTAATTAAAATTGCAATAAAAAGTAAGAATTTCTATTTTCTTTCCTACAATAAGCTTAGAATATGTTTGGAATTGCTTAAAACATATGATTACTAATTTTGATTACTATGTTAGATTATAATCAGTTTTAGAAAATTAGTATGCGTTTGGTAAATAAAAAGCTAATAAATTAGTAAAAAGTGAAAAGTGTTTGGTATAAAAAAAATTGTTAATCACTTATTTCAAGTATAAATTACTAAAAAACGAATGTTCTGAGAAGTAAAGATGGCTAATGGATGAAATTACTAAAATAAATAAAGATAGACTAGTAATATGCTTAGTCAAACCTGATTATTAGATTCGACAAATAATCAGAAACTCCAAATTGAAAGTTCTGATTATTTCCATAAAAAGCTATTACAAGCAGTTTCACAATCGAAGTACCACTTTTTGCTTTTTAAAATTGATTATAAGCAAGTTTGACCTATAAATAATGCCAAACACTATCTTAGTTTCATCTAAGAGGGAGTTTCATCTTTAGATGTAGACAATTTACTCTATTGAGTTTATTGCATCAATTTGCAAAGAAAGGCATGCTCTGACCTTTGACAAGTCCAACAGCCCTAGAAAGATAGTTCACTGCCTTGTTTCTGCATAATGAAACTCAACAAACCTATAAACCTATTGTGACAATTGAAGTAAATTACACTCCTGTCATTTCTTAATTATTTTGACAGGAAAATCTGAATTAAATTCATGCACCAATGCCCACATCGTCAAGAATAATCTATAAACACAAACAATTAGGTTCTCTTTCGATTTCATCAAGTAATTATTATTTAGTTGAACCGTATTGGGAAATTTACATAAGGATATATAGTTCTCTTTCGATATCATCAGGTAATTAAAATAAAATAATTCCTCTGTTTCAAAATATAAGATCACTAGTATTTGTCCGTGCCTGAAGGCACGGCGAAACGAAAAATTAGATTAAAATTTGAAAAGTACTACATTACCTAAAGACTCTTTGCAACCTAAAACAACTTACAATCAGACATAACAATTATCATAATTCACCATACCACCACAATAATTAATACATACTCAATCATCAACACATATCCAACCACCAAAACATCAATCTAGTCACTATTAATTTCAAAAAATTTCGACAGTTTCCTTTAAAAATAGATATCCAGAAAAATCTAAACCTGTATAATTAGTTATCCAAACCACCAAAACAATCATCATTCCATACCCAAAATCATCATAACCATGTATAATTAGTTAACTTTACAAAAGACGGAACACAAAAAATAAACACATGCAGAAAATAGAAAAACAACTTCGTATTCTTTACAGCTTACACCAAGTATCTTTCAATGTATACCTGAAAATATTTGAAATATAAAAATTATCTCAAAATGTGAGTCAAAATAAAACAATTGTAAATCCGAAACTTAAGACCCCTTACTTTACCCTGAATTATCTAAAAAACAAATGAGCACACACATGTGTATGTAGTGGGGGGGGAATGATTTAAATTTATATAAGTAAGAATTTAGATAGATTGAAACAAATTATTAATTTAATTAGGAAAAGATATGGATGAATGTAGACTTACAATCAAATAAGGTTTTCTTAGTACCATTTCAACAAACGGTTCATTTGCTTAATGATTTAAATTGAAAAATTTATCATACGGTATTTTCTAGGTCGTCATCCATCTATCACGACATTAATGAAAATAAATTATAATAAATAAGTTATTAAAAAAATTAAATATAACAACATACACCAAAGGGAGAGGTAATCAGATGAAAAACTTACACTACCAAATATAACAACATCATCCATTGGTCGATGATTGTGCAGTTGAAACGGTTATAGATACATAGTAAATTTCAACTATGAAATGAACATCAAAAGTACAAATTTCACAAAATTAAGGAAAACGACAACTTAAATTAGCCTATAAATTTCACAAAATGAACAAAACTGAAACAAAACACCCATTGCCGAATAGCTAAGGGCTTGCTTAGAATAAACTCATGAACTAAATTATCAGGGTATTAGCCTTATTTTAGGCACATTAATGCACTAAACAACCATCATTAACAAAATGATATTAAGGAGGTAAAAAGGATAGGGACACACAATTGTTTTCCTTTAGACAAATTTACCCTTAACAATTCATGCTATGGTTTTCACCCTATTTTAGTGAGAAGGGTACGTTGCCTCAAAATAAAACAATTACCCTATCCCGGTATTTTTTGTCCAACTAATATCAACTCTCTTTCCATTATCAATCATATTTTACTATAGTATTTCTATTTCTATTATCTTGCAAAATATAAATGATTATTAGTATGGACTAATTTATTTCAGAGGAAGTAGTTAGTTCGGGATTCTTCAAAGAAAACACTTATTTATTTTAAATTTACCAATTCTAGACCATCTAAACTGAAAATTTCATTGCAAGAGCTAGATTAGTATCTAAATACTTGATCTTTCTTATAAAGAAAACATCTTTCAAATGAACCGTTAAAAATATTGCCCAATCATCAGCCCCAAAACAATCTGATACAAATCAAAATCCCAAATTGCAGAAATTACAGAAATGATTCTGAAATATCTACCCTAACTATCCAATACAAATCCCCCAAATGATGATTTTGATGATAAATTCTATATTAGAGAGCTAAAAATACACAACGAATACTTATTAAAACAATACATACTATCAGGAAATGCTCCGTTTGCTAATTGAAAATACCAAAATGAAGAGAAAATTGCAATTTTGTATTCTTTGTGTAACTGAACAACGTACCTCAATTTTCTGGGGAGTTGATTAATTTACACGCTAGGCACCTTCAGAAAGAAGGATTACTCAATGATGATACATAGTAAGAAAAAGAATTGAATAAATTAGGGAGCTGAATGATGAAGATATGAATAATCAAAAGGGAATTTTGCAACAGATCTGTGCGGAATTATTACAAAAAAAAAAAAAAAAAAAAAAAAAAATAGAGAGATGAAACACTTGATAGTTTATAGTTTCGGAGAGAGAGAATGAGAGAAGGACATGAGAGAGAGTAGCGTGCAGGGGGTGGGTTTGATTTGGGCGGGATTCTGTGAGATAAAATGTGAGCCTTTAAATTAAGTTGGAAGAATTAAGTTAAAATGAATCTGAACCATCTCTGTGTTTTCCCAAATGTTTAAATTAGATATTCAAATTTGGTTCTATCTAATCTTATAGAATCCCGCCCAAATTAATAACAAATTAATAACGGCAAAACATTCATGTCATATCTCAGTTACATATTAACTACATTATTTGAAAGTGGAGTAGAATAGTGATTCATAGGAGCTTGATCCCAAACTACTAAATCAGTACGACAAATTAATTCTGCAAGCATTGTATTCTGATTTATGTCACAGCTACTATTCTCATCAATATTAAGAGGAATTTTGAATCTTGAATGAGCTGTACGCCCACCCTCGATTAACAATGAGGCAATGCCGGATGATGCTACTGCAAGAACAATTTTACCATCTGAACGTAGCTTTGCAATGATGATGATTTTCCACAAAAACATTCTTCTAGTGCCACCATGACCGTAAACAAAAAATAGCCCACCAGTGTTCATTTTCACTTAAGTTGCAACTGTTTCATAATTCATGCGTTGTTTCTCATTTAGCTTCGAAATATATTGAGATGATTTTCCGCTAATGCTGCTCTGTCATAAAGATATTCTTCATACAACAGTCTGTTCTTGCATTGTTGTATCTAATCGTGGTAACATAACTATGCACCCCATAGCACCATCATATTATTCTTTATAAAAAGGAAATAGAAGAATAAACTAAAAATTGAAGCAAATAATCTGCAGTAGCAATTTAAAATTTATTTTGAGGTGTTGCATATTCTTAGCTATTATTTTTTTTCCTATTTATTTGCCAGCAATTGAATTCATTAGTGCTGAAAGAAAGATGTCCACCTACTTTATCTAGCTTCTCTCTGGAGTTGGGCATGAAAACCCTCTTGATTGCAGAAAACCAACTCCCTTTCTTCTCCATGTACCTAGCATTATGTTTCACCCTGAAAAGTAAGAAAGAATAAATAATTAAAAAAAAACTGAGTATTTCCCGATCCAACCAAAAAACTGAATTCATATAATCTAGATTTGATAAAAGTATGTTCTATGTGATTTCAAAACTAAAATTCCATGTGATTAC
This sequence comes from Aralia elata, assembly GCA_034770075.1. Lineage (NCBI taxonomy): Eukaryota > Viridiplantae > Streptophyta > Magnoliopsida > Apiales > Araliaceae > Aralia > Aralia elata. The sequence goes on from CM068386.1 coordinate 23,951,296, forward strand.
AGAAACAATCTTCCAAACATCTAATTATGGTAAAATCTTACAAATATATACAATTACAATTTATTTACTACATATAAGGCTCTTGTGAAGAACTTTGCAATTCACAACGTAGGAAATAGTCAAAGCACAGTTCTTGAGAGTTGAGACAGAAACAGAAAAAAGCCAAATATATCAAGATCCCCAAAAGAATCCCATAAAAAATTAAATAATATGATGTTGGCCTTCAGTTAGTTGTGGGAATTTTTTATTTAATAATAAAAAAACAGTAAATAGAAAAACAAACAGCCAAAGGGACGAAGAAAACAGGGGATATTTACATAAATTTATAGGAGCATCAAACAAAGACAAACAGGATGTGGTTAGATTACAAATCATCAACAACATAGAATTATTTATTTTTTTCAAACAGTACCCAGTAGCCAAAAAGGCAATTTTAGTCTCAAAATTACTTTAAACACATTTTACACACTAATATTAACTCACATAAACGGATAATTTGAGGCCGCCATTTCTAGTTAAGTGCTTATGAGAGAAATATTGTAAATTATTTGGAGAAAATGAAGAATCAATAAGTGAGCATACTTTTCAGAAAGAAAAGGAGATAGAGGAGGCTTAATCACTATTAAAATTCAGCAAATTTATTAAGAAAATAAAATCTACCATAAAATCCCAATCCTTTCAGAATTACAATTCTTTATCAATTATTACCATAATTACACAGATCCCCACATGATTATACACCTATATATAGTAGTTAATAGCACTAATCAAGAAAGATTTGTACCTTATGAATTTGTGCCAATTTTCCAAACCCAAAACAGCAATTCAAGACCTGGGCATTTCATAATAGTGTTCTGGAAACAGTATGCTAAATAGGTGTAAGAATTGTCAACCAAAGAAATATATTATTCAAATGAAGGTTATTAAAAATACACAAAATATGATTAAGATAAGATAAAGGTTTTCGTGCATCAGAGGCACAACCAAAGATTCATAATCAAAACACAACTTTATTATCATTAAGCTGTGACAAAATTGTAAAGACCTGTAATCCACACATTGTTCAAGCACATCATTTCAATGAAAATTCATGTTAAGAATGAGCCAAAGCATTGCATATATGGTGATGAAATTTTATATTCATTAGATTCACACTTCTGAGTTCTCTATTACCATATCTTATTATCTTCTCAAAGAGTACCCAAATTAAAATTAAGGTCTCATTCCGCGAATTTAATAACAAACACGGACTGCAAATTCAACCCTATATCACTTCATGTTGGTTACAAACCTCATGCTTATGCATATTCCAACATTCATGACAAACATGTACAAAGTGATGCTCACATTCCTAATTCCCACCAATAAATGATACAAAATTTAGTAAATTATAGTACTACAATTACCCATTGCTACAATTTGAGCTTTCAAGGCTAATGTTCACCAAGCCTGAAGTAAATTTCCTTCTATGTACAATATATACACATACATATGTACAGAGAGAGAGCACTATATGTAAAGCAAACCTAACTCGAGTAAGGAATCATCAAGTGTGTGCTATAGCTCAGATTCACAGCAGTAAAAATTGGAATCAAATCAATAAAATCGAAGAGAAAAAGCAAGGATCTTTACTCACATTGATCCACTTATATAAGAAAGGAATCAATCGAATCAATACAGTATTCACACCCACAATACAATAAACTCACAGAAGCAAACACTGAATCAGCAGCTACATTATAAATGTGAACAGAGGAGTAATGAAAAAGGAATCAGTTGGTGATCTGGAGCAAAGCAGCAGGGAGATTAGAGAAAGATAGAAAAAAGGGTGTAGCTAGGCTATTGTCTATTGTCTACACCACCACTAACAGAAACAAATTACAAGTCAATGATATATGCCTGCAAATACATACAGATTCGAAGAAGGGTTTATACTGAATATGTATAGAGGATATGAAATTTGATAATTATGGCAACAAAGTCCCAAATTAACCTAAAATTAGCACATGAGGAAGGTGAAAAAAAAGTTGAAATTTGACTAAGAAAGCACTAATTTCATATATAGGTTAGTAAAAATAAGAAAACTAATGATAAAAAATAATGGGAGTTATATTTTACCTGAAGAGGGAAGATTTCGTTCGGAATTATTCCTTGGAATCACCGGCTAATCCTCTGTACAGAAAGTATGTAGTTTTGTTTAGTTTTCTCTCCGACGGTGAAGAAAAGCCCCAAAACAGACCTGAAGAATAAGCCCCAGAACTGTAGAACAGACCGGAGCGAGAACTGAAGAGAAGATGGAGAGGAGCGGTGGCCAGTGGGAGAGGATCGAAGCGGTGGCCGGTGGGACTTGGGAGGATCGGAAAATTCGAGATGGAGAGGAAGGGAGAGAGAAATTTGGGCGGGATTTTTTGTGTGTGAGATGAAATGTGAGCCTTTAGATTAAGTTGGAAGAATTGAGATGAAATCTGAACTGTCCTTGTGCTTTTCCAAATTTTAAAGCGGGTAAAGATTCAAAATGGGTTCTGTTTTATTATATATATTATTGACTTTTTGAAGTCAAACATTTCAAATTCAAAATTGTCATAAATTCTTTTAATTTTAATCAAATATTATAAACTATCTAAAAAGTATTACTTATATAAAGGTTTATTATTTCATATTTCTTTATAAATAATCTCAATTTTGAGTTCAAAAATATTTCAAATTAATTTTCAAAAAGTCAATAGTGATCTTATAATTTAAAATTGAAGGAGTAAATTTTACCAAACATATTACTTTAGAAAAATATAGTAGTACAAGATACCAATGTGCAACTTAGGGTTTAAGCATATATAAATAATATCCCTCCGTCCGACTTTACTTGTCTTAATTGACTTTTGATGTCAAGTGGACGAATTTTAATATTAATAATTAAACAAATGTATCAAAAAAATTGAAATAAAATAAGTTGACTTTGATAGTATATTCGATATACTTTCTTATGATAATTGTGCCTATATCTGATATACTTAAAAATAAATTTTGATTCTAAATATGGTCAATTTGACCATAAAAAGTCAATTAAGACAAATAAAACTGGACGGAGGGAGTATTATTTTAATCACTTTCTCACTAATTTGGAGAGGTTACATGAGAATAATTAATTGTCAAATATACTAATGTACAACTGAGGGTTTAAGGATGAAGTTTCATTCTTTTGTTTAGACTATAACTATCCCACAAATTCTATTGCTTGGACTTGCATATTGTTGAGGTAATGTCTATTCCCCTATTTATTTTTTTCCCTATTTATTGCATATTGGTGAGAATTTACTAACTTTTTTATTTTGTCAGTAAGCTATGCTTTAACCACTACCTCATATAATTTCAACATAATTTATTCTTAATGATGTAAGGTTTACACAGAAATAAAGTAAAATTGTATGAAGTTACAAGGGTGGGAAATCAACCAACGTATAAACATCCTGTTCATGATCTGTTCAATTGTGGCTTGTTCTCAAATGATTTGTTTCTTTTCTCAATCCTAATTACTCTCTATTTTACAAATAAGAGTCCCCCAATGAACATTTCCTATATTCACGTATTGTAAAAAAAATGATTCTTCTCCCCAAATGCAACTTTTTTTAATTAAAAAATGTATAGAAAAAGAATGCATGCATCCATACTATGCGATAATATAGAATTTATGATGGAGTTGAATTGCAACTCGCAATACTAAGCGATAAGATAGAATAAATTAAGGTAGTGCTATTCTTAATTCCTACGTATCTCATATATGCACATCAGCCGCTATTTATTATCGACATAAATTTGTTGTTAACAAGAAAGTGAGAGAGGAAATGGAGACATCAAGGGATCCCCAGCCATCCCTAGAACAGTGTACACTGGAAACATTGATTGAGCAACAGCCACATGACTTAGACCAAAGATCACCCGCTTTTAGTATTTCTAGAGTTCCTCCTAGATTTCGCTGTGTAAATCAAAAGGCCTACACACCACAACTGGTGTATATAGGTCCTATACATCATGGGAGAAATGAGTTGCAGCCACAGGAAAAGATCAAGCTACAATTTTTACAGGCATTCCTTCAGTGCACTAACATTAGGTTGACCAAGTGAGTAAAATCAGATTCCTTTCTTTGTTATTGATGGCATATTCCGTCTAGGCTTCAACAACACAATCACCGAAACATTTCTTCAACTTTCCGTAATGTATTTCTTTGATCGAATGCTAATTTGGGATCAAAAATATAACAATTGAAAATGTGAAGCGTTACCTTGGCTGCAATTGTATTGCTTCTGCTTACTCTAATCCAAACCATATGCTCTATAGTTTCACTAGTTTAGACTCTTATATGTACTTTTATTGTGAGTTTGCAGTTAATGCATTGTATTTATTTGTTCAAAATGATTCCATCATCCTATTGTAAGTATACCATTTTAATAAATAAATGAAAAATACTGATGAAGATTCAAATTTCCATTTATTTTAGTGTTTATGGAGATTTATGCAGTGCAACCAGCTTTAGCATGTTCTCCTCCACTTAGGAATTTCAGTTCCACTCCACAATAGGAGCGGAGCCAGAAATTATGATGGCAAACTTGAGAACATGATGTCATTTTATACTAGGAAACTGATATTTTCACATGGAAAATTGATATTTTCACATGATTCCTCTCACATGAATAGTGAGTAGGTCCCACATCCATGTGAAAGAGACTCATATGGAAATATCATTTTTTTCATGTGAAAATATCAGTTTCCTTTATACTACTATCGTTAAAAAGAGAACTCTTTTGTGAGAATTCTTTATTGGCAAAAGGGATTCCTTTTGTGAACGGAGAGAGTATTATTTATAGGTTTCTCACTTCTTTATAATTTAGATTCTTGCAGTAGCAAGACTAGAGCTGGTTAATGTCTTCTTGCGCAAGGAATGTTCTCTTCTTAAGAAGTGCAACCGGTTGGCTGTGGCCTAAAAACTACATGGCCACATAACTCTTTTAGGCCTTGTACTCTACACTATTTTCTCATTGAGCATCACCCCCCCCCCCCCCAAAAAAAAAACAAACAAACAAACACAATCTTTTGTAAATATCTACTTTGTACTAGATTATATATCTATATTATTCAATCAAGAAAAATCACCTGGATATTATTCACACCAGCAGGGGGTATATAATTGTATGAATCATATGATATCGATTTAGAAAAATTGCTTGCAAGCATAAAGATTACAATTAATGACAGATAAAGAGGAACACGGAAAGGTGTATTAGTACCTGGAAGCCTAGGGAGAACTTTCAAGGTCTGAAGGCATGAGAATTGGTCCATAAATCAAGCATCAGAAAACTTCAAAATTTCCTTGATGTAGCTTGTATCTTCCTGATCACATATTCTTCCAAACCAGCACGCGCCTAAATAATTCTTATGTGAGGCTTTATCTCCACCTTCAATACCTCTTTCAATATATCCCCCATGCTTACAATCTCATCCTCCACCTCACATATCCTAGTTACTACCTCCACCCAAGTATCCATATGAGGAGCATCTCCAAACCTCAGCATTTCAACCAACAATCCGCAAGCATGCATCCTCAGTCTTACCAGTTACCAACATTAAATAAACCTTTTATTAAATTTACCATGAAGGACCGAAATATGTTGAGAAAAACCTTTAGATATCATTTCTTGCATATAATTCTTGGCTTCATCATTCAAACCCTGCTTGCATTACCCACTAACCAAAGTATGATAAGAAACCAAATTCGAGGACATATCCTCGAGAACTTTACACGCATCAAGAGCCCTATTCTCCCTATATAACCCCAATATAACCGTTATTGTAATGAACAATATTGGGATTCCATCCCTTCACCTTTATCCTACACAGAAGCTTGTACGCCTGTTTAAGATTCTTCTTCCTACACATATCAAACATATTATTGAATAGCTTGTAGACAATACTTAAAATCCCCATTCAAACAAAACATACCCATCAAAATGTTGTAAAATTGGGTATTGGGTGTCACAATATATCTCAAGGTCAAGCTAAGTTTTAATCACTTAACATATTTGGTGTTGATCAAGCACTAAAAGAAGGAAGAGTGTCTCGCCATATGTCAATAGGCATCATGTTTTATTTGTTAATTGTGATCAGACAAGTTATACTGTAGGAATGAAAACTATTGTTAAAGTGTAAATCCAATTGTCCATTCACCTATCTACTTCCTGATAATGTCTGGTTGTTGTGGGATTTGGATTCCAGACAGCTGGTTTTGGGCAGTACATTTGGAAAAATCCTATAGGAATTAGTTGCATTGATATAGCTAGAGGATTGCATTTCGGTGACCTTTGTTATACATGTATTATATAATTGCAACTCTCTAGCTATATAAATGCAACTCTCTCCTATAGGATTGCCCAATAGACTGCCCAAAAACCAACCTCTTAGAATCAGGATCTGTTGTTGTTTCCTCTCCTTCCAAACTCCCTTTGTTGACCCAAAATGTAGTATGAAGTTTTTAAGAATATTGTGTGTATATATACCTAAAATCAGTATTGAGACACAAGTAGTGATTAAGACAAATTAATTTTTACAATAAAGTCCTTTCATTTTAGAAAAGCATAGTATTCTTTCTTTTACCAGGTAATTTTTACCGATTGTATGGAGTAACAGAGGTAAGTATTCCTAACCGCCAACTTGCTATATTTTTTGTATCTATATATGTTAAGCAAATACTACTGATTCATTTAGGGAGGACTTTTAAATCTTATTAGAGAAGGTGGTGAATTGAATTAATGTAACGCCACCCTTGATATTAAATTGAAAACATAACATCCTTGGGCTTTCTTTAGTTACAGATCTGTTATAAGTTCCAGAATAAAAGAAGGCAAATGAAGGTCTTACTCTGAGTCGATTAACAAATTAATCAAGTCATTTTGGTTAGTCCTATGCCTTGCACGGGTTATCAGTCTAGTTCCACAATAAAAGAAGTATTAGAAGAGTCAAAAAAGTTTAGTGCTTCTTATTTTGTCACATATATTCCAAATATGTGTCCTTAATCAAGCTTATGAGTGCCTATTATCTCTCTTTCCTTCCCCATTTACAGGGAGAAGAGAAAGAGGAAAAAATGGAAACATCAAAAAATCAGCCAACCTCAAAACAAGACTATACTTTAGTTAATATAGAAGATCCTGAACTTCCGTTGGCAGCTTTGATTAAGGAACAGCTACATGAATTAGACCCCATATCCACAGCTTCTTGTATCTATAGAGTTCCTCCTAAACTTCGCCAAGTAAATGAAAAAGCCTACACGCCACAGATAGTGTCCATCGGTCCTTTTCACCACGGGAAAAAAGAGTTGGGGCCATGGGAAGAGAATAAACTACGGTATTTGCAGGCATTCCTTGATCGTACTCAAAAGAGTTTGGAGAATTGTATAAAATTGGTAAAGGATTGGGAAGAGAGAGCTCAGAACTACTACAGGGAAAGAATTGTTTTTATCATTGAGGCCATGTGGAGGGCAGAGTACAATTTGCAAGAGCCAACTGACTACTTAAGTAATCCAGAGCTAATTCTTACTGTTCAGAGAGATATGATTTTATTGGAAAATCAGATTCCGTTCTTTGTTCTCCATGGTTTATTCCACTTAGGCTTCAGCAAACTAGGCGAGGACAAGTTTATTGACCTTTGGATCAAATATTTTTCTTTTCTACTTTTGACTGTAATAGAGGAACTGAGGAAGGAGATGTAGAAAGAACATTTGAAAATGTGAAAGCGTCACCAAGAATCAGGTTTTAAAATAGAACACATAACTGATTTACTAAGGATATGTCACCTACCAACAATCTTATAGAAGCCAAATATGGACAACTGTGTACCAATTCCAACTGTAGCAAGGTTATGTGAAGCAGGAATGAAATTTAAAACTGGCACAAGCAAGTGTTTACTAGACGTGCAATATAATACAACTGGATTGCTGGAAATGTCAAAGTTCAAAGTCGAGGACAATACAGAATGTTTGCTCAAAAACCTTATTGCACTGGAGACGTGCCACTATCCATTTGATAGTTACATAATTGATTATGTTTACCTCATGGACATGTTTATAGACACTGCTACAGATGTGGATTTATTTATACAGAAGGGGATTATTATTAACGCACTGAGTGATAGTGCTGCAGTGGCTTCCCTCTTTAACAACCTTGGAATGGAAACTACATTGTTTAGTTCATATTATTTAAGAGCATATCTGAAGACATGAACGCATATTGCAGTGTTCCTTGGCACAAATGGAAAGCAACTTTCAAACGTGATTATTGCAGCACTCCTTGGATGATTGCTTCTACTGTGGCTGCAATTATATTACTTATGCTTACTCTGATACAAACCATATGTTCAATAATTTCACTATTTTAAATTTTACTTATATTTGTTTGATTGTATTTGTCCATTATGTATTATAAATTTATCTTTTTAATGAACTCATTCTTCTCTGTGTTCTTCAGTCAATATAAGATTTTTTCTATCAATTAGTAATACAATGGGAAAGTATAACAGGTTCACTTAGTACCGCCAAGAATTTTTTCGCTTTTGTTGTGGTTTGGTGGCTGCAATAGTGGCTTTTTTTGCTACTGCTTGTTTACAGTTCAGTTGTCGGATAGCTATTTGTTCCCAAGCCCCTACCGCAAAAATAAATAAATAAACTTCTGTCACTGTCAATAAGTAATTTTTACTAGATTTTTTTATTCAGTCAAGGAAAGCACCCAGAGACTCACACAAGCAGGGGCTACACAATTTGAATCATATGATAGTGAAGTTGAACAAGTGTTTGCAAGCATAAAGACTACAGTAAATATGACAAATAAGGAGCATCATGGAATGGTGTGCTATTACCTGGAAGCCTAGGGAGAACTCTCAATATTAGAAGGCATGAGAATTGATCCATGAATCAAGCATCAGAAAAATTCAAAATTTCCTTGATGTAGCATGTATCTTCCTGATCACATATTCTTCCAAACCAACACCCGCCTCTATTATTCTTGTGTGAGGCTTTATCTCCACCTTCAAAACCTCTTTCAATATATCCTCCATTCTTACAATCTCATCCTCCATCTCACATATCCTAGTTACTATCTCGACCCAAGTATCCATATGAGGAGCATCTCCAAACCTTAGCATTTCAACTAACAATCCGCAAGCATCCTCAGTCTTACCAACATTACATAATCCTTTTATTAAAACATGAAGAACCGAAAAATGTGGAGAAAAACCTTTAGATATCATTTCTTGCATATAATTCTTAGCTTCATCATACAAACCCTGATTGCATAACCCACTAACTAAGGTACGATAAGAAACCAAATTAGGTAAGCAACCGTTTGAGGGCATATCCTCAAGAACTTTACAAGCATCAAGTGCCCTATTCTCCCTACAGAAACCCAATATAACCGTATTGTAATGAACAATATCGGGATTGCATCCCTTCACCTTCATCCTGCAAAGAAGCTTATACGCCTCTTTAAGCTTCTTCTTCCTACACAAGCTATTCAACAGAGTAGTATAGCTCAAAGCATCCGGAACAAAACCTTTATTCAACATATCCTCTAACAAGTCAACAGCCCTATTCACCTGACTTCTCCTACACAACCCCTGCATTAGTATCCTATAAGACTCAATATCCGGAACCAAATCTCTCTTAAACATATCATTGAACAGCTTGTAGGCAATACTTAAATCCCCATTCAAACAAAACGCGCCCATCAAAATATTGTAAGATTGGGCATTGGGTATCACCTGGTACCGGTGGGCGGACTTGAACAGGTCGAACGCCGGCCGGAGGAAGTTCCGGCGAGCAACGAGGATTTGCAGGATGGCATTCAAGTGCTTGGGGAGGGGCTTGATGTTGAATTCAAGAATAGTGTAGAACATTTTGAGGGCTTTTTCGGGGAGGTTAGCGTCGCCGTAGAGACGGATGATTCGGGTGAAGAGGGCCGGCGGGATTGGGTAATTGTGGGATTTGAGGAGAGAGAGGAGGGATTCCATGAGAGAGAAATGGCGGGAGCGGCCGAGCTTGAGGATGAGAGTGTGGAAAGTGGGGTAAGAATGGCGGAAATTGGGTTGACGAGAGGCTAAATCGAAGATTTCTTTGGCGAGGAGAGGGTCTGATTGAGAGGCGATCAGCTTTTGGATTCGAGATGGGGATAAGTGGGTAGTTGGGGTTGAGGTTGAGGATGAAGAAGAAGAAGAGAGGAAGGCGATTTGGGGTTGGGGTTTTGGCGGGAGAGAGGAGAAATGGTTGATGACGGTGGCGATTCTGCGGCGGAGAAAGGGAAAATGGTGCGCCATTGTTGGCATTTCTACATTTACAGGTAGTTGTAACAAAAGGATTGAGATGTTCCTTTGGGCAGTAGCACCAATACCATATTATTGAATTAAGAAAGTCTTCGTTGAGCTGGTACATTTTGTGAACTTTGTATTCCGTTTCAAAATTGGAGTTGGTTTCAAACTCATAAAATTAAGAGGTACATTTCATAAAACATTTATTTTTTAATATCTACTAAAGATATAGTCATAGTATTAGTGGCATTATGGCATAGTAATACTCAATCATCTAAAAATAATACTCCCTATGTCCCAAATTAATTATTTTTCTAGGACTTTTTAAAGTCAAATTGACTATTTTTAAAATTAATAATTAAACATATATAAATATATTTCTAAAATTATAAAAATTGAAATTAGTAATAAATTGTATATACTTTCTTTTGGTTATAATATCTTTACCTATATGTTAGCAAAAATAGTAAAAAAATTAGTTTTAAAAATAGTCAATTTGACTTTAAAAAGTCCTAGAAATGTAATTAATTTGGGACGGAGGGAATAATAAATTTAATTTTAAAATATAAAAATCAAAAAATTGTCTGATTTTAAATTGGATTAAATAAAAATTTATCGATAATTTTTAAATGAAATTTATGTAGGTGTTCCAAGGCCGAACAATCACCAAAAATACCTTCTCCGAAAGACCAAATCACCCTTTTAAAATAAAATGACAAAAAAAATGAAAAAAAAAATAAATAAATAAATACCGCAACTCTAGTTTACTCTTCAAGTTATCCACCACATCTATAATCTACTCTCTTATTTTTATTCTTTTATTTATCCACCACATCTATAATCTACTCTCTTATTCATTTGATAATCACGAAAGGCCATAAACTGAATAGACCTATGTAACTTCATCATGCCAAAGACTTTCAAGCAGGATTGCAACAACTTTTGTGCTTTATGATCATATTTATAGGTTCGCTTAGTTATGGCAAAAATTCAAACTTTTGAACTATACATGTTTGTTTTTATTCTGCATTTGATCATATAAGCAGTGTTTGCAGAACACCACCCAGATACACCAGATGAACTTGTACTTGTGTCCCGTCATAATAGTAAAGAAAGGATGAAAAATCTTCTACGCCAGATTTCTCAAAAAGACAGGGTGTCATATCACAACTTCGTTCCAAATTATACGATTATTGACTTCTAAAACTTAAAATTGAGATAACTTATTAAAAATTATGAAATAATATATCTTACACTAAGTAATACTTTTTAAATAATTTATAATATTGATCATTGTATCGACTAAAATTAAAAGAATTCGTGTCATTTTGAGTTTGAAAATGTCTTAAGTTGACTTCAAAAAATCAATAATGATCTTTTATTTTGCAACGGAGGGAGTATCATTTCGTGTACCCATTCAAAACAAGCTGCAGCCAAAAAAAGAAGGGGCCAATAAAAGAAGAAAGGAGTTCCATAATCCAAAACTAGTTTCATGTAAGCCTTAAAAAGTTAAAAACAATCTTCAGGACACATCATTGGTACAATTGCAACTAAACAGGCTCTTAATGGTTGACTTAATGTGTATTCCACATGCAGCATACTCTCAAAATCAGTTAACTCTACTTAGCATGGAAAGAAAGAAAATAATGAGATACATATCTAGTGATGAAGTATTACAGCCCAAATCATTTCAGCTTAGATTTTTTAGAGCTCTTTAGAGGTTGTGAGACGGGACGAGCTGGGGCACTTTTCACAACCTTTTTCGTATCGTACTTGACCGAGGAGAATGCACAGATAAGAGCAATTAGCATGGTTGGGTAGACAAAAACAGCTTTTGTAGGATCAGTGTTCACTGGTTTTCCAAGAATCCCTTCTTTCACAAGACCCCAAATAATCAGTAAAGTTCCGAACATGCTCATCCTCCCAGGTTTCAAAATAGCGATAAGTGCTCCTGCCACAGAGAAGTAGCTTCCAGCAAGAACCTGGGAAAAGATAACTATTGTTAACAATATACAAAATAAATAAACTAAAAATATCTATGAGGAAAGCTAATTTAAGGATATAACTTAGTGATGTAATTAAATTCATCAGGAAATGGAAATCAGCCAGAAGTGAATATATATTCAGAAAATAAGAATCATCTCTACAATGTTTATTAATAATGGGTTTAAGGATTACTTATTCTAATTTTCTCATACGCAATGTACTCCTTGTTCATCTATTTGAAGCTTTCAGGTATTAAAAACCACTCCTTTCCTACAGCAATTAGTACAGTGTTTGAAAATCACTTAGAAAAACCAAAGGAAGTAGACTTAAGTCGTATCAGGCCTCCATTCATCAATATATTTGATCAAAAGGGAAAAAAATAGTACAGGGCCTGCATGATGCCCATGTAATACTAAAACACATATTAATTAAATTAGAGAATTTGGCGGTGCACAGATTGCTGGTCTACCATTTTGCATCTGATTACTGACCAACTAATAATCCCTTTGCAAATATTAGCAGTGATTAGTAAAAAACAAAAAATCTTTTATAATTACTCGCAATATGCTGATATTGATTAGATGGTGATGCTTCTGTAGAACTTGTCAAAATATCACTTGTAACTATCAATTTCAACAAACAAGGAAGCATTCAAAGTGTAAACTTTCATGATTATTTGGCCCTTGATTACTTGTCTCTTTATGGGGAGGTGTAGAATAGATGTTCTTTTCATGATTATTTGGCCCATGATTACTTGTCTCTTTATGGGGAGGTGTAGAATAGATGTCTACAAAATAATTCAAAATCATGGCAACCAAGTTGACAAAAAAAATTGTCAAAAAACAAGCAAAAAAAAACTATAAAACAGCACTCTAGTACTGAAACAGAAATGAAAATACACAGGGTTATAAAGGTCCATAGCTATCAAGATCAAAAGAGAGAAAGGCAAAACCATGCTACCAGTTTATAAATTATCTAAGACAGTTTTTTGGCAAAAAATTGGGACCTGAAATTGTCTGGCTTGAAACTCGGCCTCTCTGTTCTTTATTCTTCTTATGTCAAGAATTTTACCACATTCACATAACATTCATGGATATGATGCAAAGTTGAATAAACAAACCTCCAAGCGTTGTAGATCAGTTACTGCAGGGGCCTCCTTCGCATCAGTCAAGTTATAGATGTTTAACACATTACCCCAGCTTGGAACAGTCAAATTACTGACAAGACCATTCACAATGGCCCCAGGGTAGAGAAGGGCCTTAACTACAGGAACAGGAAATATCTCACTTGCGATCAACTGAGAAGATGTGACGTGCATGGGTGTTGTACACATACCAGATCTACATGGTACCCTGATGAAATAAACAAAACATATATTTCCATATAAAGGATGAACAATTAGCCAAAGAACTAACTGTAAATATTCATATGTTTCTGAGATTTCTTTTTTCTACCACATAATTTAGAGATATCTGCCATAGTAATAACATAAATTTCTATATTTATTTAATAAGACAATATGCAAGTAGCAAAGAATATTATAACTTCTTCCAAAAAGAAGATGACATTAAAAGTGAACTTGCAAAACAAAAGACAGCATAGAAATGACTCGCACATGAGCTAGAAATCCCCATTACTCCAAACCTTTAGATATCTAACCATTGTCAAGTATTTCCTTAATACCAAAAGCAACAACTTTAGGGAATGCCTATTCCACATTGTGTGTTAATAATGTCTGTCTAGCAGACCCCTGCTAACACTTCAACTGTGTAAGTTGGCATGTAACTTATAATCAGATAATTCAGGAGTTGAAAAGACCAAACAAAGAAGAAGATGAACCCAGACAAAGCAAAGGAAACAAAAAGCAATATCCAGATAGAAGGCGAAGCACTGAAGGAATGAAGGATGAAATTTCTTGGAGGGAGAAAACTCAGAAAGCAGGAATAAGGTGCTGAAATTTGGTTTTGTTAATGTAACTTCTGTCTTGACTATTGTTGTACCGACGACCAAGACAGGCTTATAATCAGAACTCAAAAACAAATCCAAACAGGCTTATAATCCCCTAAAACAGTCTCAGCAAACAAACATAGCATAAATATTCACTCTTAACACAGGACATGACATCACATGCCATCAAGGCTAACACTTAAATGATTTCTGCACCATCCATACACACAAGTCCTGTCCAAAGTTCACCAAACTCTCACTAACTTCGAGTAGAACAACATTTTAGCATCCTTTTCATTATTTCTCCCAAGTAAATCAAAAATCCCCTAACCCAATTACCCAACACAACACACAAACTCCCAAACTCCACAGGGATTTTTCAAGGGTATTTGTAAAATATAACCAACTCTTTTGTGAGCGCTAAAAAACACTTTTTGTAACCTTTTCACTATTTGTCCTGATTGAGTCAAAAATCCCCTAAACACAACACACTTTTAAGCTCCCCAACTAGTTGTTTATCAAGGGTATCTGTAAAATATGACCAACTCTTGTGTCAATTAATACATACTTCTTCTTACCTTTATCATCTATGATGTTGCATATTCATTCCTCTTTCTAATACAAAATGAAATTAAACTAAAATTAAAATAAATACAACAGCAAGTTTGAAAGTAAAACCATACTGTAAAATCAATAAAAGGCACTTCCTCCATTTCAAATATAAGATCAATTTCGACCGTTGGAAGTTAATTTGACATATTTACAAATTCAAAATTGATATGAATTCAGTTAACTTTAGACAATATAATTATAAAAATTGTAAACTAAATTAATTCTACTAATGACAAGATTTATTATTTTGAAACGTTAAATGAATCGAGTCAATTTTGAATTTGAAAATCTCAAATTGACTTGAAAGTCAAACTTATCCAATATTTTGGAACCGGGAGAGTATTAGTTTTCCACAGTTATAATCCAAATTAAGAATTTCAATGGTATAAAATCAGTGAAAGGAATATTGTGAAAGTTATACAGACTAACTAAGTTCATGAGAGAAGATCAGCCAAACTGATCATAGATTAGTAACAAAAATAAAATTAAAAAAAAGTACATGATGTGGTAGAGATTCAGCTAATACATTAAACCCAGATCATAAATTAGTAACAATAAACAAAATATAAGTAGATGATGTGGTTAGAAATTCAACTAAATATATTAAACCCAGATCTAAAACACTACATTTCAGTATAATTCAAAGGTTAAAAGACAAAATTGTGTGAAAAAAAGTAGATGGGTATTAAGAAGATTCGTCCAAAAGTTACAAGTAGCATCAGTGAACCCCAGATTAGATAACAAGGTGAGAGATATAGAGAGAGAAATTTACCTGAACAGAGGGACTTGGAGGATGATGAGGAAGAAGTAAATGCGAGATGCGTATGTTGGGAGATAATTCAACCATTGTTTTGAGGGTGGAGATGATGAGTTTGCCATTCTAGAGAGAGAGAGAGAGAGAGAGAGAGAGAGTTGCCCAAATTAGAATTCAATCATAATAAGTGATTTAATTAAATGGAACATCTGGCTGTAGCCTGTAGCTGATGCTTCATACGCTGGCGTCTTGTTGCTACACTTTAGACGATGTCGTTCCTTAGGTTCCGAATAAACAACTATTGGTTTTGTTATTATTTTGAAAACTTATTTTAAGAGGATCAATCTTATATTAAGAGGATATGTTAGAGATTATAAAAAATTATTTATTTGTCTTTGTATAAGTTTTTTATTGTGTTTATAATATAAAAAGTATGATAGAAATATAAAAAATTAATAATATATTTAATTTTTCATTCAATTTTTTTTAGTACAAAATTTTAACAAGAAAATAGTCAAATTTTCAATTCATTTTCGTTTTTTATACATTTAAAAACTCTTAATAGTAAAAAAAACGAACAATTTTTTTTTAAAATTTGCGATTCATTACTTTTTTTTCGTCTATTTTGAAACACATAAACAATATGTTTGGAGCGTTTAGAGATTCCAGACGCACCAAATGTAATTGAGAATCTTATTAGTTTATAAATAACTTATTTCAAACGCAATTTATTTAACTTACAAATGTTGCGTTTAAGGTCTAAACGCAACGCTGCATTTATGAGTTTTGCAGACTAAAATTCTTAAGGATTTTTAACTCAAGAAATGATAGGAAAGTAACCTTCTTTAATTATATTTGTGAATTTAGTAAGAAAAATATAAAAATATTTCCTATTCTATGTTTGTGAGTTATTAAGGAAAATAAATGATTTTTATTTTATGATATTATTATTGTTATTGTACTCTTACATATCGAATAAAACATATTTACAGATTTGAAAGGGAATAACTTAAGGAATGGAATGGTCATTCCAATTGACTAACCAAATATGTTTTAAGTCATTCTAGAAAGAATGGCCATTCTATTCCCAACTCATTCTATTCCATTCTCACCAACCAAACACAACATTAATGTTTATGTGTTGTAAGTAAAGGTAATTACGGAATTACAATAAATTCATTAAACCCATTTTTCTTTTCTTAGTTTTCCTACGATTTTGACCAGAAAAATATCTATAAAAAAAAAATTAAACTCAATTTTCCTTTAATTTCCTTACCTTTCTTAACTTAAAAAACTCACAAACATCAAATTTTAAGAACTTTCCTCTCATTTCCTAGTTTTAAAAACTCGCAAAAATGGTGAAAAGAAAGTGGTGACTCCAAACGCACCAAAAGTCTAGACGCCGTACATACTCAATCTATTTAACAAAATACAAATGATTTTGAATTTTCCGTTCATCTAATAAATCATCTGAGCCGTCCAAAGTTTGACATAAATCTGACCGTTCATTATTTTCTCCTTCTTTATTTCCTCTTCTTCTACATTTTTCTTCCTCTTCAAACTCTATCTCCAATACCTTCTTTTTTTATATTTTTTTTTTCTCCAACAAAAATTAGTGCCGAAGGCACGGGTTACGGCCGGTGCTCACTAAACCTCTTCGACATAAAAATGACATTAATATGACCAAAAATAAAATAAAATCATTTCAACCGGATTTGAGGTTTTTCTCCCATCATCTACAAGCACAGTATTTATATAGCACAAATAGCAGCTCATTTACAAAAAGAAACAGAAAATCAAGAAATGGCTTCTGCTTCCTCTCTTCACATCTCAATGACATTTCGATGTTCTTTCTCAGCATCATCTTCTTCTCACAACGAAACTCTCTTTTCGGCTCACCATGGAAGACCCAATCTGGTCCTGCCACGTCAATCCTCCTCCTCCTCTTCTCGCTCAGTACTCACTTGTTCCGGCCGGCGAAGCAAACCCAATTCAGCAATCACTTCGAATTCTAAGAAGAAGAAGAAGAAGAAGGTACCCCTTCAATCTTTATCCTAGAAATTTTGTTTCTTTCTCTTGCAAATAAACCTTTTTTGGTTGCTAAGAAAATTTAGAGGATAAGACAACAATAAAGATGTTGAAAAGAAATCATTTTTTTTTTAACAATTTAATAAAGTACAGATTTTGAGGTTTTAGAATATGAAGGTCTGTGAAAATAAAGGGATTCGAGGGAAAAAATAGTTTCTTTTTGCCTAAAATGGGTTAACATGTATATTCCTGCAAACTGTGGATACCCATTGTGATTATTTATTTATTTATTATTATTAAAAGAATTATATATGTAATAATTAAGGTATGCTCGTTCCATTGGATTTATCATTTTCTTTGAATTTTCATTATCCTTTTTATATATGATAGAAGTTCCTCAATATTAGTATTTTATTTATTTGTTTTAAGTTAATGAGGCTTGTGCTTGAATTATCATATTGTTGGACTGGGTTTTGGAGGTTATTCATGAAATGGCTACATTAAGCTGAAATCTATGAATTCGAAATTGATTTTTACGTGGTTGATTTGATGTTTCTGATTCTCGTGTGTAAAGTGTAAACTAGTAAACTAGTACGTTTCTAATTGAGTTTATGGGTCGGAATCAATCTCTGTCTTCATGTTTGCCTGCTGCATTCCCGCGTGCATGTTTATGACTAAAACCAAGTTTTTATATATTTGGGTTGTTAAATGTGCCATATACCTCAATCTGGTCCTTGCTTTTGTCTATTATTTTTAATTTGGTTTTGAACTGAACTGTCCTAATTCCCAAGTAGGTGGAACTAGTTACATTGATACAGTACCTTCAATTTTTCGTTAGTACTTAAAACTTGTTCTTGTTCAGATATGCAATTAATTGGAGTGATTACATCTTTAAAACAATGGATGTACATTCTTTGGGTTACTTAATTGAAGACACAAAATAAATTGACTAACATGAGAATGGGAATCAAAATCACTTTCCACTTCCTGTGAAATGCAAATTAGTCGTGTGGTATCCTCGGTTAACATACAACCAGTTATAAAAATTTACAGTTGTGATTATCAAATGTATTTAGACTTTAGGAGTCATTTATATAAAAGCTCTTGGTGTTGTATTTGATTAAATTGGTTTGTACAATATAAAGATCACAACTCGTTTTGGTCACAGTCCTATGATATGCTGAAGGTTTCTTGTGGTAGAAAGTTGGGAAAGAAATCTAACTGCCAATTAACTGAGGATATACCCTGTTGCATTGGATGTCACTCTCATAGGTGTTTCTTGGTCATTTCTAGGTCAGTATGACTTACCTATACGCCTTACTAGGAGATGATTACTGTGATTTCACAATATGCTGTATAGATTCCGTTAAAATATAACATGCGTTCATGTGCATTTTTGTTTAGTGTTGAACCTAGTTGTCTGAGTATCTTTGGGTGGTAGTTACAGTTAACTGATTACAATGTTTAATTCTCTACCATTCATAGAGGCTTTTAAATTTTATGAGCCAAAGTGGTTTCGCCTTTTACTATTCTTATTATTGAATCGAGATGAAGGGGTTCCATGTTCATGAAATGACCAATGAGTGACCCAAGAATGGATGACTTAACTAGATAAAAGAGAATAATTAAGAAACAAATTTTGAAAGATGTCAGATTCTTAACTAAAGAAATGTCCACATCTAGACTTCACTTTATATATTTCCTCAAATCTTTAAAGTTCTTGTTATCACGTCTTTTCTCTTACCTAAAGTTCTTTATAAATTCAATTGTATGTTACAGAGTAGGGCTCTAGTGAAAATTAAGGAAGTAAGGATTTCATAATATTGGAAGAAATGTGTGTTTGTGATGGTATGTATCCTTGTTCACCATATTTTCTGCAGCAAAATTTACCTCAAGATAATGTCGGGGAGGATGATGATTTGGATGAAGATGCCTTCGAGGCGCTCTTTCGTCAGCTGGAAGAAGATCTAAAAAATGATGACCCATCTGCAATCGATGGAGATGAGGAGATAACTGAGGAAGACCTTGCATTGCTTGAACGTGAACTAGAGGAGGCACTGGGGGATGATGAACTATTGAGGGCATTTACTTCAACTGCTGATGAAAGTGATATGGAAGCTGAAAAAGAAGAAGTGGACGAGCAGGAGGAGGAAGAAAAACCAGTTGAGCTAAAAAATTGGCAACTTCGAAGAATAGCTTATGCTTTGAAAAATGGTCGGCGTAAAACTAGTGTAAGCATTTTTACAACATCATCTACATTTCACTTGTATTCACTAAGCTGCTACTGTTTATTTATTTTTAACTAGCGCAATCCTCACATGTAGAATATTAGTTGATATACCACAGGAAGTCTGATTGGTGAACTTATCTTCTTTTATCCTCTAAAAGAGGGTGGGGCTGTGCTTGTTGCGAATTACTAAAATCATGGAGAAATTGTATCCAAACATACATGGTCACTATGTAATACAACTAAAGTACTAAATTGAAAACAGAACCTAAAAGATCTCCATCTACCAGGAGATTAACAATGTATTATTTTGAAAAGGCGCTGGGAATTATCTTGGTGAACGTGCCAAGTGGTTGCTGTCTCTGGGTTGTGCTTTTGAGAGTTACTTTCCATTGAGTTCATTACGTGAAGGAGCTGCTACTAATATGTCTAGTAATGACAAAATGTCTAGCATGATATTCGTTTGATGCTTTTGTCTACTTGTCTTGCAGATCAAAAATCTTGCTGCTGAGGTATGCCTTGATAGAGCTATTGTTCTCGAATTACTTCGTGACCCACCTCCAAATCTACTTTTGATGAGCGCTGCTTTGCCTGATAAACCTGCTTCAACAGTCTTAGAGCCCGAAACCAGACAGGTAGAGAATGTTCCTTTGATGACGGCAACAGATGCAGAGAAACCAGAGGCGAAGGTGAAAGCCCCAGTTCATGTCATGCAAAGCAGTTGGTCTGCTAAAAAACGAATTAAGAAAGTACAAGTTGAAACACTTGAAAGAGTTTATAGAAGAACAAAGCGCCCCACTGTGAGTAAACTTTCTCAAAAATTTGATTTTGTAAGTTTAGCACTTTCAGAAACTTGGCTATGTAAATATTGAATGATTAATTACTCGCCTATGGAGGAAGAAAATTGGTTGAAATGGCTATCCCAAATTGTTTATGTTGGTAATTATGCGGTTTAAAAGAAGTTCATTACATCATCTTTAAGTCATGCTTATACCATATAATCTCTCCTTTATGTCTCTGTCTCCTTTGTATTATAAAATCTTACTCCCAGCATTCCAAAAATTAGAGATACATTTCTAAATCGACGGTCTTAAGTATTATTTTAGTCTACCATTAGAACTAACCAAAATTGTGATTCTTTATAGGTCTAAAAGATACATGGAGAATTATTATATGCTTCCAACTACTAAGTTCATATACACCGAAAATAACTTCAATTTTAATAAAACATGCATCTCAATATTTTTATGCAACTTTAAGATTGCAGTTGTGCGGTCTTGCATGATTGCACGCACACACACTTACTTGTAAGTAAGCCATTGGTTAGAACCTGTGGATCAGTGAGGTAAAAGGGAGTTAGGTTATACCATAACTATTATACCCACCTTGAGGGATTAGAGAAATATTTAAAGGAAAGAATAACTGATTTACTGGCCAAGGACCAAAGGTTATATACGTGTGTATATAATTGCCAAGGTTATATACATATTTGAAGGAAAGAATAACTGATTTACTTGCCAAGAATAACTAAGTGCTGGTCAAATCTGCTTATGTAATTGGGAACGCAGAGAGAAGTTTGTGTTTATATGATATCTATACTTACGTAACAGAACCACTAGAAATCATATCACCGGTTACCTTCCTGAAATTGCGCCTCCATTTTTTAACATTTTTCTTTTACACTGGAGCAAAGCTGAGTTTCTTCTCTTGCTGATAGTAAACAGTGAAATGCTTCTTCCTATTGATATTATGCTAATACAATTTTGTAGAGAATTTAATCTTTTGTACTTGTACAATTAATGCAGAATGCCATGATTAGCAACATCGTGCATGTGACAAATCTGCCTCGCAAAAGAGTCGTGAAATGGTTTGAAGACAAACGGACTGAAGATGAGGTTCCTGATCGTCGCCTCCCATACCAACGGTCCACTCCTGATTCTGTCTTTACCTCTTGAAAACTTTTGATGAAGTACGTAATTACTCTAGGTGATTCTTAATAAAGCATATTTCATACATAAGTCATCCTTCTCCTATTTTGCTTGATTTATTTATTTTTTTAGTTTATTTTATTTTATCATAATCTAACAACTATATGGCTATTAAGTCTTAGGGGGTGTTTGATAAAAACTGAATGAATCTGAATCTGAATGAGCTGAATCTGAATCTGAATGAAAAAAGTTGTTTGATAATTGACATGTCTGAAACATCTGAGTGACAGAATTTTATTATTTTACCCCTCTGAAAAAATTTAAAATTGTTGTAAATTTATTTAATATTACTTAATATAATAGTTAATATTTTTTTTTATTTTTTATTTTTTTAAATTTTTTTTACTCATTCAGCTGCTCATCCAGCCATTCAGCTAAAAAAATCTGACTTAGTCATTCAACTCAATCATCTGACCGATTCAGCCATTCAGACCAAAACAAACGCACTTACGGATTCAACCATTCAGCCATTCAGCTCTAAACAAACACCTCCTTAGTCTCTAATTCATTTATTTGTGTTATGCTTTCCCATGCTCTTTCAATTTAGTTGTATACATGTATATTTGGAAAATTAGGTGGCTTGGCTGCTTATTCATGCTACTTATTAAGGGAGGAGACAGTTGTAGAATGCCGAAGGTAGTACCTGGTAATTTCAACGGGAACTTTTGGTTGGTAACTATAGTCCCTTAATTGGTGCACTGATTTATGAAGTAACAATTTTCATATTCGATGGTTGTATTTTAGTAGATCCTGGTAATGCACCATGAAATTATCTAGTATCTAGAATTATGAATCCACACAAATACACATGCATGTACAGGTGCACGGTATGGTGTTTCTAGTTTTCTACTTAAATGGTTATTAGGATCGTTATTAAGCTACGTTACTGATAATTTAGAAGAGTCTTAAATGGTTATTAGGATCGTTATTAAGCTTCGCCACTGATAATTTAGAAGAGTCTTGTGATGAACTGCGTAAAATATCATAAATGTTGAAGCCATGCACATAAATATGCATGTATGTACATTTGCTGTACAAACATTGGATAAACAGAGAAGTGCTCAAAATGTTTTCTGGATAACAAGCTTCCCCCTAATCCAGAAGAAGTGCGGACAAAACAGTTGAAATGTTTTGTTACAAAACCATCTGAAACTAGTCAAAATGAAAATATTGATGCTTGAAGCCAATTAATGGTGTTATAGTCTATTTAGGTGGTGTTTGATTATTTTTTGTATTAAGATCTGAACAGTTTAGACATCTGAATAATGTAGAGTGTCTGAATAGAATTGTATCTGAATGAAAAAATGTTGTTTGATAATGACTTTTTTTAAAATGTCTGAAGAACATGTTTTTACAATTTTAACCCTTGAAAAACAAAAAAAAAACAAAACAAAACTATAAAAAAAAAAAAAAGAAAAAGAAAAAAGGACAACTCCTTCTTCTTCCCCATCCCCGCCGCCTCCTCCCCTCCCTTCCCCCCTCCGGCCTCCCCCCTCCCCCCCTCCCCCCCTCCCCCCCTCCGCCCCTCCTCCGAACTCCCCCCTCCCCTCCCCTCCCCTCCCCCCCCCATCCCCGCCGGCCCTCCTCACCCGTCCCCAGCCCTTGCTCCGGCCTCCCCCCTCCCCCATCCCCGCCGGCCCTCCTCCCCCCTCTCCCTCCCCCTCCCCAGATCTGGTGTGGTGTTTGGTGATGGTGGCGTGGTGATGGTGTGGTGCCTGGTGATGGTGTGGTGGCAGATCTAGTTGGTGGATAGGAAAGGAAAATGATAATATTAAAGAGGGTATTTTTGTCCAAAAAATAGCAATGTTCATTCAGATCTGCCTCTAGATGGTTCATCTTTATTTTGAAGTCTAACCGATTAAGAGTCATTAAGAGGGAGAAATTTTTTTACCAAACAACTTTTGCCTCTGACCGAATCAGAGGCAGCCCAATTAAGAGCCATTAAGAGGTAATCAAAGACACCCTTAGTTGAGGTAGGTGGGGTGGGGGGTGGGGTGGAGAAAATGATCAAAAAAGGGAATTGATTTTTTTACAAGTAAATATGATATTTTCACAAGTTGCTTCTCTCGTTATTGTGGGGTTCATCTACTACTTATAGTGAGAGAGATTTTGTAGAATTATCATCTTTTGCTTTTAAAAATATCAATTTCCTAAAAGAATTATATAATGTATGGGGAATATATATATATATAATTCTTGGAAGAAAAAGAAGTTAAAAAAACAGTTTTGAGTCTCATTTTTGGACCGGCGCTCGAGGGAAGGGAGTTCATTAGAGGAAAAACCAAAGAGAAAGATTCTAATGTAATTACTCTGTTCCAAAATATATAATTATTGACTTTTTAAAGTTAATTTAAAATATTTTTAAACTTGAAATTGACATTAATTTTTTAAATTTTAATTAATATAATGATGAATATTGTAAATTATCTAAAAAAATATTATTCACTATAATATTTATTGTTTCATAATTTTTGATGAATTATCTCAATTTTGAGTATAAAAATATAACAAATTAACTTTAAAAGCCAATAATAATTTTATAATTTAAGACGAATGGAGTATATTTGTCTGCCGCGGAAGCTGTCTAATAAATATATAAATTATTTTGAATGGAGCCAAACAGATGAATCTAACCCAGGAAGGAAATCAAAAAGAAGTCGAAGGTTATTAAATCTGAATGATTCCCCCATGGTATTAATATTGTTATTAAAGTTAATTTCAGGGTTTAAATTAAAAATTGACCTGTTTTCTTAATAAACTAAAGTAAAACAAGACTCATTTTCTGAAACAAGACTCTCATTTTAAGACAGAAGTAAAACATATTGTAATGTAATTTACATCAGAAAGACAGAAACTAAAGTAGAAAATTTTAATAGTATGTTTGGTTACAAAATTGGAGGGAATGAGAATGGGAATAAAATAGATATTCCTATTCATATGTTTGGTCAGAACTAGAAATTATTCTCTCCGTCCCAAATTAATTGCATTTCTAGGACTTTTTAAAGTCAAATTGACTATTTTTAAAACTAATCTTTTTACTATTTTTGCTAACATATAGGTGAAGATATTATAACCAAAAGAAAGTATATACAATTTATTACTAATTTTAATTTTTATAATTTTAGAAATATATTTATATATGCTTAATTATTAATTTTAAAAATAGTCAATTTGACTTTAAAAAGTCTTAGAAAAGCAATTAATTTGGGACGGAGGGAGTACAAGATTTTAGTCGATCAAGTTTTTTTTTTAAGTTTATCGATTGGAATGAAATGACCAATCTTTATCCATTAAGATAGAATAAGCATTCATTTAAAGTTTAAACATATGATTAGACATTCCATCGGAATGCTTAGTCCCTCTCCTTTTAAGTAATCAAACATAAGAATGAGTATTTCTTTTGGAATGCTCATTTCATTCCCTCCAAACTAAACAAGCCTAATAGTTTATTTGGTTATAATATTGGAATGAGAATGTGAATGAGAATGAGAATGGAATGGGCATTCATATTCATATGTTTGGTGATTTGGTCAGAATGAGAAGTTATACGATTTTGATCGATCGATATTTTTTTCAAGTTTGTCTAATGGAATGGTCAATCCCTACCAATCTTGATGGAATAAGTATTCCTTTAAATATATGATTAGGTATTCGATTGAAATACTCATTCTCTCCCTTTTGAATAGCCAAACATAAGAATGAGCATTTCTTTTGGAATACTCATTTCCCCCTCCCTTCCTTTAAACATATGATTAGGTATTCCATTAAAATGCTTATTCTCTCTCCTTTTAAGACAACCCCCCCTCCCCTCCCCTCCACACCCAAAAAAAAAAAAAAAACAGGCCATGATAGTTTTCAAAAAGCTTTTTGGTCTAACACAAATCCCCCTCCCTACGTGATTTGCTCATTGTAGGTAGCCTACTAATTGAGTTCAAGTTCTAGTGGCACGCGATTATGCTTTGCATGAGAGTGGTCAGGAATTTCGAGAGTCCGGATCTTTTCATGAGACAGTAAATAAAACAATAAAAGGGACAATAAATCTGAATTTGTATTTCGAGTCTCTAAAAGTTACAACCAACAATCTATAATAGTAAAAATTTAAATTCAAAAGAAGATAAAAAAAAACAAATAATTGACCAATTCTCTAACTCACATACATAGGAACCATCTACAGTCAAACTTCCATCCAAAACTGCAAGCCGAAGGACAAACAGAAAACTTACTCATGTGCAATACAATTTTGAATCTAGAGGGGAGGCATGGCTCTTTCCTTCCTCCTTAAATTCTGCCCACGTGACTTTTAGTGTATTTGAGACAAAATTATAGTCCTTTTTTTTTCCTTTATAGTTCTTGACTATGGCTACGAATTGACTATGGACAAGCATCAAAAGTTGCATATTATTTTTATTTTTGAGTCTTTACTTCGAACCTTCTTTTGTATCAAATCATATATAAGAGACGACAAAAGATTTTATAAGGACTGTATGTAAACTAGTGATTTTACACTATCAAATCAGGACCTGCCAACTCTGCATCCTGAAAGAAAATTGAGTAGTTTTAATAAACAATAATTAAATTGATTTTTCAATGTTAAATGGTATCATATAATTTGTTAACACAATCAAAAATCATTGATTTTCTCTAAAAATACAGTGTCAAATTTCTATTAAATGGTGTAAAACAACAAATTTACAAATAATCCGTATAGAATTGATTCTCTAACTAGACACTCAATTTTAAAGCACACAAAACACATTTTGTGCACCTTATATTCCATCCCCTGTCCTCTTTCCTAGTTTTTCATATGCATCTCCTAACCTTCTATTTATAGCATCAAAAAACATGCATTTACACTCAAATTCCTCAACTTAGTAATATCTGAGAGTGAAAAAGGGGGTAATTATGGCTGGTTTACAAAGGTCGTCGAAGTCATTTAGAAGGCAAGGATCCTCAGGTTTAGTATGGGATGATAAGTCATTATCTGAGGAAATAAATCAGTTGATCCGGAGAGAAGGAAATGGAGATAACAGAGAGTTAAGGCATTGTTATAGCATAGGAGGGATTGGAATGATGGCGAATATCGAATCTGATGTTGCAGCACCATCCGCTTATTTGCGAAGTTTATCAGCACCGGTTACAAAACCATCTTCTGTGGAGGGTAAATCTGTTGGTGCTTCTGGAAATGGAAAGCCTCCAACAAACAAGTTTAGTTTTAAGTTTGGAAAGAAAAAGAATACATAAGGTTCTTCTATCTCGTTCGCTGTCTCATCTTCTGTCTCATGTTATATATTGTTGTCAAGTGTAATATAATTGCGTAGTTACGATTAACTTTTTAAATAGATAAGTATTACCTGGAAGTAATACCTGAGATGAGACGGTGGATAAGACATGAAAGGGACTGGGCTGCACTCGTTTATTAATGATGATTTTATGGTATGTTTTTGTTCTTTATTGTTTTGATTCTTTTTTTATCTGTGTTCTTGCTCTTTTTTTGTCTTTTTTTTTAATTGTACTTGTGTGTCTCTCATTGGCTTTGATAATCAATATCAATAATTATGAGGCATAAGTTGCTTTGTAAATGATCAATCTCAAAATTTTATGGAATTAAAGACTAATGTATGGTTTCATATATTTGTTCAACGATTATTTCTATCTTCTATCAAGTTATAACTTAAGATGAAATTGCAATGAATAGTGGTACTGAATTCTTGTTTTTTTCAACACAAGTTTCTTTTAAGTTTCTTCCGTTGGTCCAAAATGAATGTCATAGTTTAGATAGCAAAAACTCTCCTTACAATTTGCACGAGATGGATGATGGGGCTCATAAACTTCTTTTTTTGCCCCTTTAATTTGGGATAAGGAAGTAGTCCATTTAAATATGTACTCCGCTCCATTTCAAAATTAGCAATATATTTTTAAAATTTCGACTTTTAAAAATAATTTATATTTTTAATTATTAGTTAAGAATTTAATAGTGATGGTGTGATACTAGAAATGATAACAAAAAAATATTGGCAAATTAAGAATTTCATACCACTTTATAGTCTTAAATAAATGTATTTCTAATTTTGTAACGGAAATGAAGTGAAATGAAAGAAAGAAAGGAAATGAAATATAAAAATTTATTGAAACTTCTTAACTATATATTACACTACAATAACATCTATGTTACATCATATTTCTTCCTTCTAAAATATAAGATTATTATTGAATTTTTAAAGTCAATTTAAAGTATTTTTAAACTTAAAATTGACATGAATTCTTTTAATTTTAGTAAAAATAATGATGAATACTGTAAACTATCTAAAAAATACTACTCATTATAATTAAGAATTATTATTTCATAATTTTTAATGAGTCGATTTAATTTTAAATTTGAAAATATTTTAAAATGACTTTCAATGATTTTAGAATTTAGAATAGAAGGAGTATTTTATAAAATTTACACTGCAATGTTCTGATGTTACTTTTTTTCCCTTTTTTTTCCTTTTTTTTTTATAAAAGAAGTATTGATAATTAGACTTGTGTTTGTTTCATATGAGTTTTCTAAGTTTTCAAACTTAACCTGTGTGAGAGAGAAACATCTGATGTTGAAAAAATCTAGAAGTATGGTTGGAAATTAAGTAAAATATGGCCATGTATTCCATTATGTGGAAACAAAGGAAGAGGGTCTCTTACTCTTCTATCAAACATGAGATAAAACCTTCCTAGTATAGAATAGACAGATAAAAGAGACCATGCTGGTGTCAGAGGTTCTTGAATAAATAGTAATAGTAGTTTGAAAAGGGTTGTTCATCACCTTTGGAACCAGCAATACATAGACTTGATACAAATCAAAATTAACAATTTGAGAAAATTTGACTCATGCATGATTTAAAACAATCAAAATTTAGGTCAAGAATCCTAATCCTATAGATGTCCATAATTGTTATATATAATTATCATTTTCATCTACGGCTATAAACGAGTCGAATTGTTTACGAACAAAGTTCTACTCGACTCGATTTTACTTGAATTTGTATTTATTGAGTCGAGTTTGAATAAACGATCATGTTTATTTAATTAAACGAGCAGAGCTCGAACTATACTGTGTCCAATTCAAGTTTGGCTTCTTTAAGTTCGGCTCATCTAAATTTGACTTGATTAATATTTAATTAATTAAAATAATTAATTTAACATTATATGTAATATAATTTAACTATAGTACTTTTTCTCAAATTTTTATTTATTTATAGTATTTAGACATTTAAACCATGATTTCAATTCCTCCATTACTTTGTTTTCATTTGTTGTAGTGGAGCCATTAAACATTTACATGATATTATTGCTCAAGATATTTAAAATAAAAATAAAAAAAGAAAACAAAAGGTGCAAATTACATTAATATGGAGCACACAATAAGATTTTTTTTCTTTAAAAAAATCCAATGAAAAATAAAATAAAAAATAACCTAAGACAAAGGGCATAGTTACAAATACATAGTAACAAAATGCATTTCAAAAGGCTCCCAAAACTAAGAATTGAAAATGGCCAATGTAACCTCAAACATTATATAGGAAGAATAATAACACACAAATTCAATATTAAGAATTTTTTCCTTTTATGTTAGAACTTTTATGTAAGGTTAATGTTTATTATAAATTATTTTTGACAATTTAAGCTTATTATAATTCTGAATAAAATCCATAATACAAGGTTATTATGAAATTTATGTACTTGTAATTTGACTAATTTCTTATTGGGTTTCAAAAATGAAAAAGGGAACATAAATATCTTCTAAGGAGAAATTAGTAAATTCAAAGGTTATAAACAACGACAAACTTTATAGACTTTAGGGCC
Organism: Aralia elata; assembly: GCA_034770075.1. Taxonomy (NCBI): domain Eukaryota; kingdom Viridiplantae; phylum Streptophyta; class Magnoliopsida; order Apiales; family Araliaceae; genus Aralia; species Aralia elata. The sequence goes on from CM068386.1 coordinate 23,981,015, forward strand.
ACCACACATACTTGTCCAGTTGTCCCAATTCATCGAATGCCAATTTATTACATCCTTACCGTACGATCACTTCCCAATCCAACGGTCTTTATCTCTCCACGATCATTACCCATCAACCTTTGATCACCCCAGGTAGTTATGGCTTCCCCGCTTCCACGATAATGGCTTTATAACCGTTGATGAATAACAGTTCCAACGGCTGCTGTAAATGTAATCTCAGTACTCCTTCCCGGCTAAATTACAAATACGGCACTTCTATTTGTCAGGTTTGTGCGAGTGTTCTCTAAACTTATTTTTTAACATAAGTATCCTTCATAGATACATTAGTCATGCAAAACTGTTTCTCCATCCTTTTCCGTTGATAATAAAACAATTTTTGTTAATTGAATTTGACAAAAAAATACTAACATATTATTCTATTGCATAAATTAAGGTTATTATAGTGTTAACAGTTGTGTCATCATGTTCTTAAGGTGACAATTAAATTATTTACTCCATTTGCAACACTCATTTGCAACACTAATTTAAACCCTAATGACTACTTGTAATTTTAATTTCACAAAATATGATTTAGCTGAGATAAATTTTAGCCCTAATTTAAAACTCATGATTTGATTAAGATGAATTCGAACCCTAATTTGAGACCTATTAGTTCTCAATCGTAAGTACGCTTAAATGTATCTCAAATAGGTCTAACTACCATAATGATTATAATAACCTTATTTTATACATGAATAATATGTTAGCACTTTTTGTCAAATTTAATTTAAAAAAATTATATTTTTATTGATAAAAGAATCAGAGGAATAATTTTACATAACTAATATATCTATGAGGAAGACTTGTACTAAAAAAAAGTTTAAAAAATATTTTTACAAAAACATAATAAAAAGGAGTGTTAAATTTATAATTTAGTCGCTACTTCCATTTCTTTATTTTCTTTATTCACGGTAACATTAATATCCCCCTCTTTTCTTCTTCTACACTTTTCTCGAACAGAGAAAATTATCCACCATTTTCTCTCTCCTCCATTTTTGAGTGAATTGGGAAGAGGAAAAGAAATGCCAGAGCCAGCAACAAGTTCAATGGCAGGGAGTTTACCTTCAAGTAGTGAAAGATCTTCCAGCTCTGCTTTACAAATTGAAGTAAAAGAGGGTACTATTTTTTTCCTTCTTCTTTTTCACTCATTTATCAATTTCAAACTCAATTTTACTAAAATTCTTGCTGAATTATGCAAAATTTAGCTCATTTCTTGTGGAATTTTTAAATGGGTATTTTTATAAGGTTTTGAAACTTCAGTTATGTTGGTTTTATTGTTCTTAATGATCTAGAAAATTAATTAGAGGAATGCTATTTTTAGTTGTCAAAAGTTTTCATTTCAAATGGGTTAATATAGATCATGATTTCATTCTGTTCTTGAAAATTTTGTCTTTACCTATGCAAGAATAATAAATTTGTGTAAAGTTATGAAATTTACAAGAATTTGGGATTTTCCCTTCTGGGTTTTGAAGAACAGGGGATTCATTCATCTGTGTCTTTGTGAAAATTTCATGGGGTTCGTGATTTTGCAGAAAAATCTATTTATCAACACACTATTTTATTACATGTTCATAGATATAATAGTACAATAATTGGGTTATATTTAATGTTTTATAAATGTTTATTTTATTTGTAAAGGTATGGAGAGTGATGAAGAGATCAGAAGAGTGCCGGAGATTGGGGGAGAAGCCGCCGGCGTGTCAGCTTCCGGGCGGGACGCTGGTTCAAATGGCGGCCCAGACCGGGTTCAGGTTTCAGGGGAGGGTACAAGGAAGAGAGGAAGAAGCCCAGCTGACAAAGAAAACAAGCGGTTAAAAAGGTAAGCTGGTCTTGGTTTTGGTCAATTGTCCAATCATATCTTGCCTCGTCAGCATCTGGTCCCACTCTGTGATGATGCAGCAAGATCTGAGGTGGAGCCTGGACCCACATGTAGTATAATTCTAAAATACTCCCTCCTTCCTATCTCCTCCCTATCTTCCTGGATTAAGTACACGAAAAATATACAGATGTTACTTTGTCTTTGTAAAAAAAATGGCTTTAAGGATACTAAAATATTATACAAATACTATTTTGTCGTGAATTTAGGTATGGTCCATAATTTAGAAAGAAAATATTCCCTAGTGTACTATTTGTAAGGTTCATTATGAATGAAAATGCAACTTATTTAATACTTTCTCCTCCGCTTTAAGTTTCTTAAATTACGTGAAAAATATACTTTAAGTCATCCCTTTTGAAAGGAGGGAGTACATTTTAGTAATTTGTTGTTCTTTTGGGTTCAATATGGTTTAGGTTGCTAAGGAACAGAGTTTCAGCACAGCAAGCAAGGGAAAGGAAGAAGGCATATTTGAGTGAATTGGAGGTGAGGGTTAAAGACTTGGAGAAGAAGAATTCTGAGCTTGATGAGAGGCTATCCACATTGCAAAATGAGAATAATATGCTAAGACAAGTATGTTGATATTTCACACCTTTTATAATTCATTTATTCACGCAATTCGCATTCTTATTTATATTGTATTGACCCTCTAGTGCATACCTTATATTTTGTGAGAATTTTTTGAGTAAGATAGAGGTAGTTTTGTACAATATTCATTCACAAATGGAATTATGTGGTAGTGGTAGGCCTAGAATTGTAATTTGTAAGATATTGAACTAGTGGCACTTTAAAAACTAGTGGTCGTGGTTGACACAAATTTGTATCGTAATTTAGGAAAGAAATTCAATTTTAGTAGCGGTGGAACTTGAACCCTAGCTAAGGATGTAAACGAGTCAAACCGAAGCGAACAGAGAGTTACTCGGATTCGACTTGGAAAGTAAATTTTTTATTTGAATTCGACTCAGGTTCGAATTGTATTTGAAAAATTCTACTCAGATTCGACTCGGTTCGAATATTTATTACTCGAATTCAATTCGACTCAGATCAAATTATATTCAAACTACTCGTGAACTTTTAATTCAAGTTCAAATTTGAGTCTCCACATAGTAAGTAGCTTTATAATACATATAATTACCAATTGAACTTATTATTTTACTTGAAAATTAGAAAATATATTTACAGTTACACTTTACAAATAAAAAAATACAATTAAAATTAATATAAAACATAATAACTATTTATTCTAATTTTATTAAATTGTGCATATATTATAAGAGAATGTAGCCGATGAGGTCTTAGTCTAGTGGTTAAAACTGAGGTACTGTGATCTTTAAATCTACTTATTCCATTATGGGAAGTTATTTTCTCTTTATGTGAGGCTTGTTTGGTTTGTTGGTTTGTGATTTTCACTCAAGTGAGTTTATTTATTCCATTATGGGAAGTTGTTTCCTCTTTATGTGAGGCTTGTTTGGTTTGTGAGTTTATTTCTTCCTTTTCTAATGAGGCTTGATTGGTTCTTATGATGTACTTGATTATGAATTATATTGTACTCCCCAAAAAGTGGTGCTTCAAAAAAAAAAAGAATGTATCGAGTATCTATTCGAATATATATCAATCGAGTATGTATCGAATCATGATCAAGAATTCGAATAGTTTGAATCCTAAACGAGCCGAGTATAACCTTGCTCAGATTCTACTCGTATTTTTATTCGAACTATTTTTTGTACTCAGATTTGGATTATATTATTAACAAATTCGAGTCTCGCTCACATTTTTCGAATCGAGTCCGAACTGTTTGGTTCGATTTACAGCTCTAACCCTAGCCATAAATGTGTGACTAAAATAGTTTTAAGGAAATTTCATATTTATAGTAAGGGTTTATTTGGAAAAAAAACACATTGTTCAAGGGAGCAAGACTTCGAAAGGTAGAAGTATATATGACAAATAGTAATTTTCTATATGAAGTTATTAACTTATTGTTCAAGGGGTCCCCGGGCCCAGGTTCCACTTGTGTAGCTATCCTATATGGAACGTAGCTATCCTATATGGAACATTTATATTGAATTATCAATTAATAATGTTGAATCTCAAGGATTTCATAACTTTTGGATGAGAGAACCCATAACAATAATTTAGAGCTGTAAATTTCATGACAATGTCATGAAAATATTCTAGAAAACTTATAACAATAGAGAATTGTTATTTTCACCAATTATTTTGCTAGTTCTACCAAGTCCTTATATAATTAGTAAATAATGACTTGGTCATAGTTGTCAAGTCGTTAAGTTAAAGCGAGTTAGTGGTCGACTGCCTAAGTGACCAATCGACTAGTCACCCGACTAAGACGACTAGTCGCTGGTAAAGCGACAAATTTCATTTTATACATAAATATAATATATATATATATATGTGTATATTTAAATTTTCAAATTACAATTAACATACAAAAATTATAATTTCACAATCAAAACTATTAAATATCATTAATAAAAAAAATTAAATCGGTATTAGGATCCTTACTCATATCATAACTTTCGGCTCCCGAACTATCTGCCATTTAGATATCTACATAACACAATTAAGCTGTTGGCCGATGTTTTTTGGCTGCCAATGTTTATATCGTATAAGTTCCCTTTTCTTCTTTGCTGCCAATGTTTTTTCTTAGTCGAAGTAAACCCTTGGTCGCTTACTTGTTTGAGTATATTTGATTGGATCTTTAATTGGGTGGATTACTTGGTTATGGGTCAATTCGAATTTGAAATTAAGTTGGATAAATTAAAATTTGGGTTTATTTCCAAGTCGTCCGACTAGATACCAAGTCGGTAAATCGTTGACTTGAACCAACTAGGCAACGACTAACTGCTCAAGTCGCACGACTTAGCGACGGCAACCAAGTTAAGCTGTCGACTTGCACTTCCAGCAACAACTGGAATCGTCGACTAGTCGTCGCTTAATAACTATAGACTTGGTGGAACTAGCTAACTAATTTATGAAAATATATGTCCCCCAATAATATTGTCATGTCAATGTTTGTGTGTGTTTTTATTGAAGGTATGCATGAAAATTTATAAATAGAAAGGAGGGAGTTTTCTTTGAAAGGATACTTGGGTATGGATATTTTCATCCTAAAAAGTACCTTATGTATGATAACCATTGTGAACCATATATAAGATGAAGAAGCGTTCCCTAAAGGTGATTTTGGGTCTAAGAAAATTTCATGCCATGATTACAAATTAATGTTTCATGAGCAGTTTATTCACTTTTTTGTTGAGTCGTGAAAATTCAATTTTTTCTTAACCACAATTTTGTGTTTGTCCTCATTTTGGTTTGTACCCCAAAAAGAAAGAAATAAAAAGAAAAATCATTTTGGAAACCTGTAATCTAGTATTTTTTCACCTTCTGCATTTATTCGGTTAGGAAATCTAATTGAACATTTGATTTTGGGAACCTAATTAAGGGCCTAGAGAGCAAACTAAATCATTTGCTTTGATTATGAGACATGAGGGCCATGACCATGGTCTTGTCATTTTATAGTAAGAGATAGAAGATTCATGAGCTTCTCATTAATGGGGTGATTGGTGGGTCAAAACAAATGTTACCTAGATCATGGTTTGAGTAGCGGGAGTCCAGAAAGGATCTTATCATAGATATAGCTGATAATGACCCTTTGAAGTGCAAAACGAAATCAGGAACAAAAAACGTCATTTTCCATGGTATGGAATACAAAAGGTAAGTAGTTTATTTGATCGCTTAGTTGTTACAAATTAAATTTATCCGGAACGTGGTACCTGCGCTGCGAATAACTTTTTAGAAATATATAGTTCAAATTAATTAAGATATATTTAAAACTGGTTGAGTTGTTTTTGAGCGTGTCACAACAATTGCATTTTCAACAAGATAACTTCATATCAACAATTGCATTTTCAACAAGATAACTTCATATTATTGCTTACTTGACACACACAAGTCGTTCGGTGGCTACATTATATGGCATTCCCTAGAATCTTTTGTTATGTATTAGGATTTTTAATGGAGTGTCCTAGATTTAATCATCTAATTACTATACTTACAAATATCTTAGATATTTATTTTAAATAGTGGATCATAGCCCTTCATTAGATTTTATCTTTAGTCATTGGTTGTATGGCCTAACGGTTGTATAAGAGGATGTTCCTTATTTGTTAATCATAAAGAACAGTTGTAATCATGCTTGTGTAATTTTTTTTTTAATTGCCACATGATATTTCGGAATAAAGGTATACCATGTTTTGAAACATTTGTACCAAGTCGTTACTTTGTCATCGTTTGCCATTGCTAGCATGACTTTGTGCACCTGGTCTAAGTATTTTGGATATTTTATATACGTGGTTACTCATTTGGCCTTTGTGCTCTGTTTGAGTTCATTTTGGTGCTGAACATATTGGGGCATAACCAAAACTATTTTTGATATATGACTTCAGTTTGCCAATCAAGACATTTAAAAGCCAATTTGGGTTCGTACAAATGCCACTATATAGGACTTTTTGTTTGCAAGTTTACATATTTGCTATCCTTTACATGTTTGCAAGTTTACATATTTGCTATCCTTTACAATGAAAGACCACACTTTTTAGAGCTACTGTTTTTCTTAATTGATATTGCATACTTCATACTTGGTTGCTCATATATAAGATTAATCTTTTGTTTTTCTTCATTATACTAAGGAAAATTTGTTTAGTGGTAGCTTTTCTATAAGAAATTATCTATTGAACTCAAGTTTTGAATAGATCTGTTGATGGGAGACCTTGTCTATTGATTCAATTTGCAGATACTAAAGAACACTACAAGCGGGATGCAGGAGGGGAGGAAGTAAGAGTCTTCGTCGATAGGTATTTGTGTGATAATGATAGAGTGAAAATGGTGAGGCGTTGTGCCTAATGATTTTCATTTAAGATCTAATAATATTAATACGAGTAGCATGACCAAAATAATCTTGAACTAGACTATTTCGATCATCTTTTCAAATCTCGCCTTTTCTAGTAGGTGAGTTACAATAAGATGAAAGCCTGAGTTCGGATTAGTTCACTTTTTAAAAAACAAAATGGATATTATTTAATTTTAAACGCGTTGGTATAGGCTTGAAAACATTATTAAATATTTAAATCATAATGCAAGTGCTTTCTGAATTTTGAAGTTGCAAGAATGTAAATGCTTTTTGAAGTTGCAAGAGTGTAAGAGCTTTTTGAAGTCGTATAGACTTTGGAAGGCGAAAACGGCCAGGCCTGTGTTAGTCTAGCACTATTGCTGCACTCTCAGCATAGCTATACATATAGAATGTTCCCACGTTAACGTATCATTGTCGAACTTAAGTTGCGTCTTTGAAGGTTTACGAAAAAGTTCAGGTCTATAATTCTGGCAAGGATTTGTATATATCTTTTAGGTAATGCTGAAAGTTTTGTTTTGTATATAATTTCTTTGTTACAACACATGAACCGGAGTATTTTATGTCTTGTTTCGATGCTTTAACCAATGCACTATCCGTGTTCAATAGGTTAGCAGACATTTTTTCTTCGGGAAAATAGACTAGCATACATATTGATTGTGTGCAAAATGTTATATGCAGTTGCATTTGTAACAAATTCATGCGAGTTTTCAGTTGATTAGATACAATGACACTGTCTTATGTCTTGTGTCGATATTTTAACCAATGCACTATCCGCGTTTAATAGGTTAGTAGACATTTTTTTCTTCGGGAAAATAGACTAGCATACATATTGATTGTGCGCAAAATGTTATATGCAGTTGTATTTGTGACAAAATTTTGTGAAAAAATCATGCGAGTTTTCAGTTGATTTAGATATAATGACTGTGTCAAAATGTCACTAAAGTTGTACATAATAGATTAATGCTACGTTTGGATTGGTGGAATAGGAGGGAGAATAGAATGATTTATTCATATGAAATGAAAAAAATTGTGTTTGGTTGCGATTGAAATGAAAAAAATTGTGTTTGGTTCCTTGAGGGAGGTAGAACATATGGAATAACTCATTCCAACTTAAATAGAATAAATCATTCTATTCGTCATTCCATTCCTTCAATCCAAACGCAACATTAATGTATATAGCAGGACTCTACATCTTTTCATTTTTTTGTACTACAAAACATTATGTTTGCTTCCAAATGAATGAGTAAAGAAAGCAAAAGCACCCATATTGTAGGTTTTTTTTAATCCTTTTTTAAAAAAAAAATAAAAAATTGAGTGTATATTAAGCAAGGACGTTTGGAGTAGCTTCTAACACAATACAGGGGTGGGTCATCTTAGCATTTTTAAATAATGAATACAGAAGAAATGGCTAAAGAAAAGGAAAGAAATAATACATACCTTGAAATTCTAACAACTATCATCAAAAAAAGGAAGGAAGAAATAATTACACAATATTCGTTTGTTTCAAAATATTTGATCAAGATTGAATTTTTTTTTAAAAAGAGTCAATCTTAGATAATTTTAAATTCAAAATTGATCGGTCAATCTTGTAATTAGTAATAATATTTGGGTAGTTTACAAATTTTATAATTATAGTATATAACATTTAATTAATTTATATTAATTTTAAATTTAAAAATATTTATATGCTCATTTTAAAATATTAATATTGATCATATATTTTAGAACAAAAAGAATTCTATCCACAAAAAAAAATAGAACTGGCATTTATGTTTCTAGTGGTTGGATTGATAAAAAAAACAAAAAAAAATGTTACCTGTTCGGGATGAGAATGAAACGAATTGATCAGTCAGGTTGAATGTTCATTTATGCTGTTTGGTTGATTAAGATTGGACAGACTGAGGAAGAATATAAAATATAAATATCTGAATGGGCCTAAAAAATGAAGGTCAAAAGGCTCTTCACCAAAATATTATATCCCATCTTTTGATTTAAAAGTTTTTCAATAAATTTGACCATAGAAAAAAGTAATTAATGATTTTAATTAATTGAAGGCCTTAATCCTAGACATTTTTTTGTCAGAAAATCTGTAAAAATTAATATGTTTAGAAGGGTAATTGTTCATTTGATATATCTTTTACAAAATTTTGACATTGATTGCCACGTATATTACGACAGAATAAAATGAAATTAATATCCACATTTTTTCAAAATTACATTGCTATGAAAAAAAAAAAAAGAAAAAAAAAATGAGGCAATAAAAATATTTTCTTTTAATGTTGAGAAGTTTGCACTTCACTTCATTCCCAATTAATTTGTTTGGCAATTTGTTTAATTACAATTAATGCCTACCTTTCCATTTTTAATATTAATGATTAAGGGGTGTTAAGTATGTATTTAATTCTAAGTATACTATATTAATTTTGTATGATTTTAAATATCATATCTTGTCACATGGTCTTTCTTTAATATGTGCATGCCTCTTAATTTAGTTTTGAACTCGACCAATGTGTAACGAAGTTGAATTGTGAACAATATAAAACTTTATACAATAAGATAGAATAAATTATGATGATACTATTTTTAATTCTTATTTATAATAATATGTACATACGTCGTAATTATAATTCGACTAAAAACTTTCAGAATATATAGTCGGACTCATTTTATAGTATATTTTAAAATTTCTTATTCTTAAAACTCCTTAGTCCTCTTTGGTTGGACCGTTAGAGTGAACTATTTTGCGCTTAACTGAAATGTTCAAGGGAGTGGTAATTGAGTCCAAAAGAAATGATAATCGGTAAAATAAAAAAAATATATAGGAGCATAATAAAAATGATATATATGATGAATGTTTATGTAAATTATTTGATAAGTATTAGTAGTAATTCTTTTGCAGATGAGATATTAGTCTAGTGGTTAAGATAGAGGTACTGTGACTTTTAGGTCTCAGATTCGATTCTCGCTTAGGCGACTTTTACTCTTTTACTGAGACTTGTTTGGTTTGTGATGTTTGTTTGGTTTGTGAGGTTGTTTCTTCCTCTTATAGTGAGACTTGTTTGATTGTTTGATATGTAATAGTGATAATGTACTTGATTATGAATTATATTGTACTCCCCTAAAAAGTGGGGCTTCAAAAAAACACTTTTGAAGAAATTTGTAATAAGTGGGGTTATTTTATAATTTTATCCAAATATCATGTATTGATATGTTTTGCAATAAAAGTGGAGCTTCAAAAAAAAAAACTTTGGTAGAAATTTGTAATAAGTGGGGTCATTTCATAATTCTATCCGATCTATATTTCGCAATTGTAATTCGGAACAAATTTGTCGCAATACATAGCAGGATTCGAGTATAATTTAAGGGAAATGATTATGTGTAATCGATAAATTTTATGAAACATTAGATTGCGACTAATGTAAAATTTTAAATGATAAAATAGAATAAAATTGTGGAGCTCTTATTAATTCCTTTATATTCAATGTATCCACTATCCACATAAATTTGTTGTATTTCAAGCGTGGACTAAATGAATTACCCTGCCAAAGTAATCTTTAATTAAATTAGGATATCATTGGTTATACCTTTCACTTAATTTCTTTCAATATAAAGTTAGCGACACAAAAAAAATATTAAGCAAAACAATAAAAATCGTTACAAATAATTGTATCTCTAGAATCGTCGTTAAAAGCCACATCACAAAAAATGCTCTATGAAAAATTTATTTTTCTTTGTTACGTGAGACTTGATAACGTAAATATGATTATGTACATTTTAAGAGAATTTATTGTACTACCCAAATTTAAAAAAATATATAAGTAAAATGAATACTCATACTCAAGTACATATTACAACAACCAATCAAATGATCATGCTTCACATAATTGCACATTTAGTTTGGAAAGTTTTTGGGGTGTTAAAAAAGTTCAAATGCACTTAAAACTTTTGTCCACTTAAACATAACTTATTTTAAAACGTTTTTTTTAAAAAAAAAATTAGAAATACAACTTATAAGTTCTTGACATAGCAAAACGAAGAACTTCATAAAAAATTAAAAAAAAAACAAACTTTACATAAAAATAAATGAATTCGTTAAATAGAGTTGTGACCTAAAGTTCTCATCATATCAATTTTAATCATGAATTGGCTTTTAAAACTAGTTTGGTAGAAAGATTTTGTAAATAAATAAAGTGTCAAATGAGTAGGTGCTTTGTTCTTGTTATATTTCAAGTCAGCATTGATTGATTTGATTTCCTAACCATCATTTTGTTGATTAGTTAATCTTACAAGGGCTGGCTATTCAAGATATCCGCGTGGGCAACAAATAGACAATCTACCAGTAACTCTTACAATTGGGAGTATTAAAATGATCATATTGTGAGATTATCTTAGTATTATCATTTTTAGTTTATCTTACAAATTTTTTGTATTAACATATGACTATCTAATTCTAGAATGGATTCTTATTATGAGTGATGATATATATATATATATATACCGACAAATATGGTATTGTTATCTCCGTTCCTAAATTAAAAATACAATTGACTCTTGAAATTAAACGATGGTATATTAAATTTCAAATTTAGTATGACTCATAAAAGTTTAGAATGAAATAAACTTTGTAATTAATTATTTTTATTATATATTATACAATTATAATTATTGTATCAACTAGAAAATTAAATAAATTCACATCAATTTAAAATTTAATATATCGTCGTTTGACTTCAAAAATCAAATTATATCTCTAATTCTAAAACAGATACAATATTAATTGTCGTCATTTGTGAATAAATGATATTCCCTGCGTCCCAAATTAATTGCATTTCTAGGACTTTTGAAAGTCAAATTGACTATTTTTAAAACTAATCTTTTTACTATTTTTGCTAACATATAGGTGAAGATATTATAACCAAAAGAAAGTATATACAATTTATTACTAATTTCAATTTTTATAATTTTAGAAATATATTTATATATACTTAATTATTAATTTTAAAAATAGTCAATTTAACTTAAAAAAAGTCCTAGAAAAGCAATTAATTTGAAACGGAGGGAGTATATAATAGTACAAAGAAATAACCCGCATAGTAAATTTTATTTTATCGGTTACAAACTTTAATGGACATAAAATTTGTGTGACATATTCAAATCATTTTCTCTAATTATTAATGCAACAAAAGGAGGGTATTATAGTGATTTGATCAAATCAGAATTTAGAAAACGAGTCCACCGACAGCCAAGGAGCTGTCTGCGAACAGCAACCGGCTATAACCGGTAATTCTTAATACAATACTACAGCCTGTTCACAGCAATTGTTCTATCGGAGACATTGCCTTCGCAAGTAACTGTTATCAGTGTAATGTCGGTTCACGGTTGCTACACTGACGGTGACTGACGGAACAAAAATCCAAGTACGTGTTAGATCTTTATTGGTTTAGACGAGAACAAAGTCAAAATGATATGAGTTTGGGGAGGTGAATCTATAATCTCTTTCCTTAGCTCAACTGAAGAAACAAGGCAACGGCTTAAGGCGCATGAGTTGTGTGGTTTTCTTGTAGTCAATGCTGGATTTATTTCTTTTCATTTTAGTCCCAAAATCAATGTCACCCATTAAAAATCAAATCTTTTAACTATTTTAATTTACAATTTTAACTCTCTTTTATGTTATCAAGAAAATTTACCACTTTTATACCCATTTTATATTTAAAAGAATCACAAAGTGAGAATTTTCTTTACAAACACCACTTTAAATCAGTTTATAATATTCTAAATTGTTAAAGTTTGACTAAACCACAAATTTCACCCTACATATATAAAATCGATTTCCACTTTAAACTTAGTTTTCAATTAAAAGTTTGTTAAATTTTGAGTGTAAAATAATTTGCACCTTTCACAATTATAGTTTAAGATGCAATTGTTTTGATAGAGCGGTTGTAGAAGGTACAAATCGTTTAAGCGGTAAAGATTTAAAGTATATTTAATCAAAAATAAAGTTTGAAGTGAAAATTGGACTTGGGTCAAATGACAAAGTATAATTTGTAATTTAGTCTCAAAACTTTAAAAAATTTCATGATGCAGTAAATTTATGCACACAAAATTTATTTTCTTAATATACAATGTAATGAATCTACTTAAGTAACACCACTGAAACTCCTTCACGAATTATTAAATTTATACTTGTAAATTACGCATAATAGTTTTTAGATATAATAAAATTTGAATAGATGTTTCCTAGTGAATCAAAGAAAATATTAAGGTGAATCTTAGTTACAAAAATTTATTTATATCCGATAGATCTATCCCGTGTAACAATTATTTTTTGGAATTTTTTTTAATTACATATATCTTTACTTTCAACTAAGTCGATGGTAAATCATAGCATTTGTAATCGATAACTTTTACCCTTTCTAATGATGACCTGAAAAAATATTATTAATCCCTTTCAAAACAAGATAAAACTCCGAATTAGAAACAAATGAAACAATTGTGATGGAATGGAGTTTAAACCCTATCCAATTTATGTAAACGAATTTTTATAATGAGGATACCTAATTAGATTATAACTTGATTAATATCTTTTACCTAATTAGATTATAACTTGATTAATATTTTTTGCTAAATTTAAAAGTGAAATTTTGAAGAGATTGGTCAAACATAATAAAATTTCGATACCATAGATTAATAGAAAATGGAATATTAAAAGAATAATATTATATTATACACCAATTGCACATATAAAATTGTATATAAAAAATATGATCCATATATTACTTATCAATAAAAATACGTAAAATATTCAATTATAAATCTTACTCTTTAATTTTTATATTTTTGAATATATTATGTATGCAAGATTTTTTGTATATAATTAGTGTTATGTTAAAAACAACTGCTTATAGACAAACAAGCACAGTGAGCCACGTCAATTTGCCTCAGCCAGACAACTAAACTACAACTATAAATCTTTCCACAAGTCAAGCCGAGCTAGGCTGAGTCCTGGCTACCGGTTAAGCCGGTAAAAATGGTTACGTTATTAGAGACTTATTAATAAAATAAGTTTTCAAGAAATGTTAAAAAGACAAAGGGCTATATATCAAGTGGAAGGAGAAGTATAGAGAGAGAGAGAGATGGATTGATTGGGCGAAGAATCATAGAATGCCCGTCTTCGCAATTTGCTCAAACTGCACACCCATTTGAGCAAAAACCCATCTAGAATTTTCTTCATTTTAAGATCTGTATCAAAACAAAACCAATAAATTAGCATAATTTTCTGTTCATTTGGTGCATATTACACTGTAATTCTCTGTTTCTTGTTCTAAAGAAATGGAGGCTAATGCTGGATTGGTGGCTGGATCGCACAATAGGAACGAATTGGTGCGGATTCGGCATGATTCTGATGGTGGGGTATGTATTTTTGAGACACCAATTGGATTTTTTGTCTCTCAGTATTGTGTATTGATCTAAATGTTAGTTATACTCAATTGGGTTTTGAGCTGAGATTTGGTTCTATTAATGGAATTATGAGATGGGTACTGATTTAGTTTGAAATATTGCTGCTTTGGCAAGCCTTTTTTTTTTTTTTTTGTTGTTGTTAGTTTCCCAGTATTGTTGTGTGTAGATCCGGGTGTTGTTTAGTAGATTGAGTTTTTAGCTCGATAGTAGGCTCTTTTTTATGGAACTAGGAAATGGGTACCGCTTAATGTACATTTGGATTCTAAATGTACTGTTTTTATTTATTATGTTGATTTTCATTATTGGTTGATTCCTATGTTTTGATGTGAATATTGGTTATATAACAATAAGATAAGCTCAAAGTTTGGGAATTTTCTGTGTCATTTTCTTGTCATGGATCAGTTAGCGAGTTAAATCAAAATCGAAAATTTGATGTCTGGGTTCAGATTTTGTTTGGTTGGAGCTTTGAGCTATTGAGAACCATTTTTAACTATAATATTCTATTTCTATATAATATGTCAATATGCTAAGCTGGGATTTTGATTGAATTCTACTAAGTTTATCTTCATACTGATTTATTTGCTTAAACAGGTAGATTAGGTTTGAAAGTTGCGATCTTGCTAGCAGTGAGTTTTAACATTACATTTGAGAGCTTTTAGCTAAATCTGCTTTTACTTATACAACGTGAATGTTGCATTCCTAAGATCTGCTGACACATTTGATCTGAATGGTGTTTTGGTTATGGTTACACATTTAACTTGGCATGGTAGTAACTTTGAGCATACATTGTCTTAATTATAGTTGACTATATTGGATCTCTGTTATATTTAATTAGTGTTTTTTTTTTGTGTGGATTATGCAGCCCAAGCCCCTGAGTAATTGGAATACCAAGCAATGTCAGATATGTACCGATCCTGTTGGACTCACAGCCACAGGTGATGCATTTGTTGCCTGTGATGAGTGTGCCTTTCCGGTTTGCAGGCCTTGTTATGAATATGAGAGGAGAGAAGGAAGTCAATCTTGCCCCCAGTGCAAGACTAGATATAAGAGACTCAAAGGTAAGCTGGCTTGTAGAACAGTTTTCATATTGGTCTCATTATTTTGTTGGTATATAAATGTCTGAAAATGAACAATTTATATGTAATCAGGGAGTGCTCGTGTTGCTGGCGATGACGAAGAGGATGATGTTGATGACTTGGAGAATGAATTCAATTACGCCCAAGGAAACAGCCAAGTGAGACGCCAGTGGCAAGGAGAAGATGTTGACCTCTCCTCATCATCTAGACATGAATCTCAACAACCCATTCCCCGTCTCACCAATGGGCAAACAGTGAGTGATAATAGTGATCTGATGCTTTAAACTTGTCATTTGTGTACGCGTTTGTGTCTTTTCTTGACTTCAAAGTTTTAACTTTGATTATTAGGATGCCACATCTAATATATTACACTTCAGATTATCATATCATATTTTTAATGGTTTTGAACTTATGCCTGAAAACTTCGGTTTTTCCTGATGTGTCTTTGTACTTTGCATCTTGCACATGTTTCTACTCATGTCAAATGTGCTAAACGGTTGTATGTTTGAGTTCACCATTGATTTGCATTTAGAGTAGTGAAGATAACATTTTATTTCTGCTTATTGCTTGTCAATTCTCAGGTGCATTGATTGTTGTCTCTTTGTAACTTGAAATTAGGATATGGTTCACTATTATTGGCGTACTAGTGCTTTGTAACCAAACAAGTGATGTATCTGCATTGAAAGCACAATTTTTAGTCCCTAATCATTGGAAAATATATATTTGCAAGGAGAGAGATTATGGAAATCTCAGTGTAATATGTGCATAAACTGTGTGTCCAAAATTGGAATTTTCATTTGATTTTCAAGCCAAATATCAGAGTAGTCACTATTGTATATTGTTTTTAGGGTTCTGTGTTTTACTTATTCTTCAAAATTTTCAGGTATCTGGTGAAATTCCCAGTGCTACGCCAGACACCCAATCAGTACGAAGTACATCAGGTCCTTTGGGCCCTGGTGACAAACATGTTCACTCACTTCCATACATTGATCCAAGGCTGCCAGGTGCCCTACTTGCTTGATCTATTTACTAAATAATTCCAATCATTGTCTTTCTTTCTGTCTTTTTTTTATATATATATTCAGTTGACAATTAATTGTTTGTCATATATCTAGAATTTGAATTTGTTAGTCATAGATTCTTGTATGACCGTCATCTCTATTTGTTTGGTTGAAATGTATAGTCATTTAATCATGTGTACGTATCTGCAGTTCCTGTAAGAATTGTGGACCCTTCAAAGGACCTGAATTCTTATGGTCTTGGAAATGTTGACTGGAAGGAAAGGGTAGAAGGTTGGAAAATGAAACAGGAGAAAAATATGATGCAGATGACTAACAGATACTCTGAAGGCAAAGGAGGAGATATTGAAGGCACAGGGTCAAATGGAGAGGAATTGCAAATGTGAGCATCTCACATATTGAGTTCAAATGGATTCTAATTCTGTTAACTGTAAATTTCTCATAAATAACTGAATCACCACATGAGAGTAAAAAATTTCTCTTTTGCTCTTTCAATTAAGGAAGGGTGTAATTTCAAAGCATCTAGGCTATCTCTCCTTAAATATCTTTCCAAGCATCAATGACTTTAATAATTTCTTTAAGTAATTAAGTTCCTTCAATTGTTAGTTTCATATTCTTTGAAGTTTCAATGGTTTTATTTATTATTTCTATCTGTTTGTGACTGAATTTAATATAATAATCCTTGAGATTTAGCTGGTAACAATGTCTAATGGAATTATGTAATGAAATGTTTTAAAGATAAACTGAAACCATCAAATTGTCAATGTAGACTTTGGTCTATACCTCTTCCAGAAAATGTTGATGATTTGTTTGTATTACAGGGCTGATGATGCTCGCCAACCAATGAGCCGTGTGGTGCCTATTTCTTCTTCCCACCTTACACCTTATCGTATTGTAATCATACTGCGGTTAATTATCTTGGGCTTCTTCATGCAATATCGTGTTACTCATCCAGTGAAGGATGCTTATCCTTTGTGGCTTGTTTCGGTTATCTGTGAGATTTGGTTTGCCTTATCCTGGCTTCTTGATCAATTTCCAAAATGGTCTCCCATTAACCGCGAGACATACCTGGACAGGCTTGCAATAAGGTCTCTGGCTTTAACTTGATTTTTAATACATCTCTCATATTGAAATTTTAGATGGTTTCCAATCTACTGGGATCTCTTTTGACATTTAGTATTGTTTGTTCTTTCACAGATTTGACAGGGAAGGGGAGCCTTCACAGCTGGCACCTGTAGATGTATTTGTCAGTACAGTGGATCCTCTGAAAGAGCCTCCTCTTGTTACTGCCAACACTGTGTTGTCAATTCTTTCGGTTGATTACCCGGTAGACAAAGTTTCATGTTATGTATCAGATGATGGTTCAGCAATGTTAACCTTTGAATCCCTTTCTGAGACAGCAGAGTTTGCAAGGAAGTGGGTGCCCTTCTGCAAGAAGCACCATATTGAACCTAGGGCCCCTGAATTCTATTTTTCTCAAAAGATAGATTACTTGAAGGACAAAATACAGCCTTCATTTGTCAAAGAGCGCAGGGCGATGAAGGTAAAGTCATGAGTATATTTCTCAAAAGTGCTCCTATACTTTATACTGACATAATGCTCTATTCGCCCTTCTTTCGCCCTTCTCCCAACAACCCACTACTTTCTTTTTTCCCCTTTTCTGGGTAGATCTAGGAAACATTGTTTTCAACTGCTTCAGGAATGTCCTATTGTTTGAAAGTGAAAAAACCATAACATTATTGGTTCTTTGAAAGGGGAACCTATAGTTGTGGTGGTCAATGGGGGTAGTTACTAGGCATTATAACACGATCCTTGTTTGGTAGAAAACTTTTATTATTACCATAACAATAATAATAACATTTTCTTTAACAGAGAGAATATGAAGAATTTAAAGTACGAATCAACGCGCTTGTTGCCAAAGCACAAAAGATGCCGGAAGAAGGTTGGACAATGCAAGATGGAACTCCTTGGCCTGGAAATAACTCTAGGGATCATCCAGGAATGATCCAGGTATTATCACCTTTCTTGAATGCATTTAATATTACACTTCTTTCTAATTTTTCTGCTTCTGATTTCTTTTATGTTTCCTTTCCTGTAGGTTTTCTTAGGCCACAGTGGGGGCCTTGATACAGATGGTAACGAGCTGCCACGGTTGGTTTATGTTTCTCGTGAGAAGCGTCCAGGATTCCAACATCACAAGAAAGCAGGAGCAATGAATGCTTTGGTTCGTGATCCCTATAGTTCTTTTCATTTTCTTTTTACTAATATTATTCAATCATGCCATAGTAAAACAATTGTTGCAAGAGTCTGCTGATCTAGTTGGTGTAGTGATTATGGGCAGAAGTCCTTATGACGAAGAATGATCAGTTTATATGTGTGTGTATAGTTACATATGTATCCCTCCGTTTTTTTTCTTAAGAAAAAATACCATTCTCTTTGTAAGATGGCACTCTTTTTTTATGACTGGAACTGGCCATTGGTAGCGGGGGAGTGTTTGGTTTGACCTGTTGAGTCACCAAACTAGCGGCCCCATATTGGTTTTCGGCTATAATATTAATAAGTAAATTTCCTATCGGGTTTGAACTCTTGTATTGTTGGGATCCATGGCATTGCCAGTAATCATATTACTGTGGATGGTAAAACTTTTGAGAATAAAAGAGACATGAGCTAGTAATGGTCGTTTCTTCAAACTAGATGAAGTCAATTTCTGCATATAAAAGTTTAATCTACTTTTTGTTGTGATTTACAGATTCGAGTTTCGGCGGTCCTTACAAATGGTGCATATCTCTTGAATGTCGATTGTGATCATTACTTCAATAACAGCAAAGCTCTTAAAGAAGCCATGTGTTTCATGATGGATCCGGCTTATGGAAAGAAAACCTGCTATGTACAGTTCCCTCAGCGGTTTGATGGGATTGACTTGCACGATCGATATGCCAATCGCAATATTGTGTTCTTTGATGTAAGTTTCTCTTAGAATGTTTACCACTCTAATACTTGTTATTAGAGTATATTATTATTATTACTTGGTGTCACCAAGTAATAATAATAACATACTCTAATACTCCCCCTCAAGTTGAAAGTCTTATATCATGACTTACAACTTGTTACATAACAAAATAAAAGACTCAAACAACTATGAAGGACTCCATGCCTAGTAATAATATACTCTAGTACTTGTGTTTTTCTATGGTTATAACTAAAATCATATTTATTCTTCTCGTGTATGCAGATCAACTTGAAAGGGCTGGATGGCATCCAAGGCCCAGTCTATGTGGGAACTGGCTGTTGTTTCAATAGGCAAGCTTTGTATGGGTATGATCCAGTCTTGACGGAGGCAGATTTGGAACCAAATATTATTATAAAGAGTTGTTGTGGCACAAGGAAGAAAGGAAGGCACGCAAACAAGAAGTACGTTGATAAGAAGAGAGCAGTAAAAAGAACTGAATCCACTATTCCCATTTTCAATATGGAAGATATTGAAGAGGGGTTTGAAGGTTTGTATTAATAATTAATTCATTTGTTATATTTACATGCTTCACTCTGGTAGTAAAAGATAATATCAGTAGTTGTGTAAATTGTCGCTTGGAGGCGCATGAAATTGCACTCATTCACACACGGGCACAGACTAACTGTAAAAGTGGGGTAGGACGATGGGGATCCGTTATCCCCCTGCCTCTGTTGGGGGAGTTGATAGTTCAATTCTTTTGCCTTCCGAAGAAAAAAGTTATCTTGTGGCTCAGTCCTCTTTCTGAAAAGTTGAAATCTATGCTTAAGTTTTACCTATCAAGGCCTTTAGGCTCACTAATTTAACAAAACAATATTCTATAACTGAAATTTTATATCCAACAGGTTATGATGATGAGAAGTCACTTCTCATGTCTCAAAAGAGCTTAGAAAAGCGATTCGGGCAATCTCCAGTTTTAATTGCTGCTACCTTTATGGAACAAGGGGGCATTCCTCCCACAACCAATCCTGCAACTCTGTTGAAAGAAGCAATCCATGTTATTAGCTGTGGATACGAGGACAAGACTGAATGGGGCAAAGAGGTAAATCTAATTATGAAAGTAACCAATCTATGTAAAACTTCTGATTCTTTTAAGTTTTGACGTGCATTTTGGAATACAAAATGATATAGCTATATATGTATTTTCTTAAATGCAGATTGGATGGATATATGGTTCTGTGACGGAAGATATTTTAACTGGGTTTAAGATGCATGCACGCGGATGGATTTCGATCTATTGCATGCCTCCTCGCCCAGCATTCAAGGGTTCTGCTCCCATCAATCTTTCAGATCGTCTGAACCAGGTTCTTAGGTGGGCATTGGGTTCCATTGAAATTCTACTGAGCAGGCATTGCCCCATATGGTATGGCTACAATGGTAAACTGAAGCTCTTGGAGAGACTGGCATACATAAATACCATTGTCTATCCTCTCACCTCTATCCCGCTACTTGCTTATTGTATACTTCCAGCTGTCTGTCTTCTCACCGGAAAATTCATCATTCCAGAGGTATGCAAAAAATTTCATTTCAGTTGGTCATCATTCATCTGCTAAAATAAAGCTCAAATCTATCAGCAATCAAGTTATTCATTTTCTTTCCGTAGTACTGGTGGGCCTGTTGTGGTAATATATAAAAACCCGAAATGAATACAGAATTAACTTTTATTTGTTTGCAAAAAGTGAAGGGTGGGATACAATTATTTGTACTAATTTATTACCACTACGGAGTATTCTATCACATGATAAGTCCGTTATTTAATCCCATGGTTTATGTTTTGTCATTCTTTAGGCCATTTGATGATGGCTTATAATACCAAGTGGAAAGTTTGTATTATATAATCCCCTTTTGAGGTGGTATTAAATGACCTTGGAAATTATTTCAAATAGTCCATGGGATAAAATAGTCCTTAATGATGTTAAATTATTACAAATAGTCCTATCCCATCCATCCTTTCTGCAAACAAACATAGCCTTAAATCCTAATTGTCCAAATGCATGATGAATGGCTCCCTCATTCGAAGATTATTTACTGAAAGGACTGGAAATGCTCCAATATTAACAAACCCCACACACTGCTATTCTTTTATATGTCTAATAATATTATATCATCTTTTATTTATCATCTTTTGCAACTCTAATCACCTTAACCACTGGACTTGATTTCTTCTTCAAAAAAGTAGTCCCTTGCAATCAATATCTCTGTTTGAATCTGTGAAGCAACTTTTCTGCAGATAAGCAACTTTGCTAGCATGTGGTTTATTCTTCTTTTCATATCCATTTTCGCGACTGGAATACTGGAACTAAGGTGGAGTGGTGTAAGTATTGAAGACTGGTGGAGAAACGAACAGTTCTGGGTCATTGGTGGTACTTCGGCTCATTTTTTTGCCGTCTTCCAAGGGCTATTGAAAGTGCTTGCAGGGATTGATACCAACTTTACTGTTACTTCCAAGGCATCCGACGAGGATGGGGATTTCGCAGAGCTCTACGTGTTCAAATGGACATCTCTTCTTATCCCTCCAACCACAGTTCTTATTGTGAACTTAGTAGGAATAGTTGCTGGTGTTTCATATGCCATAAACAGTGGATATCAGTCGTGGGGCCCTCTTTTTGGCAAATTGTTCTTTGCAATTTGGGTCATTGTCCACTTGTATCCTTTCCTAAAGGGTTTGTTGGGTCGGCAAAATCGCACCCCTACCATTGTCATAGTCTGGTCTATCCTCCTTGCTTCCATATTCTCCCTGCTATGGGTTCGGATCGATCCGTTCACCTCGGACGCCACAAAAGCTGCTACAAGTGGTCAACAGTGTGGCATTGATTGTTAATTTCTTGATGAGGTAAGCTCCATCATTCGACATGCTTGCGTTTGTATAGAAGAAAAAGGATTCAAAATTGCACGACGGGTTAAATTTAAACTGCAGTTTCTGTGTATGAAAGGGAACATGATGGATAGGCACATCAAAAAAGACACTTTAACTGTATTTTTACACTTCTTTATTGTTCTTTAATATTCTTTGTACACGTTTTTGTTGCGCCTTAGGCTTAAGTTTAAATTTGATTTTGTTGTCATTGTGCAGTATTGTGTTGATTTATTGTTAAGATAATAATGTATGCCATTCATGGCAATTGTCATTTTGAGAAATGGAAAAGAGAAGATTAAGTTATTTGGTGTTGGACTTGTACTTGGAATACTTTGATTGTATATTATTCAAGTTGGTACCATATATTTTCCATTGATAGGCTAAACCTTCAAAGACAGTTGGCAGCATTGCCAACGTTTTACGGATGAAATTACCTTGGAAACTGATATTTCTACATAAAAAATGATATTTTTATACGAGTTTTTCTCACATACATAAACGCAGGATTCACTCATTATTCATTAAATATTAAATTTTCATGTAAAAATATCGGTTCTCATTACCTTTTATGTTCTAAAAGAAATTGATACTAGAAATGTTTTAAGAGAGATTATTTGGATTGTTGGGTCATGGTATCAGCAGTGTGGCAGAACTTCATCTTTTTGTGTTAATGTTTAAATTTTGAATTTTCTGATTGTAAGATAGATTTGGATGAAATATATTATTTCCTTTGTTTTTGGCTACTTTCTTTTTCTATGTACAATAATGTCTCAAATTTATTATTTATATAACAAAGAAGACAAACTTTGTTTAGCCATTTTTTTTCCTTCTAATTAGTATCCTAGCTAAATCAAAATTTATTTAAAATTTGAAATTCTAACATATTATGCCGTTCAAATTCCATTAATATTAGTTGTTAAAATGGTTGAGTTATAAAAGTGGATTCTTTACTGAGTCCGTAGCGGTGGAGTAAAAACACTTTTAAAACTTATTGTTTAGTGACCTCTAAAAATACTTTTAGCAAGTAATTTTTTTTTGACTATAAAGTATTTTTGAAAAAAAGAGAAAATATATACTTTTGACCGAAACACTTTTAACCGAAGTACAAAGCATAAATATATCCTCAAATTGAGAAACAAATTTAGAAGCTTTTACCCCACATTTGGTATAATTTTATCATTTATCTTTATAACTCTTTTTAATTTTTACCATTGCTTACCTTTATAATTGAACGATTTATCGATTCAACTTTTTAATCGATTAGACATAAATATTTATGGAGCATAACAGTGTATCAGTACTCCCTATATTCTAAAATATATAATTAATTTTGAATTGTTGAAATCAATAGTGACACTTTCAAATTCATGAGATTCATTTGAATTTAAAAACTAATAAATCTTATAATTTGTAGGGTAAATTTCATTAGTTTTTTATATTGATCATCTAAGTTTCAAAATCAACACATATATGCTTACAATTTTGAGGTTAAGTGAAAAATGACTTCGTCTTACCTCTGTCAAAATTAATACCCTTCTTATTATTAAAAAAAAATGCTATGATTATGATATATAAAAAACGCTAAAGAAAACGTGAGAGACGCCAATTATATGAGTTATCACACAAAATGTTATTGTATATATATAAAGAGTTCTCTTAACATGTGGCCTGAGGGCACATGTTAAACACACAATTCAAGGGTATATTTCTTTGAACTGTGTGAATATTCCCTTGAACTTGGTGCAAATACAGAAATCAAGGGAATATGCACACAATTCAAGAGAATATACCCTTGAACTGTGTGCTTAACATGTGAAAATACACTCCCCTCGATGTATATGAATTGTGTTATGTAATGTTTCAATGTAATGTTATTTTGGGGGGTCAACTCACACATAATGTGAGGTGTCTGTATTTCTCACCTTCCGATCCCTCTTGATTAAATATTAGTTTAAATTTAAAATATTTCAAATTAACTTACAAAAATAAAAATTAATCAACAAAAAAGAGAGCCCAAAATGCCATAAAAAATAATGATAATCAGCAACAACAAGACACTTGAAAGATAAACGCCGTCGTTCAACTCACTGTTTTTTTTTTCTTCTAGCTAAACCCTCAAAAAGAATACGCAGACAAAAGGGCTTATATAAAGATCGAACGAGCTAGCGAGCGAGAGAGAGAGATTAGGGTTTTGAAAATTGTGGATTCATTCAGAAAAATGGAAGCAATTACAGAGGGGGTAACCAACATCAACATCAACAACGCGGATTCTCAAAAGAAGAGCAATCGAATTCAGGTCTCTAATACGAAAAAATCTCTCTTCTTCTATGTTAACCTCGCTAAGGTATATCCCTATTCTCTCTCTATATATTCTCTCCATATATATGTGTTTGTATGCGTTATACTTTACAGATTTTCTATTTGTTTACTGATGAGAATGTGGGGATATACAGGAAAAATTGCAATTTGATATATATAGTTGGGTCTGATTGGCTATCAGCTTTTGTCTTAATTTTTTTTGATGATCTGTTCCTGTTCTTAGTTTTCAGTTATGGAAAAGTAGAAAAAAACTAACTTTTAACATCTGAGATGCACAGAAATATGGAGTATATTTTAGGGGCTGTTTAGACTCTTTGGGTTCAGTTCTGATCTGAAAATAGTATATTGGATGCGTGAGTGTGTATGTTTGTCCACATTTTGAGATTGGGACATTTTCATGTATATTCCCTAATCAGAGAACAGAAAATACTGTCCAGTGCCAACACACATGTATCATAAGTTTTCTTTAAATAAAAGGTATAACCGAGTTAGAAATGCTATGCAAACAGGCTTAGATGCATGCTTTCTGTTTTCATCTTTAAGAAAATGTGAAAAATATAAATATAATCTGAATTCTGGATACTGTTTCTGTTTCCTTTACGATTTTTTTATTTAATCTAATAAGTTTCATAATAAACAATGATTAATGAATGTGAAAAGGCTGTCATATATTCTCAAGTTAATTAGAGCAGAAGCCAATGTGCTTGTAGGGCAGTGACAGACCCACAGTAGGTCCAGTGACTGCAAGTGCAGTCACTCAACTTTTTTTTTCCCTCTCTCTATACTATGGGTAATTTAGATAGCTATGGGCTTGCTGATTGGGCTTTGATGCTTTTGTCATGTTGGAGCAGGGCCAGTAGGCCACCAAGGAGTGCCAGGTGTTGGTCTTATATGTTATGTAATTAGGTTTTATGCATTCCCTTTATTCCATATTGTAATATTATTATTGACTTTTTGAAGTTAAGTTAAGACACGTTTTTAAACTTGAACTTAAGATAGTTTCTTTTAATTAATCAATACAATGATGAATATTATAAATTATCTAAAAAGTAATATTCACTGTAATTTTTAATGAATCATTTCAACTCTAAATTTAAAATTGTCTTAATTTAACTTTCAAAAATTGATTATAATCTTATAATTTGAAATGGGGAGAGTAATATATAGTATGGCAACTACTAATTAGAAGGAATTAAACCTAACGTACAATTCATGATTCATCTTTGTTGTGACTATTGTCACTTTTCGAGAGACATTTTTTTTGGAAGTAAATTGCCAACTTTTAAAACTAAAAAACTTATTTATTTTAGTTAGTATTATCATAATTATTATTTACTATATAAGAAATACTACTTACTTTAAAATTTGTAATTCTTGAAACTTACTGATCAACTTCAAATTTTAATTTTAAAATTTTGCGATTTTAAGTTTAGAAGATGGGCTAAAATCCTAGATTTAGTCCTCAAATATGAACTACACATGCTGGAAGTTAGGTTTTTTACATAATATCTTCTCATAATTGGGTCGATCAAGTTAGACAAATTTATATGACCAGTGGAGGTCTTGATGGCCATATTAAGTTTAAATTTTTTTTTTTTATAATTTTTACTATAATTGTGATCCCACTCGCTAAAAATTCTGGGTCTGCCACTATTGTAGGGTGTAAATGTTGTTTAGTTATTTACTTTTTTGTTGTCAATTCTCTCCCTTGTGTTATATTTGAAACTAGCACTACACCCCGTGCTTTGCACGGGGTCTTATTTGTTTCTTTAATAATTCTTTTTAGTAGAAAGTTTCTTTAATAGTTTAATTAATAATTTGTTAATATATTATATTTGTTCTTATATTATAATAGTAGTAACAATTTAGTATTATGTAAGACGATTTTCATAAGAAAATAGTTTCCTTTTAAGTATATTATTTAGTTAATAGTAAAATTCTACTTATACTTGAAATATAATTATACTTGTATTTTAATAATGGTAACAAATTCAAATTAGTTAAAATAATTTGTATGAAAAATTAACTTTAAAATTGGTATGACTCATGAAAGTTTAGAATGAAATAAATTTTGTGATTAATAGTTTTTGTTATATACTATACAATTATAATAATTGTATCAATTAAAATCAAATAAATTCACATCAATTTGAAGTTTAATATACCGTCGTTTGACCTCAAAAGTCAAATTGTATATCTAATTTTGGAACGGAGGGAGTATGATTTTATATATTTGAATAAAAGAAATCAATTAATATTAGGTAAGATGATCTTATGTTGATTATTTTCTTATTAAACTATATTTCTAATTTTTGTTTCCTTATAAAACTATAATCCTAATTCCAGTTTTTGATTTGAATTAGTAAATAATAAAAGTTGACTTCATGTAGAAAAAGTTCAAGGTCGAAACAAACAAAGAATAAAAAGGAGGAGGATGAATCAAATTGTGTCTATTTAGTTATAGTATAGATAGATAGATATATTTTAATAAAAATAATAAATTAATATTATGTAAGATGATCTTATATTGATCGTTTTCTTATAAAACTACACTACTAATTCTTGTTCCCTTATAAAATTACTATACTAATTTCAGTTTCTAATTTGGATCGATAAATAATAAAGATTGACTTAATGTAGAAAAATCAAAGGTCCAACCAAAAAAAGGAGGATGAAAAGGTCGAAAAAATAGAAAAAGTGGATGAACCAAATTGTCTATTTAATTATAGTATAGATAGATTGGTTGTCGGGAAATGGTTAGTAAACACATAGTTTCTTGTAGAAAGTTTCAAATGAAAACTGAATACCTGAGATCACTAAACATATTTTAAAGTGGAAACCATTGCTAGCCAAACAGGTTTCAATATATATATATATATATGTGTGTGTGTGTGTGTGTGTTCTTGTTAAATATCTCAAAGTGATTTACTTGGACTAAAGATAGTTTTTGAATTAAGATTGAACTTGTTATTTAGAAAAACAAGGTTAGTTGGATGAGTTTTCAGCTTTTGATTTTGGATATGAAAAACATTTAAGTTACCAAGATTACTCCTAATAAAGTTTAAGGCTTGATGTACAGGCTTGAAAATTTGCTATTTTAGGTGCATTTTTTGATGTTTATTGTCTTTGCAGAGGTTCATGCAACAATACAATGAAGTTGAACTTTCTGCACTTGGAATGGGTATACCTCTAATCTCCCTTTCTTTTACAGCAGTTTACTTTCTGCTTTTAAGGATCATTAAATATCTGTATTCCTAATGCAGCTGCTTACCCGTAAAGCATATCATGGGTTTTTATTTGAAGGGCAACGTAGAAATGTAATTATTTCTTTGGCCAATTTCACGAGTCTGGTGATAGTAAGATGCAGCCTGCACCGACCAAAAAAAGATAAAAATGCAGCCTCTATACCTGTCTTGTTATGCCATTGCTTAGTTTTATGAGAATTAATGATACTTATTGACTTAAGTTGTTGCTTTTGCAAGTTCTCAAGATAAACTGTGTGATTATTAATTTGTGTTTTGAAACTTAGCAAGGATTAAATGGGTAATTAGTTGATTTAATATGAGTGTAGAAATTTGATTTTTGAATATGCATAGATTGCCTTTTCTAAAGCAACTATACACTGTTTTTGTGTGTGTGATGTGTGCTGAGAAGGCAAGAAAGAGTTCTATGGTTTGTTTTATGCACCTGTGGGACGGGATGTAGGTTTAGTGTAGATACCTGAAACAACTGCAATTTTTTTTCTTTCCTTCTTTTAACAAATAGTAATTAGGAATTTATAACTTCAGGATTAAATTTTTGAGGAAGGGACCTTTAAATAGAAGCCATTTATAGATCAATTTCGTCAGCTATTTTTAGCATTATCTTTAAAACTTTTTTAAGTTTATGTCAGTACAGGAAATGTTGAAAATTGGTTTTCTTTTTTATGGTTTGTGAAGGATTAAATCTTATGTTATGTCAATTACTGAAGTAATCTTTTGTTATGCGTCATCTACAGCTATTGCCACAGTGGTCACTATTGCTGAAATTCTGAAGAACAATGGATTTGCTGTTGAGAAGAGTAAGACTTTTGCTCCTCCAGTAAATATGTCTCTGGCTATATTAAAAAAAAAATCTAGTTTGTCTCTCTCTAGATATATATGTGTGTCTATATATATATTTATGTATGTGCCAAAATCCATGTAACACTTTAAGTCTGCCCATTTTTTTGTTTATCCATTTTTATACTTATCTATATATTTTCCATGGTTGATATCTTGCAATTGGTAACTATGTACAGAGATCAGGACACTGACCGTTGACATGAGAGATGAACCAGGGGCACGACCCATCCCAAAAGCAAAGGTACATGTGAATTAATTTTTAAAAGAAAATGAGATGTTATGATGCTACTAAATGTGCAACAGCATAAATAAGGGCGACCTTTATGATCTGGTATTCTCCATTAATTGAAATGATATGATGTTATTCATGCACAGTAGCATAAGATATCGCTTGCATACGACCACGTGGTATATAGACAATTTAGTGGACTCTACTTAATGAGCTACTTGCAATAGAAAATTAGACTGAATTTAGCAAAAAAAAAAAAGAAAAAAAAGAGACTGATACTGTTACAATTTAGAATTGTGATCTGCTTTATATAACTGAATTTAAGTGATTAAATAGAGAAGAACAGGAAATAGTGAGAATAAGGAGAAAGATAGAGAAATTTAGAGAAAGAAAAGTAGGATAGAACGGAAATTAGAGAGATAACTACAGAATATTCATTCAGACAAAAATCTGAAAATACAAATTATCCATACACTGTGTCTTGCAAACTGCTAGTACAAGTATTTAAAATAAAACTACTAATAACTGCTTATTAACTTCTAATAACTGCTGCTCATAATTATTGTAACTACTCCTTAGAATTATAATAACTACTTCTGCCAGAAAATAACATGTACAAATATTATAATTATGACACCCCTCCGCTCCAAATAATCCATGTCCTCATGGGTTTAAATAAAAATATGGAAAATAGTGAGTAAACTTCGCTATGATTATCTTCCAAGTAACCACTCCACTTGGGTCAAAATAGAAGGTTAAAAACTTGTTCATCCCATGACTCTAATGAAGACCACCTACAAAAACTTGTAATACAATACGCCTGCTTGCCTGGTGCTTCTTGTAATAGCCTGTTAACAAGAGAACTACCATAGGCTTTGTAAATGTTACATATTCCTCCTTGTATAACATTAGCTTGTTCACTGGAGCAACAACTTCAGCAAACCTTTTAATAATATTAGCCACCAAGGCATCAACATAAATCTACATTTATTCTTTGTATTCCTCCCAATGAATATTATTGTCCACTACTTGCTCATCATAGATGGAAGTACTGTCAGTACTATCTTAATAATGGCTTATGTCCAACTCTTCTTTGCTTTCCTCCAAATAATTTCCAAAATCCACCTTTTCTTCTAACAACATATCTTCCAACTCATCTAGATATTCATCAGAAACTGGCCGGTCTTTATACTCCTAAGTCTTCATCTAGCCCAACTGGATCCTCATCATATATAGGTGGACTTTCATATATAACAACTGAATCCTCTTGTAATAACACTTTGAGATCTTGAACTTTCCTCCATAACTTGCCAATTAAATTTACATTTAGAGAATGTTAAAGTGTCTGGAAGTAGTTTGGCTTGAAAACTTATGGAAACATGATGAATCAGGTCACAAAATCATACCGCTCTGATACCAATTTGTCACAATTTAAAATTGTGATCTGCTTTATATAACTGAATTTAAGTGATTAAATAGAGAAGAACAGGAAATAGGGAGAATAAGGAGAAGAATTGGAGAAAGATAGAGAAATTTAGAGAAAGAAAAGTAGTATAGAGAGGAAATTAGAGAGAACTGCAGAATATTCATTCGGACAGAAATCTGAAAATACAAATTATCCGTGCACAATAATTATAGTTATGATAGATAATCATCTGTATTACATGAATTTTTTGTCCTTCCTTTTCTATCAATCTCTAATTTTGATCTTCCTCCCCAATCACTGAAAGCAAGCAGCCTGTGTAACCTTATAAATCTTCCGAGAAAGTTAGATTAGTATGCATATGGAACATGCTATGCTATCTTTAACTAGTGCCACTGCACTTTCCAGACAGGCTTGATGGTGAGTCCAATTTTTAAGGGAACAGTGATGTAGGACAAGGAGTGATGCAGGACAAGGAAGGGGTGGAGGAAGTAAGGGATAAACAAGGCTCTCAAGTAATTTTCCTCTTCCGTGCCGCATCAAACAGGTGTTCATAATTTTGATGAACTACCTAAGTGCCCCGTGCTTTGTTTTTTAAATAAAATTATTTTTAATTTATAATTTATTTTATATAGTGATTATAGAATATATTTTTTGAATTTCAAATTGACTTGTTACTATTATTAGAATGACTATAAATTTTGCTTTAAAACAAATGACTACATATCACATATTGAGTGTTACTAATGCGATTCTTTTGTTATTTTTAATTTAATATTAAGTTTTTATATAGTTTCAAAATTTAATATTTAGTTTTTATAATCAATCCTTCGTATTTATATATGCATTTTTAATTAGAGTTCAAAGTTGAGTGGAAGCCTAAACATAGTATTTAAGTCATACTATATTGTATAATTAATTAACTAAATAAATTCTATAAAAAATAAAATTGTTGTAAAATAATAAGTTAAGATCATGATTTTAGTTTTAAAAGGTAATTAAATTTTAATTAGTAATATATAAGTCAGTATTTTTTTAACATTACTTAACTTAAGGTCTCTTATATGAAATAAAGTTATTTACTAAATTTTAATAATTAATATATTTTGTAATATACATTACAATTTTTTTATATTAATTATTATTTACTAATAATATTTTTCTTATATTTTTAATATATAGTTATTTAGGAATATAATTGTTATTGAATAATGAGTTGCTATTTTGATTTTAGTTTTAAAAGCTAGCTAACTAAATTTTAATAACTAATATATAAGTTAAGAGTTATTTTGTAACATTAATTAACTAAAGGTCTCATATATGTAATAGAATTGGTAACTAAAGTAATCATTAATATATTTCTAATATATATATATATATAATATAATTTTGATATTAATTATTATATGTACTCGTAATGTTTTTAATATATAGTCATTTAGAGACTAAAGCTGAGTAGAAACTTAAACTAAGTAATATTTATTATATGACTAAGTTAATATTAAAGTTTGTAGGACCATAAAAAGTTTTTTAGTTCTAGTTAAATTAATCGAAGCACTATATAGGAGTATAAAAAGTGTGTTACTTCTAGTTAAATTCTAGGCTTGTACCAAAGACCAAAGACGAAGACAAAAAAAAACTAAATTGTCTTATTATATATTTACTAGCTAAGTGCCCCGTGCGAAGCGTGAGTTTAATTTTAATTCCTTATTTATTCTATATATATAATGATTATAAAATATTTTTGCGAATTTTAATTTAATTTATTGTAGAATGACTACAAACTTTGCTCAAACAAACAATTATCAAAGACTTGCAATTGAATGCTAGTAATATGTTTATTTTTTTTATTGTTTTTAATTTAATATTCAGCTTATATAATTTGGGTGAGAGGGAGGCTATGAGTAACCTGGGCTACGGATTTGTAGGTTGGTTTATTTTCTTTTCGAAACCAAGTTAGGGAATCAGTGACCAACAACTTGAGACTCTTTGATAGACATCTTTCGGTTCTCGGTCTAATCCGACGAACTACTTTAGGTCCTTATTCTGTGTCCTATCCTTCCTTGCGGATTCCCGGTTTCTGAAGGAGTAGCAGCCTCTGTCTCCGGCTCTGGGAGAGCACAGAAGAGCATTTTTAAATTTAATATTTAGTTTTTATTTTGAATCTTTCAAATTTATACATAGTTATTTAGAGTTCAAAAATTAAATGAGTGAAACCTAAAAGCCTAAACTTGATGTTTAAGGAATTCTATATGACAAAATTGTTGTAAATTAATAAGTTACCATCATGGATTTTTGTTTTTAATGGTAACTTAAATTTTAACAACTATATATAAGTGGAATTTGTTTCTAACATTGATTAAGTAAAGATTATTAAAGTTTAATCATTAATATAAAAAAGTGTAATATATATTACACTTTTTTATATTGATTATTATTTTCTCATAATATTTTTTATATTTTTAATATATAGTTATTTAGGAATAAAATTGTTGTAGAATAATAAGTTACTATTATGACTTTTAGTTTTAAAAATTAACTAAAGTTTAATCACAATATATAAGTCGTATTTATTTTTAACATTAATTAACTAAATGTCTCCTATATTAATTATCATGTAATCATAATATTTTTCCTATATTTTTAATATTTAGTTTTTTAGAGTCTAAAGTTGAGTAAAGTAAAATTCTAAACATGTTTTTTCAGTTAAAATTTATTGTATGACTAAATAATTAAAGAACTATAGAATAAAATTATTATAGAATAATAAGTTAACATTAAAGATTATAGGACCATAAAAAGAATTTTTGTTCTCTAACATTAATTGTTAATTTTTTTAATAGTGAATAATTTCACAACTTAACTTACTAATTGCATATAATTTAGTTTAATTTTATTATTTCGTTGTTTATTATTAAAATCTTATGATGTTACGACATGATTATATTCGGTTGGGATTGGAAGACGATTATCTCTTCTGGATCAGATAGATTCATATTTGAAAGAGGTTCATCAAATAATATAATATTAATTATAGTAGACAATTGGATGTGGTTTATATTTTTTTTAAGCAAATGTTGTAATCATTCTAATACTAATAGTAAGTTAATTTGTGAAATTCAATTTTTTTATAAACATCATATATAAAAAAATGTTAAAAATAATGTTAGTTATAAAATACTAAGTACTCATAAAACACTATCATTATGTGTCTTTATAAGTTAATCCTAGATAATTATTACGATTGTATATTTTAGTAAAACTATATTATAATAATTCTATCGTTTATGTTGTAAATTCTAATTCAAATTGCTCCAGCTTAATATAGCTTACTTATGTTTCAATATTTTAGTTTGTGGATAATTATGATAT
The DNA here is from genome assembly GCA_034770075.1 of Aralia elata. NCBI lineage: Eukaryota > Viridiplantae > Streptophyta > Magnoliopsida > Apiales > Araliaceae > Aralia > Aralia elata. The sequence continues at coordinate 24,014,714 of CM068386.1, forward strand.
AATAGTAGAAAATTTGTTACTATATGATATATGATTGTTAAATATATTAAGAATGATCCGTAAGTGTTTTAATTTAGGCTCATGAGAATCAATATTAGTAAAGGACTTCTATAAGAAATAAAATTGTTATAAACTAATAAGTTACTCTAAAGTTTTTCAATAAATAGTGTTTTGGTTCTAGTTAAATTCCAGGTTTAAAAAGTGTTTTAATAGTAGTTAATAAAATAAAATCAGGTGATTTTAAAAAGTGTTTTAGTAGCAATTAAATTCTAGTCCCATACCAAAGACCAAGGGCCAAAAAACTTAGTTTTGTCTTATTATATATGTATATAGATTTGGGTATTAGTGTATTAAGCAGCTGACCCCCAACTCCCCCTTCTCAAAAAAATAACTAGAATGAAAAACTACAAAGTATTTATCTATTTCCCCCTTTTTCATTTGGGTCCTTGCCACTCTAGGGGGAAAACTAATACAAACCTGTTTGTATTTTATATTGGCCTTCTAGGTGAAATATTAGTAGTTGCACCTTCTTTTTTTGCTTGTTCATGGTCTATGTGCAGTCGCACAAATAAATTTACTCAATGCTGGTCCAGATAGTGCAGTTTTATGTGGGTGTCTAGGTTACTTTGTTTTAGGCTTGAATTGGTATGTTAGCAAATTTGACGCTATATTTAGCTCTTGTTAGATATACAAAATTGGTGCAACTTGTAAACCTCGACCACTTGCTACAATTCTGTGAAATATGTGAACTTAAGAGTGCATCTGGAATGGCCATTTGAGAATAACTGCTTTCTCAATAATTGTTGTATACTTGTATCATCATTGTTATCCTTATTTTTAGTTCCCAAGGCAAGTCCCACTTGCCTCTTGGTTTTAGCTTGAAGTTGACAGTTTTAGTACCAATCTTTTTCCCATTTGACGATGAGTAATATTTATATCATCTGTTGTCCTCCCTCCCTCTGTAGCTTTTCTTATCCCAACTTTGTTTACCTACAAATATTAAGCATAAGAAATTTCGTAAATATTTGGTTGGAAGATCATTACTTACTATCCCTTACTTTCTGTAGATTGAAATATTACTGGGGAAGACTGAGAAGTTCGACGAGTTGATGGCCGCCGAGGCAGAGGAAAGAGAATTTGCAGCAGATGGTGAGGAGCAGAACTGAGCTTGATTTTCATAGAAATTTGTGATGCTGGACTTGCCTAGTAATGGACATCAGTAACCAACCCTCTCCCTCCTTCCCTACCTCCCTCCCTCCCTCGTATCATAAAAAAAAAAGGAAAAAGAAAAACGAAAAAATGATGGTAAAAAACCAAAACACAGATAGGGATAGCTCTTAGGTTGGCATTTAGTTGCAAGAATTTCCTGTCGGGAAAAAGTGCTTATTGTTATTGGGTATTCATTTTTTTGTTGTTGAAGTCTATAAATCAGGATTTATTGTTGATGCTTTAGAAATTTGTACCTGAATGCCTGATTGATGCTTTTGAAGTTTGTATCTGAAATAAGTTTTGTAAATCTCGTGAAATCTTCCCTTCCTAGCATCCTAACATGCTTTTAACCTCATAGTAATTTTTCAAATACTCGGGCGAATTGGATTTTAGCTATCATCACTAAACGGTTATTCATTTTCAAATAGCAATTTGCCAATAATCAAAACAATCTCAACTTGCCAAAGAAAAATATCAAAAATATCCGTGACATAATAATATGATGGTGTCAATGCTAGGCATTGCATTGTAAGTTGATTCGTTTTAATTGACTTTTTAATGTTAGATTGATTAATTTTAAAAATAATAATTAAACAAATATATTTCAAATTTTAAAATCAAATAAGTTGATTTGGATAGTATATTTTTTATGATAATAATTTTGTACTTATATTTAATAAATTTAATAATAATTTTTGATTACAAATATGGTCAATTTGACTATAAAAAGTCAATTAGGACAAGTAAAGTTGGATGGAGGGAGTATTATTTAACATCTCACATTAGCATGTACTGCTATATATCCTGCCTTCAAATGTGTTTGAACCCATCTTTCAGTGCTACTAGATGTATATCCCCTGCCCCTAACTGAATTGAAGCTATTTTTTTTTATTTTTTTTAAACTTTTATAAGTAATGTGAAGCTAGGTTACTGTATGAAAATTGTTATAGACCACTAATTACCTAGTACCCAATTATCGAAACTGAAATCAAGTAAGTTTCCATTTTGCTAGTCAAATTAGTAAAATCAAACTAGTGGAATAATACACTGTAAGAGCATATTTAACATGTACAAGCCTTCTGAATACTAGTCAAAATGGTGTGTTTTGTCCTTTTTGATCAATGGCCAGATAGTGTGTTTCTTTTTGTACCTAAACACATAGTTTAGTAACTTGTACTTTCTATAGCATGCAACTTGTGCTTGCATATAGAACTTGTGTTCTCTCAGTTACATTGCTTATAAATAATTGGTTCCAATTGTTTCTAGCACTAGGAGAATTTGTTTTTCAAGTTGTAAGTGAGAATTGGAGGGAACTAAACAAATTTTACCGAGAAAATTGATGTTCGGTTTTGTTTAGTTTCCTCCAATATCTCATTTCCAACTTTTGAACTATGTAACACAACTATTGTTCAAGGTGCAAGTGAGAATTGGAGGGAGCTAAACAAGGATTTACTGAGAAATTATGTTTGTTTAGTTTCCTCCAATATCTTTTTTTCATCTTCTATTGTTCAAGGTGCAAGTGAGAATTGGAGGGAACTAAACAAGGATTTACTGAGAAATTTTGTTCTATTCTGTTTAGTTTCCTCCAATATCTTATTTTCATCTTCTGAACAAGGCATCGATACTCTTGATCAAATTTGTTAGTGAGAACCGGAAAGAACTTAATAAAGTTTTTTTTTCTTCTAGAAATCTTTGTTCTATTTTGTTTAGTTTTCTCCAATATCTCGTTTCCATCTTTGTTTCTCGGCACCAACAATCTTAACAAAGTTGTAAGTGAGAATTGGAGGGAAATAAACAAGATTTGCTATTGTAATCTTTGTTCAGTTTGGTTTGGTTTCCTCCAATATCTCATTTCCAACTTCTGGAATTATAGGAGGTTCTTGACACATTTTTACATTATTGAGTCTATTCTTGGTTTGAGCCTAATTGTTGTAACATCAGTTTCTTATTTGCCAAGTGAATATTTTTTTTTGGCAAAAAAATGCAAGAATATTCATTATATATATATATATATATATATATTTAGGCTTAAATCCCTTGGGGATATTACCAATTGAACCAAAATTAAACTCAGGGATTGTAACAAATTCTGAGAGGTCCCATTGTAACAAGTTTTCATGAGGGTAGAGAAAAAAAACACTTTTTAAAATTACTGGTGGAGTACAAAGCTTAAGAGTTCCAAATGATTAATTTCAAAATAAAAAAACTTAAATTCATGAACAATTGTTCTCTTAGGCAGATCAATTTTAACAGATATTATCAGCACAATTTACTGGCCAAGCTTATTGTAATCTGCGCAAGCTTGACTAACTGATCAAATAATAAACTAATCTTTTCTTTTTCTGGAATGGATTTGTAGAATGTGATTATTTGCGAAATTTGAGGAAATATAATTGGGACAAAGTTGTTTTTAGTATTCAAATTATTTGGTTCAATTCTTAGTACAAAAATGTCTTACAATTAATTAGGGGTTACTAGTTCAATTCCCGTGCAAGGCACGGGCTGTTTTTGTATTTATTTTTATAAGAAAGATAATACTCAATAAATGATGAATATAACTTGAAATATCTTATCATAAAATACATTTTCATTAATAATTATTTATGCAACTCTTTTACTTCAAATTGTTTTTAAATACGTGATATTTATATAAAGATATAAATAAATTAATTTTGATATACAATAAAAGTAAATTATACTAACCGTTCAATACAATTCTTTAATCTATTTTTTATAGAATATTTCATCGCTATGGCATTCTCTTTACATTTTTTTTTTGTCTATGTTCTGATACTAAAATCATATAATCTGCAAACTAAAATTAGACATAAATATCAATTTACACAAACAATGAAAAAATAAAATAAAATATAGGACAGCGATATAATACTCACAAATTGTGATGGTGGTCTAACGTCCATCGTCACGCTCCTTCGCATTTATGCATCATTATTTCATTAAAGTTTTATGACTTTTTATAACTCTTCATTCAATTAAATAACGAAATAGAATTTTATTATAGAAAGTCATATTAGGTACTAAATAATGAACAACGAAAAAATTATACTTTCAATTTATAAATAGCTTTGAATATCTTTTTTCAAATAATATTTTGGTGATATATTCTTGTCTCTGAACATGTCTCTTTGGGTTCTAAATAGAACAGTATCATTATTAACAATTCAAATTGAGATAAAAACATCATACTTAACAAAATACAAAGTCATTATACCAACTAAATCAGTTTAATTAACTGACTAAAAATAGGTAGCATTCTTAAAGTTATACAAGTAAACTGTTATTACTACAAAATTGTAATGTTACCGTACTCGCTTTGCATTCTTGTATTTTATAAATAAGCAAATTGAGTGCATTCTAACCAAGAGCTTCACCTGTTTTATACACGAAGGTCTAGCATTAATACTATGATAATTTGGCTTCTTGGTAAAAGACTTCTATCAATAATGAATATAAAATTATATGTGAAAATCCCCCCAAAAAAGTTCATAAATATCCCTTTTATGATACCATTTCATCCGCTTAAATATACTTTAAATCTTAAAAAATTTCACTTTTTATAATTTAAACATTAATATTTCAACTTTAAGATATTAAATCTTAATATCTCTAAATTTTTATAAATTAAATTTTTTGGCCACCAAGTTTAGCATTTCTACCTAGAATTAGTCACGTGACTTAAAGTGAAAGGGCAATTAAGTCTTTTAATGATATATATCTTTTATAGCGACTCTAATTTTTTCTCTTTGTTCTTCTTTGTCACTCACTAATCACGTGCTTACAATTTTATGTACTTCTAAAGACATTTAAGATTTTATCTATCATTTATATTGACTCCAATATTTTCTATTTTTTTCTTAATTACAAACTAACCACATGCTTACAAATTTATGTACTTTCAAAGTTATTTAGGAATGAAATTACCCAAAATACTCTCAATTGAATCAATTATTATCACCGGAGGGCCACAAGGTTTAATTTATAAAATTTTAAAGATATTAATGTTCAATGTCTTAAAGCTAAAACATTAATGTTAAGCTACAAAAAGTGAAAAACTTTAAGGTTTAAAGTGTATTTAAGCCCAATTTCATCGAAAGAGATAATTTTATATGATACTGATTCTTCGTAAAATGTGACATCATCAATATTGAAATTTGTGCATAACATTAAGGTCATGTTTGTTTACTAGGATAACACTTGAGATTGAACTAATAATGCTTAATCTTTTGTTTGTTTTTTAAATTAAACTCTGAACTATTAATCCTTGGATAAAAAAATGACTTAGAATGAAGGATTATTTAATACCATGTCTAACTTGGTATTATAATCCCATTATGAGGGATTAAAAATTTATGGACAAAATTAACCTTTGTCTTTTCTAATATGACTAGCTTATCCTTAAATTAGGTTGAATGTTTTAGTTGTAATTGATTATCACCAAGAAAAATTGAAGACATATCTATAAGCTAGTAATACAAATAAGTATAACAGTAATTCAAAAAAAATATTAGAAAATTAAATTAATATTTTAAAACTAAAAAGTTTGAACACAACTTTCGTAATATGTTTAAAAAAAATATTGATTGTAAAAATTAATCATAGTATCTCTCCGCCCAAAAATAATGTTTTACTTAAGTTTTTTTTTGCAGTACGTACATACATTTAAATAATACATATATGTAGTACGTATTTTTTTTTGCAGTACGTACATTTAAATATACATACATGTAGTACGTAAATAATACATACATGCAGTACATACTTTTTTTTTTGTTTTGCAGTAAGTACGTACATTTAAATAATACATACATGTAGCACGTAAATAATACATACATGCAGTACATATCTTTTTTTTTTGTAGTACATACATACATTTAAATAATACATACATGCAGTACATACTCTTTTTTTTTCCAGTACGTACATTTAAATAATACATACATGTAGTACGTAAATAATACATACATGCAGTACATACTACTTTTTTTTTGCAGTACGTACATTTAAATAATACATACACGTAGCATGTAAATAATACATACATGCAGTATGTATTTTTTTTTTGCAGTATGTACGTACATTTAAATGATACATACATGCAGTACATACTTTTTTTTTTTGCAGTACGTAAGTACATTTAAATAATATATACATGTAATACGTAAATAATACATACATGCAGTACATACCTTTTTTTTTGCAGTACGTACGTACATTTAAATAATACATACATGTAGCACGTAAATAATACATACATGCAATACATTTTTTTTTGCGGTATGTAAATTTATTGGAAGTATATAAATTTCATTCTATTGTTTAATATGTTAGTATTATTAGTAAGGGTATAATAGTCTAAACGATATTTTTTTATCCAATCTTTCAATTAATTCTGGAAAAAACAAACATAGCATGAGATTATTTTAAGTTATCCCATGAATAATCCATAAAAAACAAACATGTCACTAGGACTATTTAATCCTAGGATTAATAGTCTTGGATTATAATCCATGAGATTATAATCCGAGAATTATAATCCTTACAAACAAACATGGCCTCAAGAGTACTTTTATTTATTTATGCAGAATCAATTATATACAGTTAATTAAAGAATAGAGATAATAATACATCTTTATTGTATAATAGTATATTAGTGTAGATATTTTTTTACCTTTGGAATTACAACGTAATCTAAATATATTTTATGACTTATAATATATTAATACCAACCAGAATCTAAAATATACAACCTGCTACTTTCATATAAAAACAAATGTAAATAAACTATTTGATTCATAAAACTTTTGAACAAATTAAAATACAATGATGTAACTACAATAGTAAAATTAGTATAATACTTATACATATTAAGGAAAAATTGTATAACAATATTCACCTCTTTTATTACAAAAAAGCCATTTACCCTACAGTAGATATTGGATTTGAGTAGTTTATAAGTAAAAGAAATATTATATATATATATGTGTGGCTTATTTTATTTTTTTGTAATAAAAGAGGTGAATATTGTTATACAATTTTTCCTATATATATATATATATATATATATATATATATAAACATTTGCTATTTTAAAAATGCGCGTGAATAGTTACATCAAGTCCAACAACTTCAAAAATAATTACTTTCAATATATATATGGTGACAACAAACTTAACATATGGAGTAATATGGAAAATGAGAATTGCTTATAAAAAATTAATTGACTTACAGAAGTATAAAATCCTCTGTGCTAGCCACTATGATTTTTCGCGTATCCTCTCATTAGCATTTTAACACAAACCTAATTAACAATACATATAAAATCAATTGTTAGATTAAAGAAATCTTATATTATTAGATCTATTACTAAAACATATACTTACTCCTGATGAAATGGAGTATAGAACTACTACTGATATATAAACATAAACCACGTAAATAAGAAAATATATTTAAAATACTATTAGGGATTTACCCTCCGTGAAGCACAAATTCACCCCCCAAAAAAAATAGCAAATTAAAAGCACTATAAAAATAACATAATAGTCAAGTACACTATTATGCTTTATTTTCTCCAAGAATTTTTAGATTTTGTTTTTCTAAATATTTTTAGAACTTTAAATACTATGTAGTAATTACCATGGAGTTAGTTCTTTATCATGCCCAGAGTTTTTTTTCTTAATTTTTTTAATGGCTACGGGCAGCCGCGGTGGTCTCTCTTTCTCTCTCATAAAAAAAAGGTATGGATTCTCTTCTTTCGCTGGTCTTATTTCTACCACCTCCATACTCTGTTTCTAGTTAGTTATTTTGTTCTTGTTATATTTATAGTTTTGTTGGTGTTTGAATTGTGAGGTTGAATCAGATCTGGAGATGGACACTAATTTTCGGAAGGAGAAAAGGAATTCCCTCGGGAAGAGGTATCGAGACCAAGTCGACGACAAGGATGATGATAGGGAGGTGAGTTATTATGAGTATGCTGATGGAGGTCCTATATATATATATATATATATATATATATATATATATATATATGTATGTATGTATGTATATATTTGTTTGTAAACAGATTTTATGCGGCCTTTTTTATCAAGGCATAATTTTACTCCCTCTGCTTCAAAAAAAGTTACATTTTGATTTTTTTGAAGTCAATTCATAAAATCTTATATTTAAAATTGATGTAAACTCCTCTAAGTCTTGAAAATAGTAAAATTTGTAATTTTCAAATAGATTACAATATTCACAATTGTATAGAGTTCTTATCAATTTCGCGTTTTATTGAAACGAATCAGTTATTTATTTATTTTATATTTGGTGTTGTTGTTTGGATTGTCAGGTTGAATCAGATATGGAGATGGACAACTTTCAGACGGAAAACATGGATTTCTCCCTCGAGAAGCCCTACCTTGACAAATACTTTAACTCAAATTTAGCCTACCCTGCAGTCCCCGAAAAACAACGTCGTGGACAAATTACGACGGAGGTGTTTCGGGTGATAATCAACATGGAAGGAGGAAGAGAAGGTTATCTGTCTGGTAAAATCTATTTCAGTAACCTATCTGAGCATATATATATCTACAAGCAAGGAGGTGAACCTGGACAATATATTAAGCCTATTAAGGAAGGGTACGATCTGCTGACGACTGTGAGTGGCCGCAATCATGTCATTCAGTCGTATGGTTATGTCTACGTCTTTGTGGATCTGCTGCTCTCCAGCTCTGAACACCAACCCCTCACCAACTGCGATATACCCCAACACAAAGCCATCCCCGCCATGGACCACCCCTTCTTCGGCTACTTGGACGACGAGGACAGCTCCTACGACAGCAAGGGCATCATCTCCGACTTCTTCAATACCGAGGCCTATGACATGGAGAACGACGACACCGATGACGAACTTGAAGACGTCGTCGAGGGCAACTTCGTCCGCATCACCAACTGCAAGGGGTGCTTTGGCAAGAACGGCAGGTTCAAGGAGAACAAGTTCCGTGGGCTAGTTTATAATCCATCTGAAGAAATTTTCGACAAATCCTCAAGTTACACGGTTCTGGGCAAGGATAATAAATGTTCTGTAACCATATTGTACGCCTTGTTCCGTAAAGCCATTCAAGCCGTTGTGGAGGTGGTTTGGCTGAAAGATGAAGAACCAGAATCTGGTGTTTATGGACTTATTGCAGCCAGAAATGACATGATTAAAGAGGATGCTTATGAGATTATCCTCTTCCTGAAGGAGGACTTGAGTCAAAGCGTACCAGTAGTATCAGGGCAGCCAATTCAATTGTCCAGATCCGTAGTAGCTGTCCCAATTAATTCCAACCTCTTAGTTCGTGCACATCTAAGAACCAACGACAAGGTCTTTCCTAGTGCAAAACTACTCTTTCCTGCACAACAATCTGGGGTATCAGAGCTTTCTATAAAAGACACAATGCAAGTGAAAGTCACTTGGCAGCACTTTTTGTAGACCTGGCAAGACCAGGCCTTAGATTGGAGGCACCTTGTATGGACTGATCTAACAGCTGTGCTAGTGGAAAAAATCTCAGATTGGAGGCACCTTAGAATTTGAATTTGCTATTTTATGTATTTTCTTTGTTTTAAATTTGGATTGTATTGTGTTTTGTGGAAGTTGTTTGAAACTTTGATTTCTGTCATGGACGTTTGAATTATTGTCGTGGAAATTGTTTGAAACTTTGTGGATTGTATTTGTAGACTGCGCAAGTTGTTTGGATTGCATTTTGGTTGGATGTTTAAATTCAGTTGTTTGAAACTGTTGCCTATGCACTTAAGGATTGATGCATGTGGTTTAAGTGTTCTCATGGCTCGAGGCACGTCCCTGCGCATCGTAGTGGTCTGCATGGAGTGCTAGAGAAGCAACAATTGAGCAGGGTAAGCTCTTAAATGTCCTCTTAATCCAATTATCTATATTCTTCCGATCTTCAGGATGACTCCAGAATGTTCTTGCAGGATGCCTCAGATGAATATTTAACCATGGAGGCCAAACTGTGTTCCAGTGGTATAGTGGTATGGTGAGCTTGTTCCACGCTTTACAAATTAATGTCATTCTGGTTTATCAAAAAATATTCATATGTTGCATGTTTTTGTGGTTGTAACCATTTGTTACTTGCAAGTACTTATTAGATATTTGAGATCTTTTATATCTATTTCAGGTTTCACTTCCATATCCATATTATCCACATCCACATTTTTTATTTGATTTGAATTGTCCTATTGGTCATCTCATGCGAAGTCGGTGTTCATGTTTGTAATAGGCCGAGAAGCTTATGTATTGACTACTATTGCTTTTTGCAGAGATTGCTGAAAGAGAAATAGGTTATACTGCCCATGAGGTATGTTATTGTCTATTAACTGTCAAACTAAGTTATTTTAGAAGCAATTTCTTTGTAGTAATGCGAAACTCAATTACATCTTTTATCCCACACTAGTTGGAGTACAAATTAATGTCTTGTGTCTGATAATGTGTACTATTAGTAAAAATTTACGGTGTGTATTTTCTCGTGAATACTGTAGTGTATTGTAGCTCTACTAATTAATATATATGTTTACGGTGAGGAGGTTCCAGATATTCAAGTAGGAGTTAGTAATCAACTGAGACCCTTATTCTTAGGAGTTGGGTCAAGATAAATTGTTGTAATTCGGTGATTTTACGACAAAGTCAGTCTTACATCTCACTGTATGGTCTTGATTATCCTTTTTGAAAAACTAAAAAGGAGAAAACGCAAGTACTAAATTTAGCTTATAGAACCTAGCCTGCTTGGAATTGGGAAAAATGCTTTTTTGGACACTCTATTTTAGGTCAACTTACAAACAACTCACTCAACTTTTTTTTTTCTTACAGTCAACTAACTATACTTTACTTTTCTTACAAATCATTAGAAAATCCGTTAAGTCCTTTGACTTTAAATGGAAATAGACACATAAGCTACTGAGTTATAAAAAAAATGCTGATGTGGCAATGATGATCTGACGTGGTCGTGATTATGTGGATCTGGAGGGAAATATTCCCTCCCAAACTACCTTTGGTGGACCCCACATGTACAAAACATATGTATTCGTTGGAAGCCAAATCGATTTTCATCTGATTCAATTTGATTGTGTAAGAAAATCTGAAAAGAAGAAAATAACCCTCACACTTGATCAAATCGATCCAACAATTGAGAGGAACGACCCTAAAGGAGTTCGATCCTCACAGTTGATCAAATCGATCCTCACACTTGATCAAATCGATCCTCATTGTTGATAAATCGTGGATTAATTTGGAGTGCTAGTCTATTGAGACTAACGGTCGACAGGTATGGCCCTTTTATCCCCTCTTATGACTTTGATCAATTTTTATTGTTACATTCACTACTAGAAAATCGCCCTATAGCGACGGTTGGCGACCGTCGCTATAGGCTGAAAGACCGTCGCGATAGATTATAGTGACGGTCGCCGACCGTCGCTATAGAAACCGTCACTAAAATCTATAGCGACGGTCACACATATCTATACTGACGGTCGGACCGTCGCTAGAAGCACACAAAAACGCGCTTGCAGGTTTTTACCGACGGTCATTGTATATCTGTAGCGACGGTCACGACCGTCGCTATAGAGGTTTTGGCGCGAATGTCTTTGAGTTATAATGACGGTCCCGACCGTCACGATATATAATTAATGGCGCGAATAACTGGGTTCTATAGCGACGGTCTCGACCGTCGCTATATGAATTTTTGGCGCGAATGTTTTAGTGCTATAGCGACGGCCCCGATGTAGACACCCAAATTTTGCACTTCGTATACTAACCCTGACAGGAGGGCAAATCCGTTAAATGAACCGGCCTGCGAGAGCAAAAGATGGACAAGTACGAACACTCGACGCCACCGCGACAATTTACAACCGAAACCGACGTGACAACAAGGCTGTCCGATTTGAGCATTCCCGAATGATGTGGCACGTCTCCCAGTAATTCTCGGACTGCAAAATACGAACATGTCGGCAAAAACCGACGTCACGACACGAGAATTGAGGCGTAACACAAAAATCGAGAAAGTCAAGCCAGCCAGCCGCGGATTGATCTGCGGCCAATGAGTGCGCCTTTTGAAAACACGGAACTCGAAACACGGAACTCGAAACCAGGCTGAGTGGCTGGTGGGCCAGCCAGCCGCAGATCAATCTGCGGCCAAGCCGCAGATCAATCTGCGGCTGCCCTAGGCCAGCCTATTTCAGCTCAGTTTCTTCATTTCATCCAGGGGGAGGACAGCAGCAGCTTTGGGAAGAAAAGGAAGAGAAAAACAGTAACAAAGATAGCTCGGGAAAGGAGAGAAAAGAGAGAAAAAAGAGAGAAATTATACTCTTTTGATTAGATTGTAGCATATATATTTTCTACTTCATTCAATATACGAGTTTGTACGATTTGTGGTAACATTTGCAAGGTGAAAAGCCCTCTTTTTTAGCATTTTCGTTATATCATTTTGTTAAGCTTTTGGTCATTTGGGTTATATTATATGTAGTTTCCTTTGTATATTATTGAGGATACAAGGATTGAGGATTATTAGTGAGGGTTCCCAATGGAACAAAATTCTTCCTAATGACCCGATGATCTCCATTTGGTGATTGTTAGCTTGTTTAATTCTTGTAATATCCATTTCGTGAGTATGTAGAAATTGTGGATGTGAGCCTAGGAACGCGACCCCGTGGTCCAAATCCGATGATGGACAATTTTGGTGGATGTAATAGGATCGATTATCCTTTATTGTAAGATGTAATTGTCGGGCCTTAAAACGACGCCAAGGCGAGAATCGGGTTTAAGGCCCCGTAATAGTGAAGTATGTGATTGTGGGCGTTGGGGTTATTTGGATGGCTTACATGCCCATAAATAGCCCCAATGCATTTTAATGCTTGATTTGATTTATGACACGAAATTGATTTCAAAGCTAAATGATAAGATTTTCATAAAATCAATCAAACTAGGCTATTAGCACCACGAGGCTAAAATTTGAGAGTGCTAATGAATGTCGATTTCTATTTCATGAGAAGGCAAAAGAAGGATTGTGTTCAAACGTCACAAGAAAATGGTTTGATGAAAATAAATGGTCGTTTTATTAAACCGTTGTGCATAGGGTTAAAGAGATTCTAGAAGTTACCCATCATTTGAGTTACGAAAGCAACGTATAGATCTCGATTCCTATTTTGACGAAGGTTTAGAAAATTCTTGTTTTTGCCAAAACGACACCTAATGAAAATCTCATAGTTTTGATAAATTAAAATCAAACCTTTCTCATAAAGAATAAAGCTTTCTCGTGTATGCCGAAAAGATATTCGAAGCGTTCTCAAATTAAAGCACGACTTTCCCTAAAAATCCAAATGATTCTTTCATACAAACTCACCACAACATTCACATAGGCACACACACCCACACACGCGCGCACACACACACACACATTCGAGAATTAAAGGATAGGAAAGCATCAAGATTGCGGTAACCGCGTTTCACGGAAGTCGGGGGGTGCCTAACACCTTCCCCTCGCTTAAGCAAGCCCCTGAACTCTATGAATCTCGGTTCGCAGACCAATTAATTCGGAGTCACACCTGAGCCAACGATTTATAAAAAAATGAAAACTCGGATGAGTTGGTACATCCATTTCAAATATACCAACTGGCGACTCTGCTTAATTGGCTCATCATAAAAAACGACCTTTCAAAACCCCGTCGACACTCAAGCCGACCTTTTCCAAAAATCATCTAATAAAAAAGGCTAAAATCGGAAAGGGTAACAAATCACCGCATAAGCGGATTAAACCGGCGTCGACAACTGGCGACTCCGCTGGGGAAATTAGAGGGCTTAAGCCGCATTCAAATCTTGATGCTATCCTATCCTTTTAAAATTCATAAAATGTGTGGGTGTGCGATATTTTGATTTTTTTACTTTTGTTGTGTGAATGTGTGTTTTGCCCAATAAATGAATGATTGAATGGAATTGATTTACTTTTAAGTAATCATTTGCATACGGTGAGGACGATGAATGTGAATGTATGTTGAGAGAGTACCTCCTCCTGAGGCGAACCTGTCGGTTGCCTATTACTGGACTCGAAGGGGCTGCTCCCCGGAGATGGCTCAGGAAACGCACCACCCAAATCCGCTCCAGTCGAAAGGGCTCAGACGAGTAGATTGCGAAGATTTGGGGACCTTCATGCCGAAAAGCCCGTGAGAGTAAACCTAGGATAGGTCAGCCTCAGATTAACCCAACGCAGGAAAAGTCTCTTCATGCCCTTTTACGTTCACGCGTATAAAATGTCATGATCCCATTCATATATGCCTCCTCTGTTGACAAAAGAAAGTACTGACCTCCATGTTTTGCAGGGAATAGCTGGGAAGGCATAATAAGTCATGTCTATCAATTATTATTGCAATAAGGGACTACTAACATGCTGTTTTGCAGAAAAAGATTAAAAAACCCAAAACACAAAAGTTACAACTTTAGCATGCATCCATATCCTTTCATTGCCCAGGACTAAACTTTGAACCGTTGTTTCTGTAGGATTGCTCCTCAAACCCGTTCGCAGTCTAAAAGGGCCCAAGACTCTACATCTGAAATGGCTGATCTTCCATCTACTAATCCTGGCTCCATATCTCGTGAGGAATTTGATGATTTCAAGAAACAGATGTTGGAGATGGCCATAATGTTGAGGGAACAATTGCTACCTAGACAGGATCCACCTAAAGAGGATCCACCCCAACCTAAGGGCGAACCCGTCGTCCAAAGGTCATTCCTATACCCAACCGGACAGTGATTACTATCCCAGAGGAAGGAGACACTGACGACCTTCGGAAAAAAATGAAACAAATGGAGGAGACCATCCAATCCATGAAAGGCATAGGTTCCCTAGGCAGGGTTAATTATTCAGATCTATGTGTCTTCCCCGGAGCCAGATACCCGGAGAAATTTAAAATTCCCGAATTTGAGAAATACAATAGGAAGGGGGATCCTTATACACATCTGAAGATATACATCGGGGAGCTTGGATCTTATGCCGAAGACGAAGGTCTAAGAATGCAATTATTTCAAAAGAGCCTGACGGGGGAGGCAAGAATCTGGTATGCCCGCCTCGACAATACTCAAATCCACAACTGGGAGGAATTGGCCCATACTTTCTTAACACAATACAGCTTCCAAGCACAGATGGCCCCTGGCAGGTATCAAATGACAAAGGTCAAGAAACAACCGAAAGAATCTTTCAGGGACTATGCACAGCGGTGGAGGGATATGGCTGCCCAAGTGAATCCCCCAATGAGCGAGACAGAGATGGTAATGACCTTTGTGGATATCCAGGAGGCACCCTATTATGAGCGAGTGATATCGGGGATTGGACGACCTTTTGCCGAGATGATAAAACACGGGGAAATGGTGGACATGGGGTTGAAGTCTGGCAAGATTCGAGATTTCACGGCCTTGGAAATGGCTGCGGAACAAATTCGAAGCGGAAACTATGGCAGCACTTCCCGTAGGGTCCAAAACAAAAAGGAAGAGGATGTTTCCCTTATCCTGCAGGGATCATCTAGAAAGGCAAAAAATAATCCTCCAGTACAGGTGCAGAGAGTGGGGCCGTCCCGACAGCCTAACTTCACTGATCAGAGGGCGGATGGGCGAAGAAGATTCGAGACCTCGAAAAATCGACTATTCACCCCACTCGGGGATCCTCTTGAGCAGGTGTTAGCCGTATTGATAGCCCAGAGGAAAATAGTCGATTTGGCACCCCCAAGTGACCCGAATGGAAGAAGATTTGACCCAAACAAGCGATGCGCCTATCATGCAGGTTCCCCTGGTCATGATACGCAGGAATGTTGGACGCTGAAGCACAAAATTCAGGACTTGATTGATAGTGGGGAAATCGTGGTGGAACAGCCAGGGTCACCAGATGTTGAATCCTCTACCTAAGCATGATGGGGAAGGGGGTAAATCCAGAAGTATGGCAGTGAATCCCGACCAGTAGAAGATCAAGGGGTTTTAAAATTCTGAGTTTTATTTCAAATCCATGCACGCTCATGTCATTTTATCATGTTATCCAAAAGGAAGATCATGTGCTGAAATGTGTTATATATATGACAAGCATTTTTCATTTTATGGCAGTACCCCGATTTGAGGCATTCTAGCCCGACAAGCAATATGGCCAAATTTGAAGGAGGATCACGATTTTGGTATAAAGCTAGATTTCGATCTGATGCGATTGAGCAAAACAGATATCGACAATACGCCTGACGAGATCGAGGGATGGGTCGAAGATAAACCCAAACCCGACTTAGACCAAACCATCGCCATCAAACATCAGAACCCCCGAACGATCACGAAGAACCCGAAGTAGGGGCAAAAAAAAAAAAAAAAAAGGCAACTTAACACCGGATCAAAAATCCCCCAAACCTTTTAACAGGTCAAAGGACCAGATCTTTTGTCAGCCCAGCAAGATACCGATGCAACTAGTACGAGGGAGGTCACAAGAAAAGCAACTTAACACTGGGGCATTTGTCACTACCCAGGAAATGATGACGTGCAAATTGGCACCCATGCAACAATCCCATCAACATGCACCATCATCATCAAATGCTACCTCATGTCAATCTTCAACGGTACGATCATCTGGCATTTGTTAAGCATAGTTTTCCCAGGATACGATGATCCGCGTGAAAGGGGATGTTATTTGGCTTGATATGAATATCTGACAAGCAACCGTGGAGCACGATCGTGAGTATGATTAGACGAAGAAGGCTATTCAACCTTTTGATCGGGTACAAAGCCTTAATTCAAAGCAACGTTTGCGACAGAATCGACATCATGTGACAGCCTTCACTTTGCATTTGCACAAACTTTCAGTTGTGGGGTATAAAACTATGACGACGTTGATGACAATTAACACGTAGTCAGACAGTCAATGATTATCAAGCTAATATTAAGAAGTCAGACGGTAAATGATTATCAAGCTAATGTCTCGAATCGTGGCCTGGGTTATTCGAGTAATTAAGCCCGAGGGGTGTCTCTACACCTGGTGCCCTAAAGCCATCTGGTTTGGGAGTCGCTAGCCCAAAACTCGTTACATGGGTAACTCAGAGCCTAAGAAAACGAGCATTACAGTAGAGGAGGCCCGAGCAGATTCGAATCGTGGCATGAGCTACTCGAGTAATTAAGCCTAAAGGGTGTCTCTGCATCTGGTGCCCTAAAGCCGTCTGGCTTGGGAGTCACCGGCCTAACACTCGCTACATGGGTAACTCAAGCCTAAGAAAACGAATCTTGCGCAAGGTCAAGCAAAGAATGAATGGTGCAAGACCACCAGTTTGTCTCGGACCGTGGCCTTTGTTACTCGAGTAAATAAATCCGAAAGGGGTGTCTGTACACCTAATGCCCCAAAACCGTCTGGTTCGGGAGTCATTGGTCCAAAACTCGTTAAATGGGTAACTTTGAGTAGCCTAAGAAAACGAGACAAGTGAAGTGGGATAATAAAAAGAAAGGATAATACGAAAAAAACTCTCGGCCTTAAACAAAAAGTCATGAAGGAGAAACCCCTACTGAATGCTGCATCGCACAGTGCATTTGTCATATGACGTCGATCCTGCTAAGGACGTTGTCGAGAATGGAGACAGAGTGCCTTTGACGAGGGAAGGTAGTTCTTTTGAATTCGACCTCACTCACGTACAATGACCATGAATGCTTGAAGGTGTTCTTACGATTTCATAACTCGTCAAATAGAAAATCATCAACTCACGAGGGATTGCAAAAAAATAAAAAAAATAAAAAAAATAAAAAAAAATAAAAAAAAGACTTCCAATCTAGTACATTCACGGTTCACAACTTGCTAGATTGTGCGATCAATAGATATTCAATTTCATGTGCTTTAACTACATTTTTGTCGAAGATTACAATATCTTTGTGTTGAACTAACACTAACGGCCCGAGTCGTCAAGTTTTGGCATTTGTTAGTCATCTGATATGCAGGATCTTGTAGAGCTGTGGATAACTCAGCACGGTCAACATCGCGAGTTTTCGATAGAAATTCTCGGTAGCGACACACGCCAAGGCAGGGGCAGTCCAGAATCGTGAAAAGGAAGGAAGCTGAGGCTGCACAGAACTTCCCATCATTGGGCCTCTCCCCAATCCTGACTATCACTGCCTCGACATCCAAATGATCCACGTGCATGAGCATATACAAGGATGATATAATGCGGGATAACAACATATCGACCGTCAGAAATGATCAAAAGGCCAAGGAGCCCAACATAGCTGTCGATCATCACAGAGAGCGAAACAGATTGCCTCAACTCGATGAAATGAAGACGACCAAGAACAGGCAGAGTACCAAACCAATGTTGAAGTCTAGAAACTACACTTCACGACGAGGCGTGATCCAGTCAAATTTTGGCAAACAACGACGACTGTCGAATCGTATCATTTGACTGAACAGGGGTCATTCCTATCTAAACATATGTTGTGCACATGCATCTGTCCATAGCATATCTGCCAGATCATGCATAACATCTTTTTCATGCATGCAGGTACGATCAAAATGAAAATCTTCAGGAAAGTACAAGCACGTCGCTTTCAACCTCACAAATGATCAGAGTGATGGCTTTTGCGGCATGGTACGTGGACGATATTGGTGGGAGATCCAGGACATGAAACCGATCACACATCCCACTTCAAGAAATCATAAAAAAAAAAGGAAGACAAAAAACAACAAATCCTGGGAAGGGCTGAGATCCACGCGAACCACAACAAGATGGTGAGCAACCCTGGGAAGGGCTGATATCCACAGAAAAAAAGAGAAAAAACAACAAACCCTGGGAAGGGCTGAGATCCACGTGAACCACAACAAGATGGCGAGCAACCCTGGGAAGGGCTGATATCCACAAAAAGAAAAAGACAAAAAAAACAACAAACCCTGGGAAGGGCTGAGATCCACGCGAACCACAACAAGATGGTGAGCAACCCTGGGAAGGGCTGATATCC
Organism: Aralia elata; assembly: GCA_034770075.1. Taxonomy (NCBI): domain Eukaryota; kingdom Viridiplantae; phylum Streptophyta; class Magnoliopsida; order Apiales; family Araliaceae; genus Aralia; species Aralia elata. The sequence goes on from CM068386.1 coordinate 24,033,924, forward strand.
ACAAAAAAGACAAAAACAACAAACCTTGGGAAGGGCTGAGATCCACGCGAACCACAACGATATGGTGAGCAACCCTGGGAAGGGCTGATATCCACAAAAAGAAAAAAGACAAAAAACAACAAATCCCTGGGAAGGGCTAGTATCCAAGAAATCAACGATCCCTGGGAAGGGCTGGTATCTAAAAAATCAACAATCCCTGGGAAGGGCTGGTATCCAAAAATTAACAAATCCTTGGGAAGGGCTGGTATCCAAAAATCAACAATCCCTGGGAAGAGCTGGTATCCAAAAATCAACAATCCCTGGGAAGGGCTAGTATCCAAAAATCAATAATCCCTGGGAAGGGCTGGTATCCAAAAATCAACAATCCCTGGGAAGGGCTGGTATCCAAAAATCAACGATCCCTGGGAAAGGCTGGTATCCAAAAAATCAATGATCCCTGGGAAGGGCTGGTATCCAAAAATCAACAATCCCTGGGAAGGGCTGGTATCCAAAAAATCAACAATCCCTGGGAAGGACTGGTATCCAAAAATCAACAATCCCTGGAAGGGCTGGTATCCAAAAATCAACAATCCTTGGGAAGGGCTGGTATCCAAACAATCAACGACCCCTGGGAAGGGCTGGTATCCACACAATCAACGACCCCTGGGAAGGGCTGGTATCCAAACAATCAACGACCCCTGGGAAGGGCTGAGATCCAAACAATCAACAACCCCTAGGAAGGGCTGAGATCCAAACAATCAACGACCCCTGGGAAGGGCTGAGATCCAAATAAGGTGGTGAGTGAACCTGGGAAGGCATCCAAGCAAACCACAATAAGGTGGTGAACAACCCCTGGGAAGGGCCAATATCCAAAAAGTGAGCGATCCCTGGGAAGGGCTGAGATCCAAGCAAACCCCGACAAATGATGACATCTGTAGAACAATATCAAGAGACTGTACAGGGGTCATTTTTCATCAAATTTGCATTTTAAATGTTGTTTCACATGCATTGAATAGATGATAACTCTGTACGTGATCCATGCAGGATAGGTGTCAAGGTCCTATCCTATCTGAGTCAAAAGCGATGGCTGCCAAGAACGATATACGAGGATGAATTCCAAGGATGCCTTTCAAGCTAGTCAGGAGAATAACTTCCTCTGATGACAATGCGATGGGGTAAGGTTATTACGAGATGGGTGACCGGATACGAGACCCGACCCCGACCAGACGAGCGACCGGATATGAGACCCGGCACTCACAGGACAATCGACCGGAGACGAGATCCGGCGATTACGAGACTGACGACCGGATACGAGACCCGGCACAAACGAGACGACCGATTGGAAGACGAAACCTGTCGACTAACAAGGCGGGCGGGGATTGATGCATTGACACCTTTACGAATGTTTTGCATGCCTTACATCTTGTGTTGCATCATAAGTTGCATGTGCTGCATCATGTATGTATTGTCATTCTTGTGAACTGTCATTCATGCGTCGGGTGTCTATTTCTTTATCATGTTCATTTCATTTAACATTTCATAAACATGATAAAGAGGGGCAGCTGTAGACACCCAAATTTTGCACTTCGTATACTAACCCTGACAGGAGGGTAAATCCGTCAAATGAACCGGCCTGCGAGAGCAAAATATGGACAAGTACGAACACTCGACGCCACCGCAACGATTTACAACCGAAACCGACGTGACAACAAGGCTGTCCGATTTGAGCATTCCCGAATGATGTGGCACGTCTTCCAGTAATTCCCGGACTACAAAATACGAACATGTTGGCAAAAACCGACGTCACGACACGAGAATTGAGGCGTAACACAAAAATCGAGAAAGTCAAGCTAGCCAGCCGCGGATTGATTTGCGGCCAATGAGTGCGCCTTTTGAAAATACAGAACTCGAAACACGGAACTCGAAACCAGGCTGAGTGGCTGGTGGGCCAGCCAGCCGCAGATCAATCTGCGGCTGCCCTAGGCCAGCCTATTTCAGCTCAGTTTCTTCATTTCATCCAGGGGGAGGACAGCAACAGCTTTGGGAAGAAAAGGAAGAGAAAAACAGCAACAAAGATAGCTCGGGAAAGGAGAGAAAAGAGAGAAAAAAGAGAGAAATTATACTCTTTTGATTAGATTGTAGCATATATATTTTTTACTTCATTCAATATACGAGTTTGTACGATTTGTGGTAACATTTGCAAGGTGAAAAGCCATCTTTTTTAGCATTTTCGTTATATCATTTTGTTAAGCTTTTGGTCATTTGGGTTATATTATATGTAGTTTCCTTTGTATATTATTGAGGATACAAGGATTGAGGATTATTAGTGAGGGTTCCCAATGGAACAAAATTCTTCCTAATGACCCGATGATCTCCATTTGGTGATTGTTAGCTTGTTTAATTCTTGTAATATCCATTTCGTGAGTATGTAGAAATTGTGGATGTGAGCCTAGGAACGCGACCCCGTGGTCCAAATCCGATGATGGACAATTTTGGTGGATGTAATAGGATCGATTATCCTTTATTGTAAGATGTAATTGTCGGGCCTTAAAACGACGCCAAGGCGAGAATCGGGTTTAAGGCCCCGTAATAGTGAAGTATGTGATTGTGGGCGTTGGGGTTATTTGGATGGCTTACATGCCCATAAATAGCCCCAATGCATTTTAATGCTTGATTTGATTTATGACACGAAATTGATTTCAAAGCTAAATGATAAGATTTTCATAAAATCAATCAAACTAGGCTATTAGCACCACGAGGCTAAAATTTGAGAGTGCTAATGAATGTCGATTTCTATTTCATGAGAAGGCAAAAGAAGGATTGTGTTCAAACGTCACAAGAAAATGGTTTGATGAAAATAAATGGTCGTTTTATTAAACCGTTGTGCATAGGGTTAAAGAGATTCTAGAAGTTACCCATCATTTGAGTTACGAAAGCAACGTATAGATCTCGATTCCTATTTTGACGAAGGTTTAGAAAATTCTTGTTTTTGCCAAAACGACACCTAATGAAAATCTCATAGTTTTGATAAATTAAAATTAAACCTTTCTCATAAAGAATAAAGCTTTCTCGTGTATGCCGAAAAGATATTCGAAGCGTTCTCAAATTAAAGCACGACTTTCCCTAAAAATCCAAATGATTCTTTCATACAAACTCACCACAACATTCACATAGGCACACACACCCACACACGCGCGCACACACACACACATTTGAGAATTAAAGGATAGGAAAGCATCAAGATTGCGGTAACCGCGTTTCACGGAAGTCGGGGGGTGCCTAACACCTTCCCCTCGCTTAAGCAAGCCCCCGAACTCTATGAATCTCGGTTCGCAGACCAATTAATTCGGAGTCACACCTGAGCCAGCGATTTATAAAAAAACGAAAACTCGGATGAGTTGGTACATCCATTTCAAATATATCAACTCGCGACTCTGGTTAATTGGCTCATCATAAAAAACGACCTTTCAAAACCCCGTCGACACTCAAGCCGACCTTTTCCAAAAATCATCTAATAAAAAAGGCTAAAATCGGAAAGGGTAACAAATCACCGCATAAGCGGATTAAACCGGCGTCGACACCCGACCATCGCTATTTCATTTCCATTGTTTTTATATTAGCTATCATTATTCTGCAATATTTCTTTTACCCATCAAGAAGCATATTTACAGTCAAACCATACCATACAATCCGAACCAACATTTTCAACTAAAAGAACAAAAAAAAAATTATCATTGAAGATTACGAATTAAAGTATATAATGTCACCTACATATACATTACTATCCAAAATAGTATCCAAAATAGCGTTACTATATACCAAAACAGTACATAGCCAGTAGCACAAATTAATAACATGTCACGGGTCCTCTATAGGATTGTTCGATCCGGTAATATCATCATTATCCCCTTCTGTCGATCGATCCTACAAATTAATTACCAAGTGAACTTGTTAATTCATACAAAGAGTGAGAGAGCAACAATTTTACCTGTAGGTGAGAGTGAAAAAGCAATACCTGATTGTTGGACTGAGCATTCGGAACTGACGATTTCTTGAGCATTTCTGCAATGATTGATTGCAATTCATCTACTTTCCTTGCAGTGTCATCTCCTTTGTCACGCACCATTTTCAACGCAGCTTTCAATTCTTGATTCTCACGATGTACATCATTATTTGTTCCACGAGGCCCCCAAGTGTTTGTAGCCGTAGCACCAACTCCACCTTATCGGAATCGGCCATGTCGCTCCGGCCCAAGCACCTGTGCAAGAATATCATTTCGTCCGGTAGATAGTGCAGAACTACTTCCGCCAGCAGCCGCCTGAGTCTCCTTTAACTCAATAATGTTTTCCTGTGAAAAAATAAATTATCATATTCAACTTAAAATTAAGAAAGCAAAGGGCTAAGCCACACACCCAGCACAAAACATGTATATATTAGTAGTTCACAGCTATATTAGTATTTCTGGACAAGCATTTTGAAAAGAAAAGGAAGAAACAATATGGGACAGAATTTAGGTCCATGAAATGAAAACTCAGTTATAGATGTAAAGCCCGACACTCATAATCCATGCCAAAGGAAAACATAAAAGGGAGAAACAATATGAATTGTAGCAATTAGTCCATATTGTTAATCAATAAGATAAAATGTTGCTGGAAAAGAGAATCTGCAACATCCAATCATTAACTTCATTAAACTAGTCAACATTTTCATGATCACTTATTGAACTTTGTTTATGCAGAAGAAATAAAAGGCAACAACTAATCACCTATACGTTATCAAACTTATTTGGTTGACAAAGATTTTGTAGCCGCTATTGTTATATACTCCATCCACTACAATGAAAAAAGTTATGGTTACTGTTAACGCCAAGATTTGACCACGTGCTTCAATCACTAAGAACGAGCTAATCCTGCACAATAACGAGATCACACTCAGAGTTCTGGGCAGTTTTGCCGCCGGGGGATAGCTCAGGCGTGAGAATTAGTACAGGCTGTCTCAAGGTTTTGATAACAATGGAGGCTTATAGCTTAGTGTTAAAATTTGCATTACCTTTGAAATGGAAAAGGAAGCCTTGTATTTATACCTTATTTCCCACTCATTATGCCTGGACCCCACTTGGACAATATATTGACATGTTACCATCAATCAAATCATTCCAACCATACTGGTTGAGTTATAAGTCAATCCAGTTAGAAAGCTACATTCCTTAACTAGATTACACCACCCAACTAAGACCTCCACATAGGGTCGGATCCTCCATGTGGGGTCGGGTCTCCCGAACCCAAGACCCAACATTGCCCCCTACTCCTTTATTAAAAAAGAATTATAATAAAGGAGTACAAAAAATGAATTTAATCTACTCAAATGATGAGCCAAACAACCCCTTAAATATGTAACCGCCTCAAACCATTACTGCCATTATTAACCCAACTCCCACATGCCATTAAAGGGCCCACCATATTTAATGAAGTGGCACCGTCTAGGGGAGTCGTGCCGGATTCAAAGGGTCACTTTCAATAAAGTTAAATCATCCCCAAAAATTGGCCGCCACTTTCATCTCTAATTTTTCAAATTCTTTAAGCTTCACTGCCATCTCCACCCTCTCACCGGTTAATCGACTCTTCCAACTTTCTTTCCTACCCAACAATGGCAACCACTGACGCTTCAAGCTCATCCAATCCGTCCAAAACTACCGCCTCCGCAGCAACCGCTAACGAGCTCCCAGCTCCAATCATAGCTGTGACGATTGAAGCCACTACAGTCACTACCACTGCCGCCACAACCATCATCACCACCGCCGCAGGGACCAGTTCCACCTCCCTTGGCTTTAGCACTTCATCCCAGGATCCCATCACAAGCTCAGACTTCCCCAGTAACCCTTTCCCTTCACCATCACCCAGAACCGAAGCCGAACTCGAAAACATGAAGATGCTAGAGGAATATTCCATAGACAAATCCTTCATTCACATAAACACCAAATCTTCCATCCAAGTCAAAGACCTTTCTTCCATCCGAGAACTGTACCAGATTCCCATATCCTACCAGATACGCACAACCAACCTTGACGAGAGAATGTATCATCGCCCTAATGGCTAGACCGTTGTATCTACCCAAGCCCTAAAATATGGGCTTCGATTCCCCCTTAATCCCTTCATGCTCACTTTCCTTAGTGTCGTCGGGGTCGGGCTCGCCCAGCTCGTTCCTAACTCCTTCATCCACCTGGTCTGTTTCATAGCCTTCTGCCACGATTGTAAGGTCGAACCGACCCTAGACTTCTTTTTTGCTCTATTCACCGTGATCCGATCTCGAGAATCAGGATTTTGGCAGATCAGTAAATTATCTGCCAAAGGGGCTCAAAAACGATCTCTGATGAAGACCCCGACTAGTAACAAAGGTTGGCGCTGATGAAGAAGAAACAACTCCGCAAGAAGGTCTCGCCCAAACCTAAGACGATGCCTGCGCCTCTTCTCGAACGGACTCTAGGGATCATTGTCGAGGAAGAGACCGAAGATGAAGCACTAGAACCTCTTACCAAAAAGCCACACAGAGAAACTTCCTTGTCTTCGGCACCTCCACCCGCCCCCACTTAACAAGGTGAAACACGTTCATCCGAACTCCCAACTTCAGGCCCTTCCTCCAGCAACATGCCGAAGCCGCGAACTTTATGGCCTCGGAGTCCGTCTGATCCCTTCCCATATGACCTCCTCGAACGCTTCATCCTGACCATCGATAACGATCGGTTTAAGAACTACTCTCCAGACCAGTACCTGGATGATTTCACAAGGCTTCAATTCCAGGTAACACTTTGTTCTGTACCCCTAACGCCTGTTACTTTTTTACTTGATCTCGTATCTGTCCCATAACTTTTTACAGGCTAATTCGGTGTTCGCCCGATCTCTCCCATCATTGCTCAAATTATCAAAAAAGAACAAGGAGATCAAGACAGAAAAAGAATTCCTGAAGGGCGACATTCGGACTTTGGAGTCTGACTTGGAGAAGGAGAAAGACCTTCATGTCGGCACTCAAGACAAACTCACCGAAGCCAACCGAGAGAATTATCAGCTTCGAAATCAGATAAGCATCCTTCAGCATGAAATCATTGAACATGAGAAGCAGAATGGTCGTCTGATGGAGGAGCGGGTCTTACTAAAGGATAACGACGCCGATCAGAAGAAGGCGATTGCTGCCCTTGAAGAACAGATGGAGAAGACGCATTTTAAGCTGAAAGACATGATCCAAGCCTACAACACCTTGGAGAAAGAGTATGCCGATCTTCAGAATCGAGGACCTCTTTTGACCGAAGAGGTCAAACTCCAAATAATCGAGGAATACAAGGCGTCTCCCGAGCTAGCAGACAAGGTCATCCTTCAGTTCTCCGAAGGCTATCAGAGCCATAAGGAAAAGATTAAGGAGAAGATGAAGGCGGCTGGATTAGACATCTCCATCCTCGATTCCTCGGATGATGAGGAAGAAGCCGAAGAACAACCTTCACCACCGACCCAATAGGATAATTTCTGTTTTTTGTTTACTTTTTTATCTCCAAACGTAGGTAGTACAATTTGTAACAACATTGAATATTAATGAAACAACTCAAAGTTTTCAATTACACAATCTGATGTTATTTCATATTGATAAAACATACAAATTTACATTATCGGTAATAAGAAATAACATGACTTACTGATAATATCTCTTAAGTCTCCCAGCGTGCCATGTATACTTAATATCCGATCCATCCATAGCTCGAAGCCGGTAATTTCCTGGCTTGGGTACCTCAACGACTTCATAAGGTCCTTCCCAGTTTGGCATAAGTTTGCCTGAATTCTGGGGGATGCAGCTGCTTCTCGAAGCACCAAATCGCTAACTTCGAACCTTCTAAGTTTCACCCCCTTGTTGTAATGCTTGGCGGTTCTCCTTTGATAAGCCGCCAACTTTATCAAAGCTGACTCCCAAACCTCATCTAACAGATCCAGGTTGAGGCGAAGCCCTTCATAGTTATATAACTCCTGGTATTGACTGACCCGAAGCGATGGAGACCCGATTTCAACTGGAACAAGGGCATCGGTCCCATAAGCAAGTCGGAAGGGCGAATCTCCCGTTGTCATTCTGGTTGTTGTCCGATAAGCCCATAGCACACTAAGTAATTCCTCAGGCCATCTCCCTTTGCCTTCGTCCAGTCTCCTCTTTATCCCATTGAGAAGAGTTCTATTGGTGACTTCAACCTGCCCGTTTGACTGAGGATGAGCTACGGAAGTCTTTCGGTGCTGAATCCCCAAATTTACGAGAAACTCCTCAAATTTCGCACCTATAAACTGCCTCCCATTGTCCGAAACGAGTGCCATCAGAATTCCGAAGCGATAGACAACAAACTCTTTGAGAAATTTTAAGCACTCCTGTTCCGTGATCGTTCGGAGAGGCTTGGCTTCTACCCATTTAGTCATATAATCAATAGCCACGATAACAAAACTGACCTGCCCCTTAGCCTTTGACAATGGTCCTAAAATATCAATTCCCCATATAGCAAACGGAATGAGTGATAAGACCGAGAACAGCTCTTCGGGAGGTTGATGAGGGATCGTTCCATTCAACTGACACTTGGGGTACTTCTTCACATATTCCTTGGCTTCTTGGAAGATGGTTGGCCAGTAGTAACCCTGCCTTAAAATCTTGAAAGCCAGCACCTTAGCGCCCATGTGGTCTCCACATATACCCTCATGAACTTCTCGAAGTGCGTAATCTGCTTCGAAAGGGTCAAACACTTCTGCAACGGTGAAGAAAATGCCCTTTGGTATAAGTCTCCATCAATCAAGATGAAGAAGAAGCTTCGGTGTTTGATCTCTTTAGGTTCTATCCGATCCGAAGGAAGGACGCCATCGGCCAAATAAGAAATATATGGCGTGAGCTAACAATCCATCCGCTTTATTGGAAACACTTCTGATCTCTTAATACTCGGGTCATCCAAAACCTCCAGGTATACTGACCCGCTGAAAGAAGTAGCCTTTCTTGTTGCCAATCTGGCTAACGCATCGACTATGGTATTGTTTTCCCGATCGACTCCTTGTTTGCTATATGTCCCAAAGTAATGCAGTCGATTTTTAACAGCAGCCAAATACTTCGTCATTTTATCCCCCGAGCCTCATACTCCCCCAGTATCTGCTTAACCACTAATTGGGAATCGCTCAAGATGACCAAGTGCTGTACTTCCAGACTTCTTGCCAACTGCAATCCGGCTAAAATGGCTTGATATTCTGCTTCGTTATTGGTAGCCTTAAACCTAAAACGAATAGCCTGCTGGACTTTAAATCCCTTCGGGCTCGTCAAGATAACTCCTGCTCCACTGACATCCGAAGTCGAGGAGCCGTCCACATAAAGCGTCCACGAAGTATGGCCTGTCTGAGCATCTGATACCGAACTCACAATCAGGTCATTAGCATCTGTGTCGGGTTCGGTAAACAAATATTCCACTATGAAGTCGACCAGCGCCTGACCCTTTATAGCAGTCCGAGGATGATACTCTATGACAAATTGAGTTAACTCCATCGCCTAAGCAGAAAGACGTCCTGACAAATCCGGCTTATTCATGACTTTCTTCAAAGGCTGATCAGTATATACTACCACCAATCTTCCTTGAAAATAGTGCCTGAGCTTCCTGCTGGCTATCACAAGTGCATAAGCGAATTTTTCCAAGTTGGGATATCGGGTTTCAGCATCCCGAAGCACATGGCTGACATAATAGACTAGGCACTGCCTGCCCCTATGTCTCGAACTAAAACCACTCCTACTGCCATTGAGCTCGCCGCCAGATATAGATATAGGGGTTCCGAAGGGATAGGTTTTACTAGAACCGGAGCTGAGGATAAATACCTTTTAATCCCTTGGAATGCGTCTTCACACTCTGAAGTCCACTAGAAGGTCTTCTCATTCTTTGGTCCTTTCAAAGTTTTGAAGAAGGGTAAACACCATTCTGCTGACTTTGACATGAATCTCCGAAGTGCCGCAATCCTACCAGTCAGTCGCTGAACGTCTTTGAAAGACTGCGGAGAGTTCATGTCCATAATGACTTTAATTTTTTCCGGGTTAGCTTCAATCCCTCTCTTGCTAAGTAAATACCCCAGAAACTTGCCAGAACCGAGGCCAAAAGTACACTTGGTCGGGTTCAGTCGAAGCTTATACTTTCTTACCGTATCGAAACAGTTCTCCAGATCATCTAGGTGGTCTCGAACTCCCATGCTTTTAACGATCATATCGTCCACATAGACCTCCATGCTTTGGCCTAATAACTTAGCGAACACATAATTCATCATCCTTTGATATGTAGCCCCCGCATTCAGTAATCCAAACGTCATTTTCTTGTAAGCGTATATTGCCCGATGCGTAATGAATGCTATCTTTGGGATGTCTTTCTTATCCATAGAAATCTGGTGGTATCCAGAAAAAGCATCCATGAAGCTAAGCATGTCAAACCCAGAGGTAACATCAATCAGCTGGTTAATGTGCGGGAGAGGGTAGAAGTCCTTCGGACATGCTTTATTCAGGTCGGTGTAGTCTATACAGACCCACCATTTACCATTCTGCTTTCGCACCTAGACCACGTTTGCCAACCACTCCGGATAATTAATTTCATAGATGAAGTCCGCTTTTAGCAGTTTGGCAATCTCATCGTCAATGATCTTTTGTCTGTCAGGAGCGAAGATCCTTCTCTTTTGATGTATAGGCTTCTTAGAGGGATCAACACACAACTTATGAACCGCCACCGACTTATCGACTCCGGGCATATCAGTAGGCTCCCAAGAAAATATGTCTGCATATAGCCGAAGAAATTCTATTAGGTTTGTCCGAAATGACTCTACCAGTCCCGAGCCTATCTTGACCATCTTATCGCCTTTTCCTACAATCAGCTCTACTTCTTCTGTCTCCTTAGCCGGCAGAGCTAAGGGTTCGAAATTTCCCTCGGTGAATGGCTCAACCTCTACAACCATCGTCTGCTTTTGTTTATTGACTCCAACTGCGGAAGATATCAACGAATTCCGATAGCACCTACGTGCCATGTCCAAGTCACCCTTTACTTCACCGACCCCCTCCGAAGTTGGAAATTTCATCTTGAAGTGACATAATGAGGTGACCACCTGTAGTGCCGCCAAGGTGGGTCTACCTAAGATAGCGTTGTAGGCCGAATCTATTTGGACCACAAAAAATCTGACTTTGACTTCTACCTGCCTCGGTGCCGTACCGAAGATTACCGGAAGTTCAACAATCCCAGCCATCCGAACTGGATCATTGCTGAAGCCGTATAAAGGGGATTCCTGACCCACCTCCATCTTTACTCCCCCCAGGTCTAACCTATTGTATGCATGAGTATACAACATGTCGACCGAAGAGCCATTATCGATCATTATTCGTTTCATGTCCATGGATCCGACCTGTGCTGTGATGGCTAACGCCCCTTCATATGGATCGATGGGCTCTGATGGGTAATCCTCATCGGTAAAAGATATCACCATGTTGGGAAATTGCCGATCTCTCCCAGGTGGTCGTTCTGAAACCGACAACACGGCATCCATCAGTTCCCGTCTCTTCTTCTTGACTTTCTTTCTGAATGTTCCCCCGGTGATAACATCAACGCAATTTTACGGAGGGTTCGGTAGGGGTGGTGCTTCAGTACGCCTATTGTGGTTCGACTCTCTTCGGCCATCCAAATCAGAATTTTGCCGACCCACGACATACTGCACCAATTCTCCATTCTGGATTTTCTTCTCTATCAAGTCCTTCAAATTATAGCAATAGCAGTTAGGATTACCCCTGTGGGAGCGGGTCATGGTCGGGCAAGGCTCAAATGAGGGTTGACCTCTAATTTCTTCAAGAATCCTTGCTCGATCCTTAGTAAGAGGGGTGTAGACCTTGTTTACATTCTTCTTCGGGAATGGCGGCCTGCCGCCTCCAGAATTAACCCATCCTTGACCTTTTCCCGAACCACTTCCACCATAAAAATTGTGCTTCGGCTGGTTATCGGGCCGAGGAGCGTAGTTCCTATCCTTCTCTTTTGATTTTTCCTCAGATCGGTCTTGGGGATTTAGGCTCTTGTAGGCCTCCTCTATTGTGATGAGCCCTTCGGCTCGACCATAAGTTTCAGCCAAGTCCATCGGTGGATTAAAGATAAGATCTTTCCATAAATCTTTCAACTTCATGGCATCCAGGCCCGTAGTGAAGAACTCAACTGCCTGCTGTACGTTCAGACTAGTCACGGTACCAGCCATGTCACGGAATCTTTTCACGTACTCACCCAAACTTTCTCCCGATCTATGCTTTACTTGGGTCAGAGCCATAGTCAGCTTTCCTCTCTTCCTGTTACTCCCGAATCGCGCATGAAACTTATCACTCAAGTCCTGCCACGATCCGACAGAGTTCGAGGGAAGGGACGCCATCCATTCCTGAGCTGCATGCTTCAATGTGGTAACAAACGTGTGGCTTGGCGGCATCGGGATGATCATAGTAGTTCATTACCTGATTATATCTATGAGTATGATCATAGGGATTGCCAGTACCGTCATAAGACTCCAATGGCGGCATCTTCTTGGTTTTGTCTGCCTTAACCTGCTCAATTTCCCAGGTGAAAGGTGAGTTTGTGACGTTCGACAACTCCTTGGCCTGAACGACTGCGGCTAGTTTTTCCTCTAACTCAGCCAAACGTTTAACAATGGGATCGGTTTCATTCCTTCAGGGTGGTGACCTAGGCCTGCCATCCAATCCAGATCCCCTTCTCTCAAGAACATCATCACGGGAACGACCTATTCGCCTGTTCCGGTCTAGGGTGCGGCTCAAGGGCTTGCTTCTGTCCTGTGAGTGGCTTCTCTACCTTCTGCGGTCGAGGGAGCGACTCTGTCGCCTGCTCATCTGCCGCAAAGGGCTCTGACACCTGCCACGGATCGGAGAATGACTATTTAGCGTGCTCTCGTCCTACGAGCGGCTTCGGTGCCTGCCACGGACGGGGGAGCGACTATAACTCCTGCTCCGAACTGGAGAGCGGCTATGACGCCTGCTCTGAACTGGAGAGCGGCTATGACGCCTGCTCTGAACTGGAGAGCGGCAATGACGCCTGCTCTAAATTGAAGAGCGGTTATGATGCCTGCTTCAAACTGGAGAGCGGCTATGAAGCCTGCTCCGAACTGGAGAGCGGCTATGACGCCTGCTCTGAACTGGTTCGAAACCATCCGAACAATTTGTCGTGGACTAGCTCCGATCAGCGTGTTGCCGGCCATGGGGTCGGCTCGAAGATACCTCTTCCCCTCCTTCCATTCTAGCCAAATGCTCAGCTATTTCACGCTGTTGCTGGCGTAAGGCCTCCATTATGTCCTGATCTTTCTCCCTGCGTTGGTTCAGGATCCACTGTCGTTTATCCCCATGATCGACATTATTGCCTGAATAAACAAGAGTTCGGGCTGGATTACCAGCCATTTGGGTCGATGGCTCTAGCGTCTGTTGGTTAGTGTGAAACAAGCGACGACGAATCGGGGCAGACTGGAATTATAGGGGCACCCTAGGCTGACCCTTCGGCCCCAACCTCTCCCTTGCCGATGACCTGAGTCGGTCGAGGACCGACCTACGAGTTGGTGTATGGGAATCAGCTGACCCTTCTCCTCTATTATGAGCTGTATTTACCATGTCTACTCTCTCTACAATCTTAACAGTGATTGATGATTAACACTAAAGGCCCTCCTTCTAGCACCAATGTTAACGCCAAGATTTGACCACGCGCTTCAATCACCAAGAACGCGCTAATCCTGCACAATAACGAGATCACACTCAGAGTTCCGAGCGGTTTTGCCGTCGGGGAATAGCTCAAGCGTGAGAATTAGTACAAGTTGTCTCAAGGTTTTGATAACAATGGAGGCTTGTAGCTTAGTGTTAAAATTTGCATTACCTCTGAAATGGAGAAGGAAGCCTTGTATTTATACCTTATTTACCACTCATTATGCCTGGACCCCACTTGGACAGTATACTGACATGTCACCATCAATCAAATCATTCCAACCATACTAGTTGAGTTATAAGTCAATCCAGTTAGAAAGCTACATTCCTTAACTGGATTTCCCCACCCAACTAAGACCTCCACATAGGGTCAGATCCTCCATGTGGGGTCGGGTCTCCCGAACCCAGGACCCAACAATTACCTAGATTAAATGCAGCAAAAAATCGACATACTATTGTTTGTTTACCTCCATATTAGTGTTTGATTACTGATGAGTGAGTTTTATACCTACGAATCGGATATTATTGGACTTAATAATTGTTATCTTCAAGTAATTTTTAGAGTTGTTTTATTTGTTTTTATGTTTATTTATTGTAGGATGAAGCAGGAAGGGCTTATATGTCATTTTGGAGAATAAAGGAATTAAAACTCTTTAAAAATGAGCATAATGGCATTTTTGTAAATATGGCGTCCCAGAGTGGCGTAATGACACCCAGAATAGTACTAAACTCGGCGTAATGACGCCCAACACCAGACTTAGCCAGCGAGGAAAGTGAAAATTGATTGGAGAGAAAGATTTCTAAGCCAAAAAGGATTCTGAAGGAGGATTGTTAAAAACGACTAATTAGAGAAGATTTGGGAGAAAAAAAAGGAACAACAAGAGTTTTTGTAGAGACTTAAGGAGGAGAACACGAAGAAAGATTACAAGAGCTGAAGATCAAAAAGAAGATTAGGAGCAACCATACAGTTTCTTCTATTCCCTTTTAAATCTTTGATTCTTGTAATTAATTGGGATGTTTAATTTTATGACTAGGATGATGTTTTCTTTCATTTTCATGAACTAAATTCAAATTAAGATTGCAACGGAACTTGGTATGAATTTTAAATTGATGCTTCTTATCTAATATAAGTTAGTTTTCATTAAATCAATTATTATATCTTGTGCTTGTTGAATAATTGTTTGGCCATCAGTTATTGAGATAATCTATATAAAATTAGAAAATTGAATATAGATTTAGATTTGGACATAATAGCATCTGCCCATATAATCTGGATAGGATTAATATGATTAGCATGTAGGATAGGAATATACCTACATGTCTATCCTACATGTCGTTTGTAACTACTGAAAGAACTTGAGCTGAAAATCCTAATTAAGTTGATTCACATAGGAATATAGTGAGTTAATTGATTAAGGTGTTCCTTTTGATTCTATTGCTTAATTGCTAGAATTTTGAGGGTTTGTTTACGTATCATTCGGAAGAAGTGCGTGAATTCTAGGTAGAGTTCTAGGTTATTGATTCATGTTAACTATTTATATTAATTAGTCGGTAAATTGATTTAATTGAAATACTAAGGGAAGTTGTAATCTTAACTCAGTAAATCTGTGATTTGTTCTTGTTAACGTTATCTATTAGTTGATCTTAGTAATTTCTCATTTTCAACTTAAAATCAAGAATTGGAATTTAAATAGGATTAATTAAATTATTTTTGGTAATTGATAGATATTAAGTTATTTCCTCGTGGGAACGATATCCTTGCTTGTCGAATATTACAAACGAACGCGTATACTTGCGTGTTAAGTGCTATTCAAAAATTAGGCAACAAGTATTTGGCGCCGTTGCCGGGGAAATTGATTTAATATTCTGTTATTATTAAATTCGATAGAGTTAATCCTAATTTAAACTGTTAATTATCTGTTATTTACAAGCGTATTTTTTTTCTCGTGTTTGCAAACGCGATCGAAACAGCCAAAGCTTGAACCCTATGAGGACGATATTGAAAAACGGTTAAAGCGGTTGCGTAAGTGGGTTAAAGAAACTCGAGAAATAATGGAGAACCAAGATCTAATGGCTGAACAGGAGCAAAAATTATTGCGGGATTATGCTATGGCACAAGTTACCGAAATTCTGTCGAGTATCACGAGGCCTGCTATTACTGCTGCGAGTTTCGAGATAAAACCTGGAACAATACAAATGATTCAAAATTCTGTGCAATTTGGAGGGTTGCCAAATGATGACCCAAACTATCATTGGGTTAGCTTCATGGAAAATTGTGATACGTTCAAATATCAAGGAGTGACAGAAGATGCTATAAGACTCAGATTGTTCCCATTCACCCTTAGAGATAAAGCTAAGAGTTGGCTTCATTCACTTCCTCCAGGTTCAATTACCACATGGAATGACTTAGCTCAAAAGTTTCTTGCAAAGTTTTTCCCGCCTGCGAAGACAGCAAAAATGTGGACTGATATCACTTCTTTCGTTCAGCATAACTTAAAATCATTGTATGAAGCCTGGGAAAGGTTTAAGGACTTGTTGAAACGATGCCCGCACCATGGTGTGGCTAATTGGTTGCAAGTGCAGATCTTTTATAACGGGTTAAATAGTACAGTGAGGTCAAGTATTGATGCTGCAACAGGTGGAGCTCTTATGGCTCAGAATTGTGATGAGGCATATCAGTTGCTTGAGACAATGGCGGCTAATAACTACCAGTGGCCAACTGCAAGATTGAATCACCCAAAGCCAACCAGAGTTTATAAAGTGGATGCAATGACAGCTTTATCAGCCCAAGTGACAGCTCAAATTTCCGCTCTTACGAAAAAGATAGATTCACTTGGAATTCAGAGTGTTCAGAAAATGGAGACGGTGTGTGAATTATGTGCAGGGAATCACTCTAGTGACCAGTGTGCAATAAATTCTGAATCAGCACAATTTGTATCCAATTACAATAGACAACAGGGCAGCAATCCAAATAACTACAATTCTGTATGGAGGAATAACACAAATCCTTCTTGGAGCAACAATCAGCAACAACATCAAGCTCCAAGACAAGCATATCCGTCGGGATTTCAGTCGTAACAACATGCTCAACAACCTCATCAACCTGATAAAATATCTCAAATGGAAGAGTTATTAGCAAGAATGGTGACTCAGTTTGAAGTAACAACAAAGAACCAATCAGCAGCTATAAAGAATCTTGAAAATCAGATTGGGCAGATAGCTAGTGCTTTGAACAACCGACCTCAAGGGTCGTTACCGAGTGATACTGAGAAGAATCCAAGGAAAGATGGGAATGAACAATGCAAAGCAGTTACACTAAGGAATGTAAAGGAGTTGGTTGCAAATTCTGACGAACATAAGAAAGTTAATGTTGAGAAAGAAGAAGAACCAGTGGTGGGAAATTCAGCAGACAAATCCGAGGGAAAAGTTGAGGAAAAACAAAAGGAAGAAATGTAGATGTCAGCTACACCACCTTTGCCATTCCCACAGAGATTTCAAAAGCAAAAGTTAGATAGTCAGTTCTCAAAATTTTTAGAAGTATTCAAAAAGCTGCAGATTAACATCCCATTCGCAGATGCTTTAGAACAAATGCCCAGCTATGTTAAGTTCATGAAAGATATTCTGGCAAGAAAGAGGAAGTTAGGGGAATTTGAGACGGTAGCATTGACAGAGGAATGTAGTGCCATTCTACAAAGAAAGTTGCCACCAAAGTTGAAGGATCCAGGTAGCTTCACCATTCCGTGCACAATTGGAACTCAATTTTTTAGCCGATGTCTGTGCAATTTGGGGGCTAGTATCAACCTTATGCCACTATCGGTTTATCAACAGCTTGGGTTGAAGGAAGCTACACCAACAAATGTCACTCTGCAGCTTGCCGATAGATCGCTCACCTATCCAAGGGGAATAGTGGAAGATGTACTAGTAAAGGTAGATAAATTTATATTCCCTGTGGATTTCATAGTCCTTGATTTTGAGGAAGATAGTAACATACCAATTATTCTTGGGCGCCCGTTTTTAGCTACTAGGAGGACGATAATTGATGTACAGAAAGGAGAGTTAACGATGAGGATCCAAGATAAAGAAGTAACTTTCAACGTGTTCAAGGCTATAAAATTTCCGAAGGAAGAGGAAGAATGCTTCAGGGTTGACTTGATTGATGGAGCAAGTAAGGAAGCATTTATCAAAGTAGTGAACAAGGATCCTCTAGAAGCGACACTGGTGAATGAAAACTTGTCTGAAGATTTAGCAGTGTTAGAATTGGCCCATATGTTATATTCATCTCCAAAGTTTACACAAGTCAGGCCAAAGTTTGAATCCTTGGAACACTTGGGAAGGTCAGCAGATAAGGTCAAACCATCATTAGAAGAACCACCGGTCTTAGAACTCAAGCCACTGCCTAACCATCTTTGGTATGCATATCTGGGTTCGTCTTCTACTTTGACAGTCATAATTTCTGCGTCACTGGATGCAGTTCAGGAGGAAAAATTGTTAAGGGTACTGAGGAAATACAAAACAGCTATTGGGTGGACTCTTGCAGATATCAAAGGAATAAGCCCATCAATTTGTATGCATAAGATCCTGCTGCAAGAGGAAGCAAAACCAATTGTTGAGCAGCAAAGAAGACTTAACCCCATTCTGAAGGAGGATTGTTAAAAAAGACTAATTAGAGAAGATTTGGGAGAAAAAAAAAAGGAACAACAAGAGTTTTTGCAGAGACTTAAGGAGGAGAACAAGAAGAAAGATTACAAGAGCTGGAGATCAAAAAGAAGATTAGGAGCAACCATACAGTTTCTTCTATTCTCTTTTAAATCTTTGATTATTGTAATTAATTGGGATGTTTAATTTTATGACTAGGATGATGTTTTCTTTCATTGTCATGAACTAAATTCAAATTAAGATTGCAACGGAACTTGGTATGAATTTTAAATTGATGCTTCTTATCTAATATAAGTTAGTTTTCATTAAATCAATTATTATATCTTGTGCTTGTTGAATAATTGTTTGGCCAGCAGTTATTGAGATAATCTATATAAAATTGGAAAATTGAATATAGATTTAGATCTGGATATAATAGCATCTGTTCATATAATCTGGATAGGATTAATGTGATTAGCATCTAGGATAGGAATATACCTACATGTCGTTTGTAACCACTGAAAGAACTTGAGCTGAAAATCCTAATTAAGTTGATTCACATAGGAATATAGTGAGTTAATTGATTAAGATGTTCCTTTTGATTCTATTTCTTAATTGCTAGAATTTTGAGGGTTTGTTTACGTATCATTCAGAAGAAGTTCGTGAATTCTAGGTAGAGTTCTAGGTTATTGATTCATGTTAACTATTTATATTAATTAGTCGGTAAATTGATTTAATTGAAATACCAAGGGAAGTTGTAATCTTAACTCATTAAATCTGTGATTTGTTCTTGTTAACATTATCTATTAGTTGATCTTAGTAATTTCTCATTTTTCAACTTAAAATCAAGAATTGGAATTTAAATAGGATTAATTAAATTGTTTTTGGTAATTGATAGATATTAAGTTATTTCCTCGTGGTTGGATGCATGGATTATTTATCCCATATCTGATAGCTCATGGGTGAGTCCCGTTCAATGCGTGCCAAAGAAAGGGGAAATGACAGTAGTGGCGAATGAGAATAATGAATTGATCCCTACTCGAACAGTCACGGGTTGGCGAGTCTGTTTGGATTATAGGAAGTTGAACAAGGCCACTTGGAAGGACCATTTTCCTTTGCCATTTATTGATCAGATGTTAGACAGGCTTACAGGATACGGGTATTATTGCCTTTTGGACGGTTACTCAGGTTACAATCAGATAGCCATAGCACCTGAAGATCAGGAAAAAACGACATTTACATGTCCTTATGGTACATTTGCTTTTCGAAGAATGTCTTTTGAGTTATGCAATGCTCCTGCAACGTTTCAGCGGTGTATGGTGGCCATCTTTTCTGATATGGTAGAACATAACCTCGAGGTATTTATGGACGATTTCTCGATTTTTGGAGATTCATTCGATCATTGTTTGGATAATCTCACTCTTGTGCTCAAAAGGTGTATAGAAACAAACTTGATCTTGAATTGGGAAAAATGCCATTTTATGGTCTAAGAAGGGATAATATTGGGTCATAAAGTTTCTCCAAAAGGAATCGAGGTAGACAGGGCAAAGCTTGAAACCATTGAAAATCTACCGCCGCCATCTTCAGTCAAGGGTATTCGGAGCTTTTTGGGACATGCAGGGTTTTATAGACGATTTATAAAAGACTTCTCCAAAATCACAAAGCCACTGTGTAGCCTTTTGGAGAAGGATGTTCCGTTTAATTTTGATAAGGCATGCCATGAAGCCTTTGAAGTGTTGAAGCAGAAGCTAATTACTGCACCGGTCATAGTAGCACCAAATTGGAGTAGTCCGTTTGAATTAATATGCGACGCTAGCGACTTTGCGATTGGTGCGGTTCTCGGTCAACGTAAAGATAAGATTTTTCATGCCATTTATTATGCTAACAAGACATTATCGGATGCTCAGCTAAACTATACAACCACGGAGAAGGAGCTATTGGCAGTGGTTTATGCTTTTAATAAATTCCGTTTGTATCTGATTGGGACCAAGGTGATTGTGTTCATAGATCACTCGTCTATTAAATATCTGATAGCTAAGAAAGACGCCAAGTCGAGATTGATTCGCTGGATACTATTGCTGTAAGATTTTGATTTGGAGATCCGGGATCGGAAAGGTTCTAAAAATCAAGTTGCCGATCACTTATCACGATTAGAGAATTCGGAGTTGAATAAGGATGATAAAACAGTGATCAACGAGTTTTTTCCAGACGAGCAATTAGTTGCTGTAAAGTTGAAGACACCATGGTATGCAGATTTTGTAAATTTCATCGTGGGTAAGGTGTTTCCGCCGGAGTTGACAAGTCAGCAGAAAAAGAAATTTCTACATGATGTAAAGCACTACCTATGGGATGAGCCGTTCTTGTTCAAGCAGTGTGGAGATCAATTAATAAGAAAGTGTGTTCCCGAAGATGAAATGGAGAGTATCTTATAGCATTGTCATGCATCTGACTATGGTGGACATTTCGGGGGAGAAAGAACAGCAGCCAAGGTATTACAATGTGGATTCTACTGGCCGACACTTTTTAAGGATGCCCATGTGTTCGTGTTAAAATGTGACAGATGCCAAAGAGTAGGCAACATATCAAAGAGACACGAAATGCCACTTAACACGATCCTAGAGGTTGAAGTATTTGACGTGTAGGGCATCGACTTCATGGGGCCCTTTCCCTCATCTTTTAGCAATTCTTACATACTACTGGCAGTGGATTATGTCTCCAAGTGGGTTGAAGCTGTAGCATCACCTACTAATGATGCCAAAGTGGTGGTGAAATTCATTCGCAAGTATATCTTCTCTAGATTCGGAACTCCTCGCGCAATCATTAGTGACGAGGGCACACACTTTTGTAATAAGCAGTTTTCAGCTATTCTCACTAAATACGGAGTCACTCATAAGATAGCAACTTCTTACCATCCACAGACTAGCGGCTAGGCCGAGGTATCGAATCGTGAAGTTAAACGAATTCTTGAGAAGGTAGTGAACCCTAGCCGGAAGGATTGGGCAAGCAAACTAGACGATGCATTATAGGCATATCGGATAGCTTATAAAACACCAATAGGGATGTCACCATACAGATTGGTATATGGGAAAGCATGCCATCTTCCAGTAGAATTAGAACATAATGCTTACTGGGTTATCCGTAAGTTAAATTTTGATATGGCTGCGGCGGGAGAGAAGCGCCTCTTGCAATTGAACCAAATGGACGAATTAAGACTTCAATCGTACGAGAATGCCAAGTTGTACAAGGAGAAGGTCAAGAAATGGCATGATGGGAAAATAATAGACAGGAAGTTTGAACCGGGGCAAACGGTGTTGCTATACAACTCGAGGCTAAAACTCTTCTCAGGAAAACTAAAATCACGGTGGTCCGGCCCATTCATGATTATCAAGGTTTTTCCTCATGGAGCTGTGGAAATTGAAGAGCCAGAGTCAAAACGTAGTTTCAAAGTCAATGGCTAGAGGTTGAAACACTACTATGGAGGTCACTTCAATCGTGAAAAGTCATCTGTTAGCCTTGCTGATTAGAACATAACAGACAAAGTCGGGCCGAGGACGTTAAACTAAGCGCTAGCTGGGAGGCAACCCAGAATTTATTTTTATTTGAATTTTAGTTCATTCATTTAGTTAATTTGTTTCTTTTTATTTTATTCTCTTGCTATGATTGTTTAGTTTAATTTAATTTTTGATAGCTTAGGATTTTTATTTTTATTTTTATTTTTATTTTTACTAACCTCCCTTAAACATTTACTTCAATTTGGTTGCAGGTGCTAAAAAGGGAGGTGTATATAAAAAAAGAGAAAAAAAGTACCCTGACGTCATTACGCTCCAATTCCTCTCAAGGTCGGCGTAGTTACGCCTAGCATCAGCAACAGATCATGTAATCCGGCGTCATTACGCCCAAATCAGGCTCAAACTCGGCGTCATTAAGCCTGCCGAATAGACACCCACACTGCCACGCGGCGTCATTACGCCCACTACAGGTCAAAATCAAGCGTCATTACGCCCGACGAAAAAAAAAATACTGATCGGGTCTGTTAATGTAAGTCAAAGTTTCCTATTCCAACATTACTTCTATTCTTCAGAGAACCAACCCAATCTTCAAGCTGCTCTCCTTACCCCAAACGAAACCTATAAGCAACGAATTCGACTCTTATCCATTTCCCACTCGGATTCAGCATCCCATAAAGCTTCAAACTTCAATTGATTTTAAACATTATCTAAGTTTGGGGGTTTAGCACGGGCTTCTCACCTAAACGATTTCCCACCTTTCACGAATTCATCAACCAATATTGGGGAAAGCCGTCAACCAAACAAAGCATCCAAGTAAGTGCAATTGGAATTCAATTAAGATTGGGCAGTCCTTGATTAAATGAGCTAGCTCTACATAGAATTATATTTGGATTTGTGTTGACATTCATACATTGTGGGGTTTGGGAAATTTATTTAATTGATTGCCCAATTGAGTTTGTGTTGGCTCACTTGGGAATTTTTGGGTTAAGTGGTGTTATCTACTGTATGTGCTTGTGCTTTTGTTTCAAAACTTTGAAAATTTTGATAGAAACCAGTTTAGGGGAGTTTTTAGCAGGAGGATTTCAAACAGTGCACACATATTGTTTGATAAATTGCCCCAACCAACTGTTTTGCTTAATTAGTTGATTTTACTTGGTTTCGAGTTGTCTTTGGTATTATCAATACTTGGTAATGTCTTCGAAAAAGGGAAAAGTGGAAGGGTCGTCCTCATCAAAGTCTTTTGATAGGAAGAGATTTGTGAGTTTTAACGCTTCTCAACGTTATCATCTATTGTTTGCCAACAAGAATTTGATTCCAGAACGGGGGTTGAGACCTGAACCGTAATATGGGGATATTGCCGTCATGATTCGGGAGAGGCATTGGCAACATTTTACTAGTCAACCTGAATCGACCGCTGTAAATGTAGTGAAAGAGTTTTATGCGAATGCAAAAGAGGCTGACGGTAATTCTGTGTTTATCCGTGGTAAATGGATCAATGTGGGCAGAAAGGCAATCAATGCCTACTATGGATTACAAAAAATCCATAAGTCGGGCTATGAGGAGTACATTACTGAGGACGTGGACTACAGTGAAGTCATTCAAAAACTGTGTGAACCAGGTACAGATTGGAAGGCTACAGTAACATACGAAGCAACTAATTTTAGAAGTTCCAAGCTTAGTCGATATGGGAAGGCATGGTATGGGTTTATATGTGCTAAATTGATGCCAACTCGACACAAAATTGATGTAATGAAGGAACGTGTTGCGCTGTTATATTGTATTGCTTTGGGAAAAACAGTGGATGTGGGTGATCTTATTCATGCGTCCATTCTGCGAACTCTTGAAGGTGGTACATATGGTGGCTTGCCTCATCCCTCATTACTTTCTGATTTGTGCAAACGGGCAGGAGTCCCATTAGATAACGATGAGGTTCTACAGGCTCCGATGGAGCCGATAAATCACGCTTTGATTGAGAGATTTAAAGTATGGCCTGGGGGGCTATCAGATACGAAGGGATTGGGCTATATCATTGCACAAGAGGAGCCGATAGCTACGAGTATTTCTGGACCTGAGATGTCTATGCCACCATCCAACATTATTGAGGAGTTGCGTCGGGACTCGAGGCATAATTCTAGGAGGACTGATCTGGCTGTGGAGCGTTTGGAATATGCTATTAATAGGATGGATCGCCAGAATCACCGTCTTGCGAAGCGTCAAGCTGTGATGTACACATATAATGTAGATTGCAATACCGCATTGGCAGAGATGCTATCTAGGTTGACTCCATCAACCGAACCTGTTTAGTTTCCTACGCCACAACCATTGCCAATGTATCTGCCTTCTGATTTGGAGGATGAAGAGGGTGACGACGGTGAGGATGAAGAAGATGACAACAACTGAGTATATATCAGGGAAGTGTTCCATTCTTCTTTTCTTTTCATTTTTCCCAATGAGGAGATTATAGTAGTTAAGTTTGGGGGTGTGTATATGGCATGCATATAAGTAATTAGTGTTGCATATAGACTAGGTTCATGTTCATTCATGCATGTAGTTGCATTGTGTGCATTTATCTGTTTAGATTGTTGGGTTTTGTCATGCATCTAGTTTCATTGAGTAATCATCAATTGATATAGTGTCTAATGTGGCCAATGATAAGACTGGTGTGATGGTTTTAATTTAAGAAGAATTGAACACTAATGCTTAGTGATGACTTAGACTATGAAGTAAGGGTGAACTTGTATGAAACTCATGTTAATCAGAAAAACACATAATCAACTGTTTTGATCAATTCAATTCAAATTGTTACATAATTTGCTTCTGGTGGGAAAGTTTGGGTTAAAGATTGATAATATCGGAATGCTCATGAAAGCAAAAGTAAGCAGTGATCTAAGTTTGGGGGGATCTAGGGGTGCAAGTATATTTTAGAATTTAAAAAAAAACCTTTCCTAATTAAGGAATGGATCATGTGGTGAGTTGAGATAGAGCGTAAAACGCACTCACTCATAAACACATGCAACGAAATAGAGCGTAAAACGCACTCGTTCAAAAGAAAGTGAGATGGAGCATAAAATGCACTCACTAAAAAGAAAATAAAAATGTTTTTTGACTTTCTGGGAAGGGTTTATAAAGGATTTAATGTATTAAATAACTTTGCGTTGCTTAGGGACCCTAATGCTTGGTGATTGCTTGAATTTGCTGAATTGGTTGTGTTCACAAGTTAAATTGAGTTGAAATTAAAAGTTTTCTTCTAAGAAGTGAATTATGTTATTAATTTGAGTTGTGATTGATTATAATGGTGGATATACACACACACACACACAATATGGGTGATTACAGGTGTTACTTGATTAAATAGTTAAAGTTTAAAACTTTGCATTGGTTGGATGTTCTATTTGAGATTCATATGATATTTTTGAGGCCTGGAGTTGGACACTATGTTGGTTAGTTGTTTACTGTGTAGGCATGTTAGGGAGTTTGCATCTGCATTATTGTTTTGTTTGAGGACAAACAATTGTTTAAGTTTGAGGGTATTTGATGAGTGGGTTTTATACCTACGAATCGGATATTATTGGACTTAATAATTGTTATCTTTAAGTAATTTTTAGAGTTATTTTATTTGTTTTTATGTTTATTTATTGTAGGATGAAGCAGGAAGGGCTTATATGTCATTTTGGAGAAGAAAGGAATTAAAAATCTTTAAAAATGAGCATAATGGCATTTTTGTAAATATGGCGTCCAGAGTGGCGTAATGACGCCCAGAATAGTACTAAACTCGGCGTAATGACGCCCAACACCAGACTTAGCCAGCGAGGAAAGTGAAAATTGATTGGAGAGAAAGATTTCTAAGCCAAAAAGGATTCTGAAGGAGGATTGTTAAAAAAGACTAATTAGAGAAGATTTGGGAGAAAAAAAAAGGAACAACAAGAGTTTTTGCAGAGACTTAAGGAGGAGAACACGAAGAAAGATTACAAGAGCTGGAGATCAAAAAGAAGATTAGAAGCAACCATACAGTTTCTTCTATTCCCTTTTAAATCTTTGATTCTTGTAATTAATTGGGATGTTTAATTTTATGACTAGGATGATGTTTTCTTTCATTGTCATGAACTAAATTCAAATTAAGATTGCAACGGAACTTGGTATGAATTTTAAATTGATGCTTTTTATCTAATATAAGTTAGTTTTCATTAAATCAATTATTATATCTTGTGCTTGTTGAATAATTGTTTGGCCAACAGTTATTGAGATAATCTATATAAAATTGGAAAATTGAATATAGATTTAGATCTGGATATAATAGCATCTGTTCATATAATATGGATAGGATTAATGTGATTAGCATGTAGGATAGGAATATACCTACATGTCGTTTGTAACTACTGAAAGAACTTGAGCTGAAAATCCTAATTAAGTTGATTCACATAGGAATATAGTGAGTTAATTGATTAAGGTGTTCCTTTTGATTCTATTGCTTAATTGCTGGAGTTTTGAGGGTTTGTTTACGTATCATTCGGAAGAAGTGCGTGAATTCTAAGTAGAGTTCTAGGTTATTGATTCATGTTAACTATTTATATTAATTAGTCGGTAAATTGATTTAATTGAAATACCAAGGAAAGTTGTAATCTTAACTCATCAAATCTGTGATTTGTTCTTGTTAACGTTATCTATTAGTTGATTTTAGTAATTTCTCATTTTTCAACTTAAAATCAAGAATTGGAATTTAAATAGGATTAATTAAATTATTTTGGTAATTGATAGATATTAAGTTATTTCCTCGTGGGAACGATATCCTTGCTTGTCGAATATTATAAACGAACGCGTATACTTGCGTGTTAAGTGCTATTCATAAATTAGACAACAATTACCTAGAGAAATCGAAAAATCCAACAATGAACGTGAAGACTCCATTGACGCCACCATGAGGCAGGCGGGAGGGAGGAGGGAGGGGGGGGAGGGAGACGGGCGGAATGGGCAGGGAGGAGGGAGGAGTAAGGGGAAGGCAGGCGGGAGGGAGGGGGAGGGATACGGTGAGGGGGAGGGGGAGAGGGGGAGGAGGGAGGCGGAGGAGGAATTGGTTACCTCCATACTAGTTTTTGGTTACCTCCATACTAGTTTTTACTTACCTAGAGTTACTGCACGAAAAAACGAGTTACTACACATCCTGGAATTGGTTACCTCCATACTAGTGTTTGGCTACCTATATTTATTGTACGAAAAAACTAGTTACTACACATTCAGGAATTGGTTACCTCTATACTAGTGTTTGGTTACCTAGATTTACTGCAGCAAAAAATCGCCATAATAGTGTTTGGTTACCTCCATAATAGTGTTTGGTTACCTCCATACTAGTGTTTGGTTACCTAGATTAAATGCAGCAAAAAATCGACATACTATTGTTTGTTTACTTCCATATTAGTGTTTGGTTACCTGGAGAAATCGAAAAATTCAACCATGAACGTGAAGACTCCATTGACGCCACCACGAGGCAAGCGAGAGGGAGGAGGGAGGCGGGGGAGGGAGGCGGGCGGGATGGGCAGGGAGGAGGGAACGATATCCTTGCTTGTCGAATATTATAAACGAACGCGTATACTTGCGTGTTAAGTGCTATTCATAAATTAGACAACAATTACCTAGAGAAATCGAAAAATCCAACAATGAACGTGAAGACTCCATTGACGCCACCATGAGGCAGGCGGGAGGGAGGAGGGAGGCGGGGGAGGGAGACGGGCGGAATGGGCAGGGAGGAGGGAGGAGTAAGGGGAAGGCAGGCGGGAGGGAGGGGGAGGGGTAGGGGGAGGGGGAGGGGGTGGGGGGGAGGAGGGAGGCGGAGGAGGAATTGGTTTACCTCCATACTAGTTTTTGGTTACCTCCATACTAGTTTTTACTTACCTAGAGTTACTGCACGAACGAAAAAACTAGTTACTACACATCCTGGAATTGGTTACCTCCATACTAGTGTTTGGCTACCTATATTTATTGTACGAAAAAACTAGTTACTACACATTCAGGAATTGGTTACCTCTATACTAGTGTTTGGTTACCTAGATTTACTGCAGCAAAAAATCGCCATAATAGTGTTTGGTTACCTCCATAATAGTGTTTGGTTACCTCCATACTAGTGTTTGGTTACCTAGATTAAATGCAGCAAAAAATCGACATACTATTGTTTGTTTACTTCCATATTAGTGTTTGGTTACCTGGAGAAATCGAAAAATTCAACCATGAACGTGAAGACTCCATTGACGCCACCATGAGGCAAGCGAGAGGGAGGAGGGAGGCGGGGGAGGGAGGCGGGATGGGCAGGGAGGAGGGAGGAGTAAGGGGGAGCCAGGCGGGATGGAGGAGGGAGAGGGAGGGGGAGGGGGAGGGGGAGGGGGGAGGGGGGAGGGAGGAGGGAGGCCGACAGGAGGAGGGAGGTAAGATCCCAAATTAGAAAATAAGGGTTTTTAAATGAAAGAGAGAGAATCAACAAATGATTTGGTATCCCTTTAATTATGGTAACAGTTACCATAATTAAAACTGATTTATAAATTAAATATTGAAGATGCACTAATTTTGTAAATTAAATATTAAAGATGCACTAATTTTGTAAATATTCTATGTATGCACTTATGTTGTAATTTTTTTAAAAATGTACTTATCCTTGCAATTGCCCCTACAATTAATCAGGGGTTACTAGTTCAATTCCCGTGCAAAGCACGGGCTGTTTTTGTATTTATTTTTATAAGAAAGATAATAATCAATAAATGATGAAATATAACTTGAAATATCTCATCATAAAATACATTTTCATTAATAATTATTTATGCAACTCCTTTACTTCAAATTACTTTTAAATACGTGATATTTATATAAAGATATAAATAAATTAATTTCGATATGCAATAAAAGTAAATTATACTAACCGTTCAATACAATTCTTTAATCTATTTTCCATAGATTATTTCATCGCTATGGCATTCTCTTTACATTTTTTTTGTCTATGTTCTGATACTAAACTCATATAATTTGCAATCTAAAATTAGACATAAATATCAATTTACACAAACAATGAAAAAATAAAATAAAATATATGACAACGATATAATACTCACAAATTGTGATGATGGTCTAACATCTATTGTCACGCTCTTCACATTCATGGATCATTGTTACATTAAAGTTTTATGATTTTTTTATAAGTCTTTATTCAATTAAATAACGAAATAGAAATTGTAGAAAGTCATATTGAGTATTAAATAATGAACAACGAAAAAATTACACTATTTCAATTTATAAATAGCTCTGGATATCTTTTTGTCAAATAATATTTTGTTGATATATTCTTGTCTCTGAACATGTCTCTTCAGGTTCTAAATAGAACAGTATCATTATTAACAATTCAAATTGAGATAAAAACATCATACTTAACAAAATACAAAGTCATTATACTAACTAAATCAGTTTAATTAACTGACTAAAAATAGGTGGCATTCTTAAAGTTATACAAGTAAACTGTTATTACTACAAAATTGTGATGTTACCGTACTCGCTTTGCATTCTTGTATTTTATAAACAAGCAAATTGAGTGCATTCTAACCAAGAGCTTCACCTGTTTTATACCTGAAGGTCTGGCATTAATACTATGATAATTTGGCTTCTTGGTAAAAGACTTCTATCAATAATGAATACAAAAATTATATGTGAAAATCCCCAAAAAAAGTTCATAAATATCCCTATTATAATACCATTTCATCGGCTTAAATATACTTTAAATCTTAAAAATTTTCACTTTTTACAATTTAAACCTTAATATTTTAATTTAAAATATTAAATCTTAATGTTTCTAAATTTTTATAAATTAAACTTTTTAGCCACCAAGTTTAGCATTTCTACCTGGAATTAGTCACCTGACTCAAAATGAAAGGACAATTAAGTCTTTTAATGGTATATATCTTTTATATCGACTCTAATTTTTTCTCTTTGTTCTTCTTTGTCACCCACTAATCACTTACTTGCAATTTTATATATTTCTAAAGACATTTAAGATTTTCTATTAATGTGGGCAATTATAAGTCTTTTAAGGGTATCTATCATTTATATTGACTTCAATATTTTTTATTTTTTTTCTTAATTACAAACTAACCACATGCTTACATATTCATGTGCTTTCAAAGTTATTTAGGAATGAAATTACCCAAAATACTCTCCATCGAATCAATTATTATCACTGGGGGTCACAATGTTTAATTTATAAAAATTTAAAGATATTAATGTTCAATATCTTAAAACTGAAACATTAAGGTTAAGCCGTAAAAAACAAAATTTTTTAAGATTTAAAGTGTATTTAAACCCAATTTCATCGAAAGTGATAATTTTATATGATATTGATTCTTACTAAAATGTGAAATCATCAATATTGAAATTTGTGCATAACATTAAGAACTTTTTATTTATTTATGCAAAATCAATTACATACAGTTAATTAAAGAATAGAGATAATAATACACGTTTATTGTATAATAGTATATTAGTATAGATATTTTTTTACCTTTGGAATTACAACGTAATCTAAATATATTTTATGACTTATAATATATAAATACCAACCAGAATCTGTAATATCCGAGCAATTTAAAATATTATTATTAATGAGAATGAGAATTATTTGAAAATGATTGTGTGCACTTAAGTGTGATGTGTGATTATGAAGCTAGTTAATTCAATAAAACTATAATGTGGTTTAACTTAAGTTATGAATTGACTAAGCTAGGAAGAATGAGCCTTGTGTGACATAATGATTCGGGAGGAATCAATTCAAGTGTTTAATTAAACTATAAAAAAAAATTGTTATAAATCCAAATGATAGTTGATATCAGGTTGGTAATTAAGTTAGCCGTCTATCATTAAACGAATAAGTGTTGATTATGTTAACATTATATAAGAGTACAATAGTGGGGCAGTCCACTGTGTGTGTGTGTGGGATGGATATTATCAAGGAAGAATTACATATATTAGTACCTTTTTAAAAATAATTACAAAAATCATACATATAAAAAATAATTACAAAAATATGACATTTTTTATTTTTATTTACGATATTAATATAATTATAAGTCCTTAATTTTAGGGATTATTATTAACAACTGATATGGCAAATTAGAAATCAATTTTGTTTTGAAATACGTGATAACCGCCATTATCAATCATCTGTTTTAAACCCTTGTTTGTATGCTGCAACCTTTTTTCTCTTTATGTTCTTCTTCTCTATCGTTCGATCAATTGTTTTTGTTCGCCATTATCATTATTCGCCATTATCCCAATTTTTTTTCGTCTTCGCCATTATTTCTGTCCGTCTTCTATATCGTTCGATTATTTGTTCTGTTCGCCATTATCAATCTTAGGTTTTAAACCCTTTTTCTATATCTTTTCGTATTCCATAGCGTTCTGAGTCAATGAAGAAGTTCGGTAAGAGAAAGAGAAATACGGAGGATGATTCTGTAAAAGATTTGAAGAAATTTGTTGTTGAAAGCAAGGGGAAGGGGGAGAAGAGTAAAGTTCAGAAATCGACTAAGAGGGAGGATACGTTGGTGCTTCATAGTGATATGAAGCATTCTGAAGCGCAGTTAGTTAAGTCAGAAGGTTAAGAGCTTAACCAGAACATAATTCAAACAGAAAGAATTTTGAAGGTTTGTTAGTTTAAATTTTGTTATTTTTGATAATATAAATGTTTTGTTGTAATTAGTTTGTATTTTTTTTGTTATAGTTAGTTTTTGATTTGGATACCAAATGTGTTTAATTGATTTGGTACATTTGGTTACTTTTTTTATGTTATGGTTAATTTTTTAAAGTTGTTTTGGTTACTATTTCATAATTGCTTGGTTATTGTTATATTTTTTGTTTGGATACCATATGTCTTCAATCGATTTGGTATATTTGGTTACCTGTTGAGTATTTTTGGTTAATGTAATAATATGATATTGATACCATTTTTGTTCCCTTGAGTTGAGACTTTGGTTACTGTTTGTTGTTGTTATGGTTGCCATATATTTGCTTTTGTATATCTGGTTGACTAAATTGTGGTTGATTTATATGTTTATCTATGTATTGGTTATCATGTAAAAAGATATTGGTTATTATCATATAACTAATTGGTTACTTGTTTAATATGTTTGTTGTTAATGTTTGCTTATGATTTGGAATATATTATTGTTCCCTTAATTTTGAATATTAGTTACTTTTTTATGTTGGTATGGTTACCATGTATATTTGTAGTATACATTTGTTGGCTAAAATGAATTTGGTCTACATGTTGTTAATATTTTGGTTAGCAGTAGATTATATAATATAACTGTTTGGTTATTGCATTATTATGTTATGGTTACTTTTATATTATGATATGGTAACTATTTTCTGTGCAGTCAATGTGGGATGTTGAAAACTTTTTTTAGTCTTTTGTTGGCTTATGTGTATATTGTATATTAAGTTTTTTATAATATGGTATAATGTTGTTGTTAATGTGTAACTGTTTATGGTATTTATCATGTTTGTTAATAATAATTGTGCAAATCTGATTTTGTTTATTTGCAGTTATGGGATAAGTATTATGATGAATGCAATAGAAAATTTACCGGGAAAGTTATATATTGGTGTGATGTGGAAGTCCCCAGCACTATTGCGAAGAAATTGAACAAAAATCAGTTGGAGGTGTTTAAATCAACATGTTTTGGGAATTTTTTGGAGTTTGGTGATCAACACCAAATGTATTCCCAAATTATTCACCATGCTCTTGAAAGGGAGATTCACCAGACTGATGATGGTGAAATGTGGTTTTTGTTTGGGGATCAAATGGTCAGATTTGGTTTGCCGGAGTTTTGTTTAATTTCTGGGTTGAGATGGCAGGGCGAGGATGATATATCTGCGTATAAAGGTAGGGAGAATTTGCTTATTGAAAAGTTTTTTGGGGATGAAGCTGTAACGCGTAGTAGTATTGGTAGGGTTTATCGGAAGGCAGTTTTTGATGATGATAATGAGGCTGTCAAGATGTCTTTGATTTTTTTGGTGTGTAATTTCATTTTATCTACAGTTTCTGAAAATTATGTGGATGGGGCATTGGTAAATTTTTTATGTTATGGTGATGTTAGTAGTTTTCCTTGGGGGAAAGTTGCATTCGAGATGACAAAGTATTCTTTATCTAATGCGTTGAAGGGGCGTTTGAAGAAAGGAAGGAATGGTGCGTCAATATATAATTTCTACAAGGATCATTATTCAAAACTGTACAAGTTGAATGGGCTACCTTATGTATTTCAAGTGTTTATGTTTGAAATCATTCCGACATTCAAAACTCGAGGCATATGCAATGATGAGTATCCGTCGGATGTCCGTTTGTTTAGATGGAAGGAGCTAGTGAAGCCACCTACGAACGACAAGTTGAATGATTTAGTATTTTGTTCCGGACAGGTATGAAGTTTACTATTAATAGTATAATTGGTTACCTTTAGTTATATATTTAGTTACTGATTACATTTTGTGAATTTTAACGTTAACAATGTAGTTACTTATCTTTATATAATCATTTGGTTAATGATTATTTAGGTGTATGTTAATAATAGCAATGTATTTTTTTACCTGAATATACACATTTGGTTACTAAATTAAATTAGCCTCATGTTGCTTATAACAATTTTGTTGGTTATCCTGTTATACAAATATGTGGTTACATTTATTCATTGATTTGGTTACTGATTTATGTACATTTTGTTACCTGTATAGATGTAGTTGGTTACTAATTATGTTTTATGATTTGTTATTTACTATTTTTCTACTGTATTTGTACAATGTTTGTCAGATGTTATACTAACCGTACTTATTTTTTTCAGTTGAGAGTAAAAAGTTTGACTCCCACGTCTAAGGAGAAGAATCGGCTTGATTTGGGCGGCCTAGAATTTTTTAATAGGAAGGATGCTGTTAAGAAGGTTGAAAAGAAAGGAAAGGCTGACAAGACTGGATTTGGTATGTCTGAAGATAAAGATGAAATTGAGTCACAACCGTTGGAGAAGAAAGTTTCTGAAATTAAGAAAGACATTGTAAAATTGCGGGATGATATTAAGGATGATATGTATTTCTTACATGTTCAGTTATGTAGGGACTTTAGGTCCATTGTTAGAGATGAGTTACGCCGCATGAAAGATGTTGGGGTAAAACAAGTTGATGACGATTCTGATTCTGATGATGGCGGTGATGATGATGATGGTGATGAAGCTGGCGTACCTGATGATGTTGTTGTTGATGATGATGATATTGTTAAGGGTAACAATAATGAAGATAATGAAGCTGGTGAGGATGGGCTGAAAGTTGATGGGAAGAATGTTGAATTTGAAACTGAGATCGTTAAAGGGCTTGAAGATGTTATTATGGTTGATGAAGCTGTTAAAGATGTTGTAGATGTTAAAGAGTGCGAAGACCCCCATGTTGATGAGGATGTTGGTGATGGTTATAAACTGAATAAGAATGATGATGGTGATGTTGTGTTGGATTTTGTTGATAAGAATGATAATAATGAGATTCATATTGGTAATGAAGCTGTTTGTGATGTTGTGGATGAAGAACATCATGAAATTAAAATTAATGATGATGCAGAAAATGTCAAGGTTAGACATATTTGTTTGTTTTGTTGTGTTATATGTCTTTTGTTTTTAATGATTAATTGGTTGTTTTTAATTTTGCACAGATTGGCAAACATAATGACATGCCATCGTTTGACATATTAAGCCAATGCATTGGAAAAGAGATTGTTGTGTATGTTCCTCCTGAGGTTAGTGGTATAATTGTGATGCGATCATTATTTTTACATTAATTTGGTTATGGTTACTATTATATATATTATGTTTGCTTTCATATCATTGGTTTGTTACTATTACATTGTGTGTCGGTTACTATTACATTATTATTTGTTTATTTCAATATAAACAGGGTGATAAATTTGAGGCAGAAAACAAGTCTGTTCTTGATCAAATGATATTGACGACACAGGACATAATTCAATGCGATGAGTTAGAGAAGAGTGCTCATAAAACCGGTGGTAGACCTGCACGTGAGCATGCAAAGAGTGCCGTTTTGCGGTCTCCATATGCTACAATGTTTGGATCGGCTGGTTCATCGTCTACCGCCGTGGGTGCTAGGCAAACTCTTTTATTTCGTTCAGCATTTCCGAAAGTATGTATGGAGATGCCAACAAAGTTTGAAGATGCGTTGTTTGAACAATGGTTCAAAATTGGTCTAAACAACAGGAAAAGGTTTGTTTTTTATTGTTAAGGATGCTATATTTTTTTATTTAAACAAGTCAATTTTTTTTAACACATGGTTATTATTAAATAATTGTTATGGTTACTATTATTTTATGTTTTGGTTACTGCTTTTATCATGTTATGGTTACTGTTATATTATAAGTTGGATACCATTTTTGTTTTCACAAAATGGTTTTTTGGTCAGTATGTTGGTTACTATGTAATTGGTTAAATTGTTTTTGATTACTTTATATCTCTGTTTTATTTACTGTCATATGATATTTTGGTTACTGTCATATGATGTTACTTTATATTATATTTTGAATTATTAATAGGTTTTTTTTAGTACATTCATGTTGTTTAAAATTATTATTGAGTATATAATGTTGCATGTTTTGGCTACTATTAAATTATTTTATGGTTACTTATATTTTATATTTTGGTTACTGTTTTGTTTTGTATTAGTTACTGTTTTGGTTACTGTTTACTATTGGTTTGTTGATTAGTTTGTTAATTATTGTATGTTAAATTCTGATTTTTTGTAGTGTATGCTAATACTGAAATTGTTAATGTTAATATGTATACTAATATGCTTTTTTATTGAAGGACCGACAAATTTCCTGGAAAGAACAATAATATTGAACCTGCTTTTTTATTTGGGTTTGTGCCAATTTCATCAAAAATGTGGTTCTATAAATTGAAGACTCCTAGAGAATCACTACAAAAAATCACACAAAAAATGACGCTAAAATTTGTCACATAAAATTCATTTTTCGTCACTAAAACATTTAGTGACGATTGTTAATCGTCACAGAGACCGTCACCGTATGAGCGTGGTATTAGGTTTATTTGACAATATTTGATGTCGTCACTAAATGTTTTAACTTATGGTGACGATCTACATCATTGTCACTATAATTAATTACTTTTAGTGACGTTAATAGCGTCACTATTTGAATGAAACTTTCGTCACTCTATATTATGTTTCGTCATCAAAACTTGGTGCATTAAATGACAAAAATCATTTTTCGTCATTAAATGATATTGTTTTAGTGACGAAAATATGGTACTCTATTTAAATCATCTAAATTTAATGACGACAATATTGTCATATTTATGATTATTCTTTCGTCATGTTATTGTGTTTAGCGTCACCAAAAATAAGAAAATAAATGACAACAAAAAAATTTGTCACCTAATAATATATTTAACATGACAATTATGTCGTTGTCATTTCAAATTTTAAATAATATTACAAAATAATTTGTCACCAAAGAGTTATTTTTGGGACACATTTTTCAATGTCACTAATTGAATACTTATGGTGACGATACATCTCGTCACAAAAAGAGTTACTAATAGTGACAAAAGTTCCTGGTTGATTCACTCGGCTATGACGGAAGCCATTTTGTAATTGTCCCTTAGAAGGATCAATAGGGAAGCCAAGACCACTTTCCTCTTCAGGATTGTATTGCTCGCTGATACTAATAGGGTTCGGTTTCTCTCGTCGCTTCTGAATGCCAGAAAATATAGTGTCATTACCATAAATCTAGTCATATGTGGGCAAGCACATATGGGAGAGTTAAATAAGCCTTATACCTGTATTGACGCCTGCAACTCAGCATTAGCATCAGGCACCGGCATTGCTTTGGATTCTCTGTTGCCCTTTCTAGATTCAAGTCCATGCCCTTTACCACCAGCTGCTTTTTGTCTGGGATGAAGAGAAACACAAGAAATGTTAGAATAAGCAGAGCAGGAAACCACCTGCTTTGCCAAAACAATGTCAAGGGTTTGCCTATTGGAAATTATTAATTGAGTAGAAAGATAAAAGACTTCTTAACCACGTCGAAGTTCCAGTAAAAAGCAACTACTAAGAAACTGAAACAATCTAATACCAAAATTAAAAACAAAGAGTTGTTTATACATTGGTCTCTGGATGAACCACTTGCACCACAAGCTAAAAAATAATAAAAATCAAAATATTGTTGTTAGTGCATTTTAAAGCATGAATGATACAAATTTTGGTGTTTTTTTAACCCTATATAACTGCTTCATGCACAATATCTTTGACTAACAACTCTTTTTTATCCAATCAAAAACGCTGAAACCACATTTTAAATAAGAGTTAGATGACCAATATTTCAAATATAAGAAAGGTGCTAACTGACTGTATACCTTCTTGCTTTCTCTTCTCGAACCTTTATATCAAATTCCTTGCTTGGTGGGTACTTGGGCAAACTTGATGGATCACAGGGAAGAGGCTTTGTCGTGAAGAACTACAAATAGAAAACTCCATAATATATATAGCTGTATATAGCGATACAAGAGAAATTAAAATCATTGAAGAAAAAAAAGAAAGTAAAATGAACAAAAAATGATTGAAAAATACCAGGTCCAATCACAATTACAATGTGAGGAGTCCTAAGTGGGAAGCCATTATATGATGTAAACTTAACTAAGAGGTTGAGAAAGCTGTCAAATTAAAAATTTCTAATTTTTCTAGAGAACAAAGTACAAACAGCCTTATTTTTAATTTTCACAAGTACAAACAACCTAACCATTAGGAGGGTTGTTTCAAATTTCAGAAATAACTTTTTTGTTTGTTTGATTGTTTGCATTTTTATTTTATTTTTCTGCTTTCATTCTTGTTAGTATTGTCTTTCTCCAGAAAGAAATTTTGTGTGGGAGGTTATAGACGGTAGTCTTAAGTGAACCAAGTTCTACTTTTAGCAAAGCAGTGAAAAGAATACATTAAGAACTAAAACAACAATAAAACTTGGAAAGTTTAAATAACTGAAATGCTAAATGAACAAGTATAAAGCTTTGAAAAAAAAAAGAAGAAGAAGAAGTTTACCTCACTTTGAAGAGCAGAGGAAGTTGATCCCCGACACTCAGGTTCAACTGCAAGGAGGGTATCCAAAAGTGATAAAGCCGAAGGAGGGATATCCTTAAATGTTTCAGCAAAACAACGTTTGTATGGGTGTTGAGGTTTGAAAATTGTTGCATGAGGCAATTTTGAATTTTTCCAATACTCTTCAGATGGTGAACCACAAAGTTTGAAAATTTTATGTAGTTGTTCCACCTATAAATGATTAAATAACAGAACCTCAAATATCAATCAAATACATTTTGCAACAAAACCCATATTATAACACTTTTGTGTTACATGATATATAATTGTATTTATTACCAAACCATAAATAACATTTAAGAAAGATAGAACCTAAGGGAGTAAATAACAACACAAGGGTGAAGTTTTGCATAATATATATACTAATGAAAACTTGCATGTAAATTAAGGCTCGTGCCTATATCATAAGGTACACCGAAGTAGAAAATTACTGTAAGTGTATATTGCTCAACTCAAATGGCTTAAATCTAAATAACTCTCAATCTGGCTAGAGAACACTTGTATACCATCCAAAAGCAGCAACCTCCATTACTTCAACAAAAAAAAAGTTCCTTTTCTGCCCTCATCTTATCCTAAGTTCAAGCCACCCTCAAGAGTGCATTGGTTTTTTCTATGCAATAGGGGGAGTATTAAAGATCCTGGTCCACCTTGGAGTTTTGTCTTTCCCCGATAGTCAACGCTTGCTTACAATTACAAAAAGCAAATTTGAATTACCAAGATATTAGGAACTTATTTTGATTCACTTAATCAAGCTGGGTTAACATATAAGTCATGTATATATGTCATCTTGCCTAAAACATAAGCTAATTATCAAGTTTAAGCATAACAGCCTCTTAGAGGCAAAATTTCAAACACCTTAAAGGCGTACTTTAAAATTCCAGATTTCATAAGCTTTAGATGGAACCTAGTCAAAAATTGCATCCTTATTACTCCAATTAGCACATATATAATCTTTCATCACCTCAATTCACAACCCAAACATAGCAATAACAGATATCAATTACTCTAATTTCCATGAATTAACAAACAAAAGTTAGTTTACC
Organism: Aralia elata; assembly: GCA_034770075.1. Classification (NCBI taxonomy): domain Eukaryota; kingdom Viridiplantae; phylum Streptophyta; class Magnoliopsida; order Apiales; family Araliaceae; genus Aralia; species Aralia elata. The sequence continues at coordinate 24,073,009 of CM068386.1, forward strand.
TCTTGTTTGATGTGTTAATTGAATCCTTGCTCCAAACTTGTGATTAGTTGATTTCAACTCTTCTTTTGATAGTATCAACTCTAATTCCTCTTGTATGCTTGGTAATTGAAGAAGTTGAAAATTGATTTTAGGTTAATAATGGAGCTGAGCTTGTTTGGAACGGATGGGATAAATTTTTATTATTTTTTTTTCTTTTCCTTCTTTCTTTTGGAACGGATGGAAATGGATAAGGAACAGAGAATTATTTTTCGCTTCTTTCTTTTTGGGTCGAATCAAAAGGAGCATAGGCTGGTTTTTTGATAGTAAATGAATAAGTCTCCAGCTCATTATTTATTCTTTTCTTAAGTGTCATGATAAAGCCTTAATAATAAGACACCTCCTGCTTAATTCTAATTAAATGACTCAGCTATATGTTTAATAATGTGAGTCATTAGATGTCAAAAATGACTTAGCTTTGTTTTTTTTTATAATTCCCAACCTCAGCTTCGTACACAGTGTGTGTGTGTGTGTGTATATATATATATATATATTATATTATTCTTATACATTTTAATTCATGTACTATAACATCAAGTATTCCAATTATTACCCAAACTTAATTAATTATACATTTATAATTATATATAAAAATTATCCCATTAATTATGGAATTAATCCATAACAAAGTTAACACTTTTAGTGTAACAAATTAATTAATTGAGAATAACTAATATTTATTCCATTAGCTATTTGAATAATTCATTCAAGCTTTCTAATTAAACTTTTTTTACTTCCTCCCATAAATTGTTTTTAAATTTCCCTCCAAAATTTTGCCTCCAAATAAAATTATAACGAATTTGTATTTGGCGTCACTAAATGTAAACATTAGTGACGAAAGCACATTGTCACTAAATTTTACAAATAATTCATGACAAACTATTATGTTGTCATCGAAAGAAATATTTTGTGACAATAAATACTGACATCAATTATTACAAAATGTCACTAAAAAATTTCCCTCCAAAATTTTGGTACAAAATTCTACCTCAAAAATAACTTGTGACGAAATTTTGTTAATCGTCATCAAATGTGTAAATTAGTGACGATATAAATGATTAATAGTGACAAAATTAAAGGTCGTCACAAAAGTAAACGTTTTAGTGACGATTATGAATTTCGTAATTATTAATTAACAAATTGTGACGAAATTTTGTGCGTGGCAAAAAATTCGTCATAAAATGTGTGATTTCTTGTAGTGAATGGTTAGACGACGATGTGAGTTCTTTTTTTAAATAATTATGTTTTTGTAGCTATGGTTACATTTTTTAGTTAGGTAGTAACTAGTTTGAACAAAGTTGGTTACATTCATTACTTACTTACATTTTTCAGCATCTGTGTAATAATATATGTTTTTTTATGGTTCAGCACATCAATGTAGCGTTTTATTATTTGTGTAAGTTGGCCAGACATTCCGACAGTGTTCAAACGAGGGTAATGACAACGGACTGTTGGTTTCACAACAAGATAACCGCTCTTTTTGAGGAGTATAGCAGTAAAAATGAATATAGGAGTGTTCTGGCTGTTGATGGTGATGTTGATGAATACATCCATGGGCTGTTTATGGATGTCAACACACCATGGAGAAATGTTGATTATGTGTTGTTCCCTATTCATATGTCATTACCGGAACATTGGTTTTTGTTGACATTTGATGTGCACCGTAGACGTCTAACTGTTTATAATTCTTTTTGGCCAAAAAAGAAATCAATGCAAACAAAAATTATGGATGTTTGTGAGCCATACATATTTATTCTCCCAACTTTATTGCGCAAGAGTGGTTTTTGGAGGGCTAGGTCTGACATTGACTTTAGCAGTGAACCATTTCGCAACAAGGAAGAAGCAGATATAATTGAGTTGGAATTTGCAGAGGCGGTTCCTGAACAAGTGGAGGGGTAAGGGTTAGATTGTTTCCAATTTTTTAATTATTTCATATAGGTCTGACATTGTTATATGTTTTTTGTGTGTGTAGTGATTGCGGGATGTTCACGATATGTTTTGCTGAGCATGTCATTCATCAGAAAGTTGATGAAATTCCTATCCCATTCCCCATTGCGCAGTATCGGAAGAAGTTATGCACAAACCTGTATATGCATGTAAGGAACAAACAGTTAGAGGGATATGAGTTTGATAGAGAATTTCCAAGAAGTTTTGTTCCAGATTTTGATTAGTTCGGATCTCGTTGTTTTGTATTTATGAATCGAGTTTTGTAATTTTTTGGTATATTCACAACAATTTTGTATGGGTTATGAGTTGGTGATGTTTATTGGATCTTATGTAGATGGGAAGACATATTTGAGAATTTTAGCAGTAATGAAATTATCATTGTTTGTTGGTTGGTATTTGTTTCTTTTAAGTTGTGTTTGAGTTGTGTTTGAGATGTACAGTTGGTAACCAAACATGTATATAAAGATAACCAACTATTATTTTTATAGTAAATAGATAGTTACAATCTTGTTTCAGGACATATATCAATTGTGAATTTTAAATGTCAGAGTATACTTGGGTTTTCTAAACAAACAATATCACATTCTTTACATGATGCTATATTTATTAGAGGATAATTTGGTTGTTTTGTTTTGTGGTTACCATTAAAACATGTTATGATTACTGTTATTTAACTGTTTGGTTACTTAGTTATTATATTTGTATTACTTTTATGTAATGGTTTTTTTTTAACTATTGTTGTAATCAATGAGGCATTTTATTTTTATTGTATAGTTAATATTTGAGATTTTTAACAGTAATGAAAGTAGCATTGTTTGTTGGTTGGTATTTGTTTCTTTTAGGATGTGTTTGCTAAATTGTTTGGGATGTACAGGCTGTAACTAAATATGTATAAAAAGGTAAGCAATTATTGTTTTTATAGTAACCACAGACTTACAAGCTTGTTTCAGGACATATACCAATTGTAAAATGTACATGTCAGATTATACCAGATATTTAAGCTAAAATGTTAGGTCAATATCCAAACAATAACAATTTTGTGCATTGGAAATTCATAATGAAATCAGATATCAAAATACTAACCAATAACAATTTTTTTTACTGTACACAACCAAAAATGTTACCAACCATTTTTATAATGGTTACTAATAGTATACAATTATGTATCTATGTATTTACACTCTTAATGTAATTGCACTATATCAGACCTTTTTTGGTCTTAAAACAGGTGGATTATTGCATGTTTTCCTGTTGTGTCCCTTTTCTTGACACCTGCTGCATTTGTTTTGTATTTTGACTTCAGACCCGTGTTTGTACCTTCCTATTTTTGGTCTTCCCGCTGGTCTTCTTGTGTTCGGTGGTTTTACACATGTTTCTTACTTCCTCTGGTATATCCCAGTTTTCTTTGTCATCTAACGGCATTATAGAACCTGAATATGTGTCGGCCAAAGTTGTTTTGAAGTAATTTTTTGAGCAAAAATCATAACAGCTCAAATTTCGCTTGTTCATAACAACAGCAGCGTGCGGACAAGGCATCTCTTGGTACTGAAATTTACGACATGTGCATGTCTTTTGGTCGATGTCCACAATATATTGTTTTGCAACATCATAAACAGTGAAAATTACCAAGTTGGATGTCTCAACCTACAAACCAAATTAAGTTTTGTTAGAATAAAGTACATCTGGATTCATTTTTATTGGCTGAAAACAGAATAAATATAGTAAAGTAAACAACTCAATGTTATAATTACAAAATACAATAATATTATTAGTATTCAGAGTAACTAATCAAGCATCAGTTAGTAACCAGTACAATGATACACAATAACCAATTCAGCAATAGTCAGTAATCATTATAATGTTGTGCAGTTATTAATTATGTACTATTTAGTAACCAATATAATATTACATAGTGACCAGGTTACCATTAATTAATAAACATGTTTGTATTAGTCAGTAACCATTATGCTGTTAGACAGTAACCATGTCAGAAGTAGTCAGTGAGCAATCCAACATTATTTAGTAACATTATGCAGTAACCCAAACAGCATTAATGAATATCTAATACAACATTAGACATTATACTGTTACACATAAACCAATAGTGAACAAATAAGATTCCATAAAATGCAATTGCAACTTATGATGCAATAATGTAAAATTTGTATTAGTTACCTTAAGTTTCTTTGATTTGATGATATTAGATTGCAACCTTTCCTCAGCCGTTGTAGAAAGTGTTGTGAATGTTGACATGGCTGCTTGTTTGTTTTTGAAATACCATCTTTGAACGAGACAACGTAGGCATTCAATCATGGATGCAACTGGAAGATCCCGGATCATCTTGATTGCGTTGTTAATGGATTCGGCGGTGTTTGAAGTCATTGTTGAATATCTGCTTACAGCACCATGGAGCCTGGTGCACTTCTCCAACTTGACCTCTTCCTCTAAATATGTCCTTATTCGAGGATCAATGGCATCAAGTTCAACCATGTGTTTATTGAAATCTTCAATAGTGTAAGCTCTACAAGCCCCGTTGTAAGCCTGTTTAAGTTCATCTCCTTTCTTTTTGAATCTATTTTTTATATTTTTCAGTACATGGTATGTGCAGGAACCATGCATGACGTCCGGGAACACAACATTCAGTCCTTGTATAATGGCTTCATGTCTATCTGAGACAATGCATTGGCCTTCCTTAATTCCACAAGCAATTCTCAAATTTATGAAAAACCATCTCCAAGATAATTCATTTTCGCTGTAAACCACTGCAAAAACAATCGGAACAATGTTTCGATTTGCATCTTGTGTGCTTGCAACCAGTAGTGTCCCCCCCGTAAGTTGATTGTATGAACGTTCCATCGATTACAATTATTGGAAAGCAATGGTTCCATGCTTGAATGGAAGCTCCAATAGCGAAGAATAAATATTTGAAACGACCATTTGTTTCCAATTCCAGGGATGTGACAGAACCTGATATGCAACATGAGCAAGCACATTAGAATCACAGGTAGTAAACAGTATACTAATCACTGATAGTTGGTAACCATTCAGTGGTTTAATGGTATCCAAATCAGTAGAGTTGGGTAACTAAATCATTTTATTAGGGAAACCAACTAATTTTTGAAAACAAATAAAATATTTTTAATTGTTACCTGGATTTGTTTTCTTCAGCATGTGTAACCATGATGGGATCATTGAGTAGTCGTGTGGATTTCCTCTTACCTTTTCCAACGCTTTCTCCTTCGATCTCCAAGCTTTTTGGTAAGAGATAGACACATTATATTCGGTCATCATGTCCTCCACAATATCGGTTGGTGTGTATCCTTTTTTTAAATTTGTTAATTTGTGCATTATGCATTCACTGACCAACTCACTATTTGCCTGTCTGTGGTCTCCCATCAATACATTGACTGAACACGTATGGATGTCGTTGAATTCTCTCACCTTGAACATATTGGTTTTTCGCAAACTTGATGCTCTCATCTTCCATTTACAATTTTCATCATATAGGCACACTAGGACAAAGTCTCTATGACCTGTTCGTTGAACTTTGTGTTGTCTGTTTTTCCTTATTGAATGCAGCCTCATAGCTTGTGATAGGATTTTCTTGTCTTTGTAGGTTTGATGTAATTGTACTTCACGTTCATTCGGATCTGTTATTACATCATCATATCGTTCTTCTGTGTACGATCTGTCATGTTGTCTGTCTAGTTGTTGTTCAATAATTTCCATCGCAAGGTCATCGACATACTGCCTTCTAATTTGGCAATCGTCTGTTGGTAGTGGAACTAGTGCTGAATTCCCTTGTATTGATCTGATTGGCGTTACATTGTTAATGATAGTTTCTTCTACATTTGTCAAGATTGTTGTGCGTCCCCTTCTGTGTTCACTTTCTATAATCAGCGGGAATTTTCCTTCTTCACCAGATTTTCTACTAACTTCAATAAAAAATCTTAAGGTTGCTTCATCCGATATGTTGATTGGAGGAATATCACTTCTAATTTGAAATTTGATTGACAATGTTATTGCGTTTGTGTTTAGCCGTAATGCACTGCATATCATGTTCTGCATTTCTCTGAATGAACAATTTGATGGAACTAGTATGCCGGTAACTTCAAATCTGGTGTATTGGTTACTATCGGTCCATGTACCATTGAAGTAAAGTACAACTGGAATCATATCCATTTTTTGGCAACAGAATAATTACTGTAAAGTAACCAATCCACTGTTAGCTTGTAAACAAAGTGCATGATGTTAATAACCATTATAAAAAACAACCAGTATAATTTGTTTGTAACCAACTTAAGGCAAACTATTTGTAAGAATGTAACAAATGTAGCTAACAAGTAACCATTAATATAAAAACATATGTAGAAAGCTTTAGCCAGTAACCAAGACAGCATTACACAGTATAATGTTTCACAGTAACCAAAACAAAACATGCAGAAACCAAGACAATATTGGACAGTAACCAACTTATATAACCTTAATAATCATCATATAAAAATGTATTGAAATACATTTTGCTAGCACAACATTCAGTATGTCAACACATACATGTGTACATTAATATGCTTCAACAATAAATATTTCAGTAACCAATTAATCAATGCAGTAATTAAATTTACATAAGTCAGTAACCAATTCAGCATTAGTCAGTAACTAATATACCATTAGTCACTAAACAATCTTTTTACACACTAACTGAGTCAGCATTATAATTTTACACAGTAACCAAGTCATCATTAGACAGTAAACATTATAGTGTTACACAGTAAACAAGTCACCATTAGTCGGCAACCAATATAATGTTAATCAGTAACCAAGTCAACACTAATTATTAATAATATTATACAGTAACCAAGACACCATTAGTAAGTAACTAAGATAGCATTACACAGTATATGGTGATGAACAATTATTTATTCCATTATTCAAATGCACTTTGCAATCACAACATTCAGTATTCAAACTTTGTGACAATTTTAATTTCGGAACACTTAAGTAATGTAATCAATATAAAATTTCGTAGTAACCATAGGTAACTATATGATGATAAATTTTAAACTCTCATACCTCAGTATTTGTATCGAATTTGATGTCGGTCGATCTTGTACTCAACAATCACTGTATAAATTTTGGTTACTGAACTTGAAGGCGATGTTGATAATGTATGCTATTTTCGTTCTAGATCTTCCTCGCCTCAACTGGAATCGTCTTCTCCGATCTGGAGCTGCGTCGCAACAGGAGGATTAGTCTTCTCCGATATCAGATTTGTGTCGCAACAGTTGATTTTGTCTTCTCCGATTGATTTATCGTTGATATGTTATTCCCATATTAAAGTTGCATGTTTCTTCAGTTGCGTAAATTTAGGTCGGTTATAACTGATGGGCAGGAGTTGATGATACGTGATTTTAGTAACGTAATATATTGTGTTTTTTTTATTTTTGTAATTATTTTGTTTGTGTTTTATTTTTGTAATTACTTTCTAGTTGTTGTATATTACTGTTAAGGACCCTATTATCAACCTAATAAAATTATGTATAAGTGCACTATTTAGTCCAATGGAGTCCTTAAGTTGGCCCGTGAATTGTGGCACCAGTAAGTTGATCAGCCATGGGGGAGAAGGATGAAACAAGCCCAAGCAATTCATATTACAAATGGACTGTTAGGACCCACGACTATATAGACCTAGCCCAACAAAGGCATTAAAGTCAGCTAGTTAACTTATGACTTCAGTATGTTGTCAAGACCAGCAGGAATGGAAGTGTTGAACCCAGCAAGGAACCCAACCACCTGACCTGAATTAAGGGACTCATTCCCAGCAGAAAAGTGATTAATATAAGGGTTCTTTACATAAGTATACAACATATAAAAAATTATTACAAGAATAGTGCATCAACTAGATAATTATAGAAACTGTGAAATATTGTATAATAATTTTAACAAAAGTGCAAAACACGTTATTATATCCAATCCAATTAAATTTGAAAACCCTTAATTTAAGGAAAAAACTACTCCACTTACCTTGACAGTTACCAACTAACCCAAAAAATTCAAAAATCACGTTTCAGAAGAAGGTATCCAACGAAGAACAGGAAAAAAAAAACTCCGTCGATCATACCTCCGCTGTAACCAAGGATCAATGGAGGAGTAATACAGCAGAAATCTGGTTCGAAATCCACAAGAAGCAAAAACAGAGCATCCGAAAATCAAAAAAACCCGATCAAACGATATCGGTAACGAAATCAACAAGTTGATTCTGAAACAGGGAATTGAATCTGCAGACAAACTACAAAGGTATGTATCAATTAACCAGAATTAATAGATTTTTATCAATTGATTTCAAATAATTATTGAAAAATACGTCTGTATGATTTATACAAATAAATAAAATTTGAAAAATCAACGGCTGATGTGTAGAATTCAGTACAAAATCATAATTTGGAGACATTCATATAAAAGTATGGTTACCTTCATTTAATTGTTAATTAATTTGCAATTAACCTTCGCATAAGCATAAATTATGAGTTTCTGATAAATGATTATAATACAGTATTTATCAAAAGCGTTGATACTAATAACATATATTTTGGATACTTTATAATGATAATTTGGAAACCTATAAAGTAATAGTTTTAATTTCAGTTGAAAAGGATGATTGTGAGACAGATTCGTGACAAAGATTGGTCTTATTCGTCTATCAATTCATTATTATATTTGACAATGCAGGCAATGTGTTTAAAATTTATTATTACTAAAAAGATGAATTCTGGTTGCTATTTTAATTCTGGTTACTAATAATATGAATTCCGGTAACTAATTTGATTAATATTATTGTTTCAGGTGCTTGGCCATGGATATGATTCCAGTTGTAATCTACTTCAATGGAACGTGGAGTAGCAATAACCAATATCTAGATTTCCAAGTTACGGGCGTACTAGTTCCTTATTCTTGTTCTTTCACAGAAATACACAACTTGATATGCAATGCATTGAGCTTAGACTGTAACACAACAGAGTTGACAATCAAGTTTCATGTTAGTAGCAACATCCCTCCAATGAAGGTGACAAATGAAGCAACATTAAGATTCTACATGGAAGTAAGTAGAAAATCAGGAGAAAATGGAAAGTTTCCACTTATTATAGAATATGAAAACAACAATGGAGGCAATACAATGTTACAAAACATGACAAATGAAGAAGAAATTAGACTGCAATCTGAATCCAGCATGAGATTAACAGAATGGAACTCGGAACTTGAATTGTTGGCAACAAAAGAAGACCAAATTGGATTGCATTATGTTGAACATCTGGCCATTGAATCTGTTGATAAAGAACAAGAAAGACAACAATGCGTAACAAAAAATGGAGAGCAGTGTGATGAGGTCATATCAGATCCGAATAAGTTTGAGGTTAAACTTCATCAAACATACAAAGACAAAAAAATCATAATGCAAGCGATAAGGCTACATTCAATAAGGAAAAACAGACAACACAAGGTGGAAAGAACAAGTGGAAGAGACTTTGTTCTGGTATGCGTAGATAGTGAAAATTGCAATTGGAAACTAAGAGCATCAAAGTTTCGAAGAACAAATATGTTCAAGGTGAGAGAATTTAATGATTCACATACTTGTTCAGCAAACATAATGCTTGGAGATTACAGACAAGCAAATAGTCAGATGGTTAGTGAATGCATAATGCATAAGTTAACAAACTTCAAGAAAGTTTATACACCAATTGATATTGTCGAAGACATGATGACTGAGTTTAATGTGTCCATATCCTACCAAAAAGCATGGAGATCAAAAGAAAGAGCAATGGAAAAAATAAGAGGGAATCCACATGACTACACTCTCATTCCTTCTTGGTTGTACATGCTGAAAAAAACAAATCCAGGTATGTATTGGAATCTGTTTAATAATATTTTAAAATTTTTAAGATACCATACGTTTTTGATTTGGTTACCTAGTAACAAATGTTTGGCTACTAATTGTAGTGTTGAGTTATTTAAAAAAATTATTTTTCCATAATACAGGTATATAGATGAAATGTAACTATTAAATGTCATTTTAGACACCATATGAACAGTATGAAAAATATAAAATTCTATTTAAATGGATACCAGTAGTAATACAAATAGTGTAGCATAAAATACAATTGTTGATTTGGTAAGTTACTCAATATTTATGATTTGGTTACCTAGTAAATATAATTTGGTTACTAACTGTAATGTAAGTTAGTAAAGAAATGGTTTATGAATTATACCAGTATAGTTATAAATTGGAACTACTAAATAACATTTTAGACACCATTTGAACATTGTGAAAAATACTAAAAAATATTTTAGTGGATACAATTATTAATACAAATAGTTCAGACTTTAATTCAAATGTTGACAATATTTAGTACATCTATTTACATTGACCAAACTGAAAATTCATTTCAGGATCCATCACATCCTTGGAGTTGGAAAAAAATGGTCGCTTCAAATATCTCTTCTTTGTAGTAGGTGCATCTATTGAAGCATGGCACCATTGTTTCCCCATCATTGTAATTGATGGAACCTTCATACAATCAACCTACGGAGGTACACTTCTCATAGCAAGCACACAAGATGCAAACAGAAACATTTTACCACTTGCTTTTGGAGTTGTTGATAGTGAGAATGAGTTATCATGGAGATGGTTTTTCATTAATTTGAGAGATGCTTGCGGAGTTAGAGAAGGACAATGTATTGTCTCAGATAGACACGAAGCAATTATTAAGGGACTTAACAGTGTGTTCCCTGATGTGATGCACGGTTCATGCACATACCATATTTTGAAAAATATTAAAAATAGATTCAAAAAGAAAGGAGATAAAGTCAAAAAAGCATACAACGCGGCGTGTATAGCTTACACCGTTGAAGAATTCGACATTCACATGGCTCAACTTGATGCAATTGATAATCGAATAAGGAAATATTTGGAGGAAGAAGTGAATCTAGAAAAATACACGCGGCTCCATGGGAATGTAAGCAAGTACTCAACAATGACTTCGAACACCGCCGAATCAATTAACAATGCAATCAAGGGAATAAGAGATCTTCCAGTGGCGTCGATGATTGAATGTCTGCGTTGTATGGTTCAAAGATGGTATTTCTCGAACAAACAATCAGCAATGTCTACTTTCACTACCCTTTCCACAACTGCAGAGAGAAGATTGCAAGATAATATAATTGAGTCAAAGAAACTTAAGGTCAGTCATTCATCTTTTTAATATTTACCTCAATACATTCAAAAATTGCATCTGAAATTTTAAATAACAAATCATTCAATTTTGTTTACTAGTATAATCTGAATATGTTACTAACATTTAAATGGTTGGTAACAGGTCTGGTATAATATTAGTACTATCAGATTACATGAAAAAATAAAAATGCTTATCCTTATATGCAGGTTTAGCCGAATACATACAAAAATTGCATCTGCAATTTAAAATAACAAATCATTCATTTTTGGTTACTAGTATAAAATGGATATGTAACCAATAATTAAATTGTTGGTAACAGGTCTGCTATAATATTATTACTATCAGATTACATGCAAAAACTAAAATGCTTATCCTTATATGCAGGTTTATCAACCAGTTGCAACATTCCACTAATTGACCAGATAGATACTGTTCTAAATAAGTTTTATGAAAATTTGGTTACTCATTTAAAAAAAACATTACATATGAATTTCATTACTCCAAAATACATACTAATTACACAATTGAATGTTGTTGCAGGTTGAGACATCAAACCTCATGATTTACACCGTTTACGATGTCACCAAACAATTTATCGTGGACATGGAAAATAAGACATGCACGTGCCGTAAATTCCAATATCATGAGATGCCTTACTCACACGCTGCTGCAGTTATTAGCAAAAAAAATATGAGCTGTTATGATTTTTGCTCAAAATTCTATTCAAAGAAAACTTTGGTGGACACGTACTCAAATTCCATTATGCCATTGGATGACAAAGAGAATTGGGATGTTCCAGAAGAGATTAAAAACATATGTGTCAAACCACCAATTACAAGAAGACCAGCTGGAAGGCCAAAGCTAGGTAGATATAAGCATCCATCTGAACTTAAAGTTCAAAATAAATGTAGCAGATGCCAAGAAAAAGGGCATAACAGGAAAACATGCAATAATCCTCCAATTTTGAGACCCAGGAAGATTTGATATAATTCAACACCAAAACATTTGTAACAATTTCATTACAGTTTTCTGAGTATTCTCATTAGCCATACAAATTGTAATCATTTTTGTTGTGTAAAGTTACCAAGTTTATATTTCACAGTACTATAAGATGCATATTTACACTAATTTACTTTTTACATTAATGTATTTAATCTATAAATGACAATAAACATAATGGACAAACATGTCATAATTGGTTAATTAAAATGTATTTCTTATTTGAGACAATATGGTTACCCTCTAAAATTATATTGGATACCTTTGTATGTAAATATGGCAACCAACTGTACTATATAAAAAACATACATTTTTTAACATGTAAAATAATAAAACAAGAATGCATTAATATTTAACAATTGAAAATTTGACTGATGTACTATTTAAACTATCTAGTTACAAACAAAAAACTAAAATGTTTAGCCTTATATACAGATATGGTGACCAACTGCATCATTCAACTAAATTAAATACTTGTTACTGTTATAAAACATTTTTATGATCATTTGGTTACTCACTAATAATTAAATGGTGTCCTCTATATGCAGATATATCTACTACCTGTACCATTTTAAAATAATGTATATGATTATGAAATTTTAAAAGATTTAAATACCTATAAATTTAAAAATTTGTAAATTAAAACTAAATCATTTAAGGTTTATGAAATATAACTATTAAATGTCATTTTAGAATCCATATGAACATTATGAAAATTATTAAAATATATTTAATTGGATACCAGCATTAATAACAAAAGTGCAGACTAAAGAAACAATGTTGATTTGTTAAGATACCCAACTTTTATGATTTGGTTACCTAATTAGGAAAATTTCGTTACTAATTTTTTATTGTTGAATACATTTAACAATTGAAAATTGGAATGATGTACTATTAATACTATATGGTAACAAACAAAAATTAAAATGGTTAGACTTGTATGCAGATATGGTCACCAATTCTATCATTTAACTAAATTAAATAATGGATACTGATTTAAAATATTTTGATAAAAATTTGGTTACTCACTAATAATTAAATGGATTCTTCAATATGCAGGTCTATATACTACCTGTACCATTGAAAAATAATTTATATGATTATGAAATTACAAAAGATTTGGAAACCATTTATATAAAATTAATCTTCAATTAAAACTAAATAATTTAAGTTTTATGAAATGGAAATATTAAATGTCAATTTAGACACCATATAAACAGTATGATAAATATTAAATTCTATTTAAGTGGATACCAGTACTAATACAAAAAGTGCAGCCTAAAATACAAAAATTGATATGTTAAGAAACTAAATTTTATGATTTGGTTACCTAAATTTGTCAATTTGGTTACTAAGATTCTATAGTTCTGTCAAAAAATAATATATTTTCAATACAACTGCACATTACATACAATATATAAAAAACAACTGATAAGTGCCAAATAAAAACCAACAAACTCAATATCAAGAAACTGATAATATAATCAAATAAATAAGGAATCCATTTACAGTATCTGATCTAAACCAAAAAATATCCGACATAAATGGTTATATATACCCATTAAAGAAACAATGTATTTAAACCAGTTTAGAAGGAGAACACAATGAAAACCAAACTAATATTAATCTTGGGCAAATCTGTCTGCATATTCGTCATCAGTCTCGTAACCCTCTAACTGTTTGTTCCTAGAATGCATGTACAGGTTTACGCATAATTTCTTCCGGTACTGCGCAATAGGGAAAGGTACAGGCAATTCAGCATTCTGTTGGTGAATGACATGCTCAGCAAAACAAATCGTGAACATCCCACAATCACTGCACAAACAAAAAATTATCAAAACAAAAACCAAAAGTAAAATCATACAAGATACAATAAATAAATAAATGAAAATAATATAAACCTTACCCATCACTTTGTTCCGGTACCCCCTTTACAAATTCAAGTTCAATTATGTCTTGTTCCGCCTTATTACAATACGGTTCACTCTTGAAATCAATGTCAGTCCTATCCCTCCAAAAACCACAGTTAGACAATATTATGGGAATGATGAAAATATAAGGCTCACATATATCCATAATTTTTGATTGCATTTGTGAACTGGTTGGTTGCAGAGAATTGTAAACTTGTAACATTCTGCGATGCACATCAAAAGTCAATAGAAACCAGTGTGGTGGAGATGACATGTGAATGGGGAACAACACATAATCAACATATAACCAGGGTGTATTCACTTCCATGGAAAATCCACGGACATATTTAGCAATATCACACTCCCCCGTTAATAGACTCTTATCTGAATTATTTGAAGTGTATGCTTCATGCAAACCAGTTATTTTCGCATGAAACAAGCAGTCCGTGGTCGTTGCCCTGATGTGAACACTATCAGACTGTCTGACCAATTTTCGGAAGTAGTATAGTGCAATATTAATGTGCTGAGAGTAATAAAGTAAAAATTAATATTTGTACAGTTGATGGAAAAAACAAGTATATGTTAACTGTAATCAATACTGTTATAAATAGTTACTAATAAAGTCTAATAAGGTAACCATATTTATCACTAAATATTTTTTTTTTTAAAAAAGAACTCACATCATCATCCAGCCACTGTCCTGGGGTCTTCAACTTGTAGAACCACATTTTTGAAGAAATTGGTATAGACCCAAACATAAATGAAGGATCAATCTTATTGCTGACTCCCAGAAACTTATCAGTCCTTCATTGTAAAAGCATATCAGAGTACACTCTAAAGGTAAAAATTACAATATAATCATACACTGTAGCCAAATCATGATTGATGATGCATTAATAACCAATATGTAGAACCTCTATATTGTAAACAGTTACATGGTAACCAATAAATAGTAAAATAGTGACCAAAACATAATAACATAGTAAACATTAACCAAAACATAATAACATATTAAACAGAGCATAATATAACAGTAAACAAAACATAAATTAATAATAAACTAAAATACATTATAATAATAACAAAACATAGACATCATGTAATCAACAACAAACTTGGCAACCTGTTTGAAGTAAACAAATATGAAATAAACAAAAATAATATAAAAGGATTTAAAACAGTACTCTGAGGGTACATTAATATAAACCAAAACATAGTATTCTAAAAACCATAATGTACTGTAATACTTATAATTTGTTTTCAAAATAAAACAGATTTCTTTGTATTATTAAAAAAGCCATACTTGTTAAACTACAACTAACAATACCTTTTTCTGTTGTTTAAGCCAATCTTAAACCACTGATCAAATAATGCATCTTCGTATTTAGATGGCATGACCATGCATAATTTTGGGAATGCACAAATGCCTGTACGAATTTAAGTATCACCCTTAGAATATGAAGAAGAAGACCCAAATTTTGTTGTATATGGAGACCTCAAAAAAGCACTCTTTGACTGTTCACGAATTGGTCTACCACGTCGCATATGGGCACTCTTCTCCACCTCAACACAATCAGCTATGTCCTGGGTGGTTAATATCATTTGATCAAGTGGGGAAATGTCTTCTGTATCCATTTTATAGCCCTATATCAATTGACAAAAAATAGAACATATAAAATTAATTTTTCAACCCAAACACATACAAGTAACAATGTAATTAAATAAAAAATCTAAACTATATTATAATGCACTAACCAAAATAACATATGAAGATAACTAAAATTTGCAGTAACCAATCCAAACAACGAAATATTAACCAATATATGAAGTAATAGGAATAAAGTCATTTATATTAAAAAAATTTGTATTGCATTAACATAAGCTATAATGCACTATTCTATATACTACAATGTAGTAACCAATGTATACTATAATGTAGTACCCAAAATTTGCAATACAAAATTACAAAACAGTAACAAACTGTATATCATACAGTAACCAAATATACATATGCAAGTAACAAAATTTTTGAATTAACAATAAACTGAACAGGGTTAATAAAAAAACTTAAAAATCATCTAATCAAAACCAACAAATGCAATTGCAAATCCAACATATACAATTAACTGTTTTTTTAATACAACAATAACCTGATCAGCAACATAAACAACAATCTCCTTCCCACTTGGTTGGCTTAATAAATTAAAAGATGGCATGTCATTGTCCTTGCCAATCTGTGAAAAATTTTAAAGAAAAAAATAATTAATCATTTAAACAAAAAATACAAAAAAGACATAATAAACAAAACTTGGAATGTCATTGATCTTTTTCATAGTGTTTAAAAAAACCTACATTTTATCAATAAAAATTGAAAAAATTAAATACAAATGAAAATCAACACAATATGAAAACCTTTGTATCGTCTTCTTCAAACTGAATCCCACAAACACCACCAGCATCGACATCAACACCACTATGAAACTGTTTTGAATTGCCGGGAACTTCAACTACAACATCATCATCAACATTCATAACATCATCAGCTACAACATTAACATTGCCAGCACCAAAATTATCATCCAACTCAACAACATCATCATCATCATCATCATCGTCGTCGTCGTCAACAGATACATCTTTCCGATTGATATTACTAGACTGGCGTTTTAAATGTTTTCTAAACATCTTCTTCATGTCCCTACAAATCTGAAAATGAAGCAATTACATTTGATCTTTTAATTCAACACCCAAATCCTCAATTTCTTTTTTCACCTTCCCTTCCAAAGGCTTCACCCGAGCATCAATAACCTTTTTCAAATCAGAAATAGAAAACCTAAAGTCTTTACCCTTCCTTGAGGATTCAACTTTAATATCTGAAATCTTGGGACCACTATCACTTGTACTAAAAAAATGAAATCCACCTAATTCCAACCTCACCTTCTCATCCTCCGTAGGAACAATATTTTGAACAATCAACCGAAACATATTAAAAGGAACAAATATACCATGTCAGAATAATTGAACATAAAACATAAACACAATTATAAAAAAACAGTAACCAATACCATATATAAAGGTAACCAAATATAATAAAACTAGTAACTATCATACCTGACCAGATCCAAACACCAGGTCATTCAACTGGACGTTAGTAGGAGGCTTTCCTAACTCCCTCCATCTAAACAATCTGAATTCTGAAACATTATCATCAATACAAAAGCCCCTGACCTTCAATGTAGGAATTGTTTCAAACAAAAAAACTTGAAACACATAAGGTTATCCATTAAGCTTGTAGGATTTACAATAACCTTCCCTGAAAAAATTGTACATCACTCCACCATATTTATCCTTCTTTACATGACCCTTTAATGCAAGTGATAGGGATTTCTTTGTTTGTTCAAAAGTAACTTTTCCCCATGGATACCTTTCAAAATCCCCATGACAAAAAAAGTTAAACAGAGCTTCATCAACATAATTGTCAGAAACAGTAACTAATATGAAATTAAAAACCAAAAAAATGATAGACATCCTAACTGCCTCATCATCATCATTAAAAGAAGCACTCCTATATATCCTCCATATACTAGACCGGGTTACAACCTCATTTCCAAAAAAATTTTCCACAAACAAATTTTTAATCCCCTTGTAACCTTCAATATCTTCATCTCCTTTCCAATTTAAACCAGAAAGTAAAGAAAATTCAGGCAATCCAAACCTTACCCGTCTCTCACCAAAAATAAACCACATTTCTCCATTATCCCTTTGATAAACTTCCCTAACCAAAGCATGATGGATAATCTGGGAAAACATTTGGGGCTGTCCAAATTCTAAAAATTTACCAAAACAAGACAACTTAAACTTTTTCAACTGTACGTCAGACAATTTAGACTTGATAATATTTGGCGTTTCCAAATCACACCAGTAAATGACTTTTGCTGTAAAATTTCGATGATGCTCCTCATAGAATAGATCCCAAATCTGAAAATGCAGTAAATTTGATTACAAACACACTACACAAAACAAAATACAACATCTAAAAAACTTCAAAAACAAAGCTATTAAATCAACGATATCCAATTACACTAATAATAGTAACAAAATAATATCAGCAAGTAACCATAACCCAAAATTAAGCAAACTATTTAATTAATAACAAATTATGTTCTAACAAATATATAAAATAAAACTAACAATACTTAAAATCGAAAAAAACATAACCATTTTAACAAATCGTAATGAAAACAGTAATTTTAACAACTAAAAGCTGAACAATCCTTCAAACAACTCCAACTCTAATGAAATATAATACATTTTAAAAAGTATATAATTAGCAGTTTCCAAACATATGAATGAAGGTAACTAAAAATCAATTTGCAAGTAACCAACAAAATATATTCAACCTGTATAACCACAATACTGTAATCTAATAAACAAAACAAAATAAACTATTTACAAAATCTCAACTCAATATGCAAACAATAATTTTACCAAACAACAACTTCAACATTAATGACACTACTCACAAACATAATAAACAACAACATAAACCAGAACATCATCATACAAAAAAACAAAAACATAAGTAAACAAAAACAAATAAAAAATCTATATTCATAACAAAAATTAAAAATAGCAAACCTTCAAATGTTTTTGCATGGGAACAATTTTTTGCTTATTATGCTCAACTTCAATTTCTTTCTCAACTATTTGTTGAGAACCTTCAAAATCAGAATCTATACATGCGACTGATTTAACCTTCTTCCGACTGATTTAACCTTCTTCTTCGCATGTCTCCCCAAACTCTTTTCTTCAACATCTGACTTCAACACTAAATTCTTCCCCTCTTTACTATACTTTGAAATAATATCCTTCCCATGAACAGTTGTCTGCAAATCCTTCAAACCATCATCACCCCTAACTCGTTTTCTCTTCCTATCACTCTTCTTATCCGCCATTTCTTCCCTGCTCTTCCTCGTAGACACCATCAAAAACAAAAATAAAATAAATCGACAAATGTATAACCACTGAACCAGAACAAATCGAACAACTTACGAATAATCAAGAAGAAAACACGAATACAAAAACGAGAAACTAAATAGCCAAACAACAACTACGAATATGAACCGGCAACAACAATCACCGTCGACTCATAAGGAGAAAAAAAGTACCCAAACCAAAGAACAAGGGTTTCCAAAGATAAAACGCAAAAAAGAAATTTAAAATGAAACCCGTACCCCTATCCCACAAAAAGCGGATACGGTTTATTTTTAAAAAAATAACTAAATAATAATGACATCAGCACATTAAATAACAAAGCATAATTAAGGGAATGACTATTATTCACTAATAATGTAAATAAAATTTAATATACATTAATTGGTCAAATATTTAGTGAGTGCACTATTCTTGTAATTATTTTTAAAAATGTAATATAAAATGTAATTAATCCTTAATATAATAATAACAGCATTGATGGTACATCAGCCGAACTAGGCCAATGACCTATCCCTTATATTGCTTTAGTTTAATTTAATCCCATGTGGGATGAGATGATTACCTGTAGTACGACAAATAGTGGGTTGGTAAGTAGTTTTTTATCAACTCCCTCTTAACCAACGGTTACTACTATTCTGTGTCGGTCCAATGCCTGAGTAAAGACCAGTTTGTGGGTAAGAGTTCTCCTCTTAACCAACGCTTGCGTGAGGTTGTTGTTGCCCGGATCATTTCTAACAAGTTGATAAGATGGATAGCTTGCAATACCTTAATCCTTCGCCTATATGTAGACGGTAATCTTGGTACAATTGCTTGCAATGAAATCTGCGTAGGATGAACACCAACGACACTTCGACCCCTTGCTTATATTGAAGCGGTAATCTCGATACAATCGACGATTGATGCGGTAGAAAACGCCACACACACCTATGAATTGTTGTATGATATGTCAATTATGAATCTCAAAGAAAAATTAAGAAATACTTAGGAATTCTTCAAAGAACCACAAGTAGAGAAACAAACTCATAATAGTATTGATAATCTGAAAATTGATATGTGATATATGATTACACCATAAGCCTATTTATACTAAGCTAGAGAACAATCTAGAATTCAAACTCTAGCAATTAGTAGAAAATACCATTACCTAAAATAAGGAGCAATTGATGGAAACACAATTACATAAATAAGCAATCCCTGTTTTGGGGAAGGAATCCTGCAATCCAAGAAAAGTCAAAATCTGACAAACTGATCCAGGGGGTTCCCGCCGGGGCAGGACAATTGAACTGAGTTTTTGCACTAGGCGAGCTCAGCGCCAGGGCAGCAAATTTGAACTGAGTTTTCTCGCTGGGGCGAGAACCGCGCTGGGGCGGCAGTTTTGGCTGTTATTTTTCGCGCCGGGGCGAGAAATTTGGCTGGAGAAATGGCATCGCGGCGAGGATCTCGCCTAGGCAGGGAAAACAAGCTCTATGAGCTCGCTGGGGATGGAAACCCTATTCCATGCCATACAGATTTTCTTTGATTTTCTGATCCGCCACTTTCATTTGCAACATGTCCATGGTATGTTTGGTTTGTATAACACGAACATACAATCAAATTACATAAATAAATCGGAAGCGCGATAAAATCAGATTTTAAAATTTTATACAAACCATCACCATGATCTTTCTTTATGCACAATTATTAATTAAACGAAAGAGACGGAGAATAAGAATTATACCCTTGTAGAATTCTAGCTTCCTCAGATACAAGTTCACCTCCAATTCCTTCGCGTTCTCCTTGAATTCCACCGATTAAATCCCTTCCTTTGATCAACGTTAGTCACCCAAGTGTTTGGCCTCTAGAGGTGATCCACCAATGAATAATACTTGTTCAAGATGATGGGTGTTGGCAAAACCCTAGTTTCTATCTCTATAGAAATTGTAAGTACTCTCCACAATTGTTATGCAAGAGTGTGTAACCCTAATCTATGATAAGACTTCTCTTATTTATAGATGTAGAAAAATTCTTCCCTAAATTATTTAGGATTAGGGTTTCTATTCTAATAAAACTCCTTTAATTAAATTAAACTCCTAATCTAATTAGGAATTCATGAGAGAGTATTTCTATTAAGTAATTCCCAATCCCTATTAGGAATTAAATAATAGTAATGGTAATAATAATAATAAGACTCCTCTTATTAATTTATATTTAAAATTTCTAATATATTAAATAATAAATATTAAACTATTTAATTTATTCTATCTCCATAGATTAAATTAAATATACTTAACTTATTATTACAATTATGCCATTTACTTCTTAAATAAATATTTTTTTTTGCGGTGTGACCCTTTAGGTTCTCCATGTTAAACCGGTTGTGAATAAATCAATTAAAACAATTCTAATCTTATTTAAATAAATAAATTAAACTATTTAATTCATTTAAATAAATAATATTTATTCTAAAATAAGGGTAAACCCCCTTAACGATCAACGACTTTCTAGATAATATAGATTTCAACATTAATCACAAAAGAACCTTTCAGTGCATAGTTACCGTACAATTCAATCCTTCTACCATACAATGTCCCAATTAAATACAAGACATGGAATTACTGTCAAGTCTTATTTTATTTAATTATATGTATTTCGATTCCCAAATGCACAAATCTAAATAATGCAAATTAGAAACTCCTTTCTAATTTCATTCTACCGTGGCCAAGGACTACTGAGTTATCATTTATCGAATCACATAGGACATTCACATCTTTTACTAGATGTGTTAGATTATTTATTGATCATTCACATATCTCCATATATAACTTATTATACCTAATCATACCCTTTGATATACCCTAAAGGTCTTAAGGGACATGTCAAAGTATAACTCATCATACATAAGATACTATCATAATTTCAAGTCCAAGAATCATTTGGACTACTATCATTAGAGGAATTCCTATTGACAGGCGAGTAAAACTCCATTAGGTATTCCTTAGCGAGTCACGTTCAGTGAACTTATTCTCCAATAAGCACCTACATACTTGCTTTAGTGTCTCCACACAAATGATTATGAGACCAATCATCTTCTTCTTAAAAGCAAGCAACGTATGTACTAATCTATCCGGATTCACTAATCCCCTTTTAGTAATCCAACGATTAGGAACAATTTTAGTTTGTGATCTATCTAGAATTTAAATCTCATTAGCATGATCACCATCATGATTCTAAAAGTATTGTTCAAAACTATGAGTTTATCACATTTAATATAACTGCACAATGTAGATAAAGTAAAATGCCTTTAATAAACAAATAAGATTACAAAGTATATGCTACATTGTTGTTAGATTTCACAATCAACAATTACGTGTAAGTATACACGATCAACAAGTAATAAAGTGATAAGATAGAGTGTCGAACCCACAGGGAATCTCTGTTGAATAATTTCCAACTACTAGTCCTATATCAATTCAGTTTTATTTAAACAATCACAATTTGTATAACGATTAAAACTAGAATAAAAACTAACACAAAGGTTGAAATTCAGATTTTTAAAGGCTTAAGACTATAATGTCCCCAATAATAAATGAATAAGATTACAAAGTATATGCTACATCATATCAAATATGATTGGCTTGTGTGCATACTACTTTCAATCTCCCATTTGCACCAAAACCAATCGCTATGGTATCTAATACCCTTCTTCTCTAAGTGACAATCATCCTGCTGTTGGATAAAGCTTCAGTGAATAGATATGCAATGTTATTCTTGAGAGTCCACTATCTCTATAGTGACCTTTTTTTCTTTCAATGATTCCTCTAATCAAATGAAAGTGCCGCAACACATGTTTGAATCCAAGATGAGACTTAGGAACTATTCTTAGTTCTGTAATAAACTTTTCATCCAAACAATTAACTTGCTGCTTCATTTACAGCTATATACTTTGTCTTTGTCACTAAACCAACAACTCTTTGCTGTTTGGAACCTTTCTAATTCACTGCACCACCATTTAAGGTAACGATTAATTTACTCTCTAGTTTTAATTTAGACCTACCATAAATCATGATCACATCTTCAATAACGGTTAAGTACTTAAAGATGTTTATCACTGTCTTACAGTGATCTTCTCCCAAATATGATTGGTCAACATCAATCCTTGTATATTCATTGCATACATGATAGTAACTCATGCGATCTCTTTTTTATTGAGGACAATTTAAAGAGATACACTCCATGGCTCATCATCATGAGACCTTTCTTGGAGTTTGCCATGCTAAACGCCTTTAGCATCGAATGAATATACATTCCTTGGGTTAAGCTGAGCATCCTTTTAAATCTATCTATATAGATTTATATCCCCAATTTATAGGATGCTCCTTCCAAGTTATTCATGGAGGAATGTTTAGACAATTTTATCTTTACTGATTGTAGCATTGGTGTGTCATTTCTTGTCAGTAATATATCAACATATAATACTAGGAATGTCATAGTGCTCCCATTGACCCTTTTGTACACACTAAGTTCATTCTCATTTTTGGTAAAATCAAACTCTTTTGATTATCTCATCAAAACGAATGTTCCATCTTTGAGAAACTTGCTTCAATCCATAAATGGATCATTGTAGCTTATATACACGATTTGCTTCAACCTTTGAAACAAATTTCTCTGGCTGTATCATACATACATTCTCCTCAAGTCTTCATTGAGGAAGGGCATCTCCACGTCTATTTGCCAAATTTAGTAATAATAAGCTGCAATCGCAAGTAAAATCCAAATGGACTTGAGCATTACCTGTTAATAAGGTTTATCACAGTCAACTCCTTAACTTGATTTTAAACCTTTTAAATAGGTCTGGTTTTATAGGTCTCCACCTTGCCATTTGCCCCAGTCTTTCTCTCAAAGACCCATATACACCCTCCAGGCACTATGCTTTTCGATGGAGTAACCAAAGTCTATACTTGGTTCTCATACATGGAGTCTATTTCAGATTTCATGGTCATCTGCCATTTCTTTGAGTGTCTACTACTCATAGCCTCATCGTATATAACTGGATCATCATCATCTATGATGCGTACCTCATCATCATCATCTATGATGAATCCATACCTTCTAGGTATCTTTGGTACTCTTCTAGATTTACGATTCAGTTGTGGTACAATAGGTCTATCTACAGGTTCCTCGATTTGACTCAAAATGCTTTGTGGTTCTTGAACTCCTTCAAGATCTATTATCCTCCCACTAGCTCCTTCAATGATAAACACCTTTTATCCAAGAAAGGAGCGTGTAAGATTATAGTAATAATATCCTAAACCTTTTTTAGGATATCCCACAAATCTGCACTTGTCAGATTTTGTCCCAAACTTATCTTTTGAAACCTTTTTCACATAAGTTGGACAACCCATTATCTTAACACACTTAAGATTAGGAATTCTCCCTATCCATAACTTTTATGGAGTCTTGGGGCTGGATTTTGAGGTTACCTTATTTTGTAGATATGCAGCCGTTTCTAGGGCATAACCCCAGATGGATACTGGAATATCGGTAAAAAATTATTATGGACCACACTATGTCCAACAAGGTACAATTTCTCCTTTTACATACGCTAATCAATTATTGTATATCATGAAGCGTCGTCCATTATGAGAAAATACCATTTTGAGATGATCTAGAAACTCATTGTATAAGTATTCCTTCTTTGATCTGATCAAAGAATCTTAATACTTTGTCATTTGTTTCACTTTTGAATTCTTTGAACCTTTCAAATGATTTAGACTTGTATTTCATCAAATACACATATTCAACTCTTTGAATGATCATCTCCTTTTTTTTACTAGTTTGTTCAATTTGTAAAATTATTTTCATATAAGTCAAGTATACAAAGTCCATTAAGTAATCTTCCAACTTCAAACAAAATATTATCATTATAAATAAAACAACAATTGTTCTTAAATATAATACCAGAACCTTCCTTGTCCAACAACAAAAGTAATAATGTTTCTAAAGAGAACTGAAATATAATAACAACTTATTAACTTAATAGACTTGCCCGCAGGCAACGCTAAACTATAAGTTCCTACAGCTAATGTAGCAACCATTGCTCCATTCTCACACGTAAGATTACTTACTCTTTATTTAGCTTTCTACTTCTGCTTGTTCTCTGCATTGGATTGCATACCTGAGAACTATAGTCAGTATCCAATACCCAAGTAGAACCTTAACTTATAGAAAGATTTATTTCAACTATGAACAAACTTATATCTGTAACCTAAGCTTCACTAAGCTTCTTCTGGTTAGCCTCTACAAGATGCTCCTTACAATTTCCTTTCTAGTGTCCAGGCTTATTGCAGTGAAAGCAAACTCCTTTGTTATCCGCATCAGTTTTGTTCTTATTATCCTTTGTTTTTGCCTTTATTTATACCTTCTTTGAATTATTCTTCTTTTCAAAAGATCCTTTGGCCCCTACCTGTAAAACTTGGTCTTTCTTGGTTAGAAAAAGACTCTCTAAAGTTTTCAACATGTTTAAGTAACTCAGACAGGTTGACATATAGCTTATTCATGTGAAAATTCACAACAAATTGTGAGAAAGAGTCCGGAAGTGATTACAAAATTAAATTTTGGATCAACTCTCCATCCATGACAAAACCCAGTTGTCTCAATTGTTCAATCAAATTGATCATTTTAGGACATTTGTCTGTAGCGCCATCGGTCATTCTAGATTGTAAGAGCTCCTTAGATATCCGATATTTAATAGTCCTACTTTCCTCACCATTTAACTCTTTGAAGGTGCAGGAGTATAGTAGGAGCATCCATAGTTTCATATTGACGCTAAAGCTCGTTACTCATGGATGTGAGCATGATGCATTGAGCCAACTGTGTATCATCTTGTCACTTTCTAAAAGTAGCAATCTCTTTCTCAGAGACATTGTCTGCAACCATTGCAGGGATAGGCATATTAAGGATATAAGAAAGCTTTTCAGCCTTGAGAACTATTCTCAGATTCCTTAACCAGTACGTGTAATTCAGTCCGGTTAATTAGCATCTAATATGCTTTGCAGTGATAGTAAATTAGACATTATAAAATTCTGTAAATAAATTAACAATATTTTAGCATACATTCATTTTATTAATTACCACAATAAATTAGATCTTTATTTAAATTGGCATCTCCCATTATTTTCATCAAACTATATTACCCTCAATATATAGTTCGACAAATCTAATTAAAGATTTGCTAGTGAGAATAAGGATCCCATTTCAAATGTATATAGCCTTGTGTGTGCACAACAAACTATATATAAATAAATAGGTAGACAACTATTGTCAATTACATCATTATGTAACTCCTTGTATTTTGCCTCTTAGATTATAATGGTCAAGTGTGTGCACATCCGAACTAAAATAATCTAAGTTAAGTCCAACCTAGCACTTCCATATATGTGAAGAGAAAAAGACTGTTCTTGTGTGTGCACAACAAAGTAGTAATGTTCAATTCCTTAATAAGCATGAAATGTGATAAAACAACATCTTAAATATTTAATACTCGCCTAGTGTATGCACAACAAACTCATATTAAATATTTAATACTCTATCGTTTTACCATGCTAGAAGGCGACGTTCAATATTCCAAATATCTTTGAACGCTTAGAACTTAATATAATTTCATTGAGGGGTTTGTTATTATTTGTCTCATCTTGTTTAGCGCGCATGCACACACACACACACACACACACACACACACACACACATATATATATATATATATATATATATATATGAAATACGCGTCATATTATTTGACATGCGAAACATGTTGGATAACATATATATATATATAGTAAGCATGCACATATAGAATACTATATTTTACCCGAATTGATTATGGACTTTTATTTTAGTTTGGTTCACTAGAGCCACCAAGTGAACCAAAAGGTCAAACCTAGGGTGCAAGAATTAAATTTAAATATAACTATTACATTTAAACTCGGGCTCCAATAAAAACGGGTCTTCAAGCGCTCCTTTTTCCTTTGTCTCCAATTCTTCAAAATAATTCTAACTAATCTTATTACGTGAACTATTTACTATAATAGAAACCTTGATCAGCAGTCAAGGGGAAGTACATAGGAGGGAGATAGAATTTACATTAAGAAAAATTAGAGAAGACGAGGTACGCATACCCCATTTATAAAACCTATTCATTCAAACATCCTCTAAAATAATTCAAATTGGTCAATAATCTATAATCAATCCCTATTTATTATCATACATATCTCCATATGCTTCAATAAATAATATTCATTTCATGAATAATAAAATCATTCTATATATGCATTGATATTATTTAATGGGCAATATTAGTTAGTATAAAATCCAACTTCAACTCCAATTAGTTATCATGGAATCCAATTCTAACTCTAATTAGTTATTATGAAATCCAATTCCAATTAAAATAAACTTTTTATGTTAATCATATTCCAAATCAAAATAAACTCTTTTATTTTAATTTATCCAATTTTGAATAAAATAAACTCTTTTATTTTTAATCAAATTTCAAATCAAAATAAACTTCTTTATTTTAATTTACAAAAATAAAAAAAATAAAATGAGGTCAACCCTTGATCATAAATCTTTAAAAGAAATAATCAAACAAGCTTTTAAGTCAAACTTCAAACCCAGAATTATATAGTTTAAATATTAAACATTCTGATTCATAATCAAAAGTGATTTTGGTGTAGTGATAAGACTTCCAACTTATAACCAATAGGTTAAGGGTTCAAAACCTACTAGCTCCAAATTAATTATTTCATTTTTAAAGGTTGACCAGTCAGTGCCACGTCAACAGTTGACCAGTCAGCGCCACGTCAACAGTTAACATTTAACCAGTCCGCACACATCAACAGCCAGTGCCACGTCATCAGTTGACTAGTCAACGTTTGACCATTGACTTTGACCAACTTTAAATTTTTTTTTTTTAATAAAAAATAAAATAATTTTATACAAACAGTTATGCCTAATTAAATTGTTCTAAACACACATCAATGTATATACAGAATCAAAATAATTAATAATTCGCATAAAGTTTGACTCTTGATACCACTGTTAGGTTTGTATAACGCGAACAAATCAAATTACATAAATAAATCAGAAGCGCGATAAAATCAGATTTTAAAATTTTATATAAATCATCACCATGATCTTTCTTTATGCACAATTATTAATTAAACGAAAGAGACGGAGAATAAGAATTATACCCTTGTAGAATTCTAGCTTTCTCAGATACAAGTTCACCTCCAATTCCTTCGAGTTCTCCTTGAATTCCACCGATTAAATTCCTTCCTTTGATCAACGTTAGTCACCCAAGTGTTTGGCCTCTAGAGGTGATCCACCAATGAATAATACTTGTTCAAGATGATGGGTGTTGGCAAAACCCTAGTTTCTATCTCTATAGAAATTATAAGTACTCTCCACAATTGTTATGCAAGAGTGTGTAACCCTAATCTATGATAAGACTTATCTTATTTATAGATGTAGAAAAATTCTTCCCTAAATTATTTAGGATTAGGGTTTCTATTCTAATTAAACTCCTTTAATTAAATTAAACTCCTAATCTAATTAGGAACTCATGAGAGCGTATTTCTATTAATTAATTCCTAATCCCTATTAGGAATTAAATAATAGTAATGGTAATAATAATAATAAGACTCCTCTTATTAATTTATATTTAATATTTCTAATATATTAAATAATAAATATTAAGCTATTTAATTTATTCTATCTCCATAGATTAAATTAAATACACTTAACTTATTATTACAATTATGCCATTTACTTCTTAAATAAATATTTTTCTTTTGCGGTGTGACCCTTTAGGTTCTCCATGTTAAACCGGTTGTGAATAAATCAATTAAAACAATTCTAATCTTATTTAAATAAATAAATTAAACTATTTAATTCATTTAAATAAATAATATTTATTCTAAAATAAGGGTAAGTCCCCTTAGAGATCAACGACTTTCTAGATAATATAGATTTTAACATTAATCACAAAAGAACCTTTTAGTGCATAGTTACCGTACAATTCAATCCTTCTACCATACAATGTCCCAATTAAATACAAGACATGGAATTACTGTCAAGTCTTATTTTATTTAATTATATGTATTTCGATTCCCAAATGCACAAATCTAAATATTGCAAATTAGAAACTCCTTTCTAATTTCATTCTACCTTGGCCAAGGACTACTGAGTTATCATTTATCGAATCACATAGGACATTCACATCTTTTACTAGATGTGTTAGATTATTTATTGATCATTCACATATCTCCATATATAACTTATTATACACAATCATACCCTTTGATATACCCTAAAGGTCTTAAGGGACATGTCAAAGTATAACTCATCATACACAAGATACTATCATAATTTCAGGTCCAAGAATCACTTGGACTACTATCATTAGAGGAATTCCTATTGACAGGCGAGTAAAACTCCATTAGGTATTCCTTAGCGAGTCACGTTCAGTGAACTTATTCTCCAATAAGCACCTACATACTTGCTTTAGTGTCTCCACACAAATGATTATGAGACCAATCATCTTCTTCTTAAAAGCAAGCAATGTATGTACTAATCTATCTGGATTCACTAATCCCCTTTTAGTAAACCAACAATTAGGAACAATTTTAGTTTGTGATCTATCTAGAATTTAAATCTCATTAGCATGATCACCATCATGATTCTAAAAGTATTGTTCAAAACTATGAGTTTATCACATTTAATATAACCGCACAATGTAGATAAAGTAAAATGCCTTTAATAAACGAATAAGATTACAAAGTATATGTTACATTGTTGTCAGATTTCACAATCAACAATTACGTGCAAGTATACACGATCAACAAGTAATAAAGTGATAAGATAGAGTGTCGAACCCACAGGGAATTTCTGTTGAATAATTTCCAACTACTAGTCCTATATCAATTCAGTTTTATTTAAACAATCACAATTTGTATAACAATTAAAACTAGAATAAAAACTAACACAAAGGTTGAAATTCATATTTTTAAAGGCTTAAGACTACAATGTCCCCAATTATGTAATACAAACTAATTATCCAATTCATCCAATTATTAACTTCAATAGAGTTGTTAATAGGAATTCAAAGTTATTCATAAGCCCTTTCCCAAGTGATCAAATAAAATTATCTAACTCAATTAATTATGCGATATTCCTATGAAAAAACTAAAGAATTAAATTCATTAAGTACCAATTCCCAATAATTACATGCAGCGAAGAGATATCCCTATTCACTTCACAACCCTAATTATTCATCCCATACAAATAATTAAGAATACATGTTATCACATTCAGATCTAACCCTAGATTACATCTCTCGAATTCATCTAAAGTATCCCGGTAATTGTTGATCAGACAACCACTCAATAAACACACAAAATATGATAGACAACTCAATATCAGATAATAATTGGAATCAAATAGATAACTAATCCATAAACATAAAAGATTCAATTGTAGCCTTAATTGCAAATTTAGTTCATACTAAAAATAGAAAACATGAATCCCAAATAAGTCATCACAATTAAATTACAAATCTAAGATAGAGGATAAGAAAAACTCAGTAGAAGTTCTTCAATATTCAATTCTCTAATCTGAATTCCTTGCGATGCTTCTCTAGTCTCCAATCTCTAACTTCAGCTCTGTATCTCAATCCTTGCGTAAGTGTATATCTATGAATGCATCTATGTATATGTATGCCTATATGTATATGTATCTATTTCCATCTCTCTCTGTCTCTTTTATAGTTTCTGAATCAATTCAGCAGAAAGAATCCAATTCCAAATCAACTTCCCAAAAGAACTGCATTAAAATATTTTTTCCCTTCCACGCATTCTCGCCCCGGCGAGAAATTTAAGCCTGAGATTCTCGCCCCGGCGAGAACTCTGATTCAAAATTTACAGAAATGCCATTAAGCTCCAATTTTCCTCTTTTGACCCTCGAAGCTGTTTCCTACAAAACCAATGCATAAACAAGTAAAATGACACTAAAAATACTCAAGGATAGTAAAGAAATAAGCCTAAGATATATCTAATTCACATGTATAAAACTCACTTATCATACATCATATCAAATATGATTAGCTTGTGTGCATACTACTTTTATGGTACACACGCACTTGGAATCCATTCCCATAGCCTCTATACTCGAACCAATATAGATCTAAGCTTGTTGAATCAAAACCCATGATGAGCGCCTTGTTGTGTAGCTTAAACTCTTTTCCGCCATTTGATACGTTGCATGATGGTTTGGCTTGCGTTGATTTAGTTTTACTAAATAGATACTAACTAGTAATCCCAAATCACACGAATAATCTTTAAGCTTCATTTCAAGCTTCCTAAGCACCATCCGAAGCATTCTCGAGTTGAATTCGCTTGCGATCATTCGTTGAACTATATTCACTTGAGTCGAGTGAATGTCATAAGATTCTAACCCCCTCATTCTTGTATCACCATACATATGTCAAAGCTGCTGATTTCTACTGAGTCCAATATAGAGAGTAAGAGTGAGTTCAAGTAAGAGAGAGAGAGAAACTAAGAGAGGATTCTGCAGTTCGGTGAGCAGAGCAGTTTAAAAAGAAGAAGTTTATTCAGATTCCCTTGCTAAGTAGAAGAGGGCATCAAATGTACATAACCCTACCCTTCTACCTTACTTTAAGTATGAATCAGTTATATAGATATGCATATTGATAATTATTAGTAAGGTGTAAACAAAGTCTTAAAAATCAGAACAGAAGTTGTGAACGAGCATAGTGCTTTGTGGCTCATGGTTATGCAGAGTACAGATGTTGCCTATTGAACTTATGAACAAATCATAGTAAACCAAAATGAAGAATGTTAACCTTGTCATGTGTGATGACCTCCTTACCAAACAACTCAAAACTGTCTGTTAAACTATTGTCTTAGACTGCTATCAATAACCTAACCAGTGAGTTGAGTCGAGCCTTTGAATTCTGAAAAGTGTAAGTCATGACCAAGTTTCATAAACATAGAGTAACAGACCAAAGTTGGTCTCTATATAAGTTTTCAAGTATCAATTCATAGCTGAAGTCTTCTTTTCAAATACTTACTCCTTGAGTCAATAAACTAAAGTCAGACCCAACCCCATGTTCTTATTGTCAGTTCAAATTGTAGAGTATAATCTCTGAACAATGAGTCAAAAATGTTTCTCAACTGGAAAACATAAAGTCTTTCATCAGTTGGTGAAATCGTAAAATGATAGAGTAAATCGTAGAGTGAACCCTACGATCGTAGAGTGACTTCACCCGATCGTAGAGCTTCACTCACCAAGTCGTAGAGTAACCCCACTGATCGTAAGGTTACTTAACCAATCGTAGAGTCTCATCAATTGATCGTAGAGTTACTCCACTAATTGTAGAGTAACTTCACAAACCATGAGGCAACTTGACCAATCGTAGAGCCTTATTCACTGTAGAGTAACAATCGTAGGGTTACTTAACCAATCGTAGAGTTTCACTCGACAATCGTAGAGTACCTCTAGGTGATCGTAGAGTGGTTTCACCAGATCGTAGAGTGGGTATGGCAATCGTAGAACACTGTTGCAGAATGATTAGAAACTAAAGTTCTTACTCCATACTTGTTAAATCACCTCCCAATCCTTTCTAAAACAAATGGATAAACGTTCCGAGTGTATTTAACTAGTTGAAGTGATAAAGATGAGTTAAGAATGTAAGAATGATCATTAAAGGCAAATCCAGCAGTGTATATTTTGCAAGTTCCTAACTTACACAACCTCGTATATGGTGCAAGTTCCCCTCATTTGAACAAATTAACTGTTGTTGTATAAACTTTGCCCATTGTGCAAATTCCTTAAGTTGTGATAACTGATTTACATATGCAAAACCCCTGATTTATTGCAGGACCTCTAAAACTTGTGCATCTTTACTGCGTCAGTATTGTGATTATAGAAAATTGTTTCATATTAGACTTACCTGTCTATTGTTATATGCTTTTGCATTAAACCTTCAGTGATGATAACTAAAGCTCTAACTGATTTTGAGCTATTTTGAAGAGTACGTCTATGCCACTTGATTCGGCTAGACTAAGAAATTAGACAAAGTGCTAATATTCCTTGAGAATGTTGTCCACTTCAATTGCCTTGATATGGACTCTTAAAATGTGCTGAGATGAACAACCCTCATGATAGGGGTATTATTACTTATGTCGGGGGACCGACTCGCGCACTATGTTTGAACGTTATACATAATGTGGGTGCTACATAACTGATCACCTCATGTGCCTGTTCGGAGGTTTGCAGTGGAAATGCTGTCAATCCTTCTAAGAGTTCATGGTCCTTTATGACCACTCAGTAATGAAGTGTTTTGAGATTAAAACTGTGATATTCATCTGCTAGTATTTTGTTCAGTTCATTCCATACCCTGTTGTCCAGTTGATTAAACTTCTGAAATGATTGAACCCTGAACACTATTATTTATTATTGGCTTTATGCTTGCTGAGCAAACTCGTTACTCACCCTTGCTTTACCATAAACATTACAGTTAAGGCTGAGCATGATAGTGATTTCGAGAAGGACAAAGGAAAGGGCAAGACTACGGATTAGCTTTAACTTGTTAACTTTTAAGAAGACTGTGAACTGATTGTACTAAGACTTGTATTAGTTAATTATTTCAAGCCATTGAGACTTATGTTAAGTATTTGTGTTCTAATGACTTAAATTAGAAGTATGTATTAATAAGGTTGAGAATACCTGAGATTATGTTATAAATTATTTATGAAAACTTATATTATTCCGCTGTGAGATGTATTTAGTTATGATATGAGTAGTAACGTGAAGCGCCAAATTCGAGATAGAGGTACCTGAATTTGGGGCGTCACAGAATCTAAAATATACAACCTGCTATTTTCATATAACAAACAAATGTATATAAGCTATTTGATTCATAAAACTTTTGAACCAATTAAAATACAATGATAATAGGCACTGGTTAAGTAAGCACAATAGTAAAATTAGCATAATACTTACCACATATTAAGGAAAAATTGTATAACAATATTCACCTCTTTAATTACAAAAAAAGGCCATTTACCCTAAAGTAGATATTGGATTTGAGTAGTTAATAAGTAAGAGAAATATATATATATATATATATATATATAAATATATACACACACACAGTTCGCTTCTCTAACGGACCGATTCGCTGGCGAACCGGTCTATAGCGACAGACAGAATCGTCACGATAGCATATAACGACACTTGTAGGCCTATGACGACGGTTCGCTAGCGACAGAACCGTCGCTATAGCTCTGTAAACCGTCGCCATATGCTATAGTGACGGTTTTATCCGTCGCTATAGGCCGGTTCGTTTTTGGTCCGTTTTTATCAGTTCGTTGGAAAAATGTTTCGTGTGTGTATATGTGTGTGTGTGTGTGTGTGTATATATATATATATATATATATATATATATATATATTTTTATATATATTGTCGTCAATTTTAAATACAATCAAATACGCGCAAGTGTACGTGATCAACAAGTAATATAGAATAAGTAACAAGTGTCGAACCCACAAGGAATCCAGTTAAATAAACTCCAACTACTAATTTTATACCAATTCAATCTCTATTTAAACGATCACAAATTTTGATTATGATTTGACTAACGACGTTAACTAAGAAAATTATCTAACACTAAGGTTGATTTTCAAATGATTAAGACTTAAGACTACAATATCCCCAATTATGTCATATAAATCAATGTATCAAGTCTATCCAATTATTAAATTCATCCGAGTTGTTAACAGGAATTCACTTTATTTATAAGCCCTTTTCCAAGTGATCAAATAAATTTATCTAACTCAATTAATTATGCGATATTCCTATGCAAAACAATGGAGTTAAATTTATTAAGAACCAATTCCCATGAGTTACATGCAGCGAAGAGATATCCCTATTCACTTCACAACCCCAATTATTTATCCCATGCAAATAATCAAGAATACATGCTATTATATCAAGATCTAACCCTAGATTTCATCTCCCGAATTCACCTAGAGTATCCCACTAATTGTTGATCAGGCAATTAATTAATTAACACAGATATGATAGACAACTCAATAATGAAGTAATAATTGGAATCAAATAAATAATTAATCCATAATCAATAATGGTTCAATTGTAGCCTTAATTATAAATTTAGTTCATGCTAGAATTAAAAACCGAATATCCAAAATAAGTCATCACAATTAATTACAATCTGAAAAACATAAGGAGTAAGAAAAACTCTGTCAAAGTCTCCTTTCGCCTTCACGTCTTCAGTCTGAATTCCTTGTGAGCTTCCCTTGAATTCTCAATCTCCAAATTCTAATCTCTGCTTTAATCTCTGAATATCAAAAAGCTCTCTTTTGTTAGAAGCTCCTCTCCCTTTTATACTTGAATTTCCCTTCTCAAAATTAGGTTTAGAGCCTCCAAAAACAATTAGAACTCCTCAATCCTTCATCCAGTTGGAAAGAATTTTCATAACTTTCTGCGTCCCAAAGCCCCAGCTTTCAAATCCTTCACAAACTGAAAGCCCCAGCTTTCAACTTCAGCTTATTTACGAAACTGCCACTCCATGCCCAAAATTGCCCGATTCGCCTAGTCAGCCGCATTTTCCTACAAAATCCAACTTAAACAAATAAAATGTCCTAAATTACTTTAAAACACACAAAATATTAAGTCTAAAAATACCTAATTAGTGGGTAAAATACCCACTCATCAAATACCCCCAAACTTAAACATTTGCTTGTCCTCAAGCAATGCAACTAACTAAAACAAAAATGAATGCAACTAACTAGCATGATCCTACTAACTCAAGCACGAATCAATACAAATATCCATAGACGGCTGTCGACGCCGGGTTTTTCGCCTTTCCCGCGATATTAGTCCTTTTCCGATTTTGGCCTTTTGATTAGGTGATTTTGGGAGAAGGTCGGCATTGATGTCGACGGGGTTTTGAAAGATCGTTTTTTATGATGAGCCAATTAACCAGAGTCGCCAGTTGGTATATTTGAAATGGATGTACCAACTCATCCGAGTTTTCGTTTTCGTAAATCGCTGGCTCATGTGTGACTCCGAATTAATTGGTCTGCGAATCGAGATTCATAGAGTTCGGGGGCTTGCTTAAGTGAGAGGAAGGTGTTAGGCACCCCTCGACTTCCGTGAAACACGGTTACCGCAATCTTGATGCTGTCCCATCTTTTAATTCATGAAATGTGTATATGTGCAGGTATGTGTGTGTGTGTGTGCGCTTATGTGAATGTTGTGGTGAGTTTGTATGAAAGAATCATTTGAATTTTTGGGAAAGTCGTGCTTTAATTTGGGAACGCTTCGGAATGTCTTTTCGGCATACACGAGAAAGCTTTATGAAAGAGGTTTGATTTAAATTGTCAAAATTAGGAGATTTCCATTAGGTGACGTTTTGGCAAAAGAGGATTTTATTAAGCCTTAGCAAAAATAGGAATCGAGATTTATACATTGCTTTCATAAATGATGGGCAATTTCTAGGATCTCTTTCGCCCTATACATCAAGGTTTAATAAAACCTTTAATTTCTTTTATAAAACCCATTTTTGTGACATTTGAAAATAACCTCTTTTAGCTTTCTCGTAGTATAGGAATCAACTTTCATTAGCATTTCCAATTTTTAGCCTCGTGAGGCTAATATCCTACTTTGATTGATTTTAGAAAAAAATCTTTATCGTTTAATCTTTTGAAACCATTTTGGTGTCACGAAGTATAATCAAGCATAAACATGCGTTGGGGCTATCCACGGGCATGTAAGCCATCAAAATATCCCCAAACGCCAACAATCACATATTCCACTAATACGGGGCCTTAAACCCGATTCTCGTCTTAACGTCGTTTTAAGGCCCAACGGTTACATATTACAAAAAACGAGCACCTTGAATCTATACATACATCAAAACGTCCATTATCGGATTTGAACCACGGGGTCGCGTTCTTAGGCTCACACGAAATTATGTCATGCCCACAAAATGAATACTACATAATTAACCAACCCGGATTTATCTAATACACCATGATATCCTAAAATGACAATCTAAATAAATTACACCCAATGAACCACCATAAACAAGCTAGAAATTTCATCAATTGGATATCCTCGGGTTATTAGGAAGAATTTTGTTCCGATGGAACCCTCACCAATAATCCCTAATCCATGATTATTCAACAAGATACATGAAAGTTACATCTAATTTACTCAATCAATATGACATGAATTGCTAGAACAAGTAGAAATTTTTACCTTGCAATTGATCTCAAATGGATGTGAACTTGTGTATTTGAATAGGATAAGGAGTGTATTTGATACAACAAAAATCAAAAGAATTAAATCCTCTCTTTTTTTCTTCTCCTTTCTCCCTATTTTGTTGCAAAATCTAGCTATTTTCTCTCTATTTCCGTGTTTTTGCTGCTGCAGAATTTCTCCTTCTTCAAAAAAACTGCTCTCCCCTGTATGCTGCACGAAACTGGGCTGAAATAGGCTGGCCAGAGCCAGCCGCAGACCGCAAATCCATCTGCGGCTGGATGGCTCACCTCCCATCGCACTCAGCTGATAGTGCTGATTTCCTGGTTTCCGTGCTGGCGCACCCACTTGGCCGCAGATCAATCCGCGGTTGGCTGGCTTGACTTTCTCAATTTTCGTGCTACGCCTCGATTCTCGTGCCGTGACGCTGGTTTTCGCTGACAGGCTCGTATTTTACAGTCCGGGAATCATTGGGAGGCGTGCCACACCTTCCGGGAATGCCAAATTCGGATGGCCTTGCTGTCACGTCGATTTCGGTTGCACATTGTCATGGTGGCGTCGAGCGTTTGTACTTTTTCCATCTTTTGCTCTCGCAGGCCGGTCCATTTGACGAATTTGCCCTCCTGTCAAGGTTAGTATACGAAGTGCAAAATTTGGGTGTCTACAGCTGCCCCTCTTTATCATGTTTATGAAATGTTAAATGAAATGAACAGGATAAAGAAACAGACACCCGATGTCTGAATGACAGTGCACAGATATGATAATGCACACACGATGCAACATATGTAGTTTATGGTACAACACAAGATGTAGCGCATGCAAACATTCGAAAGAGTGTCAATGCATCAACCCTCTGACCGTATTTGTTGTTCGTTGGGTTCACTCTTCTAATCTATCATCTCATTCGGGGCCGGGTATCGTCGCCGGTCACCCATCTCGTAACTCCCGGTTATCATCGCCGGTTGGTTATCTCGTCAGGGCCGGGTTTCGTCGCCGGTCACCCATCTCGTAACCCCCGGTTATCGTCGCCGGTTGGTTATCTTGTCGGAGCCGGTTTTCGTCGCCGGACATCCATCTCGTGATCGCCGGTTATCGTCGCCGGTCGATCGTCTTGTCGGGGCCGGGTATCGTCGCCGGTCACCCATCTCGTAACCCCCGGTTATCGTCGCCGGTTGGTTATCTTGTCGGAGCCGGTTTTCGTCGCCGGACATCCGTCTCGTGATCGCCGGTTATCGTCGCCGTCGATCGTCTCGTCGGGGCCGGGTATCGTCGTCGGTCACCCATCTCGTAACCCCCGGTTATCGTCACCGGTTGGTTATCTTGTCGGAGCCGGTTTTCGTCGCCGGACATCCATCTCGTGATCGCCGGTTATCGTCGTCGGTCGATCGTCTCGTCGGGGCCGGGTATCGTCGCCGGTCACCCATCTCGTAACCCCCGGTTATCGTCGCCGGTTGGTTATCTTGTCGGAGCCGGTTTTCGTCGCCGGACATCCATCTCGTGATCGCCGGTTATCGTTGCCGTCGATCGTCTTGTCGGGGCCGGGTATCGTCGCCGGTCACCCATCGCGTAACCCCCGGTTATCGTCGCCGGTTGGTTATCTTGTCGGAGCCGGTTTTCGTCGCCGGACATCCATCTCGTGATCGCCGGTTATCGTCGCCGGTCGATCGTCTCGTCGGGGCCGGGTATCGTCGCCGGTCACCCATCGCGTAACCCCCGGTTATCGTCGCCGGTTGGTTATCTTGTCGGAGCCGGTTTTCGTCGCCGGACATCCATCTCGTGATCGCCGGTTATCGTCGCCGTCGATCGTCTTGTCGGGGCCGGGTTTCGTCGCCGGTCACCCATCTCGTGATCGCCGGTTATCGTCGCCTTCGATCGTCTCGTCGGGGTCGGGTTTCGTCGCCGGTCACCCATCTCATAATCTTTCCACTCAACAAGTCAAATGGCTGCAAGGGAGCAAGATGGGACCCACCAGGGCCAGCCGCAGATGGATCTGTCACTTTCAACTTCCAACTCACATAGATTCTCTCGATTTTTGCTTGTTCGCAAGGGCCTTTTATCGATTTTTTTCAACCTTCTTGCAAAAACTGCTCCGGTAGGATCGATCTACGCGTTACAGGTAACACTTTGACCGGTCACTTTTCAATTTCGTCAATGTTTTGCTATACATTGGACTATTTGCATGTTTAGAGACAAAATGTATGCTTTACAATGCTATGTAATTGATGAGTGTATTTTATACACACAATTTGGGTACTTTTGGCCTTCATAATTTGCAAGTCTTTAGGTATTTTATGTGGTTTTTATGTATTTTTATCTTATTTCTACATAAATTACTTTTTAGTTATTTTTACATGTTTTATGTTGCTTTGATGCATTTTCATTATGTTTGTAGGAATTGAAATAAAGACTGCTCGGATCGTTGTTTGTATTGACTCAATGTCCGTGCCTGGACGTCTGTGCCCGAATGGTAGTATGATGGAAATTTGTGATTGGCGACGCTCGGTGCTTAATTTGACAACATTTGGTAGTTGGGCGTGCACGGCGTCGGGAAGCGTGCACGGCGTGCGGCGTCCGCCAAGCCACAAGGGCAAGCCCGTGCTTAGATATCCGTGCCCGAATGATAACACGGTGAAAATTTATGTTTGGCGATGCTCGGGGCTTAATTTGATGACATTTGGAAGTTGGGCGTGCACGGCGTTGGAATGCGTGCACGGCGTGCGGCGTCGACTAAGCCGCGGGCACGGCGTGCGGCAGACGGGGCGCCAGCGTGCGGCCCAGGCGCTGGGCGCGGGCGCATGGGCGCGGCGTGCGGGCGCGCGCTGGGCGTGCGGGCGTGTTGGCGCGCTGGGCGTGCGGGCGTGTGCGGCGGGCGTTGGGCGCTGGGGGCCAGGCGCTGGGCGCGGGCGCGCGGCGTGGGCGTGCGGCGTTGGGCGCGCGCGGGGCCTCGGCAGCGGGCGTGGGCGTGCGGCTAGCGTGCGGCCCAGGCGCTGGGTGCGGGCGCGCGGCGTGGGCGTGCAGGCGTGGGCGTGCGGCCAGCGTGCGGCCCAGGCGCTGGGCGCGGGCGCGCGGGCTGGCGTGCGGGCGCGCCAACGCCGTGCTGAGTGCGATCTGACACAGTTTTAGTGCGATCTGAGCTCCATTTTGTCCGATTTTTGCTAGGGTTTCTTGATGGAGGCTATATATAATCTCTTCTAAGCTTCATATCAGATATCTAGGGATAGGGAGGCTAGACTAAAACATCAAAATAGAGAGCAAAAGTGCTGCAATACAAGGAAAACTCAGCAAAAGCCTAAGAACTAAGAAGGAAAGGCTTGTCAAAGGGAGATCTAGAGAGAGGGAGGCTACAAAATACACCAACCAACAGTGCTCAAGGCTGTAAATCAAGCTGAATCAAGCCAAAAGCCAAGGAACTCAGTCAAGAAGAATTGCAAAGCCAAGGAGGAGAGCTAGAAATCTACAGCAACCAAAGGAACACCAGCTGAATAGCTTCAAAAGTGGTTTAATTTCTAGTTTTCCATCTCCTTTGTAATTCGAATTTGACAATGTATCAATTGAAAATGATGTTTATTGTAGCTATCATGAACTAACCTTCTATTCTAAGATTGCAATGGGACCCAACACTTAATTTGAATTGAATTCTCTCTCTATTGATTTTAGTTATGCATTTGTGAATTGATTGTCATAACCTTTGCTTCTAGATTAATTGCTTGGCCCGTAATTACCGTGGGAACCTATATGAACTTGACGAACGGATTATAGGTTGAGACCTAGTTATGATAACATGCGAGAGTATAGATTGTTGTGGGTTATTAATCGGATTAAGTGACGTGTGTCTTATTAATTATCTACAATAATAGGTATCTTGATAGTAGTTGGGATAGATATATACCTAATTACCGCATGCAACCTATTGAGAATCTAGTCTTAATGACTTCCGAGGTGAAAGTTGGTAATGGAAGGGAGGATTAATTAGATTTGGTGACACGTGTCTATAAATCATTCCTAAAATTAGTCTCTTGATAGTGTATAGGATAGACATATACCTATGCACTGCTTAGGAAGATTCGTGATTGACCATCGACAGAGGCTCTTATGTAGTTTTGATTTCTCGGTTGTCAATTCGTATGCTATAATTGACTGAAAAGAGAGAGTTAGGAGATTCAAATGACGTGTTGGGGGAAATTGTAATCTTAGACCTTTCTATCTTGATATTTCATCGCATTTTACTCATTACTTACTTGTGAACTCAACCAATCAACAATCAATCAAACCTTCATCGTTTAAATTAGATCAAATTGATATACGATTGGTACTTGGTTATTATTCGTCACAATTCCCTGTGGGTTCGACTCTTATCTTATCATATATTACTTGTGGGCCGTGTATACTTGCACGTGTGTGTTATCGATTGCGAAATCGACCAACAAGTTTTTGGCGCCGTTGCCGGGGAATTGTTCTAATAATTTTACCAATATTAATTTCAATCGATTTGATCTTGATTTAAACTTGTAAATACATTTTTTTTAATATTTTTTTTTTCTATTTAATGCCTTATTCGTTACGAGGTACACCATGGCCAACTATAATTATCAATGGCCTCACACGGGAATGACCCAATCAGGAGCGGCATGGATGGATGGATTTGATGCGGTGGCGGCACAGATAGAGGAACTGTCAAGGAATGTTAACGCTCTAGTGGCCCAACGTACTCAACGTGTTGCAGTGAATTGTGATTATTGTGATGGAAACCATCCGAGTCATCTATGCACCATGAATTTCGAGTCGGCATGGTATGGTAGCAACGCCGGCGATTACTCCAACAGTTATGACTGTTCCGATGCTTATCACCAAGATTGGGGGTATTACCCAGATTCTACATGGAGCTACAATTATGAAGATCAATACTATGCTCCGAGTCCAGCATATGCACCGGAATTCTCATGTCCACCTTCATTGCCACAAGAAGAAAATTCAAATGTGAAGGAACTTGGGTCCCAGACCATAACTTCGATTGAGGAGATTGTGAAAAGTCAGCATAAATCGATTCAAAATCTTGAGAACCAGATGGGACAGCTTATTATCGCCTTCAACGATAGATATCAAGGCGAATGGCCCAATGACATGGTTCCCGAAACTGATGGATTTCACGTGCCAAAGTTGCAACCAAACATGCTAATTGATGATGAGTCTGATATGGAAGAGACATGTGGGAAACAAGAAAAGGAGGCCGAGGATCCAGCCTTGAGTCCCGATGATGATGATGTGCTAATTTCGATTGTATCCCATATACCTTCTCCTCCAAAGCTCAAGGATCTGTGTGGTTTTGCAGTCCCGTGCCCATTGAGTAGTCATGTCGTAGGCAAAGCTCTAGGTGATATAGGAGCTAGTTTACAGTTTGAGCCATGGCGTGATGAAGTTGAGGTTCATGAAAGGTTCGATGAGGATCCACTTGTGCTTGAGAAACTTAATGTCACTATGTCATTCATAGACACAATAGAGCAGACCCCTAGCTACTGTCAGTTCATACAGGAGGATTTATATAAGAACAATAAGCTAGGTGAGCTTGAGACTATGGACCTCACCGAAGCAATGCCCTCAGATGTTTCTCCCCTACTAAAAGATGAAGCGAATGAAGAAAGTTTCTTTTTGCTGATAGAAGAAACTGAGTTTGGGAGTCGTCTAGTATGCATGCATGCCATGCAAATTAAGGAAATGACAGCACGAAGGCATGCTAAGGTCATTTTTGCAATCGAGCCGGACTAAAAGGAAACAGGAAGCTAGTCAGGCTGAGGACTTTAACTCAAGCGCTATTTGGGAGGCAACCCAAATCTCCATTTTATTTTTCGAGCTATTTTGTTTTTATTTTTTTTATTTTTATTTTAATCTCCAAAAAAAAAACGTTTGGTGTGTTTTGTTTTTGATTTTATGTTTAATTGTGTTTAATGTATGTAATATTTCTTGCTGCAGTTTGATGCTTACGATCACTAGTGAAAACTATAGCAGAAGCATAGCATCATCACGTTGAGCAACATGCACCAGCACGCTCAGCAGCACACTCAGCAGCGTGCATGCTAGCCATGACAGCCACCAACAGCTTATATGCACCCATCAGCTCATTTCTATAGTCCAACTCATATCTCTCTCCTCCCACTCCAAAGCCAACTTACATGCATTTTTCCCAAACTCAAATTCGTGCCCCATCACTCCAATTGGGCATCCAATCTCTGCAATCCATCAGCATTGTCATCTTCTAACTTGAACTTCAACAAGGATTTAGCAGATTTTGAAGAATTCCCATGGCTTTTCATTAGTTTTCCAAGAAAAGGTAACAAGGTCTGTTAATTTCAAATTTTACTTGCTTGGGACTGTGCTTGGGTTGAGTTTTTATTGCAGGAACACTCCAATTCTCCCATTGCAAGACTTTGTGGAGGGCTATCCCTGCTTCCCAATGCATTGACAACTAAGATTTTGGGAGGTGCACACCAAGTGTTCGATTTTTGGCCTGAGAGAGTTTTCTTAGCTATTATGGGCTGTTCTTCATGAGGCATTGTTCTGGTATGGCTTCCAAGCAACAAGTGGGGCGAAGCTTCATCGTCCAAGCCAATCATAGACCATGACAAGAATTTTGTTAGTCCGAAAGCGTCCAAGCGACACCACACTATAATGATGTTGTTTGATTACCCTCAGTGAAGTTCTCTGTTTTAATTCTGTCTATTATAAACATCGAGGACTATGTTTGTTTTAAGTTTGGGGGTGTGCGTGTGGTAGTTTAAGTGAGTTATCCTTGTCTATCTAGTCGTGTTGTGCTGTGTGGTAGTCAAATTTAAGTTTGGGGGTAGTACTTCCTATGTGCGTATTTGTGTGTTTAATTTAGTTTTTGTGTGATTTAAGTATGTTTTTCTTTTCATTCAAAAAAAAAAAATTTATTTATTTTTAGGATGTGTCCCTTGAGCATTGTTTTAATTTGATTTGAACTATAATCCATGGTCTATGATAATGACTTGTTCAAAGAGATTCTAACTCATGAGAAGTAGACAATTGTTGCTTAGTCTTTGTGCTTATCGTTTATTGGTTATTATTTTGCTTATGCGTCCTTTTCACTTTCATGCACTTACCCATGAGTATTAAGCTAGTTGTATGCTTAGTGAAGGCTTTTATAACCGAATGCTTGTGAAAAATATCTATAAACTCTAGAACTCGTTTAAACATCACTCGAACCAAGGGGTCCAAATTTGTTATGTGTGAATTGATGGTCATGTGGTGAGTTGAGATGGAGCGTAAAACGCACTCACTCATGGACACATGCGTAAGAGATATAGAGCGTAAAACGCACTCTCTTATATTTGTGATTAAAGAAAAAAAAATTGTTTATTGCAAATTTTGCATGGGGTTGAGGTTG
Source organism: Aralia elata (assembly GCA_034770075.1). Classification (NCBI taxonomy): domain Eukaryota; kingdom Viridiplantae; phylum Streptophyta; class Magnoliopsida; order Apiales; family Araliaceae; genus Aralia; species Aralia elata. Next base: position 24,117,867 of record CM068386.1, read on the forward strand.
AGCGTAAAACGCACTCGCCCATATGAGCGTGCTTAAGGTTGAGATGGAGCATAAAATGCACTCACCTAGAGCCCTTGATTCTCAAAATTTTTGGAATTGTGATTTGTATACCTTTGTATTGAGTGATGTGTTAAGCATGTTGTTTTGGGGGTTTATTTTGATTATTTCATAAGGTAATGTGGTTGCAAGTTCATCCGAGCTTGGTTGGTTTAGTGCTATTGGGTACTCACACACACACGGAAGGGGCCTTAAGCAAAGTATGACTAGCTAACTGAAATTTTAGACTTGCAACACCTTGTTTGTTCTCTTGAGTTCTTTGTGTTGATGCCTTTGAGACCATTGTCGGCTTATTAATTCATTGCTCAAGTTAGGTTATATTAGAAGTTTTTGAATTCTTTAATTTAGGTTTGTTTTGCTTGAGGACAAACAAAGATTTAAGTTTGGGGGTATTTGATGAGTGTATTTTATACACACAATTTGGGTACTTTTGGCCTTGATAATTTGCAAGTCTTTAGGTATTTTATGTGGTTTTTATGTATTTTTATCTTATTTCTACATAAATTAGTTTTTAGTTATTTTTACATGTTTTATGTTGCTTTGATGCATTTTCATTATGTTTGTAGGAATTGAAATAAAGACCGCTCGGATCGTTGTTTGTATTGACTCAATGTCCGTGCCTGGACGTCTGTGCCCGAATGGTAGTATGATGGAAATTTGTGATTGGCGACGCTCGGTGCTTAATTTGATAACATTTGGTAGTTGGGCGTGCACGGCGTCGGGAAGCGTGCACGGCGTGCGGCGTCCGCCAAGCCACAAGGGCAAGCCCGTGCTTAGATATCCGTGCCCGAATGATAACACGGTGAAAATTTATGTTTGGCGATGCTCGGGGCATAATTTGATGACATTTGGAAGTTGGGCGTGCACGGCGTTGGAATGCGTGCACGGCGTGCGGCGTCGACCAAGCCGCGGGCACGGCGTGCGGCAGACGGGGCGCCAGCGTGCGGCCCAGGCGCTGGGCGCGGGCGCATGGGGCGCGGCGTGGGGCTTTTGCGCGCGGCGTTGGCGCGCGCGGGGCCTCGGCAGCAGGCGTGGGCCGTGCGGGCGTGGGCGTGCGGCCCAGGCGCTGGGCGCGGGGCGCGCGGCGCTGGCGTGCGGGCGCGCGGCGGCGTGGGCGTGCGGCGTTGGGCGCGCGCGGGGCCTCGGCAGCGGGCGTGGGCGTGCGGCCAGCGTGCGGCCCAGGCGCTGGGCGCGGGCGCGCGCGCTGGCGTGCGGGCGCGCGGCGTGGGCGTGCGGCGTTGGGCGTGCGGCCAGCGTGCGGCCAGCGTGCGGCCCAGGCGCTGGGCGCGGGCGCGCGGGCTGGCGTGCGGGCGCGCCAACGCCGTGCTGAGTGCGATCTGACACAGTTTTATTGCGATCTGAGCTCTATTTTGTCCGATTTTTGCTAGGGTTTCTTGATGGAGGCTATATATAATCTCTTCTAAGCTTCATATCAGATATCTAGGGATAGGGAGGCTAGACTAAAACATCAAAATAGAGAGCAAAAGTGCTGCAATACAAGGAAAACTCAGCAAAAGCCTAAGAACTAAGAAGGAAAGGCTTGTCAAAGGGAGATCTAGAGAGAGGGAGGCTACAAAATACACCAACCAACAGTGCTCAAGGCTGTAAATCAAGCTGAATCAAGCCAAAAGCCAAGGAACTCAGTCAAGAAGAATTGCAAAGCCAAGGAGGAGAGCTAGAAATCTACAGCAACCAAAGGAACACCAGCTGAATAGCTTCAAAAGTGGTTTAATTTCTAGTTTTCCATCTCCTTTGTAATTCGAATTTGACAATGTATCAATTGAAAATGATGTTTATTGTAGCTATCATGAACTAACCTTCTATTCTAAGATTGCAATGGAACCCAACACTTAATTTGAATTGAATTCTCTCTCTATTGATTTTAGTTATGTATTTGTGAATTGATTGTCATAACCTTTGCTTCTAGATTAATTGCTTGGCCCGTAATTACCGTGGGAACCTATATGAACTTGACGAACGGATTATAGGTTGAGACCTAGTTATGATAACATGCGAGAGTATAGATTGTTGTGGGTTATTAATCGGATTAAGTGACGTGTGTCTTATTAATTATCTGTAATAATAGGTATCTTGATAGTAGTTGGGATAGATATATACCTAATTACCGCATGCAACCTATTGAGAATCTAGTCTTAATGACTTCCGAGGTGAAAGTTGGTAATGGAAGGGAGGATTAATTAGATTTGGTGACACGTGTCTATAAATCATTCCTAAAATTAGTCTCTTGATAGTGTATAGGATAGACATATACCTATGCACTGCTTAGGAAGATTCGTGATTGACCATCGACAGAGGCTCTTATGTAGTTTTTGATTTCTCGGTTGTCAATTCGTATGCTATAATTGACTGAAAAGAGAGAGTTAGGAGATTCAAATGACGTGTTGGGGGAAATTGTAATCTTAGACCTTTCTATCTTGATATTTCATCGCATTTTACTCATTACTTACTTGTGAACTCAACCAATCAACAATCAATCAAACCTTCATCGTTTAAATTAGATCAAATTGATATACGATTGGTACTTGGTTATTATTCGTCACAATTCCCTGTGGGTTCGACTCTTATCTTATCATATATTACTTGTGGGCCGTGTATACTTGCACGTGTGTGTTATCGATTGCGAAATCGACCAACAGTAATGTATTATCATATATACATGCTATGTATTAACTGTGTGAGTCCTATTTTATGTTCATGAGGCGGTCTCACGTATATGTTTGCTCCTTTTTGAAAGAAAATCATGCATTTATGGCATTTTACATGCTTTATTTACACATATGAATGCAAATATGATCTGTTGTGGCTTGAGTTCTTTGAAAAACATGCTTGGATATGCATGGGATGTCCATTTTACAGACGGAACTCTGCTAAATTTTTTTTTTTTTTTTTTTTTTTACATGTATCATGCTGCATTAATTATATGATGAGGATAGGAATTTAGAATATTCATTGCATAATTTTTAAAAGGGAACTTACCTTCCTTTTCGCCTGTTCTATCCCAGCTATGGATTCTGATGCGCCCACTAGCTCTTCTGCCTCTCGGACTTCGGGTGTTCGCCGTCGTAGGGCTGCACCTGCCCCTGTTCCTCCTCGGACCCGTCAAGCTCGTCGTTTGACGGAGGCTGTCATCCGTCCTGATCATCCGGACGTTGAGGAGGTTGTTCCTCCGGAGGTTGCGGTGGAGGAGCCGTCTTCCAGCACACCGGCTCCCCCTTCTCATCGCGCTTTATCTGGCGCTTCTGTCCAGATACCCGACCTATTGGGTCGGGATCTCAGCCGTCATCCCTCGGCATCCCTTGTTGCTAATGAGGTATATTCAATTCTGCTCTGAATTTGCTCTCAATTCCTCAATTTTTGTTCTATCTGGACTGACCCATTGGTGATTTTCACAGGTGCCTGAGTTTACCCAGCCGAGGGGTAACTGGTTCAACATTTACTCCCTTTACGCGGCCTTGCACAATGATTACCGCGCGGTGGTGGACTCCTGGGGCTTTCGCCACTTCTTCACCATCATTCCCCGCCAGTGCCCCTGGGGTTATATGCGGGCTTTGTCCGAGAGGTGGTTTCATCAGACCCAGTCCCTTCATCTTCTGGACTGTGAGGTCGTGCTGACCCCTTGGGATTGGCGGTATATCACGGGGATCGAGTTCACCGGGTACCGTGTCCCTCTGGACCTCGATATTACTCCAGCAGAGGTCCGCGCTCTTTTGGGTTTTGCTGCCGATGACCGGGTCTTCAAGGCCCGCAGTATCCGGTCCGGAGCATTAGCTGTCGATGCTGTCGGAGGTCTATACGCACAGCCTATCCCAGCGGATCAGGGCACTCGTGACATCCTGCTACGACGCTTGTTCCTGACTATCATGAGGGGTTGTTTCCTAGGGAACAACTCATCTACCATCCACTTCAGCGTCGTAGGGGCTTGTTCGAGATGTAGACCGGATTGGTGACTACGACTGGGGGTCGTTCACCTTCGCTTATTTCCTCCACGGTCTGCGTCTACGCTCAGAGGGACAGACCGATGCCTGGCTCGGTTTCTACCACTTTCTGTTGGTGAGTTTTCTCCTCCTTTTGATTTTTTGCACTTATCTTTATTTCATTTCTCTTTTTCGCATTTTAATAGTTACTCACGCCCTGCCTTGTTTCCGTCCACAGTTCTGGGCTTACGAGCGTTTTCCATGCTTGAGGCCTGTCACCACCCTTGGCCCGGACACTTATCCCCGGGGTCGGCGATGGCATCACAGCACTTTAGAGGAGGTTCCAGTGTCGGGCAGCTTTGCCCATTGCCGCATTCAGCTGGAGCTGATCACTGCTGCGGAGGTCGTCTGGACTCCCTATCTCTCGGAGCATCTGGCTGTGGGGTTCACCGATGGACATCCTTCCGGCCCGGAGTTTGCACTTTCCACCCGTCGCCTCACCCTGCAGAGTGTTGGAGGCTGGGTGATGTACTTAGGGGAGCGCGCCTTCAGATGTGTGACCGGAGAGATTCGCATCCCGCATTCCCTTCCTTTCACTACTTCCTGGCCGCTGGATTCTCAGCCCTCAGAGATCATGCTCGCCGGGGAGGACGGTCGGATGCTTTCTACGGGTCCCAGTACGAGTGATGCATTCCGTACCTAGTGGGTGCCCCGTACCATCGGTCCTCAGACTTGGGCCACTTTCTTTCTTAGAGACATGGTTCCAGGCTCGGTGACGATGACCAATTGGGCTGCCTGTGTTCGGACCCCCACCCACGCTGAGCAGATCGCCACATTGACCCGTCAGGTAGATCAGTTGTCGCTGTTTCTTCGGGTGTTGGGCCGGACCCCGGAGGAGGCTTACGCCTACGATCCAGACGGTGCGGGTTATGATGCAGGCCTGAGTTCATCTGATGCCACAGCGCATCCATACATTCCTGATATGAACTTTGGTCCTCCGAGCTCGACGACCCCAGGGGATCAGTTCGAGGATCCTGCTTTCATAGATGATACTGATTTTATTTAGATCAGGATAGGATAGGGCTTTTTGTACCTGCATCTGTTTAGATTTCTTTTTCATTTATGCACTATGTACTGAACTCATTTATTTATTATGCACAGTTCCCTTTTTATCTTTATGGAATTCACTTGTTTTATTTTTAACTGTATGATGCATGCTTTTTTATTCATGGATAGAGAATAACCCCTGTACAGTCTTTTTGATACTATTTTTTCACAGATGTCGTCCTCAGATGCCGTGGTACGTTTGGATTCCATTCCTCCCACGGGGTTGGTTGGCAGTCTCCTCCGCTGGTTTGACAGTTTATTGTCGGCAGACAGGATTATTGCAGATGGTCTTTTGGGACACTCTTGGTCCTTATTGACCTTTAGGGTGCCAGCGGGCTTTGTGGATGGTCTTCTAAGCTATTGGGCCCCTGCCCGTCAGGTGTTTAGGTTAGGGACAGTAGAGCTGACCCCCACCCTTGAGGAGTATGCTCGCTTCACCGGCTTGCTGTTGGATGGCCCCTGTGCTAGGGTTACAGTTGGTTCCATGCGCCGTCACTTCTTGACTTTCACCGGTTTGCGGAGGGCTGTCTTGTTACCGGTGATCACATCAGACCATATGGTTCCCCTTCAGTTCTTGATCGACCGATTTGGCTCACCCGACAGCTTTCGTCTTTTCTTCGGTGATTTTTCCGTGTCCGAGGAGCGTTGGGGTTCCTTGAGAGTAGACATTCTGATGGCCTATGTCGTCTCAGTTTTGTACTTGCCGGCAGGACCTGATCAGTTGGACATGCGAGTTGTCGCGGCTGTTCGAGCCCTTCAGGAGGATCACACTATCCTTCCCATGATATTGGCGGATACTTACATGTCAGCCTCATATTGCCAGTCTTTCCGAGGCAGGGTATTCAGAGGGAGCTCGACTTTGTTGTATATGTGGTTCATGAGTCATCTTAGTCCCATCGGCCACTTCCGTCGCCGAGGGTTTTGCTTTGGCCATGACATAACCATGCAGTTTTCGTTTCGTCCCGTGAGCTGCACTGATGTGGCCTCCTGGAGATCATTTTTGTCTGTCATTGAGGATCCCTTTCACCTATTGGTCTATTCGGGCTATTGCTCCTTCATGAGCTTCTTGACTCATGTGTCTGACGTGGATTTTATCCCCATTGCTGGTTTGAGGGGCGTGACGACCTATCATCCCCTGGCGGTTATGGGGCAGTTTGATCAGACACAGGATTTACACCCCTTCGCGGGTGCAGCTGCATACCGATTCCTTATATCATCCTGTACAGAGAGGGATCTATTGCAGGTATACGAGCTTTGGGATTGCAGGACCCTTGCCAAATATAGTGAGAGCTGTCACATCCAGACATTTGCTTACGTACAGTGGTTACGCGGAGACTTGGATTCGGCTAGTTTGAGTCAGATCGGGGCCTTTGATGACTCTAGAGTGATTTCCCCAAAGGATACCACAGACCACCCCGTCTCAGCCGATTCTGCCCCGAGTCGGGTTACTGAGAATACCCGACTCCGCCTGGCCCTGATTACTGCTGAAGCCGAGAGGGATGCCGCTTTTGTCGAGAGAGACGATGCCATTCGGGCTAGAGACGCTGCCATTGCTGACAGAGAGGCCATTGTACTTCAGACCGGGGCAGTTGTAGATGCTCATTTTGGGACGGTCAGCCGAGCCACTGCTTTACTGGATCGTATTGATATGATGGGGCAGCAGATTGCAGGAGATGCTGATGCTTCAGATTTATCCACCACCTTGACCATCCTGCTTCAGCTAGTTTCAGATTTGTAGATTATTTTATTTCCTGCATAGACTATGTTAGTTCCATCAGTTATCGAAAAGCAATCTTGTAATAAAATGACTTATATATATAGACATGCATTTAAATTTAGTCATTTTCTCCCTTTGTCGTATCGTTGCCTTTCATTGGATCCCCATTTTATCCAGCTGACCCTGATTTTGACATTTCGCCTTCTTTCTCTTCTCCAGTCTTGATGGAGATTTGACAGATATTGCCGTACGCCTTTTGATTTCATCGGATTGAATCTCAGATTTTTGGATAACTGTTTGGTTGGATCAGGGTTATGTCCCCTGGGATGAAGCTGGTTAGGCAGCTGGTTTTGGGAGGGTTTTTGAGGGTGTAGGAAGGTTTTATCTGGTTATCGAAAATTGGTTTTGGTTAGGGAAATGATTATTTTTTAAAGGATCGGACCGCGCCATGATGGCTGCCTACGTACCCCCACAAGTTGGGAGATCAGGTCCTACGTAGTTCGCTCTCAAGGAAAAAGGACCTGATGATTCAAGCGTAGAACCGCTTCACCGAGTCAGAATTGAGGGGTTATGGAAATACCTCACCATCCATTTCTTGCAATATGATGGCTCCTCCGGATAGCACCTTCTTAATCACAAACGGCCCCTCCCAGTTTGGGGCGAACTTCCCCTTGGCTTCGTCTTGACAAGGCATGACTCTTTTCAACACCAAATCATTTTCTTTGAACTTCCGAGGTCTCATCCTTTTGCCATATGATCGAGAGATCCTTTGTTGATATAACTGACCGTGCCAGACAGCAGCCACCCTCCTTTCATCAATTAGGGTCAATTGGTCGTATCGACTTTGCATCCAATCCTCCTCGCTAATTTGAGCATCGATCACTATTCTGAGAGATGCCATTTCAACCTCGATTGGCAGAACGGCCTCCATTCCATACACCAGAGCGTAAGGGGTTGCCCCTGTAGAAGTACGCGTTGACGTTCGGTATGCCAGCAGAGTGAGGGGTAGCAGTTCCGGCCATCCCCGATGATTGGCAGACATTTTGGCCATGATTTTCTTGATGTTCTTATTTGCAGCCTCCACTGCCCCATTCATCTTAGGACGGTAAATGACGGAATTGAGGTGCTTGATTTTGAACTGGTCACACAGTCCCTTCATGAGGGCGTTGTTTAAATTCTTGGCATTGTCAGAGACCAAAACCTCAGGCTGCCCGTATCGACAAATGACATTATTCCTGATGAACCCGACTATGACCTCCTGAGTTACTTTGGGGAAAGAAGCTGCTTCTACCCATTTGGTGAAGTAATCGATCATGACGAAAATGAATCGGTGCCCGTTGCTCGCTTTGGGCTCTATTGGTCCGATTACATCCATTCCCCACATTGAAAATGGCCACGGGGAGGTCATACAGTGCAGTTCATTGGGAGGTGTATGGATCACATTACCGTGCGCCTGGCATTAATAACACCGTTTGACATGATCATCGCAATCAGCTTTCAGCGTTAACCAATAATGCCCTGTCCTCAAAATCTTTTTGGCCAGCATCGGTCCACTCATATGGGGCCCACACACTCCACCATGTATTTCATTCATAATATTTCGGGCCTGTGTTTCATCTACGCACTGCAACAGTCCCAAACCAGCATCCCTCTTGTAGAGTGAATCCCCGCTCAGATAAAATTTCATCGCCATCTTTTGAATTCTCATCCTCTCAGTTCGACTCGCCTGGTCGGGAATGGACCTATCTCTCAGATATTCCCTTATGTCGTGATACCAAGGCTGCCTCGTCAACACCACCTCGTTTGATAACACTGCCACATGTTCCTCATATGTCGGGGCATTCTGTACGGTGATCTCAATCTGTGGACTGTCCCTACTCTTGATCACGTGGATTAAGGAGGCCAGAGTCGCCAATGCATCGGCAAAGTCATTTCGTCCCCGAGGAATATGGCGGAAGGCGATATCCTCGAACTCTTGCATCAGCTGGATGACACAACGATGGTATGGAAGTAACCGAAGCTCCTTAGTGTTGTATATCCCGATTGCCTGTCTGATTACCAATTCTGAATCCCCGAACACTGCTAGTCTCTTCACTCCCATGTCACGGGCCAAGCGGAGTCCCAAGATACACCCCTCGTATTCAGCGGTGTTGTTCGAATTGCTGAAACGAAGTTTAGTGGCCACAGGGTATTGTTCTCCGGTGATAGAGACTAGGACCGCTCCAGCTCCTGCCCCCTCGGCATTCAAGGCGCCATCAAAATACAGCTTTCAGAATTGTCCCTCGTCATCACATTTTCGTGCGATACCCAAAATATATCCTCGCCCGGAAGAGGAGTTTCTAACGGCTCCATCCCTCCTGACGGGGTTTCTGCCAACTGATCTGCAATTCCCTGCCCTTTCATGGCCTTCTGGGTCACGTACACCATGTCAAACTGTTGTAAGATTAACTGCCATCTTGATAATCGACAATTCAGCATGGGCCTTTCAAAAATATATTTCAGGGGGTCCATTCTTGATATCAAGTACGTTGTATGCCCATGGAGGTAGTGCTGTAATCTCCCTACAGCCCAGGCCAGAGCACAACAGGTCTTCTCGATGGGAGTGTAATTCTGCTCACATTGGCTAAATCTTTTGCTGAGGTAATAGATGGCCTGCTCTTTACCCGCCTCGTTCTTTTGTCCCAGCATACATCCCATCGCGATGGCGTTGACGGATATATACATAAACAAAGGGGTCCCATCCTTCGGGGGTACCAGCACTGGTGCCTCCGTCAGTTGTTTCTTAATGATCTGAAAAGCTCTCTGACATTGCTCATTCCATTCTTGGGAAGCACCCTTTCTTAACAATTTGAAAATCGGCTCACATGTAGTCGTCAAGTGGGATATAAAACGGCTGATAAAGTTTATCCTCCCGAGGAATCCTCTTATCTCCTTTTCTGTGTGAGGTGCCGGCATATCCACAATGGCCTTAATCTTTGCTGGGTCCAACTCAATGCCCCGATCACTCACCAGGAATCCCAAGAGCTTACCCGACTGCACTCCGAACGCACACTTGGCTGGATTGAGTTTCAAATTATACTTTCTGAGCCGATCGAATAGCTTTTTGAGATGGGTTATATGATCGGATTCTACCTTCGATTTCACAATAATGTCATCCACGTAGACTTCTATCTCCTGGTGCATCATATCGTGGAACAAGGCCATCATGGCTCTCTGATAAGTAGCCCCCGCGTTTGTGAGGCCAAAAGCCAATCGCCTATAGCAGAAAGTGCCCCAAGGGGTGATGAATGCGGTCTTTTCTCGATCTTCTTCTGCCACCATTATCTGATGATATCCCGCGAAGCAATCCACAAAAGAGTACATTTCGTACTGGGCTGTGTTATCTACCAGGATGTGTTATGAAAGGCACCGGGAAGTTATCCTTGAGACTGGCCTTGTTTAGATCTCTGTAGTCTACACATACCCTTACTTTTCCTCCAGGCTTAGCCACTGGGACTACATTGGATAGCCATTCCGGGTAAGTGGACACCATAATGATTCCCGCCCTGAATTGCTTGATGATCTCTTCCTTTACTTTTAGGCTCCACTCCGGTTTCAACTTTCTTAATTTTTGTTTGACAGGCCGAAAACCCTCCTTGATGGGTAATCGGTGTACCATAATGTCGGTGGACAATCCGATCATATCCTCATGAGACCAGGCAAAGACATCCTCATATTGTTTTAGCAACTCAGTCACTTCGGCTTTTTGGCTGGGGGTAAGGTCTGTCCCTATCTTGAGTTCTTTTGGCTTGTCAGGGGTTCCAATATCAATGGTGACGGTTTGGTCCAAGTTGGGTTTGGGTTTGTCCTCGACCCATCCTTTGATCTCGTCAGGCGCATCGTCGTAATCTGTCTCGTCTTGTTCAATGCCCATTAAATCGAAATCCAGCTCAATGTCAAAATCATAAATCATCATTCAAATTTGAGAGACCATTTGTTAGGCAAGGATTACTCAAATTGGTACACCTGACATGAAACAAAATACTTGTCATATATAAATCATTTTTCACGACGATCGCATTTTCAAAATAACACGAAGAAACGACATAATTATGCAGAAATAAAACAACAACAAAAATAAAACTTCTTCATTCCCCCATCCTCTAGGGTCCACCACCCTGACGTCGGGTTTTACCCTTTTTTGGATATTACTGGTTTCATGGTCCAGTTGTCGACAGTCAGGTCAGATGAAATGCGCTGGATGAAAGGGGGCTTTACATCGGACACTTCCCCGATAATTACGGCTACGTCGCCTGAGTCCTCCCTCCTATTCTCTTCAGGAATGATCAGCCTTGCCCAATCGATGACGGGCACAACTTGTTGGGCTTCGGGTGGTGCGATAATATTCGTCCCCTCCCCACTGCTTGTTGATTGCTCGGGGATGTAGCATTTGGTTTCAAACTCCTTTGCGACCTCCTGCAGGAAACTTTCCCTCTGGGCCGACTCATCACGTGCGGGGGTTAACTCTTCATTCCCTGCCCCAATCACAGGCTTGCTGATCCCCTACTCATTGTCGACTTTGGTCACTGGACTGCCAGCTAGTCGGATCGGAGCCGCACCCCGACGGTGTCTCCGTGCTGCGTCCTCATGGTATCCCAGCCCTGCTTTGCCTATCTGCTGTGGTAGGTGAATGGGCTTGGTGATTCCCTGACTGCTCCTTCCTAACCCCTGCCCAGGCTGGAAGTTCATTTTTATCATTTCCTTTGCCACAAAGGTAAGTTCGGGAGAGACCCTAGGTTTCACAGTTGGAGCTCCCAGGCATTTATAGTGGGGAGTGCTAATCTCCAGTGCTTAAAAGCTGGCAGGTGCTGCCGACTCATCCACATTGATCACTGGCAGGTCACTCCTAGGAGGAGAAGGGTCATCACATTCGGCCGAGATTGTTACCAGATTCCCATCGATGATTAGCTTGATTTGTTGGTGGAGCGTGGAGGGAACTGCCCCGGCCATGTGTATCCATGGCCTCCCCAACAGCAGGTTGTAGCTGGCCGCGATGTCAAGAACTTAGAAAGAGATGTCAAAAGTACAGGGCCCTATCTCCACCGACAATTCTATTTCTCCAATGGTATCCCTCCGGGATCCGTCAAAAGCCCGGACCACCACATGACTGGCCCGTAGGCGCTTGGAACTGATCATTTTCTTTAGCGTACTGAGAGGACATATATTCAATGCCGATCCCCCATCGATCAGCACCCCATTCATGACATATCCTGAGGAGATTACCGTAATGTGTAGCGGTTTTCGGTGCCCCCTTCCCTCCTTGGGAATGTCCTCATCCGTAAAGGATATTGCATCGCTTTCCAATAGGTGGCCCACCAGCTGGCCGAAACCCTCCTCACTAATTTCTTTGGGCACGTATGCCTCCTCCAGAACCTTCGTCAGGGTTTTGCAATGCTCACTGGATGACAACACCAAGTCCATGACTGATGTTAGGTTTGACTCCTCATTTAAAATCTGGATCCCTCTTGTTTCTGGGTGATCCATCCGTTTCAAAAATTCTATGGCCCTTTCCTCGGAAACCTCTTCATTTTTTCTCTTTTGGCTCTCAAGGACTCGCCCGGGAAGATATAAGGGGTTCCCCTTTGTTGTCACGGAAGCACAACTGGCCGCTTCCTCTGGTATTCCCCCATAATTCCAGGGTACAGTCTTTAGACTACTGATAGGGAGTTGCGGCCTTGCCGCAAGGATGATGGGCCTCGGAGCCGTCAACTTGACAGGTCCCTCTGTGCTATTCGTACCTATCCCTATCAACCTGATGGGCGTTACCCTTGCACTCTCATGATCATGTATCACGTTGATCATTTCCTCAATTTTCTGCACATAGTTCAACCTTGGCGGCCCCCCAGCTTCACTTGCCTCCGTCGCATTGACTCCCCCTCCATCATGTCTTGGCAGGGGATTTGCCTTAACATTCGGGGAGTCTGGTTGTTCCACCACAATTTCCCCATTGTCGATCATGTTCTGAATTATATGTTTCAATGTCCAACAATCTTGTGTATCATGACCCGGGGAACCCGAGTGGTAGGCGCACCGTTTGCTTGGGTCAAATCTCCTTCCCTTCGGGTCACTTGGGGGAGCCAAATTGATTATCTTCTTTTGGGCCATCAATACCGCCAAAATCCGCTCGAGAGGCTCCCCGAGTGGGGTGAATACTCGATTTTGCGAGGTCTCAAATCTCCTTCGCCCCTCTGCCCTCTGATCCGCGAAGTTAGGCTGTCGGGATGGACCTACCCTTTGCACCTGTACTGGGAGATGGCTTTCGGTTTTTCTGGATGACCCCTGTAGGATGAGGGATACATCCTCCTCCTTCTTCTTTTGGACCCTCCGGGAAGTGCTGCCATAGTTTCCATTCTGTATTTGCTCGGCAGCCGTTTCTAAAGCAGTAAAATCCCGAATTTTACCCGATTTCAACCCCATATCTACCATCTCTCCATGTTTAATCATTTCAGCGAAGGGTCTTCCAATCCCCGAGATGACTCGTTCATAATACGGTGCCTCTTGAATGTCTACAAAAGTCATCACCATCTCCGACTGACTCGGTCAATCGGGGGGTTCACCTGTGCGGCCATGCCCCTCCATCGTTACGCATATTCCCTGAAGGATTCCCTAGGTTGTTTCTTAACCTTTGTCATTTGATACCTGTCAGGGGTCATCTGGGCCTGAAAGCTGTATTGGGTTAAGAATGTATGGGCCAATTCCTCCCAGTTGTGGATTCGGGCGTTGTCAAGGCGGGCAGACCAAATTCTTTGCCTCACCCGTTAAGCTTTTCTGGAACAGCTGCATTCTCAACCCCTCGTCCTCGGCATAAGACCCGAGTTCTCCAATGTATATTTTCAAGTGTGTGTAGGGGTCCCCCTTTCCATTGTATTTTTTAAACTCTGGGATTTTGAATTTCTCCGGGTATCTGGCTCCGGGGAAGACACATAAATCTGAATAGTTAACCCTGCCGAGGGACCCTATGCCCTTCATAGATTGGATGGTTTCCTCCATTTGTCTCATTTTCTTCCGCAAGTCATCTGTATCTCCCTCTTCCGGGATAGTAATCACTGTTTTATTTGGTACGGGAATGGCCTTTGGGACGACTGGCTCGCCCTTAGGTGGATCCTCCTTAGGTAGTTCCTGCCTGGGTATCAACTGCTCTCTTAGCATTATGGCCATTTCTAACATCTGCTTCTTAAAGTCATCAAATTCCTCCCTAGATATGGCACCAGAATTGGTAGATGGAATATCAGCCATTTCAGATATGGAGTTTTGGGCCTTCCTAGACTGCGAACGGGTTTGAGGAGCAATCCTACAGAAACCAAAGTTCGAAGTTTAGTCTTGGGGAGAAAAAAATGTGGATGCATGCTGAAGCTGTAATTTTTTGTGTCTTTGGGGTTTTTTAATCTTTCCCTGCAAAACAGAAAGTTAGTAATCCTCTAATGCAATGACAAATGCTAAACATGGCTTTATTAAGCTCCCCAGCTGTTCCCTGCAAAACATAGAGGTTAGTAATTTCTCTCGGCAAAAAGGAAGGCGAATATGAATAATATCACGACATTTATGCGTGAAATGTAAAAAGGCATGAAGAGACTTTTCCTGCGTAGGGTTAATCTGAGGCTGACCTATCCTAGGGTTACTCTCACGGGCTTTTCGGCATGAAGGTCCCCAAATCTTCGCAATCTACTCGTTTGAGCCCTTTCGATTGGAGCGGATTTGGGTGGTGCGTTTCCTGAGCCATCTCCGGGGAGCAGCCCCTTCGAGTCCAGTAATAAGCAACCGACAGGTTCGCCTCAGGAGGAGGTACTCTCTCAACATACATTCACATTCATCGTCCTCACCGCATGCAAATGATTACTTGAAAGTAAAGCAACTCCATTCAATCATTCATTTATTGGACAGAACACACATTCACACAACAAAACGTTCAAAAGATCACAATATCGCACACACACACATATTCATGAATTTTAAAGGATAAGAAAGCATCAAGATTTGAAAGCGGCTTAAGCCCTCTAATTGTCCCCAGCGGAGTCGCCAGCTGTCGACGCCGGGTTTTTCGCCTTTCCCGCGATATTAGTCCTTTTCCGATTTTGGCCTTTTGATTAGGTGATTTTGGGAAAAGGTCGGCATTGATGTCGACGGGGTTTTGAAAGATCGTTTTTTATGATGAGCCAATTAACCAGAGTCGCCAGTTGGTATATTTGAAATGGATGTACCAACTCATCCGAGTTTTCGTTTTCGTAAATCGCTGGCTCATGTGTGACTCCGAATTAATTGGTCTGCGAATCGAGATTCATAGAGTTCGGGGG
Organism: Aralia elata; assembly: GCA_034770075.1. Lineage (NCBI taxonomy): Eukaryota > Viridiplantae > Streptophyta > Magnoliopsida > Apiales > Araliaceae > Aralia > Aralia elata. The sequence continues at coordinate 24,133,013 of CM068386.1, forward strand.
CTTACTTAAGTGAGAGGAAGGTGTTAGGCACCCCTCGACTTCCGTGAAACACGGTTACCGCAATCTTGATGCTGTCCCATCTTTTAATTCATGAAATGTGTATATGTGCAGGTATGTGTGTGTGTGTGTGTGCTTATGTGAATGTTGTGGTGAGTTTGTATGAAAGAATCATTTGGATTTTTGGAAAAGTCGTGCTTTAATTTGGGAACGCTTCGGAATGTCTTTTCGGCATACACGAGAAAGCTTTATGAAAGAGGTTTGATTTAAATTGTCAAAATTAGGAGATTTCCATTAGGTGACGTTTTGGCAAAAGAGGATTTTATTAAGCCTTAGCAAAAATAGGAATCGAGATTTATACATTGCTTTCATAAATGATGGGCAATTTCTAGGATCTCTTTCGCCCTATACATCAAGGTTTAATAAAACCTTTAATTTCTTTTATAAAACACATTTTTGTGACATTTGAAAATAACCTCTTTTAGCTTTCTCGTAGAATAGGAATCAACTTTCATTAGCATTTCCAATTTTTAGCCTCGTGAGGCTAATATCCTACTTTGATTGATTTTAGAAAAAAATCTTTATCGTTTAATCTTTTGAAACCATTTTGGTGTCACGAAGTATAATCAAGCATAAACATACGTTGGGGCTATCCACGGGCATGTAAGCCATCAAAATATCCCCAAACGCCAACAATCACATATTCCACTAATACGGGGCCTTAAACCCGATTCTCGTCTTAACGTCGTTTTAAGGCCCAACGGTTACATATTACAAAAAACGAGCACCTTGAATCTATACATACATCAAAACGTCCATTATCGAATTTGAACCACGGGGTCGCGTTCTTAGGCTCACACGAAATTATGTCATGCCCACAAAATGAATACTACATAATTAACCAACCCGGATTTATCTAATACACCATGATATCCTAAAATGACAATCTAAATAAATTACACCCAATGAACCACCATAAACAAGCTAGAAATTTCATCAATTGGATATCCTCGGGTTATTAGGAAGAATTTTGTTCCGATGGAACCCTCACCAATAATCCCTAATCCATGATTATTCAACAAGATACATGAAAGTTACATCTAATTTACTCAATCAATATGACATGAATTGCTAGAACAAGTAGAAATTTTCACCTTGCAATTGATCTCAAATGGATGTGAACTTGTGTATTTGAATAGGATAAGGAGTGTATTTGATACAACAAAAATCAAAAGAATTAAATCCTCTCTTTTTTTCTTCTCCTTTCTCCCTATTTTGTTGCAAAATCTAGCTATTTTCTCTCTATTTCCGTGTTTTTGCTGCTGCAGAATTTCTCCTTCTTCAAAAAAACTGCTCTCCCCTGTATGCTGCACGAAACTGGGCTGAAATAGGCTGGCCAGAGCCAGCCGCAGATTGATCTGCGGCTGGCCGCAGATCCATCTGCGGCTGGATGGCCCACCTCCCATCGCACTCAGCTGATAGTGCTGATTTCCTGGTTTCCGTGCTGGCGCACCCACTTGGCCGCAGATCAATCCGCGGCTAGCTGGCTTGACTTTCTCAATTTTCGTGCTACGCCTCGATTCTCGTGCTGTGACGCTGGTTTTCGCTGACAGACTCGTATTTTACAGTCCGGGAATCATTGGGAGGCGTGCCACACCTTCCGGGAATGCCAAATTCGGATGGCCTTGCTGTCACGTCGATTTCGGTTGCACATTGTCATGGTGGCGTCGAGCGTTTGTACTTTTTCCATCTTTTGCTCTCGCAGGCCGGTCCATTTGACGAATTTGCCCTCCTGTCAAGGTTAGTATACGAAGTGCAAAATTTGGGTGTCTACAACGGCCTCAAAGTTCCTTAACCGAAATTCGAATGATTGATCACATTCCCACATGAATTAAACTTGAAACACTATCAACCCATTTTATTTTTAACCCATCATATTTATGCACATGTGTCAACATGTCAATTAAATTATAACTCAGTCAACCTCCAGAATCTTACGGCTCAACGAAAGATGATCACAGATATAATCAATGCATTTTCCTTCCATTTTTTTCTTTTTATTTGCAACGAGTGCGTTTTACGCTCCATCTCGCTCTTTTTTTTTTTTTTTTTTTTTTCATCTTGACATGTGCAATGTTAATCTTCATTAGGCTTTTCAAAGTTACCCATGTAACGAACTTTCGACCAACGACTCCCAAACCAATTGATTTTAGGGCGCTAGGTGTAGAGACACCCCTAGGGCTTACTTATCCGAGTAACAGAGGCCACAAAGATAACTAATCAAGCTTATTCAATAGATTTTTTTTTTTTTTAATGAACTAGACCAACAAGGTGATTCTTATCTTTCCCAAACCTTCACATTCTTTCAATCAGACCAAGTCATTATCCAACCAACACATTAAACTTTATGCAATAAGTTAATTCAAGGGTGGGTTTCCCATAAAACAAAGCCAATAAATGTCCAAGAAATAACTTAGTTATCATGATCACAATCATTCAATTTATCACGTAATTCACAAGTTCCTATCATTGGCCCTCACAAGATTCCATATATCATCATGCTCAAATTATCCTCGATGTAAACTACATGACATATATGCACGATCACAAGAAAACTAGCAAAACTAGATGCACATGCAACAGATCCTAAATGAATAAATAAACTATATGAAAAACAATCCTACTATGCACAATGCAAAACACTACGCTACCCCCAAACTTAAATGACGCAATGTCCGCATGCGAAAAATAAAGAAAAATGAAACTGAGGACTTCCCTGACTAGGTCAATCATCGCGATCAACCTCCTCACTGTCATCCTCATCATCCTCATCATCCACATCATCCGCATCAGCAGGCTCGCTCGCATCCGAGTCAGAAGGAGGGTAAGCTGGCAAATTAGGCGGCTGTGGAAATTGAACGGGCGCTCCAGTCGGGTTCATCTGAGCAAACATCTTAGCCAAGGCGGTGTTAAAATTAACCTTATAGGAATACATGACTCCTTGGCGTTTGGCAATGCGTTGGTTTTGTCTAGTCAAATCAGCATGTTGCTTATCCATCTTTTGCATCCATCTTCCTAACCGATCATCAACACCATGGGAAGAAGTACCGTCAACGGTAGAAGCTGGAACTGCGGGATACTCATCAGTCTGTTGGTCAGTTTGGTGCACAATGAACCCCATCCCACGCACATCAGACTCTCCTCCTTGCCAAACTTTATATCGTGCAATCAAGGAATGATCGATCGGCGACATCAGATGGACGAGTGGTTCATCATTAGCCCATTTGATGCCCGCCTGCTGACACAATCCACAAATTAAGGAGGGATGTGGTAAACCCCCCTTGGTTCCTTGCCTAATGGCTCGGAGGATAGAGCTCTCAATCACTTCGCCCACATCAATGGACATGCCGCGCACCAAACAGTAGAGAAGAACAGCCCTCTCCTTCGTGACATCGCTAACATGAGTGGTTGGCATGAGCTTGGCACAAAGAAAAGCATACCATGCCTTTGCATAGCGATTCAGTGAAGACAGTGGAACATGCATGGCGGCCTTATCCATCACTTTCCAAGTAGTACCAGGTTGACACATTTGTTGAACAAGCAACTCATAATCCGGGCCCTTTTCCACATATTTCACATAATCATCATCCTTTATCGGCAAGAGGTTGTAGTAACGATTTATGACATCACTATGGAACGATACGGTTTTTCCCCGCACTTGCACCCGATAGAAATTGTGATCTTTGGCATTAGCATAAAACTCTTTCACAATTTGAATCACCGCTGGTTCGGGCTGCTCAGTGAAGGTGAACCAATCCCGCTCAGCAATCATTACAGCAACGTCACCATCCTGAGTTTCATCGGGGCGAAGTCCCCGCTCTGGAACAATTGGTTTGTTGACTAAGGCGGTGAAACGGTCGGAAGCCTCTGCACTAATGAATTTCTTTTTATCATATGGTTTGGACGGGGCAGAGGATGAGCCCTCACCGCGACGACGTTTCGAAGACATAATGGTCACCGTGAGTGGAGAGAGAGAGTAATTAGGAAGAAAGAGAAGGTTGGTTGTGCCTTGTTCAATCCGAGAGAGGGGATGCTGCTTGAATGGTGAAAAAGCAAGATTGGATGAGAAGGGGCTAGGGTTTTGTGTTAGGAAGAAGGGGAGGAGAAGAAGAAAAGAGTTTGAAATAGAATAGAAAGAGAAGGAAGAGAGTTCTAAGTTAAGTAGGAAAAGTTAGAACAATCTCACCTGATATGCCCCTTAAAAAAAAATTCGAATTCTTGGACCAAAGCCGGGGCGTTGATTTATTAAACATTTGGACGCCGGGGCTTTGGTATGCAGTGTTAACCTTGCCGAATGTGGACGCCGGGGCTTTGAATTTGCCCTTGGCCGGACGCCGGGGCTTTGCAATGCAGGAATTTGGGTACAACGTCAAAGCCGGGGCTTTGCAATTGCTCATGATTGGACGCCGGGGCGTTGCTATGCAGAAACAAAATTGAAGGGTCAACGTCGGGGCTTTGAAATTTGCCCTTGCTTGGACGCCGGGGCGTTGCTATGCAGAAACAAAATTTGAAGGGTCAACGCCGGGGCTTTGAAATTTGCCCTTGCTTGGACGCCGGGGCTTGGGTCTCTAGTTTGCTCATTAAACTTTAAACACCAGCATCACTCAGAACCGCAATTTAACCCTGAAACTAAATTGAAACATGAATTAGAATAAAGATCAAGAAGAATTACTAACTAAAATACGAAGAATCTAACTATAATCTATAAACTAAATTAAACTAAAAACAAGGATACGAAAGATTGTTGGGTTGCCTCTCAAAAGCGCTTGGTTTAACGTCGTCAACCCGACGACCTTGATGGTATCAGATGTCTGCTTGATCGACCGACGTAAGATATATCGATGATGATTGGCGATCGATATCACCCCCCCAGTAGTGTTTCAATCTCTGACCGTTAACTTTGAACGTCCGCTTTGAATTGGGTTCTTCAACCTCAATAGCACCATGCGGAGCGACTGAAGTAACCACAAATGGTCCCGACCATCTGGATTTTAATTTGCCGGGAAAAAGACGCAACCTGGAATTGAATAGCAATACTGTCTGTCCCGGTTCGAACTTCCGATCAAGGATACGTTTGTCATGCCATTTCTTAACTTTTTCCTTATAGAGTTTGGCATTTTCATACGCGCGATGTCGGAATTCATCCATCTCGTTCAATTGAAGAAGCCGCTTCTCGCCTGAAGCTTGGAGATCAAAGTTTAACTTACGGATGGCCCAATACGCTTTATGTTCCAGCTCCACCGGTAAATGACACGCTTTTCCATAAACCATTCGATACGGTGACATTCCGATGGGGTTCTTATATGCTGTGCGATATGCCCATAAAGCATCATCTAACTTCATCGCCCAATCCTTACGTGACGGATTCACGACTTTCTCCAAGATGCTCTTAATCTCGCGATTTGACACTTCGGCTTGACCATTTGTTTGGGGATGGTAAGCCGTAGCTATTTTGTGTTGAACCCCATACGAAACAAGAAGCTTAGCGAAGTGTTTATTGCAGAAATGGGTACCTTCATCACTGATTATGGCTCGTGGTGTTCCGAACCTGGTGAAAATGTTCTTCCGTAAGAACCGCAAAACAACCTTGGCATCATTGGTGGGTAAAGCAGCTGCTTCAACCCATTTTGACACATAGTACACTGCCAATAATATATACCGATTGTTTAATGATGAAGGAAATGGCCCCATAAAGTCAATGCCCCATACATCAAAAAGTTCAACTTCAAGTATGTTGTTGAGAGGCATTTCGTTCCGCTTAGAGATATTTCCAACCCGTTGGCATCGGTCGCACTTTAGGACAAAAAGATGAGCGTCTTTGAATAACGAGGGCCAGAAAAAACCTGATTGGAGCACTTTTGTCGCTGTCCGTTCGCCTCCATAGTGCCCACCATACTCTGAAGAATGACAATGAGTTAGGATGCTATCCATCTCTTCACCGGGCACACATCGCCTGATCATTTGGTCTGCACAAGTCTTGAATAAGAACGGCTCCTCCCAAAAATATTGCTTGACATCATGAAGAAATTTCTTTCGTTGTTGAAAACTCAAATCCGGAGGGAGGACGTTGCTTACCAGATAATTGACAAAATCCGCATACCAAGGCACTTTCGTCGTGATCCGAAACAATTGCTCATCCGGAAACGATTCGTTGATCACTAATTCATCTGGTTTCACTTCGGAGTTTTCTAATCTGGAAAGATGATCAGCGACCTGATTTTCTGTGCCTTTCCTGTCTCGGATCTCTAAGTCGAATTCTTGCAAGAGAAGAACCCAACGAATCAACCTTGGCTTTGCATCTTTCTTCTCAATCAGATACTTGATTGCCGAATGATCCGTAAAAACTATCACCTTAGTCCCAACTAGATATGCCCGAAACTTGTCAAAAGCAAACACCACCGCAAGTAATTCTTTCTCAGTTGTTGTATAATTGAGCTGAGCACCCGTGAGAGTCTTGCTTGCGTAGTAGATTGTGTGAAATATCTTATCTCTACGTTGCCCCAAAACCGCTCCAACTGCGAAATCACTTGCATCGCACATAAGTTCAAATGGAATGGACCAATCAGGAGCAACTATGATCGGAGCTGACACCAATTTCTTCTTCAGTACTTCAAATGCATCGATGCACGATTGATCAATTTTGAAAGGAGCATCTTTCTCAAGGAGTGTGCATAATGGTTTGGAAATTTTGGAGAAGTTTTTTATGAAACACCGATAAAAGCCTGCATGACCGAGAAAACTCCGAATTCCCTTTACTGAAGTAGGTGGAGGTAATTTGTCAATTGCTTCTATCTTGGCTGGATCCACCTCAATTCCTCCCGCGGAGACCTTATGACCCAATATTATACCTTCACTTACCATGAAGTGACATTTTTCCCAATTGAGTACCAGATTCGTCTCCACACACCTTTTTAATACTAAAATCAGATTATTCAGACACCGATCAAAACTGTCTCCAAAGACCGAGAAATCATCCATGAAGACTTCCAAATTCTGTTCTACCATATCCGAGAAAATAGCCATCATACATCTCTGGAATGTGGCCGGTGCGTTGCAAAGACCAAATGACATCCTTCGGAAAGCGAAAGTTCCATAAGGACAAGTGAACGTGGTCTTCTCTTGGTCTTCCGGAGCGATTGCAATCTGGTTATATCGAGTCGCCTTGTTCAATTTGCGGTAATGAATACACACTCTCCACCCAGTCACAGTCCGTGTTGGGATGAGCTCGTTATATTCGTTTGCTACCACAGTCATTCCGCCTTTCTTTGGTACACAATGCACAAGACTGACCCAAGAGCTATCTGAAATTGGATATATTATTCCCGCATCCAACCACTTGATGATTTCCTTTTTCACCACATCCTTCATGATTGGATTTAATCTTCTCTGTTGCTCAATTACTGGTTTTGCCTCTTCTTCGAGTAAGATTTTATGCATGCAAAACGATGGGCTAATGCCCTTTATATCAGCTATGGTCCACCCAATTGCTGTCTTAAACTCGCGCAACACCCTCAATAGTTTTTCTTCTTGAATTTCATTTAAATGAGCAGAAACTATTATCGGTAAAGTGTTGGAATCGCCTAAGTAAGCATACCTTAGATGAGTGGGAAGGGGTTTTAGTTCTAGGACCGGTGGTTCCTCCTTTGACGTTTTAGATTGTTTCTCTACTTCTTTGGTGCGATCCGGACTATCAAATTGCTTGTTGAATTTCCGAGATATTGGTACCGCATCAAGTAGTTTCACATAATCCATCTGATCCAAGTCGTCAATTTCATCAGAACCAGTTAATGCCGCCTCTAGGGGATCTGCTAAGTAAGTTCTGTTGAATACCTCGATCACTGCCTCTTCCACTATGTCAATTCGCGAGCACACCTCGGCTTCTTCAGGGAATTTCATTGATTTGAACACATTGAAAGTGACTTCCTGATCGTTAACTCTCATTGTCAATTCACCCTTCTGCACATCTATCAAAGTTTTTCCTGTTGCTAAGAATGGTCGGCCCAATATAATTGGGATTTCTTTGTCCTCCTCGTAATCAAGAATGATGAAATCAGCCGGGAAAATGAACTTGTCAACCTTTACCAGAATGTCTTCCACAATTCCCCTCGGATAGGTTACTGACCGATCTGCTAACTGCAAGCTGATATTTGTCGGTTTTGGTGCTTTCAACCCAAGCTGAGTGTAAACTGATAATGGCATTAAGTTGATACTCGTTCCCAACTCTTTGCTTTATCTCTCAGTGTGAATGGGAAAAGTCTTAACCTTATAGCTTCTTTTGTAACGTTGTTACACTTGAAGGTGTCGCAGATTTCTAAGAAACTTCTGATGTGTTCACTCGGGTCATCATTCGGACTACCCCCAAACTGTCCCGAATTCTGTAACATTTGAATCGTACCCGGTTTTATCTCATAGCTGTTCGCATTGATCGCAGGTCTCCGAATGCTAGACTGAATATCTGTAACTGTAGGCATGGCATAATCCCTAATTGACCTTTGTTCTTCCCCAGCCATGTTTAAAGGAATTTCTTCTCCCTCTGCCAGTTTTTCTTCACTATTCAATCTTAATTTCCGGAACTTCTTCTCAATATCCTCGGTGTATAACAAAAGCTCCTTTTTACCCTTAGATCTAGTGTGCATACACAAATGAGCTACCTGCGGAAAGAAGAAACAAAATAAGAAAAATTAAAATAAAAAGAAAGTGTTTAAACTAAAACCGAATTGATTGAAACTAATATGGAATTAATATTTAAACTACGGATTCCCCGGCAACGGCGCCAAAAACTTGTTGTCAATTTTAAATACAATCAAATACGCGCAAGTGTACGTGATCAACAAGTAATATAGAATAAGTAACAAGTGTCGAACCCACAAGGAATCCAGTTAAATAAACTCCAACTACTAATTTTATACCAATTCAATCTCTATTTAAACGATCACAAATTTTGATTATGATTTGACTAACGACGTTAACTAAGAAAATTATCTAACACTAAGGTTGATTTTCAAATGATTAAGACTTAAGACTACAATATCCCCAATTATGTCATATAAATCAATGTATCAAATCTATCCAATTATTAAATTCATCCGAGTTGTTAACAGGAATTCACTTTATTTATAAGCCCTTTTCCAAGTGATCAAATAAATTTATCTAACTCAATTAATTATGCGATATTCCTATGCAAAACAATGGAGTTAAATTTATTAAGAACCAATTCCCATGAGTTACATGCAGCGAAGAGATATCCCTATTCACTTCACAACCCCAATTATTTATCCCATGCAAATAATCAAGAATACATGTTATTATATCAAGATCTAACCCTAAATTTCATCTCCCGAATTCACCTAGAGTATCCCACTAATTGTTGATCAGGCAATTAATTAATTAACACAGATATGATAGACAACTCAATAATGAAGTAATAATTGGAATCAAATAAATAATTAATCCATAATCAATAATGGTTCAATTGTAGCCTTAATTATAAATTTAGTTCATGCTAGAATTAAAAACCGAATATCCAAAATAAGTCATCACAATTAATTACAATCTGAAAAACATAAGGACTAAGAAAAACTCTGTCAAAGTCTCCTTTCGCCTTCACGTCTTCAGTCTGAATTCCTTGTGAGCTTCCCTTGAATCCTCAATCTCCAAATTCTAATCTCTGCTTTAATCTCTGAATATCAAAAAGCTCTCTTTTGTTAGAAGCTCCTCTCCCTTTTATACTTGAATTTCCCTTCTCAAAATTAGGTTTAGAGCCTCCAAAAACAATTAGAACTCCTCAATCCTTCATCCAGTTGGAAAGAATTTTCATAACTTTCTGCGTCCCAAAGCCCCAGCTTTCAAATCCTTCACAAACTGAAAGCCCCAGCTTTCAACTTCAGCTTATTTACGAAACTGCCACTCCATGCCCAAAATTGCCCGATTCGCCTAGTCAGCCGCATTTTCCTACAAAATCCAACTTAAACAAATAAAATGTCCTAAAATACTTTAAAACACACAAAATATTAAGTCTAAAAATACCTAATTAGTGGGTAAAATACCCACTCATCATATATATATATATATATATATATATATATAAACATTTGCTATTTTAAAAATGAGCGTGAATAGTTACATCAAGTCCAACAACTTCAAAAATAATTACTTTCAATATATGGTGACAACAAACTTAACATATGGAGTATTATGGAAAATGAGAATTGCTTATAAAAAATTAATTGACTTACAGAAGTATAAATCCTCTGTGCTAGCCACTATGATTTTTCGCGTATCCTCTCATTAGCATTTTAACACAAACCTAGCTAGTTAACAATACATATAAAATCAATTGTTAGATCAAAGAAATCTCATATTATTAGATCTATTACTAAAACATATACTTACGCCTTCTGAAATGGAGTATAAAACTACTACTGATATATAAACATAAACCACGTAAATAAGAAAATATATTTAAAATACTATTAGGGATTACCCTCCGTGAAGCACAAATTCACTCCCCCAAAAAAAGAGAAGGCAAATTAAAAGCACCGTAAAAATAACATAATAGTCAAGTACACTATTATGCTTTATTTTCTCCAAGAATTTTTAGATTTTTTTTTTGCTAAATATTTTTAAAACTTTAAATACTATGTAGTAAATAGTAATTACCATGGAGTTCTTTATCCGTCTCACAAGAACTAGAAGCTTTTACATGGCCAGAGTTTTTTTTTCCTTAATTTTTTTAATGGCTACGGGCAGCCGCGGTGGTCTCTCTTTCTCTCTCATCAAAAAAAGGTATGGATTCTCTTCTTTCGCCGGTCTTATTTCTACCACCTCCATACTCTGTTTCTAGTACTATGTAGCTCAATATCCGGTACAAATCACATGTTTTTGTTATAAAATGAATGTATTATATATATAGGTTCTCCGACGGAACTGTCCCTTAACGGACCGGCTATAACGACGGTTTTTTCCGTCGTTATAGATATATATTTGTATTATACTATAATAATATATCAATTATAATAATAATAGATTAATATTATGTACCATGATTTCATATTAAAAATTATTTTCTACTAACATATATTATTCAATAAATAATGATAACTAATTATTGATAAAAAATTAAATAAATTTAACAATAGACAATAATAGTTTGTCTATTTATAGAATATAAACAATAGCATTCATCTTTAAATTAGTAATTTATTTGTTTATATATTCATCTGCTTATGTTATAGTAAAATCTTATTTAAGTTCGAATAGTTATACTTATATAATTTAATAATAAAAGATTTTATATATAAATATTATATATATGAGTTTAAGGAACACTAACTAAATTAAACAAATGTATGACAATAAAAGATACTGTTAAATATATAATTATATGGTAGTAGAAATGTAAATGAACATATTTTGAAATTAAATAAAAGATGAGAATATATATTTCTAAATTTTAGAGTATGTGAACAGATAAGTATGCTTTCATTCTGTATTATCTTGTAAGTAAAGATACTTTACTTCAAATAAAAGATAAAAGATTGGGCTGGGCTGGGGCGGGCTAGTAATAAAAATGGGAACCCCAATTGTTATCAACCCAATCTAACGGAAAATCACATACAAACGGGAATAATAAAGATCGCAGAACGGCAGAAGGCCTAATTTTGAAATGAATGGAGTAGAAAAGTAGCAGGAGGCCTTAAAGAGGAATGCATGGCAATGAATTCCTACTAATGTTATGTTTTGGAAGTTGAAAATCATGAGGAATAAAGAAAACTATAGTCAAAATGAAATTTGGTAGAAGCATTTAATTCGGAGCAGGTGTTTTATCCTGTTCACATCCGTACGGTAGTGATGACTACAATCGCACGATTTATGAACAAAGAAGAGGAAAGAAAAAAAAACAGTTATATGGAGCTTTATTATTGGTTAATTATGATTAATACATTTTGACATTATATTCGAAACTAGCGGTAATCTGTGTCTCCGACACGAAAATATTTTTTTAGAGAGAAAGAAAAAGGTAAAAGAAGAAGGTATTGGGGATAGGGTTTGGAGAGGAAGAAAAAGTCAGAAGAATAAGAGGAAATAAAGAAGGAAGAAATAATGAACGGTCAGATTTATGTCAAACTTTGGATGATTCAGATGATTTATTAGATGAGCGGGAAATTCAAAATCATTTATATTTTGTTAGATAGATAGGTAATACTATGTACACCAACCGTACACAAAAAGTTGTGCATCAACAGTATAACTCATATATTGTTTATCAATACAAATGTGTAAAACATCAAATTGGAGTATTCACAACAGTTTTCCCAATAAACTATCTATCCCCGACTTTGAAGAATATATCAACAAATCATTATCCAATAGTTTCCTTATCCTTATTTAACTCTTTATTTTAATCTCTATATAGAATTTTACTCCTCAGAGTGAGGGAGTGATCAAAAGACCGTTCTTTATGTATGCAAAATGACATTTTACACCCTCATTTAAGTAGACACGTCGGCTTTAGAAAGAAGTAAAAGAATTCAACGTCATTTGCAACATCACGAATCTCGTCTTTTCTAGAGTTTATTCAACCGACGATTTTCTTTTTCAAAATTATTTCGACTATATTCTTCACCAATTGTCCTCTTCACCGACTATCTTCTTCTCCAAAGTCTCATTTGCGGCATCTCGAATTATTTAATTCGAATGTATTTTGTAGAATAACAAAATCTAGGGTTCCAATTTCGATCTTCTTTTTTTGTTTGATTTTGACCTTTGTTTGTTTCGGGATTTCGAACTTTGTTTGTCGCATGATTTTGACCTCTATTAGTTTTATTATTTGTTTGATCTCGACATCTTATCTATTGATGGGTATCTGATTTTGTGACTATTTTTGATTTGTATGTATTTTCAAATTTTAACTTTTAAATTTCATTATTTAAGGAATCAATATAAAGACATATTGGGTACATAGTGAAAAAATTGAATCCCTATCCTGTCGAATGACCCAATAGCATTGTAGAGCAGGGATAGAGATAAAGAAACTATTGTGAATGCTCTAAGTCCTTCTCCCTATTTTCCCTCTTTTTTTATACTCTGTCTGCATAATTTTTTGTGTATAATTGGTTTCCTTACTATTACTCTTTTTTTTTTGTACTGTATGTGCACAATTTTTTATGTATAATTGGTGTCTCTAAAATTTTAAGAATCCAACTACCTATTAACCTAAACATTATAGTCAAGAGTTTTCTTCTCCTTTTCTATATTCCATTTATAACGTCTCCATCCCTTTCAAAGAAAAAAGAGTCTCAATTTATAAATTTACTAATATTCACCGTGTCGGATAAAAAGAGATTTATTTATAAACTTTATAAATGTTTTAAAGATGTATTTTTATTTTTTAATTATTCTTAAAATTATTAATACTGTGTTTGGTTCCCATTCCTTGGCATATATAGAATGAAATGACTTAAGAAATGGAATGACTTAAGGAATGGTCATTCTCATTTTTATGTTTGGTTTGTTCATTCATTCCGTCAGGAATAGAATCACCATTCTATTTTAGGTGTTTGGTTTACATGAATTACATTATGAATGAAATGTGAAATGATTTTTTTTTCCATTTTTTATATACTACTAACTTATAAAAATGAATGAAAAAAATAAATTAAATAGAACTAAAAGAACATCTTCACTGGAAAAATATTTTTTTTATATTTTTATGCATTTAAAATTCAAATAACCACTTTCATGCATGAAATTTTTTTTTTTTTAAAAAAAAGCCTTGATGAACAATAATAAGGACTAATAATAAACAATAAGTTATTTACCAATACGTTATTTCAATAAGCCGTTTACCAATAATAAACAATAAGTTATTTACCAATAAACTGTTTAAATAAGCCGTTTACCAATAATAAGCTGTTTACCAATAATAAGCTGTTTGAATAATAAGTTGTTTACTAATAATAAACTGTTTGAATAATAAGTTGTTTATCAATAATAAGCTGTTTGAATAATAAGTTGTTTATCAATAATAAGTTGTTTAAATAATAAGTTATTTAAATAAGTTGTTTACCAATAATAACCTGTTTGAATAATAAATTGTTTACCAATAATAAATTGTTTAAATAATAAGTTGTTTATCAATAATAAGTTGCTTACTAATAAGCTTATTATATTTCAGATAAGCTGTTTACCAATAATAAAATGAACGAAGCAGAAGAGAATAAAATAAATCCACCTATTTAGAAAGGAATAAAAAATAATATTTCAGATAGGAATGGAATAACTAAATGAATGAAATGCTCATTCCAACTTGACTAACCAAACATGTTTTTAGTCATTCTAGAAGGAATGGTCATTCCATTCCCAGCTCATTCCATTCCATTCCCACCAACCAAACACAACATAAGTGTTCAATTCTGCGGAATAACATGATAATGGAATCACAATGTAAATGTCAATGATTATTTTTGCAACAAATAAAAGGGTAAATGTGATTTATTTTGTGGAACGGAAGAGTACTAAGAATATATTCTTACCATGGTTACTTATACAATTATACTATAATAAATTGTTAACTTAGTATCAATGGCATATTAATGAATATGACGACAAATTTGAGTATATTATATTATTTTATTTAATTAGTAATAAAAAAACTCATTTTATGTAATAAATATTAATGAATATTATGACGATAAATTTGAGTATATTATATTATTTTATTTTACTAGTAATAAAATAAAGACTCATTTTATGTAATAAATATTAATGAATATTATGAGGACAAATTTGAAGATATTATATAATTTTATTTTATTAGTAATAGAAAAAAGACTCATTTTATGCAATAAATATTAATAAATACTATGATCACAAATTTGTGTATATTATATCATTTTATTTTACCAGTAATAGAAAAAAAATTCATTTTATGCAATAAAAAAAATGGATAAATGAGACTATTTTTTTTTGGTTGCTAATTTAGTACAGAATTTAAAATAATAAAGATAGCCTTTCTCCCGATCGTTTCAGCCGCGGTGGTCTCTTTTTCTCTCTCATAAAAAAAAGGTATGGATTCTCTTCTTTCGCCGGTCTTATTTCTACCACCGCCATACTCTGTTTCTAGTTAGTTATTTTGTTCTTGTTATATTTATAGTTTTGTTGTTGTTTGAATTGTGAGGTTGAATCAGATCTGGAGATGGAGATGGACATTAATTTTCGGAAGGAGAAAAGGAATTCCCTTCTCGGGAAGAGGTACCGAGACCAAGTCGACGACAAGGATGATGATGATAGGAAGAAGAGTTATTATGAGTATGCTGATGGAGGTCCTATATACATATATGTATATGTATATATTTGTTTGTAAACAGATTTTACGGGGCTTTTTTTTATTCAAGGCACAATTTTACCCCCTCTAGTCTAACAAAAAGTTACATTTTTTGAAGTCAATTCGTATATTTAAAATTGATGTGAACTCATCTAAGTCTTGAAAATAGTAAAATTTATATTTTTCAAATAGATTACAAACGTATAGATTGAAATCAATTAAGTTCTTATCAATTTCGTGTTTTATTGAAACGAATCAGTTATTTATTTATTTATTTATTTATTTATATTTGTTGTTGTTGTTTGGATTGTCAGGTTGAATCAGATATGGAGATGGACAACTTTCAGACGGAAAACATGGATTTCTCCCTCGGGAAGCCCTACCTTGACAAATACTTTAACTCAAATTTAGCCTACCCCCCTCCTGCAGTCCCCGAAAAACAGCGTCGTGGACAAATTACGACGGAGGTGTTTCGGGTGATAGTCAACATGGAAGGAGGAAGAGAAGGTTATCTGTCTGGTAAAATCTATTTCAGTAATCTATCTGAGCATATATATATCTACAAGCAAGGAGGTGAACCTGGACAATATATTAAGCCTATTAAGGAAGGGTGCGATCTGCTGACGACTGTGAGTGGCCGCAATCATGTCATTCCGTCGTACGATTATGTCTACGTCTTTGTGGATCTGCTGCTCTCCAGCTCTGAACACCAACCCCTCACCAACTGCAATATACCCCAACACAAACTCATCCCCGCCATGGACCACCCCTTCTTCGGCTACTTGGATGACGAGGGCAGCTCCTACGACAGCAAGGACATCATCTCCGACTTCTTCAGTACCGAGGCCTATGACATGGAGAACGACGACACCGATAACGAACTTGAAGACGTCGTTGAGGGCAACTTTGTCCGCATCACCAACTGTAAGGGCTGCTTTGGCAAGAATGACAAGTTCAAGGAGAACAAGTTCCGTGGGCTAGTTTATAATCCATCTGAAGAAATTTTCGACAAATCCTCAAGTTACACGGTTCTGGGCAAGGATAATAAATGTTCTGTAACCATATTGTACGCCTTGTTCCGTAAAGCCATTCAAGCCGTTGTGGAGGTCTTTTGGCTAAAAGATGAAGAACCAGAATCTGGTGTTTATGGACTTATTGCAGCCAGAAATGACATGATTAAAGAGGATGCTTATGAGATTATCCTCTTCCTGAAGGAGGACTTGAGTCGAAGCATACCAGTAGTATCAGGGCAGCCAATGCAATTGTCCAGATCCGTAGTAGTTGTGCCAATCAATTCCAACCTCTTAGTTCGTGCACATCTAAGAACCAACGACAAGGTCTTTCCTAGTGCAAAACTACTCTTTCCTGCACAACAATCTGGTGTATCAGAGCTTTCTATAAAAGACACAAAGCAAGTGAAAGTCACTTGGCAGCACTTTTGGTAGACCTGGCAAGACCAGGCCTTAGATTGGAGGTACCTTGTATGGACTGATCTAACAGCTGTGCTAGTGGAAAAAATATCAGATTGGAGGCACCTTGGATCGAATTTGAATTTGCTATTTTATATCTATTTCAAGTTTCACTTCCATATCAACATCCACATTTTTTATCCTACGCGTTATCTCATGCGAAGTCGGTGTTCATGTTTGTTATAGGGCGAGAAGCTTATGTCTTGACTACTCTTGTTTTTTGCGGAGATTGCTGAAAGAGAAATAGGTTTACTGCCCATGCTGATGAGATATCTGTTAGAAATTTGAGCTAAATTGAAGTATATCAATGTGTTCTACTTTATGAGTAAATGAATATCAAGTATTGAGAAACTCAAATCTATAGGATAATGAATGAGAAATTTACTCCCAAAAAATCATCCATTAAAGAGGATAAATAAATACTTGTGGGAAGAGTCTCACATCGACTATGAACTAAACATTGAGTGAGTGTATATAAAATTACATTGCTCTTGGATTTGGGCCCCAAGGGGCACTCCATTTTTGTGGAGGAGAGAGGACCTAGCCAAGGCTTGGTTTGATTTGACCACGGGTCGTGAATAATTTTGGTTTGTTGTATATATTATTTGGAGTGCTACTATAGTATACGTTATCATTGTATCCTGGAAGACGAGCGTTATTAACTCTGAGCACCGTAAGGAGAACATAATTGTTTTAAGGACATAGTATCAAGTGCTAGTCTTGACATCTAATCTTCTGAGCACTGTAAGGAGAACATTATATATTCAGTTTGTCTATTAACTGTCAAACTAAGTAATTTTAGAAGCAATTTCTTTGTAGTAATGCGAAACTGAATTACATCTTTTATCCCACACTAGTTGGAGTACAAATTACTGTCTTGTGTCTGATAATGTGTACTATTAATAAAAATTTATGGTGTGCATTTTCTCGTGAATACTATAGTGTATTGTAGCTCTACTAATTAATTTATATATATGTTTACAGTGAGGAGGTTCTGGATATTCAAGTAGGAGTTAGTAATCAACTGAGACCCTTATTCTGAAGAGTTAGGTCAAGATAAATTATTGTAATTCAAGTAGGAGTTACGCCTTGTTCCGTAAAGCCATTCAAGCCGTTGTGGAGGTGGTTTGGCTGAAAGATGAAGAACCAGAATCTGGTGTTTATGGACTTATTGCAGCCAGAAATGACATGATTAAAGAGAATGCTTATGAGATTATCCTCTTCCTGAAGGAGGATTTGAGTCAAAGCGTACCAGTAGTATCAGGGCAGCCAATTCAATTGTCCAGATCCGCAGTAGCTGTGCCAATCAATTCCAACCTCTTAGTTCGTGCACATCTAAGAACCAACGACAAGGTCTTTGCTAGTGCAAAACTACTCTTTCCTGCACAACAATCTGGGGTATCAGAGCTTTCTATAAAAGACACAATGCAAGTGAAAGTCACTTGGCAGCACTTTTTGTAGACCTGGCAAGACCAAGCCTTAGATTGGAGGCACCTTGTATGGACTGATCTAACAGCTGTGCTAGTGGAAAAAATCTCAGATTGGAGGCACCTTAGAATTTGAATATGCTATTTTATGTATTTTCTTTGTTTTAAATTTGGATTGTATTGTGTTTTGTGGAAGTTGTTTGAAACTTTGATTTCTGTCATGGACGTTTGAATTATTGTCGTGGAAATTGTTTGAAACTTTGTGGATTGTATTTGTAGACTGTGCAAGTTGTTTGGATTGCATTTTGGTTGGATGTTTAAATTCAGTTGTTTGAAACTGTTGCCTATGCGCTTAAGGATTGATGCATGTGGTTTAAGTGTTCTCATAGCTCGAGGCACGTCCCTGCGCATCTTAGTGGTCTGCATGGAGTGCTAGAGAAGCAACAATTGAGTGGGTAAGCTCTTAAATGTCCTCTTAATCCAATTATTTATATTCTTCCAATCTTCAGGATGACTCCAGAATGTTCTTGCAGGATGCCTCAGATGAATATTTAACCATGGAGGCCAAACTGTGTTCCTGTGGTATAGTGGTATGGTGAGCTTGTTCCACGCTTTACAAATTAATGTCATTCTGGTTTATCAAAAAATATTCATACGTTGCATGTTTTTGTGGATGTAACCATTTGTTACTTGCAAGTACTTCTGAGATATTTGAGATCTTTTATATTTATTTCAAGTTTCACTTCCATATCCATACCCACATTCACATTTTTTATTTGATTTGAATTGTCCTATTGGTCATCTCATGCGAAGTCGGTGTTCATGTTTGTCATAGGCCGAGAAGCTTATTTATTGACTACTATTGCTTTTTGCTGAGATTGCTGAAAGAGAAATAGGTTATACTGCCCATGAGGTATGTTATTGTCTATTAACTGTCAAACTAAGTTATTTTAGAAGCAATTTCTTTGTAGTAATGCGAAACTCAATTACATTTTGAAAGAAGAAAACAGATACAGAACAATATGACAAGTGGGATTGACACGGGTAGTCCCTGTCCTTAAGGTGTTTATTGCCCCTTACCACAAAGGTTTGCTAAAGGCTACTGGCAATACACCTCCAGGATATATGTCAAGCCTATATATTCACACTGATAGCATCTCACTTATGAATCTCTATTTTTGCTGCTTTGTAAAGGTTGATGAGTAAAAGAAAACTAAGGACTGTTCAGTTCCAAAACTGATAAAAACTGAACTGTGTATAATGCATCAGTTTATAAAAATAAATTATGCAATTATCACAAATCAGTTTATGACAGTTTTAAACTCTTTTGTATCCATAGTGATTAAACACAAAACTGTTTAATCATGAATGAGGTCCATTCACCTGGTTCGAGCATTATCTAAAAAGATAGGCTCATGGCTCGGGCGAGGCTCCTAGCGACGATGCGTACGTGCAAAGTGTAAAGTACAAAGTGCGCCTAAAGCGCCAATGCGACTTTGCGATGCGCACCCGCACCCGGGACGCGGGCGCGGGCGGGTGGTGCTTTGCACCATGTCATTGTGACCAGATCCAAGCCTTTCCTTTAGTACCACAAGTAAATTAAACTATTCCACACATACTTATAAAGTATTAAATAGTTTTATTCCTTCTCAATGTGGGACTTAAATAAAATAGTTTTTGAAAATAACAATGTACCTTTTCATATGTCCAACTTTGGATACAATTAAAATACAATATATAATTCCTACGTGAATTATATATTGCTATCCCTTAGTCTTTTTGTAGTAGACTATCAAATGCACTTTTAATTTAATTTAAATTTAATCAATTAATTGGTCTAAATCAATCCCAAAATTGATCAAAACTCATAAAAGAAAAGGTGCAATTAACACATCTTTTATCCCACACTAGTTGGAGTACAAATTAATATCGTGTCTGATAACGTGAACTATTAGTAAAAATTTACGGTGTGTATTTTCTCGTGAATACTGTAGTGTATTGTAGCTCTACTAATTTATATATATGTTTACGGTGAGGAGGTTCCAGATATTCAAGTAGGAGTTGGTAATCAACTGAGACCTTTATTCTTAGGAGTTGGGTCAAGATAAATTGTTGTAATTTGGTGATTTAACGACAAAGTCAGTCATACATCTCACTGTATGGTCTTGTTTATCTTTTGAAAAACTAAAAAGGAGAAAACGCAAGTACTATATTTAGCTTATAGAACCTAGCCTGCTTGGAATTGGGAAAAATGCTTTTTTGGTCACTCAACTTTAGATCAACTTACAAACGACTCACTCAACTTTTTTTTTTATAGTCAACTAACTATACTTTAATTACTTTTCTTACAAACCGTTAGAAAATCCATTAAGTCATTTGACTTTAAACGAAAATTGACACATAAGCTACTGAGTTGTAAAAAAATACTGACGTGGCAATGATGATCAGACGTGGTTGTGATTATGTGGATTTGGAGGGAAATATTCCCTCCCAAACGGCCTTTGGTGGACCCCACATGTACAAAACATATGTATTTGTTGGAAGCCAAATCGATTTTCATCTAATTCAATTTGATTGTGTAAGAAAATCTGAAAAGAAGAAAATAACCCTCACACTTGATCAAATCGATCCAACAATTGAGAGGAATGACCCTAAAGGAGTTCGATCCTCACAGTTGATCAAATTGATCCTTACACTTTATCAAATCGATCCTCACTGTTGATAAATCGTGGATTAATTTGGAGTACTGGTCCATTGAGACTAACGATCGACATGTATGACCCTTTTGTCCCCTTTTCTGACTTTGATCAATTTTTATTGTTACATTGTTGCAGTATTGTCCTTTTTTCATAAATCTTAGGTTGATTTAGGTGGAAAGTTTTATTTTTTTTCTTTGTCTTTGTTAAAAATTCTCTTCTTTTCAAAATTTTAAAACCCTTCTTTATCATAAGCACTACTACATATACATATGCATTATATATATATATATATATATATATATATATATATATATATATATATATATATATACACCCCATACATGCTCTGTTTGATATTTACAGATGGATACATATACATATTATATATTTTGATTATATTTAAGAGTCATATATACATTATATATATATATACACACATATACCCCATATATGCTATGCATGGATAATTTGTTTTGATTTTATACTGTGTATACTCTGTTTTTCATTATTTTTTATATTTGTGTACAGATAGATACAATTGTGCAATTTATTGTACACTATGGTGGGAAGTTCATCTATGCTACTTTATGTGACTATGTGAGAGGTAATGTTTATCACCTGCCACGTTTGGATGCCGATTATATATGTATGAGTGCTATGAATGAGTTAGCCACTGAACTTAGTTATCATCCTAAATCAAGTGTTTATTTTAAAACTGATGGTGTAGATATTAAAAATGGGGTTAGACTTGTTTATGATGTTGCTAGTATAAGAGATATGGTTAATATTTATTTGCCACATGGTGTAATTGATGTCTATATAGACCATGTATTACCATATAATACCGATTAAACCTCCATATTAGATGAACATAATAGTATTAATGTGATTGATAATGTGGTTGAGATTGTGAATGAAACTGTGGCTGATAATGTGGTTGAAAATGTGAATTAAACTATGGCTGATAATGTTGCTAGTAGTTTGGATGAAAATGTAACTGAGGAAGATGGGGGTGAGGGTGAGAGTGAAGGTGATAATGTAGACAGTGTAGCTGAGGAGAATGTGAGTGATAAAAGAAGGAGTATAAACTATCAGAATGTCAAAAAGAGTGCTAAAAGGAAGTCCAAAAAGAGTAAACAAAGGGCAGTTGAGGAGGAATGCTTTGAGACAGATACATCTGATAGTGATTTTGATGAAGACTATA
Organism: Aralia elata; assembly: GCA_034770075.1. Lineage (NCBI taxonomy): Eukaryota > Viridiplantae > Streptophyta > Magnoliopsida > Apiales > Araliaceae > Aralia > Aralia elata. The sequence continues at coordinate 24,155,194 of CM068386.1, forward strand.
TTAATGAAGAATTAGTAGAAGCTAGGAGGAGATGTAGGGAGTATAAGAGGGAGATGAAAAAGAACACATAGTTGGAGGATGTAAACACAGAGTTGGAGGATAAGGGACATGAGGCAGGAAATGAGGGAAAGGAATGAGAAAATTAGGGAGATGGAGAGGGTGACGATGAGCCTAAAAATGAAGAAGAAAATGTGGCAGGACATGGCCCAGAAATGTTCGAAATAGAGGGATAACAATTTGAGAATGATGGTGAGGGCAGTGAATATGAGAATATTGATTCAAATGATGCATCATGGCAAAGTAAATATGAGAACAGTGATGTGCTGAGGTCTCTTTCTGAGAGCAGTGAAGAAGATGAGGATGCTTGTTATGTAGGGTCTCCCCTTAGTAAAGAAAAAAAAAAGACAATTGAGGTTTACAATAAGAAGATAAAAAAGAAATTGATAAAGTTTAAGGAGTACATGATATTTTCCAGCATTAGGGAGTTTAAAGATGCCATAAGAGATTACTCCATTGCAAATGAGAGGAAATTATGGTATTTAGTCAATGATTCCAAAAGATTCCAAGTTAGGTATGACAAAGGATGTCCATAAAAATTATGGGCTAGTTACATGGCAGGTTAAGTCTATTTTAGACATTCACAATTGCACCGAAATCTTTAAAAATAAGCTGGCTATAGTTAGGTACTTGACTGAGTACTATGGGAATAGGATTAAGAGGAATCCTAACTGGAAATTAAGGGAGATGCAAGAAGATATAAAGTTGAAACTGAAGTTGGATGTTACAGAGGTGAAGTGCATGAGGGTTAGACGGTTAGCACTGCAGGGGATTCAACAGGTCATGAAGGATCATTATGTAAGGGTGTGGGACTTAATTAGGGGCTGAGATAGTTAAGAGTAATAAGAATAACACAGTTGACATAAAAACAGCAAGATTGAATCCTGAAGACGTGCCCAGATTTAAGAGATTTTATGTTTGTTATGATGCTTTGAAAAAGGCTTGGAAAGGTAGATGTAGGCCTGTTATTGGCTTGGATGACTGTTTTCTGAAAACAGTGTGTGGTGGGTAGCTTCTATCTGCAGTGGGCAGGGATAGAAATAATCAGATGTTTCCTATAGCTATGGGTTGGTGGAGTGTGAGAATTATGAAAGCTGGACTTGGTTCATGCAGTTGGTGTCTGATCTTACTTTAGGAGATGGCTATGGGCTGACTTTAATATCTGACCAATAAAAGGTTAGCATCTTTGTTAATATTTGTTAATAATTACAATCCACATCATTATTTATTTTTTATACTGTGGGCATGTACATTTATCTAATAGTTGATATTTTTAGGGATTGAAAGGGGCTATTTAGGATCTTCTTCCTCATACAGAGCATAGAAACCGTGCAAGGAAAATCTATGCAAATTAGAGGAATTAATATCCATCCCAAGCACTTAAAATAATATTTTGGGAGGCATCCATGACAACTCATATTGTATCACACAAAAGGGCAATGAGAGAGGTTAAAAGGTTATCAACTCCTACACATAACAAACTGGCAGAGTAAGATCCCAGGGTTTGGTCCAAAGCATTCTTTGAGACTCACTCAAAGACTAACAGTGTGGAGAATAATATGTCCGAGTGCTTCAATGCATGGATCATAAAGGAAAGATATATGCCAGTGCTACACATGCTAGTTGAGATACATGATCAAACTATGGTGAGGTTACACCGGAAAAGAGATGCAATGATAAAGACTGAAGACTTAATTTGCCCAAGGATTAAGAAGAAATTGGATGCAACTATCTTAGACTCTACAAATTATGAAGCTTTATGGGATGGTTAGTCAAAGTTCCAAGTGAAAGAGAGAGGGAGAAGAGGATACACTGTTAAGCTTGAGGAGAAAAGTTGTGCATGTAGGGTGTGGGATTTGACAGAGATCCATTGTTCTCATGCTGTTAGGGCAATTCATTCTTTTTATGGAAACCTAATAGATTATGTGGCTCACTGGTACACTCGAGACACTTACATTAAAACTTATTCTCATACCTTAGAAGTATTGAATGGGGAAGATTTATGGGACTTTACTAAATGTGATATCTTGTTGCCTCCACCTATGAAAAAAAAGTTGAAAGGAAGGCCACAAAGATTAAGAAGAAAAGAGTAGTAGGAAGATGAAGCAAATAGTAGCGGGAAGGTGGGTAAGGTGGCAAGGAAAGGGAGGAAGATGCACTGCAACATATGCAAGGGAGAGGGTCACAATCGAGTCAGGTGTCGAAAGCACCCAACTTTGCCTGGACATTACCTGCATAAGCATAACCTCAAGTCCCCAAGGTGAAAAAGAAGAGCAGAAAAGCCATCTAATCGACCTACTGAAGATGCTGTAAGTTTTTTTAAATATATGTACCCGTTTTCATATAAGTGCAGTTTTATTGATTGTTTCTATTTTATTCCATAGGGTACTGAAATAGTTAAAAGGGCTGACAATGCAAGTGAGTCTGGAAAAAGGGAAAGACAAAATTACCTTTGTAAGTATAAGTTCAACATATGTTGGTTTTTTAGTATTGTTGATAACTGTTAAATCTAATTTACATTACCTGTTGTGTACTTCTAAATAGATGCCAACTCCAACCCTTGTGAGGAAGAAGAGGACCTCAGAAACAACTGTGGAAGGCTGCACTCCACTAGCTTCTACACCACCAAACCAGGGAAATACAAGAAAAAGATAAGCAAACACTCGAGGGTCACAATCTTCAACATGCAGGCCATTTAAAACACCAAGGCAGAAAGATGGAAGTAACACAAAACAGTAGCATCTAACGGACATGTAACACAAAACAGTAGTGTGCAAGGAACAATATTTATGTTATATATTTTGGTATAGTTTGACAGCTCTTTTGCATAGAGTTTTGGTATAGTTGGTCATAATGTTTTGGTATAGGTGTGTAGACACCCGATTTTTGCATTTCCTATACTAACCCTGACAGGAGGGCAAAATCGTCAATTGACCCGGCACACGAGAATAAAGGGTGGACATAAAGACGAACCCTCAAAACCACCACGACGGGATGATATTGAAGCCGACACGACAACAAGCGAATGTCGAGAGTCAGTTACTGATCACTGTGCTTACCCGGATGGCGTGGCACCTTTCCCGACGGTTTCCGGACTGCCGAGCGTAAACCCGTCAGCGGGAACCAACGGTACGACACGAAAATCGAGACGAGGCACGGAAAACGAGAAAATCAGCACAGTTAGCCGCAGATCAATTCGCGGCCAAGGACGGAACTCGAGGCAGCACGGGACTCGAAGCGCACGGGACTCGAGCGCGGCTGGGGGGAGAACCAAGGGCCAGCCGCAGATATATCTGCGGCCAGCCGCAGATAGATCTGCGGCTGCCCTTGGCAGTGCTATATTAGGCCAGTTCGCATACAGGAAGAAAAAAAGAGAAGAATTCAGCAGCAGCAGCAGTTCGGGGATAGGAAGAAAAATAGGAAGAAAACAGCAAAAATTAAGAGAGAAAAGAGTGAGAAATAGTAAGAAATTGTACCTATTTTGTGAGATTATATCTCATATTTTCTACTCTACTCAATACACAAATTCATATATATTGTGGGGATTAATTGCAAGGTAAAAAACCCTTTGTTCTTAGCATTTTGTTATGCTATTTTGTTGAGCTTTTGGTCATCCAAATTACCTTAAATGTAGTTTTTTTCTTACATATTATTGTGATGCCATGGGTTAGGGACTATTAGTGAGGGTCTCATCGGAATGAAATTCCCCCTAATAGCCCGATGATATCCGTTTGGTGCAAATTTTAACTATTATGGTAATGTATCATTCGTAATGTATTTCAATCGTCATTGTAAGATGTCCTAGAGTGTTAGGCATCCCGTTGTTGATTATTTTCGTTATATCCATTTGGTGGTTGTGCAATAAGTTCGGATGTGAGCCTAGGAATGCGACCCCGTGGTCCAAATCCGATGATGGACATTTTTGAATGTATGTAATCGGGTGGATGTATCCGTTATTGTAAATGTGTAATCGTCGGGCCTTAAAACGACGCCAAGGCGATAATCGCGTTTAAGGCCCCGAAATAGTGAAACTTGTGATTGTGGGCGTTTGGGGTTATTTTGATGGCTTACATGCCCATGAATAGCCCCGACGCGTGTTTATGCTTGATTGGATTTTGTGACACGAAAAATGATTTCAAAGATTAAACAATGAAGGTTTTTCCTTAAAATCAAGCAAACTAGGAGGTTAGCATCACGTAGCTAAAAATTTGGAGGTGTTAATGAATGTCGATTTCTTTTAAACGAGAAGGCTAAAGAAAGTCGTTTTCAAATGTCACAAAAAATGGTTTTATAAAATAAAGCAACGTTTTATTAAATCTTGGTGCGTAGGGTGAAAGATATCCTAGAAATTGCCCATCATTTTATGAAAGCAATGTATAGATTTCGATTCCTACTTTTTCGAAGGTTTAAAACTCTTGTTTTGCAAAACGACATCTAAGGAAAATCTCATAGTTTTGCCAACTAAAATCAACCCTTTCTCGCAAAGCTTTCTCGTTTAAGCCGATGGATATTCTAAGGCATTCTCAAAAGAAAAACACAATTTTCCCTAATAATCCAAATGATTCTTTTATGCAAACTCACCACAACATTTACATAGGCACACACACACACGCGCACACACACATTTCATGAATTAAAGGATAGGAAAGCATCAAGATTGCGGTAACCGTGCTTCACGGAAGTCGAGGGGTGCCTAACACCTTCCCCTCACTTAAGCAAGCCCCCGAACTCTATGAATCTCGATTCGCAGACCAATTAATTCGGAGTCACATATGAGCCAGCGATTTATAAAAATGAAAACTCGGATGAGTTGGTACATCCATTTCAAATATACCAACTGGCGACTCTGGTTAAATTGGCTCATCATAAAAACAATCTTTAAAAACCCCGTCGACATTAATGCCGACCTTTTCCAAAAAATCATCTAATGAAAAGACTAAAAATTGGAAAGGGTTACAACCCCCGCGTAAGCGATTCCTCCCGGCGTCGACAGCTGGCGACTCTGCTGGGGACATTAGAGGGCTTAAGCCGCAGTCGAATCTTGATGCTATCCTATCCTTTAAAATTTATAATTGTGTATGTGCGTATGACATTTTGACGTCTTTTATTTATTGTTGTATAAATGTGTGTTGTTGTCCAACGAATGAATGGTTGAATGAGTTTTTCTTTACTTCAAAGTAATCATTTGCATGCGGTGAGGACGATGAATGTGAATGTATGTTGAGAGAGTACCTCCTCCTGAGGCGAACCCGTCGGTTGCTTATTACTGGACTCGATGGGGCTGCTCCCCGGAGATGGCTCAGGAAACGCACCACTCAAATCCGCTCCAATCGAAAGGGCTCAAACGAGTAGATTGCGAAGATTTGGGAACCTTCATGCCGAAAAGCCCGTGAGAGTAACCCTAGGGTAGGTCAGCCTCAGATTAACCCAACGCAGGAAAAGTCTCTTCATACCCTTTTACGTTTACGCGTATTAAATGTCATGATCCAATGCAATATCATTTACATCCCCTGTTGCTAAAAGAAGGTACTGACCTCTATGTTTGCAGGGAACAGCTGGGAAAACTTCCTAAATTCGCGTCTAGCATTGATTATTGCAATAAAAGACTACTAACTTTCTCTTTTGCAGGGAAAGATTAAAAAACCCAAAACACAAAAAATTTACAGCTTTAGCATGCATCCGCATCCTTTCATTGCCCGAGACTGAACTTCGAACCGTTTGCCTGCAGGATTGCTCCTCAAACCCGTTCGCAGTCTAAGAAAGCCCAGGTCTCTAACTCTGAAATGGCTGATCTCCCCAATCATAGTTCTGTATCTCGAGAAGAGTTTGATGACTTTAGGAAGCAGATGATGGAAATGGCCACAATGTTAAGAGAGCAGTTCTTAATCAGACAGGATCCGTCAAACCAGGGACCGCACAACGTACCACCGCCAGGGGGTGACCAGAATCCTCCTAAGGATGATGCAATCCTATTTAAAAATAACCAACATCAGCTTAAGGACGAGTCGATCCTCCCAAAGGTCATTCCTGCCCTCAACAAAACAGTAATCACGATTCCAGAGGAGGGAGATACTGATGACCTTCGCAGAAAAATGAAGCAGATGGAGGAGACCATCCAATCTCTAAAAGGCATAGGCTCCTTGGGTAGGGTTAATTATGCAGATTTGTGTGTCTTCCCCGGAACCAGATATCCAGAGAAATTTAAGATCCCCGAATTCGAGAAATACAATGGGAAAGGGGATCCTTACACTCACCTGAAAATATATATTGGAGAACTGGGGTCCTATGCGGAAGACGAAGGATTAAGGATGCAATTATTCCAGAAAAGCTTGACGGGGGAGGCGAGGATCTGGTATGCCCGTCTCGATAATGCCCGGATTCATAATTGGGAGGAGCTGGCCCATACCTTTCTGACACAATATAGCTTTCAGGCACAGATGGCCCCTGATAGATATCAAATGACAAAAATCAAGAAGCAACCAAGGGAAACCTTCAGGGACTATGCCCAACGATGGAGGGGTATGGCCGCACAAGTTAATCCTCCAATGAGTGAGTCAGAGATGGTGATGACCTTTGTGGATATACAAGAAGCACCTTATTATGAGCGGGTCATATCAGGGGTTGGAAGACCTTTCGCCGAGATGATAAAACACGGTGAAATGGTGGACATGGGGTTGAAATCGGGTAAAATCCGGGACTTCACAGCTCTTGAAACGGCTGCGGAACAAATCCAAAGTGGGAATTATGGCAATACTTCCCGCAGGCCCCAAAAGCGAAAAGAGGAAGATGTCTCTCTCGTGCTGCATGGATCATCCAGGAAAGTGGAGAATAGCCCTCCTGTACAAATACAGAGATTTGTGCCGCCCCGGCAACCTAATTTTGATAATCCCAGAACGGACGGACGAAGGAGGTTTGAGACCACACAGAGGCGGGTATTCACCCCGCTTGGGGATCCTCTTGAGCAGATTTTGGCAATATTGATATCACAGAGGAAGATTGTCGATTTGGCACCTCCATGTGACCCGAAGGGAAGAAAATTTGACCCCAGTAAAAAGTGTGCATATCATTCGGGTTCCCCGGGTCATGACACTCAGGAATGTTGGACGCTGAAACACATAATTCAAAACCTGATTGATAGCGGGGAAATCGTGGTGGAGCAGCCCGAGCCGCCAAATGTTAAAATCAATCCCCTACCGAAGCATGATGGGGGAGGGGTCAATATGGTGGAAGCCATCGAAACCGAAGGACCGCCAAGGCGAAATTATATGACAAGGATTGATGAGATGGTTGGCATGACGGGTACTCAGGAGAATATGCAAGGGGCACCGGTTAGGTTGACGGGTGCAAGCCGGAGTATCACAGGGGGGCCTATCAAATTAGCGGCTCCAAAACCTCTCATCATCGCAGCAAGACCACAGATCCCTATTTGCAATCTAAAAACAGTACCGTGGAACTACGGGGGTGTATTAGAGGAGGCGGCCAGTTGTGCTTCCGTAACATCAAAGGGGAATCCCTTGTACCTTCCAGGAAGAGTCCTCAAGAGTAAGAGAAAAGAGAACGAGAGGATATCCGAGGAAAAAGCCGTGGAGTTCTTGGAAAAGATGGACCATCCGGAAGTAAAGGGGATCAGGACGGTGAACGAGGAATCGACTCTAACGTCGATCATGGATTTGGTGTTATCGTCCAGCGACCACTGCAGAATCTTGGCCAAAATCCTGGGGAGGCTCACATTCCCAAGACAATTAGCCAAGAAAGTTTCGGCCGCCTAGTGGACCATCTGCTAGAGAACAATGTGCTATCATTCACAGATGATGATATCCCGAAAGAGGGAAGGGGGCATCGGAGACCGCTGCACATCGCAGTGATCTCATCAGGGTATGTCATGAATGGGGTGCTGATTGATGGGGGATCAGCACTGAATATTTGTCCCCTCAGTACACTGAGGAAAATGAACATTAATCCCAAGCGCTTGCGGGCCAGTCACGTGGTGGTGCGAGCCTTCGATGGATCCCGGAAGGATACATTGGGAGAAATAGAGTTGCCCGTGGAGATAGGGCCGTGTACTTTTGATATTTCCTTTCAGGTCCTGGATATCTCCGCCAGTTATAACATGTTATTGGGAAGACCATGGATACATATGGCTGGGGCAGTTCCCTCTACACTGCACCAACAAATCAAGTTCATCGTCAGCGGGAATCTGGTCACCATCTCCGCAGAGTGTAATGACCCTTTCCCATCCAAGAATGGTCTGCCAGTAATCAATGTGGACGAATCCGCGGCGCCTGCCAGTTTTCAAGCACTGGAAATCAGCTCTCCCCACTATAGAGGTCTGGGAGCCCCATCCATAAAATCTAAAGCCTCCCCTGAGCTCACCTTCGTTGCTAGAGAAATGATGAAGATGAAGTTTCAACCTGGGCAGGGGTTGGGAAAAGACGGCCAAGGAATCTCCACGCCTATTCAACTGCCCAACCAGACAGGCAAGGCAGGGTTGGGATATCATGGAGGCATAGAGCGGAACCACTCTCAAAGGGAAACCCCATTTCGATCGACCGGAATTCTAATGCCGAGGGTCCACGGTGAGCAAGGGACGGACAAGCCTGTGTCCGAATTAGAAGGTAAGGAATTGACTCCTGCGGATGATGAGTCAGTCAAAAGGAAGAGTTTCCTGCAGGAGGTCATGCAGCAGTTCGAAACCAAATGCTATGTCTCTGGACCATCAATAAACATTGGAGAAGGGAAGGATACGGCCACAACGTCGGGAGCCCAACAGAGTATGCCTGTCATCGATTGGGCAGGGTTAGTTATCCCTAACAAGGCTATGAGGGAAGACCGATACGATGTGGCGGTAGTCGTCAAGGAAGTCTCTGGGGTACAACCGCCTGTCATATGTCGCATCCCGGCTGATCTGACCACCGATAACTGGACGGTGGAGCCAATAATATCCAGACAAGGGTAAAACATGGTGCCGGGGTGGTAGACCCCGGAGAGTGGGGGATGAATGTCTACCAGTTTTGGTTCTTCATTTTATATTTTGCATAACTATGTTAGTTTGTCATGTTATTTTAAGAGCGATCATTGTGGAAAGATGAATTATATATATGACAGTATTTTGTTTCAATGTCAGGTGTACCAATTTGAGTATTCCTTGCTTGACAAACGATCCCTCAAATTTGAATGATGACTATGATTTTGATATTGAGCTGGATTTCGATTTAATGGGCATTGAGCAGGATGAGACAGATTATGACGACGTGCCTGACGAGATCAAAGGATGGGTCGAGGATAAACCCAAACCCAACTTAGACCAGACCGTCACCATAAATATCGGAACCCCTGACCAACCCAAAGAGCTCAAGATCGGGACAGACCTGACCCCTAATCAGAAAGTAGAAATGACCAAATTGCTACGCCAGTATGAGGATGTGTTCGCGCTGGTCTCATGAGGACATGATCGGATTATCCACCGACATTGTGGTACACCAGCTGCCCATCAAGGAAGGTTTCAAGCCCGTCAAGCAAAAACTAAGAAAGCTAAAACCGGAATGGAGCTTGAAGGTAAAGGAGGAGATCATCAAACAGTTCAGGGCTGGAATCATCATGGTGTCCACCTACCCAGAATGGTTGTCCAATGTGGTCCCAGTGGCTAAGCCTGGAGGAAAGGTGAGGGTATGTGTTGACTATAGAGATCTGAACAAGGCCAGTCTCAAGGATAATTTCCCAGTACCTTTTATACACATATTGGTGGATAACACAGCCCAATACGAGATGTACTCTTTCGTTGATTGCTTTGCGGGGTATCATCAGATAATGGTGGCAGAGGAGGACCGGGAGAAAACAGCCTTCATCACCCCTTGGGGCACTTTCTGTTACAGACGGTTGGCTTTTGGCCTCACAAATGCAGGGGCTACTTATCAAAGAGCTATGATGGCTCTGTTCCACGATATGATGCACAAGGAGATAGAGGTATACGTGGATGACATTATCGTGAAGTCAAAGATAGAATCTGATCATGTGACCCATCTCCAAAAGCTATTTGACCGGCTCAGAAAATACAATTTAAGGCTCAATCCGGCAAAGTGTGCTTTCGGAGTGCAATCGGGCAAACTCTTGGGATTCCTGGTTAGTGATCGTGGCATCGAGTTGGATCCAGCTAAGATTAAGGCCATTGTGGATATGCCGACACCCACCCCGCACTGAAAAGGAGATAAGAGGATTTCTGGGAAGAATAAATTTCATCAGCCGCTTCATATCCCATTTGACAACCACGTGCGAGCCAATTTTCAAGCTGTTAAGAAAGGATGTCTCCCAAGAATGGAATGAGCAATGCCAGGAAGCCTTTCAGATCATTAAGAAGCAGCTGACGGAAGCACCCGTGCTGGTACCCCCGAAGGATGGGATCCCTCTGTTCATGTATATATCAGTCGATGACATTGCGATGGGCTGTATGCTGGGGCAGAAGAATGAATCAGGAAAAGAGCAGGCCATTTATTACCTCAGCAAGAGATTTAGCCGATGTGAACAGAATTACACCCCTATCGAAAGGACCTGTTGTGCTTTGGCTTGGGCTGCAATGAGATTACAGCATTATCTCCACGGGCACACCACGTACCTGATATCAAGGATGGATCCTCTGAAATATATCTTTGAACGGCCCATGCTGAACTGTCGACTTTCAAGATGGCAGTTAATCTTACAGCAGTTCGACATTGTATACGTAACTCAGAAAGCCATGAAGGGGCAGGGAATTGCAGATCAATTGGCAGAAGCGCCATCAGGGGGAATGGAGCCGTTAGACACTCCTTTGCCGGGCGAAGACGTATTCTGGATCTTGCGCACGAGAGAAGATGACGAGGGGCAGTTCTGGAAATTGTATTTTGATGGTGCCATGAATGCGGAGGGGGCAGGAGCCGGAGCAGTCCTGGTCTCTATCACAGGAGAGCAATACCCCGTAGCCACTAAATTACAGTTCAGTAACTCAAACAACACAGCTGAGTATGAGGGATGTATATTGGGACTCCGTTTGGCTCGCGATATGGGGGTGAAAAGGTTAGCAGTGTTCGGGGATTCGGAGCTGGTAATCAGACAAGCGATCGGGGTGTAACAGCACTAAAGAGCTCCGGTTGCTTCCATACCACCGTTGTGTTATCCAACTGATGCAAGAGTTCGAAGATATCGCTTTCCGACACATCCCCCGGGGACGGAATGATTTCGCCGATGCATTGGCGACTTTAGCTTCTCTAGTCCACACAATCAAGAACAGGAACGTTCCACAGATTGAGATAGCAGTGCAGAACGCCCCGGCATACGAGGAGCACGTGGCGGTACTATCGGACGAGGGGGTTCTGCCAAAGCAGCCTTGGTATCACGACATAAGGGAATATCTGAGGGATAGATCCATTCCCGACCAAGCCAGCCGAGCGGAGAGGTTGAGAATTCAAAAGATGGCAATGAAATTTTATCTGAGCGGAGATTCACTGTACAAGAGGGATGCCAATTTGGGATTGCTACGATGTGTAAATGAAACACAGGCCCAAAAGATTATGGACGAAGTACATGGTGGAGTGTGTGGGCCACACATGAGTGGGCCGATGCTGGCCAAGAAGATTTTGAGAACGGGGCATTACTGGTTGACGCTGAAAGCCGACTGTGATGATCACGTCAAGCGGTGTTACCAATGCCAGGCGCACGGTAATGTTATCCATGCGCCCCCCAATGAACTGCACTGTATGACCTCCCCTTGGCCATTCTCAATGTGGGGTATGGATGTGATCGGACCAATAGAGCCCAAAGCAAGCAACGGCCACCGATTCATCTTCGTCATGATCGATTACTTCACTAAATGGGTGGAAGCAGCTTCTTTCCCCAAAGTAACTCAGGAGATCATCGTCGGTTTCATCAGGAATAATGTCATTTGCCGATACGGGCAACCTGAGGTTTTAGTCTCTGACAATGCCAAGAATTTGAACAATACCCTCATGAAGGGATTATGCGACCAGTTTAAGATCAAACACCTCAATTCTGTCATTTACCGTCCTAAGATGAATGGGGCAGTGGAGGCTGCAAATAAGAATATCAAGAAGATCATGGCGAAAATGTCCGCTAATCATCGGGGATGGCCGGATCTGCTACCTCTCACCTTGCTGGCGTACAGAACGTCGGTACGTACTTCTACAGGGGCAACCCCGTACGCTCTGGTATACGGAATGGAGGCAGTTCTGCCAGTTGAGGTTGAGATGGCGTCCCTCAGAATCTTGATTGATGCTCAGATAAACGAGGAGGATTGGATGCAAAGTCGGTACGACCAATTGGCCCTAATTGATGAAAGGAGGGTGGCCGCTGTGTTGCACGGTCAGTTATATCAGCAAAGGATCTCCCGATCATACGACAAGAAGATAAGACCTCGAAAATTCAAAGAAAATGACCTAGTGTTAAAGAGAGTAATGCCTTGTCAAGACGAAGCCAAAGGGAAGTTTGCCCCGAACTGGGAGGGGCCTTTTGTGATTAAGAAAGTGCTGTCCGGAGGAGCCCTCATACTGCAGGAGATGGATGGGGAGGTGTTTCCACAACCCCTCAATTCCGACTCGGTGAAGCGGTTCTATGCATAAAAAAAAAAATAAAAAAAAAATAAAAAAAAAATAAAAATATCCCTCATCATTTTCTCCTCGTTCTTTGAAGGAACGAACTACGTAGGACCTGATCTCCCGACTTGTGGGGGTACGTAGGCAGCCATCACGGCACGGTCTCATTCCTTACAAATAACCCTTTCTTCTATCAAAACCGATTCCCAACAGCCAGAAAACCTTCCTACACCCTCGAAACTCTCCCGAAACCAGCCACCTGATCAGTTTCATCTCAAATAACCTGACCCTAACCCAACCAAGTGGTTAGCCCGAATCTAAGACTCAGCCGATGAAATCGACAGGATATGCGGCAATATCTGACAAGTCCCCATCAAGACTTGAGAAGAGAAAGAAGGCGAAATATCAAAATCATGGTTAGCTGGATAAAATGAGGGTCCAATGAAAGGCAACGATACGACAAAAGGGGAAAACGACTAAATCTAAATACTTGTCTATATAAATAGGTCATTTTGTTACAAGGTTTCTCTTTTTGATAACCGATGAAACTGACATAGTCTATGCAGGAAATAAAATGATCTACCAATCTGAAACTAATCAAAGCAGGATGGATTAAGTGGTGGATAGATCTGAGGCATCGACATTCCCTGCAATCTGTTGCCCCATCATGTCGACGCGATCCAATAAGCAGTGGCTCGGCTAACGGTCTCAGAGTGAGCATCTATAATTGCCTTAGTCTGCAATACAATGGCGTCTCTATCAGTATGAACAACATCCCTGGCCAGAATAGCAGCATCTCTCTCAACAAGAGCAGCATACCTCTCAGCCTCGGTAGTAATCGAGATGCGTGAACACCGGACGGACAGGGACCTAATGGCTCAGAATGCCCTCCGCAAGGCCCGCCGACACCGAAAAGAATAATAAGGATCAGGAACGTTCCGGAAGATCATCTGCCATATCTCTGTCACCGGCGACAAACCGTCCAATCAGCGGAGAAGCCACCGACCAATCCTGTGGGAGGATCGACATCCAAGCATATCACGGCATCTGGCGACGACAGCTGTGGAAAATAGTATCAAAAAGACTGTACAGGGGTCATTCTCTATCCATGAATGAAAAGCATGCATCATACATGACTCGTTATGTGAAAATAAAATACAAATTCTGAATAAGTCGAACGTCGAACACGACGAATCAAGGCAAGACCCGGCTGAAACCTGGGAAGGCAATCAAAGCAAACCGCGACAGAGTGGTGAGCAAACCCTGGGAAGGGCTGAGATCCACGCGAACCACAACAAGATGGTGAGCAACCCTGGGAAGGGCTGATATCCACAAAAAGAAAAAAAGACAAAAAACAACAAACCCTGGGAAGGGCTGAGATCCAAGCAAACCGCGACAGAGTGGTGAGCAAACCTGGGAAGGCATCCAAGCAAACCGCGACAGAGTGGTGAGCAAACCCTGGGAAGGGCTGAGATCCACGCAAACCACGACAGAGTGGTGAGCAAACCCTGGGAAGGGCTGAGATCCACGCGAACCACAACAAGATGGTGAGCAACCCTGGGAAGGGCTGATATCCACAAAAAGTAAAAAGACAAAAACAACAAACCCTGGGAAGGGCTGAGATCCAAGCAAACCGCGACAGAGTGGTGAGCAAACCTGGGAAGGCATCCAAGCAAACCGCGACAGAGTGGTGAGCAAACCCTGGGAAGGGCTGAGATCCACGCGAACCACAACAAGATGGTGAGCAACCCTGGGAAGGGCTGATATCCACAAAAGAAAAAAGACAAAAAACAACAAACCCTGGGAAGGGCTGAGATCCAAGCAAACCGCGACAGAGTGGTGAGCAAACCTGGGAAGGCATCCAAGCAAACCGCGACTGAGTGGTGAGCAAACCCTGGGAAGGGCTGAGATCCACGCGAACCACAACAAGATGGTGAGCAACCCTGGGAAGGGCTGATATCCACAAAAAGTAAAAAGACAAAAACAACAAACCCTGGGAAGGGCTGAGATCCAAGCAGACCGCGACAGAGTGGTGAGCAAACCTGGGAAGGCATCCAAGCAAACCGCGACAGAGTGGTGAGCAAACCCTGGGAAGGGCTGAGATCCACGCGAACCACAACAAGATGGTGAGCAACCCTGGGAAGGGCTGATATCCACAAAAAGAAAAAAAGACAAAAAACAACAAACCCTGGGAAGGGCTGAGATCCAAGCAAAACCGCGACAGAGTGGTGAGAAAACCTGGGTAGGCATCCAAGCATACCGCGACAGAGTGGTGAGCCAAACCCTGGGAAGGGCTGAGATCCACGCGAACCACAACAAGATGGTGGAGCAACCCTGGGAAGGGCTGATATCCACAAGAAGAAAAAAAGACAAAAAACAACAAACCCTGGGAAGGGCTGAGATCCAAGCAAACCGGGACAGAGTGGTGAGCAAACCTGGGAAGGCATCCAAGCAAACCGCGACAGAGTGGTGAGCAAACCCTGGGAAGGGCTGAGATCCACGCGAACCACAACAAGATGGTGAGCAACCCTGGGAAGGGCTGATATACACAAAAGAAAAAAGACAAAAAACAACAAACCCTGGGAAGGGCTGAGATCCAAGCAAACCGCGACAGAGTGGTGAGAAAACCTGGGAAGGCATCCAACCAAAACAAAAACCCTGGGAAGGGCTGAGATCCAAACTAACACCCTGGGAAGGGCTAAGATCCAAACCAACAACAACCCTGGGAAGGGCCGAGATCCAAGCAAATCACGTATGTATTGTCATTCTTGTGCACTGTCATTCATGCATCGAGTGTCTATTCTTTATCCTGTTCATTTCATTTATCATTTCATAAACATGATAAAGAGGGGCAGCTGTAGACACCCGATTTTTGCATTTCCTATACTAACCCTGACAGGAGGGCAAAATCGTCAATTGACCCGGCACACGAGAATAAAGGGTGGACATAAAGACGAACCCTCAAAACCACCACGACGGGATGATATTGAAGCCGACACGACAACAAGCGAATGTCGAGAGTCAGTTACTGATCACTGTGCTTACCCGGATGGCGTGGCACCTTTCCCGACGGTTTCCGGACTGCCGAGCGTAAACCCGTCAGCGGGAACCAACGGTACGACACGAAAATCGAGACGAGGCACGGAAAACGAGAAAATCAGCACAGTTAGCCGCAGATCAATTCGCGGCCAAGGACGGAACTCGAGGCAGCACGGGACTCGAAGCGCACGGGACTCCGAGCGCGGCTGGGGGGAGAACCAAGGGCCAGCCGCAGATATATCTGCGGCGGCCAGCCGCAGATAGATCTGCGGCTGCCCTTGGCAGTGCTATATTAGGCCAGTTCGCATACAGGAAGAAAAAAAGAGAAGAATTCTCAGCAGCAGCAGCAGCAGTTCGGGGATAGGAAGAAAAATAGGAAGAAAACAGCAAAAATTAAGAGAGAAAAGAGTGAGAAATAGTAAGAAATTGTACCTATTTTGTGAGATTATATCTCATATTTTCTACTCTACTCAATACACAAATTCATATATATTGTGGGGATTAATTGCAAGGTAAAAAACCCTTTGTTCTTAGCATTTTGTTATGCTATTTTGTTGAGCTTTTGGTCATCCAAATTACCTTAAATGTAGTTTTTTTCTTACATATTATTGTGATGCCATGGGTTAGGGACTATTAGTGAGGGTCTCATCGGAATGAAATTCCCCCTAATAGCCCGATGATATCCGTTTGGTGCAAATTTTAACTATTATGGTAATGGTATCATTCGTAATGTATTTCAATCGTCATTGTAAGATGTCCTTAGAGTGTTAGGCATCCCGTTGTTGATTATTTTCGTTATATCCATTTGGTGGTTGTGCAATAAGTTCGGATGTGAGCCTAGGAATGCGACCCCGTGGTCCAAATCCGATGATGGACATTTTTGAATGTATGTAATCGGGTGGATGTATCCGTTATTGTAAATGTGTAATCGTCGGGCCTTAAAACGACGCCAAGGCGATAATCGCGTTTAAGGCCCCGAAATAGTGAAACTTGTGATTGTGGGCGTTTGGGGTTATTTTGATGGCTTACATGCCCATGAATAGCCCCGACGCGTGTTTATGCTTGATTGGATTTTGTGACACGAAAAATGATTTCAAAGATTAAACAATGAAGGTTTTTCCTTAAAATCAAGCAAACTAGGAGGTTAGCATCACGTAGCTAAAAATTTGGAGGTGTTAATGAATGTCGATTTCTTTTAAACGAGAAGGCTAAAGAAAGTCGTTTTCAAATGTCACAAAAAATGGTTTTATAAAATAAAGCAACGTTTTATTAAATCTTGGTGCGTAGGGTGAAAGATATCCTAGAAATTGCCCATCATTTTATGAAAGCAATGTATAGATTTCGATTCCTACTTTTTCGAAGGTTTTAAAACTCTTGTTTTGCAAAACGACATCTAAAGGAAAATCTCATAGTTTTGCCAACTAAAATCAACCCTTTCTCGCAAAGCTTTCTCGTTTAAGCCGATGGATATTCTAAGGCATTCTCAAAAGAAAAACACAATTTTCCCTAATAATCCAAATGATTCTTTTATGCAAACTCACCACAACATTTACATAGGCACACACACACACGCGCACACACACATTTCATGAATTAAAGGATAGGAAAGCATCAAGATTGCGGTAACCGTGCTTCACGGAAGTCGAGGGGTGCCTAACACCTTCCCCTCACTTAAGCAAGCCCCCGAACTCTATGAATCTCGATTCGCAGACCAATTAATTCGGAGTCACATATGAGCCAGCGATTTATAAAAATGAAAACTCGGATGAGTTGGTACATCCATTTCAAATATACCAACTGGCGACTCTGGTTAAATTGGCTCATCATAAAAACAATCTTTAAAAACCCCGTCGACATTAATGCCGACCTTTTCCAAAAAATCATCTAATGAAAAGACTAAAAATTGGAAAGGGTTACAACCCCCGCGTAAGCGATTCCTCCCGGCGTCGACAAGGTGGTTATATGTATTGGGATAATTGGTGATACTCTTTTGGTATAACTACTGAATTGGTATGGGATAAGTGATTATATATGTATAAGATAGCTGGTGATACTCTTTTGGTATAGTTTCTGAATTGGTATAGGATAGCTGATTATATATGTATGGTATAACTTCTGAGTAGGTATAATTTGCTGATTGTTTTTGGGTAAATTGTACCAACTGATGCAAGGAAGCCAACTCAATTTATTGAAATGCTACAGATTGATCAATGTTATATGCCTGATGGTTATCAATGTTATTAACTGATTATCAATGTATTTCAGTTTGGTTTGGTTATTAATTTATTTCAGTTTGCTTGTGACATTTATTGTTGGACAATCATTACTGATCATTATGGGGGTGACATTCATAACTTTGGTGCAGTTAAGGAAATTATGGTGCAGTCAGGGTTGTTCTCTTTTTGTTGCATTCATACTCTGTTTCTAACACAACTTAAAAATGTCATACCAAATACACCAAAAAAGCAAAATGCTCTATTTAACTTTGGTGTTGTTAAAGAAATTATGGTGTAGTCAGGGTTTTTCCTTTTTTGTTGCATTCATACTCTAACACAACTTAAAAATGCCATACCAAATGCACCAAAAGAGCAAAATGCTATGTTTTTTCCATTTCATTCATTACAATCATAACCTTAAAACACCAAACTTCCACAATTAATAAAAAACATCAACCATCCCAAAAAATTACAATCATTTTATCCAATATTGTTTTACACCACTGTGACAACCCGGATTTTCGAGATTAATTATAATAAGAATTTAATATAGAAAAAAATTCTTATTATGAGTCGTGTTTGAATATATATGTGTTATATATATTTATGTAATTTTAATTGGTGAGCTTAATATGTATATATATAAATGTGAAATATATACATGGATTCAAAATGAATGAGTTAATAGTTGATTATTATAACGATCGCGAGTCGTGGATAGCTGGATAATCCGAGCTTACAAATATTATTGAATAAAATAGACTTTATTAATAATATTATGTGTTAAGCATTTAAAGGTTATATTATAACCTAGATTATGTGTAGACGATGATTAGTAAGTATGAAAGTTTTCGTATTAGCTAATTTGGCGGATTCGAGAAATATCGCTAGAATACTATTTATTGGATTAAATAAATAGTTTATGGATAATATTATTGGACGAGTTATTTATTGTAAAGACGCTAACCCAAAATATGGGTGAGATATATGTACGTTGATGTATATGATTATGGGGAGTTAATCGGGAAGAGTAGCGATCGCGAATCGTGAATACCCTTGTAATTTGGGTTTATTAATATTATTAATGGATTAAATATTATTTTTATGCGACGTGTTTTAAGGTTATTTTATAACCTGGATGAGGTCAATGTATGAATTTTTATGCGTTATTGAACTGTAGGAGTGAATAATTGATTTTTTTGCAAAAGATCGCAAAATCACTATTCACCGGGCACGTTTCCCGAGGCACTATTCACACCATATTATTTTTGAGTCTTTTCTATTTTAATAAATTTCATAAATACGTGTAGGCGTACGAATAATTTTTCCAAGCATCGGAAATTTTATTTGAGCTGATAAGTGATTTTATCCGTATCCGAAATGTATTAAATGGGTGTTCCGAATAGTTGGACAAATCCCATAATAATTATTTTTACCCATACCAATATTTATGGTAATACCCATTTTAATTTTGGGTGGAGTTATTTACCAGTTTTGGTACAAAACTAGGAGTTTTCGGATATATTTTTGTGTATTTGGGTATTTATTTTGGCTTGTTATCCCAAGTGGGAACCACCCAAACCACTTTGGACCAATCAAATTGCTAGGAAATGAGAAAGTGGAGAGCTTTGCCGGCAAGCTTGAATTATTTGGACAAAGCTCATTGAGCCATTAACCCATTACTCCCACTTCTCCCTAAATTCCTCCACTCTCCCAAATAATTCATACCACTCCATTCTCTCTTGCACCATTTTCTTTCTTCCTTGTTCAGCTGATAGAGATTAGAGAGAGAGAGAGGGAAAATCTGCAGCCAAGAGGAAGAAGAAAGAAGGAGAAGGTCGCCGGAAAAGTCGCCGGAAAAGGGAGAAAGTCGCCGGAAAAAAGGAAGGAGGAAGAAGAAGAAGGCACGGGAGGAACCAAGCAAGGAGAACCCTCAAAAATCAAGCCTAGTCAAGCTTCATATCATCTAGGAGGGATTTACAGAGGTAAATCATTAACTTGAATCCATTTCCATTTGATTTGGTTAAGGTTTTCAAGCTTTTCATGGTTCTAGAGCTTTTATGCTCATGGGTTGATTTTCTTGCGATTCTTGTTGGTGTTGTTTGTGTTGGATGGTTGTAAATGTTGTTAAGAGGTTATATAAGCCATTAACAACATCAAAGTGAAACAAAAGCGCAATAAATCCGTACCTATGCTTAAGGAGGATGAAGAACATGAAGAACAATGGAACTTTGGACATTTGGATGATTTAGAGGACTTGTAGCAATGATTTCTTGTTTGTTTAAGTTATTTGTTGTTATGATATTGTACTTCCATGGGTTATAAGTTTAACCCAGTTGGAATGGAGTAAAAAGGTGTTAAAACGAGGATTTGGTGTTGATTTTAGTGAAGAACACCAAGAACACCAAGAACACGAAAATAAAACGTGAGTTGATACTTTGGTCAAGGATTTGAATATGTTAATGTTAATGTTAATGGGTAGCTCTGCATTTTTGATATATTGTAGCCCCATGAATTAGGAGTCCATAGAGTCCGAAATGGACCAATTTGAACGTGTATTGAAGAAGATATGAAGATCGGAGTGAAAGGAGGTCGAAGTCGCGAAGCTGGTGCAATTGCTTACCTGGGATATAGCCGGTTGAGCGCCGACGGCGCTCATTTTAAGGCCATTTGAGCGCTGGCGGCGCTGGGGCTGCAGTTGCTAGACAGCTTTGACGCCCTTTACTAAAATAGGCATAACTTTCTCATACAAACTCGGATTGAGATGATTCAAGATGATTCGGAAAGAGAACGAGTAGACCTATAACTTTCGTTCTTTAAGTTTTTCAATTTGAGGTCTGTAGATTGGTCTAAATTGGCCATTTATAGGACTGATGTGTAATTGGGGGCAATCGGAGGGTGTCGGGCATGCACGTAAGCACATGTATTGCCCCCGACCCTGTAAAATGATGTTCTAAGTTCTAAAACATGATTGTTATAATTTATAATGATACTTAGCATTAACCAATAAGTATTAGATAAATCGAATGGGCGTGCTAAGCGTACGCAATCGCGTGTCGCTTGGGCATTCGGGTAGGCAAGGTAGGCGTACGGACGTGCAAGCGTCGTAACGCCGTAACAAGTGTGTATAACCTTATTTAATATTTTGTTTCTAATAATAATGAAACATGATAGAGTGTTATAACCCAATGTATGAGCATGCTAAGCATATTCAAATGAGGCGAATCGGACGTGTGGAGTATAAACGTCGAAACGCCGTGTAAAGTGTTAATGAACCTAAATAATGTTTCGATTCAAATGAAACGAACATTATAAGATATGGGATGGGGTTAATGTGACCAATAAGTATGATGATGATAAGGGTCGTAACGTTTTCAAACGACGCGACGCCGAGTAACGTTTTGGAGTTAATTGCGTTTATTAATTTATAATGCGCGAACAATATGAGATAAGAGTTGTTATCTTGTAAACTATTATGTGAAGCCTTTTTAGTGGCTAATTGGTATTTTATTGTTAAATAAATTGTGTAGGATATTTGAAGGACGAGCCATCATAATTTGACAAGGAACGCTTAAAGGCAAGTTCTTTCAGTAACTTGTTAACTTGTTTAAATGTATTGATGTACATAACCTGATTACTAAATCTTTCACTATTATGTGGATTATATGAGAGCATGATTAAAGTGTGCATAATGTGCAATTATGTGACTATATTGTTCTATGTGGAATTTGAATTATTGTAAATATATAATGTGAGATGCATGAAGTATGCTATGAGATACATGATACATATATATGGATGAATTGCATAAGATTTATAATGCATGAGTAAGATGCATAGTATGCGAATCATGGTGCATGGATAAAATGCAAACTTATGTGTTACGTGAAGCATGAAATGTGAAAACTGTCAGTTCTTGCTGAGCCGTCGTGCTCATTCTTGCAAAAATAAAACTTTTGCAGATTTACGATGCAATGCAATTATCTTGATATCGTGATGATAAGGATTAGAGGCGCATGGAAAAAGGAAGGTTCCTAAATGTCCCTTTACTGTAATTATTTAGCTATGATGACGGCATATGATGTACGTAAATTTAACTATGTAAACCCTCAGTTAGAAATGAAGGTTATCCATTATAGTATTTATGATGTGATTATGTTAGTTACTTGTTATTGTAAACTACAAGGATGTCGATGTTGTATAAAGGACATTTTTATAACGAATGTATTGGTTATTGAATAACCTTGCAAATATTCAGGGATTGGATAAAGTCAGAATCTGAACCTTGCGTTCATACATGAGATATTGTAAAGGATCATGGTATTTATTCAACCTTGGTCATAAGTGTTTTATTTAAGGTCTTCGTGCTTGGGATTAGATGAGGATATGTTGTTATATTATTGTAATTACATTCATGTAGTAAGCCCATGTTGTATGGGTAGTACCGTGACGCGCGGGAATCGGGTTCAAGGTAAGACCCGAGTTTCGGGGGTGTTACAACCACTATTAATAAAAAAAAAATTAAAAACATCAACCATGAACAAATTAGAATTATCCACATCCTTCTAAGTTTTTTTTTGTTTTTTGGGCATTTTCCCTCTTCAATTCTTTGACCACACTTGATTCACTTCCATGCTCAAAGAATTTCAGCCTCTGTATTTCTTTGTTCGCAGAGCATAGTTCATCCCTCAATTTTTTTTATCACTTCCCTTGATCTTTCAGGGAATGGAGGGTCACACTACTTGAAAAATCGACAATACATCTTTGGCTCCTGCTCAAAAGATGCAATAGAGGAAGATTTGTGACTAAAAAACCCCCCTTTTTTATTTCATCCCAAAAAATTTAAACAAAATTGCAAATTCACATACCTTGTACCTACTACAACCAATAAATCTTATACCTGGATCTTGGGTTCCATCTTTCCATGCTTCTCACATGGGTGCAACGATTCCATAGCCGTAAACGATGAGATTGAATGAGGCGGAGTCGCGCTCAGAATCTGCAGATGTGCTCACCATTTTCCTTCTATAAGAGCTTTCTACCCCACTTAAGGTACTCATCTTCTCTATATGCACCTATGTATTGAATTCTTACTTTCAATTACTTTAATGATTCGCCAATTGATGTCTGATCTCTGCTCTTACAAAGGACCCTAAGTTTAGCCCCTTTTGATGTCTGATTTCTTATTTAACATGGATGAAATTCGTTGGGTTAGATTGGGTGGGCATGGATATACTTGTTTTTGATGGGTGGGCTTATAACTTATGTGTATAATGCTGTTAACAATAACTTCCAACTAGGATTCAGTAAATATATGGCATTTCCACGTCACTATTCCGTTAAAATACTTAACCCCACTGACGGAAATTCAAATTTTTGTTAGAAAAGTAAAGTATAGTTAGTTAACCGTAAGAAAAAAAAGATGAAGTTAGTCGTTTATAAATTGACCTAAAGTAGAGTGATAAAAAAGCATTTATCCCAATATTTTTATCTATAATGCTTTAATTGATGGACTATACAAGTCCGATAAAGTTTCTAAAGCCAGAAAATTATTTGATAATATTTCTAAAAAGGGTATAGCACCAGAAAATGTAACCTATGCCACAATGATAGATGGATGGATACTGCAAGTCAGAGAATTTAATTGAGGCTTTTTGTCTATTTAGTGATATGCCGTCTAAGGGAATTCAATCCCATAGTTTTGTCTACAATGCGCTTGTCCATGGATGTTGCAGAGAAAATAATTTCGACAAGGCTGTGAACTTGTTGCACGAAATGGTGCAGAAGGGTGTTGCTACTACTCTCTCTTTCAACATTTTAATTGATGGATTTTGCAAGTCATGGAAGCTGCATGAAGCCAATAACTTGTTGCAAGAAATGATAAGTATGCAGATCATGCCAGATCATGTGACTTACACAACTGTGCTTAACTGGCACTGCAAGGCTAGAAAGATGGAGGCTGCAAATCAGCTCTTTGTGCAAATGTGAGAAAGAAATCTTGAACCGGACACTATTACTTACACATCACTTATGCATGGTCACAACAAATTGGAAAATACATCTGAGGTATTTTTATAGTTCAAGGAGATGGTGGCAAGTGGTATCAAGCCGGATGAAGTCACTTATAATATACTGATTGATACAGTACACTGTCAGAATAACAACTTGGTCGAGGCTTTTAAGTTGCGAGAGAAGATGTTAGGAAATGGTATGTGGCTGAAGGCACCTATTTATGCTTCAGTAATAAGAACTCTTTGCAGAATGGACAACTTTTTTGATGCTCTAATGTTTCTAAATGAAATGGGAGAGCAAGGGTTTTTGCTAAATTTTGCTAATTGTAGCACTCTAATTCATGGCATCCATTAAAATGCACAATGCTACACAATTTTTGGAGAGGATGCTTAATTTGGAGTGGTTGCCAAGCAACACTAAAGTAAGTGACCTAGTGAAGGGACTTATGAATGAACCAGATTCTGAGGTTGCCAGCAATCCTATAAAGCAAGTAGCATAGAGAGCTGCTATCGTGGAGGCTTTGTTTTTCTTAAGAAGAGTAAAGAGGTGGTAAGTTTGTGGCTTTGCTGTTACTGCATCTCTTTGATAAAGAATTTGAGCTTGTTTATGATTAGTTTTTGATGTCATGAGTTTGTTTCATATGGATGGATAGCTACTTATGTTTGATTTGTTTGGTACTCTAAATGTTTGATTTTTGTAATTTGTTATGTTGTTTTAGAATCTGGGATTGTTTAGATGAGGTTATTGGTTTTGGAAGGTTCATGTTATATTTTGGTGGCTATGATTTATATAGTTATTTTCTTATTGTATTTTCCATTCATTTCATGTCTCACTCAAAAAAAGATTACGAATTGTTCCTTAATATTCCTTTTGAATGGTGTTAATATCCCATTAGCTCATCACTTGCTTTTGTCCCTCCCCCTCCGTGCCCCTTTTCAGAGCCTCTTACATGCATTGGTAAATTCTCTTTAGTTTGTATACTTGTAATGTATTCAGTTCCAATTTCTTTCCTTGATGCGAGCTCATTGCTCTTCTGTACATAATACATTCTTTGAATGATTGATTGAGTTGTATTTTACGTGTAGGCAGAACCTGTCAAGATGAACAAACCTATTCATTATGGACATTTATTGGTTGCTTCACTTCACTTGATCCCTGTCAATCCGATCCTAGTATGAACATAACTGCTGCTGGAGACCACAGTTTTGTTCGTGGAATGCTTTTGGGTTAATGGAGTCTTATGTGGAATTTGGGGTTTTGATATGGTGAAGGACAGCGAAACAGGAATCTCGAAAGGATATACTTTTTGTGTATATCAAGATTGGTCACTTACTAATACTACTTAGATTTCTGAGTGGAATTTATATGGCTAATAAAACTCTTTACTGTTCCCCCCATGCTACTCGGGTGTTTCCGACATAGACGAGAACAGGAGCTTGTGTTATTGCATGACCAGCACTGAACAACATTGCAGGTGGGAATTTTCATTTGCCATCTACTTGTACAGTTTTTTCATTGGGTACCAAATCGACAGTTGTATGAACTTTAAAAATTTGATATGCTTGGTACATGATTCGAATTTTTTTTATGTATTAGAAGGTTTCTGTATTTCTCCATTTGTTTGCAAAGGAGCAGAGGAGAAAGAAAGTGGAGGGAACTAAAAGTTGAAATACTACCCTGTCATTCGTTGTGTTAAATCTAGAAAACAAGAGAAATAAAAAGGCTTACAATTGATATTTCTTCTTTGTTATGGTTAACCATGCAACCAACTGAAGGAGATTTGAAAAGAGTTTCTTGCATGCGTGATATATATCCCTATTGCCTATGTAATTTGCGTTTTCCCTTAGATTTGTTTTTCGACATTAATGTTCTCAGATAAAGTAACTATTATCATGAGTTCTTAAAAGCCTTTAGTTTGATGATCAATGATCAATGACATAACCATTTTAGTTGACTAATTATGGTCTATTTAGTGCTTTATTTTCAACTTTTGGTCTTTTGTTTCTTTTTATAAAAACCTAAAATAATTTTGGTTCAATATTTAGTTTCAATATGTCCTGCGACTACATTTAGATGTGTAATCTAGCATCATCTCAACCACGTACAATTTCAAGTATTTCATCCCAAGTATTTAAATTCCTATACTTTGTTTGTATAATATTGCAGATCCAAAAGTTTGCCATGCGGTTTCTGAGCTCTTCTGAATCACAAGAATTTATAAGCTCTTTGAAGGTGTGAACATTGTTAGCCAATCACATGATGTTACTTTATTCTTCCATTTTGAATGGTACTAGGCATCTTAGTAGTGAACATATTTTAAAGCAATTTTCTTGACCTTGTAAAAGACATGCTACGTTCCTTTTGCAGGAGAGCTTAAATGATGAAAGGAATATTGGGATACCAAACACCAATTTTAGCTCAGAAAATTTATATCAAAATGAGTTCATCTTGGCAAACGAACTGCATCATAGGTGAAAAACATGTTCTTTATTCACAAAAAATCTAATGATACAAAAAGCTCAATCATTTATATCCTGGTTTCAATGGTTATCTGGTTGCAAACTATCCTCTTTTAACTAAATCCTCCTTTAATGATGGAGTGAAAAATACTTATTCTGAGGAAATAACACTAAACCATTGTTATGATGGCACTTGTGCACCCTTGCCTCCAAGCCTCACAGAATTCCTTGCCGATAATTGCACAGAGGTTCAACAAGGTGATGGGGACATGCTTTAGCTTGGACGGGAATGGAGGTCATAGAGCGAATTCGGCGCGGGTTCCAGTTGGACTAATAACGAGAGCAAGAGCTAAACGTTTTAAGGAGGGATTACATGACCTTATTCAAGAACCTTGGAATGACAATGGTGCGAGTTCGAAGGCTTTGGGAGTGGAGTCCAAGTTCATAAACATGGTCCAAGTGAATGTGCCAAGTCAAAGTCAAGTGGTCTAAGCTGAGCGAAGCGTGCCCAGTTAGGAAGCAAAAGGGAGTATAAAGGCAGCTCTAGGGTCAGGCGCGACCGCGCCTTGACTAAGCCCAAAACTAGCGCTACCGCGCCCTCTGTCAGAAGCAAATTAAGGTTTTCTGCAAGTCGAGAGTGGTCGAGCCCATATGTAGTATAAATCCAGCGCGGTCGCGTCGCAGGAGATTTTCAGTTGACGCGTTTTGACTTGTTTTAGACGCTGAATTAACCCTTGATTTAAGGGATTTCACTATATTTTCAGATTTCTAATGTAACTAGGATACTTAAAGATAGAATTTTGATTCCAAATCAATTGTTATTACCTTTTATGAATTCTAGGGTTTCTTAGCTACTATAAATAAGATTTATGCATGTAATTCAAACACGAATCAATAATATTCAGATTTTATTCTTGTGAGATTATTCTCTACTTTTGGTTCTTTGAAGAATTCCTAAGTATTTTCTTAGTTTTCTTTGAGATTCAATCTTTGACTTATCATACAACAATACATAGTTGTGTGTGGTGTATGACGATTGTAACGAGGTTTCTGCTTCATATAAGTACGAAGTTTAGGTGTCATTGGTGTTCCATTCAACGCAAATTTCATAGCTTGATTGATTGTACCAAGGTTCTCGTCTCTTTATAGACGTTGGGTTGCGGTGTCAAGAGAGTTTCACACTTAAAGCTTGCTAGTAACGATCCGGGCGACGACCACCTTACGCAAGCATGCCGTGGAGTCTATCATTTGATATCAAAGTTAAGTTTTCTAGCGAGTTACTTATCTTTATCTTTCATGTTTGAATTGTTCAGCAAAAAAGAAAGTATAGAAAATTATTTTCAGTTTTATTCTAATTGTTGCTAATCTAATACTTAGCAGCGATTAGTTTCGTAAATTCATCATCAATTTTGACAAAGTACACCAACGAAAATTTCAGAGGCTTATAAGAGGAGTACAAGGTGATTAATCCGTAATAATTATGGTATTTCAAAATTTACACACTCTATAATTGTTTCATGATAAGTTATTTTTGAATTGATTTGGAAACTGTGATATTATTTAGTGAATTCAAAAATAGCCTATAAGAGAGAATTATGAGTGGTAAAAGATAGAGTAGTAGTCTAATTGAGAGTAAAAGCCAACTTTGAGTGCGTACACGAGCGATATATTAATTCGAGCGAAACACGTAAGGGAGCGGTGATGAAAATTGTTTATACTAACCCTTGTTTTGCAGTGAATCATGTCTAACTCAAAGGATAAAACTATTTTTGAAGAGTCTACATCCAATTTTGATTCAAAGTTTATGATGGAGGCTATGATGAAAGAATTTTCCAGACAGTTGGGCGTGACAATAGAACAGGTGCACGAACGCATAGATTAGATAAGCGACACCCGGGAGGAACAATATCAAAAAACCCTTAGTGGGCGTCCAAAAGGAAGGACTAAATAAAAGGAAACTAGAACGGAGGATACTTACTTTAATGGTGGGTTTAGTGAAGAGGAAGATCATGAGTCGGACTTCATTCATCAGAGACAAAGAGTTTATTAGTTTCCGGAGGCACAAAGGATATCTTGTAGGGAGTTAAATAGATTCTTTAAAACTTTTTAACACTTTTTCAAAAGAATTAGTTATTAAACAAGTTAATTAAGCACAACAGAGTATATGATTGATTTTAATCCCCCTTAAAGATAGGACAACTATAACGGAGATGATAAATCAGTGATATAACAGTTACAGCAGTTAAGGCAATTATAAAGTGTAGAGAGAGACAGAGGATTTTAAGTGGTTCGGAGCGCACAAGACTCCTACTCCACTGTTCTACTCCACAAGTAGAAAATCCACTAAGGATATCTTTACAACTTGAATCACTAAAATTCCTTCAAGGCCTGCCTTGGAACTCCAGTATACTAAGTACTCTTCAAAGCCAGCAGCCCTGAAATTCTAGTTCACTATTGAACTTCGTCAAGTCCAGCAGACTTGGAACACTATAGACTAAGACCTGCAGCCTTAGAATTACCTAGTATACTAAGTACTCTTCAAGTCTAGCAGACTTAGAACTCGTTGGTCATCTGTTGACCCTTTCACTTGATTGCGAGCTACTAAGTTGCTTGAAGCATATGGTCTGATGAACTTAGTAGCGAAGCAAGATGTTTCTTTGATCGTAGAGTGAGGCTTTTACAGATTTTGTTTCTTTGTTTTTGTACTTGCTACTTTGATCCTTTAATCTGTTTGCCTTATATAGATGCCTCTGAATTCTTCCGTTGAAATGAGACTGTTGCATCTAATATTCCCGTTGAGATTTGTTGCTGAACTTAGGAATAGTTTATTCCTTGTTGTGCACAGTAATGGGGTGAGTCAGCATCTATTAACTTGCTCCAAGATGGTGGTAAGGATAGTGCTCTAAATATCTGTAAACCACAACTGTTTATTCCCCACTGACTTTGATTCTTCGTTCAGATCAATTAAGTATTCAGTAACTGTTTTGGGCAGGTCACTATACAGATATGAATATTAGCAACGTAGAATATTTAATTTAGCTTTTGGTTGCTTCGACTGATGAGGGTAGTAGAGTGTTTGTCTGATTATATGCGATCCTTTGATGAGCCTTGATTTTTGTAGACGTTCATTGTGATTTTTCATGTTGCGTTTTAATCACTTAGAAATAGTATCAATGTTTTGCTCTTTTAGCCTCTTGAGAACTGCCGACCTGCTCATGTAGATGAGACTCTACGATCGTGCTTGACTGTTAATAGGATTCACTCTACAATCTGCCGAGCCACTCTGCATTTGCCTGGCCCAACTCTACGATGCGACTGACCAAGCTTCACTCTACGTTTGCCTAGCATACTCAACGATGCTGAGAGGGAGCTCTGTAACTGACCGACCCTCACTCTACGTTTGCTTGGCGAACTTTACGATGCTTTAGCTGAATGAGCTCCAAGTTGGTTGACTGCTCTACGATCCTTCACTAGATGCTTTATGATGACTTGTGCAGTACTCAACGATCAGTCTAGCCTTATCATTTTAATTTATTAGATCAACCTAATAAGTTTGATCTTTTCTATCTAAGTCATTGTACGTCAAATTATTTAAGGACTTTACAATTCAACTACTAAAACACATATACATTAATATCACTACATCAAATTTAACCATGTGATTCCTAACAATCTTCCCCTATTTGATGTTGACATAAACTTGTAGTTTTGAATCATATCATCATTTCTAATGCAATTGCTTATAAAAGTAAACATGTATTATAGTATAGTGAACAACTGTATTTCTAGATAAAATTATGAATTTTATTGATGAACATGTGACTATTACAATAAATGACAGTTACATCAATAAGGAGAAAAAAAATTACAAGATGCTTTCAAACCTTAGTTCCTACCTCTTCCTCTTGCTCCTCTTTTGGTTCTTGGGGGATTAGCTCGTTCATAAGCCACTCTTTGTCTGTGTCGTTCTCTTTGTTCTTCAGTCATGCGCTGAAATTCTTCAATCTGCTCTTGACGAAGTCCGGAAGATGGCATATGACTTCCTTCTTTACCATAGTGGTGAGTCCCATGCAAATGTCGATTTAAGAGAGCAGGATCACCTGATGATATACATACTCCAGTGGTGGTTACATCAGGTTGTCTTCTAGGGACTTCACTCCTTATTGGAATAGCATTGATGGGCTCATCATTAGGATTGGATGATTTCCTTCGTTGTTCCTCCCCACCTCTGCTTGACTCTCCCCTATTTCCTTTATGAATATTCTCTCCCTTTATATCAGCATCCAGGGTTCGAACATCTTGAGATAGTTGCTGCATACCTTGCACCAGTTCTTGTATTTGCGAACGAGACTGAAGAATGTCATTTTTGTTTTTTTGGACCATTTCTTCAGTCTGTATTCTTTGGTGATGTACCATAACCAAGGTTGCATCTGTTCATTGCATTTACTGAAGGGAGGCTTCCTTAAAATTATGAATGGAGTCTCGAAGCTCAAAGATTCGTTTATTGGTGGCCTTATTGGTTTGTTTAACGACTTTTTGTAGGGATAGCTGTGGCTTTATGTTTGGCAATTTCAGCATGATAGAGTTTATCCCTTTGATCGATGACTGCCATCAATTCTTTGAATATCTCCCTCAGTCGTTTGGTCAGTACAGTACCCAAACTGTTAGAGTGATTATTTACAGCGTCAATGATGTTGTTAAGTTTTCGATGGAGGGCTAGAGATTTGGCTTCAAGATTCTCCTCCATATCTGTTGCCATATGAGCTCTTAGGTCGGCCATCTGATCCTTAGTGGGAAGTAGGTTGACCTGATCAAGGATCTGTTTATCTCAGTTGAAGGTTCTTCCTTATTGTTTCTCTGAAGATTGGATAGGGCAGTGATAATGTCAAAGAATTCATTGTTCGAGGAGGATGGGATATCAGACTGAGTGATTGGTGCAGTGATTTGTTGTGTGGGAACGGAGACTTGTTGATTGATGGTCGTAGGGTCATTGCACTCTACGTTCGAAGAATCGATCGTAAGGTGGGGTGACTCGATGTTTTGAGTGAGAAGGCTTAGCGGGCCATCAGTCGTAGAGTGTAAGGACTCTACGACCGGAGATGGTTGATCATTTGGTCCATCAGTCATAGAGTGTTGAAACCTTGTGACTGAAAATTGGTTCCTTGGGTCAGGAATGACCTCAATCCATCTGGGTATTTCATCAAAAAGATAGAAGTTTGACGATGGAGAATAATTCAACTTGAAGGATGATGGAATGAAATATACCTTTTGCCCGTTAGTTTGGAATGAACTGTTAGTGAGCAGCTTTTGAGTAAAGGTAACATTTTTTGGAAATCCTTGGGCAAGCACTGAGATTGCTGGGTAAGTCTTGAAGGCCCAGAACATGTGATCCTAAGAATTTAGGATTAAAGCTTGGTAGAAGGACATCCTTAGTAAGTAAGAGAATAAGCAGTTGTAATTGATGTGCCTTTCCTTATCTTTGTATTCAACAGTAATTTTTAGGCTTTCATCTTCACTTTCATCACTTTCTCCATCACTAATCTCTACAGTCTCAACTTCTTCAGCCAATATCTCTTCCTCATTTAGTTCTTCAGGTTCTATTACTTGAGGGGTTGAGAGGGTTTTAGTATGAGCTTCTGATTACTCCCCCTCAACCTGAGCGTGAACTTGCTCAGGAGCTTTAGGAGTCTCCCCCTTAGTTTGATCCTTACTTGGTTTAACAGCCTCATGTTGCTCCCCCTCAGTAGGAACATCTTCTTGTGCAGAGACAATAGGGCTTACTGTAGAGTTGATATCAGCAACAACTGACTCAATAATCCTGGTTTGTTCCAAGGATGCATTGGGAGAGCCAGAGATTGGCATTGGGGTTTCTTCCTCAACATCAACTACAAATTGATCAGAAGACATCAATCTTCTTTCTTCGTCCTTGATCCGTATCATTGCTTTTCTGAGCTCCTTTTGAGTTATAGTCATTGATAGGCACATAATTCATACATTTTATTATCCCTAATTTTGTCCTTTTAATTATATTAATTTATTAAATTAGTATGTTTTATTTTATTTTGTAGAATTTAATATTTTGTTGCAATAAAGTTAAAATCTTGGTGATCAAGCAATATTTAATGCTCTTATTCATGTAAGGAAATATCCAAGAAGAATTCTACAAGGAAAAGGAAGGAGGTGGAACAATTTTGGTGTGCAAGTCAAATCCAATGAAGGAAAAGAAAGTCAATCTAGAAGATATCTTTGAAAAGTTGATTGCCACTAGGAAGTTGAAACTTACATGAAAAGGGACTCTTGAGAGATTACCATATAGAGATTGAAATCAAAAAGGGAATACAAGATGCCAAGATCAATGAATGTAAATTAGGGCACAAATTTATTTTTCCTATAAATAGGTCTTTTGTTTTAGAGAGAAGGATGTATCAGTTTAGGTTAGGAGTAGGAGTAGGAGTAGGAGTAAATTAAATTATTTTTCATTGTACGCTTGTTGGAGGATCCTTAATTAAAGGGAGTTTTATTTTATTTTATTTTTAATTTTCTACTTCTTCTTTATTTTAGTTAGTTTATTTATTTTCATGTCTAGCTAGTTTCTTTAATCTAGGATGAAGATGAAATTAAATAATTATTCATGATAATATTTTATCTCTTCTATTATTTATGCTTTTATGTTTAATTGATTTCGCCTTCATGTTTCGTTATTGAAATACCTTCGTTTTATAGTTCTTATGTGATTTTAAATTAATTAAGAGGTTTTGATAGATTATTATTAAGATATGAGTTTTTCATAATCCATGCTTGCTCAAAGAAGTTTTGATGAGTTATAGTTAATCCTTAAATTTTCATAGTCTATGCTTGCCCACGTTAATTATAAAATTACTAAATTAAAGGGAAGGGAGATCAAAATCATAATTAAGTTATAAAAATAGAAGAGATTGAAATACTTGTTATGTTTATTATTTAATAGATTCGGATTCCTAGATTGCTTTCTTATTATTAGTTAGTTTAATTATAGTTAATTGATTCTTAATCTTTATTTCTAATTCGCCTAAAATAGATATTAAGGATACATTAAAATTAATCTAGTCTCTGTGGGTTCGACCTGTACTTGCCAGTTCTTCAACTTGACACTGTGCACTTGCAGTTACATATTTTTATCACATCAAGTTTTTGGCGCCGTTGCCGGGGACTAGAATTAATTTTTTTTATTCCTTAATTTTTATTTATTCGAATTAGTTTTTCAACTCTAATTTTTTTTATTATTTTTTTTTCAGGATTATCGAAACGGATCGAAGGAGCGAAAAGATAGAGATTTTATTGTTGCACTATTCCTGGTATTTTGTATCTTAACTCAAAAAAAAAAGTAGCTTAGTTTTAATTTTTTTTAAGTTTTTTATTTTTTTAAGTTTTTTTTTTGTTAGTTAGAAAACTAATTGCCGCATTCATGCATTTACTCACGCAGAGCACATCCTGTTTAGGTTTTTACTTTTATTTTTATTTTTGTCAATTATAAACTGTGGTGATTGCTGGAGGATCGAGGTACGTCAAATTTCTCCTTCTTTCGTAATTAACATAGTTTTAGGACACTTTATTTGTTTACAGTTTTTTTTATTTGTGCATTCTCATTTTTAATTTAATTTAAGGGTGCATCCCATAACAAGATAAGGTGGGGATTTTATCACCCTTCCTTGGCCCACAAACAACCCAACTTACATTTTGCATAACCCTGACCTAATAAAATCAAGTAGACGTTAGCCCCTAGGACTCTCGAGCTCAATTAGGACAAGAAACTCCAAGAGGAACAAGAGGTGGATGAATTTTCTAGTGACTCTGAGGTTAATTTTGAAAATCGTGATGATTGTGGAAATGATGAGGAAAATGAAAATTTTGGATTTAATTCTACACAGTTTGAATCAAGTGAATTTGAAGAGTCTAAAAATTATGAGTCTATGCCTAAAATTGATCATGTCACATTTAATGAATCGGTTGAAAAAGTCTATAAGCCTAAAGTTCCATATCCTGAAAGACTTACTCCTAGAAAACAACCGAGTGATTTTGTAGACCAGCTCATAAAAGTAAACATGATCCAAGAGTTGTCCATGACCCAAGAAATGAATGAAAATAGACTCGTGATTAAAGATGATCCAATTGTTTTTTCTTAAATCACCTTGACCAAAAGTGGAATGAATTTGAATATTTAGATAAGGTTAATGAGATGTTGAGATCCACTTCACATAAGTCGCCCAATACATTTGAACCAATTCGTCCACACTTTGAGCATATTAGTGAATATTTTCCCGAGGTAGACTTTAAACATAATTGTGATGAAAATTATGACTATTTTCAATTTCCTAGACCTCCGGAAAATTATGAAAAGACCACACTCATTTGCCCATTTGTATCATTCATTTGTAGTCACATACTTTTTAGGATATATGAAATTCGTAGGTATGTACATTTGTTTTCTTTTTCACCACATTTTCTTGCAGAATAACCTGCCCCGCATACAAGGTGCAATTCTTTCACATCTTTGTTCTCTATTTTTCATTTGCATA
Organism: Aralia elata; assembly: GCA_034770075.1. Taxonomy (NCBI): domain Eukaryota; kingdom Viridiplantae; phylum Streptophyta; class Magnoliopsida; order Apiales; family Araliaceae; genus Aralia; species Aralia elata. The sequence continues at coordinate 24,190,110 of CM068386.1, forward strand.
CATTGAGGACAATACATGATTTAGGTATGGGGGGAGTTTGTATTATAGTATTAGATTTTTTTTTATTTCTTATTTTTTTTAGGAATGTAGGAAAAATAAAAAATTTATAGTATTAGATATTTTTTATTTTATTTTTTTTCCTTTTGTTTTATTTTTTTTTTAGGAAATATTTTAAGAATTTTTTGTTGTAACAATAAATTGAAAAATTTTGTTTGACTTTTTGTGAGTTGGATTAATTCTAATAAGTATTTGTGGAGCAGAACTCATGAGTAAGATTAAAAGATTTAAAACTCTTGAATCTTTGATGAGATACAAAATCTTAGTTCGATGCACCATCTTGAGTAAAATAAAGTTCCTAAGCATTTTTACACTTCACGTTCGCACTAACTCTTAGTTGTGGGGTATGAACTATGATTTGACCAATTTCAAGAAAAAAAGAGAGAAAAAAATTTGAAGAAAAAAGAAAAAGAAAAGTTGGAAAAAAGTTGAAAAGAAATAAATAATTGCTTCAATGTCCATTGAACGAAATAACTGGGTATCCAAGCCTGAGGAAGCATTGATATTCACGCTGAAAAGTGTGATGGATATAAGCAGCTTGACTAATCTAGTTTTGTGGCCTTTGTTACTCGAGTTAGTAAGCCCTTAGCGGTGTCTCTACACCTAGTGCCCTAAAGCCAACTGGTTTGGGAGTCATTGGTCCAACACTCGCTACATGGGTAACTCTGAAAAGCCTAAGAAAATGAGACATTGCACAAGCCAAGGGAAAAAAATGAGAAAAGAAAGAAATGAAAAAAAAGGAGAAAAAAAAAGAAAAAGAAAAATGAGGTTGCTTGATTTTTATGGTAAAAATCCCTACTAAGAGTTACATCACATACACAATGCATGCATCATATGGAATTAATTTTATGAAGGATGGTGTCTAAAATGAAGATTGAGTATTTTTGATAAGGTGAAAGTGTGATTTTGAATTTGATCTTGCTTATGTATAATGCCCATGTATACTTAGAAGTTTTCTTTCGATTTCATCATTTGTTGAACCCAAAAATATTTTATTTTGAATTTTGTGGGTATATTCACTGCAAACCCTCACGAGACACAACTCGTCCACTTGGGGTAACCTTGGGGTTTAAAGGCTTGTTGCACATGCTAAGTGCAATCGTGTTTCCTACGAAAATGGGGTAGTATAGTTTTTGTTTTATTTATTTTTTATTTTACTCGAGGACGAGCAAAAACTAGGTATGGGGGTATTTGATAAGCACATAATTCATACATTTTATTATCCCTAATTTTGTCCTTTTAATTATATTAGTTTATTAAATTAGTATGTTTTATTTTATTTTGTAGAATTTAATATTTTGTTGCAATAAAGTTAAAATCTTGGTGATCAAGCAATATTTAATGCTCTTATTCATGTAAGGAAATATCCAAGAAGAATTCTACAAGGAAAAGGAAGGAGGTGGAACAATCTTGGTGTGCAAGTCAAATCCAATGAAGGAAAAGAAAGTCAATCTAGAAGATATCTTTGAAAAGTTGATTGCCACTAGGAAGTTGAAACTTACACAGAAAGGGACTCTTGAGAGATTACCATATAGAGATTGAAATCAAAATGGGAATACAAGATGCCAAGTTCAATGAATGTAAATTAGGGCACAAATATATTTTCCCTATAAATATGTCTTTTGTTTTAGAGAGAAGGATGTATCAGTTTAGGTTAGGAGTAGGAGTAGGAGTAAATTAAATTATTTTTCATTGTACGCTTGTTGGAGGATCCTTAATTAAAGGGAGTTTTTTTTTTTTTTTTAATTTTTTACTTCTTCTTTATTTTAGTTAGTTTATTTATTTTCATGTCTAGCTAGTTTCTTTAATCTAGGATGATGATGAAATTAAATAATTATTCATGATAATATTTTATCTCTTCTATTATTTATGCTTTTATGTTTAATTGATTTCGCCTTCATGTTTCGTTATTGAAATACCTTCGTTTTATAGTTCTTATGTGATTTTAAATTAATTAAGAGGTTTTGATAGATTATTGTTAAGATATGAGTTTTTCATAATCCATGCTTGCTCAAAGAAGTTTTGATGGGTTATAGTTAATCCTTAAATGTTCATAGTTTATGCTTGCCCACGTTAATTATAAAATTACTAAATTAAAGGGAAGGGAGATCAAAATCATAATTAAGTTATAAAAATAGAAGAGATTGAATTACTTGTTATGTTTATTATTTAATGGATTCGGATTCCTAGATTGCTTTCTTATTATTAGTTAGTTTAATTATAGTTAATTGATTCTCAATCTTTATTTCTAATTCGCCTAAAATAGATATTAAGGATACATTAAAATTAATCTAGTCTCTGTGGATTCGACCTGTACTTGCCAGTTCTTCAACTTGACACTGTGCACTTGCAGTTACATATTTTTATCACATCAGTCATCAACCTTTTCTTCACTTTTTTTGGCTCGGGTTCAACAACCTTCTCAGCTATTTCTTTATGTTCTTCTTGAAGTTTCGGTGTTACAACGATCCTAGCTACTTGCTCTTTAGCAACATCTTCAGTGTCAGGCTGATTAGCCTTATTAGCAACATCTTCTGCCCTTGACTCTACAATCATAGAGTTAGGATCCTCAACGATTGTGGGGAGGCTTTTCTTTGAGCTGTGTTTTCCCTTCTTATGATACACCTGAAGGATAAGTGTAGTTTCATCAGAGATTTATTATGTTTGCTTCTGTTTCCTCTTCTTTATTGGTGGTTGTTCTGTAGGCAGAGCAGGAATTTATGGTGCTTGGGAAGTCTCATTGGTTGATCCTTGAGGTTCGTCCTCCATTTGAGACACCTCTTTTGCCTTTTTCTTCCCTTTGTTCTTCCTGCTCAGGGCTGGTGGTTCTTGATTTACTTCTTCAGTGTCTTCAACAACTAACAATTCCTCATCAGGGGCCTTTTTGCTCCACTTGTTCGTCCACTAGATTCAGACTGGATTATTATTAAGTTTTTTACTGGATTTCTCTTCCAGTTTACAAACAACTTCTTCGTGATCTTTTTGTTGGCGTTGAGGACTTCACTTTCATTATCCCCAATTTTATCACCCAGTGCTGATTGTAGAAGGATGCTTATGAACCTTCTATAGAACATTTTCCCGCTACCCTTAGATTTTCTCAGCAATTTGGACTCGGTTGTCAATCTATTCCATCAACAGGGCTCCGAAGTTGATGTCAATTTTAGACGATTGCAGTCATGATTTTTAGTTGAAGTTCACTGACTGAGTCATGAGCTGTGTCTTTGCAAAAGATGTATTTTTCCACAATATCAGCAAGAAATTCGTATTTTGGGGAAACTCCTTCTTCTTTAATCCTCTTAACCTAGGATTGTCCTTGTGGTGCATTTGCTTTAGCCCTGCTGCTCTATCGATGCAGCTTAGAGAGGTGAGACCTTTAGTTTTGAAACCTAGGGCTAGATTTACCTCTGACGAATTGAGTTGAATAGATGCGACTTTGACTTTGTGGACAATATACCATCAGAGTAGACTCCATTGGAGTAGATCCCTCACCAATTTTGAATAAATCTTTGTTCTAGTTTCTAGAGCCTCCTGAAGTCCAGCATGCTAAAGAAGAGAGATGATCTTCTGATATTGCCTTTCGGCGTTGGAGAAATCTTCGAAGTCAAGCTCGTTGCCTAGGATGACTGGAGAGGGGGCCATTTGTTTGATGGATTCTATTGAACAAAAACAAGATTGTCTGAGAATTCGACTGAACTTGAAATCTAGGGCTAGGGTTTTGGCGAGAGTCTTTTGAAATTTGAAATCAGATAACCGCAAATGAACAGTTATGAATAAATTTTAAACTTCCCTCTTTATCTGCTGAGTGAGACACGTGTTCGACTCTGAAGGAAAGCACTTCTTTTATTCAGAATGATAAGTCTGTTTTGCCCTTAGCTTCCCCTGAGCTCTACGATTCTCCCTTGAGTCATTTCAACTCTACGGACACTTAGCCACTCCACGACTTCAGTTCCACTCTACGAACTTTTCTGTACTTTGTTCATTTTATGGCTTCCATTATGCAGGATTAGTAGGTTCCAACACAGTATCATGAAAGTAAATTTAGCATTCCTAGTTCACTTATCAGCATGTTAATTCATCCAATGGTTTTGTAAATACATTAGGAAGCTGATTTTCAGTTAGAATATAACTTAATAAAATATTACCATTTTGTACTTGATCTCTAAAGAAATGATATCTTATATCTATGTGTTTGGTTCTTGAATGCATGACAGGATTATGCGTTATAACAATAGCACTGATATTGTCACAATGTATAGGAATAGATTTAAACTCAAACTCATAGCCAACTAGTTGATTTTTCATCTATAGGATTTATGCACAGCAATTGCCAGCATCAATGTATTTAGCTTCTGTAGTTGAGGTTGATACTGAGTTTTGCTTTTTGCTAAACAAAGAGACAAGTCTACTTCCAAGCAATTTACATATTCCACTTGTGCTCTTTCTATCAATTTTATAACCTGCATAATCAGCATCTGAGTATCCTATTAGATCAAAGGGTGACTCCTTAGGATACCAAAGTCCCAAGCTAGGAGTGCCCTTCAGATTCTTTTTACAGCCATTAAATGTGATTCCTTGGGATTAGCTTGAAATCTAGCACAAATACAAGTAGCAAACATGATCTCTGGTCTGCTGGCTGTTAAGTACAGGAGAGAACCTATCATACCTTTGTATTGAGTAATATCAACACTTTTACCTTTCTCATCTTTGTCAAGCTTAATTGTAGGTGCCATGGGAGTTTTCATGATGGTGGATGAATCCATGCCATACTTCTTTAGTAAGTCTTTACTGTACGTGGCTTGGTTGATGAATATGCCTTCATCCGTTTGCTTCACTTAAAGTCCAAAGAAGAAGTTCAATTCTCCCATCATGCTCATTTCAAACTTGCTCTGCATTAGCTTGACAAACCTTTCACACAACTTTTCATCAGTAGAACCAAAAATAATATCATCTACATAGATTTGAACTAGTAGTGATTTATCCTTGTGTTTTCTTAGGAATAAGGTGGTGTCCACTCTACCTCTAGTGAACCCTTTTTTAGTAAGAAAATTTAGAAGAGTTTCATACCATGCTTTAGGTGCTTATTTTAATCCATATAAAGCTTTATCTAATTTATACACATAATTAAAAAGGGTTGGATTGATAAAACCTGGAGGTTGTTCCACATAGACTTCTTCTTGAAGTTCACCATTGAGAAAAGCACTCATGACATCCATTTAGAAGACTTTGAATTTCATGTGAGCAGCATGAGCAAGAAATATTCTGATAGCTTCCAATCTTGCAATAGGAGCAAAAGTTTCATCATATATAGTCAATTCCTTCTTCTTGTGAATATCTTTTGGCAACTAGTCTTGCTTTGTTTCTTGTGATGACACCTTCTTCATCCATCTTGTTTTTGAATACCCATTTGGTGCCAATGTTTGGATGGTGTTTTGGACTTTCAACTAATCTCCAGACTTTGCTTCTTTCAAATTGGTTGAGCTCTTCTTACATAGCTTATATCCAGCTTGAGTCTTGTAAGGCTTCTTCTATCCTTTTGGATTTTATTTGGGAGAGGAAGCTTAGGTAGAAGCATTCATTTTGGGTTGCTAATCTTGTCTTAACCCTAGCATTATGATCTCCAATGACAAGATCCTCAGTGTGATCCTTTTTCTATTTTCTTTTCCTTGGAACATCAGCCCTGATACCTTCTTATCTGAGCTCTTCTAGATTGACTTCAGGTTCAGGTCATAGAATCTCACCGTCCGACAATGTGAACTCTACGTTTTTCTAATACTAGTTCTGTGTTTATAGTGTCTAACTCTACGACTTTTGATTGTTCAATCGTAGAGTTCTTTTTTGCACCTTTGTTGAGTGGAACATCCTTCTTCCCAGAGTCTATTTCATCAAAGGTGACATGAATCGAGACTTCAAAAGTTAGAGATTCCTTGTTGAATACTCTGTATGCCTTGCTATCCATAGTATACCCAAGAAAGATCCTTTAATCTAACTTTGGTTGGAACTTGGTTAGGTATTTATTTCCATTATTGAGAACATAGCGCAGACAGCCAAACGCAAGAAAGTAGCTTATGTTTGGCTTTCTTCCTTTCCATAATTCATAAGGAGTCTTTTTGAGGGTTGAGTGAATAAGAGACCTATTTTGAGTGTAACAGGCAGTGTTGACAGCTTCTGCCCAGAAGTACTCAGGTAGATGGGCAGCTGCAAGTATATTTCTTCCTGCTTCAATCAGAGTCCTATTCTTCCTTTTAGCTACTCCATTTTGTTGAGGAGTTCTTGGAGCTGAGAAGTTGTGATTGATGCCATTCTCTTCACAATATTGCTCTACTTCAGTGAAATCAAACTCTCTTCCATGATCACTTCTGATGGCTTTGATCTTCTCCTCTTTCTCATTCATAACCAGTTTGAATAGCTTGATAAGTTGAGAACTGGTTTCATCTTTAGAGCTTAAAAAGAATGTCCATGTGAACCTAGTGTAGTCATCCACTACTACCAATGAATATTTTTTCCTCCAAGGCTTGCAGTTGGGATAGGCCCAAATAGATCCATATGGAGTAACTGGAGGGGCTTATCATTTGAGTTGACTACTTTGCCTTTGAATAAGCTTTTTGTTTGCTTTCCAAGCTGACATGCTTTGCAGGGTTTCTCTTTGATGAAGATGAACTTTTGCAATCCTGCTACAAGGTCTTTGGAGGCTAGTTTTGATATACTCTTGAAGTTTAAATGGGATAGTCTTTTATGCCATAACTAACAAAGATCTTCAGAAGCTTTGACAAGGAAGCATATTATCTTATCATGACTTAGCTCAACAAGATTGACAATATAAACATTTCCTTCTCTTGATCCTATCAGCTTCCATAAATTAGTCTTCAAATCTCTAACTTAGCATTGATTATTGAGGAAGGTGACTTGAAGACCTTTATCACATAGCTGGCTGATGCTAAGAAGATTGTGCTTTAGACATTCAACATGTGCTACTTTGCTGAAAGACACATCACCATTTCCACTGAACCATATCTTTTTATTTTTCCAGAATTGTTGTCTCCAAAGATGACTGCAGAACTATCTTTTTCCATAAAGTTTGACAGGAGGGCTTTGTTTCCTGTCATATGTCTTGAGCATCCACTATCAAGGTACCATGTTGACTGGGTGGTGCTCTGTACCTGTAGAAAGGATTAACTTTCATTTTGCTACCCAAACTTGCTTAGGTCCAGATTTTTTAGTAGTCTTGGGGACCCAAATCTGCTTGATTTTAGGTCTGTGAAGCGCATGATAGAAATTATTGAAATAGCATTCTGCGGCTTTATGACCATATTTATAGCATGTATAACATTGAATATAATGTATGTTTGTGTGTGAGTATGGATTCCTTTTTATTATGTGGATAATAGTGGCCCACAGTTTTTCCTTTTGGCTTATATTCTTTCTACTTCCACACAACTCCACGATTCATAGTTTTTATAGAGTTGAAGAGAACTCTACATTTCTTGTCGGGTTGGTTCGTAGAGTGAGTATTGCTAGACTCTACGATCCTTCGAGGCTTAAATCCTAGACTTGTGTGAGATCCAATAGCCTATTTAGCAGAGTTTGAATAACTTGGACCAGCTGTTTGTGAGGATTTGACAAATATAATTCCCTTATTGAACTTAGAGGAACTGTTATAATTTATTTTCATGTTTTGTCCACAGTGGGTTTTGAAGAGGAATTACAGAACCCCAGACCTGACCTGCTAGCAACTGATCTTTGGCTAGAGATCAAGGACTCCATAGACAGAGAAAACTTGTTCCATATTGAAATTGTCTTTTCTAGTTCCTGAATCTTAGAAACTAGAATTAACTCTTTCTGGGTGTAAAGCTCATTTATCTGTATCAAGGTAGCATTCTCAGCCTCAAGACTGGTACAAGATTTAGCAGTTCGTAGAGCAGTTTCCAACTCTACGATTGCTTTCTCTTTTTTCTCTTGAAGAAGAGAATGGTCCCTTGATAGAACCCTGAACATTTTCATATATTTATGCAGTTCTATCATAGAGTCATGCATTCATTCTCTAAGATCATCAATAGTTAAATCAGGAGAGTTAAAATCAACTACCTCATCAACGTCGAATTCTTTGATTTTTCCTTCTTTGGCCATTAAACATAGATTGACTTTATGTGGTTCTTCATCTTTGTTTGACTCATAGCTTGAGTCACTGTCTAAGTCACTCCATGATCTCTCAGCTACAAAGCCTTTATCCTTTTTCTTGAACTTATGATAGTCTTTGGGGTTTTTCTTTGAATGTGGATTCTTCTTATTCTTTCTCAATTCTTCTTTTAGAGGTTTATCGCAGTTTGCAATGAAGTGACCTGGTTGTTTACAGTTATAGCATAAATCACTTACTTGTTTTTTATTGCTGTTGCTAAATTTTCTTGATCTGCTGTTTCTGCTGATGAACCTTTTGAATTGTCTGACTAGCATGGTAGCTCCTTCATCATTGATTTCTTCATCATCATCTGAGTCATCATTTGAGTCATTTATGTCAGCTCTCTTTGATGTAGATGCCTTAAGAGTAATTCCTTTTTCCTTCTTCTTTCCTTCTGATAATGTTTCAGCTCTCTGAGTCAGTTCCAATTCATGGGTGAGAAGGTTGCCATATAACATCTGCACAATCATTTCATGGAGATTCTTTAATTCTCTAATGGCAGTGGTTTTGGCTTCCCATTTTCTTGGCAATACTCTCATGAATTTTCTGATGAGATCTTTATTTGGATAAATCTTTCCGTATGCTCGAAAATAGTTGAGTAGCACGTTAAACCTTTCATATGTGGAAGTAATGTTTTTCCCAGAGATGTGGTTGAACATTTCATACTGCTGTGTGAGCAATGACTGTTTGTTTTCTTTAACCTCTTCAGTCCCTTCATTCATGATTAGCAATGCATCCCAAACTTCCTTTGCTGTTTTACAGTTGATAACATTTTCAAACAGCTCATCTTCTAGAGCCATAAACAAAATGTTTTTGGCTCTCTTGTCTAGCTGAACTGCTTTCTTCTCAGCATCTGTCTAATATTTTCTTAATTTGGTTGAGACATTGTTTGGGTCGTCAGTAGTTGGCGTTAGCTTTGTTGGTACGTAGGGCCCACTAATGACAGCATCAAATAGATCATCATCTATGGCGTCCATGTATGCTTGTATGCGAACTTTCCAGTTGGCAAATTTTTCTTTGTTGCAAATATGTGATTTGTTTCCTCCACCTAGCTTAGAACTATTTCTGGTTTGTGCCATTGATCTACTCAAGCGAGTTAAACTTTAATAATGAGAATCTGCTCTAATACCAATTGTTAGTTTTCAAAGGCACAAAGGATATCTAGAAGGGGAGGGGAGGTTGAATAGATTCTTTAAAATTTTTTAACACTTTTTCAAAAGAATTAGATATTAAACAAGTTAATTAAGCACAACAGAGTATATGATTGATTTTAATCCCCCTTAAAGATAGGACAACTATAACAGAGATGATAAAGTAGTGATATAACAGTTGTAGCAGTTAAGGCAGTTATAAAGTGTAGAGAGAGAGATAGAGGATTTTAAGTGGTTCGGAGCACACAAGACTCCTACTCCACTGTTCTACCCCTCAAGTAGCAAATCCATTAAGGATATCTTTACAACTTGAATCACTAAAATTCCTTCAAGGCCAACAGCCTTGGAACTCCAGTATACTAGGTACTCTTTATAGCCAAGCAGCCTTGGAATTCTAGTTCACTATTGAACTTCGTCAAGTCCAACAGACTTGGAACACTGTAGACTAAGACCTGCAGCCTTAGAATCACCTAGTATACTAAGTACTCTTCAAGTCCAGCAGACTTGGAACTCGTTGGTCACTTGTTGACCCTTTCACTTGATTGAGAGTGTTTGTTTTTGTTGCTATTAAGTTGTTTGAAGCATATGGTCTGATGAACTTAGTAGCGAAGCAAGATGTTTCTTTGATTGTAGAGTGAGGCTTTTACAGATTTTGTTTCTTTATTTTTGTACTTGCTACTTTGATCCTTCAATCTGTTTGCCTTATATAGATGCCTCTGAATTCTTCCGTTGAAATGAGACTGTTGCATCTAATATTCCCGTTGAGATTTGTTGCTGAACTTAGGAATAGTTTATTCCTTGTTATACACAGTAGTGGGGTGAGTCAGCATCCATTAACTTGCTCCAAGATGGTGGTAAGGATAGTACTCTGAATATCTGTAAACCACAACTGTTTGTTCCCCACTGACTTTGATTCTTTGTTTAGATCAATTAAGTATTCAGCAACTGTCTTGGGCAGGTCACTATACAGATAAGAATATTAGCAATTAATATGGGCAACGTAGAATATTTAATTTAGCTTTTGGTTGCTTCGACTGATGAGGGTCGTAGAGTGTTTATCTGATTATATGGGATCCTTTGATGAGGCTTGATTCTTGCAGACATTCATTGTGATTTTTCATGTTGCGTTTTAATCACTTAGAAATAATATCAATGTTTTGCTCTTTTAGCCTCTTGAGAACTGCTGACCTGCTCATGCAGATGAGAATCTACGATCGTGCTTGACTGTTAATAGGATTCACTCTACGATCTACCAAGCCACTCTGCGTTTACCTGGCCTAACTCTACGATGCGACTGGCCAAGCTTCACTCTACGTTTGCCTAGCAAACTCAATGATGCCAAGATGGAGCTCTGTAACTGACCGACCCTCACTCTACGTTTGCTTGGCGAACTCTACGATGCTTTAGCTGAATGAGCTCCAAGTTGGTTGACTGCTCTACGATCCTTCACTGGATGCTTTATGATGACTTGTGCAGTACTCAACGATCAGTCTAGCCTTATCATTTTAATTTATTAGATCAACCTAATAAGTTTGATCTTTTCTATCTAAGTCATTGTACCTCAAATTATTTAAGGACTTTACAATTCAACTACTAAAACACATATACATTAATATCACAACATCAAATTTAACAATGTGATTCCTAACAGAGTTGATAGGAATAGAGGAGATAGAAATCGGGTGGACAATAACTTGGATAACATTAAAATGAAGATTCTAGCGTTCCAAGGTAGAAATGATCCTGAGGCATATCTAGAGTGGGAAAAGAAGATGGAATGAGTATTTGATTGTCATAACTATTCAGATCTCAAGAAAGTCAAATTGGCCGCTACCGAATTTTCAGATTAAGTAGTTACTTGATGGGATCAGTTGATGACTAGCCGAATGAGATGTGGTGAACGTCCAATTGAGACATGGGTGGAGATGAAGGCAGTTATGAAAAAGAGATTTGTACCAAGCCATTATCACCGGGATTTGTTTCGAAATTTGCAGACTTTAAAGCAAGGAAGTAGGAGTGTAGAGGATTACTTCAAGGAGATAGAGATGTTAATGGATAGGGCTAACATCGATGAGGATAACGAGACGACAATGGCTCATTTTTCAGCAGGGTTGAATTGGGATATAGCTGATTTGGTGGAACGGCAATATTATGTGGTATTAGAGGATATGGTACACATGGTCATCAAAATTGAGAAGCAATTTAAGAGGAGAGGTGGCCAAAGATCAAATCCTAATGTAAGTTCGTCATGGAAATCTAATGCTATGAAGCACAAGAAAAAACGAGCTGTGAGCAAACCTAAAGTGGAACCAAAACAGGGAACGACTAATCAGGGAATATACTGTAAAAATGAACAACCTTCTTTTAGTCGGAATTGAGATATTGTGTGTCTTAAATGTCAAGGCATGGGACATATTTCTAGTCAATGTCTAAATCAAAGAACTATGTTATTGCTTGACAATGGAGAGGTGAAAACCGAAGGGGAAGAGAGTGACACTGATTCTATGTCGCCACCAGAGGAGGTGGATGATAGGGAACTTACTGTACTTGGTGAGATTCTATTTATAAGGAGAGCCCTTAGTATGCAGGTGAAAGAAGAAAGTAGTGAACAACGGGAGAATATTTTCCATACTAGGTGTCTTGTGAATGGAAAGATTTATTGTGTAGTGATAGATGGAGGTAGTTGTACAAATGTGGCGAGTACTATATAAGGTTAAAAAGTTTGGGTTGACTACATCAAAACATCCTCAGCCATACTGTTTGCAATGGCTCAATGATAGTGGAGATGTGAGGGTGACAAAGCATGTATTAGTGTCGTTTACTATTGGTTGTTATGTGAATGAAGTCTTGTGTAATGTGGTTCCGATGCAAGCAGATCATTTATTACTTGGGAGACCATGGCAATTTGATAGTCGTGTGAAACATGGTGGCTTTACAAATAAATATTCTTTTGTGCACAATCAACGGAAGGTTACTCTTTGTCCTATGTCACCAAAACAAGTGCATGAGGACCAACTACATTTGCAAAAAGATTTTGTACAAAGAAAAGAGAGTGATGAAAAGAAGAATCAAGAGGGGAAAAATAGTAAGAGAGAAAAAGAAAGAGAGAAAAAAGAGACGATGAGAGAAAAATAAATATCTTTGCAAAAAAGAGTGATGTAAGGAAGGCATTGGTTTCTAAACAGCGATGATTTTATTTCGGTATAAGGAGACGCTTTTGAATACTAATGCTAACGATTTATCTTTGCCTAATGTTGTTTCATCTCTTTTGCAGGATTACAGGGATGTATTTCTCGAGGAGCTTCCACAAGGATTATCACCAATTCGGAGAATTAATTGAACATCAAGACTTCGTACCCGGTGCTACCATTCCAAACTGTCAAGCTTATCGGAGCAATCCCGAAGAGACGAAGGAGTTGCAAAAGTAAGTTGGTGAACTTATGGAGAAAAGGTTCGCGTGAGAAAGCATAAGTCCATGTGCAGTTCCAATAATCTTAGTGCCTAAAAAGGATGGAAAATGACGCATGTGCATCGATTGTCGAGCGGTAATTAATATTACGGTAAAATATCGACATCTCATTCCTCGTTTAGATGACATGTTAGATGAATTGCATGGGTCTTGTGTATTTTTAAAAATTGATTTAAAAAGTGGGTATCATTAAATTCGGATAAAAGGAGGGGATGAATGGAAAACTGCTTTTAAGACTAAATATGGTTTATATGAGTGATTAGTATTATCTTTTAGTTTAACTAATGCACCTAGTACTTTCATGCGACTAATGAATCATGTTTTGCGTCCATTCATTGGGAAATTTGTTGTGGTATATTTTGATGATATTTTGATTTATAGCAAAAACTTAGAAGAACATGCATTACATTTAAAATCTGTTTTAGATGTTCTTAGGAAAGAAAAGTTGTTTGTTAACATGGATATGTGTACATTTTGCACGGATATAATTGTGTTTCTTGGCTTTGCTGTGAGTTCACAAGGAGTTCAGGTTGATGAGGACAAAATACGTGCAATTCGGGAATGACCGAGTCCAACAAATGTAAGTCAAGTGCGTAGTTTTCATGGACTGACTAGTTTTTACCTACGATTCGTGAGGAACTTCAGCGACATTACAACCACTAACGGAAGTGATCAAGAAGAGTGTAGGTTTTAAGTGGGGTGATGAACAGGAAAAACGTTAATTTGATTAAAGATAAATTGACTAACGCTCCTTTACTTGTCTTACCTAATTTTACTAAAACCTTGGAAATTGAGTGTGATGCTTCAGGTTTAGGAATTGGAGTTGTTTTGATACAAGAAGGAAAACCGGTGGCATACTTTAGCAAAAAGTTAAGTGGGGCAGCTTTAAACTATCATACTTATGACAAGGAGATGTACGCATTGGTGCAAGTGTTGGAGACTTGGTAGCACTACCTTTGGCCTAAAGAGTTCATGATTCACACTGATTATGAATCATTGAAGTACTTGAAATGTTAGCACAAATTGAACAAAAGGCATGCACGATAGATGAAATTTATCGAGACGTTTTCATATGTCATTCGATACAAACAAGGTAAAGAAAATGTCGTTGCGGATGCTTTATCTCGTAGGTATGTGTTGTTAAATACTCTTGATGCGAAATTGCTTAGTTTTGAACGAATCAAAGAGTTATATGTTGATGACCATGATTTTTGTGAAGAGTTTAAAACTTGTGAAAAGAACGTTGTAGGTAAATACTTCAAAGTTGATGGATTTCTATTTCGTGAAAATAAATTGTGTATACCTGGATATTCTTTACATAAGTTATTGGTTAAAGAATCGCATGGGGGTGGTCTTATGGGTCATTTTGGTGTTGATAAAACTTTATCTGTTTTAAAAGAATATTTTTATTGGCCTCATATGAAATGATATGTGGACTGAATTTGTGATAGATGCATTACTTGTCGTTAAACTAAGTCTCGTGTTCAACCCCATGGATTGTATACACCATTACCTATATCTAATGAATCTTGGATTGATTTGTCTATGGATTTTTTATTAGGTTTGCCTAGATCTAACATGATTATGATTCTATATTTGTGGTCGTGGATAGATTTTCGAAAATGGCACATTTTATTCCATATCACAAAACTGATGATGCATTCCATGTTGCTAATTTATTCTTTAAAAAAATTGGGTGTTTGCATGGCATCCCTAAAACAATTGTTTCAGATAAAGATTCTAAGTTCTTGAGCTATTTTTGAAAGACATTGTGGTATAAATTAGGTACTAAACTGTTATTTTCAACTACTTGTCATCCACAAACCGACGGTCAAACCGAGGTAGTTAATAGAACTTTGTCTGCTTTGTTGAGGGCTATCATTAAAAAGAATATTAAGCATTGGGAGGAGTATTTACCGCACGTTGAGTTTGCATATAATAGATTTGTTCATTTTGTTACTCATTTTTCGCCATTTGAAATTATATATAGTTTTAATCCTTTAACCCCGTTGGATTTATCACCATTACCTGTTTTTGAGTATAATAACATGGATGGAAAGAAAAAAGCTAAATTTATTAAGCAGATACATGAGAAGGTGAGGCTCAATATTGAAAGGAGGACAGAGCAATATTCAAAGCATGCCAACAAGAGTCGACGTCAAGTGATCTTTGAGCCAGGCGATTTGGTCTAGCTTCATATACGGAAAGAAAGGTTCCTAGCTCAAAGGAGATCTAAATTGCTCCCGAGGGGAGATGGTCCATTTCAAGTTCTCGAGTGCATTACTGATAATGCCTACAAACTAGATTTACCGGGTGAGATAATGTTAGTGCAACATTCAATGTTTTTGACCTTAGTTCGTTTGATTTAGGTGATTATTTGAGGACAAATCCTTTTCAAGATGAGATGAATGATGGGGACATACCTATCTTGGACGGGAATGAAGGTCATTGAGCGGATCCGGTGCGGGTTCCAGTTGGACCAGTAACGAGAGCAAGAGCTAAACGTTTCAAAGAGGGATTACATGACCTTATTCAAGAAGCTTGGAATGACAATGGTGCATGTTCAAAGACTTAGGAATGGAGTCCAAGTGAGTGTGCCAAGTCAAGTGGTCTAAGCCGAGTGAGCCGAGCGAAGCGTACCAAGCCAGGAAGCAAAAGGGAATATAAAGGCAGCTCTGGGGCCAGGCGCGGTCGCGCCCTGACTAAGCCTAAAACCAGTGCCCTCTTCTAGAAGCAAATTAAGGTTTTCTGCCAGTCAAGCGTGGCCGCGCCCATATGCAGTACAAATCCAGTGCGGCTATGCCGTAGTGGATTTTTAGCTGACGCGTTTTGGCTTGTTTTAGACACGGAATTAATCACTCTCGATTTAAGGGATTTCACTATATTTTTAGATTTCTAATGTAACTATGATACTTTAAGATAGTATTTTGATTTCAAATCAATTGTTATTACCTTTTATGGATTATAGGGTTTCTTACCTACTATAAATAAGTTTTATTCATGTAGATTCTTATGAGATTATTCTCTACTTTTGGTTCTTTGAGGAATTCCTAAGTATTTTCTTAGTTTTTTTTTTGAGATTCTATCTTTGACTTATCATACAATAATACATAGTTGTGTGTGGCGTCTTCTACCGCATCAATCGTCGATTGTACCGAGGTTCCTGCTTCATATAAATACGGGGTTTAGGTGTCGTTGGTGTTCCATTCAACGTAGATTTCATTGCTTGATCGATTGTACTAAGATTCTCGTCTCTTTATAGACGTTGGGTTACAGTGTCGAGAGAGTTTCACCCATAAAGCTTGCTAGTAACGATTCAGGCAACGACCACCTCACGCAAGCGTGTCGTGGAATCTATCACAAGGTATAAGGATTACTTATTGCTTATTGGGTTAGCTTTACACACATCTTTTGTCTGACTGAGTTTATGGATGCTACAGAACCACCATTAGCAAATGAAGAAGTCGATCTGAACACCCGAATTTCGGTAATTTCTGAACAAGTGTTGTTTAGTTTTGTTATTTTTTACTACCAACCTTTTCTTACTTCAAGGACAATATAACTTGGTCTAATGCCACTTGCTTTGATCAATATAAGCTTTTATAGATTCTACTTTCCCTATGGTTTGTTTTGCAGAAATACATGACTGCTTCATCTTTCAACGGTAAGAAAACTCCCCACATAATGCTAAATAGTTGCTACTCTCATGTTAAGATGCACCAAAGTGTATTCTCTTAATTTGACTAATTGTTAGCAGAAATTTATGTGAAGATGTAGGTTTGCAACTCATTGGATAATGGATGCCAGATTTATTGTTTTGTATCTTTGGACATTTTTTTTTTCTTTTTTCGTATTAGTTTCTGAGAAATGAAAAATCATGTTCCCGTATCTCATCTTGCATCTAGCCTAATTGTGTTCTTTTTAGACTTAGTAGCTCAGTACTTGACATATAATTTGGTCAACATAAGGCACAGTGGCCAACAATAGTATATGTGCTCACCAGAAAAAAGTAGGGTGAAGGTTTTTGAGTTGAGTTTATACTTGAAAAAAATGTTAAAAACTGAGTCATGTCGTCTTCTCTCAGTATTCTCCTTGATTTATATTCTGAGCATTCATAACTTACTGCTTTTCTGATCTTGTCATCATCAGATATGCTGATTAAACTAGAGAAACTTATCAATGATATGGGAGGAGATTTGGCATTGTGATTCATGCTTCTGCTGCAAAACTCAAGTATAAACCTTTGCCCGTGGGCCGTGGCTGCTAGCTAGGTTGATGTTAAGACCTTTAACTCATTCTATTGTTGTCTCATTTCCGGTATCTGGTGTGAATGAGTAGATAGTGCACTTTGAACAACTGTTACACGGCCACACTTTGACCAGTTATACTGTTTTTTTTGTGCATGAAAAATTCTCTTCCTGACAATGATTCACTCTTATGGTATTTTTACTGTATCCGACTTATAATTCACTTAGCTTGCAGGATGCACAGTTTTGTTCATGCATAAATTGTATCATATCCTGTTTGGATACTTGCAAAGAAGAGTTAAGCCAGAAAGCAGCCCCAAATAATTAAAATAGTTCCATCTTCAGCCCTATTTCTGTCGACTATAACAATGCCTTGCGCTTTGGTTACTTTTACTTGTTAGACTATTACAAGTCATCTTATTGAGTTCCATCTTCAGTCGTATTTCTGTCTTAACTATTTGATATGAACCCCATGCGTCTCGTGGAATTTGCTCGCGCGCACACGCATATAAATGGAAAAATGGATGTCCATGCGGTCCACCTGTCTGCTAAATTAAGAAGGTTGAGGATTGAGGAAAGAAGTACCTACACTTAATTAATAGTAAAAGAAGTAGCAATAACACAAGGCATTGGGTATAGTTGGCTAAATCCTATACATGCAGTTGATCGAGACTAATTAAGTTGGGGAGGATTTTTTTTTTTTGGGTGCAGAGTTGCTTTATTTATAATTTTAGTATTCAAATAATTTGGTTCAAATTTTTAGGAGAAAAATGTCTTCAAAAAATGCACATACAAACCTATTTGTCTCCTATAAACAAACATAGCCAAAGGTTTATATGCATTTTCGACGTTGAGAATGATTCTTTTGGGGACATCTTGTTGTCCATCAGGAAAAAAAATGACTTAATAAGACGCATTTAATTTCCAAGATCACTTGTGACTCTAGGCATTTTATTATATAGCTTCCGGGCAATGTAATTTGTAGTCCCTCCTCCGTGACAAATTATAAGATCAATATTAACTTTTTAAAATTTAATTTCAAACGCTTTCGAATTTAAAATTGACATGATTTATTTAATTGAGTTTTGAAAATAATAAATCTTACAACTAGTTAATAGCACTTTAGAAGTAGTTTATGATATTTATAATTACATTGACATAAATTCAATGAATTCATGTTAATTTTGAATTTGAAAATATTTAGAATTGACTTTTAAAAAGTCAATATTTGTCTTGTAATCTGGAACGGAGAAAGTATTTTAACTTTTGTAATTTGTATAAAACTAGGTTACTGTATATAAATTTTATAGAATACTGATTTTTAAAACCGAAATCAAATACTAATTTATATTTTTCAGGTAAAATTAGAAAAATGAAACTAAATTAACACACTGCTAGAGCATATTAGTCATGCTCTTATCATTATCAAACAAGACTCAAAAGGATACAAGCCTTCTAAAAACTGGTGAAATAATATATTTCATTTTTTAGATCAATGGTCAAATATTGTGATTCTGTTTGTACCTAAACACAAAAGGACAGTTTCAGTAACATGTACTTTACTTTCTGTAGCATGCAATTTGTGCTCCTAGATAAAATGTGTGTTCTATCAGTTACACTTGCTGCTTATAAATAGTTGGTTATAGCCTTGCAACAAGAGAGATGAGATCTGTTGTTCAAAGTTGTAATTGAGAATTGGAGGGAACTAAACAAGATTTGCTAAGACATCTTCGCTCGGGTTTTGTTTGGTTTCCTCCAATATCTTATTTTCAACTTTCAAACTAGGCAGTAGGTCGAGATGTAAGTGAGAATTGGAGGAAAAGATTTACGGAAAAATCTCTGTTTTATTTTGTTTAGTTTTTTCCAATATCTCATTTCCATATTCTGAAATAAGCACCGAGGTAGTCTTGTACAAGATGTAATTGAGAATTGGAGGGAATTAAACAAAGATTTACAGAGTATACCTCGTTGGGTTTTGTCTAGTTTCCTCCAATATCTCATTTCTGACTTTTGAGGTTTTGTCTAGTTTCCTCCAATATCTCATGTCTGACTTTTGAACTAGGGCACATTTGGTCGAGATGTAAGAGAGAATTAGAGGGAACTAAACAAATATTTACCAAGAAATCTCTGTTTTATTTTAATTAGTTTTCCCCAATATCATTTTTTTCCAACTAAACAAGATTTACTACGGGTCTTTGTTCTGTTTTGCTTAGTTTCCTTCAATATCTCATTTCCAACTTTGAACTAGGCAACAACTTTCATGAGGTTGCTACTCAATATTGCGGCATGCCAAGCTTCTGATATTGATGGGAAAACTTCATATAAAAAAAGAACTATAAAATAAATTATTTAAACATCTAAAATATTTTTCTACAACTGGACATCTTGTTTTTAAATTTGTTAAGCACAAAAAATAATGAAAGAATACGCTCCCCTTCGGCCATCAAAACTGTTCCATCTTCATTACTAGGCACCAAAACAGCTGTACAAGTTATAAGTGAGAATTGGATGGAACTAAACAAGATTTGTTAGCGTAATCTTCGTCCAATTTTGTTTGGTTTCCTCCGATATCTCATTTCCAACCTCTGAAATTATACGAGATTCTTGACCCAATTTTTTAGACTCTCGAGTCTATTCTTGGTTCGGGCCTAGTCGTTGTAATATCAGTTTCTTGTTTGCTAAATGAATATTTTATGGCAAAAAAAAAAGGCACTTAATTAACACTGTGCTATAATGTTCATAAGAAAATTTATATTTGGTCATAAGAACTGTAATCCTTGGGGATATAATTACCAATTAAATGAAAATTGATCTCAACTTTCCAGGATTGTAACAAATTCTGAGAAGTCAGAGGACCTTATTTTTTATCCCTCAAGTATCTGATCTTTACACTTTAAACACTGACTTTAATGCTACCAACCAGATTCTCTAACAAAAAGAGGCTCCTTGCTTCAATAAAATCAGGGTCTAAATGGCAAAACGGTCAAAAGAGATTGGGATAGGGAGGTGATAAGCAAATAGCTTGAGTGAAAATTGGAAATAAACAAATCAGTAATAACAAGAAATATGTTTTTCTATAAAAGAGAAAAAAGTGCTTTTAAAAAGTATCGGAGGAGTACAAAGCTTAATAGTTCCAAATGATTATATTCAGAACAAAAGGTTACATTTATGAACAATTATTTTTAAGGTAGGTCAATTTTGACAGATACTGTCAGCACAATTTACTGGCCAAGCTTAATCCTCACTCGAGAGTTATGCTATTAGTGAATATCTTCTTCTTCCTCAAGAATGGATCTTCTGCTTAAGGGTGCCCTGCCTCGCTGGCTAGTGAATTTTGCCCAATAACGAGAGAGAGATAATACAAAGAAAGAAAGGTGGTGCCAGAGTGAAAGGTTCCCAACCAAACTCTCTTCAATATAGCTAGGTCTGCATCTCTAGCTGCACAAGGCCAGTATGTGAATACTTGGAGAGTTCCTAACCGCTTGCTTTATTTGAACGGGAAAGAGCTTTGCTTACTCCGTGTTTTTGGTTCTCCGGAGCAGGGCTCTTCTGCTGTTTTTGACTTTTGTTTTGGTTGTAAACTGTACAAACTTTGACTAACCGATCGAATCATGAACTCCTCTTAGAGCCAAGGTAATGGTAGTCAATTGACCTAACTGAATTATTTTTTTATTGTTTTAAATATATGTAAAATTTTGTAAATTTTTTTTTGGTTTAATGTGCTAATGAATTCACTGAAATTTCAAATATGTGAAATAAAATTAAAAGTCTGTAACTCTCTCTCTCTCTCTCAAGTCTCAATTCACATATGACTGCTAACTCAATTAGAATGTACAAAATTGCCTTTTACATTTGAAGAATCTTGTCCTAATACTAGTTAAAACAAATAAATAAGTTCCCTATTCAATATAATTGTCCTAAATATTTGGGCCAAAGACGATGCTATCGGACCCTGCTAAATTATTCATATGTGACGGAGTTCACTGACCAAATTCTCAAGCTCTGTTAAAGTAGTCGAAGATTCGAATCCTATATCGGGAAATTTTATTTTACCCTTCCCCCATTTTGATATGGGACAGGATCTTGATATAAAACCAAAAAAGCCTGAAAGCAATATGAAGAGATATAAAAAGAGCTGGAAAGGCTTGGCCTGGAATTACTAATGTTAGCCTATGATTTACCAATCAGTGCAAACTGAAATTTGGTCGAGACATAATCAAAAATTCTATGCGTACTCAAAGGCGTAAAACTTTAATTTGGGAATTGTTTAAAACAAATGGTGTTTTTCGAATTGAATTTGATCGTGATAATTGTCTATTTAACCCAAAAAATTAACTCTGGAAGTTTGATTCACTTATTTTATCAGTAATCAGATTTTGACAAAATCTGAGGATTTTTTTAGGGTATAGAGTTGCTTTTTTAAGAATGTTATGTATTAAAATTATTTGGTTCAAATTTTTAGAACAAAATGTCTCGAAAAAATGCACATACAAACTTGTTTTAAACTTATTTGTCTTCCTTAATCATACATAGCCAAATATGTATGCAAATTTTAACTGAAAAATTAAAGGCAGCATACTGAACTACTAAATTAGTTACATCATTATAGCTTTTCACTATATTTTCAGCTTGACTTGCATCTTTAGGGGAGATATTTTTCAAACTAAGAGATTATCCATCAGATAGTACAAAACAAAGCAATTTATAGTTGATTAAAATTTTAAGTTTTGCTTTCAAAAATATAACTAGCTTTCAGTCTTTCACAATGCATGATAGACACACATGCACTGCACATACATGGTTATGTAATTTCCTAAATAGTCCCCAAAGGCCAAAAGTATAAAACTTTTGCACACGTAGTCCCTTAACTGATTTTCTTAAAAAATTCATCCCCGAACTTGTTTGTTTTTTTTGCAATCTAAGTGCGCTGTGACTTGTGGATTTGCCACCAAGGTTGAGCTAATTGCAGCTATTATCACTGAACAGTTGCTAATTGATTTTCAACAGGCTAATCAGCAAAGCATCCACACACGCAAGAATTGACAAAAAAAATTATCTAAGCAAGTTTCCATTTTGCAGGTCAAACTAGAAAAAAATTAAATTAACTTAATACAGTGTTAGAGCATATTAGTTATGTTCTTATCAGTAGTATCAAATGATCAAACAAGAGGATACACATACAAGCCTTCTGAATAATGCTCAAATAATATAATTTGTTTTTTTTTTTTTTTTTTGATCTATAGTCAAATATTGTTATTCTGTTTGTACCTAAACACAAAAGGACAGTTTTGTCATGTACTTTCTGTAGCATGCAATTTCTGCTTGCATATAAAATGTGTGTTCTATCAGTTACATTAAATGCTTATAAATAGTTGGTTCCAATTGTTGTTTAAAGCATTGTAGCATAAAGATATCACGAGTAAGTGAGACTTAGAGGAATTTGTTGTTCAAGTTGTAATTGAGAGTTGGAGGGAATTAAACAAAAATTTGTTGGAATACTTCATTGGATTTTGTTTAGTTTCCTCCAATATCTCATTTCCAACTTTCGAACTAGGCCTTAGTAGTACTTTTGGTTGAGATGTAAGCGAGAATTGGAGGGAACTAAACAAAGATTTATCGAGAAATCGAGTTCTGTTTTGTTTAGTTTTCTCCAATATCTCATTTCCATCTTCTGAACTAAACACCGACGCACTTTTGTGCAAATTATAAGTGAGAACTTGAGGTAGCTAAACAAGATTTATTACGGATCTTTGTTCTGTTTTGTTTGGTTTAATATAATGTTTCATTTCCAACTTTCAAATCAGGCAGTGTGGATAACGGGAACTAAACAAAGATTAACCGAGAAATATGTGTTTTTGTTTTGTTTATTTTTCTCCAATATCTCATTTCCATCTTCCGAACTAAACTAAGGTACACTGGTTCAAGTTGTAACTGAGAATTGGAGGGTACTAAACAAGATTTGATACAAAATCTTTGTTCTGTTTTGTTTAATTTCTACAACATCTCATTTGGAACCTTTGGGACTAGAGGAATTCTCAACCCAGTTTTGTTCATATGTAGGACAATATAAGAACAATTTTTTTTTCCCTGAATGTTGCTGGTCAATTTTTTGTAACGCCAAACTTCTTGATATTGCTCGTAAAACTTCTTTAAAAATGGAAACGAATGATTATTGTGTGTGTCTCAAAAGAAGAAGCCGATAAATTAGAAAAGAGAAAGGAGAAAATGAAGAAATACTTCATTAAGATGCAAAGGTTGCAAGACCAAGTGGAAAAATTCACTAGAACTACATGGGTCGGTCGAGTTCAGAGGAATCCGTATCAAGCTTTGGACCAAGGAAACAATGAAAAACATAGCATCAATATGGGGAGAATTGCTAATGTTGCATCCGGATCAAATAATGTTGATGCTAATCCAAACAAATAATGTTGAAGACATTAGAGATGTCATCTTTCTAGAAGGTAATGGCAAAAGGTGTGTGTGTGTGTATATATATATATATATATAGCACACGTGTTCGGCAAAAGGAAAAGAATGAATTAATCTAAAGAAGAATCATGGGATCAAAATGATGTTTTGGAAGAGGAAGAGCAGGAAAAAGAAAGATTTTTTCTAGAGATAATCAGTAGTTTTAATACAGTAGATCAACAATTAAAGTGATGTATCTAATTCAGAGACTTTTTGTTGGGCGATTGTTTGGATTTCATGGTGCTGATAGTATACTTTTATAGTAGATGATAGCTCCAGCAGGTTCAGTAGAGCAACTGTTATTTAAGTCTCCATCCTCCCTTGATGCTCTCTAACAAACCAAAGCAGCGCACAGGGTCGTTCATGATATTTTGGTGGTCAAAAGCGAAAAATAAAAATGAGGTTCTTTCAAAACATTGTCTTCACACCAAAAAAAGTAAAACTAAATAAATAAAAAGTACAAGCTGTATTCAAAAAAATACCTTTTCGGATCTTAAAATATAATAGTTTGAACTTCAACACTATATTAGAGTTGACCTAGTTGAGTTCTTAAAAATTTGATGGGTTTTGAAAATTATTTTTGTATACCTATATCATTATATATTTATATTTTTAATTTCACACACACACACATATATATATATTCGAAAGCTCAGGACGGTCGACCCTCCTGTCCGTACTCAAAAACGCCCTGACAGCACAACAAATCCGCGGCTAACTAGATGCATTTTCCTTGGCATTTGGACAATACAAGATCTTCTTGGCATGTTGATTTCAGATAATACAAAAAGTGATGACGAATCAAAGCTTTTATGTCAAAGCATGATGAAGTTCAGACTACCTAAAGCAAATCCTCATTTTAGTTGTTATCTACATAGACTCCTAGCAATGCACATGGTTGTATTTAATTAACACACAGGTAGGTTGATTATGTAACAATGATTTCGACTTTGTATGTTTCATGATCCAAATCTTTTGGATTATGAGTGTCATGTTCTCACTTAAAAAAATAAATTTTTGCCTTTGCACACCTTGTTTTGTAAGTTCAAAAAACTGAGGAAATGATATGAAAGCTCCAGAAAGGTAAAGAAAATTAGATTCAATTTTCTTTAGAAAACCATAGAAAAGCCAAGGATTGGAATAGATTAGTAATTTTTTTTTATTCCTAAATTGCCCTTAACATTAATATAGGAATACAAATTTGGACATCCATATCCTATACATAATGACACTTTCTAAAATAATTTACCAAAAAAGAAAAAAAAATCTCTCCTTTGTTTTACTTTCATATCATATCATATCATATCCTTACTTAAAAATCCTTAGAATTCCTTACCCCAAAACTTACAAACTAGGTGAAAAGAAAATTAAAAAAATTGAGAAACTAAAGTAAATTATTTAAGCTTTTCAGAATGAGAGAATACCGAAATCGAATTGGTAACGAGTAAGTTATGAATTATACAAAAGGACCAACAAAAATCTAGAAATTTTGTAACCAACACGAATCGATTTTAGAAAACACACGATTTGATCCATTTAACCATTAGATTATTGAAAAGTCAAATGTGATAGCTAGTGAAGGTAGAAATTTCAAGGATATCATAATGTATAAATACACCTCCATAATATAAATATATAACTTGATACTACATTTACAAGATAACGAACTCTTATGGAATTAAGTTCCCGAATTTCAAAGGAAAATTAGAGGTAGTAAATTCGTTCCTTATGACGAAGAAATTAAACTACTCCAAGGTTTTTATTCACAAGATATCACCAAAACCCTGGGTTCAAAATTATTCCAATTAAATCCTAAGAAACTAAAAATAAAAGGCACAAGTAATGATTTTCCCACTGTACTTGGCACGTTTTACTTAATACACCACTGAACTTTTAATTTTTCAAATTATATCGTTAAACTAATTAATATTTTCAAATTGGGTCATTCCGTTACAAAAATTGGATGGACGTTAAATTTAAGAATTAAACTCTCCACATGAAAGTATTTTTCCTCTTTTTCATAGTCAATTTTCTATACTCTGCTTTGGAAAAACTCCAAGAAAATCAATTTTTCTATACTCTGCTTTACTTCACCCTTAAATCTAGGAATTAATCTCCAAAAAAGTCACTTTTCTATACTCTGCTTTAGGAAAACTCCCCGAAACACATCAAATCAAGATATTTGGGTAGATTAGTATGAGAAAAAGAGGAAAAATACTTTCATATTGAGAGTTTAATTCCCAGATTTAACGTCCATCTAATTTTTGTAACAGAATGACCCAATTTGAAAATATTAATTAGTTTAATGGTGTAATTTAAAAAATTAAAAGTTCAGTAGTGTATTAAGTAAAACGTGTCAAGTACAGTGGAAAAATCATTAGTTTTGCCAAAAATAAAATAAAAATCTAAAGAGTTTTGCTAGTATTGTGAAAGTATTTTTGCCGAATACAATTGGAGTATGTGCATACATTATTGGTAGGAATAAGGAAGACCCATCTTAATTTATTTTATCTTATCATTTAGATTTTTACGTCAGTTGCAATTCAATTTCGTCATAAATTTGTCCACACATAATAACAAAGGTCTTGTTATGATTCTACTTTTCAATATTTTTTTTTCAAAAAAAGAAAAAAACCCAACTCAAAGATATTAGATATGGTTAGTACTTACAATTTGTGATAAATATAATTGATTTGATGATGATATAAGTTAAATGTATAATTGTATTCAAGTAATTTTTTTAAAGTCCTTATGAAATGATTCTTATGTAAAATGACTTAGTTTAGGAATTAAACATGTTAGGTTGATTCAAATCCGTAGAGTTAAAACTCTGTAATAGCTAGGTTGTCTAGGCCAGAAGACGATCGTAATGCCAGAGAAAAAATCACTCTAAGATCGCAGCGTAGTTTGAAGATCATAAAGTACAAGCTTGATCGTAGAGTCAGAATCACAGAGTCACCATCATTCGTAGAGTAGAAGAATTACTCTACGATTTTACTCTGAGGAACCCAAAATCGTAGAGTGCATCATCTGATCACAAATCAGTAATAGGTTATGACAAGTTCATCAACCTTAACACTCGACCCTCCGAGGTTATCTTCAGATGATGTTGTGATAAGGAGAAGTCGACAAAATCTCTATGTAACAACTATTTTAGCAGAGTCAAAGGACACGTGGCTGCTACTGCACTGTTCACAGTACTGAAGATAGCGACCTAACGTGGTCCAAGTAGGCAACAATTCAAAGTCAATCAATCGTTGAAAGACAAGTGTCCAAGCAAGAATGGAACAACAATAACTTTTAAATGGGAATATCCCTAGAAAAATCTATATAAAGTCAGCAAATTCAAGTATCAGATATATACAATAGATTAATCAAGTCCAAACGTTGAAACTCTGAGTTCATACTTGCTCCACTATACGATTCCAAGAAATACACTCAGGTGTTAAGTCATTCGAAGTGAGCCTTAAAATAACTTAGCAACACCTCAAACAAACTACTTCTTTTAGTGATTAGTCTGATCTAAATGATCTTTTATAAACCAAGTCCGTGTGACTTGAAAGATTCTTTGTGAATCATTGTGTAAAAGTTCTTTGTGAACTGTAATCTTGGTGATTACCCTCCTCAGTGGAATATCTCTACTCTTAGAGTACAAGAGAGGATTAGGAGACTTTTGTACTCTGAATCTCTTAAAAATCTCTTGTGCTCTTTAAATTCTACATTTTTGTCTCCATCGCAATACGTTTTATATATGTGTCTTATTTTTACATTATCTCATTAAATTTACGATTGTGAACTTCATTATAATCTTTGAAGGGCTTTTCTTAAACATTCCGTTGTGCTAATCCAATCAATTAAATTACTTAACTAATTTGGTAATACATCTTTAAAAAGAAATTTTGAAGAATATATTCAACCCCCCTTCTAGATCTCTTGTGCCTATCGGGGAATAACAAGTGGTATCAGAGCAGAGGTCTCTTGAACTGGCTTTATAACTTGAGTAGATCCATGACACTAACGAAAACCAGTTCTGAACTTAATTGGAGGTGGAAATAAGCCACCATTGTGCAATAAAAATAAATTTACTAATTGAAAAGTTCGTATACATGCGTATATGGATGCGATCGATGATGAGCTATTCGATGCTGTGATCAATGACCCCTACGTTCTTACAAAGTTCGCACGAACAACTGATGATCCTAACAAAGTGCCAGTCAAGTAAAGAATAGAGTGGATAGACAACGGGAAAAAGCTAGTGGCCTTAGACAAAAGAGCTAAGAACATTTTGTTCATGGTACTTGAAGATGAGTTATTCAAAAATGTTGTCAACTATAAGACATCACAAGAAGTCTGGGAAGCTCTGCTAGTGATGCATGAAGGAACAAAAGAATTAAGGGAGAACAAACAATCTCTGCTCACCCAACAGTATGAGATGTTCTCTTATGTTCCTGGTGAAGATATAACTGTAACATATGAAAAGTTCAATATCTTACTCAAATCACTTAAAATATTTGAGAAAAGTCTATCCCAACAAGGATCTCAACATTAAATTCATGTGAGCTCTTCCAAGCAAGTGAGATGCAAAGACCACTACAATTAGAAAATCAAAGAATCTACATGAAATGACAGTGCAAAAGCTCTATGGTAATCTCTTAACCTATGAGCTTGAGCTGAATCAGAAAGCAGAAATAACCTCAGAAATGAGAAGAAAAGATAAATGTATAGCTCTCAAAGCTGTAGAAGCATCCTCAAAGGCTCCTGCAGATGATGAATCTGATGCTGATGATGATGAAGATATAACCCTACTAGCAAGGAAACTGAAAAAGTTCATGAGAAAGGGCAGAAACAACAATAGAAGATACAACTACAATAATAAGAGACACTCCTCTAAAGATCTGTGCTACAATTGCAAAAAGCTAGGTCATTATATAGCTGAGTGCACCAAGCCATTGAGAGAGGAGCTCAAGAAGGACAAAAAAGAATTCATTAAGAAAGATAAAAAAAGGCTTTAAGAAGTTTTATAAGAAAGACAAATTAAGGCTTTGTAGCTGAGGGCTCCTAGAGTGATAGTGAGAATAACTTTGATTCCAAGTCAAGTGATGATAAATGACCTTAGATAGCCAACCTATGTCTCATGGCAATGGAAGTTCCTGCAGACAAAACCACTGATCATCAAGAGATTTATATCAATGAGGTATTTGACTTCAACTCCCCAGATATTGATGTTTCTAACTTAAGAACTGCTTTATTTGATATTACATCTGAATTGCATAAATACATGAAGTGATCCGGGGTTCTATCAAGTGATCATTCGATTCTTCAAAAGAAAAAAAAATTATAACTTGAGTTGGAAACAACTTAAGGAACTACTAACTCTCTTTCCAAGTTTAAAGCTGAGAACGAGAAATTGAGAAAAATCATTGAGCAGTTTGCACACAGAGAGTCAAATCTTACTTCCAGAGTCGTGGAATTAGAAAAAACAATCTCTACATGGAATATGTTTTCTTCTTCTATGGACTCCCTGATAACTAGTTAGAGAAGTTGCTTAGATCGATTAGGATTAGGATTTGGGGACATGTCCTTAGATCGTAGTGTGGATACAATGCTAGAGACTAACAACAATACTACTTCTAGTTCCTATAAAAGCATTATGTTTGTGAAATCTACATAAGTTGCAGAACTGATTATTCAAAGGTCTACAATTTCTACTGATCAGATTGTGATCTCTTAGAACAATCGATCACACACTGGCTTAGGATTTAAGAAATCACAGGTCAAAAGCAAAATTGCCATCAAGCTTCGAAGGATCGTAGAGTCTGCTAACCCCCACTCTACGAACTAACTAGGCAAGAAACGTAGAGTTAATTTTTACTTTATGAACTCTCAAAATCGTAGAACAATATGGAGGCAGAGAGAGGTTGAGCCTAGAAGAAAGGCTGTAAGTGTGTTTGTTCTACATATGTCCTTGAAGAGAAGGAATCCATACACACACAAGAATGCATCATATAAAATATTATAACTGTCAACACTATGGTCATATTGCTGCTATGTGTGATTTATATGAATATCCTATGTATATGAAGCTTAATGTTAGGCATGTCTAGGTTCCAAAGAGAACTAACCTATCAGGACCCAAGCAAGTCTGAGTACCAAAATAAAATCTAAGTTCTTTTGCAGGATAACAACTCCATTAATTCAACATGGTATCTAGATAGTGGATACTCAAGGCACATGACAGGAAACAAAGCTCTATTGTCAAACTTCAAAGAGAAAGATGGTCTTGCTATTATCTTCGGAGATAACAATTTAGGAAAGACAAGAAGATATGGCACAATAGGAAATGGTCCAATCTATTTTAGCAAAATAGCATTTGTTGAAGGTCTGAATCACAACCTGTTGAGCATCAGTCAATTATATGATAAAAGGGAATCAAGTTATATTCCTCAATAATCAATGTCAAATAAGAGACCTGGAGATAAATTCTATCAAACTAACTAGAACTAGAGATGGAAATGTGTATGTGGTAAATCTAGCCAAACTAAGTTTTACTGAAACAACTTGCTTCTTTGCCAAATCTTCTGAAGATGTAAGCTAGTTATGGCACAGTAGATTATCACACTTAAACTTCAAGAACATGTCCAAGCTAGTTTCCAAAGATTTGGTCTCTGGTTTGCCCAAGCTTAACTTCATCAAAGGCAGACCTTGCAAATCATGTTTGCTGGGAAAATAAACCTGAAATTCAGATAAGGCACACTTAGAAGGGGGTTGAATAAGTGTGAATACAGACTATTACCAATTAAAAAAAATTTATACCAAACTTTTGAATACAGTCTACTATATTGATGAATGCAGCTTACTGAATGAATATGGTTTACTGGATTGAGTCTTTGTTAAAGAAGAACTTAGTTTACTGTACTAATGAATGCAGCTTACTGAATGAATACGGTCAACTGGATTGGATTTAGTTTAAAAAAATATCTTGGTGATTTTATAATTTAATGAAAACACTTAATAATACAAATATTCAAGTTATTAATTATTAAAAAATAATTAACTATCTTTTGAGAAATAAAATAAAGCAAGCAATCAACACCAAGATTTTTACGTGGTTCAGCTATTACCCTCTATAATAATAGCCTACTCCACGTCCAATACCAAGTAGTATTGGAGACTCACTTTTATTTAAAAAATAATTCCCGTTACAAGACAGATTCTATCAAATTTTGAATTACAATAATTCACTTGAGCACTTTTGCTCCTTGTGCACCAATGTACTCCTTAAGCACCTATGCTTCCTTGAATCTGTATGTAAACAAACCTTAATCCACTTGGATTAAATTCCTTTAGACAACACTTAGTCTGGAAAATTAAATTTACAATAATAGAAGTCTAATGATCAAAGCAAATAAGCAATTTAACAATGCAAGGCTCAACTAATGTATGCAATGATCAATTAATTTAAGAAGGATATTACCACTTTATAGCTCACGAAAATATGCTGAACAAAATCAGAATATATGAAGCACAACAGCAAATTTTTAATTGCACCAGGATAATGAAGAATATTTCTTTTTGTATATAATAGGTGCACTGTTAGAGTTATATATCATTAACTGAGATGATAAACACACAATTTATAGCTTTGATAAATTATATCCGTTGCAGCTTATGTTTATCCTATCTTTGCAAAGATATCTCAGTTATCCTTACTAACGTTGTAAACAAACAAACTTTATCAAGTTATACCTTGTTAGCAAGATATCCGAAAATAAACAAACTTTACAACTAATCACAATATCCGGAATAAAAAGTATATAGCCATACCGAGTCAAAATGGATAATGATTACATATCAAAGAATATCCTGCCACTCTTTCATCTCTTTTTTTTTCCAAAACAAACAGTCAAGATATATTAGATTTCCAAGGATTTTACTGCCACACGTCTTCTTATGTCATTTAATAACTCTGACCCATATCCAGGATAATTATACATAATAACTATTACCCATATCCAATCTATATATAAAGGTAATCATGCATAATTAAATAACGTGAACTAATCAAATTCAAAGTACTCAAGTTAATTCACCTGTGCACGTATCACATATATAATATGCATGTAAATGTCCTAGAGCCTTGAATTGAAAAATCAAATATTTGCAATGACCTTACAATAAAAATTCTTAAGACTCAAATAATCTTCCATCTTCTTGAATAATCCATCAAACAATTCTTGAAATAATTTCCTGAAATTCACAATAAACAATTTAGTAACATTGAACCAAATCATCATCAAAACATTAGGTTTAGAATATGACAAAGTCAACATTCTCCCCCTTTTTGATGATGACAACATAAATAATTAAAGCTCCCCCTAAATTTATGCATAACTTAATTTCAGGAAACAAATCCATATGACCTGCATGTTGTTAGTATCATATTCAAATAACATCTCATAACAACATGATTAAAAACAAATACCATAAGCATATGCAATCAAATATTCAACCAATTGTCAAAACATTCATGCCTAGCAAAACATCACAGAAACCATCACAAAAGCCATAGTATCAAAGTCTTAAAACTAACATAAGAAACCATCAAAAGAAACCCAGAAACCAGAATATGTTGTTGAAATTGAAATAATCTCTCCCCCTTTGTCATCAGGCAAAAAGAGAGAGAGAAAACGAGCAAATTCAGTCAATGTCTGCAATGTGAACTTTTTGTTCAGAGCGGGAGGTGAAGTAAGCACGGTGTCGGATGCGGTGAAGACGTTCAGCAAGTGTGAGTTCTTTGGCAAATCGAGGTGGCCTGGGAATATAGGTTGAAGAAGGAATCCCCATATCAAGAAAGTCATCCTTGAACTCTGCTGTCCAATTGCACATTGGCCATTCAGGAATAGTGGAGTACATTGTCTGAAAATGTAACTTTCTGCCCACATCATTAAATCTGGTTGCCATAAAATCTGCAAGTTCACCAATTTGATAACTTACAAATTTAATCTCTTGACTTAACTGGCATGTATTTCTATTGAACTTCCGAATGAGGATCTACCTTAAAAGAGATCCTTGGGAATGGTGGGTCGTGGAGAACGGACCAGTTATACCAAGAAAAGATGATGGTACTCCAAAGACCTTGGTAGAAATGGACTCAACTGAAACTTTTATGGTTTCCTATGATTCAAGGGCTATGAATACATTACTTAGCGGCATGGTTCAATCAGAGATAGATAAAGTTTCTTCATGCAATACAGCTAAAGAAATTTGGGATACTCTTGTGGTAAGCCATGAAGGAACATCCAAGGTGCGAGAAGTCAAACTTAGCATGCTCATGCATGACTATGAAATGTTTAAACTTGAGAAAGAAGAAACCATAAAAATGGCACAAGCAAGGTTTCTAGTGCTGCTAAATTCATTGAAACTACTTGACAAAACTATTCCACAAAGTGAGATTAATCGTAAGTTACTTCGGGCAATGCCCAAAAGGTTTGCTTCTAAGATTACTACTCTTCAAGATTCTTCCACTATTTCTACTATGGATACTCTAACACTTTTTGGTGAACTTGAGGAATATGAACATCAGTTAAAAAGATATGATAATGAGGAAGAAACTCCTCGAAGAAAGGTTTTAGCTCTTAATGTAGGAAATGATGAAGAACTCGATGATGATTCCGATGAAGAGATAGCCATGATGTCAAGGAGACTCAAAGGACTACTGCAAAGGAAGAACAAAAGGAAGAACAAAAGGTAGAACAAAAGGAAGAATATCTTCAACTCAAATAAAGGCAAAGGAAAGCAAACTGAGGAAACATGTTTTGAATGTGGACGTCCAGGGCACTTCAAGAAGGACTGCTTTCAACTTAAGAACAAGGGAAAAATGAACTTCAAGGATAATAAAAGAAACAAAGTGCTTGTCACTTGGAGTGATAAAGAGGAGTCCGAAGTTGAGGTTGATGCCAAGGATGAAATAGCTCAAGTATGCTTCATGGGAATAGAAGGTGAATCAAATGAGGTATCTATTTATGAGTTCAATTCTTTAAAACTAGAAAATGAGAGATTAAGAGAAAAGAATGCATGCTTGAAGGAATTAGTAAATACATTAATGTGTGAAGTTAATTCTTTAATAGATGAAAAGAAAGAAATTAAGAAAGAGTCATCTTGTAAAGAAGACAAGATTTTGATTGCAAAAAATGATTATCTTGAAAATTACAACAAGATTCTTTTTAACAAGGTGACTCACTTGAATAATGAAGTTGAGAAATTGACAAATGAGCTAAAAATGCGTGACGTATGTATTGATGCATTTAGTGATAAATCTCTGAGTAAATCTACTCCTTCTGATGAACTTCAAAAGGAAGTAGATTCATTAAAACTATCTCTTGCTAGATTTGTCCAAGGTGAAGAAAACCTAACTGTTATGTTGGGAAAGCAAAAACCTAGTTTTGACAGACAAGGGATAGGTTATAATCCCACTCGTAAAACCGAAAATGTGCAAATGCTTAAATCCAAGTCTCGTTTCAAATTGAATTATTGTTCTCCTTTTACTACATGCAAAAATTGTGGCATTAAAGGTCACTTAGATATAAACTGTTCTAAGAACCAGAAGGTTAAAAAGGTATGGATTAAGAAGGGTGATTTATGTACAACTAACACAAATGGACCCAAAAAGATATGGGTACCAAAAAGATGAATATATTTTTCTTGACAGGTATGCTTCAAGGCAAAAGTTCCATCTCAAAAATGGATTCTTGATAGTGGATGCTCTCGTCACATGACTGGTGATAAATCGAAGTTCATGCAACTAAAAACCAAGAAGAAAAATGGGACGATAACTTTTGGAGATAATCGAACCTGTGAGATTATCGGGAAAGGTAAAATTGGTAATGGTAAGGTCAATATTGATAATGTTCATCTTGTTAGTGGACTTGAATTTAATTTTATAAGTGTTAGTCAATTAATGGATAATGGTCATCAAGTTAGTTTTGAAAAAGAAAAGTGCACAATTACTCATGGTACTAACAATACTACTTTAGTGGCACAAAGAGAAGGAAATATATACACTATTGATTTTGAGCAACAGGATGAAGAACTATGTCTAGCAACTGTGCAAGATGATGCTAACCTATGGCATAAGTGGATGGGACATGTTCACATGGATTTAATCAAGAAATTATCCTCAAAGAATCTTGTCAAAGGATTGCCAAAGATAAAGTATGAAAAGAGAGGAATATGTGTTCCTTGCCAACATGGTATCAACTTCTTCTCCTCTACAACTACTTCATCTTGATTTATTTGGTCCTGAAAGGCATGCTAGTATTAATGGTAAATTTTATGCTTTTGTAATAGTTGATGATTTTTCTAGATATACTTGGGTGTTGTTTTTAAGAACCAAAGATGAAGCATTTAAAG
Organism: Aralia elata; assembly: GCA_034770075.1. Lineage (NCBI taxonomy): Eukaryota > Viridiplantae > Streptophyta > Magnoliopsida > Apiales > Araliaceae > Aralia > Aralia elata. The sequence goes on from CM068386.1 coordinate 24,225,084, forward strand.
AATTTGAGAAATTGATAAGAAGTTTAGAGACTAAGTATAGTCTCGAACTTATAAAAATTCGGAGTGATCATGGTACTGAATTTCTAAAGGACTTTACCATATTTTGTGATAAAAAAGGAATAAGCAATGAGTTTTCAGCTCCAACAACTCCTCAGCAAAACGGAGTACTGGAAAGAAAGAATAGAACACTTCAAGAAACAGCTAGAACACTTTTACAAGAAAGCAAACTCCCAAAGAAATTTTGGGCAGAGGCTGTTAATACGTCTTGTTATGTGTTAAATAGAGTTCTTATTCGTCCTATTATTTTGAAAACTCCTTATGAACTTTTGAATAACAAAATTCCTAATATTAGTTATTTCAAAGTATTTGGATCTAGATGTTATATATTGAATACTAGTGATAACTTGGAAAAATTTGATGCTAAATCTTATGAAGGTATTTTCATTGGCTATTCACAAAATAGCAAAGCATATCGTGTATTTAATATAAATAAATTATGTGTTGAAGAATCTATTCATATAACGTTTAATGAAACTATCAATGATCTTCCAAAAGAAAGAGAAGAGGATGCAGGTAATTTAGAGATCTCAGTGAATCCGGCAAACCGGAAAAATCTATTCAGCAAACCAAATGAACAGATTCAGCAAGCTGAATTGGAGAACACACAAGGAGTGGAACAAGGAATAACACAAGAATTTGAGGAAGATTTCCCCCAACAAGAAGAAGTAATACATGATGTCCAAATGCCAAAGACTGCAAGATATCTCAAGAATCATCCACCGGAAAACATTATCGGATATATAAACAAAGGAATCACTACACGAAGAAGTTTACAAAATCAATGTGCGTTCTCTGCATTCTTATCACAAGTTGAGCCAAAGAATGCTAAGGAAGCCATTCTCGATGAAATTTGGCTAATGGCAATGCAAGAGGAACTTCAACAATTTGAACGATGTCAAGTGTGGGAATTAATGCCTCCTCCTAAAGATGTTTCTATCATTGGAACAAAATGGGTTTTTAAAAACAAGCTTGATGAACATGGGATAATCACTCGCAACAAAGCAAGGCTAGTGGCTCAAGGATATAATCAACAAGAAGGGATTGACTATGAAGAGACTTATGCCCCGGTTGCAAGACTAGAATCTATCCGAATTTTATTAGCATTTGCATGTTACAAGAAGTTCAAGCTTTATCAAATGGATGTAAAAAGCGCGTTCCTAAATGGATACATTAATGAAGAAGTCTATGTCAAACAGCCTCCTCGATTCGAACATGAGAAATACCCAAATCATGTTTTCAAGTTAAAGAAAGCTCTCTATAGTCTCAAACAAGCTCTAAGTGCTACTAATGATTTTCTTTGTGAGTGGTTTTCAAAATGTATGCATAAGGAATTTGATATAAGTCTTATGGGAGAACTAAATTACTTTTTGGGGCTTCAAATCAAGCAAACTAAGGAAGGGATCTATATTCATCAAACCAAGTATACAAAAGAGCTTCTCAAAAGATTTGGTTTTGAAGGATCCAACCCAAAGGCTACACCAATGAGTACATCGATAAAACTTACATCAGATGATAAAGGTACATATGTAGAGTTAACCAAATTTCGAGGTATGATTGGGTCTTTATTATATTTGACTACATCTAGACCTGATATAATGTATATTGTATGTCTTTGTGCTCGATTTCAAGCAAAACCCAAAGAATCCCACTTACAAGCGGTTAAAAGAATTTTTAAATATTTAAGTGGTACTATAAATTTAGGGTTATTTTATCCTATAAGTAATCATTTTCAGTTAATGGGTTATTCAGATGCAGACTATGCAGGGTTTCAAGTTGATAGAAAAAGTACAAGTGGTGCTTGTACATTTTTGGGACAAAGTCTTGTTTCATGGCATAGTAAAAAGCAAACTTCAGTTACTTTATCAACAACTGAGGGTGAATATTTAGTTGCAGGGAGTTGTTGTTCTCAAATATTATGGATGAGACAAACTTTATGTGATTTTGATATAATTTGCAATACTGTGCCTATATATTGTGATAATTCTAGTGCTATTGATATTTCAAAAAATCCTGTTTTGCATTCACGTACAAAACATATAGAGGTAAGACATCATTTTTTAAGGGATAATGTTTCAAAAGGGCTAGTCAAACTAGTTTTTATTCCTACAGAAAGACAATTAGTTGATATCTTTACTAAACCTTTGAGTGAGGAAAGGTTTTGTATGCTTAGAAGAGAACTTGGAATGTGCATGGTATAATTATGGTATAATTTTTTTTTAATTGGTAATAGTCTGTATTCACACTTATTCAACCCCCCCTTCTAAGTGTGCCTTATCTGAATTTCAAAACCAAAATCTCATTCAAGAACAAGACAGTCAAACTTCAACAATAGGCCCCTACAGTTGCTGCATATGGATCCGTTTGACCCTATTCCTACTGTCAGCCTTTGAGGAAAAAGATATTCTCTGGTCATAATGGATGATCATACAAGATTCACATGAGTATTCTTTCTGACCTCAAAGGATTAAACCAACTCTCAGTTGATCAAGTTTTTCAAGTTGGTTGAGAATGAGAAGAGTGAAAAGATCAAAGTAATAAGGAGTGATCATGGAAGAGAGTTTGATTTTTTCTGAAGTAGACAAGTTCTGTGAAGACAATGACATTCATCACAATTTCTCTGTACCAAGAACTCCCCAGCAGAATGGTGTAGTTGAAAGGAAGAACAAATCTCTCATTGAAGCAGGGAGAACACTCTTAGCAGCTGCAAGACTTCCAGAATATTTTTGGGCTAAAGCTGCTAATACTGCCTGCTACACTCAGAATAAATCTCTTATTCATTCCACTCATAAGAAGACTCCCTACGAGTTTTGGAAAGGAAGAAGCCCAACATTGGTTATTTTCATATCTTTGGTTGTGCGTGCTATATTCTCAACAATGAAAAAAAGGTATCTAACTAAATTCCAACCTAATTCATATGAATGTATCTTTCTTAGGCTATTGTACTGATAGTAAAACTTTTAGAGTCTTTAATAAACTGTTAGAGTCTGCATGTTTAATATAACGATTTGATGATGAATGCGCTTAATTTATATTTGTATCAGTAAGTTTTTGTAAAGTCCTTAATAACGATTTGATGTACAAGAACTTAGAATAGAAAGATCAAACATGTTAGGTTGATCTATTTGAGTTGATCTGATGTACATTCAATAGGTTCAAATTATTCATTGAGTTACTCTATTAGTTCGTAAAGTGAACATAGAATCGCAAAGTCAAGCAAAACTCGTTGAGTGAAGACTAAACGTAGAATACTTCAAGCAATCGCTGAGTAAAAGTCATATCGTAAAGTATCTCAAGGATCGTTCAGTGATGTCAAGATTGTAAAGTCAGCTCATGAACCGTAAAATGAAACTTCGTAGAGTTGATCGTAAAGTATCACTCCCTTCATAAAAAAATATTCGTAAAGATTAGGACGTAGAATAAACACTGCTATCCTCTATCCTTATAGAGCGAAGTCAGGTCTAACAAGAGACTGACATGGGAGCGTTGCTGATAGAAGGTCCCGATACACTCTCCAAACATCTTTGGTAGAAATCGAAGATCAGAAGATGTGTCTACCAGGTAGTTCGCTGAAAGCGACATCTCAGTGGTGTTAGGTGAGAATGCAGGCTGATGTGACAGGCAAATTAAAAAATAGCTGACACATAGACTTAAAACGTCAATATCAAGGATCAATCCCAGAATATCTGAAGCATTAAATGCGCCAATGGTAACCTAGGAACGGAAAGATTTTTTGGCAGACTATAAAAGGCTATTAAGATTTAAATTTATAGTAGAACGAACATCGATCAAAAAGCCTAAACTCTGTCAAAGTCAAAAGAACACACTCTACGATTTTGAACATCTAGTTCAAGCTACTAAGTACCTGAGAAGAGAAGCTTAAAGCCAACTTAGCAGCACCTTTCAACAATCATTTCAATTATGATTGACTTGGTCTTAGTGACCATTACACCGAGACTAAGTGACTCGAATGAATCTTAGTGATTCAAAGGACTAAGTGTCCTGGTCTGAGTGACCGTTTCCGAGACTGAGTGACTCAAAGGAACCTTAGTGGTTAAGTTCTAAAGATCTTTGTGATCTATATCCTTAGTGGATTTCTTACTTTGTGAAGTAGAAGAGTGGACTAGGAGTTATTCAGTCTCCGAACCACTTAAATCTTGCCTGTGTCATTTACTTTTTTGTTCTTATATTTTGTCATATATTATATTGTTTGTGACTTAAAGCCATAACTAAATTTGGAACTGAGATCTTTTCTTTAATCTTTAAGGGGGTTTTCAAAAAGTTTATTCCGCTGTGCATAATCAATCTGATTAACAAATTATTTGGTAATATCCTTAATAAATTAAATTTTAAAAAGGATTTATTCAACCCCCCTTCTAGATCTCTAAGTGCCTCTAGGAAACAACATAAACGATTATTAAATGTTGAAGTTTCAGTTCATATTACCTTTGATGAGACTGACAATATTAAGGTAGACTATAATGTTTGATGAAATTGTAGAGCAGAATGAAGTAATCGTAGAGCAGAAAGATCCTATGATCAACAACCTAGCGATCGTAGAGTCGATTGAAGAAATGGTAGAGCCTCCTGTTGTAAAAATGGGAACTCTACAACTTGAAGATCCTCCTACAATAGAATATGAAGATGAGCCAAATCTTGAAGTTCTCAGACAAAAAGACATAAGGACTAATGCATGTTCCAACTGGAAGAAAATGGGCTAGAGATCACACTCAAGACCTGATAATTGGTGATCCAATTGCAAGAATCAAAACCAAATTTACAACCTAAAATGAGTGTTTCTATTTTAGTTTTATCAAATGGAACCTTAGCAGATTGCTGAAGCTCTTCAAGATTCAAGCTGGATCGAAACAATGTAAGAAGAGTTGAACTAGTTTAAGAGAAGGAAAGTCTAGAGACTAGTCCCAAGACCAAGAGATCATCCAATTATTGGCACCAAATGGGGTTTCAGAAATAAAATAGATGAAGATGGCATGATCACGAGAAATAAAAGAAGACTGGTGGCGACAGGCTATTCTCAAGAAGAAGAAGGCATTTACTATGATGAGACTTTTGCACCAGTTGCAAGACTTGAAGCTATCAGAATAGTCCTTGCCTATGTTGCCCACATGAAGTTCAAAGTATTTCAGAAGGATATCAAGAGTGAATTTCTCAATGGAGAATTTCAAGAAGAGGTTTATGTAGAACAACCTCCAGGTTTTGTTAATCATACTCACTCTAATTATGTGTATATATTAGACAAAATATTATATGATTTAAAACAAGTACCTAGAGCATGATATGCCACTTTAACTAATTGTCTTATTAAAAGGGATTTACTAGAGGTAGAGTAGACACAACACTATTTCTTAGGAAGCAAAAGGATAACACATTGTTAGTACAAATTTATGTAGATCATATTATATTTAGCTCGACTGATGAAAAGTTGTGGGAGAGATTTGTTAAGATTATGCGGAGTAAATTTGAAATGAGCTTGATGGGAGAGCTGAATTTCTCCCTTGGACTTCAAGTGAAGCAATCTGATGAAGGTATATTCATCAACCAAGCCAAGTACATCAAAGACTTACTCAAGAAGTATGCATGGAATCAGCTAGCCCCATGAAAACTCCTATAATTGTTGCAACTAAGCTGAACAAAGATGAACAAGGTAAAATTATTGATATAACTCAATACAGATATATGATTGACTCTCTCCTATACTTAACTGTAAGTAGGCCTGAAGAATTGATTGAAGAGATACCCAATCCTAAGAATGTTGAAGAAAGGGGTGATGGGTTGGAAGCTCAAGCAGAAGCATTTGAAGGGGAGAATGATGAAATAAATAGATCCACTACATCTTCAATAATGATAGTGATCTTCTATTCTACTTTCTACCAGTCATGCCATGGATGAAGGCTCTTTTGTGGGACATTTGAGTTACATCACCTGGACTTACAAGAATTTCCAAGCGTAAAGGTGTTATCTCTGAACTTTCCTAGAATCTTGAAGTTTGCTAGAAGAACCATCTCAAATGGAAGTCCTTCAGCTCCATCAGGCATCTTCAACAAATTTATAGTCATCAACTCTTCTCTCCTAAACAAAATCAAGCAACTCTCACGCTATGAAGCATTCGTAGAGCCCAACTGTGACGCCCCCAAATCCGGGTACCTCAAACCCGAATCCGGTGCTACACGGTACATCCCATTCCATACAACATAATAGACATGAATGTAATTACTATATTATTACAACACGTCTTACTCTCAATCCCAGGTTCTATTACCATAACATCATTCCAAATACATAATAAGTCTTAATATTACAACATTACTAGTACAAATAAACTACGACGCCATCTAGACGTTCATCTTGCTCTTTCCCTTGTCCTTACCGGAACCTTCGACCCGCTTGGACTTAGCTGCAATGTTTAATATAAAGCAAGAATGAGCATTCAATTGTCCAATAAGTATAACAGTTGAATAACAACAATATCATCAATCATATCATTTCTCTTCAACAACTGAACAATAGTTGTGAAATATTCTGAATAAATAAGAATAATACTTTGCTTTCGTTTTAAAAATATATTTTTGAAACGACATTGAGTGGTCATAAGACCTTGAACTTTCTTTTGCTTTCTTGAAAAGGTACACAGCAATATAACTGCAAACCGTCTTACTTACGAGCACTTCTAGTTGATCAGCCTATTGTACTCTATGTTGATCAACACTCTAGCTGGAAACGACTATATGCGTTTGTTTTAGGCGCTCGATGCCTTGTTAGAATAACTGACTAAAAACTTCCCCAAATATTAGGGTTGTTCATCTCATTCATATCTCGGAATCCTAACCAAAATAATTCGGTTGGATAGCTCTACTTAATCATCAATAACATTTCAAGGATTTATTATCAAATCAATAAAATATTTCAATATCTGTCTAGCCGAAACAAATGGCATCGACGTTCTCTATAATAGTTCATATATATGTGAACTTGAAAGCTTCAACAATTTATGTCATAACATAGCTCGAATACTTGTGCAAATACTGAAAGATTTACATAAGTAAGGAATTCACACAACCATATATGTATTGCGTAAATCGGAACTTCAAACATCGCATGAGAGTCATGAGAATATAATCAAATGAATCAAATAAACTTGCCCAACACAAGGGTTAGACAAGCGTTAGAAAACCTGCACAATATACGTCTTTTGTATAAGATACGAAACTTGCATTCAATACTGAAAATGAATGAAGCTAGAGAACTTGCCCAACACAAGGGTTAGACAAGGGTTTAGGAAACTTGCCTTAAGCGCTTGCTACTATTCGACGTTAATCGTCCTTCAAATATGTTCTACGCATTTAAACACAAAATCACATACCAATTAGTCTCACAATAGACACCAAACATTGGCTTACATTAACCAACACATTATAATCATTATGAACATTGATTGCCACTACGACTAATCATTAAATCTTACCTGACTTAGTCCTTTCATGCTTGATTAACCAGTTAATAACATGTTTCATGTATTACTACTTAAGAGGTTCACATACATTTGCCTCAAGCTTCAGTTCATAAAAGGAAACCACTGGGCAACTCTGCAGCACGGCGCGACCGCGCTGCTTTTTGGCCTAGGAGTGGCGTGGTCGCGCTACTCCCCCAGATGCAATTTTCTGGTTTATTTCTCACACTGCTCAACTTCTAAATGCTTGGGGTCATTCTACTATTATACTAACATAACATACATATGCTTTGGGGTATGTATTGACATGTTGGGTCTATGTAAACATGCATCAAATCAACAACACGAAACAACAAAGCAATTCAGCTCTGCAGACTAGTGCGACCGCGCTGGTTTTAAGCTTGGGAGTGGCGCGGCCGCACCACTTTGCATCTACTGCAGAACCAAAAACCAACACTTTTGATTTCGTCCCCTTTGCTTCTTAGCCATTATACAACAAGTCTATATGACTTAAAACATGTTTTTACAACTGAGCTATGCATCATAACATCATTAAATCAATTAATCATTCCTAATTCTCATGTTCCTTAGAGAAATCATTCTCTTGGACATTAAACCAAATAGTTGGTGGGCATAGCTTTAGAGTTCATAACTCATAGCCTATCATTACATAGTTACCCTTGACTTCACATATGAAATTAATTCCCATAGCTTCTGTACATATACAAACAGTACACAACCAATGCACATAACCAAACCAAGATTATATCTTCATTAATACACAATAATAGTCCTTAACAGTCCATTTCAGTCCATTTCTTAATTCCTTATGTATAGGTTCTGATTTCTTATTCTTTGTTCCACTTTTACATATCATTAACAAGGTTTAATAGAGCTAATCAACATTTATACATGTTCATGAGCAACCAAGCAATTTCAGCCACACAACTCCAACAAAGCAATCAAAGCAAAACTATAAACTTGGAAATAATGTGGAAATGAGCTAAGCTCTATATTGCTTACCTCTTGGAGCTCCTTCTTCTTCCTCAAATCACCCGTGAACTCACCTCTCACTTTTCTCTCAATTTCCAGCTTCCTAACTTAGCAAAAATCAAAGGAATGGTAGGCTTGCAATGGGGAAGTATTTATAGAAGAAGAACTGAGCTTCAAGGAGGTGATGGGGGCTGGGCGTGCTCTGCTAAGGCAGCTCCCCATAGCTAGGGGAGTGAGCTTTGGCTCCTCCAAGACTCGGGTACTCCCCTCCCTTCTCCCCATAGGTTTATTCTCTCCTTTTCCTCTACTAAATGCAGATTTTGCTCCTCCCCAAATGCACCACGTTCTTCATTCTCTTCTTCTCTCTTCCTTCTCCTTATCCCGTACTCTTCTTCCTTCTTTAATTTGGTTCAGCTGGTTACATAACCCATATCCCTCATGGGTCATGGGTTGTGGGTCATGGGGTGCGGGTTTGGGTCATGGACTTGGTCCATGGGTTTTGGGCTTCAACTTGGGCCACTCTTGGACTTCTAATTTAATTCCAATTGGGCTTCTAATAAAAATTCAATTGGGCTCAAATAAAATCCCACACTTGGATTATTAATCCCTCTCATTAACGCTTTGGCAAAATTATGACAAGTCATAAAATCGAAAAAGGCGTCTTTTGCGTAAATAGTGCTTTAGCGCTATTTCTCTAATGATTTAATCAACTCCAATAAAAATAATAACAATAAAAAATTATCACCTACACATCATATGTAGTAATAAAATATTCAAACACATAACACGGAATAATATTAATAAAAGTTCAATCTATTCAATAAAATTCACAAGCTCGTGTTACAAAGCTACCCACGATCCGCGGTCGTTACACCAACACTACAAATGCAGAGCGTGTTTTGACCTCAGGCACTCAAATTTTAACTTTTTTTAAACTTATCCTTTCTTAATTTTTCTAACCCTTCTACCCTCACGATCGTAGAGTCCCAAAACCCTACGATCGTAACCAAAAATGACTAACCCCAAACACTTTCTCAAACCCAATCACCTGCACATAATATACAACACTCACCAAAAAACATACATGAACATATATATACTTCATCACCCTCACCATATAATTCACCCTCAAGATCATCAACTCCCACTTTCATGTTTCCTTCGATCGTAGTGCCTCCTAGCTCTCCGATCGTTGAGCAAACTCCTGCTAAACATACAACCCCTTCTGCTTTAAACCAACAATTAATACAACATCAACCCTCATGATCTCTTAGTACACCTACATCTGATATACCCTTATCCTCTCACCCTCAATCGCTTAATCTTTCAGCTCAGTTCAATCAAGAGATAGTCAATGAAATCACAGACAAATTTGGAAGTAAAATAACATCTTTTGCCAATATTATTGATAAATCTTTGTGAAGAAGAGATGACATCTACTTCAAAAAGATAGATGAGTATTTGAAGCTATTAAGAAGATGCAAGAGATCAATTATTTCTCTATGAAGCTTCTTACTGACAAGGTCTTTAGCCTAAGTTCTAGTATTCATCAGTTCAAGGAATTTACTGGAGATATTATAACCAGAACTGATAATGCTATAGTAATGGTCCATGCTCAAAGGCAAGATACAAACCAGAAGTTTGAAGAGCTTAAAGGTGAAGTCACATTCTCTGCTCTCAACTAGAAGCTATGGTGGAAACCATTAGGTCCCTTTCTGAAGAGGTGGCTGCCCTTAAAGATGCTAACAAAAAGGGGAAGAAGAGAGAGAGATCCCCTACTAGCAAAGGTAAAAGTCAAGTTCACAATCATCAATAGCTCATCCTCCTCTTCCTTCCATAGATGTGACTCCTGCGCACAAGTTGTTCCCCTTTCCCCGACCGAAGTTAATCGTATGGTAGAACTCCTTAATGGTCGAGTGGAGTTACTCCTACTGGGTTAAGGCTGTCGGTGATAAATGATCCAAGTTTCTTAAATAGAAATCTATATGGGACCAATATCGAAGGAGATGAACAACTAAATATTCTTTATCTTGACCAATGGACATTATGGATGAGCTAAGAAGAAGGCAAGAAGAAACAAGTCAAGCATCAGAAAGAAGAAGAGCGAAGGATAGAAGGAATCCCCCCAAGAAGAAAACCCTCATATAGAAGACCTGTTTTTCCTTTTCTTTGATAGAACTTGTAATTTTTTTTAACTTGTAAATTTCTTACATTATCAATAAAAGCTCATTCTTTTCTCTAGACAATACAATTGCTCTTTGTATACATAAGCATATTTAATTTTCATGAATTATCTTGCATATTAAAATTGATGCTTGAACTTAAACTACTTGTTTTGTCATCATCAAATATGGGAGATTGTTAGTACCTACAATTTTTGATAAACGTAATGGATTTGATGATGATATAAGTTAAATGTATAATTGTATTCATGTAGCTTTTTTAAAGTCCTTATGAAATGATTCTTATGTAAAATGACTTAGTTTAGGAATCAAACATGTTAGGTTGTTTCAAATTCGTAGAGTTAAAAATCTGTAATAGCTAGGTTGTCTAGGCCAGAAGACGATCGTAATGCCAAAGAAAAAATCACTCTAAGATCGCAGAGTAGTCTGAAGATCATAGAGTACAAGCCTGATCGTAGAGTCAAAATCACATCACAGAGTCACCATCATTCGTAGAGTAGAAGAATTACTCTACGATTTCACTCGAGGAACCCAAAATTGTAGAGTGCAGATATCTGACAAGTCAGTAACAGGTTATGACAAGTTCATCAACCTTAACACTCGACTCTCAGAGGTTATCTTCAGATGATTTTGCAATAAGGACAAGTCGACAAAATCTCTATGTAACAGCTATTTTAGCAGTGTCAAAGGACACGTGATTGCTACTGCACTGTTCACAGTACTGAAGATCGCTCCCTGAAGTGGTCCAAGCAAGCAACTATTCAAGGTCAATCAATTATTGAAAAACAAGTGTCCAAGCAAGAATAAAGTAATGATAACTTTTCAACGGGAAGAGCCCTAGAAAACTCTATATAAAGTCAGCAAATTCAAGCATCAGATATATACAATAGATCAATCAAGTCTAAATGTTAAAACTCTGAGTTCATACTTGCTTTACTCTACGATTCTAAGAAATACACTCAACTGCTAAGTCATTCAAAGAGAGCCTTAAAGTAACTTAGTAGCACCTCAAACAAACTACTTCTCTTAGTGATTAATCTGATCTAATAGATCTTTTGTAAACCAAGTTCGTGTGAGTTGAAGGATTGTTTGTGAATCATTATGTAAAAGTTCTTTGTAAACTGTAATTTTGGTGATTACCTTTCTTAGTGAAAAATCTCTACTCTCGGAGTAAAAGAGAGGATTAAGAGACTTTTGTGCTCTAAACCTCTTAAAAATCTCTTGTGTTCTTTTAATTCTGCATTTATGTCTTTATCGCTCTACGTTTTATATCTATATTTTATTTCTAAATTATCTCATTAAATTTAAAACTGTGAACTTCATTATAATCTTTAAAGGGTTTTTCTTAAACATTCTGTTGTACTAATCAAATCAATTAAATTGTTTAACTGATTTGGTAATACATTTTTAAAAAGAAATTTTGAAGAATCTATTCAACCCCTTTCTAGATCTCTTTTGTGTCTATTTGGGACTAACAAATAATAATACGATTCTAAAAAAGTGATCATAATTAAATTTAAGAAGATAATTACAAGGATATCATTTGAAAAGGGTGAGCAAAGGTCGGTTATTACGAATAAATACTGGTCAAATAATGTTTATTTTTTATTTTATTTAATTTTGCAGAGGTCAAAGATTGTGTTAATTTCTGTTTGTACTTGAACATAAAAGGACAGTTTAGTAACGTGATCTCTGCAGCATGCTAGTTGTGTGTGTTCTATCAGTTACAGTGTTTATAAATAATTGGTTCCAATTGCTTAAAGCCTTGTACCATAAATTAATCTGAAGTATACTTGCTCCAAAATCTAGGTTCCACGTTTCTTAATACACTAAATATATTACAAGAAGGAAGCAACATTAGGTTCATGTTGTAAGTGAGAATTGGAGGAAACTAAACAAAGATTAAGAAATCTTTGTTCGGTTTTTGTTTAATTTCCTCCAATATCTCATTTCCAACTCTTTTGAACTACACAAAAGAAATTGTCGTACAAGGTGTAAGTGAGAATTGGAGGGAACTAAACAAATATTTACTAAGAAATTTTTGTTCTATTTTATTTAGTTTTCTCCAATATCTCATTTCCATCTTCTGGACTAGGTACGACAGTCTTGTTCAAGTTGTTAGTGAGAACTGAGAATTGGAGGGTACTAAACAAGATTATATACAGAATTTTTGTTGTTTTGTTTGGTTTCCTCCAATATCTCATTTCCAACTTTTGGACTGACAGATGTTTTTTTGTTGATCATATGAAGTTTTATACCAAATCTTCTCATGAGGTTGTGGGTCAACGCCGTGTCATGCCAAGCTACTTGATAGATGGGAAAACTTCGTAATAAGTAAACATTAATAGACGACTGCCCTTATGGAAAACTGTTGATATCTCAAGAAGCTTTGCATGACGGCGTTAAATTTGATCCACCACCTCACAGAGAAACTGATAAAGATGCTGCTATGAAGGAATTTAGCGTTGCTATTTGCTATATATATATAACTTGTTTATCTCACATTACAATGCACTAAATTTGTCTATAAACTTGTTTGTATTTTGCAATATAATCCAAGTGCATTGTGATGTGAGATAATGTTTGGTAAATAGGGCCTATATCATGCAAGGCGAGTAAAATGCTGGGAATTGATGGACGATGGTCGAGTTAAAAGAATATTAAGTGGTTCTTTCTATTTTATTTAATTTTTCTACGAATATTAAGTGTTGTTTTGTTTAGATTTATTAATTCTTAATAACATTTTTCAATGCTTAACTACTAAAACTTCTCAAACTTCATTATTCAAATACAATTATAGTTTTCAAGTTGTGCATGTCGTATGTTTATTATAATAATAAACAACTGCAAAATAAGAAGGAGAAAGGGAAGTTTAAAGGGAACAAAGTGTATTGTTCGCACTTCTCACCTATACTTCAAGAACCCTATTTTTCTAATCAAATTCAGAATATATATGCTGTATACACATATTGTCTTGTGTTTTACAAATTTCAAAAGATTAGGTATTACTCCCTTCCATATTGACTTTTTAAAGTCAAGTTAAAATATTTTTAAATTCAAAACTGACATAGTTTCCTTTAATTTAAACCAATATAATGATAAATATTTTAAACTATATAAAAAGTATTAGGCTTAAATACAATTTAAACTTTAAATTTTTTTACTTTTTACATTTTAAACCTTAATATTTCAACTTTAAGACATTGAACCATAATGTCTTTAAATTTTTATAAATTAAACTTTTTGATCACTAATGTGTAATAATTGATACGAATGCGAGTATTTTGAATAATTTTACTCTTAAATATTTTTGCAAGCACATAAAATTGAAAGCACGTGGTTAGTGTATGACGAACAAATAAGTAAAAAAAATAAAATTGAAGCCAATATAAACGATATATACTCTTAAAAGACTTAAGTTTCCACATTAAAGAAAAACTTAAATATCTTTAAAAGCACATAAAATTATAGGCACGTGATTATTATATGATGAAGAAGGAAAATGTGAAAAAATTGCAGCTAATATAAACGATATATACCCTTAAAAGATTTAATTGACATTTTATTTTAAGTCACGTGACTTATTCCTATAAAAAATGCTAAATTCGGTGGCCAAAAGGTTTAATTTATAAAAATTTAGCGACATTAAGGTTTAATGTCTTAAAGTAAAAATATTAGAGTTTAAATTGTAAAAAACGAAAAACTTTAAGGTTTAAAGTGTATTTAAGCCAAAATATTATTTATTGTAAATTTTATTGTTTCATAAATTTTAATAAGTAATTTCAATTTTGTGTTTAAAAATGTCTCCAATCGACTTTCAAAAGTCAATAATTAATGGTCTTATAATTTAGAAACGAGGGAGTATTTTTTATTCTTTTTGGACACTGAAGAGTAATTAGTGTCATAAATTCTACCGACTTTTCCCATTCAAAATTCTTCGACTTCTTTATTTTGGCTTAACAAGTATAAAGGTTTAAATTAAGCCCATCATCTCCGATTCAACATTAAGTTTTCCATTATCATCTTTCATCACTAAATTTTGAAACACATGCAGTATTTAAATTTGACACTCTTTCTTATAATGCAAACACGTATTGGTCAAATAAATTACATGTACCTATGAATACCTAGAACCATTCATACTATTAACGCCAAAATCTGACCGCTCGTCAAATCACCAAACAATGAGCCAAGAAGACGTTTACAACGGAGGATATGCAGTTTTTTTAATGTGTATGTGGAATAAAATAATGACACATGAAAATAAAATAATAACACAAGAATTTTATGTGGAAACCCAATTGGGAAAAAACCACGGAGAGAAATAAGAAATCCACTATAAGAATAATATGGAGAGTACAAATTGTTTATCCTCACACTCCGTATTTTCTCACTTTTCTTTGTAATATATTGTTGTCCTCCCCCCAAACCCTTGCTTATTGCTGTATTTATAGATGTCATGTCCACCCGAATCCATTTAGGAATAGGAGTCCTTTTTAGAATCACCTTATAACCGCAATTAATGACTAATAGATTCCTTCCCAAATTAGATCTCCTTATCTCCCCCAAATAAGGAAACACAATCTTACTCTAATAAGGATTCTACCACTATTTGAGGAAGCTGTCAAAATAAATGTATATGAGCCAACACCAGACCCAGACCATTAAATAAATTGGGTTGCACCTTGGCCAGGCCCAAATAATTACATCTCAACATTGCCCCCACTCTCATGTTATAAATGATTTATAATAGGAGAGTAATTAAAAAGTTCACCATACCCTCCGACCGCCATGTCGGTAAAATTGTCGAACCCACCATATCTACTGCCAAACATAAAAACCTCCAACATTCTTGAATTTGCCGAACCCTAAAACATCAAGAAGAAAGATGCCTCTACAATGCCTCCGAAGATCTGTCAAAGCCACATCCACAACCCAAATTTTTGAACTCATTCCCATAATTTAACAACACCTCCGAACTACCTCCCAAACATCAAACTAGAGAAAAATCTCAAACTCCCGAACTGCAAGCCGAACACGCCTCCCTGAAATGAATTACCCGATGTCCACCGATATATATAAGAGCCTTTCCTGTTGCCGAATGCCCAGAACCATTAAGAGTCACCCGAACATTGAATCTATAATCAGTGATCCGTTGTCTGACGTCACTGCCATCGGAATCCCGAACTGAAAACACCACTAACTATCTCTGTAATCGACGAACCGTTTTAAGTACAAAATCCAAGATGATAACAATTATTGCCCCCCAGCTACTTCTAAACCCGATCCTCTTTTCGAATCCTTTTTAGAAAATATTCATTTTATCACAAAGCATGTCAATGTCTGTCTTTCAATTGCTATTCACAGTCGACCACCCAATACGAACCGACTAAATTGCACCACCCTACCAATGCCTCATTAAACGTAACCTCCTCAATTTTACGAAATTTTTTTCCCATTCCTAGGCGTATGACAAGTCTTTTAGTGGATCGATCAGGATATCCTTCATGAGATTTTATGAATAACCAATGCTACTGTATCGACTGCTAAGATTTGGTTTGCCGATGTCGAATGAGTTTTAAATAAACAATTTCTCGATCTCTATAAATTGCCTGCTTTTGTCTCCCCTCTCCTTATATCATCATTGATTGTCTGCCTTATTTCTTTCTGTTATGTCCGTTCCTGACTAATCACACCGAAAAAATGCTCCCGAACAATAATGAGGCTTTTGATCCGACCTTACATCATCATCCAACCTTATATCGCCATAATAACCCTCCTGACCCCCTGTGGGAGGCATTGATCTGACCTTATATCACTGTGATAGCCTTCCCGACCCCTATAAGAGGCATTGATCCGACTATATATCACCATGATAGCCTTCCTAACCCCTGTGGGAGGCTTTGATCCGACCTTATATCGCTATAATTGTCATCTCAAGAGCGGCTTCGACGCCTGCTCATTTCACGAGATCGGCGTTGTCGCCTGATCCTCTCCTGAGAGCGACTCTTCGGTCTGCTTCTGTCCTGCGAGCGGCTTTTGTGCCTGTCGCGGATCTGGGAGTGGCTCTTCGCCCTGCTCCTGTCTTGTGAGTGTCTTTTGTGCATGCTGCGGATCTGCAGAGCGGCTCTTCGACCTGCTCCTGTCTTGCAAGCGGCTTCTGTGCCTGCCGCGGATCTGGGGAGCGACTCTTCGGTCCGACCTTATATCATCATCCGACCTTATCTCTCCCGAACAGATACCAACCTTATATCTTGCCCAAAAATATTTTCTCCTTTGCTAATTTCGTTGTCGTGCTGAAGAGAGAGACAATAGATGGTAATCGAAGTCCAAAGTGAGATGTTATTGTCCAAAGGGATATAAAATTTATTCTGGTACGAAAATTAGTCTGAGTGTCGAAGCTGTCCGAGGTGATCCAAAGTTGCTCAATTTTAAGATGCCGAAGATAATTCCAAACTATTAAGACCAAGGCCAAAGTCCGTTCTACATATCCGAGAACCATTCCAAATAACTAATTTGGACTAATGAAAAAGATTAATTTTCTGATGTGCTCAAGTCAAACTGCCTTCTCCAAAAAGGAATACTCGAAATCCGAAGAGATGGCTGAATAGGCGTCGAAGCTGAGAAAAACCATGTTACTGTTAACTCCATACACACGCAAGGCTGCCAATGGGAGCCTCGAACAAACTGTCCATATCACTATTAAAGCATGAACATGGGACTCATCAATAAACCGTCGAATCTATGGAGGAAATTGTCGAGAGGAGAAGTTGCCAAAGGAAAGAGTCGTTGTTGCTCAGGGATTATTTTATAGTCGGTATATGCCGAACTCGAAGTGGAATCTACGCCGAAACCGAAGTATATGCCAAACTCGAAGTGGAATCTACGCCGAACCCGAAGTAGATGCCGAACTCGAAGTATATGCCGAACCTGAAGTGGAGTAAGATAAAACTTTTTCTGCCGAACTATCTTGGTCGAGGCTATAAAAAAGATAATGATGAAGCCATAGTGAGAAAATATGTCATGGGCCTATACGATAGCTGGAACTTTTTGACTTTGTTTTTGCCGAAGCGTTGTAGTCCGAAGTGGCTAAAATTAAGATGCCGAAGTCCCATTGACTATGTATGGCCGAAGCTTGTATGATGAATTGACGTTTTTATGGAGAGGTTGATTGATTGTACAATAGGAACACTTTCCCCAAAGATGATTTGCCGAAGAGAAGTTAGATTTACCGATGCCGAATATGATTATTTTTTATTGTATCGGAACCTGAAGATGGTAGGATCCATGCCAAAGAAATCCGATGTTGGAGAGATATGCTCCTAAGCCTTAGTTAAATCCGAATTCAAATTGGCCAAGACCGAAGTCACAAAGAAATCGATCAGAGTGACTTATTTTTTGTAAAAGGGTAGATGACCATGGTTGTGCGAACTGAATGCCGAACTCCGAATGAATGCATACACTGTTCGAACACACGAATAACTTCTTAAAGAATAACCGAAAACATAACTGATAAATCTGAACCTGTGGTCGAACATTGTTTTTCTTTTTTTGAAGGAAACGAATCTGAGTGTCGAAGCCAAAGTTTGAAGAGATGTCCAAACATATATGTGTTCCATGGAGGGGGTGCGCGGGAGAATGAACTGGACTTCGTAAAGAGTTTGGTATAACTTTTGGTGATGGATTGTGAACAAAGGTTGTTGCTGCTTCTTTGGGACACTAAGTTCTATGAGAAAAATGGTTGATAAAACTGTTTGAAGCAAAGATGATTGCTTAAGCTACAGAGGAAATTATCGTGGCCATGGCTAATTAGTCGCTGGAATCGGACCATGATGAAATTTCTGATATGTCAAAGCCAAAGTTGTCAGAATTTGCTAGAATTTTGATGTGGAATTTTATGGAACATATGATTAATTTGTATAACCAGGTAAACTTCATGGTTGTCCCTCATAGCCACGTGAATCTTGATAACAACTTAACTTTGGACTCTAACTCAAAAGAGCGTGACAAAAGAGCACCAGCATCAGGCATGTCCCCTAATGTTGACGCGTTACAACTGATGATATCAAAATAATTTTGGTACCAGCTATCATCAATTAGACTAACATCATTCACAGTCACAGATCCTTGGTTGGAAACTCCCAAGAAGGCAAGAATGCAGACTATGAAGTCCCTTTTGTCGTAGAAAATCAACACCAACATGGTCAGGCTGTCTAAGCCGTGTGAATCGAAGACTGTAACATGCATAATGAAGACACTGAACGATTTCAAGTAATTTTCCGAGCAAAAATAATACTTGCAATTTCAGTGACTTCAAATTAAACTCGGTGATTTTAATTCGGCACTAAAACAAGCCCTCCTTTTAGCCCCAATGTTAACGCCAATATCTGACCGCTCGCCAAATCACCAAACAACGAGCCAAGAAGACGTTTACAACAGAGGATATGCAGTTGTTTTAGTGTGTGTATGTGGAATAAAATAATGACACATGGAAATAAAATAATAGCACAAGAATTTTACGTGGAAACCCAATTGGAAAAAAACCACGGAGAGAGATAAGAAATCCACTATAAGAATAATATGGAGAGTACAAATTGTTTATCCTCACACTCCGTATTCTCTCACTTTTCTTTGTAATATATTGTTGTCCTCCCCCCAACTCTTGCTTATTGTTGTATTTATAGATGTCATGTCCACCCGAATCTATTTAGGAATAGGAGTCCTTTTTATAATCACCTTATAACCGCAATTAATGACTGATAGATTCTTTCTCAAATTAGATTTTCTTATCTCCCCCAAATAAGGAAACACAATCTTACTTTAATAAGGATTTTACCACTATTTGAGAAAGCTGTCAAAATAAATGTATATGAGCCAACACGAACCATTAAATAAATTGGGCTACACTTTGGTCAGACCAAAATAATTACATCCCAACACATACATATATAAATTATGAGTAATTGTTCAAATATATTGTTCCATTTCATGTTTAAAACATTGTCTCTGATCTAAATTGATATTCTTTTTCAGTTTCTATGCTGATTTTTTTTCCTTCCTATTATAGGTTTCAAACTTTATTCTCATTTTAAATCGATTTTTTTTCTTCGTATTATGAGATGAAGACATTAGTTTTGATAAATATAAGTTTAAAACTTACACTTTTCGTCCCCAAAATGATAAATAAAGGTACAAATTTTTGTGTCTAAAAAAAATGCGATAAAGTGCATAAAGTGAAGGGTAACTAAGTCATTTAGTGGAGGTTCATTAATATAAAAAATAAAAGTACTCATCACTTTATATTATCTTGTGCGACCACTAAGGATAAATTTAAATTTTTTTACTATTTTTTTTTTAATATATGTGTAAATTATATTTTGCTCATTTTTGGGGAACGAAGGGAGTATATAGTTATTAACATTTTTCGTAGTTTACTCTCTATTGTAGTTATTGAAATAAAATACTCATTCAATGAGTGAGTATCTAGATACTTCAATAATAATGATGTTGGCATAAACTTAAGAAGTTGATAAAGTCGATTTCTATTTTTTTTCTTCTTACTATAGTTGGTCATTTTTATGTCTCCAATTGAATTGTATTTGAAAGTTATTTAAAAAATTCTCGAATTTAATATGTACATAATATTTATTTTGTGGGTTGTGACTTCTGTAATTTAATAATTATTTTTTAATAAATAAATTTGTCAACAGTGGTTTGGGTCAGGTACCTACTGCCCATATAGTTTGGATAATAGGTATAATTATACTTTATTATTCAAAAAATTAGTGCAATAATTATATTTTATGTTGTGTCATATGTAAACCTTGATAATAAAAATTAAATATAATAAAAACAAACAGCAAATTAAAAAAAAATGTAGGAGAAAGGGAAGTATTAAAGGGAACAAAGTGTCAGCTTGTTTTCACCTCTATATATTTTAAGGAGCCTATTTTTTATTTTATTTTTTAAAATCAAATACAGAGTATGCTGTTGTCTTTTGTGTTACAAATTTCAAAAAAAATAATTATTGTTCTATTTTGGACATTGAAGAGTAATTAGTGTCATAAGTTCTAGTGAATTTTTCCATTACAAAATTCTTTACAACTTGGTTAGTTTGGCTTAGCAAGTACTCCATCTGTTCCAAAATTAGAAATATATTTTCTTTTTAATTCGTTCTAAAATTAAAGATACATTTTTATTTTAAGACTATAAAGTGACATGATATTCTTAATTTATTATTACTTTTTTACTATTATTTTCAATATCAGACCACCACAGCTAAATTCCTAAATAATACTAAGGCTATATTTGAGAATATAAAATTATCCTTAAAAGTCGTCGTTTTATAAATGTATCTCTAATTTTTGAACGGGAGGAGTATAAATGTTTAAATTAAGCTCATCATCTGTAATTCAACATTAAGTTTTCCATTATCATCTTCTATATAAATTTTAAAAACACAATTTTCGGTTTTTTGTCAATATTGACACTCTTTCTCATAATGCAACACTGATTGGTCAAATAATAACCCGGTAATTGTTTATGAAAAACTAAAAGCAATAATTAAGGCTCCATTTTTGCATGTCAAAATAAGAAAAATCAAACTAGTGAATAACAAAACTGCTTAAAGTCAGGTAGTACGTTTCTGCGTGTAGTTTGTGCTATGTAAATTGAGTTGAGTTTAGGAACATGCATGCAATTTCCTTAGCGTGAATTTAGTGCTTGCATATAAAATGCGTGTTACGATTATGATTTGTATTTCGTAGTTTAGATAGTAGATTAAACAAATTAGGTCAAATTGTAAATTTGTCATTCAAGTTGCCACTCAATTTTAATTTGGCCATTTAAGTTGTAAAAATTTCAATTGAATCCTTCCACTAGCTAATTCGATGCTACATACGTTGTCTTCGATTCAATTAATCCGAATTTTTTCCATAGAGGACTCAATTGAAACAGTTGACAACTTGAAGGACTCAATTAAATTTTTTGATATTTAAACAGCAAATTAGTATTGAGTAGAAATTTAGAAGAATACTTTTACAATTCAGTAACTTAATTTGTTTTACCAACCAAAAACAAGGGTATATATATACACACACACACAAACACACAGACACACCTAGCAAAAATTGATCTAGACCCATGGGTAGTTACGGGTATTCAAAAAATATTGTCACTTACGAGTAAAATATCCAATTCATTTGACCCTACCAAAGTACCAATGGGTACCCATGATTATCCAAACCCATTTATACACATATATAAATTATTTATTAGTAATTGTTCAACTGTATTGTTCTATTTCATGTTTAAAAGCTTGTTTCTATATATTCTAAATTGACATTCTTTTTCAATTTCTATGTTGGAAAGTCTCTTGACTTTTTTTTTTCTTTTTTTTTCAATTGTTTTAAACTTTATTCTTACTTTAAATTGATTTATTTCCTCATATTATGAAATGAAAACATTTTAATTATTATAAGTTTAAAACCTATATATAGTTATCGCCATTTTTCCTAATTTATGTTAATACCTTGTTATCATATTCACTTTCTATTGTAGTTCTTGGAATAAATTTTCTATTCAATGACTGTATCTAGATACTTAAATAATAATGGGGTTTGCATAAAATTAAGAAGTTGACAAAGCCGATTTCTATTTTTAATTACACAAGCTGACCAATCCCGTGCTTCGCATGAATAAGAGTTTATTATATTATCAAATAAAAATATTTAATTAAAATTTTAAGAAGATATTGTAGTTATAAAATTATTAAATATTTATTTAAATAATAAATATTTGAATTATATATTATAGGTTCCTTCAATCAATTATTAAGTTAAACATTTGAATAGAGTGCATATTTAGTTATGATTATGAAAAAATAATGATTTTAATTTTATTTCAGTGTGTAATGAAATTCTATATTAATATTTATACTGACAAAATTTGCTTGAAATTCTAATCCGAATAGAAGTATGAAACTGAAACTTTAATAAATTTTAAGTTAGTTATGACAATTAATGAGTTAGTAATAAATCTACTATAATTTTTTAACTAATTATTTTAAAGTTATGTTTTAAAATAATTCACTTATTATTAATACAATTACGTGTGATTTGGTAAAACTTTAAGTTTTAATGAATTTAATTTGGTTAGGACATTGTCTTAATTAATTACATAAAATTGTGATAAAAAAAATTGTAATAAAATAGGTAAAATCAAAAAGAAAAATTCTCTTTGAAGTTACATTTTCTATTATATATATATATATACATATATATTTAATTATTTTAAATTTGTATAGTACTTATATTAATTTGAATAGGAAAGAAAAAGATCTTCCTTTTTTTTGTTCATATTAGAAACATGAATATTTTTAAATATACTTATACTAATTTGAATAGAAAAGAAAAAGATCTTCCTTTTTTCTGTTCCTATTAAAAATAAGAATATTTTTAAATTTGAATAACATTTAATAGATACAAATTTGGATAGTAGTTATGTTAATATGAATAGGAAAGTTGAACAAAAAATGTGCAAAGCTGAACTAAAAATTAGTGAAACCAAACCAAGTTTGTGCTTTTAATTATATATAGTTGATTAGTTGGTCATTTTTAATAGTTATGTCTTCAATTGAATTGTATTTCAAAGTTATTTAGAAAGTTCTATTTGTGAGCTAGTTGAAGTTTAATATATACATAATATTTATTTTATGAGTTGTGACATTTCTAATTTAATAATAAATATATTTTTGCAAAAGGCTAGAAAATTTATTACTGAAATATACTTTTCTAAAAGGCTCAAATAAGTGGTATAAGATAACAATCATAGTATGTATATATATTAATTGACACCTGAATATTTGTAGATACATTCAGGTTGTCAACAAGTTAAGGTTTCCATGTCTATAGATTAGAGTACCAAAAGACTTGCACTTGGTACTACTTTTAAACTAGGCAGCAGCACCCCTGTTCCTCTAGCTTATTCAAGTTGTAAGCTAGAATTGGAGGGGAAAAACTATAAAATATATTCAAATTTTATTTAGTTTCCTTCAATATCTCATTCCCCAAATTCTAGACAGATAATATGTATATTTGATCATTGTATAGCATTTGAAATGAAAAATTCCTTGAATTGGATCTCTTTATTTTCTTTTTTAAAATTTATTAAGCTCGAATATATAAAACATTCTCCAGTGTACTTTTCCTCGTTGTTATAGGCACTAGTTGAGAAGCTTTGCATGACTTAACCAACATAAAATAGGTGTTGTGGTTGCCATTAGCATGAAATTAATGTTTATCTTGATTGGAGCCTAATAGCAGTACTGATTGAAGCATTCATGACTTTCTCATTTGCTCATGAGGTCTAATCACTCTGTAGGAACCTTTTTTTGTTGTTTTTTTATCTAGATTAAAACAAAAAGGATGAACATGAATAGTACTTATTATTCCGTTAGATTTTTTTTTTTGGTACCATTATACATTGTATTACAACGGGATAGTTTGAAATAGTTTTCTAAAAATCGTGATAGAGGGGTTATTTCTTAGACAATCTCATTTATATATACTTCATCCGTTTCAAATTATAAAATTTCTAATTTAATATTGACTTTTCAAAATTCAATTTCAAATATTTTTAAATTCAAAATTGACATAAATTCATGTGTCTTATGCCAATACAATTATGAATATCATAAATATTCTAAAAAGTACTACTAATTATAAGAGTTATTGTTTTCAAAACTTAAATGAATTGCGTCAATTTGAAATTTAAAAATATCTACAATTTACTTTTAAAAATCAATATTGATCTTATAATTCGGAACGGATAGGGTATTTTTAATTTTTAATTTTTATATTTGTTATACTATACAAATAATATAGTAAATATTAATTTTTTAAAAAAAAAATTACACTCAAAATTATCAAAAAATTATCTTTCAAGGATTAACAAATTCATTTCAAGTATAAACTATGGAAGAACTTCGAAGTTTTTATCAAATTAATATGGTAGATTAGGCATGATTCTGCTTAGGTGCCCAGACGGTAGAGGTACCGCCTAGAGTCTATGATATTCATAATACATTAGTACTCTTTCTGTTCTAAAACTAGAGATACATTATTTTTGTTAGTTCGTTTCAAAATTAAAGATACATTTCTATTTTAAGACTATAAAGTGATATTCCTAATTTGCCATTACTTTTTTACTATTATTTTTAGTATCAAACCATCACAACTAAATTCCTAACTAATACTAAGGCTATATTTGAGAATATAAAATTATTCTTAAAAGTCGTCGTTTTACAAACGTATCTCTAATTTTGAAACCGAGGGAGTATAAAGGTTTAAATTAAGCTTATCATCTGTAATTCAACATTAAGTTTTCCATTATCATCTTCTATATAAATTTTTTAATACACAATTTTCGGTTTTTTGTCAATATTGACACTCTTTCTCATAATGCAACACTGATTGGACAAATAATAACCCGGTAACTGTTTATGAAAAACTAAAAGCAATACTTAAGGTTCCATTTTTGCATGTCAAAATAAGAAAAATCAAACTAGTGAATAACAAAACTGCTTAAAGTCAAGTAGTACGTTTCTGCGTGTAGTTTGTGCTATGTAAATTGAGTTGAGTTTAGGAACATGCATGCAATTTCCTTAGCGTGAATTTAGTGCTTCCATATAAAATGCGTGTTACGATTATGATTTGTATTTCGTAGTTTAGATAGTAGATTAAACAAATTAGGTCAAATTGTAAAAGTTTCCTTCAAGTTGTCACTCAATTTTAATTTGGCCCTTTAAATTGTAAAAATTTCAATTGAATCCTTCAACTAACTAATTTGATGCTACATACTTACGTTGTCTCCGATTCAATTAATCGGAATTTTTTTTCCATAGAGGACTCAATTGAAACAATTGACAACTTAAAGGACTCAATTGAAATTTTTGCTATTTAAAGGACAAATTAGTATTGAGTAGAAATTTGGAAGAACACTTTTAAAATTCAGTAACTTAATTTGTGTTACCAACCAAAAACAAGGGTGTGTGTGTGTATATATATATGCACACACACAGACACACCTAGCAAAAATTGATCTAGACCCATGGGTAGTTACGGGTATTCAAAAAATATTGTCACTTACGAGTAAAATATCCAATTCATTTGACCCTACCAACGGGTACCCATGAATATTGTCCAAACCTATTTATACACATATAAATTATATTTATTAGTAATTGTTCAACTGTATTGTTCTATTTCATGTTTAAAAGCTTGTTTCTATATATTATAAATTCACATTCTTTTTCAATTTCTATGTTGGAAAGTTTGACTTTTTTTTTCTTTTTCTTTTTCCCAATTGTAGGTTTTAAACTTTTTTTTTTATACGTGGAGTATCCCGACTTGCGTCAGACTAATCTCTCCACCCCGAACAAACTCACTACAAGAAAAATGCCTAATTTCAACGAAATATTCATTCGGAAATGAGCTTATTCCGTCAGAGTTATCTTATTTCCGAAGGAATATTCCGTCGGGATTGCGGTCGGAATTAGAGTCGTCGACCTTAAGTTCGTCGGAACGTCCGTCAGAGTTATATAAGGTCGACGGAAATTTCGTCGGAAGTACACTATATTCGATGAAATATCCCAGATGGACGGATTCCAACGGAAATGAGCGTGGACACGTGGGACCTTCTGGTAGCTCGGGGTGAGGCTTAATCCCGACGGAAATTTCGTCGGAAATGAGGTATATTCCGTCAGAAATAGTAATTTGTAAAAATAAATTATAAACATTATTTTCGACGGAAATTCCGTCGGTTTTACCTTATTCCGTCGGAAATAGTATTTTTTAAAAAATAATAATTTTTTTGTTTTTACAGTTTCCAAGTTTTTAAACCCCATTTTTGTACTTGTAATGTAACTTGTTTTATCCCAACAATACATATAGTAATATACCAATAATTACATCCAACAATAACATATATCATAATCAACCCATAATACAACGTATTTCCTTTCTTCAAACATATAACGTTAAATAACAATGCTATAACTTATAAACTACAAAAAACAACGATATGACGCCGAAATATTTACAAAACTAAAGTAAATTACATTAATTTACAAAGAATCAAACTAAACTACATGTATTTACATAAAATCATTAAACTATACAATGTTTTACAAATCATCTAAGTAGATATATGCTATACATTATCAACCTAATCTAGTACTACCACTACCAGTAGGGGAATCATCGGCGCAGGGGTCGACGAAGCTGCTCTAGTATCTGGAAATCCTCATCCTCATCATCATCCCCCTGCTCGCCATCACCAGCGATATCAGGATCGCCACCCTGTTGATACAATTAAAAATATAACGCATTAGTCCGTATGAGTAAAAAGACAGTATGAAAATTAAATAACATGCAGATTAATTAACTTAAAATAAATATAATACCTGAGTAGGTGGGGGCTAACTCCCTATCGGGCCAAAAGCCTCCGAGAGTAAGGTAACCACCAACCGAAGCACCTTGTCGCGTATCGCGACGAACTGCTAATGCGGGATATTTGTACTCTTGACCGTGACCCCTGCTGAAATATCCTGAGCTAGTTGGTGAAGGCGAGCTCAGTTAGGCTACTCCTGACGACGGAAAACCGGATCCGTACGAAACGTCTCCGATACCGCCGCTGTAACGACCGTGGATCGTGGGTAGCGTTGTAACACGAGCCAATGAATTTTATTGAATAAATTGAACTTTTATTAATATTATTCCGTGTTATGTGTTTAAATATTTTATTACTACATATGATGTGTATGTGATAATTTTTGAGTGTTGTTATTTCATGGTATTGATTAAATCATTTAGAGAAATAGCACTAAAGCGCTATTTATGCAAATACGCCTTTTTCGATTTTATGACTTTTCATAATTTCGCCAAAGCGTTAATGAGAGGGGTTAATAATTCAAGTGTGGGATTTTATTTGAGCCCAATTGAATTTGTGTTAGAAGCCCAATCGAATTGATTATTTGAAGCCCAATAGATTTTGAATAATAGCCCAAATGGTAGCCCAAGACCCACGGGTCGAACCCATGACCCAAACCCAAACCCATGACCCATGATCCATGACCCATTGGGTCATGAGGAGAGAGAAATCTGCAGGTGGGTTTGAGAGGGAGAGAGAAAACGCATGCAGGAGAAATGAGGAAGGGAAGAGGAAGTCACCGACTAAAGCCTTGGTTAAAAACATTTCAGCATTTGGCAGAGGGAAAGGAGATACCAAGAGTGTGGGAGAAGGGAAGGGGAGTACCCCAGGCCAA
Source organism: Aralia elata (assembly GCA_034770075.1). NCBI lineage: Eukaryota > Viridiplantae > Streptophyta > Magnoliopsida > Apiales > Araliaceae > Aralia > Aralia elata. Next base: position 24,253,108 of record CM068386.1, read on the forward strand.
ACATTCGCCTGGGAGAGCCAAAGCTCTCCCGACCAAGACATGAGGGCGGTGGTTGCTTGCACGCTCAGCTCATTCAAGAGCTGAGCTTCTTCCTTCAGTAAATACCTTCATTGCATAGCCTTTCTTCCTTTCATTCCTCCAAGCAAGAACCAAAGAATATACACAGAAGTTAGAGAGAGAAAATAGATAGAGAGTAGAGAGAGAGACGGGTGAGAAGAAGAAGAAGAAGAAGAAGAAGAAGAAGAAGGAGAAGAAGAAGAAGAGGGAAGATAGCAGCTGTAACAATCACCCAAACATTTAGAAGAAAGCTACAAGAGGTGAGTAATGGAACCTAGCTCATCTCCTTCATTTTCAAGCTTCCAAGCTTAGCTTTGGTTCATTAATGGCAGATGTTGTTATGATTGTTGTGATGGTTGTTGGTTGTTAATGAATGATTTTATATGTTCTTAGTACCTTAAAACATCTGTTAATAGCATCCAAGAGTTGAACAAAAGAAAGAAAATCATACATGTGCATAAAGGAGAAAGAAACGGACTGTACGGACTAGACTTTGTTTTAATTCTGGTATTGTTTTGTTGTGTGTTTAATTATGAGCTTCTGGGTATGTGTAGTACACTCAGTAAGGAAGCCTTAGGCTTTTGAACGATCCCATTTCGACTTCGTATGAAGAAGTTATGGCGATTTAATGAAGAGATATCAAGTTCGAAACAAATACGCACAAAACTAGTTGAGTAGGCTTTTTGGGGCTAAGTTTCGGACTTGTTAGAGGGTCCAAGAAATTATGAATCCATGATGGTTTTGTAGTTCATGTTGCAAGCTTTCCATAGCCTCCGGAACGGCCTAATTCCGACTTATAACGAAGAAGTTATGAAGGTTTAAAGTTTGTATGTCAAACAACCAAAACGAGTCGGAAGCCAAGCCTTGGGGCCAGGCCAGGCGCGCGGGCGCGGTGGGGCGCCGTGCGGGCGCGCTGGGCGTGTCAGGCGTGCTGGGCGCAGGCGGGCGCGCGCGCTGGGCGCATGGGCTTGACAGCTCTGACGTCCTTTACTAAAATGGGCGTAACTTTCTCATACGAACTCCGATTTGGATGATTCAAGATGATTCGGAAAGCTAAGAAGTAGAGCTACAACCTCCAATATTTAGAACTGTAATTTAGTGTATTGATCAATTTCTAAATTGGCCATTTTTAGGACTATTGTGCATTAGGAAGCAAAAGGAGGGCGTCGCACATGCATGTATGTATCGTGTAATGTTTCCAACGCTATAAGTTATTGTTTTAAGTTCTAAACTTGTAGATTATGGTTTATAATGACTCTTAGCATTAATCAATGATGGATTAGACAAGTGTATAAGCATGTTAAACTTATGCATATGAGGCGAATCGGGCGTGCGTTGTGCGAACGTCGAAACGTCGTATCAAGTGTGTGTAACCTTGTTTGATATTATGTTTCTAATTAGAATGAAACATTATAGTGTAATGTAAACCAATATTTGGCATCAATTATGTGGCTAATTGGTATGTGGATACGTACTTAAATGTGTAGGATTTTTGAAGGACGATTAACGTCAAGTAGTAGCAAGCGCTTAAGGCAAGTTTTCTAACGCTTGTCTAACCCTTGTGTTGGGCAAGTTTATTTGACTCATTTGATTATATTCTCATGACTCTCATGCGATGTTTGAAGTTCCGATTTACGCAATACATATATGATTGTGTGAATTCCTTACTTATGTAAATTTTTCAGTATTTGCACAAGTATTCGAGCTATGTTATGACATAAATTGTTGAAGCTTTCAAGTTCGCATATATATGAACTGTTATAGAGAACGTCGATGCCATTTGTTTCGTCTAGACATATATTGAAATATTTTATTGATTTGATAATAAATCCTTAAAATGTTATTGATGATTAAGTAGAGCTATCCAACCGAATTGCTTTGGTTAGGATTCCGAGACATGAATGAGATGAACAACCCTAATATTAGGGGTAGTTTTTAGTCAGTTATTCTGACAAGGCATCGAGCGCCTAAACAAACGCATATAGTCGTTTTCAGCTAGAGTGTTGATCAACATAGAGTACAATAGGCTGATCACCTAGAAGTGCTCGTAAGTAAGACGGTTTGCAGTTATAATGCTGTGTACCTTTTCAAGAAAGCAAAAGAAAGTTCAAGGTCTTATGACCACTCAATGTCGTTTCAAAAATATATTTTTAAAACGAAAGCAAAGTATTATTCCTGTTTATTCAGAATATTTCACAACTATTGTTCAGTTGTCGAAGAGAAATGATATGATTGATGATATTGTTGTTATTCAACTGTTATACTTGCTGGGCAATTGAATGCTCATTCTTGCTTTATATTAAACATTGCAGCTAAGTCCGAGCGGGTTGAAGGTTCCGGTAAGGACAAGGGAAAGGGCAAGATGAACGTCTAGATGGCGTCGTAGTTTATTTATATTAGTAATGTTGTAATATTAAGACTTATTATGTATTTGGAATGATGTTATGGTAATAGAACCTGGGATTGAGAGTAAGACGTGTTGTAATAATATAGTAATTACATTCATGTCTATTATGTTGTATGGAATGGGATGTACCGTGTAGCACCGGATTCGGGTTTGAGGTACCCGGATTTGGGGGCGTCACAGCCGCCATGACCTCTGAAAAAATCTCGTCGTCCAAGCTAGCGCCTGTATGAAATGGTCCAACAGGTGCTCTCGGACGCTGACGCTGGTTAGAGCCTGCGGAAATAAATATAACATTACTAATAATAGTTGCAGTTAAGTTATCTTAACTTATTATAAATAATATTACCTCCAGGTAGTGTATACGCCAGTATCCTCGGTAGGCTCAACACTCGATACCTGTTGGTACTGCTACTAGGGAGATCTTGAGACGCGATCCATAGTCTCAGCTCCTCATCCCGAGATAATTCAATCTCAGGCGGAGGGATGATGGAATCTAACGGCTCAGAAACCCCCCTAGCATCCCGCAACTTAGCTACACATTGGTCCCGAAGATTCTAAAATCGGTCTTGTAATTTAATTTGTATATGTGAGTTAATTAAATCATTTTAATAAGTACCTAATATTAATAATTACTAAAAATTTGTTAATATTAGTCTTACTCGTATAGCTAATGCTGTAGGAGACATGCTAGACTCCTTAGGCGTGCGGGCTCTATCCCAAAACTCTAGCATAGTAGGAGGTCGGCCCAAGCTCTCCCGCATGGCCTAATAAATATATTCAAATAACATTTATTAAGTATGGTAATGACAATCGAGTAACTAAAGAACTAAATTGAGATACTTACTGACTTTACCTCCTCAAATGACCGTGACCCAGTACTGTGTACGACTCGGAGCTGGCCACGATTCTTTTTTGCCTGCTCGAAATTTTTCTTGAAGTCATCAGCATCACAATGCGTATACATAGCCTTCCATGCTACATCAGAGACTATATCGGGCTGATAATCGCGTATGGTAGTCCCGGGCTGCTCGAAACTGTCCGGGCTACCTGCTGTCTCATCTCGTACAACTAACTGACATAGTTCTTTGTGACATGTGCAATAATAATATTGTCACCGGTTGTTTGTGAGATAGCCTACTCATATCTATAATAAATCTATACAAAGAATGTTAACATATCAAAAATTAATTGATAAATATGTAAATACCTAGGATCGTTTTTAATTTAAATTATGTAAGTCGACTTACGTGAAACTCTCGCAGCACAGTGTCCATAAATCTGGCATCATACTGCGCTTACTAAGTGAATCGCATACAACCAGTAGATAGGTGTGTTAAGCAAATGACGTGTATCGTATGTTTAGCGACAGGGTCCATGATACTACAATACGAGATAGACAGACAATATATGTGTTACTTTAATCATGCAATCATATAAAATAATTTAATTGCTTGAGTTTTATTATTAGACACTTACTGCACCGAGTCAACATTTACACGGACAGTGTGTGGAACTACCGGCGGATGCCCAAATAATTCGAGGTTAGTCCCTTGCTGACGTTGACGACCAGTATCTGTAAGTTTAAGTGATGAAATTATTTAAATATAGTATTTTTATATGCGTTAAACAATTAACTAGAAAAAAGTTAATCTCCAAAACGATGGAAACTTACTAGCTGATGACGATGTCCTGCCTTGGGAGCCGTCGCCAGATCCTGCACGACCACCACCGCAGCGACCTCCACCGCTATGTTTAGCCATAACTGTACTACTATAATTAGAAATAACGAGATAATTAATTTCTAGTTAATCTATCAGCCATAAATACCGTTTTTATTAGTAAATTATTTAAAAAATAACAATAAGTTTAGACTTCGTACGTCGTCAAACCCGTCCGAATTAAAATCAATTTCATCAGATTCAGTCTCTTCCTCTTCCGTATCAATTTCTTCGTCGTTATAATCATCTGTACAATGACATAGTCAGTGACAACAACGTCATCCTCGACTTCTTCTTCATCGGGTACGTTAACGACATCTTCTGCCAACACATCGTCATCATCTGACAATACATGGTTGGGATTGCTAACTTGTTCTTGCAAAGGGTCATTCGTTCCAGACAAATCAATAAAATCAAATGCCCTAGTTTTCGTTGTAACAACTATATACCAGGGGCTTCTAGAGTTTACTACATTAGGGGCGTAGTACACTTGAGTCGCTTGGCTGGCTAATACGAATACGTCATCAGACTATAACTTTGACTTTATATCTACCGTGACGATTCTATTACGATCAACTTTAACACCTTTTTTATTATCAAACCAGCGACACTTAAATGTAACAACATTTTTACCTCCGGGATAAGTGAGCATAACCACGTCCTCTAATCATCCATAGTAATTGGACTCAGTATTTTGGTAACAACTTTCCAACACGACAACGCCAGAATTGACTGATGTGAGTGCATTCAAGTCATCAACCTTGAATATGTACCCATTAACGATGTAGTCGGGATATGAACTGATAAGTTTGTACGGATCTGAAATAACATCTATAAAACGCTCAGAAGCGTTATCTTCTTCAACCCTTCTCTTAAACCACTGCTGAAAATTTTTAGTGGTGAATGCTTCCAAGTGTGCTGTAGTTAGTCTTAGGTTAGAAGCATATGCTTCGTCTTCGAATGAACTAAAATAATAATAACAAGGTTTAATTTACGATATTACGCTTTGAAATATTAAAGATTCGACAAAAAATTGTACATACTTGATGTATGTCGATTTTGTGATTAATAGATTTTGTTATATACTATATGAAAGTAGTATGCACACAAGCCAATCATATTTGATATGATGTAGCATATACTTTGTAATCTTATTCATTTATTAATAAAAAAATTGATTTTCTTAAAAGGCATTTTATATTATCTACATAGTGCTGTTATATTAAATGTGATTAACCCATAGTTTTGAGCAATGCTTTTAGAATCATGATGGTGATCATGCTAATGAGATCTAAATTCTAGATAGCTCACAAACTAAAATCGTTCTTAATCGTTGGATTACTAAAAAGGGGATTAGTGAATCCGGATAGATTAGTACATACGTTGTTTGGTCTTAAGAAGAGGATGATTGATCCCATAATCATCTGTGTGGAGAAACTAAAGCAAGTATGTATGTGCTTATTGGAGAATAAGTTCACTGAACGTGGCTCGCTAAGGAATACCTAATGGAGTTTTACTCGCATGTCAATAGTAATTCCTCTAGTGATAGTAGTACAAGTGATCCTTGGACTTGAGATCATCATAGTATCTTGTGTATGATGAGTTATACTTTGACATGTCCCTTAAGACCTTTTGGATATATCAAAGGGTATGATTGGGTATAATTAGTTATACATAGAGATAGGTGAATGATCAACAAAGAATCTACATCGTCTAGTAAAAGATGTGAATGTCCTATGTGATTCGATAAATGATAACTCAGTAGTCTTTGGCCAAGACAGAATGAAATTAGAAAGGAGTTTCTAATTTGCATTATTTAGAGTTGTGCATTTGGGAATCGAAATACATATAATTAAATAAAATAAGACTTAACAGTAAATCCATGTCTTATATTTAATTGAGACATTGTATGGTAGAATGATTGAATTGTACGATAACTATTCACTGAAAGGTTCTTTTATGATTAATGTTAAAATCTATATTATCTGGAAAGTCGTTGATCGCTAAGGGGGCTTACCCTTATTGTAGAATAAATGTTATTTATTTAAATGAATTAAATAGTTTAATTTATTTATTTAAATAATATTAGAATTGTTCTAATTGATTTATTCGCAACCGGTTTAATATGGAGAACCTAAAGAGTCATACCGCAAAAGAAAAATATTTATTTAAGAAGTAAATGACATAATTGTAATAATAAGTTATGTGTATTTAATTTAGTCTATGGAGATAGAATAAATTAAATAGCTTAATATTTATTATTTAATATTTTGGAAATATTAAATATAAATTAATAAGAGGAGTCTTATTATTATTATTACTATTACTATTATTTAATTCCTAATAGGGATTGTGAATTAATTAATAGAAGTACTCTCTTATGAATTCTTAATTGAATTAGGAGCAGAATTAATTAAAGGAGTTTAATTAGAATAGAAACTCTAATCCTAAATAGTTTAGGGAAGGATTTTCCTACATCTATAAATAAGAGAAGTCTTATCATAAATTAGTATTACACACTCTTGCATAAGAATTGTGGAGAGTACTTACAATTTCTATAGAGATAGAAACTAGGGTTTTGCCAACACCTATCTTCTTGAATAGATATTATTCCTTGGTGGATCACCTCTAGAGGCCAAACACTTGGGTGGCTAACGTTGATCAAAGGAAGGAATTTAATCGGTGGAATTTAAGGAGAACACGAAGGAATTGGAGTTGAAATTGTACCCGAGGAAGCACGGTTCTACGAGGGTATAATTTCTTAATCTCTATCTATTTCGTTTAATTAATAATTGTGCATAAAGAAAGATCATGGTGATGGTTTGTATAAAATTTTAAAATCTGATTTTATCGCTCTTCCGCTATATTTATGTAATTTGATTGCATGTTCGCGTTATACAAACCTAACACTATACAAAAATCCTGAAAGAAATTTAAAAGTTCAGTCAAGGCGTCAACAATTTTTCTGGTAGCATCTCACAAAATACAATTGACATCAATTTTTGCATGAATACATGGCAATCGTGACTCTTGAACCCAGTAATTTTCAACTGTTGAATCTTACTGCAACGAGATATGTTAGAAACATATCCATCAGGGAGCTACAATGCACTTACCTACTTGCAAATGTCTTCAACCTGTTGCTTGGTAAGACAAAATGGAGCTTTTGATTTTGAGTTGTTAGGATGGAGCCACAATTCTCCCCTGATGTTCATTGCCTCCAAATCTTTACGTGCTTTATTATTGTCTTTTGTTTTATCACTCGCATCTAGCACGGTGTAAAACACATTCTCGAATACATTCTTTTCTGTATGCAAGACATTTATACAATGACGAACTGATAGTGTGACCCAGTATAGCAACTCAAACCAAATAGGCGAGTGTGTCCAGTTATAAGTTTTCTCGTACCCTATTGCTCTCAACTTACCATGCTCCTTCCCTGGCGATGGAAATTTCAGATCATTCATCCAGCCCAAGACCTCGTTGCCCGACAATCGACTAACAACCCCCTTCTTCTCTGTCTTTTCTGTTGACCTGTGCAAACATCTTTCTCTAACTGTGATCAGCAGGCAAGAATCTACGAGCAGTTCCAAAAAAACTAATTTTTCGCTCATGAAGTAGTTGTGTGCCTTGCACATCCCCACACAGATTGGACATGACAGCTTCCCGTGCGTCGACCAACCACTGATCATCCCAAGTGCTAGATAGTCAATAATACTCCACAACATAGCTACCTTCATCACGAAATTCTGCTTAACCGATTTATCATAAGTCTGAACCCCTGTCTCCCACTGTATTATATTATAGAATAATGGATATTATATTAATTAACTTAATTTAATTATATTAATTAAATTAAATTATTATTTTAATTTATTTTGTTTGCTTATTTATATGTTATTAAATTAAATTAAATTAATTTAAATTACTTTTACTTTTATTTATTTATTTTGTATTATATTATTAAAATAAATTAATTTATTTCATTTCATTTCATTTTATTTACTTTCTTTATTATTATTTTATGTTATATTAATTATTTTATTTTATTTTATTTATATGTTATTATATTTAAATTAATTTAATTTAATTTATTCATTTTATTTTAGTTTATTATATATTGTATTATATTATATACTAATAACTAAATGCTACTAAGTAAATGTTATTTAGTTTATTATATTATGTAGTAGTGGAACTAAATACATGCTACTTAATTAAAGTAGTACATATATTAGATCATAATATCTTAGTAGTGTATATTAAAAGTTTAATCTAATTTATTTTATTTATTTTTATTAATTAGTATAATGTAACAAATTATTACTTTAATTGTTTTTAATTCATTTATTTAATTTAATTTAATTTTAATTTATTTTATTTTATTTCATTTGTTGCATTTAATTTAATTTAATTTATTTTATTTTAATTTAATTTTTATTATATTATATTATTAATTAAATGTAATTAATTTTAATTTAATTAATTTTTTTTATTATATTATATTATATTATATTCTTATTTATTTTAATATTTTTTAATTCATATTATTTATATATTATTCTATTAAATTAAATTAAATTTGCTTTATTTTATTTTGTATTATATTATATTATATCATTTTAATTTGTTGCAATTTAGTAGTGCAAAACTAAGTAAATGCTACTTAGTTAATTTTTTTGGTAAAAAACTAAGTATATGGTACTTAGTATATTTCAATATTGGAAATTAATTAAAATCCATAAATAAAATAAAGCAGGGCCCACATATATGGTAAATAAAGAATTCTAACAGAAATTCAGTCGAAAATAGCAAATATACCAACTTAATTATATGCAGTCCATATCAGCAAGAATCAGTAAGGAAGATAAAGACATAATATTGATGAAATTTTTTTATATATACATAACATAAGTAAGGCAGTCCCAAATTAATTATTAACGTAGTCCCAAAATCAGTCCCAATTGAGTCGATTAACATAACTGTGATGGTTTAAAATCAATCCCAAATTCAATCCCAAATTCACTAATTTCAGACCTTTCATACCCAAATTGACCAATTTCAGACAAATTATAGTCCAAAATCTCCTAATTTCAGAGCAATTTCATAGAAATTTTAAACCCTCGGATCCAAATTAACCAATTTCAGACCAAGTACATAACCAAATTGACCAATTTCAGACTAAAAATTGAAGTAATTCTACTAATATCAATCCAAAAATAAAATAAATTCATATGGCAGTACATTGTAATACCAAATTCATACACAGTGTACTATTAACCAAATTTTAGACATGAAATTTCACCCAAATCAATATATAATACCGAATAACCTCATGTTGCAGCTAAATGAAAATCATTGAATATACATACCTTGAAAATTAGGTTTGATTCTACCTAAAAGGAGCGAACAAACAGTGGAATGGAATGGAGTCGAAGGCTGTCGACGACAGCGACGGTGGCAAAAGGTCGACAGCGGTGAGAGATGAGAGAGAGACAATGTGACTGATAGAGAGAGAGAGATGATCGATGTGGCTGAAGGAAATGAAATCTGATTTAGGTTTTATTGATTATTTTCGACAGAATTTTCGTCGGACATAATTCCCTCAGAATTATATTAATTTCGACGGACATTCCTTCGGAAATAACTGTCCATTGAAATTATAGTTCGTGCTGGCGGGAAGTTTGGCGCCAAATAGGGCCTTCTACTTCCGACGGAATTCCGTCGAAATTAGATTATTTTTGAGGGACTTATCTTCGACGGAGTATTCCGTTGAAAATACGTTATATTCAACGGACTGAATCCGTCGAGGATAATTCCGTCGAACTTAACCCTTTTTTCTTGTAGTGAAAGCTTCCGAAACAGGCTTACGCCTTCGGTCCGTGACCCCTATGCTGCTTCGACTGAGAGTCGAACTCAAGACCTCCGGGTTTACGACTAGACCCAAGTTCTCCCTTAAACCACTGAAGCAAGCGGCCGAGTTTTTAAACTTTATTCTTACTTTAAATTGATTTATTTCCTCATGATATTATGAAATGAAAACATATTAATTATTATAAGTTTAAAACCTATATATAGTTAACGCCATTTTTCCTAATTTATGTTGATACCTTTTTATCATATTCACTTTCTATTGTAGTTCTTGGAATAAATTTTTTATTCAATGACTGCATCTATATACTTCAATAATAATGGGGTTTGCATAAAATTAAGAAGTTCCCAAGCCGATTTCTATTTTTAATTACACAAGCTCACCAAACCCGTGCGAAGCATGAGCGACAGATTAAGAGTTTATTATATTATTAAATAAAAAAATTTAATTAAAATTTTAAGAAGATATTGTAGTTATAAAATTATTAAATATTTATTTAAATAATAAATAGTTGAATTTTTATATTATAGGTTCTTTCGATCAATTATTAAGTTAAACATTTGAATCGAGTGCATATTTACTTATGATTATAAAAAAATAATTATTTTAATTTTATTTAAGTGTGTAATGAAATTATATATTTGTATTTAATTATACTGATAAAATTTGCTTGAAATTATATTCTAATCCAAATAGAAGTATGAAACTGAAAGTTTAATAACTTTTAAATTAGTTATGACAATTAGTTAGTCATGAATCTACTATAATTTTTTAACTAATTATTTTAAAGTTATGTTTTAAAATAATTAACATATTATTAATACAATTATGTACGTGTGATTTGGTAAGTTTTAATGAATTTAATTTAGTTAGGACATTGTCTTAATTAATTACATAAAGTTGTGATAAAAACAATTGTAATAAAATTGGTAAAATTAAAAAGAAAAATTCTCTTAGAAGTTACTTTTTCTATTAAAAATTGGTTAGGTTTTTCTGAATACTTTACAAATTTGAATAGTATATATATTTAATTATTTTAAATTTGTATAGTACTTATATTAATTTGAATGGAAAAGAAAAGGATCTTCCTTTTTCTGTTCATATTAGAAACAAGAATATTTTTAAACATACTTATACTAATTTGAATAGAAAAGAAAAAGATCTTCCTTTTTGTTGTTCCTATTAGAAATAAGAATATTTTTAAATTTGGATAGTATTTAATAGATACAAATTTGGATAATAGTTATGTTAATGTGAATACGAAAGCTGAACAACAAATTAAGAAAACTGAACCAAAAATTGGTGAAACCAAACCAAATTTATGTTTTTAATTATATATAGTTGATTAGTTAGTCATTTTTAATAGTTGTGTCTTCAATTGAATTGTATGTCAAAGTTATTTAGAAAGTTCTATTTGTGAGCTAGTTGAAATTTAATATATACATAATATTTATTTTATGAGTTGTGACATTTGTAATTTAATAAAAAAAATTTTTGCAGAAGGTTAAAAAAATTTATTACTGAAAATACATTTTCTAAAAGGCAAATGGTATAAGATGACAATGATAGTGTGTGTGTATATATATATATATATATATATATATATATATTGACACCTGAATATTTGTAGTGACATTCAGGTTGTCAACAAGTTACAGTTTGGGTTAGGTTCCTAGAACCTATTTACTTTTGATAATGGGTATTATTTCTTGTCATGTTTAGATATATAGTACACTATCTTTATAGATTAGAGTACCAAAAAACTTGCATTTGGTACTACTTTTAGACTAGGCAGCAGCACTCCTGTTCGTCTAACTTATTCAAGTTGTAAGCTAGAATAGGAAGGGAGAAACTATAAAATATATTCAAATTTTATTTAGTTTCCTTCAATATCTCATTCCCCAAATTAGATAACATATATATTTGATTATTGTATAGACTTAGGTGGTAGAGGGGTCATTTAGACGTTTTCTTAATTAGACGATCTCATTTATATACTCTATCCGTTTCAAATTATAAGATTAATAATTTAATATTGCCTTTTTAAAAGTCAATTTTAAATATTTTCAAACTCAAAATTGACATGAATTATGTGTCTTATATTAATACAATTATGAATATCATAAACTGTCTAAAAAGTACTACTAATTATAAGAGTTATTGTTTTCAAAAGTTAAATGAATTACGTCAATTTAAAATTTAAAAATATCTCAAATTTATTTTTTAAAAATCAATATCGATCTTATAATTCGGAATGGAGAGAGTATTTTTAATTATTATTGTTATACTATACAAATAATAAAAAATTACATTCAAAATTACCAAAAAATTATCTTTCAAGGATTAACAAATTCATTTCAATATAAATTATTGAAGAACTTCAAGGTTTTTACCAAATTAATATGGTAGACTAGGCCTCAAGGTACCACTTGGTAACCTAAATGAATGACATATGATAATGAAAGAAAAAATTATACAACCCCCATAAACGCTACTATTTTCATAAAACAATCTCAAAATAATACTTTTATTTGGAGGACAAAGTCCACCATAATGGTATCTTCTTTGAAGAAAACTGTCTTGATTATCAACATGTACGCTCCTTCAGATCTCAAAATTAGAAAATTAAGTGATATAGAAGCAAATATTGGCAATTTCATGGAAAAATAATTTTGCATGATGTGTTTTTCTGTCAGAGATAAATCTGAAAAGAAAGGTTGTGCTTATGAACACAAATGAAAGGTAAGAAGTTTACATGGTATGGTCCTAGTAACAAGAGAAGTAGATTATACTAGACAGAATGTGATTATTCTTTTTTCAATTTCTATATTGGAAATCTTTTATTTTTTTCCCCACTTATTGGTTGTAAACTTTATACTCATTTAAATTAATTTTTTTCTTTGTATTGTGAGATGAAATTAAACATTAATTTGATAATTATAAGTTTAAAACCTATATAGTTATCAATACTGTTACGGATTTAAGTCATAAATCTAACGGTTGCGATTAAACATGTGTTAGTGTAATCGTACGGTTAGAATTAATTCCTTCTTTTAATTGTAAATCAAAGAGTACAAGACTTGTACTGTAATTATACAGAGGGTATCAATGAATGAACAAGTTTGCTCTATCTTCTCTCTAAATTTCTTCTCTTCTCCCTTATTTTTTTGGAGTCATTGCAAGAGCCTATTATTTCTTGCTACATTGGTGCTTTCATTGAGAGTGTTCCGATGGCTAATCCCAATTTTATCGAGGCAATTTGCGCCCAATTCACTGAGCAAATTTCTGCTACTATGACTATTATTATCAAAGAACAATTTTCAGCCATAAATACTCATAAAAAACCACAACCAGTGTATCATCAAAAAGTTCTAATATGTGGGCTATAACGAGGATGAAGATTTCTTATGATTAGCAAATGAAACCATGGATTCAGAATATGAGCTAGATGATGCGGTTATCGATTTTGAAGAGGAAGAGCTGAACCCATGTACCCGAGCTACGGAGCTAGTGATCTAGCTGGTGATAAAAAGGGAGAATCAATTGTCCATGAAGTTGGCGATTGATCATTTGTTTTCAAGGCGGAAGTTCATGAGAGCCTTACGGAGAAACTCGAAGATTCAAGGCCACCAATTCATCAAGTTTGTGAACAATCGACTCATGATAAGGTTAACTCTCTTCCTGAAAATGAATTTTCCTCTCTTAGCTTAGCCAACAACACTATAATAGGAGCATTTGATGCATATAAAAAGGAATTTTATGTTGCGAGTAAGGTATTCGACGAAATTCCAAACCCAATGGGATACATTAATTTGTTGCCCTCAAACCGAAGCCACAAGATGATTATCACACTCAAAGTAAGAATATATATTAAAGGAATAGACACTAATAATGCCATGTACCCAACAAATTTTCATGAAAATAAAAAGAGGCTGAATGCAATTTTGGTGAAACATTTAGATTGGGTACTTTCTGCTCCCTTCAACAACTCTTATCAACAAACACCTCCTAAAGAGAGAGAATTACAACCCTTGTCAACCACTGTCAATTACATATATGATGAGAAGTTCAAAGATGCCCATAATGTAATTCATGATAATCACGTAAAAATATTGTTATTACTGGGGACTCTGTTGTTCTAAAATTCGGAAAGGATAAGCTATGGCATATGTTGCAGAAACTTGGTATAACCATGAGATCTGATGAGAAGGATATTAGTGGGAATGCTAGAACATTGAGGAGACTAGGGATTTCTTCTTCAGCTGCTCAAATTACAATTGAAATTGATTCTTTGTATGAGGGGTATTGATTTTTACACAACAAGTACTCAGGCAAGGGTTGAGGAGCCCAACATGGACCTTTTCAAGAAGTGTATATAGCTTATGGAGAAGTGTTTGAAAGATGTGAAAATGGACAAGAGCATTGTCCATGATATTGTGCTTATTGGAGGGTCTACTAGGATTCTCAAAGTTCAGTAATTATTGCAGAACTTTTTTGATGGGAAAGAGCTCTGCAAGGGCATTAGCTCTGATGAGTTTGTTGCCTATGATTCTGCGATTCGGGCTGTAATTTTGAGCGGTGGAGGCAAGAAGGAGAAGGTGCAAGACTTGCTACTGCTGGATATTACTCTTCTTTCTCTTGGTTTGGAGATTACTGGAGGTGTGATGACTGTTTTGATCCCGAAATATACAACCATACCAACCAAGCAAGAGCAAGTGTTTTTGACTTGCTCTGTTAATCAACCTAGTGTACTGATCTAGGTTTTTGAGGGGGAAAGAACAAGAACAAGAGTTAACAATTTATTGGGCAAGTTTAATGTCTCTAGTATTCCACTTGTCCCAAGGGGTGTACCACAAATCACAGTTTGCTTCAATGTTATTGATATATGTCATTCTCCTATGAAGATGAAGATTACGCTCTCTACACCATTTTTTATGGACAACATTTCGATGGGAGTCTTTGCTGCAGATTCTCATAAATTTAGAGGTTTATCATTTACTTGCCTATTGAAGAATTTTTATGACATTGATAGTGTGCAACCAATTCTTAAATATAATGTGTATCATGTTTTGATTAATCTCATTATAGAGCAAGTAAATTTGGTTGGTTCTTGGAGAGATATGCATGTAGTTTATGCACAGAAGTTGGGCATTTTAATGATTGATAAGGGTTACTTGAAAGAAGAAATTACACTGGAACTTGGCTTGTGGTTGCAAGAGAATGGGCTGAATTTGAATGTAAACATGAAAAGTTCATCACGTCACAAGAATCCTTATTTGAGCATTGATTTGTACGAGGGAATTTGTGTTGAGAAAAAGTTGTTTCTCAAAAGTACTGAAAGAGATTTGTGTCATATTGTACTGCAAATTAAAGAATTTATCCAAGGAATTAAAGGGGAGTTGGGAAACAAAAAAGAATTTTTTGGGTTGGATTTGCCCAAGCTATTTGCAAATGATCCAACTGAATCACAATTAATCAGGAAGGAAAATCAAATGAGAACCTTGAGTAATACAAATGGACATGGGACAAAAAGAGACCCATTTGTGCATGCAGGTCCAATGCATCAAAATAGAACATTTTTGTTAATTAATGTGGTGTGTTGTCGTAGGCAACCAAAATTAAATTCTTATGCGAACAATATTTTATGTAGTAGTGTAAGTAAGAGTCGATTCCACAGAGAATGATTAGTCTAATTATATGTTTTCTAAACTAAAATGGGGGATTTTGAATAGCAAGATCAATTTAAATAAACAGAATAATTTAACTAAATAATCAGACGAACAAGCATTGGATTAAGTTAACATCCACCATCAGAAATTTATACTGATCATTGACACTAGCATGAATCAATTAGTATTCTGAATATCACCGTTGGAATTACTTCTGTATCTCTCCTTATGTGTAGTTAAGTAGAAACAAGTGATCTAAATAACCCAAATTACTAAACAACCTTAGACATGCACTAAAGATTTAATCTAGTAACAACTTTAAGAAATAGAAAGATTGATGAAACTAAACAACACAAGCACACACGGTTGTATTTAATTTAGCTGAGTACTCTTCCTAACGTATAATAATCTTTTGATATGCAGAAAATTATTAATTTCAGTTGCTTCACAAATTAGAGTGACCAAACAATTACGGATTTAATATCTAATTTAGCGGTAGATTGCAACGAATAATAAACTAGTATGCATCCTAGCAATTAAACGAATCAATCATGAAAATTAAGCACATAAAAATATTCAATACTCAAAATTAATATAAATTGAACAATTAAAACCAATTAAATCTCACAATGCAATAATTATGAGGCTTCCGTTCACTTAATCTAAAAATAAAAATTTAGCTACACATAGCCATGAAATCACCAAAGAATAATAGAGAAGAGAGTTATAGGCAAGGATACCCTAACTTGTGGCTACTAACATGTATTTATAGGTTACATAATAAATCCCTAACTTAGGAAGAATAATTAAGAATCCTATTTGGAATCAAAATCATAGTCAAAACGCGCAAAATCTGGGCAATTTGCTTAACCGGCGCTGCAGTGCCACTTTTCTTCTTCCTTCTGGCGTTGTGGCGCCACACATCCAGAGACCTTTGAAATCGCCTTGGCGTTACCGCGCTAACTCCAAGCCTTGCTTCGGCGCTTCCGCGCCACATGTCCATAGAGCTCAACTTCCTCCAGTGCTGCAACGCTGTTCTGCTATACAAATTGGGCCTTGCGGCGCCGCCCTGTGCTGCTTAATTACAATTTTGTCCCTCCTTCATTTTAAGTCCAAATATTGCTAAATTTATCCTCCAAATCACTTCCAAAGTTGCAGGCTCCTTAAATTGCACCTTAAATCAAAATATAAGAATAATGAGCTTATTTAGGCACAAAATAAAGACAAAAGACGAAAAATTAAGGGATAAAAATATAACATATTTCATACTCATCAAATTCCCCTACATTTGTCCTTTGCTCGTCCTCGGGCAAAACAAAAACAAATTACAACACAAAAATTCAACTAACTTGACTAACTTAACAAAGTTGAATTCTAAATCAATATGAACTTCAACCTTAGCCTCAATGATTCTAAACAATAACTCTTGAAAAACTTCAAAAACAATGTTTCATCCAAAATTTCAACTCATTTATCAGTCTTATTTTACTCTCAACCTTTTGTGTGTGTGAATCCAAATGTATCAAACTAATCAAATCTTAGATTAACTTACGCAATCAATGTATCGTAGGAAATAAAAGAGAAAATCACTCTTAGTCAATATAGGCAACCATAACCAGCAGATTAAAGGGATTTTTTTTCCACACAATAAGTACACCAGGATTATCATATTATTAACTAGTTCTTTTTCTTTTTTTTCAGGTGAGTATATTTTATGCTCCATCTCACCAGCAAGTGCCTTTTACGCTTCATCTCGCTTTTTGCGTGTTTATGAGTGAGTGCGCTTTACGCTTCATCTCAACCCACCACATGAATCTCATTTTCTTTATTCTGTTTCCAATAATCCTAGCAAAAACTTCCCAAATCATTTCCCCTTATAGTATACTTCAAATTCACTTCAAGTCATGATCAAATAAATTAATAATAGAGTTCAAAGATATCTCCCAGAAACCCTTAATCAAATAAATTCCCTCTAAGTTATAACTAGTTCAAACAAATGGACATGTGCTCAATAATAAAGGGTCTCAAACAAAGTAATAACCAACAAAAAGAACAAATTCAGACTATACAATGTCTATCAATCTTCCAAAAAGTTATTAAATAAAAATCAAAATGTTTATCATTGGCCAAAAATTAAAATCCACATCAACTTATTGCCCAAGTGACTCATCCTAAAAACTACCCCATTTCGCAGGAAATACAATTACACTTAGCATGTGTAACAAGTCTTTAAACCCCAAGGTTACCGCAAGTGGACGAGTTTTGTTTTGTGAGGGTTTGCAGTAAATCGACTCAATGTTCTTAATCGCAACACTCCTGTTCCTTTAGCTTATTCAAGTTGTAAGCTAGAATTGGAGGAGAGAAACTCTGAATTAAATATTCAAATTTTATTTAGTTTCCTTCAATATCTCATCCCTCAAATTCTAGACGGATAACATATTTGATCATTGTATAGCATTTGAAATGAAAAATTGCTTGAACTGGATCTCTTTATTTTATTTTTAAAAATTTATTAAGCTCGAATATATAAAACATTCTCCAGTATACTTTTCCTCTTTGTTATAGGCACTGGTTGTGAAGCTTTGCATGACTTGACTTAACCGACAGAAAATAAGTGTTGTGGTTGCCATTAGCATGAAATTAATGTTTATCTTGATTTGAGCCTAATAACAGTACTGATTGAAGCTATCATGACTTTCTCATTTGTTCATGAGGTCTAATCACTCTGTAGGAACCTTTTTTCGTTGTTTTTGATCTTGACTAAAAAGTACTACTAATTATAAAAGTTATTGTTTTCAAAACTCAAATGAATTACGTCAATTTGAAATTTAAAAATATCTCAAATTTACTTTTAAAAAGTTAATATCGATTTTATAATTCGGAACGGTGAGAGTATTTTTAATTATTATATTTGTTATACCATTACAAATAATATAGTAAATATAATTTTTTTATAAAAAAATTACATTCAAAATTACAAAAAAATTATCTTTCAAGGATTAACAAATTTATTTTAAGTATAAACTATTGAAGAACTTCAAAGTTTTTATCAAATTAATATGGTAGACTAGGCCTGATTTTGGTTAGCTGCCCAGATGGTGGGGGTACCGTCTAGAGCCTGGGCGTGGATTAAGCGAACTACCTTGCGCTAAAATTTGTAGAATATTAGTTTGAAGCCAAGACCTTTGCTATGCAATAATTGGCGATACCAAATTGGTATAAGCTAGAATTAATGTATAAACATTCTCCTTGTTTGAGGCACTTTTTGAGAAGCTTTGCATGACCTAACCAAGAGAAAATAAGCATTGTGCTTGCCATTAGCATGAACTTAATGTTTATCTTGATTTGAACCTAATAGCAGCACTGGTTGAAGCAATCATGAGTTTCTCATTTGCTCATGAGGTCTTTACTCTATAGGAGTTTTTTGTTGTTGCTATTTTCCTAGACTGAAACAAAAAAGATGCACATGATGACATGAATATTTAAAATTTCTTTAGATGAAAGAATTTTGACCCTTCCCATTTAATGTTTATAGGAACTGAACAAGAAACTTTTCAATGTTTGTGATAAAATTGTGACAAATTATAACTTCTTAATTTTTCGGTACAAGTCTTTTGGACTAACAGATGTTTTTTGTTCATATGAAGTTGATTGTGTTGTGTGTCAACGCCTCGTCATGCCAAACTACTTGATTGATGGAAAAAAGCTCCATAAAAAACGAACAATTAAAAAATAATTAATGTTAAACATTCCAAACATATTTTCTTGATCAATTGGACCTCTTGTTTAATTTGTTAGGCAAAAACAAAAAATAAACTAATTCTAGTCGTTGAGAAACTGTTGATATCTCAAGAAGCTTTGCATGACATGGCGTTTGATCCACAATCTCACTGGACAAACTAACAAATATGCTAGAATGGCATCCATATATATGATTAGGCAAATAGCCCACAAAGCTGAAACTATGCAACTTTTGCATACGTAGTCCCTGAATGGTTTGTCTTACTAAATTCATCCCTAAACTTGTTTGTATTTTGCAGTCCAAGTGCATTGTGATGTGAGATCATGTTAGGTAACACCAATGTTCTAAATTAAGGCGGACCTAGGCTGTGGAGGAGGCCATCTAGGCAGGCAGACTAGTTTTTTAGGAGAACTCATTTATTTATTTTTCTACTATATATCCTTGTTATACTATACAAAACATATAGTAGATGTAATTTTTTAAAATTACTTGAAACATTACCAAAAATAAAAATTTTTCAAAGCTTAACAAATTCATTTAAGTATAGTAGAGCTTCAAAGTAGATGTCTGATTCTGTCTAGACGGGGTCTAAGCATTCAACCAAATTAAGGCGGTAGAGGACCCCATAGGGACCCTAGGTGAAGATTAATTGGATCTAGATGGAGATTTTTAGAACACTTGGTAACACATGAGCCACTTTTAAGGATACTTCATCAAAACTTTAAGGTATTGTACCGAGACGGAAAAAAAATGCCGAGAATAGATGCACTAGAAGAAAAACCTTAATTCCGACAAAAATTCTATCAGAAATAGTTAATTTCGACAGAACTTCCGTCTGAAATAATTTTGTCGGGAATTATTTATTTTGACTGGATTTTCGACCAAATTAATTCCGACCAACTTAATTACGACCGAATGCCCGACAAAAAATTTGATCGAAAAATAATTCCGGAAATAACCTTTTTTCTCTCGTAATGATGGGTCAAAAGAATAAAGCTTCTTCTCTTTATTTTTTTGGGAATTGATATTTCACAAGTGAAATTATTAGTTTACTCTCTCAAATCAGGGTGAAACCCACTTATTATTCATGTGAGGGAGAGCTTATGAAACTATTAAATTTACTTGTGAAAATATCAATTCCCTATTTTTTCTCCTCCGAGTATAAAGTTATTTTTGTTGTTGTTTCTGTATAAAATAGTTTAGATTTATTATTTTATTACCCAAGTGCATTGTTGTTGTCTGTGTAATGTAATGTTAGATCATGTTTTCTTCTTCTTCTTCTTTTCTGGGGACATTGAAGAGTAATTAGCTAGTGTCATAATTATAGTGATTTTTTCCCATACAAAATTCTTCGCAAATTGGTTAGTTTGGCTTAGCAAGTATAATAAAGGTTTAAATTAAGCTCATGCATCATCTGCAATTTAATATTAAGTATTCCATTATCATCTTCCATCACTAAATTTTAAAACACAATTTTCGGTTTTGTTTAATGATAATACAGTATTGACACTCTTCTCATAGAGCAACCCATATTGGTCAAATAAGAACAAGGCAACTGTTTATAAAAAACTAAGAGCACATAAGTTTCCAATATTTTTGTAAGTCAAAATAAGCAAAAATAAAACTAGTGAATAATAACAAACGGCTCAAAGTTAAGTAGTGTGTTTGTACTTGTAATTTGTATTATGTAAATACGTATCCCACAAAGAGTTTAGCTTAGTTTCTGTTATATCAGTTTCATAGCTTATATAGTTGGTTTGAATCCTTGCAGCTTAAAGAATGAAAGAGAAGTTGTAAGTTAGAAATGGAGGAATTAATATTAATTTGAATGCACATCTAAATTCACTTATTTATTTATTCTAGCTCAGGTTTGTCCAACATTGACACCTTTTATACGACGTATTTTCAAATTATAAGATTATTATTGATTTTTGAAATTCAATTTTTGACATTTTTAAATTTAAAATTAATAATAATCATTAAAAATTAAAAAATAATAAATCTTAATCTTATAATTAGTAGTACTTTTTAATAATTTACGATATTCTTCATTGTATTCATTAAAATTAAGTTAATCTATGTCAATTTTTAGATGATAATTTAATTTTGCTTTATCAACGAAAAAATAAAAAATAAAATAAAATAAGAGTATATATATTAGTATATGTAACCATACACTTGTCCTAATGTGAAAGTTGTTCCTACTTCTGTACTAGGCGTTTCTTGTTGGAGTTGTAAGACGGCAGCGTTTCTTGTTGGACCAGTTGAAGCGAAAACATGCTTTGGTGCTTACAAGTTGTTCCTACTTCTGGACTAGGCAGCAACTTTTCTTGGTGGAGGTGGAGTTGGCGAGGATTGGGGCAAACGTGATTTGCTACGGTCTCCCTTGCATGCAACTTTTTATAGAGAATGAAAAAATATATAACATTTTATGAAGTGTATTTGTATTTGTATGTTACTAATGTTAGTCCTGTTGTTGAGAATAAATTTGGCTGAGGGTAATTCAAATTTTCAAATATCATTCCAAAATAGATTCAGCAAGTATGGAAGGTTAAATAGATTCAGTAAATATAACCTAAAATAGATTCAGTAAGTACGGAAGGTTAAATATATTCAGTAAATATGGAAGGTTATGATTGATTTTCAGAATGCAATATAGTGGTTAAACCTATATCAATCGAATATCAAACAAAATATTTTTCAATATCCTTTCTTCTCTTTTCTCACTCCCAAATTTTTTTTAAAGTCTATCCGACACTTTAAATCGATAACGATGGTGCTTTCATTGAGAGCTCCTACTGCTCCCTATCGTATCCAGGCTGCTATTGATAAATTTGCAATGGAATTTAGTGCTTCTATGGCTGCTTGGTGCAGCAAGTGGCCGAAGTTAATTACGGGGATAGTCTAGAGTATTTGACATCCCAAATTGAAGATAATGAGCATAATCAGGAGTTTAAGATGATGGATCAGATTCCAAGTGGATTGACATTCCATCCCACTAGTGAGCCAATCCACCGAAAAGCTTATGCTTATGGTAATACTCTGGATAGTGTTTACAGTGTGTTTGATGAAATGTCTGACAGGCAATATGAAAAGAAAACAGAACTTCGTTGTCAAAAGATGAAAAAAGAACAATTGAAGAAGGCAATCAATGGCAAGGTGTTGGATGAAATGCTTGAAAGACGTACTTCAACTAGGAAGGTACTATTACTGGCTATACTCAAGATGATGATTGTTTTTGTTTTTAGGATATCACTAGATATATATTTGGTGATTCTCATACATGTGGTGATAATTGGATTCAACAAATGATCATATGCTTATAGATAGTCCTGGGAATTATCAAGAGTTTCCGACTGACTGAATTTGTCGAGTATAATTCCGTTGAACTTAACCCTTTTTTCTTGTAGCGAAGGCTTTCGAAACAGGCTTATGCCTTCGGTCCGTGACCCTTATGCTGCTTCGACTAAGAGTCGAACTCAAGACCTCCGGGTTTACGACTGGACTCAAGTTCTCCCTTAAACCACTGAAGCAAGCGGCGGAGTTTTTAAACTTTATTCTTACTTT
Organism: Aralia elata; assembly: GCA_034770075.1. Classification (NCBI taxonomy): domain Eukaryota; kingdom Viridiplantae; phylum Streptophyta; class Magnoliopsida; order Apiales; family Araliaceae; genus Aralia; species Aralia elata. The sequence continues at coordinate 24,276,140 of CM068386.1, forward strand.
AAATTGATTTATTTCCTCATGATATTATGAAATGAAAACATATTAATTATTATAAGTTTAAAACCTATATATAGTTAACGCCATTTTTCCTAATTTATGTTGATACCTTTTTATCATATTCACTTTCTATTGTAGTTCTTGTAATAAATTTTTTATTCAATGACTGCATCTATATACTTCAATAATAATGGGGTTTGCATAAAATTAAGAAGTTGCCAAGCCGATTTCTATTTTTAATTACACAAGCTCACCAAACCCGTGCGAAGCATGGGCGACATGATTAAAAGTTTATTATATTATTAACTAAAAATATTTAATTAGAATTTTAAGAAGATATTGTAGTTATAAAATTATTAAATATTTATTTAAATAATAAATAGTTGAATTTATATATTATAGGTTCCTTCGATCAATTATTAAGTTAAACATTTGAATAGAGTGCATATTTACTTATGATTATGAAAAATAATTATTTTAATTTTATTTGAGTGTGTAATGAAATTATATATTTGTATTTAATTATAGAAATAAAATTTGCTTGAAATTATATTCTAATCCAAATAGAAGTATGAAACTGAAACTTTAACAACTTTTAAGTTAGTTATGACAATTAGTTAGTCATGAATCTACTATAATTTTTTAACTAATTATTTTAAAGTTATGTTTTAAAATAATTCACATATTATTAATACAATTACGTACGTGTGATTTGGTAAGTTTTAATGAATTTAATTTAGTTAGGACATTGTCTTAATTAATTACATAAAGTTGTGATAAAAAAATTGTAATAAAATTGGTAAAATTAAAAAGAAAAATTCTCTTAGAAGTTACCTTTTCTATTAAAAATTGGTTAGGTTTTTTTGAATACTTTACAAATTTGAATAGTATATATATATTTAATTATTTTAAATTTGTATAGTACTTATATTAATTTGAATGAAAAAGAAAAGGATCTTCCTTTTTTCTGTTCATATTAGAAACAAGAATATTTTTAAACATACTTATATTAATTTGAATAGAAAAGAAAAAGATCTTCCTTTTTGTTGTTCCTATTAGAAATAAGAATATTTTTAAATTTGGATAGTATTTAATAGATACAAATTTAGATAATAGTTATGTTAATGTGAATACGAAAGCTGAACAAAAAATTAAGAAAACTGAACCAAAAATTGGTGAAACCAAACCAAATTTATGTTTTTAATTATATATAGTTGATTAGTTAGTCATTTTTAATAGTTGTGTCTTCAATTGAATTGTATGTCAAAGTTATTTAGAAAGTGTCAAAGTTATTTAGAAAGTTCTATTTGTGAGCTAGTTGAAATTTAATATATACATAATATATATTTATTGTATGAGTTGTGACATTTGTAATTTAATAAAAAAAAAATTTGCAGAAGGTTAAAAAAATTTATTACTGAAAATACGATTTTCTAAAAGGCAAATGGTATAAGATGACAATGATAGTGTGTGTGTGTATATATATATATATATATATATATATATATATATATATATTGACACCCGAATATTTGTAGATACATCCAGGTTGTCAACAAGTTACAGTTTGGGTTAGGTTCCTAGAACCCATTTACTTTTGATAATGGGTATTATTTCTTGTCATGTTTAGATATATAGTACACCATGTTTATAGATTAGAGTACCAAAAAACTTGCATTTGGTACTACTTTTAGACTAGGCAGCAGCACTCCTGTTCGTCTAGCTTATTCAAGTTGTAAGCTAGAATTGGAAGGGAGAAACTATAAAATATATTCAAGTTTTATTTAGTTTCCTTCAATATCTCATTCCCCAAATTCTAAACAGATAACATATATATTTGATCATTGTATAGCATTTGAAATGAAAAATTCCTTGAATTGGATCTCTTTATTTTCTTTTTTAAAATTTATTAAGCTCGAATATATAAAACATTCTCCAGTGTACTTTTCCTCTTTGTTATAGGCACTAGTTGAGAAGCTTTGCATGACTTAACCAACAGAAAATAGGTGTTGTGGTTGCCATTAGCATGAAATTAATGTTTATCTTGATTTGAGCCTAATAGCAGTACTGATTGAAGCAATCATGACTTTCTCATTTGCTAATCACTCTGTATAGTAGGAACCTTTTTTGTTGTTTTTGATCTAGACTAAAACAAAACGGATGCACGTGAATACTCTTTATTCCATTAGATTTTGTTTTTTGTTTTTGTTTTGTACCATTAAACATTGTATTACAACGGGATAGTTTGAAATAGTGTTCTAAAAATCGTTATACATACTTAGGTGGTAGAGGGGTCATTTAGACGTTTTCTTAATTAGACGATCTCATTTATATACTCTATCCGTTTTAAATTATTAGATTAATAATTTAATATTGACTTTTTAAAAGTCAATTTTAAATATTTTCAAACTCAAAATTGACATAAATTCATGTGTCTTATGTCAATACAATTATGAATATCATAAACTGTCTAAAAAGTACTACTAATTATAAGAGTTATTGTTTTCAAAACTTAAATGAATTACGTCAATTTAAAATTTAAAAATATCTCAAATTTATTTTTTAAAAGTCAATATCGATCTTATAATTCGGAACGGAGAGAGTATTTTTAATTGTTATTGTTATACTATACAAATAATAAAAAACTACATTCAAAATTACCAAAAAATTATCTTTCAAGGATTAACAAATTCATTTCAATATAAATTATTGAAGAACTTCAAAGTTTTTACCAAATTAATATGGTAGACTAGGCCTCAAGGTACCACTTGGTAACCTAAATGAATGACATATGATAATGAAAGAAAAAATTATACAACCACCATAAACGCTACTATTTTCATAAAACAATCTCAAAATAATACTTTTATTTGGAGGACAAAGTCCACCATAATGGTATCTTCTTTGAAGAAAACTGTCTTGATTATCAACATGTATGCTCCTTCAGATCTCAAAATTAGAAAATTAAGTGATATAGAAGCAAATATTGGCAATTTCATGGAAAAATAATTTCGCATGATGTGTTTTTCTGTCAGAGATAAATCTGAAAAGAAAGGTTGTGCTTATGAACACAAATGAAAGGTAAGAAGTTTACATGGTATGGTCCTAGTAACAAGAGAAATAGATTATACTAGACAGACTGTGATTATTCTTTTTTCAATTTCTATATTGGAAATCTTTTATTTTTTTCCCAATTATTGGTGGTAAACTTTATACTCATTTAAATTAATTTTTTTCTTTGTATTGTGAGATGAAATTAAACATTAATTTGATAATTATAAGTTTAAAACCTATATAGTTATCAACACTGTTACGGATTTAAGTCATAAATCTAACGGTTGCGATTAAACATGTGTTAGTGTAATCGTATGGTTAGAATTAATTCCTTCTTTTAATTGTAAATCAAAGAGTACAAGACTTGTATGCTACGTTTGGATTGGTGGAATAGGAGGGAGAATGGAATGAAAAAAATTGTGTTTGATTGTGATTGGAATGAAAAAAATTGTGTTTGGTTCCTTGAGGGAGGGAGAACATATGGAATAACTCATTCCAACTAGAATGGAATGAATCATTCCACTTTTCATTTCATTCCTTCAATCCAAACGTAGCAGTACCGTAATTATACAGAGGGTATCAATGAATGAACAAGTTTGTTCTATCTTCTCTCTAAATTTTTTCTCTTCTCCCTTATTTTTTTGGAGTCATTGCAAGAGCCTATTATTTCTTGCTACATTGGTGCTTTCATTGAGAGTGTTCCAATGGCTAATCCCAATTTTATCGAGGCAATTTGCGCCCAATTCGCTGAGCAAATTTCTGCTACTATGACTACTATTATCAAAGAACAATTTTCAGCCATAAATACTCATACAAAATCACAGCCAGTGTATCATCGAAAAGTTCTAATATGTGGGCTATAACGAGGATGAAGATTGCTTATGTGTAGCAAATGAAACCATGGATTCAGAATATGAGCTAGATGATGCGGTTATCGATTTTGAAGAGGAAGAGCTGAACCCATGTACCCGAGCTAGTTATCTAGCTGGTGATAAAAAGGGAGAATCAATTGTCCATGAAGTTGGCGATTGATCATTTGTTTTCGAGGCGGAAGTTCATGAGAGCCTTACGGAGAAACTCGAAGATTCAAGGCCACCAATTCATCAAGTTTGTGAACAATCGACTCATGATAAGGTTAACTCTCTTCCTGAAAATGAATTTTCCTCTCTTAGCTTAGCCAACAACACTGTAATAGGAGCATTTGATGCATATAAAAAGGAATTTTATGTTGCGAGTAAGGTATTTGACGAAATTCCAGACCCAATGGGATACATTAATTTGTTGCCCTCAAACCGAAGCCACAAGATTATTATCACACTCAAAGTAAGAATATATATTAAAGGAATAGACACTAATAATACCATGTACCCAACAAATTTTCATGAAAATAAAAAGAGGCTGAATGCAATTTTGGTGAAACATTTAGATTGGGTACTTTCTGCTCCCTTCAACAACTCTTATCAACAAACACCTCCTAAAGAGAGAGAATTACAACCCTTGTCAACCACTGTCAAGTACATCTATGATGAGAAGTTCAAAGATGCCCATAATGTAATTCATGATAATCACGTAAAATATTGTTATTACTGGGACTCTGTTGTTCTAAAATTCAGAAAGGATAAGCTCTGACATATGTTGCAGAAACTTGGTGTAACCATGAGATCTGATGAGAAGGATATTAGTGGGAATGCTAGAACATTGAGGAGACTAGGGATTTCTTCTTCAGATGCTCAAATTACAATTGAAATTGATTCTTTGTATGAGGGTATTGATTTTTACACAACAAGTACTCAGGCAAGGGTTGAGGAGCCCAACATGGACCTTTTCAAGAAGTGTATGGAGCTTATGGAGAAGTGTTTGAAAGATGTGAAAATGGACAAGAGCATTGTCCATGATATTGTGCTTATTGGAGGGTCTACTAGGATTCTCAAAGTTCAGCAATTATTGCAGAACTTTTTCGATGGGAAAGAGCTCTGCAAGGGCATAAGCTCTGATAAGTTTGTTGCCTATGATTCTGTGATTCGGGCTGTAATTTTGAGCGGTGGAGGCAATAAAGAGAAGGTGCAAGACTTGCTACTGCTAGATATTACTCTTCTTTCGCTTGGTTTGGAGATTACTGGAGGTGTGATGATTGTTTTGATCCCGAAAAAATACAACCATACCAACCAAGCAAGAGCAAGTGTTTTTGACTTGCTCTGTTAATCAACCTAGTGTACTGATCTAGGTTTTTGAGGGTGAAAGAACAAGAACAAGAGCTAAAAATTTATTGGGCAAGTTTAATGTCTCTAGTATTCCACTTGTCCCAAGGGGTGTACCACAAATCACAGTTTGCTTCAATGTTATCGATACATGTCATTCTCTTATGAAGATGAAGATTAGGCTCTCTACACCATTTTTTATGGACAACATTTCGATGGGAGTCTTTGCTGCAGATTCTCATAAATTTAGAGGTTTATCGCTTACTTGCCTATTGGAGAATCTTTATGACATTGATAGTGTGCAACCAATTCTTAAATATAATGTGTATCACGTTTTGATTAATCTCATTATAGATCAAGTAAATTTGGTTGGTTCTTGGAGAGATATGCATGTAGTTTATGCACAGAAGTTGGGCATTTTAATGATTGATAAGTGTTGCTTGAAAGAAGAAATTGCACTGGAACTTGGCTTGTGGTTGCAAGATAATGGATTGAATTTAAATGTACATGAAAAGTTCATCACGTCACAAGAATCCTTATTTGAGCATTGATTTGTATGAGGGAATTTGTGTTGAGAAAAAGTTGTTTCTCAAAAGTACTGAAAGAGATTTGGGTCATATTGTACTGCAAATTAAAGAATTTATCCAAGGAAGTAAAGGGAAGTTGGGAAACAAAAAAGGATTTTTTGGGCTGGATTTGCCCAAGCTGTTTGCAAATGATCCAACTGAATCACAGTTAATCAGGAAGGAAAATCAAATGAGAACCTTGAGTAATACAAATGGACATGGGACAAAAAGAGACCCATTTGTGCATGCAGGTCCAATGCATCAAAATAGAACATTTTTGTTAATTAATGTGGTGTGTTGTCGTAGGGAACCAAAATTAAATTCTTACTGCGAACAATATTTTATGTAGTAGTATAAGTAAGAGTCGATTCCACAAAGAATGATTAGTCTAATTATATGTTTTGTAAACCAAAATGGGGGATTTTGAATAGCAAGATCAATTTAAATAAACAGAATAATTTAACTAAATAATAAGACGAACAAGCCTTGGATTAAGTTAACATCCACCATCAGAAATTTACAGTGATCATTGACACTAGCATGAATCAATTAGTATTCTGAATATATATTCACCGTTGGAATTACTTCTGTATCTCTCCTTATGTGTAGTTAAGTAGAAATAAGTGATCTAAATAACCCTAATTACTAAACAACCTTAGACACGCACTAAAGATTTAATCTAGTAACAGCTTTAAGAAATAGAAAGATCGATGAAACTAAATAACACAAGCACACACGGTTGTATTTAATTTAGTTGAGTACTCTTCCTAACATATAATAATCTTTTGATATGCAGAAAATTAATAATTTCAGTTGCTTCACAAATTAGAGTGACCAAACAATTACGGATTTAATATCTAATTTAGCGGTAGATTGCAACGAATAATAAACTAGTATGCATCCTAGCAAGTAAACGAATCAATCATGAAAATTAAGCACATAAAAATATTCAACTCTCAAAATTAATATAAATTGAACAATTAAAACTAATTAAATCTCACAATGCAATAATTATGAGGCTTCCGTTCACTTAATCCAAAAATAAAAATTTAGCTACACATAGCCATGAAATCACCAAAGAATAATAGAGAAGAGAGTTATAGGCAAGGATACCCTAACTTGTGGCTACTAACATGTATTTATAGGTTACATAATAAATCCCTAACTTAGGAAGAATAATTAAGAATCCTATTTGGAATCAAAATCATAGTCAAAACGCGCAAAATCTGGGCAATTTGCTTAACCGGCGCTGCAGCGCCACTTTCTTTTTCCTTCTGGCGTTGCGGCGCCACACATCCAAAGACCCTTGAAATCGCCTTGGCGCTACCGCGCTAACTCCAAGCCTTGCTCCGGCGCTGCCGTGCCACATGTCCACAGAGCTCAACTTCCTCCAGCGCTGCAACGCTATTCTGCTATACAAATTGGGCCTTGCGGCGCCACCCTATGCTGCTTAATTACAATTTTGCCCCTCCTTCATTTTAAGTCCAAATATTGCTAAATTTGTCCTCCAAATCACTTTTAAAGTTGCGGACTCCTTAAATTGCACCTTAAATCAAAATATAAGAATAATGAGCTTATTTAGGCACAAAATAAAGACAAAAGACGAAACATTAAGGATAAAAATATAACATATTTCATACTCATCAAATTCCCCTACATTTATCCTTTGCTCGTCCTCGGGCAAAACAAAAACAAATTACAACACAAAAATTCAACTAACTTGACTAACTTAACAAAGTTGAATTCTAAATCAATATGAACTTCAACCTTAGCCTCAATGATTCTAAACAATAACTCTTGAAAAACTTCAAAAACAATGCTTCATCCGAAATTTCAACTCATTTATCAGTCTTATTTTACTCTCAACCTTTTGTGTGTGTGAATCCAAATGTATCAAACTAATCAAATCTTAGATTAACTTACGCAATCAATGTATCGTAGGAAATAAAAGAGAAAATCACTCTTAGTCAATATAGGAAACCATAACCAGTAGATTAAAGGGATTTGTTTTCCACACGATAAGTACACCAGGATTATCATATTATTAACTAGTTCTTTTTTTTCTTTTTCAGGTGAGTGCATTTTATGCTCCATCTCACCAGCAAGTGCCTTTTACGCTTCATCTCGCTTATCGCGTGTTTATGAGTGAGTGCGCTTTATGCTTCATCTCTACCCACCACATGAATCTCATTTTCTTTATTCTTTTTTCAATAATCCTAGCAAAAACTTCCCAAATCATTTCCCCTTATATTATACTTCAAATTCACTTCAAGTCATGATCAAATAAATAATAGAGTTCAAAGATATCTCCCAGAAACCCTTAATCAAATAAATTCCCTCTAAGTTATAACTAGTTCAAACAAATGGAGATGTGCTCAATAATAAAGGGTCTCAAACAAAGTAATAATCAACAAAAAGAACAAATTCAGACTATACAATGTCTATCAATCTTCCAAAAAGTTATTAAATAAAAATCAAAATTTTTATCATTGGCCAAAAATTAAAATCCACATCAACTTATTGCCCAAGTGACTCATCCTAAAAATTACCACATTTTCGCAAGAAATACGATTACACTTAGCATGTGTAACAAGTCTTTAAACCTCAAGGTTGCCCCAAGTGGACGAGTTTTGTTTCGTGAGGGTATCGACTCAATGTTCTTGATCGCAACACTTCTGTTCCTTTAGCTTATTCAAGTTGTAAGCTAGAATTGGATGGGAGAAACTATGAATTAAATATTCAATTTTTATTTAGTTTCCTTCAATATCTCATTCCTCAAATTCTAGACGGATAACATATTTGATCATTGTATAGCATTTGAAATGAAAAATTGCTTGAACTGGATCTCTTTATTTTATTTTTAAAAATTTATTAAGCTCGAATATATAAAACATTCTCCAGTATACTTTTCCTCTTTGTTATAGGCACTGGTTGTGAAGCTTTGCATGACTTGACTTAACCGACAGAAAATAAGTGTTGTGGTTGCCATTAGCATGAAATTAATGTTTATCTTGATTTGAGCCTAATAACAGTACTGATTGAAGCTATCATGACTTTCTCATTTGTTCATGAGGTCTAATCACTCTGTAGGAACCTTTTTTCGTTGTTTTTGATCTTGACTAAAACAAAAAGGATGCACATGAATATATACTTATTATTCCGTTAGATTTTGTTTTGTGCCATTAAACATTGTATTACAACGGGATAGTTTGAAACAGTGTTCTAAAAAACATTATACAGACTTAGGCGATAGAGGGATTATTTAAACGTTTTCTTAGACAATCTCATTTATATACTCTCTCCGTTTCAAATTATAAGATTAATAATTTAATATTGACTTTTTAAAGTTAATTTCAAATATTTTTAAACTCAAAATTGACATGAATTCATGTGTCTTATGTCAATACAATTATAAATATCATAAACTGTCTAAAAAGTACTACTAATTATAAGAATTATTGTTTTCAAAACTTAAATGAATTACGTCAATTTGAAATTTAAAAATATTTCAAATTTACTTTTAAAAAGTTAATATCGATTTTATAATTCGGAACGGAGAGAGTATTTTTAATTGTTATATTTATTATACCATTACAAATAATATAGTAAATATAATTTTTTTATAAAAAATTTACATTCAAAATTACAAAAAAATTATCTTTCAAGGATTAACAAATTTATTTTAAGTATAAACTATTGAAGAACTTCAAAGTTTTTATCAAATTAATATGGTAGAGTAGGCCTGATTTTGGTTGGCTGCCCATACGGTGGGGGTACCGTCTAGAGCCTGGGCGTGGATTAAGCGAACTACCTTGCGCTAAAATTTGTAGAATATTAGTTTGAAGCCAAGACCTTTGCTATGCAATAATTGGTGATACCAAATTGGTCGCAGCGTGTTGGTAGATGAAAAAATTGTGACCCTTCCCTAATATTTATATGTCATATCATCAAAATAAAATTGAACAAGAAAACTTTTCAATCTTTGTGACAAAATATGAAATGATGGGGCCCTCTTTCTTATTTTCTTTTCCAAATAACTACTATGAACAATAAATCACAACCTAATTGAGCCTCAAGTACCACTTGGTAACCTAAATGAATGACATATGATAATGAAAGAAAAAATTATACAACCGCCATAAACACTACTATTCATAAAACAATCTCAAAATAATACTTTTATTTGGAGGACAAAGTCCACCATAATGGTATCTTCTTTGAAGAAAACTGTCTTGATTGTCAACATGTAAGGCTCCTTCAGATCTCAAAATTAGAAAAGTGATATAGAAGCAAATATTGGCAATTTCAAGGAAAAATAATTTCCCATGATGTGTTTTTCTATCAGAGATAAATCTGAAAAGAAAGGTTGTGCTTATGAACACAAATGAAAGGTAAGAAGTTTACATGGTATGATCCTAGTAACAAGAGAAGTAGATTAGACAGACTGTGATTATTCTTTTTTCAATTTCTATATGGGAAATCTTTTGATTTCTTTTCCCAATTATTGGTTGTAAACTTTATACTCATTTAAATTAATTTTTTTTTCTTTGTATTGTGAGATGAAATTAAACATTAATTTTGATAATTATAAGTTTAAAACCTATATAGTTATCAACACTATATGTAACTTTTGTTATATTCCCTTTCTAATTTATGTAGTTCTTGGAATAAATCGAGTATCTAGTTACATTTTCTTCTTCTTCTTTTTTAAATAACCGTCCTCATTCAGGACAAAAACTTTTATTCATCTACAGATTTTTTTTTACAATTAAAAGAAGCAAACTATGATGGCAATCATCAATCTAATAAGTAGGAAAAAACATACTATATAATTACTTAAATAATTATGGCATTTGCATAAAATTAAGAAGTTGATAAGGCCGATTTCTATTTTTTTTACAATAGTTCAAAGGGTCATTTTTAATAGTTATGTCTTCAATTAAATTATATTTCAAAGTTACATAAAAAGTTTTATTTGTGAGGTACTGTAATTTAATTTGTGTACATATATAATATTTGAGTTATTACTTGTAATTTAGTAATTATTTTTTAATAAATAAATTTGTCAAATATTAACGGTTTGGCCTGTGTCGGGTACGTAGCTATAATAATGGATGGATAAGATTACTCCACTCATTACTATCTAACCCATAAATACTCAAACCCACCCACTTGCGATACTTTTGCATGAGACAGCAGGAACAAGAGTTACATGCTAGGATTAGGGGAACCAAACTAGCTAAAAATATATCGAATATTGTTTAGTTTTCTTCAATATCTTTTCAATATCTTTGTGCTTGTAGGAAATTCTTCAGTTTTATTCATTGTATAAACTACGGGTTGCTCAAAAAATAATTAAAAACCAACCTTGGTCGCGGGTCACGCTAGCTGCATATTTATAGGAAAGTTTCACAGAAAATTAACAAACCATTAAAGAAACTTATTAAACATTGGTGATAAAAACTTCCTTGAATTGGACTTCTTAATTGTTTTTTTTTTTACTTTTCTTTTTTAAATTTTATTAAGCTAGAATTAATGTATAAACATTCTCCTTGTTTGAGGCACTTTTTGAGAAGCTTTGCATGACCTAACCAAGAGAAAATAAGCATTGTGCTTGCCATTAGCATGAACTTAATGTTTATCTTGATTTGAACCTAATAGCAGCACTGGTTGAAGCAATCATGAGTTTCTCATTTGCTCATGAGGTCTTTACTCTATGGGAGTTTTTAGTTGTTGCTATTTTCCTAGACTGAAACAAAAAAGATGCACATGAATATTTAAAATTTCTTTAGATGAAAGAATTTTGACCCTTCCCATTTAATGTTTATAGGAACTGAACAAGAAACTTTTCAATGTTTGTGATAAAATTGTGATAAATTATAACTTCTTAATTTGTTAGGCAAAAACAAAAAATAAACTAATTCTAGTCGTTGAGAAACTGTTGATATCTCAAGAAGCTTTGCATGACATGGCGTTTGATCCACAACCTCACTGGAGAAACTAACAAATATGCTAGAATGAAGGTATTGAGTGTTGTGTTTGGCATCCATATAATATGATTAGACAAATAGCCCACAGCGCTGAAACTATGCAACTTTTGCATACGTAGTCCCTGAATGGTTTTTCTTACTAAATTCATCCCTAAACTTGTTTGTATTTTGCAGTCCAAGTGCATTGTGATGTGAGATCATGTTAGGTAACACCAATGTTCTAAATTAAGGCGGACCTAGGCTGTGGAGGGGCCGCCTAACGCCTAGGCCATCTAGGCAGGCAGACTAGTTTTTTAGGAGCACTCATTTATTTATTTTTCTACTATATATCCTTGTTATACTATACAAAACATATAGTAGATGTAATTTTTCAAAATTACTTGAAACATTATCAAAAATAATAATTTTTCAAAGCTTAGCAAATTCATTTAAGTATAGTAGAGCTTCAAAGTAGATGTCTGATTCTGTCTAGACGGGGTCTAAGCGTTCAACCAAATTAAGGCGGTGGAGGAACCCTAGGTGGGGATTAATTGGACCTAGATAGAGATTTTTAGAACACTTGGTAACACATGAGCAACTTTTAAGGGTACTTCATTGTACCGAGACGGGAAAAAAATGCTGGGAATAGATGCACTAGAAGAAAAACCTTAATTCCAACAAAAATTCTATCAGAAATAGTTAATTTCGATAGAAGTTCCGTCTGAAATAATTTTGTCGGGAATTATTTATTTTGACTGGATTTTTGACCAAATTAATTCTGACCAACTTAATTACGACCGAATGCCCGACAAAAATTTTGATCGAAAAATAAGGTAATTCCGGAAATAACCTTTTTTCTCTCGTAATGATGGGTCAAAAGAATAAAGTTTTTTCTCTTTATTTTTTGGAAATTGATATTTCACAAGTGAAATTGTTAGTTTCACAAAATACTTTCTCAAATTAGGGTGGACTCCACTTATTATTCATGTGAGGAGGAGCTTATAAAACTAATAAATTTACTTGTGAAAATATCAATTCCCTATTTTTTCCCCTCCGAATATAAAGTTATTTTTGTTGTTGTTTCTGTATAAAATAGTTTAGATTTATTATTTTATTAACCCAAGTGCATTGTTGTTGTCTGTGTAATGTAATGTGAGATCATGTTTTCTTCTTCTTCTTCTTCTTTTCTGGGGACATTGAAGAGTAATTAGCTAGTGTCATAATTATAGTGATTTTTTCCCTTACAAAATTCTTCGCAAATTGGTTAGTTTGGCTTAGCAAGTATAATAAAGGTTTAAATTAAGCTCATGCATCATCTGCAATTTAATATTAAGTATTCCATTATCATCTTCCACCACTAAATTTTAAAACACAATTTTCAGTTTTCTTTAATGATAATACAGTATTGACACTCTTTTCATAGAGCAACCCATATTGGTGAAAAAGGAAGAAGGCAACTGTTTATAAAAAACTAAGAGCACATAAGTTTCCAATATTTTAGAAAGTCAAAATAAGTAAAAATAAAACTAGTGAATAATAGCAAACGGCTCAAAGTCAAGTAGTGTGTTTGTATTATGTAAATTCGTATCCCACAAAGAGTTTAGCTTAGTTTCTGTTATATCAGTTTCATAGCTTATATAGTTGGTTTGAATCCTTGCAGCTTAAAGAATGAAAGAGAAGTTGTAAGTTAGAAATGGAGGAAGTAATATTAATTTGAATGCACATCTAAATTCACTTATTTATTTATTCTAGCTCAGGTTTCTCCAACATTGACACCTTTTATACGATGTATTTCTAAATTATAAGATTATATATTGTTAATTTTTGAAATTCAACTTTTGACATTTTCAAATTCAAAATTAATTATATTCATTAAAAATTAGAAAACAATAAATTTTAATCTTATAATTAGTAATACTTTTTAGATAATTTACGATATTTATCATTATATTCACTAAAATTAAGTTAATCTATGTCAATTTTTAAATGATGATTTAATTTTGCTTTACCAACGAAAAAATAAAAATAAAATATGTGAAAGTTGTTTCTACTTCTGTTCTAGGCGTTTCTTGTTGGAGTTGTAAGACGGCAGCGTTTCTTGTTGGACCAGTTGAAGCGAAAACATGCTTTGGTGTTTACAAGTTGTTCCTACTGTTGGAAATTTAGCAATATTAACAAGATCGACATAACAATAAAAATTGGAACAACTTATCTGGTATAATAGGAATGAAGAACCGAGGTGTAGCAAAGCTACTGTCCTAAAAAGTGATTCCGCCCCCACTGGTAATAACCTTCGGTACAAATAGGCTCCCGGCGTTCACCCTCCAGGATTCAACGGTAAAACCTCCAATTATGTGTACTCACAGAAAGAGGTTTTGGACTTGTCTTTGTGGATTGTCCGACTCAAGGAATAATAGGAGAATGTTTAATGAAGAAGAGAGAGTTTGTTCATGTATGAAGTTTTTATTCTTAACATCAAGATTTGCTCAAGTATTTATAGGAGAATGGGGATGAGATCTGAAGTATAAAACATGTTTTCTGTGACTTAATCAACAAAAAACATGTAAGTTAACTTAATCTTAGTAAAGCATGGAAGAAGTTTCAGGAACAAAAAATATGTTTGAGACTTAATCAACCAAAAACATGGAATTCAAATATATACTAGTGTACCAAAGAAAAGTTCTCAAACTAAACAATTTGGGACTTTGGCAAAACTAAGGCTTTTGAAGCACAACCAACAAATAAAAAGTTCACAACTAATCAATGTGGGACTTTGGCAAAACTAAGGCTTTTGAAGCACAACCAACAAATGAAAAGTTCACAACTAATCAATGTGGGACTTTGCCAAAACTAAAGATTTTGAAGCATAACCAACACCTACTTCTGGACTAGGCGGCAACTTCTCTTGTTGGAGTTGTAAGCGAAAACGTTATTTTATTTGGTGTAATTGTAAGAGAGGATTGGGGGGAAACCAAACATGATTTGCTAAGAAATAGATTACATATACCATCGTACACTCTCCCTTAAATGTAACCTTTTATAGAGAAAGGAAAAATATAAAACTTTTTATAAAGTATATTTATACTATTAAATTAATATAAAGATAATTGTGTGATCGAAAAGATTTGAAATTTTGAATTTAAGACCTTGCACATTCAGAGTTTTGATTAGACCTGACAATCTAGTTAGTTAACTGTTGAGTCAATTCATATTAATTGAAACCAATTAAATTGGTTAACTATTTTTATTTATTTAAGTTGGGTAAAATTTAAACCCATATTTTTAAAAAGAAATATAAGTTCAAACCGATTAAATTATTTTCCACCCAAAATTTTCATTCCAAATCCAATGATCAGCAGGAGGATGCAACCACCGTATACTGTTTGTCAAACAGCGTTCACTTTCCCATTTATCAACAACTGTAATTCCCAATGCTCCAAAACCAAAAATAGTTTCACTTCACTTAGTTGTTTTTAGCATATTTACTTTTAAGTTTCATACCATATAAATATATGAGAAAAGGGATAAATATATGAGAAATTTTGATTGACAAATTGGTGAAATATCAAAACAATCAGTCCATCATTAATAAAAATAGTGAAATGCCAAAAACACTATTAATAAAAAAATTTAAAATAATATGACATACATAAACTTGTGTGTGTCTAACAGACATGCTCCCTTTTCTCTAAAAATATGTACTCCCTCCCCTTAAAAAACAAAAAACTCATTTTGACTTTTTGAAATCATTTTATGCAATTTTGGACTTTAAAATTATTATGATTTAATTTAGTGTTAGTCAATAAAATATTATAAATTATCTAAAAAAGTATAGTAATCACAATTTCTTTTTTATTTTTAAAATAAAAATAAATTCATATTAATTTAAATTTTAAAGTTTCACGAGTTGAACTTTAAAAAAGTCAAAGCAATTATTATTTCTACAGAGTTCTACATATTATAAGAGTAGCCCGCATGTTACTATTTTTCTTAGTTATGATTTTTGAATTTATAACTAAGAAAAATAGTAACTGTACTTTGTACCAATGAATTGAAGTTTTTATCATATATTTATTTTTTTTGAATTTGATTATGAAGATATTTTCATGGATAAACATATATTAAAATTTAAAAAGATTTTTGAATAAAAGTAGAATTATTATCAAAATAAGAGTTCTAGATACCCTAAATAGCATCAGGGTTTAAAATGAACCACTATTTTTATTTTAGAGTTAAAATTTTGGAAATTGTTTAATTAAGATTATGTTTGAAACTTGCAAAATGCAAAGAAAAGAAGAAAGAGAAATAAGTATAAATGTTTAAAAAAAAATTGCATTATGCATAAGGTAGGCGTGTGTATTCATTCAAACCATGGTGCAACCTAGCTAGTCCACATATTAATGCTTCCCCGAAATAAACTTCCCGGCAAAACTTAGTTTAGGAGATGGAGCTCAGCATTCGCCGGAATATGAGTTGATTTATATTTGACCCATAACTATATAATATCAATTCACACAACTCATATTAAAAATAGATAATGTAGTTTTAATTCTTAAATAGAACTATAACCAAATTTTGTAAACTAAAACCAAATCATAACTATATTTTGTCAAGTCTAGTTCTGATACTATGTTTAACCAACTCATCTAAAACTAAAAGTTTAAGCTATTAGATAGGAGACTCAACAATGTATATCACGCTAACATAAAATAACTTCCCTTGAATTGGACCTTTTTTTTTTAAAGATTTATTTAAGCTCGAATATATAAACATTCTCCATTGTACTTTTCCTCTTTGTTTTAGGCATGACTTGTTTAGAAGCTTTGCATGACCTAACCAAGAGAAAAAAAGTGTAATGGTTGCCATTAGCATGAACTTAATGTTTATCTGGATCTGAGCCTAATAGCAGTACTGGTTGAAGCAATCATGACTTTCTTATTTGCCCATGAGGTCTTTACTTTGTATGAACCTTTTTTGTTATTTTCCTAGACTAAAACAAAAATGCTACAATGAGTACTTAAAATTTCTTTAGATGAAAGAATTGTCACCCTTCCATTTAATATTTACTAGTATACGCGATGCTGTGTGACAAAAAAATAAGTTATAATAAAATTTTAAATATTATTATATATTCATCCGACCTACAAAAAAAATAAAAAAAATAAAAAAAAAAGTCTTATTTTATAAAAATCAAACATATATTTTATTTCGTGTAAAAGAAAAAAAAATGAGTAAGAATTAGAGATAAAATTTAGGAACATGAGTTTACTGCAATTTGTAGTATTGGAGCGGTTAGATTTTTCTTTTTGAGTTAATAACTGAATCTATGTTTGAGAAGAAAAAACGTGTATGAAAACTGAAAGAGGTCTGCAATTTGAGTTTTTATTAGGAGGTTCAGGTCTTCTAACTAGAAAAAGGACCTTCCTATACATTTTTGACACGTGTACAATAATTACTTTTTTAACCAATAACTCATAACATGTGGGAGCCAATTTATATTAATTATGTATGACCATTACACGTGTCGAAAATGTAATAGAAGGTCCTAGGAAGACCTGTACCTCCTAATAAAAATTCCTGCAATTTGTAGTATTGGAGTGACTTTAGGAGATTTAATAGAGTTGTACTCCCTCAGTTCTATATTATTTGATTATTGTCAACTTTTTAAAGTCAACTTTAAAATTTTTAAAATTCAAAATTGATATAAATTCTTTTAATTTTAATTAATACTGAAAAATATTATAAACTATCTAAAAAGTATTATTTATTATAAGTTTTTATTGTTTCATAATTTTTAATAAATCATCTCAATTTTGAATTTGAAAATATTTTAAATTGACTTTCAAAAGTCAATAATAATCATATAATTTGGATGGAGGAAGTATTTTTTTAGCATAAGTTGTGAAAAAATTATACCAAATTAAAAACGGTAAAAACTCTCTTATCCACTTTATACTGTTAACTAGTATTTTAGGCATACACTTATGCGTGCTAATAACAAAAAGTAATAAAACTAAAAAAAATTATAAGAGAAACTTGAGATAATGAAGAGAGAGAAAATAATAACACATAAGTTTAAATAATGGGTGACGAGGGAGTAGGATGTGGGAGTAATGTTTAAATAATTTAATTTAATTTTTTTTTATTATATGATTTATCATAAAATGTGATAAAGTTATATTAAAAATAACTGTCAATCAATTTATGTCGCTTTGTAATAAAGAAGATAGATAAGTACATCACATCATCAAAATAAACTTGAACAACCCAACTTTTCGATGTTTTTGACAAAAATGTGACAAATTATGAAATGATAAGGACCCTCTCCTTCAATTTATTTTTCAAATAACTACTATGAACAATAAATCACAACCGTTGAAGTTACATCAGGTATTCTTTTGTAGAATTCAGAGACTTCACTCCTTATGAGAATGACATTTATGGGCTCTTAAATGGTAAGCTAAATGAATGACATATCTATTATCTATTATTATACTATATATATATAAAGAGACAAAATGAGATAAATAGTTGGTTTAGTAGTCTTTTTAAGGTCCCAATTAATTTTTTCTTGTCGCTATAAATTTTCTTCGGTAAAAATTAATTCTCTCATTTAATTCTCTCATTTTGTTCATACGTTAAAATTCTCCTATAATGATTCATTCCCTTTGGTTACAATATGTCTATTTGATATGAAATCATAAATTTTCCTTAAATTTGCACTTTATCGACTACTCCTGCTTTGCTAATTGCGTTGCTTTATAGTTCCTAGTAATTATGCGCAATAAACGGGGAAGAAAACACTTGATCATCTACAGTAAGCAATTTGTATCTAAATTTTAGTTTAGTAATGATACTTCGATAAATTATGAAGCTTTTTTTATTCTTTATGAAAGAGTAGAGAATTTCAAGAATTGTTTCTTATTCAAGTAATGAAACCTTGTAAATATTTAATGAAATTTTATTTCTTTTGGTACAGTATACTTATTTTTTATGTTTTCAAGTCAGAACCAATAGGGACTATGACGTTACAGTTGAGTAATATTAGTTGAGATCTCGATTAATTTTTTATTATTAACTAGCCTTAAACCCGTGCAAGGCAGGTATTTGATGGGCATAAATTAGTTATCTTAATTTTTTTATTATTATATAATTTTATATAGTAAAAAAAATATGTTTGTTAATATACTTTTTCTTTTTGAAGGATAATAAGTGATTAATTCATGTCAAATTGTTTATCATTTGCATTTTTTATTATATAGGTATAAAAATACACTTGTTATTCAATATTAGATCAATCGTAAATTTTAAAGTTTTTTTATATATTTAATATTGATGCAATTCATTTACTATTTATAAACAATAAATTTTGTACATGTAACCACATATTATTTAAGTATGTATGGCTTAATACTCATTGTATCTTGTAATAATAATAAATAGCTAGCATATATATATATACACACACACACACACACACTAAGCGTAACTTCTTGGAATAATTTTTGCCAAAAGAAATTTATTGCGATCCTTATTATCTTCGTCTATAAATATTTATTTCAACTTTAATAGACTCATAAGACCAAACTAAACCAATTGTCCTCATTTTGTCTCTTTATATATTGTTATTATTATAGACAATTTATTATTTATAAACAATAAATTTTAAAAATGTACCGCCTATTATTTAAGTGTGTGTGGTTTAATACTCATCATGATTCATGGCTTCACCTCGATTTAAAACAATAAATAGCTAGCATATAAATATATATATTAATCGTAACTATATGTAATAATTTTTGTCGGTGTCTCTTTATATATTAGTATATACTACTAAATATAGGAGTTGAAACTTAAATTAATTATGTTTGTCTATACATTTGTCTAAATGTTTTTCACTTTCTTCCATACTTCCAAATAGATTGGTAAATAGAAATAATACTTCCATCAATCAATATTAATGTATATGCAAACGGAGCATATATATGGAAAAACTAATTCCTTGTACTAAATTGAATTAATACATTTAGTTCTTATAACAAATTGTGCTACTGTATTAAAATTTAATAGTAATATAGAAAAATAAGACGAAAAATGTAGTTTAAGATAAACAAATTATATCTTCATGTGTATACAGTATCAATATATATGTAATCATATATATAAATATGTAAATATATATAGAGTAATCGATGAAATATGTTAACTCAAATTCTTACCATAATAATGTCATGCTTTTATTATGTCTCCATTGCTAATTAATAATTCATTTCCTTCATAAAATTATCAGTTTAATTTGTACCGAAACATACTTTATGGTTGCATATAGATTTTAGGGAGAGAATAACCCAAATATGTTATTCTATTCTTTTTGATCTTTTGCTTCATTATAGCTGCAATATAACCAATGTACAATCACATACATACATGTATACGATGTAGAAATAAAAATAAAATCAATTAAAACTAACCCGATTTTTTGTATGCAAATTTATCCATATTGATCGGTACTAAATCAGATGCACTCTTTCTTTGCTAATCACAAACAAATTTCGACTCAACAATTGGGCTATACTACGAGAAATGTAGCATGACCACAATTTTCATTGTCTTAATTGGCTTTAATGGCAACATCACTAACATGATATCATGACTCATGTAACTCCCATCTTACTAATGAGATATTATGAAGTTGTAACTCTCATAATAATAAGATAATAAATAAAGATTGGGGTTACATTTTGATTATATCAATGAATTATTATAAGAGAATTGTAGATAAATTGAGAGTATTAATTTTAATCAGAGGAAATTTATTGCGACCTATAACATCCGCGTGAAAAAATTTATTGCAACGCTAAAAAACTATCAAACTAATGATTGTTCATCTCTTTATATATAGTAATAGATGTGGAGTGTTATAGATAGAGGTGTATCAACCATCTCTATAGGCAAAAACTACTGAAAGCTTCACTACCAAATCACAAGTATGGTGTGAGGCACATGGCAAAACTAGTAGTTCCAGCAAATTCCTCCTCTTCCGATTACAAATTAATCAACTGAATTGGAGGAATTTGAAGGTAATAGTTAGTTTGGTAGTCCTTTTAGGACTGTAATAAATTTTTTTTATAGGTCAGTAATAAATTCCTTTAAGTGAGAATCAATATATGGAATTATATACATGTTAATAAATCCAAGTTGAATACAATAATCACACATTTAGTGTCCTAATATTAATTCAATTATTGCACTATAATAACCTAAATTAATTACAATGAAAATAAAACTCTTCTAAATTTATCCATACATTAAATCATACAATAATAACAAAATATATTAAATACAATAACTCATCACACATTTAGTGTCCTAATATTAATAATTATGTCACTATAAAAGCATACACTAATTACAATAAAAAAAATATTTAAGACATTAAATTAACATAATGTAACCGTCATAATACATATTATACATAGATTTGAAAATATAAAATGGATATATATTCTTCTTTTTCAGTGGAGTAAGTTAGAATATATGTATAGAATGTATTATTTCCTTGCATCACGTGGAGCCTTCACCGTTAGTAGGCTTGTGCCATGACTCCACTGCCTTAAGTTTTTGAGGGTTTATTTCGTGCAAAATATTTAAAAGTTATCTATTTTTGATTTGTAAAACATACTTATAACTTTGTGAACTGAATCGAATGTTTATTCTTTCACGTAACATGATAATGCACGAATAAAGAGAAACGTAAAAAGAAGGGAGTGCTATCAAAATATGCCTCAAGTAAGTTGTGTTGTAAGCTCACTTATAAGTATATATGTTGTCATTGAATTTTATGTCCGTAACATTGTTTAATTATTGTTGTAATCTAGCATTATGTAAAAATTATTATTTGTTACTTATATATAATTTTGATATTTTTGACTTACAAATAAAAAAGACGCAATAAATATGAGAAGTAAAGAACAACATATTAAAAAAAAATGTTTCAGGCACAAATTTGTACTGGTATGATAGTTGTGTTTTTCTTATTTTATTATTTGTTGCATTTTTTAATTGGTATTACAATATTACTATTATTAAAAAAAATTCTTCATAAATAAAGAGTGCTCAGGTTTGAGGTTAAAGAACAGATTGGTTATTGATAAATAAACCTTGGATACTTTCTGGTTTATACTGCAATTTTGTGTGTTTTCAGTCTCTATGTCCCTCTCTTATCTAAATCTTCTAATATCATGGTTGTATAAAATACTAAACTCCAGTCAATGTTGATGATGGTATAGGGGAATCTAATTAGCTTGCCCTGGTAACGGTTACAAATAATTAATTCAATAGTTTTTCTCATCCTATAATATATCTAACGCAAGCAGATGATTATGTGAAAGGATAAGGAGTTATTTATCAAAACACATACACAAAGGGACATACACCAAAAAAAATTAGTAAAAGGAAGACCTTTTGAGCATGAAAATTGTAAGATATTCCTGCAAACTATATACACCAACATCCGGTAACACACGTGCAATGTGTGTAAATTATATGGATGTAAAATAAAATTTTTATAAAATTTAGAGGATTAAATAGAAAAATAAAAAAATTAATATAAAAAAGACAAAATAGTAATATAATTAAAGTTGTAGAGGCAAAAGAGAAAAATAAAAAACGTGATATAGTTACACCAAACCTCTCATGGAGGTTTTATTATATAAATTTATATATGCCAATAAATTTGTGCAAATTGTTAGTATATATATGCTAGCTATTTATTGTGTCAGTGAAGTCACTACAAGAAAATGCCTTAAGACCGACGGAATTATTTTCGACGGATTATATTTCTTCGAACATAACTCAATTTCGACGGAATATTTCGTCGAAAATAATTGCGTCGGTATTAAGGTAATCTCGACGAAATTCCGTTGGAATAATGATACCCCAAGGGCGCCAACATTTCGCGCCGGCGCGAATTATAATTTCGACGAAATCATAGTTATAACCGACGAAATATCCGTCGAAAATATTTAATCTCGAGGGAACTATTGTCGACGGATATTCCGTCGAAAATAGTCGATTTTAATTAGGGAATCAGACCCTTCTTCCTCTCATTTCTTTCTCTCCATCTTCTCTCTCTCTCCAACGGCGCGTCTCCTCTCTCACTCTCTCTGTCCGACACCTCCCCCTCCCGTCGTTTCCTCTCCCCCTCGCCGGCGACGTCCTCTCTCTCTCTCTCTCTCTCTCTCACAGTATATACATCGCTTAGGGTAATTAAAACCCTTGTCCACACAGTTCATCGATCGGGCTTCCTCTCTCTGTCACGGTTGAAGGTAGCTCCGGTCGGCGCCGTCGTGGGTATCGGCGACAACGGCGTGGGTATCTCCTCTCTCTAGTGTTCAAATCAAGTGAGGTACACAATTTCTATCTTCAATTAATTGTGTTAGGGTTTGAATATTATATACGGTATACAACTGATTTTGGGGATTAATTTAGTGTTTAGTTTGATTTGTTATGAAACTGATTGAGGCTTTGAGTTTGATATTTAATTTAGGGTTTAATTTGTTTTAATTTGATATGAAATGATATTGAGGCTATAATCTGATATTGAGGCTATAATTTCTCTTCTATTCATGTGGGTTTGATATTTACTGTATTGTTGTTTTTAAATTATTGTTTGATTTGTGCAAATACATATGTAATATCTATAATCTGATATTAAGGAGATTTGTTCATCAGTGTGTTTGGTTTTGTTCATCAGTGTATTCAGTATCCATGCATGTTCTGTATCAATTTGGGTTACTGAATGTATCGATTTAGGTTATATTTTATATATACACATGTTTAGTGTTTGGGTATGTTATATCTGACGAAATTCTCAACGGAATTTCTGTCAGAATTATTCAATTGCAAAATATGCGGGTCCTGCAAGTATAATTATGTATTATTTAATTCATTTCCCAATATTAAAATAAACTAAGTAGCATTTACTTAGTTTTATCACTAATAAATAAAATAAAATAAAATAATATAATAACATATCCGAGTATTTACATAATATAATATTAGAAAATATAATATAAAATAATAAAATTAAATAACATATGAAAACATAAGATACTTAAGAAAGAGAGAAATAAAATTAAAAAATAATAAAAAAAATAATTTAATTAAAATAAAATAAAATAAATTAATGAAAAAAATAAAATAAATTAGATAATATAATATAATGTAATACAAAATAAATTAATTATTTTGTGAGTGGAATGTAATTATATATGGTAATAGATAAATCAATAATTAATTATAAAAGACAATTAAGACTTAGTTTGCCAGTATAATAAAGTAAACTACACAACTAAGTATCACTTACTTAGTTGACAACATAAAATGAAATAAATAAAATTAAATTAAATTAAATAAATTAACTTAAACTAAATAATAATAAATTAGAATAACATAAATTAAATTTAATAAATGAAAATAAATTAAATAAATGAAAATAAATTAAATTAAATTAAATAAATAAAAATAAATTAAATTAAATTTAATAAATGTAATTTAATTTAATAAAATAAATAAATTTAATAAATTATATAATAAAATATTATACACTATAAAATAAAATTAAATGATAATAAATTATAATAACATAAATTAAATTTAATACATTAAAATAAATTTAATTTAATTTAATTTAATAAATTAAAATAAATTTAATAAAATAAAATAAAATAAATAAATTGTATAATATAATATAATACAAAATTAAATTAAAAATAATAATAAATTAGCTGGTAATAAACTTAATTTAATAAAATAAAATAAGCCTAATTTAATTTAATAAAATTAAAAAAATTAAAAATTATATAATAAAATAATATAAAGTAAAATAAAATAAAATAAAATAAAATAAATTTAATTTAATTTAATTAAATAAATAAAATAAAATAAAATAAAATAATTTAAATTAAATGAGCTATTAAAATGCAATATTAATTGATTATATACAATATAATATAATAAACTAAGTAGTATTTACTTAGTTCCACTAATACACACAATAAACTGAGTAGCACTTACTTAGTTTATCACTGGAAAAATAAACTAAGTAGCATTTGCTTAGTTTTCCACAATTACAATAAACTGCATATAATTAATACGCATGTAGTATAGTTTGGAGCTTAGAAACCCGTTTGACATTCACTCATTAGGAGTGAATGTCGAATAGTCCCCAGTTTGGGACTGTGACTGGATGTTATGTCTCTCACTTAGGTCGGTGTCAATGAGTTCAATACGTTTTTAATTGTTTTGATGATTTTTCGACGGTTATCTCTACATGTTCTTCGAGTGCATACTTAGACTAATTTATCTTAGTCTATTTCGTGTACTTGGAGACCATGGGGAGGTGCTGCCGAAATTTTATTGAAATAGGTAGAAACGTCCTGAACGTGTTGACACTAGTGAGGAGACGCATCCAGGAACGGGATAGAAGCCTAACCCCTGTAGAGTGGAGATACTAGGAACATATAATTCATGCATGGACCACATGAATGAATATCCCTGACCTAAATGTGTCTTTTGTTCAGTTAAAGATGTCAGCCGACCGGAGTTGGATGTACCGTAGGATACCCATTGACGGGAGGGGATTAGTGGAAGCTTACCATGAAGGGGTGTGCTACTTTCTGGACAAAGCCATAGAACATGTTGATGATCCGAACGGGAAGATGAGATGCCCGTGTGTTAAGTATAAAAACTTGATATGGAAGAAAGCCGACGAGATTAAATTCGACTTATTTTCTCGTGGATTTGTGGAAGGGTATTCTGTATAGATCCATCACGGGGAACTGACCGGCTCAGTAGACCAACCAGTTCACGGTGATTCAAACGCCGATGACTATGATGTTGTGGAGATGTTGGTGGATGCTTATGGGCCTAACAATATCAATTGGACTGAAAACGATCATTCTTCAGGTAGTGCTCGACAAGAGCCAAATGACACAGCTGCTGTCTTTTACAAGATGCTATCTGAATCGGGGGTCCCATTGTATCCCGGAAATGATCAGCACACCAGGCTATCTGCAGTTACAAAGCTCTTACACTTCAAGAATGAGCATGACTGCAGTGAGAGAGGTTTCAATGTTTTGCTCTCTCTTATCAGCGAGTTCTTACCCAAGAATCACACTTTGCCCTCGAACTATTACGAAGTGAAGAAGATGGTAAAGGGGTTGAATATGGGTTATCAGAAGATCAATGCTTGTGAGCAGGACTGCATGTTATACTATGGGACAGACAGCGATAAGGTGCAGTGTTCTATATGTAATTGCACTCGGTACAAGGTGACAAAACGTGGGGGAAAGGAGAAACATGTGCCCAAGAAGATCCTACGGTATTTTCCTCTTGCGCCGAGGCTGCAACGGCTATTCATGTCGTCTCACACGGCTCATCATATGAGTTGGCATAAAACAAGAGATGTCGTGCCTGGTCAACTGACACACCCTGCAGATAGAGATGAATGAAAGAAATTTGATGAAAATTTTCCACTGTTTACGGAGGAAGTTAGAAATGTGAGGCTCGGCATGGCTACGAATGGATTTTGCCCTTTTAATAATTTTAGTCAGCCTTACTCAGTTTGGCCAGTCATAATGGTAGCTTATAATCTTCCACCGTCAATGTGCATGACGGATCCGTATTTGTTCTTGACTTTACTCATACCGGGTGATAAGAGTCCTACAAAAGACATAAACGTATACCTCAGGCCGTTAGTCGATGAACTAAAGATGCTATGGGAGACGGGGGTCCAGACGTATGATAGATCAATTGGGCAGAATTTTTTGATGAAGGCAGCCTTGTTGTGGACTATCACTGACTTTCCGGCTCTTGGGATGATTAGTGGTTGGTCGACTCACGGGAAGCTATCATGTCCAGTCTGTATGGGGGATATGCAAGGTCATCAGTTGCAGCATGGGCGAAAATGTAGTTTCTTTGGAACAGCTCGTAGATTCTTGCCTGTTGATCACAACTACAGAAAGATGTTTGCACAGTTCAACAGAAAGACAGAGAAGAAGGGGGTTGTTGGTAGACTATCGGGCAACGAGGTCTTGACCTGGCTGAACGAGTTGACATTTCCACTGCCAGGCAAGGGGCACAGTATACTAAGAGCAATTGGTTACGGGAAGACTCATAATTGGACACACGTCCCCATATAGTTTGAGTTGCCGTACTGGGTCACACTTTCCGTCCGTCATTGTATTGATGTCATGCATACAGAAAATAATGTTTTTGAGAATTTATTTTACACTGTGTTAGATGCGAGTGGTAAAACAAAAGACAATGACAATGCCCGAAAAGACTTAGAGGCACTGAACATCAGGCCGGAGTTGTGGCTTTGCGGTAACAATTCAAAACCTAAAGCTCAATTCTGTCTTACTAAGCAACAAGTTGAAGACGTATGCAAGTGGGTTTGTGGGTTGAAGCTTCCAGATGGATATGCTTCTAACATATCTCATTGCAGTAATGTTGAGCAGCTAAAGATTAATGGGTTCAAAAGTCACAATTGTCATGTATTTATGCAGAAGTTGATGCCAATTGCATTTCGTGAGATGTTACCTAGAAAGGTGTTGGATGCATTGACCGAACTCTCAAATTTCTTTCGGGATCTACGCTCAACTGTAATAAGGTATAGTGATGTGGAGCAGATGGAGAACAATATTGTGCTTACCATTTGCAAGCTCGAAATGATATTCCCCCCAGGGTTCTTTGACTCGATGGAACATCTGCCTATTCATCTACCGTATGAACTTAAACTTGGCGGTCCGGTGCAATATCGGTGGATGTATCCTTTTGAGAGGTAATATAATCTACAAATTGCATATACTCATATCTTTCATATTAATCATATTAAAATGCAACATCTGTAGGTATATGCGTCAATTAAAGCAGAAAGTGAAAAACAAAGCTCATGTTGAGGGTTCTATTGCCGAACGCTATACGGAGGAAGAGTTTGTCAATAACTTCTCCTCATTGTATTTTGACGATGTTGTCTCAACAAAGCATAACCGTTTAAGTAGGAATGAGGTCGTCAGTCCCCAATCTTATGCTGAGAATGAGTTAGCTATATTCACATATCCAAGTAAACCATTTGGCCATGAGACGATGACTTACTTAAGCGACAAAGAATTGAAGATAGTATCAACATACGTGCTTCTAAATATGCCAGAAGTATCGTCATACATAAAGTATGGATTGTTATATGTCACATCTAATATAATTTATAATCGTTATCAACTTATATATTAAAGTATTTTTTTATTCTTTCAGTATATTCGAAGAGGAAGCGTATGCTTCTAACCCGGATTTAACTGCTGCCCAGTTGGAAGCACTCACTACTGCAACTTTTCAACAGTGGTTTCAGACAAGGGTTGAGGCAGAGAACATTTCTGAGCGTTTTAGAGATGTCATATGTGGTCCTTCCAAGGTTTTTAGTTCTTTTCCTGGATGTATCGTGAATGGGTACAGATTTAAGGTCGACATATTGAATGAACTCACATCAGTCAACTCTGGGGTTGTGGTGTTGGGAAGCTGTTACAATGATTCTGAGTCCAATTACTATGGACGTCTAGAGGATGTACTTGTGCTTAATTATCCCGGGGGTAATAAGGTAGTTACATTTAAGTGTCGCTGGTTTGATACTGAAAAAGGTGTTAAAGTTGATCGTAATAGAATCGTCACAATAGATATCAAGTTAAAACTCAAATCTGATGACGTTTTCGTGTTAGCCAGTCAAGCGACTCAAGTGTACTACGCTCCTAACGTCGTAAATAGTAGAAGCCCCTGGTATACAGTTGTCACAACGAAAACACGTACATTTGATAGTGCAAATATGTTGGGGATGGATGAGGCGTTGCAAGAAGATGTTAGCAATCCTAGGCAGGTGCAGCTAAATGATGAAGATGTGATGACAAATGATGTGGTTGATGTACCCGACGATGAGGAAGTAGCAGATTTGGAGGTTGTGCATGAGTACGTTATCGTTGAAGATGATAATGACAACGAATCTGATATCGGTGATGATGAGGAAGAGACTGAATCCGATGATGATATTGATGTTGAATCTGATGAGTTTGACGACGTACAACATCTAAACGTATTTAACATTAGTAAATAATTTAATATTAATATATTTGATTTAAATAGTAATAATATATTATATTTCCGTTATTTCAGTAGAATATTTATGGCTAGAAATAGCGGTGGCGGTCGTCGCGGCGGGGGGCGATCAGGATTCGGAGACGCGAGCCAGGCTGGAGGCTCGTCTTCAGGAGCTAGTAAGTGGTTTGATTCGTGTTAACGTATAATATATCGTCGATTAAATTAGTTTATGTATTTTGACTAAAGTTTTATAATATAATTACAGATGCTCGTCGTCGACGAGACCGGCAGACTAACCTCGGTCTCTTCGGTCGTCCACCGGCAGTTTCACATGTAGTTCGAGTGGATGTCGGCTCTTCCCAGTAAGTATTCTACTATGACTTAAAAATTAAGAGTTAAGTTTATATAATTTGTTGCATTTAATATTTAAAGTAACAATATTCAATTGTTTTTACTGTAGTATACTAGACCCGGTCGCTAAGGCGACCATACACGCTATCTGCCTGACGCACCTCCCGACTGGGTGTATGCGCTTCAGCCAGTACAGCCTTTACGATCCCGCGTTTATGGTCACTGTCTTGCGGGAGTTTCACGTAAGTTAATTTTCTTATACGTACATAGTTGTTGCCCAATAATTTAATGGTTCCTAACTTTTAAACTTTTGTTATAGAGATATTTTAGATATGATGAGGGCATCTCTCAGGCAGCCGGCGATGATGTTGTTATTGCACACATCGCCAAGAACTACGCCGGCTGGCTGTATGAGATGCGACAGAGGGCAGCCCGGGCAGTTGATGACCAGCCCGGGACCACGCTTAGAGATCACCAGCCCCGCATAGTCTCTGATGTAGTGTGGGAGGCTATGTGTACGCACTGGGATGCTGATGACTTCAAGAAGAAGTTAGAGCAGGCAAAGAAGAACCGTCGTCAGCTCCGAGTGGTACACACTACTGGCTCGCAGTCTTTTGAGGAGGCAAAATCGGTAAGTGTCATATACTTAGTTGTTTAGTAACTCATTTGTCACAAGTAAACTTCATAACTCCTTTATGAATGTATTTATTAGGCCATGCGACAGAGCTTAGGTCGACCTCCTTCTATGTTATAGTTCTGGGATAGAGCCCACACGCCAAAGGACTCTACTATGTCTCCCGCAGCATTAGCTATACGGGTAAGTGTAATCGTAATTTTACGTAATGTTTAATATTAGTTAGTTTATAAAATGATATAATTAACTTACGTATAAGCCAAAAATTATAGGACCAATTTCAGGCTAGTCGGGACCAGCGTGTAGCTGAGTTGCAGGCTGCTAGGAGGGACTCTGAGATGTTAGATTCCACCGTTCCTCGGCCCGAGATTGAATTATCTCAGGATGAGGAGCTGGCACTATGGGTCGCATCTCAGGATCCCCCTACTAGCAGTACCAGCAGATATCGAGTGCTGGGATTGCCGAGGATACCAGCGTATACATTACCTGGAGGTAATATTTTTTCTAATAAGTTAAGATTAAGTAACTGCATATATTAGTAGTAATGATATATTTATTTGCGCAGGCTCTAGCCAGCGTCAGCGCCCGAGAGCTTCTGTCGGACCATCTCATACCGGCGTTGGCTTGGACGACGAGATTTTCCAGAGGGTTATGGCGGCGGTGTCGGAGACGTTCCGTACGGATCCGGTCATCCGTCGTCAGGAATTGCCCAGTCGAGCTCACCTTTACCAGCTCGCCCAGGATATTGCAGCAGGGGCCACCGTCGATAGTACGGGTATGCCACATGAGCAGTTCATCGCGATACGCGATGAGGTGCTCCGGTTGGTGGTTACATTACTATCGGAGGCTTTTGGCCCGATTGGGAGTCAGCCCTCGCCTACCCAGGTATATTATATTTACTTTTAATTATTTAATTTGCATGTTATTCAAATAATACTTTCATACGGACTAATGCGTTATATTTTTAATTGTATCAACAGGGTGGCGATGGCGACGGCGACGGCGACGGCGACGGAGGTCATGCTGATATTGATTTGCATACACCATAGTCATACGCCCATGTTATATATATAGTTTAGTTTGTTTAGGTGTTTTGTATTTAGAACTTACTTAAATATTTTGTAAATCATATATTGTAAAGTTTAGTTTGATTCTTTGTAAATCAATGTAATATTCTTTAGTTTTGAATGTATTTCGGGACATAATGAGTTGTTTTTTAGAGTTTTTAACGTTATGAGTTGATTCTGATATACGTTGTTCTTGGAAGCAGCTATTGGTGTTGTAATATATGTATTGTTGGGATAAAGCAGGTTACAGGTACAAAAATGGGGTTTAAAAACCTGGAAATTTAAAAAGCAAACAAATTGTTTTAAAAAAAAAGGGTATTTCCGACGGAATAAGGTATTTCCGACGAAAATTCCGTCGGACTTAAAGATTAAAATTTATTTCAAAAAATACTTATTTTCAACGGAAATATATTATTTCCGACGGGAATTCCGTCGAGATTAGCTAAATAATAAACGTCCCAGGAGTGCCACGTGGCGTTTTATCACCGACGGAATTATTTTCGACGGATTATATTCCGTCGATAAAGGCTTATTTCCGACGGAGGTTTCGTCGGAAATAGTTCGTCGGAAATATTATTATACCGACGGAATCTACGACGGACTTATTTCCGAGGGCTTTATTTCCGACCGAATTTCCGACGGAAGATTCCGTCGGAAATAGTGTAAGACCGACGAAATAGTACTATTTCTGACGGAATATTCCGTCAGAATTAAACCTTTTTCTTGTAGTGAGTCATGATGAATATTAAACCACATACATATGAATAATAGGCAGTTACATATTCAAATTTTATCGTTTATAAATAGGAAGGAATTGCATAAATTTTAAATAAAAAAAAACTTAGGAAACTCACAATTAATTTAATATTAAATAACAAGAGTATTTTTACACTTATAATAACAAATGCAAATGATAAACGATTTGAGATTGATACTCATTGTCCCTCAAAAGGAAAAAATACATGAACAAATATATTTTTATTTATTAGATAGAAATATACTATAACAAAAGAGTAAAATCCGTGTCTTGCAAGAGTTAAAGCGCTAATGATAATGAAAGGGCAAAATGAGACAACCACCATAAACACTGCTGCTCATAAAACAATCTCAAAATGATACTTTAACTTGAGGACAAAGTCCACCACAATGGTATCTTCTTTGAAGAGAACTGTCTTGATTATCAACATGTATGCTTCTTCAGATGTCAAAGTTAGAAAAGTGATATGGAAGCAAATATTGGCAATTTCAAGCAAAAAATAATTATTTCCTGCGGTAGAAATTATCCTGTTTTGGTCGCAACAGCCAGTGATATACACAGTTGTCTTACTTTTGTAAGTTTTTTTGGAATACAAATTTCAGATTTATTTTCTTTCTTTGTAATTCAAATTATTCAATCAATGAAATATTCAAGAATTCAACTTATACATTTATGATTTGTTTCATCATTTATATTTTAAATTTTTTATTGTACTGCAAATACTAATTAGTATATGTAATGTATTTTTTTAAGTTACATTTGAATTTTATGTTAACTTTATAGTTTTGGAAGTAAAATAGACGTATAAGTTTTATTAGTAGAAATAAAAAGTGGGATAACAAAATTAGTCTTGATTTTGTAGCCAAGAGATCAAATTGGACTATTCAAGCCAATATTTAGTCTTGGGACTGCACTGGTTCAAATCAGTTTATTTGGGACTGGGCCAGGTCAAGACTGAATTAGACTATCAATTTTTAGTCCTGAGATTGGATTGGTTAAATCAGTTTTTTCCAGGATCGGTCCAGTCAAGGACTAAACTAAGCTGTTATACACCCGTAAGGGAAGTATCAAATATATTCAGATTTTGTTTGGTTTTCTTCAATATCTCATTTCCGAAATTCTGGACTTGATGACAAATTTGTTCACTGTATAAACTATGAGAAACCTTAGCGGGTGAATGCTGCATAATACCAAGCTTCCTTGATATTGATATGAATGTATACAGAAAACAAACCATTAGATAAACTTATTAAACATTTGAGATGAAAACTTCCTTGAATTGGACATCTTGTTTATTTTTTTTTATTTTTTTTTAAATTTATTAAGCTCGAATATATAAAACATTCTCCGGTGTACTTTTCCTCTTTGTTATAGCCTATAGGCACTAGTTGAGAAGCTTTGCATGACTTAACCAGCAGAAAATAAATGTTGTGGTTGCCATTAGCATGAAATTAATGTTTATCTTGATTTGAGCCTAATAGCAGTACTGATTGAAGCAATCATGACATTCTCATTTGCTCATGAGGTCTTTACCCTGTAAGGAACCTTTTTTGTTATTTTCTTAAGAGAAACAAAAATGATGCATTCTCTCCTCCGTGCTTTATATTGTTGACTAGTATTTTAGACACACACTTACGTGTGTTAATTATTTTTAAATGTTAATAACAGAAAGTAATAAAAATAAAAATGATTAATAAGAGAAACTTGTAATAATGGAGAGAGAGAGGGATAATAGAGAGATAACGGAGTGAGTGGGAGTAGAATGTGGGAGTAATGGAGAGAAGAATGTTTAAATATATTAATTTGATATTTTTTTATTATATTATTTATTATAAATTGATAAAATTATACTAAAATAACTGTCTATCCATTTATCTCATTTATAATTGAGAAGATAGATAAATGTCTTATCAACAAAATAAAACTGAACAACAAAACTTTTCAATGTTTTTCTTTTCCAAATAACTACTGTATATGAACAATAAATCACAACCAAATTGAGCCTCAAGGTACTACTTAATTGGTAACCTAAGTGAATGACATATGATAATGAGAGGAAAAATTAGACAACCACTATAAACATTATTATCCATAAAGCAATCTCAAAATAATACTTTAACTCGAGGACAAATTAAGTCCACCATAATGGCATCTTCTTTGAAGAAAACTGTCTTGATTATCAACATGTATATATACTCCTTCAGATCTCAAGATTAGAAAAGTGACATGGAAGCAAATATTGGAAATTTCAAGGAAAAATTAATAATAATTTCTCATGCTGTGTACTTCAGAAGACTGCTAACTCTGTCAGAGACAAATTAATATGAAAGGAAAGCTTGTGCTTACGAAGATAATTTCAACAAATTAAATGTATCAAGGTTAACAAAGATACAAATGAAGGGTAAGAAGTTTACATGGTATATATATATATGATACTAGTAATTAACAATAGAAGTTAGTTAGACAGACTCCGCGTTTTAAATAGATGGATGAATGATGATTATGTTTGAGAACATGGGTGCCAAATTATCATATATCTATTCAATTGAAATGAATTTTATTCTACATAAGATAAAAAAACAAAGGGATGAAATGAATTTTCATTCCATTGGAATGATTTATTCTCTAAAATGATCATCAAATATACTATTTTTATTTTATTTCTTTCTCTATTTCATTCTCTCAATCTAAACGTAACAAAATACTTTAAAATCATTTCATTCTGTTCTCCATTTTATTCTTTCAATTCAAATGCAGCATAAAGACTAAACATACACTAATTAACAATTAATCCTATCAAGTTCTTAATCTTGACAGATGGGTATAAAAGGTCAATTTGATAGTTGACATTTAATTTTCCTATTGAATACTCTATATTGAATTATATATATTATGTGTAGAATTATATAACATATGTAATTCTTTGAAATACTTTTCTTTTAAGAGTAATGGATCAAAATTCATACATTAAGTCTTCAACCAGATGTAAAAATTCAATTTCAATAAGACGAGAACCTCGTGTTGATTAGTAGAAGGGAAGGGGCTTTCGTTTTGGAATTAAACCATTCACAAT
The DNA here is from genome assembly GCA_034770075.1 of Aralia elata. Lineage (NCBI taxonomy): Eukaryota > Viridiplantae > Streptophyta > Magnoliopsida > Apiales > Araliaceae > Aralia > Aralia elata. The sequence goes on from CM068386.1 coordinate 24,310,951, forward strand.
CTATTACTTTGTACTTGTATAAACTATAAACTAAATAAATTAATAATATAAGAGTATAAGCACTATATGGTGAGCAGTGAGTCTCTAACATGGGTGGCCTAGAATAAAATAAAAATAAAAACTAACAATTATAATACTATCTCTATTTCATAATAATTGACTTTTTAGAACAAAAAATGTGTTCCAATTTATTTGTAGTTTATAATTTTCTAGGAAAATAAATTATTTACTTTCCTATATCATCTCTAACTTTTCTCATTGTTTTAAGAAATTTTCTCTCTTGTATTAGTAGTTTTCAACTTCCCATAAAGGGGTAGTGATAAAATTTCATACAAATTTTAATTATTAAATGATAGAATTAAATGACTTTTTAATTCATGTGCATGAAACTAAAACGACTATTATTATGGAATTGATGTATTACAACTTAGAAAAGATTTAAAAGAAAATAGATATATAAAAATATAACATATAGAAAAATTAAATAAACAAAATAGAATAACAATTGGATTATTGAATTGATTATGTGGTTGTCATACATAATTGTATCCAGATTTTTATTTTTATTATTATTATTTAGTTACATGATTATTATCACGCTTCCCGGCAAATTTAGGACGGTTCTGAATTCAAAATAGAACTGCAGTCTTTCTACTAGGTAGATCCCAAAACGCATATATCTCCATACAAGCAGTTCACTCCCAAGTTAGTTGTAGTATTTGTCTAAGTTAATTAAGTAATTAGTCCTTCCTTTAAATCTACAAAAGAAATAAATTTTCTTCTCTTAAAAAAAATGAGACGGTAGATAAATAAAAGTAATTAGAAAATGGAAAAACAGGGAGGCAAAAAGACAAAAGAAACAGAAAACGGAAGCAGCTGGAAATGTAAGTAGCTGAGTGGAATTGGGAAGTGAAAATATAGACAGTAGTAGAGAGCAAGAGATCGAAAAAATAAAATAAAGGCAATGACAAAGTTGTAATTAAATAGAAGAAGGACTCCTGCTTATGGCTTCTAGAAGAATGGCTTAGTTAGTTTTAGTAAAGTAACTGATTAATCATTATCCAAATTAAATAATTCTCCTACATAAGAAACAATTGAACAACCACGTTATTTTTTTATTTTTATTTTTTTATGCTAATTTGAGGAGGGAGAATCAAACCTAGAATCTCTTATTTGACAAAAAGTCTAAAATACCACTCAAGTTAAAGATTCTATTAGAATCTCTTGTTCTAAAATCTCTCGGTCAACCACGTTGTTGTCAAAAGGAATATTGATCGCTAAAAAAGAAAATATCAATACTTATCATGCAACTTAAGTAGTACTGCTCCTTTCAAATATATAAGACCCGACTTTTAAAAGTAAATTTGAGATATTTTTAAACTTAAAATTAAGATAATTTATTAAAAAATTATGAAATAAAAAAAATTATAATCAGTAATATTTTTTTGGATAATTTGTAGTATTTATTATTGTATTGATTAAAATTAAGATAAATTATGTCAATTTTAAATTTAAAAATATCTTAAGTTGACTTTAAAAAGTCAATAATGATATTATACTCGTATGGGATGGACGGAGTATTTAACTTTAAGTTTGATAAAAGTTCTCATGTTTATTTCTTTTTCAGTACATATAAGAAACCAATACACTTATGATTAGCACAAATTGTATTGATTAAAGAAAATAATACTATTAAGTGTTTTAATTCCTATTAAATTTATAAATAAAATAAAATTTTAAATAGAATATATTTTCAAAATTAAAATCGGACTACAATTTTTTTCATAAAGTCCTCGCAGAAAGGACAATACATCAATTAATATATTAATACTACACCTTCCTAAAGCCTATTTAATACTCCCCATTTCTAATGAAACTTTTGTAAGATCAATTACAGTACTTTGCTGATATAAACTTATCATTCAAAATTTGATTTTAATGTTACATCAATTTTAAAATTAGAGATAGATTTAAACTCTTGAAGAATATTCTAAAATTCTAAAATTAATATATATTCGTTTAAGTTTTAAAAATAACAAATATGACAATTTATAGTATTTTTAGTTACATTTTTACAATTATATTTTTTCGATACTTTACAATAATTAATCAAGTTGATTAAGTGTTAAGAGAATTAAAGCTTAGGTTATTAACTAACAAAGCTTGCTAGCCTTGTATGACAATGTAAGAGAGAGCCCAAATTAATTATGCATGCAAGTAAGTTACTAATGGGGCAAAAATAGTTAAGGAATTAAACCTAGTTGAGAAGCCCAAGTTAAATGTTAATTGAGAGAGTCCAAGAAAGAATTAAAATAACTCAAGCATGAGTCCAATACAAGCCCTAATAAATCTTGCAAGGAGCCCAAAAAAGCCAAGCCCAAGTCCTTGATCCAACTTCCAGAAGTGGTGATGAATTAATGATGTAAGAAATGAGTTAAAAAAAAAGAAAAGAAAAAGAGATGGTGGGAGACATAGTGGGAAGAAAAGAAAGAGGAAAATGGGGATCATGATTCCCTAGTTTGACTACCCTAAATCCTAGCTTAATTGATTGGATGACTAGGGTAAATAGTTAGGACAAATGAGAGAAGATGAAAAAATGAGGGAGTAGACCGTAAATGAAAACCAAGAAAGGAAGAGCTGTGACGCCCCCAAAATCCGAGGTCTCTTTACCCACAGATTCGGTGCTCACGGTACTACACATCCATTGTCTATTCTACCCATTCATCGTCAATATAAGGACAAAAATGTAATTACTAAATATTACACAACGTCTTACTTCTACAATCCCAGGTTCTAAGACCTTAACATAAATACATAACATCTTAGGATAATTAATACAATCCAGAATGATAACACATTCCTAGCATAAACTATTACAAAAGCGGATATGATATAATATCCTTTACTCGGTAACTTTTCCCTTGCCTTTGTCCTTGCGGGAACTTTCTGCGTGTTCTGCCTTAGCTGAAAGTATGTAATTTAAAGCAAGAATGAGCATTTAATTGCTCAGCAAGTATAACATTTAAATAACAACTGAACAATAGTTGAGAACATATTTGAATAAATATGAACAGTGACAAGGTGTTCTTTTGCATTATTAACAGTTCTAAGCAACATACTGAGTGGTCAAATGACCTTGAACTTTCTTCTTTCATCAAAGGGTTTAATAGTTTTATAACTATAAACCGAACATTTTTCCTCTGGGCATTTTAGGGGATCAGCCTATCATACCCTATGTTGTACAACATCTATACATCTAATTATCACCCATATAGGTCAATCGGTATTACCGACCAAAAATATTTCCCCAGTAATAGGGTTGTTCTTCTCAGTTCTACATCAAAGAATCCAAACAAAAACAATTTGATTGGATAGCTACAATAAACATCAATAATATTTCGATGATTCATTTTTAAATCAATAAAGAATTTCAATATAAGTCTAGCCGAAACAAATGGCTTAGACAAATCCTCAACAGTTCATGGAGTATAAAACTTTAAATTTTCAATAACATGCATTATAGCACAACTAGATATCTTGAATAAAGGTAAGAATACTTGCACAATAATAATTTGTGAAAGCTTAGAATTTATATAATATCGGAAACTCGCACAATGTATAAGAGTTGTACGGTTTAAGAAACTCGCTCAAATATAAATTGAGTTAAGTTAGAAAACTTGCCTCGAGCGTCTGCTACAAAATTATAATACACGTCCTTCAAATATCCTACACATTTAAGTGCACATAGATACTGCCATTAGTCACATAATCAACGCCAATTATTGGGTTATAAATAACTAACGTGTCTATACATTCTATTTGAATGCCCAAACTATATGCATTTATGTATACTTAGTATGCCCGTTTGACTTATCTAATAATCATTGGTTAATGCTAAAAATCATTATAATATATAATGATCATGTTTTAGGACTTAGAACAACATCTATTATAGTCGGAAGCATTACACGTTATATACGAGCATGTCCGAAGCCTTCCGTTTGCATAACAGTCCCAAAATGGTCAATTTCGAAATTGATCCAGTTATTAACTTCTGATTCTAATTAATATAAGTCGTAGGTCTATCTCTAAGCTTTCCGAATCATCTTGAATTATCCCAAACGGAGTTCGTATGAAGAAGTTATGCCCAAATTACTAAAGGAGATTAAAACTGTCCATACTATCAGGATTCGCGAATTTGACATGCCTATTTCCGAATGTCATAACTTCCTCATCCGATGTCGAAATGAGTCCGTTCTTGAGCTATATTCTTGCTCGTAACATAAACTATAACATATCTAAAGCCCATAATTTTTCAATAACTCTAACTAGCCAGAACAGGTGCTCAAAAATTCTATCTCGTGCTGATTCCTAGTTTGACAGTTTTGGCATCTTTGCTCAAAACCACCATAACTCCCTCATCCGAGGTCGGAATGAGGTCGTTCCAAAGCCTATAGCTTCGTAACTTAATGTACTACAACTACCCAAAAGCTCAGAATTTATTAAGTAACACATTAATACCAGATTTTGGTACAATGGTCAGTGCTCATGCGTTTTTCATTTTCTAAACATGTTTTACCAAAACTCTTGCTACAAGTTCGTTTTAACACTTTTTCTCTTCATTCCAACTGGAATATCTTCTTAACTCAGTGGACTACAACACCCATACATCACATAAACACAACAAGCACAAAATCACAACATTACAGTCCTCTAAAAGTCCAAACAGTCCATGTTCAAGTCCAAACAGTCCATGTTCATTGTTCTTCCTCCTTTACGCATGGGTACAAATTTCCTTCGTTTTTATTCCACTTTAAGGTTATTAATAGCTTACAAGGTGACTTAGTAACATTATTAAACAAGCACAACCAATCATAACAACAAAAATTCGCAGAAAAGCTCAAACTCATAAGTTGAGCTCAAGAACACCAAAAATGGAGGAAAAATAGAGAGAAGAGCGATTGAGGTTTGCTTTACCTCTTGATTTCTCCTTCCTTAGATGCTTAAAGGTTGCTAGGACTTGCTAGAATTTGTTTAGAACTTCTCCTCTAGCTCCAAAAGTTCTCCCGTAGCCTTACATCATCTTCCTCGCTAAACCCATTTGTTTTCTCTCTCTACTTTCTTCTTTTTCTTTCTACTTCTTCTTTCTTCTCTGCAACCCTTTCTCAATTCTTAGCAACTGAAATGAGCATAAAGGGAATGGAAGGAATGGCTTCGGGTAGGAAAGAATGGGAGAGTAAGATGGTTTGGCTTAACCCGTGCTCTCTCTTTTTCTCTCTATATTACTCTTCCATATTTTGCAAGTTGGTAGCAATGAAATGAAAGAGCAGATGGCTGAGCATGGCTTTGGAGAGTGAGGCTTCGGGTGGATGAGGGAATGAAGCAACCAAGAATGTGGTTTGTTCATTCAAGAGGAATGTTGCAAAATAAGGATTCCAAGGCATTGGTTTTGTGCATTAGCAACTCACTGTCGGTCACGCCTTCTCCTCTCATCTTATTGGCTCATGCCAACACTTGCCCAATTTTAATTGGCTCATTTGTTTAATACTACCCAACATGTACCGCATTATACACAAAATATACCCGAATACTTCCACTTTTGTACCAAATTTGGTAAATAACTATACCCAAAATTAAAATGGGTACTTCCATAAAATATTGGGACGCGTAAAAATAATTATTATGGGATTTGTTCAATTATTCGGAACACCCATATTATACATTTCGGATACGGGTTAAATCACGTATTAGTTCAAATAAAATTTTCGACACTAGGAAAAATTATTCCTTCGCATACACGTCTTAACGAAATTAATAGAAATTGAAAAAAAGATGTAAAAATATTTGGGCATGAATAGTGCTCGGGAATAGTAACTCGTGAAATAGTGATTTTGCGATATATCACGAAATCAATTTATTCGCTTACGTGAAATTTACTACACACAAAATTCATGAATGCACGTAATCTAAGTTATAATATAACCATTAAACACATAACATAACATAAAAATTTAATATATTCCATAATATTAATAAATCCAAATTATAAAGGTACACACGATTCGCGATCGTTACATCCTCCCCTCCTTATAAGGATTCTGTCCCCAGAATCATAGTACAAGGTTAAACAAAAAGTTGAGGGTAATTCTCTTTCATTCTATCTTCGAGTTTCCCACGTAGCTTCTTCGACATTGTGGTTCCTCCATATTACCTTTACAGAAGGTATAACTTTGTTTCTTAAAACTTGCTCTTACCGGTGTATAATCTGGATTGGAACTTCTTCATATGATAAATCTTTTTCAACTTGTAAGGGTTCGTATTCTATCACATGCTTATAGTCTGGTTTGTAAGGTCGTAGTACTGACACATGAAACACGTTGTGGATATGCTCCATCTCAGGAGGTAAGGCTACCTCGTAAGCCACTTCTCCCACACGCCTTAACACTTCAAAAGGTCCAATAAACCTCGGACTCAGCTTTCCCTTCTTCCCGAATCGTATCTTCCCCTTCCAGGGAGACACTTTTAAAAACACGTGACTGCCGACATCGAAGTCTCTCGTCTGGCGATGCTGATCAGCATATTTCTTTTGTCGGTCTTGGGCTGCAACTAATCTTGCTCTTATCACTTTAACAATCTCCGCTGTTTGCTGTACCAATTCTGGTCCTAACAGTTGGCGTTCTCCTACTTCATCCCAACATAGTGGCGTCCTGCACTTTCTTCCGTACAAAGCTTCGTAAGGCGGCATGCCTATACTTGCGTGGTAACTGTTGTTGTATGCAAACTCTACCAACGGTAAGTGATCATCCCAATTACCTTTGAAATCCATGACACAAGCTCTCAGCATATCTTCTAATGTTTGAATCGTCCTTTCACTTTGCCCATCAGTCTGAGGGTGATACGCCGTGCTCAATCTCAACTGTGTTCCCATACACTCTTGTAAGCTTTTCCAGAAATTTGATGTGAAACGCGGGTCTCGATCTGACACGATTGATACCGGTACTCCATGCCTTGATACAATTTCTTTGACGTACAGCTTCGCCAATTGATCCAGATTAAACCTAATCTTGATCGGTAAAAAATGTGCTGATTTTGACAATCGATCCACGATAACCCATATCGCGTCATGCCCTTTCTGAGTAGTTGGAAGACCTACCACGAAGTCCATAGTAATATGCTCCCATTTCCATTCTGGTATCTCCAAGGGTTGTAACAGACCACTGGGTCTTTGATGTTCTGCTTTAATCTTTTGACAAGTTAGACACTTTGCAACACACTCTGCTACTTCCCGTTTCATGTTTGGCCACCAAAAATGTTGTCGAAGGTCTTGATACATTTTTGTGCTTCCCGGGTGAATTGAAAATCTCGAACTGTGAGCCTCTTGCAAAATTTCCTCTCTCACTTCTGGTACTAACGGTACCCAAATTCTTCCTTCAAATCTCAACAATCCTTCGCTATCGAGTTTAAATTTAACTTCGTCCCCTTCAGAAACTCTCTTTCTTATCTTCTCACATTCCTCATCCAGGAGTTGTGCTCCTTTTACTCGGTCCAACAAGGTTGGGCGAGTCTCCATCGTAAATAACTTCTCCCCTGACTCTTTCGGATATTTCACTTCTAACTCCATCTTCGCCATTTCTGCTATCAGCTTTTCTTGAGCTGTCAACATCGATAATTTTTCCCGACCCTTCCTACTCAAGGCGTCGGCCACCACATTCGCCTTTCCCGGATGGTAGAGAATCTCGCAATCATAGTCCTTGATCAACTCCAACCATCGCCTTTGACGCATATTCAACTCCTTTTGTGTAAAGATATACTTCAGACTTTTATGGTCCGTATATATCTCACATTTCTCTCCGTAAAGATAATGTCTCCAAATTTTTAGAGCAAACACTACCGCTGCCAACTCCAAATCGTGAGTTGGGTATCCTTTCTCATAATCCTTCAACTGCCTCGACGCATACGCAATGACCTTTCCGTGTTGCATAAGCACACAACCTAGTCCCTTGAGAGATGCGTCGCTATACACCACAAAATTTCCCGTATCCTCCGGTAGAGATAATACAGGTGCTTCACTTAACCTTTTCTTTAATTCTCGAAAACTTTCTTCACATTTCTCCATCCATACAAATTTTACTGCTTTTCTCGTCAGATAAGTCAATGGAGTTGCTATCCTAGAGAAATCTTGAATAAATCGTCGATAATAACCTGCTAATCCCAAGAAACTTCTCACTTCCGTCGGTGTCTTCGGTTGTTCCCAATTTATCACCGCTTCCACTTTTGCAGGGTCAACCGAAATTCCATCTTTATCAATTACATGACCTAGAAAGTGCACACGCTCTAACCAAAATTCACATTTTGACAATTTCGCATATAACTTTTCTCTTCTCAGCGATTCCAATACTATTCTCAAATGTTCTGCATGCTCTTCTTGGGTTTTTGAGTAAACCAAAATATCGTCAATAAACACCACCACAAATTTGTCAAGTTGCGGTTTAAACACTCTATTCATTAAATCCATGAACGCTGCTGGTGCATTCGTTAATCCAAACGACATCACCAAAAATTCGTAGTGCCCATAACGGGTTCTGAACGCTGTCTTCGGCACATCCTCCCTTCTGACCTTTAACTGATGATAACCGCTTCTCAAATCTATTTTCGAGAAATACTTTGCTCCCTTCAATTGATCAAACAGATCGTCAATCCTTGGTAAAGGATACCTATTCTTAATAGTGACTTTATTCAACTCCCTGTAGTCGATACAAAGTCGCAACGATCCATCCTTCTTCTTAACAAACAACACAGGTGCTCCCCATGGCGAGACACTCGGTTGAATGTACTTCTTGTCCAACAACTCTTGTAATTGGACCATCAACTCCTTCATCTCAACTGGAGCCATTCGGTATGGGGCTTTCGATATTTGGAGCCGTCCCTGGCACTAAATCGATAACAAACTCAATTTCTCTGTCTGGCGGAAGTCCTGGAAGCTCGTCCGGGAACACGTCCGCAAACTCATTAACTACTGGTATATCATCTAATGTAACTCTCTCCTTCTGAGTATCTATTATGTACGCTAAATATCCCGTACATCCCTTTCTCAATAATCTCTTGGCCTGCAATATCGTTAGACAACTCGATTGTCGTGGCGACTTGCTACCATAAAATACTACCTTTGACTTCTTTGGGGTCATAAGGTTTATACATTTCCTCTGGCAATCAATTATTGCCCCATGGTTAAATAACCAATCCATTCCTAAAATTACATCAAACTCTCCAAGGCGAATTGGAATTAGATCCACAAACATTTCATGTCCCCCAATATTTAGACGACAATTCTTGCATACGAACTCGACAGGAATAACCTCCTTATTCGCAACCTCTATATTAAGGGGATACTCTAGCTTTTCATGAAATAAATTTAACTTCTTAGCAAAATCATCAGATATAAATGAGCAAGTAGCACCCGAATCGAACAACACATAGGCATTTATATCATTGATCGGAAATGATACCTGACACCACGTCTTTTGATTCTACAGCATCCTGCATTGTCATATTGAAGGTTTCGGGCTGTCGGTCGAGTTGGTTGAATTGGTGTCGTGATGGATAGCTTGCCACTATTATTAGGTCCTTTGTTTCCGTTCCCTTCGCCTGTGCCTTTCTTGGGGCAATTCCTTGCCATGTGATCCAACGCTCCACAATTAAAGCACGCGCCTTTCTTGGGGTTAGGACAATTAGGAGAGATGTGTCCCTCCTGCCCACAGCTGTAACAAACGGTTTTTCCTTTCAGGCATACTCCTGTATGATTTTTTCCACACTTCTTGCACTGCTCTACCCGCTTCTTTGAGTCTCCTTGCCTATTTCCCGAATTCCCAGAATTCCCAGGGGCATTCCACTTTCTCTTATGGCCTCCACCATTTCCACTGCTTCCCTCAGCCTTGTTTCCTTCTATCTTCTTGTTCTTCTTTTCTTGGTTGAACCGAGTCAAAGCTTCGCTTCCGCCTTCAGCTATAATCGCCTTCTCTAGTACTGCTGCAAAGGAGTTCAGTTGGAACATTGAAACTCGACTATAAAGCCAAGGCTTCAGTCCTTGTTCAAACCTTCGTGCCTTCCTTTCATCAGTATTCACTTGGTATGGTGCAAATCGCGCTAACTCATTAAATTTTGAGGCATACTCTGGCACTGACATCGTTCCTTGTTTAAGCTCCAAGAACTGTACCTCCATCTGGTTTTGTGTACTAGGTGGAAAGTACGTCTCGAAAAACATCTCTTTAAACTTCTCCCACGTAATAACTCCTTGCCCTCCTCGGCACTTATTAGCCTGCCACCAGTAACTTGCTTCTGCCTTCAGCATAAATGTAGCAAAAGCAGTCTTCTGCTCCTCCACTACTCGCGCTACTTCGAAACACCTTCTCCATCTCCATAATCCACGTTTGGGCTTCGATCGGATTGGTAGTCCCTCGAAACTCAGGAGGTCCTACAGCTTTAAAATCCTTAAAAGTCGCGGCATGGGTTGTGGGCTGATTCATAAGCGCTCCTACAAGTAGATTCACAAATTGTTGCATGGGATTAGTGTCTACTTCCCCCGCTCCTTCAACAGATTCCTCGGGTGTTGGCTGAGTCGGTTGTCTTCTTCTCGGTGGCATCTTACTGTTAAACATTCGCATTATCAGTTCATTATCCACTTATCGAGAATATTCAAGAACTACCTTAAGCACTTATATATAATACATGACATGTTTAACAAACATAGGTATATATACATAAGCTTCATCCAGTACATTGTACATATAACATATTTGCCAATTACATCTTCTATCCCGTTCAGCAAAGCAAAATTTCGGGATTTCATTAACATCATCATCATAATATCCCACTATTTACATCAAAATTTGGGATTTATATTACAAACACATACACACATAGATATATAAGCATATATATTCTAACATCCATCTACTAGCAATCTAAGGAAGCATTCCACGCTCAACGGCATTATCATACTCTTGATCCATGATGTGCATCATCCTCCTCTTATCCATGATAAACCAAGGGTAATCTGGCGGTGTCGGATAATAATACATTCGATCTTGTGCTCTTCCGAACGCCGTATGGAAAGCATACTCCATCTCGTCCATCTTCGCTTTCTTCGAACGAACTTCTCCTTCGACTCGGTCAACGCGTCGAGCGGCTCTAACCCACGCGTCTGTCATCCTTGCTCGCTCAACTGACTCTTCTCGCAGCCAATCATTAGCAATTTCCTTCTCGACTTGCAACTGTGTCGCTCTCTGCTCTGCCTGAGCCAGTCTCTGCTCAAGCTCTACTACTCGGGTGTTGAGGTCTAGAATTAATACATTATTCAGATCAATTATCGCTTGACGTTCCTCGGCTTGCCCCTCTAGCTCTGCGACTCTATCCTGAAGCTCCATGTTATGGTGGTAAACTAACCCAAATAATCCAGCTCCGGGTGAAGTAGGTGGTACCTCATCCGGATCTCCTCCTACCTCGCCATCCTCTTCTACTTCCTCGGGATCCTCCTCGGGATTTTCTTCTGGATCTGAGTCGGGCTCATATTCCTGGCCTACTACGGTGACTGTTGGAGTTAGCTCTATCGGTGCTGACTGCTCCCAAACCACGTGGATATCTCGTGACTCTTCCTCAGCACCTACGTGACTGGGTCCTCCTATCTCCGACATCCTGCCACAACCAAATTCAAATTTTAAATTACTACACGCGCAAAAATAAGCCTATTATAACAAATAAGCACATAAGTTATTTTATAATCTGCAATGAATTTTTCCTGAATTCATTCCTTAGAACTCGATGTGAGTTTCACCGACTGCTAGATTCTCTGTCTTCTTATTAGGTTATATCCTAAGGTTTCCCCACCTAAGGTTTATAACCTATCAGCTTTGATACCAACTTGTGACGCCCCCAAAATCCGAGGTCTCTTTACCCACAGATTCGATGCTCACGGTACTACACATCCATTGTCTATTCTACCCATTCATCGTCAATATAAGGACAAAAATGTAATTACTAAATATTACACAACGTCTTACTTCTACAATCCCAGGTTCTAAGACCTTAACAGAAATACATAACATCTTAGGATAATTAATACAATCCAGAATGATAACACATTCCTAGCATAAACTATTACAAAAGCGGATATGATATAATATCCTTTACTCGGTAACTTTTCCCTTGCCTTTGTCCTTGCGGGAACTTTCTGCGTGTTCTTGCCTTAGCTGAAAGTATGTAATTTAAAGCAAGAATGAGCATTTAATTGCTCAGCAAGTATAACATTTAAATAACAAACTGAACAATAGTTGAGAACATATTTGAATAAATATGAACAGTGACAAGGTGTTCTTTTGCATTATTAACAGTTCTAAGCAACATACTGAGTGGTCAAATGACCTTGAACTTTCTTCTTTCATCAAAGGGTTTAATAGTTTTATAACTATAAACCGAACATTTTTCCTCTGGGCATTTTAGGGGATCAGCCTATCATACCCTATGTTGTACAACATCTATACATCTAATTATCACCCATATAGGTCAATCGGTATTACCGACCAAAAAATATTTCCCCAGTAATAGGGTTGTTCTTCTCAGTTCTACATCAAAGAATCCAAACAAAAACAATTTGATTGGATAGCTACAATAAACATCAATAATATTTCGATGATTCATTTTTAAATCAATAAAGAATTTCAATATAAGTCTAGCCGAAACAAATGGCTTAGACAAATCCTCAACAGTTCATGGAGTATAAAACTTTAAATTTTCAATAACATGCATTATAGCACAACTAGATATCTTGAATAAAGGTAAGAATACTTGCACAATAATAATTTGTGAAAGCTTAGAATTTATATAATATCGGAAACTCGCACAATGTATAAGAGTTGTACGGTTTAAGAAACTCGCTCAAATATAAATTGAGTTAAGTTAGAAAACTTGCCTCGAGCGTCTGCTACAAAATTATAATACACGTCCTTCAAATATCCTACACATTTAAGTGCACATAGATACTGCCATTAGTCACATAATCAACGCCAATTATTGGGTTATAAATAACTAACGTGTCTATACATTCTATTTGAATGCCCAAACTATATGCATTTATGTATACTTAGTATGCCCGTTTGACTTATCTAATAATCATTGGTTAATGCTAAAAATCATTATAATATATAATGATCATGTTTTAGGACTTAGAACAACATCTATTATAGTCGGAAGCATTACACGTTATATACGAGCATGTCCGAAGCCTTCCGTTTGCATAACAGTCCCAAAATGGTCAATTTCGAAATTGATCCAGTTATTAACTTCTGATTCTAATTAATATAAGTCGTAGGTCTATCTCTAAGCTTTCCGAATCATCTTGAATTATCCCAAACGGAGTTCGTATGAAGAAGTTATGCCCAAATTACTAAAGGAGATTAAAACTGTCCATACTACTATCAGGATTCGCGAATTTGACATGCCTATTTCCGAATGTCATAACTTCCTCATCCGATGTCGAAATGAGTCCGTTCTTGAGCTATATTCTTGCTCGTAACATAAACTATAACATATCTAAAGCCCATAATTTTTCAATAACTCTAACTAGCCAGAACAGGTGCTCAAAAATTCTATCTCGTGCTGATTCCTAGTTTGACAGTTTTGGCATCTTTGCTCAAAACCACCATAACTCCCTCATCCGAGGTCGGAATGAGGTCGTTCCAAAGCCTATAGCTTCGTAACTTAATGTACTACAACTACCCAAAAGCTCAGAATTTATTAAGTAACACATTAATACCAGATTTTGGTACAATGGTCAGTGCTCATGCGTTTTTCATTTTCTAAACATGTTTTACCAAAACTCTTGCTACAAGTTCGTTTTAACACTTTTTCTCTTCATTCCAACTGGAATATCTTCTTAACTCAGTGGACTACAACACCCATACATCACATAAACACAACAAGCACAAAATCACAACATTACAGTCCTCTAAAAGTCCAAACAGTCCATGTTCAAGTCCAAACAGTCCATGTTCATTGTTCTTCCTCCTTTACGCCATGGGATGGGTACAAATTTCCTTCGTTTTTATTCCACTTTAAGGTTATTAATAGCTTACAAGGTGACTTAGTAACATTATTAAAACAAGCACAACCAATCATAACAACAAAAATTCGCAGAAAAGCTCAAACTCATAAGTTGAGCTCAAGAACACCAAAAATGGAGGAAAAATAGAGAGAAGAGCGATTGAGGTTTGCTTTACCTCTTGATTTCTCCTTCCTTAGATGCTTAAAGGTTGCTAGGACTTGCTAGAATTTGTTTAGAACTTCTCCTCTAGCTCCAAAAGTTCTCCCGTAGCCTTACATCATCTTCCTCGCTAAACCCATTTGTTTTCTCTCTCTACTTTCTTCTTTTTCTTTCTACTTCTTCTTTCTTCTCTGCAACCCTTTCTCAATTCTTAGCAACTGAAAATGAGCATAAAGGGAATGGAAGGAATGGCTTCGGGTAGGAAAGAATGGGAGAGTAAGATGGTTTGGCTTAACCCGTGCTCTCTCTTTTTCTCTCTATATTACTCTTCCATATTTTGCAAGTTGGTAGCAATGAAATGAAAGAGCAGATGGCTGAGCATGGCTTTGGAGAGTGAGGCTTCGGGTGGATGAGGGAATGAAGCAACCAAGAATGTGGTTTGTTCATTCAAGAGGAATGTTGCAAAATAAGGATTCCAAGGCATTGGTTTTGTGCATTAGCAACTCACTGTCGGTCACGCCTTCTCCTCTCATCTTATTGGCTCATGCCAACACTTGCCCAATTTTAATTGGCTCATTTGTTTAATACTACCCAACATGTACCGCATTATACACAAAATATACCCGAATACTTCCACTTTTGTACCAAATTTGGTAAATAACTATACCCAAAATTAAAATGGGTACTTCCATAAAATATTGGGACGCGTAAAAATAATTATTATGGGATTTGTTCAATTATTCGGAACACCCATATTATACATTTCGGATACGGGTTAAATCACGTATTAGTTCAAATAAAATTTTCGACACTAGGAAAAATTATTCCTTCGCATACACGTCTTAACGAAATTAATAGAAATTGAAAAAAAGATGTAAAAATATTTGGGCATGAATAGTGCTCGGGAATAGTAACTCGTGAAATAGTGATTTTGCGATATATCACGAAATCAATTTATTCGCTTACGTGAAATTTACTACACACAAAATTCATGAATGCACGTAATCTAAGTTATAATATAACCATTAAACACATAACATAACATAAAAATTTAATATATTCCATAATATTAATAAATCCAAATTATAAAGGTACACACGATTCGCGATCGTTACATCCTCCCCTCCTTATAAGGATTCTGTCCCCAGAATCATAGTACAAGGTTAAACAAAAAGTTGAGGGTAATTCTCTTTCATTCTATCTTCGAGTTCCCACGTAGCTTCTTCGACATTGTGGTTCCTCCATATTACCTTTACAGAAGGTATAACTTTGTTTCTTAAAACTTGCTCTTTCCGGTGTATAATCTGGATTGGAACTTCTTCATATGATAAATCTTTTTCAACTTGTAAGGGTTCGTATTCTATCACATGCTTATAGTCTGGTTTGTAAGGTCGTAGTACTGACACATGAAACACGTTGTGGATATGCTCCATCTCAGGAGGTAAGGCTACCTCGTAAGCCACTTCTCCCCACACGCCTTAACACTTCAAAAGGTCCAATAAACCTCGGACTCAGCTTTCCCTTCTTCCCGAATCGTATCTTCCCCTTCCAGGGAGACACTTTTAAAAACACGTGACTGCCGACATCGAAGTCTCTCGTCTGGCGATGCTGATCAGCATATTTCTTTTGTCGGTCTTGGGCTTGTGCTGCAACTAATCTTGCTCTTATCACTTTAACAATCTCCGCTGTTTGCTGTACCAATTCTGGTCCTAACAGTTGGCGTTCTCCTACTTCATCCCAACATAGTGGCGTCCTGCACTTTCTTCCGTACAAAGCTTCGTAAGGCGGCATGCCTATACTTGCGTGGTAACTGTTGTTGTATGCAAACTCTACCAACGGTAAGTGATCATCCCAATTACCTTTGAAATCCATGACACAAGCTCTCAGCATATCTTCTAATGTTTGAATCGTCCTTTCACTTTGCCCATCAGTCTGAGGGTGATACGCCTGGTGCTCAATCTCAACTGTGTTCCCATACACTCTTGTAAGCTTTTCCAGAAATTTGATGTGAAACGCGGGTCTCGATCTGACACGATTGATACCGGTACTCCATGCCTTGATACAATTTCTTTGACGTACAGCTTCGCCAATTGATCCAGATTAAACCTAATCTTGATCGGTAAAAAATGTGCTGATTTTGACAATCGATCCACGATAACCCATATCGCGTCATGCCCTTTCTGAGTAGTTGGAAGACCTACCACGAAGTCCATAGTAATATGCTCCCATTTCCATTCTGGTATCTCCAAGGGTTGTAACAGACCACTGGGTCTTTGATGTTCTGCTTTAATCTTTTGACAAGTTAGACACTTTGCAACACACTCTGCTACTTCCCGTTTCATGTTTGGCCACCAAAAATGTTGTCGAAGGTCTTGATACATTTTTGTGCTTCCCGGGTGAATTGAAAATCTCGAACTGTGAGCCTCTTGCAAAATTTCCTCTCTCACTTCTGGTACTAACGGTACCCAAATTCTTCCTTCAAATCTCAACAATCCTTCGCTATCGAGTTTAAATTTAACTTCGTCCCCTTCAGAAACTCTCTTTCTTATCTTCTCACATTCCTCATCCAGGAGTTGTGCTCCTTTTACTCGGTCCAACAAGGTTGGGCGAGTCTCCATCGTAAATAACTTCTCCCCTGACTCTTTCGGATATTTCACTTCTAACTCCATCTTCGCCATTTCTGCTATCAGCTTTTCTTGAGCTGTCAACATCGATAATTTTTCCCGACCCTTCCTACTCAAGGCGTCGGCCACCACATTCGCCTTTCCCGGATGGTAGAGAATCTCGCAATCATAGTCCTTGATCAACTCCAACCATCGCCTTTGACGCATATTCAACTCCTTTTGTGTAAAGATATACTTCAGACTTTTATGGTCCGTATATATCTCACATTTCTCTCCGTAAAGATAATGTCTCCAAATTTTTAGAGCAAACACTACCGCTGCCAACTCCAAATCGTGAGTTGGGTATCCTTTCTCATAATCCTTCAACTGCCTCGACGCATACGCAATGACCTTTCCGTGTTGCATAAGCACACAACCTAGTCCCTTGAGAGATGCGTCGCTATACACCACAAAATTTCCCGTATCCTCCGGTAGAGATAATACAGGTGCTTCACTTAACCTTTTCTTTAATTCTCGAAAAACTTTCTTCACATTTCTCCATCCATACAAATTTTACTGCTTTTCTCGTCAGATAAGTCAATGGAGTTGCTATCCTAGAGAAATCTTGAATAAATCGTCGATAATAACCTGCTAATCCCAAGAAACTTCTCACTTCCGTCGGTGTCTTCGGTTGTTCCCAATTTATCACCGCTTCCACTTTTGCAGGGTCAACCGAAATTCCATCTTTATCAATTACATGACCTAGAAAGTGCACACGCTCTAACCAAAATTCACATTTTGACAATTTCGCATATAACTTTTCTCTTCTCAGCGATTCCAATACTATTCTCAAATGTTCTGCATGCTCTTCTTGGGTTTTTGAGTAAACCAAAATATCGTCAATAAACACCACCACAAATTTGTCAAGTTGCGGTTTAAACACTCTATTCATTAAATCCATGAACGCTGCTGGTGCATTCGTTAATCCAAACGACATCACCAAAAATTCGTAGTGCCCATAACGGGTTCTGAACGCTGTCTTCGGCACATCCTCCCTTCTGACCTTTAACTGATGATAACCGCTTCTCAAATCTATTTTCGAGAAATACTTTGCTCCCTTCAATTGATCAAACAGATCGTCAATCCTTGGTAAAGGATACCTATTCTTAATAGTGACTTTATTCAACTCCCTGTAGTCGATACAAAGTCGCAACGATCCATCCTTCTTCTTAACAAACAACACAGGTGCTCCCCATGGCGAGACACTCGGTTGAATGTACTTCTTGTCCAACAACTCTTGTAATTGGACCATCAACTCCTTCATCTCAACTGGAGCCATTCGGTATGGGGCTTTCGATATTGGAGCCGTCCCTGGCACTAAATCGATAACAAACTCAATTTCTCTGTCTGGCGGAAGTCCTGGAAGCTCGTCCGGGAACACGTCCGCAAACTCATTAACTACTGGTATATCATCTAATGTAACTCTCTCCTTCTGAGTATCTATTATGTACGCTAAATATCCCGTACATCCCTTTCTCAATAATCTCTTGGCCTGCAATATCGTTAGACAACTCGATTGTCGTGGCGACTTGCTACCATAAAATACTACCTTTGACTTCTTTGGGGTCATAAGGTTTATACATTTCCTCTGGCAATCAATTATTGCCCCATGGTTAAATAACCAATCCATTCCTAAAATTACATCAAACTCTCCAAGGCGAATTGGAATTAGATCCACAAACATTTCATGTCCCCCAATATTTAGACGACAATTCTTGCATACGAACTCGACAGGAATAACCTCCTTATTCGCAACCTCTATATTAAGGGGATACTCTAGCTTTTCATGAAATAAATTTAACTTCTTAGCAAAATCATCAGATATAAATGAGCAAGTAGCACCCGAATCGAACAACACATAGGCATTTATATCATTGATCGGAATGATACCTGACACCACGTCTTTTGATTCTACAGCATCCTGCATTGTCATATTGAAGGTTCGGGCTGTCGGTCGAGTTGGTTGAATTGGTGTCGTGATGGATAGCTTGCCACTATTATTAGGTCCTTTGTTTCCGTTCCCTTCGCCTGTGCCTTTCTTGGGGCAATTCCTTGCCATGTGATCCAACGCTCCACAATTAAAGCACGCGCCTTTCTTGGGGTTAGGACAATTAGGAGAGATGTGTCCCTCCTGCCCACAGCTGTAACAAACGGTTTTTCCTTTCAGGCATACTCCTGTATGATTTTTTCCACACTTCTTGCACTGCTCTACCCGCTTCTTTGAGTCTCCTTGCCTATTTCCCGAATTCCCAGAATTCCCAGGGGCATTCCACTTTCTCTTATGGCCTCCACCATTTCCACTGCTTCCCTCAGCCTTGTTTCCTTCTATCTTCTTGTTCTTCTTTTCTTGGTTGAACCGAGTCAAAGCTTCGCTTCCGCCTTCAGCTATAATCGCCTTCTCTAGTACTGCTGCAAAGGAGTTCAGTTGGAACATTGAAACTCGACTATAAAGCCAAGGCTTCAGTCCTTGTTCAAACCTTCGTGCCTTCCTTTCATCAGTATTCACTTGGTATGGTGCAAATCGCGCTAACTCATTAAATTTTGAGGCATACTCTGGCACTGACATCGTTCCTTGTTTAAGCTCCAAGAACTGTACCTCCATCTGGTTTTGTGTACTAGGTGGAAAGTACGTCTCGAAAAACATCTCTTTAAACTTCTCCCACGTAATAACTCCTTGCCCTCCTCGGCACTTATTAGCCTGCCACCAGTAACTTGCTTCTGCCTTCAGCATAAATGTAGCAAAAGCAGTCTTCTGCTCCTCCACTACTCGCGCTACTTCGAACACCTTCTCCATCTCCATAATCCACGTTTGGGCTTCGATCGGATTGGTAGTCCCTCGAAACTCAGGAGGTCCTACAGCTTTAAAATCCTTAAAAGTCGCGGCATGGGTTGTGGGCTGATTCATAAGCGCTCCTACAAGTAGATTCACAAATTGTTGCATGGGATTAGTGTCTGCTTCCCCCGCTCCTTCAACAGATTCCTCGGGTGTTGGCTGAGTCGGTTGTCTTCTTCTCGGTGGCATCTTACTGTTAAACATTCGCATTATCAGTTCATTATCCACTTATCGAGAATATTCAAGAACTACCTTAAGCACTTATATATAATACATGACATGTTTAACAAACATAGGTATATATACATAAGCTTCATTCAGTACATTGTACATATAACATATTTGCCAATTACATCTTCTATCCCGTTCAGCAAAGCAAAATTTCGGGATTTCATTAACATCATCATCATAATATCCCACTATTACATCAAAATTTGGGATTTATATTACAAACACATACACACATAGATATATAAGCATATATATTCTAACATCCATCTACTAGCAATCTAAGGAAGCATTCCACGCTCAACGGCATTATCATACTCTTGATCCATGATGTGCATCATCCTCCTCTTATCCATGATAAACCAAGGGTAATCTGGCGGTGTCGGATAATAATACATTCGATCTTGTGCTCTTCCGAACGCCGTATGGAAAGCATACTCCATCTCGTCCATCTTCGCTTTCTTCGAACGAACTTCTCCTTCGACTCGGTCAACGCGTCGAGCGGCTCTAACCCACGCGTCTGTCATCCTTGCTCGCTCAACTGACTCTTCTCGCAGCCAATCATTAGCAATTTCCTTCTCGACTTGCAACTGTGTCGCTCTCTGCTCTGCCTGAGCCAGTCTCTGCTCAAGCTCTACTACTCGGGTGTTGAGGTCTAGAATTAATACATTATTCAGATCAATTATCGCTTGACGTTCCTCGGCTTGCCCCTCTAGCTCTGCGACTCTATCCTGAAGCTCCATGTTATGGTGGTAAACTAACCCAAATAATCCAGCTCCGGGTGAAGTAGGTGGTACCTCATCCGGATCTCCTCCTACCTCGCCATCCTCTTCTACTTCCTCGGGATCCTCCTCGGGATTTTCTTCTGGATCTGAGTCGGGCTCATATTCCTGGCCTACTACGGTGACTGTTGGAGTTAGCTCTATCGGTGCTGACTGCTCCCAAACCACGTGGATATCTCGTGACTCTTCCTCAGCACCTACGTGACTGGGTCCTCCTATCTCCGACATCCTGCCACAACCAAATTCAAATTTTAAATTACTACACGCGCAAAAATAAGCCTATTATAACAAATAAGCACATAAGTTATTTTATAATCTGCAATGAATTTTTCCTGAATTCATTCCTTAGAACTCGATGTGAGTTTCACCGACTGCTAGATTCTCTGTCTTCTTATTAGGTTATATCCTAAGGTTTCCCCACCTAAGGTTTATAACCTATCAGCTTTGATACCAACTTGTGACGCCCCCAAAATCCGAGGTCTCTTTACCCACAGATTCGATGCTCACGGTACTACACATCCATTGTCTATTCTACCCATTCATCGTCAATATAAGGACAAAAATGTAATTACTAAATATTACACAACGTCTTACTTCTACAATCCCAGGTTCTAAGACCTTAACAGAAATACATAACATCTTAGGATAATTAATACAATCCAGAATGATAACACATTCCTAGCATAAACTATTACAAAAGCGGATATGATATAATATCCTTTACTCGGTAACTTTTCCCTTGCCTTTGTCCTTGCGGGAACTTTCTGCGTGTTCTGCCTTAGCTGAAAGTATGTAATTTAAAGCAAGAATGAGCATTTAATTGCTCAGCAAGTATAACATTTAAATAACAACTGAACAATAGTTGAGAACATATTTGAATAAATATGAACAGTGACAAGGTGTTCTTTTGCATTATTAACAGTTCTAAGCAACATACTGAGTGGTCAAATGACCTTGAACTTTCTTCTTTCATCAAAGGGTTTAATAGTTTTATAACTATAAACCGAACATTTTTCCTCTGGGCATTTTAGGGGATCAGCCTATCATACCCTATGTTGTACAACATCTATACATCTAATTATCACCCATATAGGTCAATCGGTATTACCGACCAAAAATATTTCCCCAGTAATAGGGTTGTTCTTCTCAGTTCTACATCAAAGAATCCAAACAAAAACAATTTGATTGGATAGCTACAATAAACATCAATAATATTTCGATGATTCATTTTTAAATCAATAAAGAATTTCAATATAAGTCTAGCCGAAACAAATGGCTTAGACAAATCCTCAACAGTTCATGGAGTATAAAACTTTAAATTTTCAATAACATGCATTATAGCACAACTAGATATCTTGAATAAAGGTAAGAATACTTGCACAATAATAATTTGTGAAAGCTTAGAATTTATATAATATCGGAAACTCGCACAATGTATAAGAGTTGTACGGTTTAAGAAACTCGCTCAAATATAAATTGAGTTAAGTTAGAAAACTTGCCTCGAGCGTCTGCTACAAAATTATAATACACGTCCTTCAAATATCCTACACATTTAAGTGCACATAGATACTGCCATTAGTCACATAATCAACGCCAATTATTGGGTTATAAATAACTAACGTGTCTATACATTCTATTTGAATGCCCAAACTATATGCATTTATGTATACTTAGTATGCCCGTTTGACTTATCTAATAATCATTGGTTAATGCTAAAAATCATTATAATATATAATGATCATGTTTTAGGACTTAGAACAACATCTATTATAGTCGGAAGCATTACACGTTATATACGAGCATGTCCGAAGCCTTCCGTTTGCATAACAGTCCCAAAATGGTCAATTTCGAAATTGATCCAGTTATTAACTTCTGATTCTAATTAATATAAGTCGTAGGTCTATCTCTAAGCTTTCCGAATCATCTTGAATTATCCCAAACGGAGTTCGTATGAAGAAGTTATGCCCAAATTACTAAAGGAGATTAAAACTGTCCATACTACTATCAGGATTCGCGAATTTGACATGCCTATTTCCGAATGTCATAACTTCCTCATCCGATGTCGAAATGAGTCCGTTCTTGAGCTATATTCTTGCTCGTAACATAAACTATAACATATCTAAAGCCCATAATTTTTCAATAACTCTAACTAGCCAGAACAGGTGCTCAAAAATTCTATCTCGTGCTGATTCCTAGTTTGACAGTTTTGGCATCTTTGCTCAAAACCACCATAACTCCCTCATCCGAGGTCGGAATGAGGTCGTTCCAAAGCCTATAGCTTCGTAACTTAATGTACTACAACTACCCAAAAGCTCAGAATTTATTAAGTAACACATTAATACCAGATTTTGGTACAATGGTCAGTGCTCATGCGTTTTTCATTTTCTAAACATGTTTTACCAAAACTCTTGCTACAAGTTCGTTTTAACACTTTTTCTCTTCATTCCAACTGGAATATCTTCTTAACTCAGTGGACTACAACACCCATACATCACATAAACACAACAAGCACAAAATCACAACATTACAGTCCTCTAAAAGTCCAAACAGTCCATGTTCAAGTCCAAACAGTCCATGTTCATTGTTCTTCCTCCTTTACGCATGGGTACAAATTTCCTTCGTTTTTATTCCACTTTAAGGTTATTAATAGCTTACAAGGTGACTTAGTAACATTATTAAACAAGCACAACCAATCATAACAACAAAAATTCGCAGAAAAGCTCAAACTCATAAGTTGAGCTCAAGAACACCAAAAATGGAGGAAAAATAGAGAGAAGAGCGATTGAGGTTTGCTTTACCTCTTGATTTCTCCTTCCTTAGATGCTTAAAGGTTGCTAGGACTTGCTAGAATTTGTTTAGAACTTCTCCTCTAGCTCCAAAAGTTCTCCCGTAGCCTTACATCATCTTCCTCGCTAAACCCATTTGTTTTCTCTCTCTACTTTCTTCTTTTTCTTTCTACTTCTTCTTTCTTCTCTGCAACCCTTTCTCAATTCTTAGCAACTGAAATGAGCATAAAGGGAATGGAAGGAATGGCTTCGGGTAGGAAAGAATGGGAGAGTAAGATGGTTTGGCTTAACCCGTGCTCTCTCTTTTTCTCTCTATATTACTCTTCCATATTTTGCAAGTTGGTAGCAATGAAATGAAAGAGCAGATGGCTGAGCATGGCTTTGGAGAGTGAGGCTTCGGGTGGATGAGGGAATGAAGCAACCAAGAATGTGGTTTGTTCATTCAAGAGGAATGTTGCAAAATAAGGATTCCAAGGCATTGGTTTTGTGCATTAGCAACTCACTGTCGGTCACGCCTTCTCCTCTCATCTTATTGGCTCATGCCAACACTTGCCCAATTTTAATTGGCTCATTTGTTTAATACTACCCAACATGTACCGCATTATACACAAAATATACCCGAATACTTCCACTTTTGTACCAAATTTGGTAAATAACTATACCCAAAATTAAAATGGGTACTTCCATAAAATATTGGGACGCGTAAAAATAATTATTATGGGATTTGTTCAATTATTCGGAACACCCATATTATACATTTCGGATACGGGTTAAATCACGTATTAGTTCAAATAAAATTTTCGACACTAGGAAAAATTATTCCTTCGCATACACGTCTTAACGAAATTAATAGAAATTGAAAAAAAGATGTAAAAATATTTGGGCATGAATAGTGCTCGGGAATAGTAACTCGTGAAATAGTGATTTTGCGATATATCACGAAATCAATTTATTCGCTTACGTGAAATTTACTACACACAAAATTCATGAATGCACGTAATCTAAGTTATAATATAACCATTAAACACATAACATAACATAAAAATTTAATATATTCCATAATATTAATAAATCCAAATTATAAAGGTACACACGATTCGCGATCGTTACATCCTCCCCTCCTTATAAGGATTCTGTCCCCAGAATCATAGTACAAGGTTAAACAAAAAGTTGAGGGTAATTCTCTTTCATTCTATCTTCGAGTTCCCACGTAGCTTCTTCGACATTGTGGTTCCTCCATATTACCTTTACAGAAGGTATAACTTTGTTTCTTAAAACTTGCTCTTTCCGGTGTATAATCTGGATTGGAACTTCTTCATATGATAAATCTTTTTCAACTTGTAAGGGTTCGTATTCTATCACATGCTTATAGTCTGGTTTGTAAGGTCGTAGTACTGACACATGAAACACGTTGTGGATATGCTCCATCTCAGGAGGTAAGGCTACCTCGTAAGCCACTTCTCCCACACGCCTTAACACTTCAAAAGGTCCAATAAACCTCGGACTCAGCTTTCCCTTCTTCCCGAATCGTATCTTCCCCTTCCAGGGAGACACTTTTAAAAACACGTGACTGCCGACATCGAAGTCTCTCGTCTGGCGATGCTGATCAGCATATTTCTTTTGTCGGTCTTGGGCTGCAACTAATCTTGCTCTTATCACTTTAACAATCTCCGCTGTTTGCTGTACCAATTCTGGTCCTAACAGTTGGCGTTCTCCTACTTCATCCCAACATAGTGGCGTCCTGCACTTTCTTCCGTACAAAGCTTCGTAAGGCGGCATGCCTATACTTGCGTGGTAACTGTTGTTGTATGCAAACTCTACCAACGGTAAGTGATCATCCCAATTACCTTTGAAATCCATGACACAAGCTCTCAGCATATCTTCTAATGTTTGAATCGTCCTTTCACTTTGCCCATCAGTCTGAGGGTGATACGCCGTGCTCAATCTCAACTGTGTTCCCATACACTCTTGTAAGCTTTTCCAGAAATTTGATGTGAAACGCGGGTCTCGATCTGACACGATTGATACCGGTACTCCATGCCTTGATACAATTTCTTTGACGTACAGCTTCGCCAATTGATCCAGATTAAACCTAATCTTGATCGGTAAAAAATCTGCTGATTTTGACAATCGATCCACGATAACCCATATCGCGTCATGCCCTTTCTGAGTAGTTGGAAGACCTACCACGAAGTCCATAGTAATATGCTCCCATTTCCATTCTGGTATCTCCAAGGGTTGTAACAGACCACTGGGTCTTTGATGTTCTGCTTTAATCTTTTGACAAGTTAGACACTTTGCAACACACTCTGCTACTTCCCGTTTCATGTTTGGCCACCAAAAATGTTGTCGAAGGTCTTGATACATTTTTGTGCTTCCCGGGTGAATTGAAAATCTCGAACTGTGAGCCTCTTGCAAAATTTCCTCTCTCACTTCTGGTACTAACGGTACCCAAATTCTTCCTTCAAATCTCAACAATCCTTCGCTATCGAGTTTAAATTTAACTTCGTCCCCTTCAGAAACTCTCTTTCTTATCTTCTCACATTCCTCATCCAGGAGTTGTGCTCCTTTTACTCGGTCCAACAAGGTTGGGCGAGTCTCCATCGTAAATAACTTCTCCCCTGACTCTTTCGGATATTTCACTTCTAACTCCATCTTCGCCATTTCTGCTATCAGCTTTTCTTGAGCTGTCAACATCGATAATTTTTCCCGACCCTTCCTACTCAAGGCGTCGGCCACCACATTCGCCTTTCCCGGATGGTAGAGAATCTCGCAATCATAGTCCTTGATCAACTCCAACCATCGCCTTTGACGCATATTCAACTCCTTTTGTGTAAAGATATACTTCAGACTTTTATGGTCCGTATATATCTCACATTTCTCTCCGTAAAGATAATGTCTCCAAATTTTTAGAGCAAACACTACCGCTGCCAACTCCAAATCGTGAGTTGGGTATCCTTTCTCATAATCCTTCAACTGCCTCGACGCATACGCAATGACCTTTCCGTGTTGCATAAGCACACAACCTAGTCCCTTGAGAGATGCGTCGCTATACACCACAAAATTTCCCGTATCCTCCGGTAGAGATAATACAGGTGCTTCACTTAACCTTTTCTTTAATTCTCGAAAACTTTCTTCACATTTCTCCATCCATACAAATTTTACTGCTTTTCTCGTCAGATAAGTCAATGGAGTTGCTATCCTAGAGAAATCTTGAATAAATCGTCGATAATAACCTGCTAATCCCAAGAAACTTCTCACTTCCGTCGGTGTCTTCGGTTGTTCCCAATTTATCACCGCTTCCACTTTTGCAGGGTCAACCGAAATTCCATCTTTATCAATTACATGACCTAGAAAGTGCACACGCTCTAACCAAAATTCACATTTTGACAATTTCGCATATAACTTTTCTCTTCTCAGCGATTCCAATACTATTCTCAAATGTTCTGCATGCTCTTCTTGGGTTTTTGAGTAAACCAAAATATCGTCAATAAACACCACCACAAATTTGTCAAGTTGCGGTTTTAAACACTCTATTCATTAAATCCATGAACGCTGCTGGTGCATTCGTTAATCCAAACGACATCACCAAAAATTCGTAGTGCCCATAACGGGTTCTGAACGCTGTCTTCGGCACATCCTCCCTTCTGACCTTTAACTGATGATAACCGCTTCTCAAATCTATTTTCGAGAAATACTTTGCTCCCTTCAATTGATCAAACAGATCGTCAATCCTTGGTAAAGGATACCTATTCTTAATAGTGACTTTATTCAACTCCCTGTAGTCGATACAAAGTCGCAACGATCCATCCTTCTTCTTAACAAACAACACAGGTGCTCCCCATGGCGAGACACTCGGTTGAATGTACTTCTTGTCCAACAACTCTTGTAATTGGACCATCAACTCCTTCATCTCAACTGGAGCCATTCGGTATGGGGCTTTCGATATTGGAGCCGTCCCTGGCACTAAATCGATAACAAACTCAATTTCTCTGTCTGGCGGAAGTCCTGGAAGCTCGTCCGGGAACACGTCCGCAAACTCATTAACTACTGGTATATCATCTAATGTAACTCTCTCCTTCTGAGTATCTATTATGTACGCTAAATATCCCGTACATCCCTTTCTCAATAATCTCTTGGCCTGCAATATCGTTAGACAACTCGATTGTCGTGGCGACTTGCTACCATAAAATACTACCTTTGACTTCTTTGGGGTCATAAGGTTTATACATTTCCTCTGGCAATCAATTATTGCCCCATGGTTAAATAACCAATCCATTCCTAAAATTACATCAAACTCTCCAAGGCGAATTGGAATTAGATCCACAAACATTTCATGTCCCCCAATATTTAGACGACAATTCTTGCATACGAACTCGACAGGAATAACCTCCTTATTCGCAACCTCTATATTAAGGGGATACTCTAGCTTTTCATGAAATAAATTTAACTTCTTAGCAAAATCATCAGATATAAATGAGCAAGTAGCACCCGAATCGAACAACACATAGGCATTTATATCATTGATCGGAATGATACCTGACACCACGTCTTTTGATTCTACAGCATCCTGCATTGTCATATTGAAGGTTCGGGCTGTCGGTCGAGTTGGTTGAATTGGTGTCGTGATGGATAGCTTGCCACTATTATTAGGTCCTTTGTTTCCGTTCCCTTCGCCTGTGCCTTTCTTGGGGCAATTCCTTGCCATGTGATCCAACGCTCCACAATTAAAGCACGCGCCTTTCTTGGGGTTAGGACAATTAGGAGAGATGTGTCCCTCCTGCCCACAGCTGTAACAAACGGTTTTTCCTTTCAGGCATACTCCTGTATGATTTTTTCCACACTTCTTGCACTGCTCTACCCGCTTCTTTGAGTCTCCTTGCCTATTTCCCGAATTCCCAGAATTCCCAGGGGCATTCCACTTTCTCTTATGGCCTCCACCATTTCCACTGCTTCCCTCAGCCTTGTTTCCTTCTATCTTCTTGTTCTTCTTTTCTTGGTTGAACCGAGTCAAAGCTTCGCTTCCGCCTTCAGCTATAATCGCCTTCTCTAGTACTGCTGCAAAGGAGTTCAGTTGGAACATTGAAACTCGACTATAAAGCCAAGGCTTCAGTCCTTGTTCAAACCTTCGTGCCTTCCTTTCATCAGTATTCACTTGGTATGGTGCAAATCGCGCTAACTCATTAAATTTTGAGGCATACTCTGGCACTGACATCGTTCCTTGTTTAAGCTCCAAGAACTGTACCTCCATCTGGTTTTGTGTACTAGGTGGAAAGTACGTCTCGAAAAACATCTCTTTAAACTTCTCCCACGTAATAACTCCTTGCCCTCCTCGGCACTTATTAGCCTGCCACCAGTAACTTGCTTCTGCCTTCAGCATAAATGTAGCAAAAGCAGTCTTCTGCTCCTCCACTACTCGCGCTACTTCGAACACCTTCTCCATCTCCATAATCCACGTTTGGGCTTCGATCGGATTGGTAGTCCCTCGAAACTCAGGAGGTCCTACAGCTTTAAAATCCTTAAAAGTCGCGGCATGGGTTGTGGGCTGATTCATAAGCGCTCCTACAAGTAGATTCACAAATTGTTGCATGGGATTAGTGTCTGCTTCCCCCGCTCCTTCAACAGATTCCTCGGGTGTTGGCTGAGTCGGTTGTCTTCTTCTCGGTGGCATCTTACTGTTAAACATTCGCATTATCAGTTCATTATCCACTTATCGAGAATATTCAAGAACTACCTTAAGCACTTATATATAATACATGACATGTTTAACAAACATAGGTATATATACATAAGCTTCATTCAGTACATTGTACATATAACATATTTGCCAATTACATCTTCTATCCCGTTCAGCAAAGCAAAATTTCGGGATTTCATTAACATCATCATCATAATATCCCACTATTACATCAAAATTTGGGATTTATATTACAAACACATACACACATAGATATATAAGCATATATATTCTAACATCCATCTACTAGCAATCTAAGGAAGCATTCCACGCTCAACGGCATTATCATACTCTTGATCCATGATGTGCATCATCCTCCTCTTATCCATGATAAACCAAGGGTAATCTGGCGGGGTAGGTGTCGGATAATAATACATTCGATCTTGTGCTCTTCCGAACGCCGTATGGAAAGCATACTCCATCTCGTCCATCTTCGCTTTCTTCGAACGAACTTCTCCTTCGACTCGGTCAACGCGTCGAGCGGCTCTAACCCACGCGTCTGTCATCCTTGCTCGCTCAACTGACTCTTCTCGCAGCCAATCATTAGCAATTTCCTTCTCGACTTGCAACTGTGTCGCTCTCTGCTCTGCCTGAGCCAGTCTCTGCTCAAGCTCTACTACTCGGGTGTTGAGGTCTAGAATTAATACATTATTCAGATCAATTATCGCTTGACGTTCCTCGGCTTGCCCCTCTAGCTCTGCGACTCTATCCTGAAGCTCCATGTTATGGTGGTAAACTAACCCAAATAATCCAGCTCCGGGTGAAGTAGGTGGTACCTCATCCGGATCTCCTCCTACCTCGCCATCCTCTTCTACTTCCTCGGGATCCTCCTCGGGATTTTCTTCTGGATCTGAGTCGGGCTCATATTCCTGGCCTACTACGGTGACTGTTGGAGTTAGCTCTATCGGTGCTGACTGCTCCCAAACCACGTGGATATCTCGTGACTCTTCCTCAGCACCTACGTGACTGGGACCTCCTATCTCCGACATCCTGCCACAACCAAATTCAAATTTTAAATTACTACACGCGCAAAAATAAGCCTATTATAACAAATAAGCACATAAGTTATTTTATAATCTGCAATGAATTTTTCCTGAATTCATTCCTTAGAACTCGATGTGAGTTTCACCGACTGCTAGATTCTCTGTCTTCTTATTAGGTTATATCCTAAGGTTTCCCCACCTAAGGTTTATAACCTATCAGCTTTGATACCAACTTGTGACGCCCCCAAAATCCGAGGTCTCTTTACCCACAGATTCGATGCTCACGGTACTACACATCCATTGTCTATTCTACCCATTCATCGTCAATATAAGGACAAAAATGTAATTACTAAATATTACACAACGTCTTACTTCTACAATCCCAGGTTCTAAGACCTTAACAGAAATACATAACATCTTAGGATAATTAATACAATCCAGAATGATAACACATTCCTAGCATAAACTATTACAAAAGCGGATATGATATAATATCCTTTACTCGGTAACTTTTCCCTTGCCTTTGTCCTTGCGGGAACTTTCTGCGTGTTCTGCCTTAGCTGAAAGTATGTAATTTAAAGCAAGAATGAGCATTTAATTGCTCAGCAAGTATAACATTTAAATAACAACTGAACAATAGTTGAGAACATATTTGAATAAATATGAACAGTGACAAGGTGTTCTTTTGCATTATTAACAGTTCTAAGCAACATACTGAGTGGTCAAATGACCTTGAACTTTCTTCTTTCATCAAAGGGTTTAATAGTTTTATAACTATAAACCGAACATTTTTCCTCTGGGCATTTTAGGGGATCAGCCTATCATACCCTATGTTGTACAACATCTATACATCTAATTATCACCCATATAGGTCAATCGGTATTACCGACCAAAAATATTTCCCCAGTAATAGGGTTGTTCTTCTCAGTTCTACATCAAAGAATCCAAACAAAAACAATTTGATTGGATAGCTACAATAAACATCAATAATATTTCGATGATTCATTTTTAAATCAATAAAGAATTTCAATATAAGTCTAGCCGAAACAAATGGCTTAGACAAATCCTCAACAGTTCATGGAGTATAAAACTTTAAATTTTCAATAACATGCATTATAGCACAACTAGATATCTTGAATAAAGGTAAGAATACTTGCACAATAATAATTTGTGAAAGCTTAGAATTTATATAATATCGGAAACTCGCACAATGTATAAGAGTTGTACGGTTTAAGAAACTCGCTCAAATATAAATTGAGTTAAGTTAGAAAACTTGCCTCGAGCGTCTGCTACAAAATTATAATACACGTCCTTCAAATATCCTACACATTTAAGTGCACATAGATACTGCCATTAGTCACATAATCAACGCCAATTATTGGGTTATAAATAACTAACGTGTCTATACATTCTATTTGAATGCCCAAACTATATGCATTTATGTATACTTAGTATGCCCGTTTGACTTATCTAATAATCATTGGTTAATGCTAAAAATCATTATAATATATAATGATCATGTTTTAGGACTTAGAACAACATCTATTATAGTCGGAAGCATTACACGTTATATACGAGCATGTCCGAAGCCTTCCGTTTGCATAACAGTCCCAAAATGGTCAATTTCGAAATTGATCCAGTTATTAACTTCTGATTCTAATTAATATAAGTCGTAGGTCTATCTCTAAGCTTTCCGAATCATCTTGAATTATCCCAAACGGAGTTCGTATGAAGAAGTTATGCCCAAATTACTAAAGGAGATTAAAACTGTCCATACTACTATCAGGATTCGCGAATTTGACATGCCTATTTCCGAATGTCATAACTTCCTCATCCGATGTCGAAATGAGTCCGTTCTTGAGCTATATTCTTGCTCGTAACATAAACTATAACATATCTAAAGCCCATAATTTTTCAATAACTCTAACTAGCCAGAACAGGTGCTCAAAAATTCTATCTCGTGCTGATTCCTAGTTTGACAGTTTTGGCATCTTTGCTCAAAACCACCATAACTCCCTCATCCGAGGTCGGAATGAGGTCGTTCCAAAGCCTATAGCTTCGTAACTTAATGTACTACAACTACCCAAAAGCTCAGAATTTATTAAGTAACACATTAATACCAGATTTTGGTACAATGGTCAGTGCTCATGCGTTTTTCATTTTCTAAACATGTTTTACCAAAACTCTTGCTACAAGTTCGTTTTAACACTTTTTCTCTTCATTCCAACTGGAATATCTTCTTAACTCAGTGGACTACAACACCCATACATCACATAAACACAACAAGCACAAAATCACAACATTACAGTCCTCTAAAAGTCCAAACAGTCCATGTTCATTGTTCTTCCTCCTTTACGCATGGGTACAAATTTCCTTCGTTTTTATTCCACTTTAAGGTTATTAATAGCTTACAAGGTGACTTAGTAACATTATTAAACAAGCACAACCAATCATAACAACAAAAATTCGCAGAAAAGCTCAAACTCATAAGTTGAGCTCAAGAACACCAAAAATGGAGGAAAAATAGAGAGAAGAGCGATTGAGGTTTGCTTTACCTCTTGATTTCTCCTTCCTTAGATGCTTAAAGGTTGCTAGGACTTGCTAGAATTTGTTTAGAACTTCTCCTCTAGCTCCAAAAGTTCTCCCGTAGCCTTACATCATCTTCCTCGCTAAACCCATTTGTTTTCTCTCTCTACTTTCTTCTTTTTCTTTCTACTTCTTCTTTCTTCTCTGCAACCCTTTCTCAATTCTTAGCAACTGAAATGAGCATAAAGGGAATGGAAGGAATGGCTTCGGGTAGGAAAGAATGGGAGAGTAAGATGGTTTGGCTTAACCCGTGCTCTCTCTTTTTCTCTCTATATTACTCTTCCATATTTTGCAAGTTGGTAGCAATGAAATGAAAGAGCAGATGGCTGAGCATGGCTTTGGAGAGTGAGGCTTCGGGTGGATGAGGGAATGAAGCAACCAAGAATGTGGTTTGTTCATTCAAGAGGAATGTTGCAAAATAAGGATTCCAAGGCATTGGTTTTGTGCATTAGCAACTCACTGTCGGTCACGCCTTCTCCTCTCATCTTATTGGCTCATGCCAACACTTGCCCAATTTTAATTGGCTCATTTGTTTAATACTACCCAACATGTACCGCATTATACACAAAATATACCCGAATACTTCCACTTTTGTACCAAATTTGGTAAATAACTATACCCAAAATTAAAATGGGTACTTCCATAAAATATTGGGACGCGTAAAAATAATTATTATGGGATTTGTTCAATTATTCGGAACACCCATATTATACATTTCGGATACGGGTTTAAATCACGTATTAGTTCAAATAAAATTTTCGACACTAGGAAAAATTATTCCTTCGCATACACGTCTTAACGAAATTAATAGAAATTGAAAAAAAGATGTAAAAATATTTGGGCATGAATAGTGCTCGGGAATAGTAACTCGTGAAATAGTGATTTTGCGATATATCACGAAATCAATTTATTCGCTTACGTGAAATTTACTACACACAAAATTCATGAATGCACGTAATCTAAGTTATAATATAACCATTAAACACATAACATAACATAAAAATTTAATATATTCCATAATATTAATAAATCCAAATTATAAAGGTACACACGATTCGCGATCGTTACAAGAGCTACTTGCAATTCTTTCATTTAGGTCTATAAATAGCCAATACCAATAATACTTGCATTACATTACTTCATTTTCAGAAAACTAAGTTAGAGATAAGAGAAAGAGAGAATTTAAGAGCTTGGGGGAAAGGTTAGGAGCAAGAGGAGGAAGTTCTACCAACTTAGTGAAGGTAATACCTAAAACCTTCCTATATTCAATTTTCTTGTAAAGGTCTTAGATATATGTATATAAACATGTATCATACTCATATATATATATATATATATATATATATATATGTAAATATGTTAGATATTGATGTTAAATAACTTAGACGATGAAAAATAGTTGAAGAACCAAAGTTGCAATAAAGAAGATAAAATTAGTTTTTCCTAAAAACAAAAACTGAAATTTGAACAACCATAACTCTCATTATATTTCAAATTTTTGAGTGTAGTCAACTTGTGCTGATAGATATATGAGTTCCCTAACCCCTCAAACTGGAATTTGTAAGTTATTTATGATGAAATTTCTATTAAAACAGGAAAAACTAAAAAATCGATAAAAGCTTGCAGCCCATTTTTTTTCATGGACAATTTTCTCCACTTAACTCGTGAGAAAAATTAAGCTCTTTTGGGTAATGAAACTATATGGTATAACAAATCTCCTGTCCAAAGATGAACGTAATCCGACTTTAGATGAGTGAGATATGACCAATTTAATATTAGAGTTTTCTCGACGAAAACTGCTATAACTCTAGTTCTATAACTCAGATGATTATGAAATTTTAACTGAAAGTATACTTTAATATGATTAAGATACTGACCAGATTTGAAAATTTTTGGAATTAAGTTCGTTATAGCAAAATTGCTAAGTTTTGAACCGAAATGACACCTTTTAAAAATACTTAATAAAGTTAAAAAATTATAATAAAATTATTTTTACATGGGAAATATTTCTAAGTATGTGTGGCCAGGAGGAAGAAAAATAATAAAATGGTTAACTACGTTTAATAAATAAAATTGATTTATGTAAAGTTAAAACAATTAATTCGAGTAAAGTTTTATCGGCTAAAATATGACGACATATGACGTATGTGACTAATTGTTGTGATGACCTTAATAATATTTGTAGGTCTTTTGAAGGAAAAATTAATAACGTTATATTTAGACGACATATCAAGCAAGTATCCTAACTTCATTCGATTTCTATATTGAATGTAAGTTTTCTAACTTGTGCAATAATTATTATTCCGTACAAGTTCTTATGATGATGATGTTATAACTTACACAAGTTTGCATATTGTGCAAGTCTCTTTTATTGTTGAATTATAAATTATTCAATTGATGGTACTTATATACATTAAAAGCATTGTTTCGTTATCGAATTTCTTATGTTATTAAAGTTCTTAATATTCATGAACTGTTGAATAGATGCGTCGAAGCCAATTATTCCGGCTAGACAATATTGATGTGCGATGATATATTGTTGAATTCGTTCAAATTATAATTGTTATTTAAAGTTAAACCAATCCAAATTGCTTTGGTGCGGACTTGTGGTATAAAACTGAGATGAACAACCCTGAAAAAGGGATAACAAATGTCGGGCATATAGTCTCATTTACGCTTAGGCGTTAAAAATTTATATATATGCACAATATATGGTACGATAGGTTGATCCCCTAAAGTACCTGCAGAGGATGTTTGTCGGTCTTTGTGGTTGATATTCGTCCTGATGGTTTAATTTATTTGTTCAAGGTATTTATTACCGCTCAGTACGATGGTAACAACTTAAAATCTCATTATTTCTTGATATCAAATACTTCTCAAGTTTATTCTAATTGTTGAAGCTCAGATGTAGATGATCCCTTTTCTTGATGTTCGATGTTAAACTCTCATATTACTTGCTGGGCAATTTGTACTCATTCTTGCTTTAACCTAATATTTGCAGCTAAACATGAAAAAGTCGAAGGATCGGGCAAGGATAAAGGGAAAGGAAAGATTGATGAATAGGCAGCATGTTATGCAATAATTAAATATTTATAATATTTGTAATGAATTTGAAGGATTTTATATATGTGTGTATTTGTAAAGGTTATAAGAACCTTGGGACTAGACAGAGATGTTTGAAATAAACTATCTAAGTTATGTTTAGTTAAATGTGTGAATTCTTAATTTAGATTTAACATTATTGACAATGTCTAGAATGTTCTGTCAAGAAAAGGGGTTATTGATTGCGCGCCGTTTATGCGGAAGGCCCCCTCTTTCCTGGGAACTGCCTGGTTGTCAATAGTGTGAGTCTAAACTTTATATACTCAGAAGAAGTTTAGGTTGAATAGTGAGCACCAGTCCATTGTACCTAGTACATGGATTTGGGGGCGTCACAGATTGGTATCAAAGCTATAGGTTATAAACCTTAGGTAGGAGTACCTTAGGATATAACCGTAGAGAAAATTAGTGGAGATAGGGAGGAGATAAACTCATGTAGAGTTTTAAGTGATGAGTAAAATATTTTTGCTAAAACAAAGTTGATTATTCAGAGATACTAATTAAGTTATTAAACTTGATTGAAGGATGTCAGGCGAAGAAGGAATTAGAGATATTCATGTGGTAAGCGAAGAATTAATAGTTGCACCCGAGCCAGTCACAGAGGTAGCAGCTGAGAGTGAACCAGGAGAGGACCCTGAGGAAGAAGAGCCCATTGAGGACTCAAATGGAATACCCCAGGATGATACCTCAATTGAGGATAACATGTTAGCTGAGCTGATGGATAAGAATATTAGACTAGAGGATAGAATCCGAGAGTTAGAGGAGCAGGATGAAGAGTGGCAGACTATTGTTGAACAGAGAGACATAGTAGTTCAAGATTTTGCTACCCGGTATGCAGAGCTTAAACAAAAACTAGCTCAGGCGGAACATAGAATAGTAGAGTTAGAATTGGAGAAAGAAAATATTAAAGGCCAGCTGAAAGAGGAATCAGCTGAACGAGTAAGGATGGAAGATGCATGGGTTAGAGCTGCACGACGTGTTGATATTGTAGAAAGAGAAGTCCGATCTAAAAATGCCAAGATAGATGATATGTGATATGCTTTTTGGACAGTATTTGAGAGAACCCAAGACCGAGTTTATAATTACCCAAAGCAATTCGGTCAGCCTCGATTCACCATGGATCGAGAGATAATGATTCGTATAATGGATCGAGAATACGATGAAGTAATTGAGCGTGGAATGCTTCCATAAATAATGAGTGGATATATATATATATATATATATATATATATATGAGTGTGTATGTAAATATTATATAAATCCCAACTCTTATGTAAAATAGAGGATATGTATGTAAATAGTAGAATGCTAGCAGATGTAAAGTACTATGTACTACGATATGCATATTAATATAAATATGTTTATTAAGATATGCGATGTGATGGTTTATTTATTTTATTTTTTTTAACTTATAATGATGTGAGAATAAATGATGGGGTGATAATATATAGTAATATATATGTTACAGAAATATGCCAAGAGGAAGACCTCGAAGACAAAG
Source organism: Aralia elata (assembly GCA_034770075.1). Taxonomy (NCBI): domain Eukaryota; kingdom Viridiplantae; phylum Streptophyta; class Magnoliopsida; order Apiales; family Araliaceae; genus Aralia; species Aralia elata. Next base: position 24,348,403 of record CM068386.1, read on the forward strand.
AGAACAACAAAAGCTTGTTAAAGGCGCTGGGAATCCACTAAATCCCATGCAACAATTTATAGATTTGTTAGTCAGGGCACTCCAGGGTAGAGCTACGAATAACACAAATGAAAACCCTATGATGGCTCAAGTGACTAGTTTTAAGGATTTCAAGAGTGTGAGACCTCCAGAATTCAAAGGAACCATAGAGCCGATTGAGGCTCAAGCATGGATCAAAGAGATCGAGAAAGCATTTACAATCGCTCGAGTAGCGGAAGAGCAGAAGACGACTTTTGCTACATACATGATGAAAGGCGAAGCTAATTTTTGGTGGGAGGCGAACCTAAACAGGGTTGGAGCAGGAATAATACAATGGGAGAGATTCAAGGAAGTATTCTTTGAGAATTACTTTCCTACAAACATGCAGAGTCGCATGGAAATACGATTTCTGGAACTAAAGCAAGGGGATATGACTGTACCTCAATATGCTGCAAAATTTAACGAACTGGCAAGGTTTGCACCTCACCAGGTTGATACAGAAGAAAGGAAAACTAGGAGGTTTGAGCGAGGTCTTAAACCGTGATTGTATAATAGGCTATCAGTGCTGCAGACAAATAGTTTCGCTACCCTTTTGGAAAAAGCCATAATTGCTGAGGGAGGAAGCGAGGCTCTGATGAAGTTCAACAAAGAACAGAAGAAACACATGAATGAAGGAGTGCACAGAGGTAAACGAAGTAGTAGAGGTACTAACAAAAGGAAATGGAATAACAATAAGCCAGGAAATTCTGAAAATAAACCGAGAGATTCAAAGAAGAAGATAGACACTTATAAGGAGTGCGGGAAGAACCATTCGGGCGTATGTCTGAAGGGTAAGAATGTGTGTTTCAATTGCGGGCAAGAGGGACACATTTCTCCTAATTGTCCCGTCCCGAAAAAGAATGAGTGTTTTAGTTGTGGAACATTAGACCATCAGGCGAGGAACTGTCCGATAAAAGGGACGAGTGGAGGAAATGGGAACAAGGGGAGCAACAATGGCAAACAGACAATGACTGGTCCAGCCCCACTTAATCGACCAACCGCAAGGACTTTCAATATGACTGTGCAAGATGCAGTGGCGTCCAGGGATGTGGTGTCAGGTATCATTCCGATCAATGATATAAATGCATATGTATTATTTGATTCGGGTGCTACCTGTTCATTTGTATCATGTGATTTTGTGCAACGATTAAAATTACCCCAAGAAGAATTAGAGTATCCTCTGAACATAGAAGTTGCAAATAAGGAAGTAATTTCCGTTAGGCATATTCACAGGAATTGTTGCATAACTATAGGAGGGCATGAGTTGTATGTGGATTTAATTCTAATTCAACTTGGCGAGTTTGATGTAATCTTAGGAATGGATTGGTTGTATAACCATGGGGAAATGATAGATTGCTATAAGAAGATAGTGAACTTTCAGACTCCAGGTTAGACTAAAGTAGTATTCTATGGTAATAAATCGCCTAGACACTCTTGTTGTTTGACGATGATGCAAGCTAGGAAGCTGTTAAGAAAAGGATGTGCAGGTTATCTGGCTCACGTTGTTGATACCCAGAGGTGGGAGTAGAGATAGGACAGATACCTGTGGTGAGAGAGTTTATAGATGTATTTCCAACGGATCTGCCAGGTCTTCCGCCTGATAGAGAAATTGAGTTTGTTATCGATGTATTACCAGGAACAATGCCTGTTTCGAAAGCTCCATATAGAATGGCACCAGTAGAGATGAAAGAATTGATGGTTCAATTACAAAAGTTATTGGATAATAAATATATTCAACCGAATGTGTCTCCCTGGGGAGCACCAGTTTTATTTGTCAAGAAGAAAGACAGATCGTTAAGACTTTGTATCGACTACCGGGAGCTGAACAAGGTGACGATCAAGAACAAGTACCCATTGCCTAGAATAGATGATCTGTTCGATCAGTTGAAGGGAGCGAAATATTTCTCTAAAATAGATTTGAGATCTGGATATCACCAGTTGAAAGTGAAGAAGGAGGATGTACCAAAGACAACATTCAGGACTCGTTATAGCCACTATGAGTTCTTGGTGATGTCTTTTGGGTTGACAAATGCTCCAGCAGCATTTATGGATTTGATGAACCGTGTATTCAAGCAGTACTTGGATAAATTCGTAGTTGTGTTCATAGATGACATCCTAGTCTACTCTAAGACGCAGGAAGATCATGCTGAACATTTGAGATTGGTGTTAGAAACATTAAAAAGGGAAAAATTGTACGTAAAATTTTCCAAGTGTGAGTTTTGGTTGGAAAGAGTTCAATTTTTGGGACACGTGATTGATAAAAATGGAATCTCAGTAGACCCAGCAAAAGTGGAAGTAGTGATTGACTGGGAGCAGCCGAAGACACCAACAAAAGTGCGGAGTTTCTTGGGATTGGCAGGTTATTACAGGAGATTCATTCAAGATTTTTCGAAAATAGCAGGAACTCTAACTAATTTAACAAAGAAATCAGTGAAATTCGAATGGACAGAAAAGTGCGAGAAATACTTTCTAGAGTTGAAGAAAAGATTGAGTGAGGCGCCACTGTTATCTTTACCAGATAATACAGGAGGATTTGTGGTGTACAGTGATGCGTCGCACAAAGGACTTGGTTGTGTGCTTATGCAACATGGTAAAGTTATTGCGTATGCGTCACGACAGTTGAAGGATTATGAGAAGGGATATCCTATCCATGACCTAGAATTGGCAGCGGTAGTATTTGCCCTAAAAATATAGAGGCACTATATATATGGTGAGAAATGTGAGATATATACGGACCACAAGAGTCTAAAGTATATCTTCACACATAATGAGCTTAACATGAGGCAGAGGAGATGGTTGGAATTGATAAAAGATTATGATTATAAAATCTTATATCACCCGGGGAAGGCTAATGTGGTTGCCGATGCTTTAAGAAGAAAAAATAAAGAGAAATTGTTAATGTTAACAGCTCGAGAAGAGCTAATCAAAGAGATGGCCAGGATGGAAATAAAAATCAAATTTTCGAATGAGTTGGAAGATAAATTGTTTGCAATGGAGGCTCGCTCAATTTTATTGGACAGAGTAAAAGAAGCACAAATCAATGATGAAGAATGTGGTAAGATAAATAAGAGAATTTCAGAAGGACAAGAGCTTAAATTCAGGGTGGATAATGAAGGATTGTTGAGATTTGAAGATAGAATTTGGGTACCGTTAGTACCTGAATTACGAGAAGAAATTTTATAAGGGGCTCATAGCTCGAACTATTCGATTCACCTAGGGAGTACAAAGATGTACCAAGACCTTCGTCAATATTTTTGGTGGCCAAATATGAAGAGAGAAGTTGCAGAATGCGTCAGTAGATGCTTAATGTGTCAAAAAGTTAAGGCTGAACATCAGAGACCAAGTGGTTTACTTCAACCCTTAGAAATTTCAGAATGGAAGTGGGAGCATATCACGATGGACTTCGTGGTAGGGCTTCCAACTACTCAGAAGGGATATGATGCAATATGGGTGATCGTAGATCGTTTAACTAAATCAACGCATTTCTTGCCAATTAACGTAAGGTTCAAGCTAGACCAGTTAGCCAAACTTTATGTTAAGGAAATAGTTTCTAGACATGGAGTGCTAGTATCGATTGTGTCAGATCGTGATCCGCGATTCACAACAAATTTTTGGAGAAGTTTCCAAGAACACATAGGAACACAGTTAAGGTTGAACACGGCGTATCATCCTCAGACAGACGGTCAAAGTGAAAGAACGATTCAGACACTAGAAGATATGTTAAGAGCATGCGTTATGGATTTCAAAGGAAATTGGGATGACCACCTACCGTTAGTAGAATTTGCATATAATAACAGTTATCATGCGAGTATCGGCATGCCGCCTTATGAAGCACTGTTTGGGAGACAATGCAGGACACCACTGTGTTGGGATGAGGTAGGGGAACGTCGACTTACTTGGACCAAAACTGGTTTAGCAGACTACAGAGGTTGTCAAGAAGATAAGAACAAGGTTAGTGTCGGCTCAAGATCGACAGAAGAAGTATGCAGATCAGCATAGGCAACAACGAGAGTTTGATGTCAGAAGTTATGTGTTTGTAAAGGTTTCTCCCTGGAAAGGGAAGATAAGGTTTGGAAAGAGAGGTAAGTTGAGTCCGAGATTTATAGGACCATTCGAAGTGCTAAAGAGAGTAGGCGAGGTGGCTTATGAAGTAGCTTTACCTCCTGAGCTGGGACATATTCATAATGTGTTTCATGTGTTAGTGTTACGACCATATAAGCAAGACTACAAGCATGTGATAGAGTATGAACCTATTCAAGTTGAAAAAGACCTAACATATGAAGAAATTCCTACTCAGATAATTGATAGGAAAGAGCAAGTTTTAAGAAATAAGATAATATCTTCGGTGAAGGTAGTTTGGAGAAACCATAATGCCTAAAAGGCTACGTGGGAGCTCGAAGAAAAGATGAAGAAAATTTATACTCATCTTTTTATTTAATCTTATAATAGTGATTCCGGAGACGGAATCCTTATAAGGGAGGAAGAATGTAATAACCGAGAAAATCATGTAGCATTGTAAATAAGGTTATGTATAGTTATTAATGAAATGAAGTTTGTTTAAATTTTTATGCAAATATTATAAATGAATAAATATATGTGTAATATATTTATTTAAATAATGAGAGATGCAAGTTAATAGTTAGACAAGACTAATTAATTTAATTAGTTTGAACTAACTAAGGAATAAAAATAATAATTTAATCAAGTTGATTAAGTGTTAAGAGAATTAAAGCTTAGGTTATTAACTAACAAAGCTTGGTTACTAGCCTTGTATGGCAATGTAAGAGAGAGCCCAAATTAATTATGCAAGTAAGTTACTAATGGGTCAAAATAGTTAAGGAATTAAACCTAGTTGACAAGCCCAAGTTAAATGTTAATTGGGAGAGTCCAAGAAAGAATTAAAATAACCCAAGCATGAGTCCAATACAAGGCATAATAAATCTTGCAAGGAGCCCAAAAAGCCAAGCCCAAGTCCTTGATCCAACTTCTAGAAGTGGAGATGCACTAATGATGTAAGAAATGAGTTAAAAAAAAGAAAAGAAAAAGAGATGGTGGGAAGAAAAGAAGGAGGAAAATGGGGATCATAATTCCCTAGTTTGACTACCCTAAATCCTTGCTTAATTGATTGGATGACTAGGATAAATAGTTAGGACAAATGAGAGAAGATGAAAAGATGAGGGAGTAGACCGTAAATGAAAACCAAGAAAGGAGAAGCTACTTGCAATTCTTTCATTTGGGTCTATAAATAGCCATCACCAAGAATACTTGCATTACATTACTTCATTTTCAGAAAACTAAGTTAGAGATAAGAGAAAGAGAGAATTTAAGAGCTTGGGGGAAAGGTTAGGAGCAAGAGGAGAAAATTCTACCAACTAAGTGAAGGTAATACCTAAACCTTTCTATATTCATTTTTCTTGTAAAAGTCTTGGATATATGTATATAAACATGTATCATACTCATATATATGTAAATATGTTAGATATTGATGTTAAATAACTTAGACGATGAAAAATAGTTGAAGAACCAAAGTTGCAATAAAGAAGATAAAATCAGTTTTTCTTAAAAACAGAAACTGAAATTTGAACAACCATAACTCTCATTATATTTCAAATTTTTGAGTGTGGTCAACTTGTGTTGATAGATATATGAGTTCCCGAACCCCCTCCAACTGGAATTTGTAAGTTATTTATGATGAAATTTCTACTAAAACAGGAAAAACTAGAAAATCGGTAAAAGCTTGTTGCTCATTTTGTTTCATGGACAGTTTTCTCCACTTAACTCATGAGAAAAATTAAGCTCTTTTGGATAATGAAACTATATGGTATAACAAATCTTCTGTCCAAAGATGAACGTAATCCGACTTCGGATGAGTAAGATATGACCAATTTAATATTAGGGTTTTCTCGACGAAAACTGCTATAATTCTAGTTCTATAACTCAGATGGTTATGAAATTTTAATTAAAAGTATACTTTAATATGATTAAGATATTGACCAAATTTGGGAATTTTTGGAATTAAGTTCGTTATAGCAAAATTGCTAAGTTTTGAACCGAAATGATACCTTTTAAAAATACTTAATAAAGTTAAACAATTATTCTAAAATTATTTTTACATGAAAAATATTTCTAAGTATGTGTGGCCAGGAGGAAGAAAAATAATAAAATGGTTAACTATGTTTAATAAATAAAATTGATTTATGTAGAGGTAAAACAATTAATTCGAGTAAAGTTTTATCGGCTAAAATATGACGGCATATGACGTATGTGACTAATTGGTGTGATGACCTTAATAATATGTGTAGGTCTTTTGAAGGACAAATTAATAACGTTATATTTAGACGACATATCAGGCAAGTATCCTAACTTCATTCAATTTCTATATTGAATGTAAGTGTCCTAACTTGTGCAATAATTATTATTCCGTACAAGTTCTTATGATGATGATGTTATAACTTACACAAGTTTACATATTCTGCAAGTCTCTTTTATTGTTGAATTATAAATTATTCAATTGATGGTACTTATGTACATTAAAAGCGTTGTTTCGTTATCGAATTTTTTATGTTATTAAAGTTCTTAATATTCATGAGCTGTTGAATAGATGCGTCGAAGCCAATTGTTCCGGCTAGACAATATTGATGTGCGATGATATATATATTGTTGAATTCGTTCAAATCATATATGTTATTTAAAGTCAACCCAATCCAAATTGTTTTGGCGCGGACTCGTGGTATAAAACTGAGATGAACAACCCTGAAAAAGGGATAATAAATGTCGGGCATATAGTCCCATTTACGCTTAGGTGTTAAAAATTTATATATGTGCACAATATATGGTACGATAGGTTGATCGCCTAAAGTACCTGCGGAGGATGTTTGTCGATCTTTGTGGTTGATATTCGTCCTGATGGTTTTATTTGTTCAAGGTATTTATTACCGCTCAGTACGATGGTAACAACTTGAAATCTCATTATTTCTTGTTATCAAATACTTCTCAAGTTTATTCTAATTGTTGAAGCTCAGATGTAGATGATCCCTTTTCTTGATGTTCGATGTTAAACTCTCATATTACTTGCTGGGCAATTTATGCTTATTCTTGCTTTAACCTAATATTTGCAACTAAACATGAAAAAGCCGAAGGATCGGGCAAGGATAAAGGGAAAGGAAAGATTGATGAATAGGAAGCATGTTATGCAATAATTAAATATTTATAATATTTGTAATGAATTTGAAGGATTTTATATATGTGTATATTTGTAAAGGTTATAAGAACCTTGGGACTAGACGAAGATGTTTAAAATAAACTATCTAAGTTATGTTTAGTTAAATGTGTGAATTCTTAATTTAGATTTAACATTATTGACAATGTCTAGAATATTCTGTCAAGGAAATGAGTTATTTGATTGCGCGTCGTTTATGCGGAAGGCCCCCTCTTTCCTGGAAACTGCCTAGTTGTCAATAGTGTGAGTCTAAACTTTATATACTCAGAAGAAGTTTAGGTTGAATAGTGAGCACCAGTCCATTGTAGCTAGTACATGGATTTGGGGGCGTCACAATAAGACAAATGATACCTATTAGTCGGATAGTGAGTTTTTTTTGTATGATCATCCGTTGACTCAGATAATAAATATTATTTTTGAATTGTTAATTCAAAAATTATTCAAAAATTTAATTATTAATTACAGCTAGAGACTTATCGAATGAACGGAACAAGTGATTAGTTTTAGTAAATTTTTGACTTATTTAATTTTCCTATAAATAATATTAAGACTTTATATGAATATTTGAAAATGAAAATGTTTATTTTATTTAAAAAAATCTAAATGCTCGTTGGATAAACATAGCATGTGGTTTAGCTAAACAATGTATTTTTAGTTGTTTGTTTAAACACATTTCTTAAAATATTAGCAAAGGTTTAAATATTACAAGATATATCAGATAAAATAGCACCTGATTTTGTTTCAACAAATATTTGTTTAAAACATAAATAAAGTGTTTTTGTTATTTAAAATAATTGCAATTATTATGTGTTTACGACAAAATATTTAAAAAGTTCTCTTAACGTATTAACAAACATATGTATTTATGATATATAGTTGAAAATCTTTTAACAAAAAGATAATCAAACTTTAATTAGAAAAATATAGCCAATGCCTTGTAGGGGCGTGCATACTAATTTCTCTTATACTGAAGTATTAGAATTAATTAGGAATAACAGGTGAAGGTGTTGAACGAAGTTTATTCTTTGAAAAATTATTATCAGGTCTCTCAAAATTATTGATTAATTATAAATATTTAAAAAGAATAATATTTATTCACAACAAAATATTAATATTTTTAGAGTCTTCAAGGAGGAAGGGGTCTAGTAGGGCCAACGCCCCTACTAGTGTCTTTTTTTTTGTTCTTTTTTTTTTTGGATCTGTGTACATTTTTTTCAATGAGCGTTGAAAAATTTCCAACTTAATCCTTAATTTTGTTAATAACAAATTTTTAAAATGCATCTCATATTATTTATAATATTTAGGGATTATATCCCAAAACATTAGGATATTAGTTTATTTTAAAAATAGGTCTAGAATCCTCTCCATATGACATACACATGCATTTGACTATTTAAATTTCTCTTTTTATTTTAATTTATTATTTCAAAATATTTTCAAACTTATTGAAATTAGCTCTCATATAACTTTGACAATTTAATGTCAAATGTTAAGAAAGCTAAATTCATAAAGTAATATTTCTAAAAACAAAGGAAAATAAGTTTGGCTTGAAAAATGATCTTAAAAAATTATGTACTTACTATCAAATAGTTTCATATTATAAAAACTATATTTCAAAAATCATTTTGATCTACTATCCCCGTTTCAAAATTAGAGATACATTTTGAATTTTTAAAGCCAATTCACGAAATCCTAAAATTCAAAATTGATATAATTTCGTTCAAGTTTTAGAAACAACATAGATGATAATTAGTAGCATTTTATAGTTAGTTTACAATTGTTATATTTGTTTGTATTAAAACTAAATTACTTTATATCAATTTTGAATTTTAAAATTTCGCAAATTGATTCAAAAAAATTAAAATATATATTTAATTTTGAAACTGTGACACCCCCAAATTCGGGTACCTTAACCCTCAGATTCGGTGCTCACGATCCAACACATACATCATATAAACTACCCATTAAATAAACATCATATAAGATAATCCTTAATAAAAGGTTACATACATAAACGTATCCCAGGTCAACTAACCTTTAATAACAAAATAACAGCGGAATAATATAAATAAATTCATTACATAATTCATCACAAATAGAAAATAGACCATGAGTCGTCTATTCATACATCTTGCCTTTGCCCTTGCTTGAACATGGTTCCTCAGGCTTCTCATTCTTAGCTGAAATATTTTGTGCAAGGGTGAGCAAACAAATTGCCCACAAGTAGAAAAATATACAATAAACAATATATGATTGAGCAAATGCTTATTCATTGAAATCAATCAACTGATAATCAAAAGCTTGTGAATTCAATGGAATAATTGTTTGTTAAATGAAATCATCAATATTGAGTTCTGCTGTAAATACTGAGGGTCTCAAGACCACGAACTATGTCCTAGGTTTACAAGCATATATATTGTAACCTTTATCAGCCTGATGGCTGTGGACTATCCATCTCGTACTCCAGGTGATCAGCCTTTTGTACTATGTATTGTGCACAAACATATTATCGCTATTGCGTAGTTCGAAATTATAGTTTCCGATAACATCTGCCCTTTATATAGGGTTGTTCATCTCAGCTTTATCATAGGAATCCGCACCAAAGACAAATCAGTTTGGAATAACATTAGAAAGAATTCTAATCGTTTAGAACGTTCATCGACTATGTACTAGCCGAATCAAATGAGTTTGATAAACAATCAAAGATTTAATAACAACATCATCTCGAATAATTGCAATAAATATGCCATGATTCAATAACTTATATTTGAACGAGTATTATTCATCAAAGTAATGCTTTCAGAAAAGAATTAGAAAGCTTGCATGTCCATAGGAAACTCGCACAAATATGAAAGAACTGTACGGTTTAGGAAACTTTGCTTAATATTAAAGTATAAGCAAAAGTTAGAGAACTTGCCTTGCGTGTTCGCTACAAAGTTTATGATATATGTTCTTCAAATATCCTACACAATATTATTAATAATAACATACCAATTAGTCACATATAAACTTCACATAAGAGTTTACAACTTTTATTATAAGTCACATTTCATGTTGTTCGCGTTTTATAATAACGCGACCAATCTTCAAAAATGTCTCTCGGCATTCGAAAATGATACGACCCGCTTATCGCCCCCTTATAATATTTTACTTCAAAATATATCATTGCTCAAAATTCATTTCAATCCAAGTTATAAAACTCATTTTCGCAGTTTTTCTTTAACAAAACATTGTTCTTGTTTTTATCATATCTCCTTCGTTACTCATTCGTTTTCGTTCATTCTTACGTCAAATTAAAGCTTATCCAGTTTACTTTAACACTAGCTAGGCCGTGGTTCTAGCCCCTTCTTCAATAAAAACAGATTTTTATTTTTTTTAAGCAACGTCAGATTGCTACAAAAACCTGGCCAGCTTTACCCTCGCTCGCTAAAACAGTCATAACTAATTCGTTTCAAAAGCTTTTTGAGTGAATCTTGCGCCCACGCGAAGCTAACTTCCGGGGCTACAACTTTCATTTTTACACCACTTTCAAATTCTGAACACACAAGACCAGAAAATTCGTACAATAAGCATGTCAGAATCTGTCCATTTCTACGTTTCAGCTTTATCCCATCTCGCTAAAAAAATCATAACTTATTCGTTTTAAGCTCGTTTCAGTTCATTCCAACTGGGTTGTCTTCGTATCTCAGAGAAGTATAACATATAACCTTTAAGCTAAATTTTTAAATGTAACAACACAACCATAATAACCTCTAAACAGTCCAAAACATCCAAAATTAGTCCATAGGTCCATTTCTTTCTCCTTTACGCATATGATCGAATTTGTTTACTTTTGATTCCACTTGTAAGTTGTTACCAATTTGTTTAACACTTGAAACAACTTATAAGAACTCTTTAACAACTCATGCAACCAAAATAACAACTAACCATGAAAATCTTAGAAATGAAGGTTTAAAACTTTAGAGTTAATTCATTACCTCTTGGCTCCTCTTTTGCTTGGCTAGAGAGTGTAAAATGCTTGTTTAAACTCCTCCTTGCTTCTCCTTGATCTTTTGGACAGTTTGCATTAAGTTCATCAAAGACCCATTTTACTCTCTCTCTAGAAAATTTGAGTTTTAATGGATTTTTTGGAGATTGATGGAGGTTAAGGATGAAATGGAGGATGAATTATGGTTTATATTTGTTAGATAGCTCTTATTCTTCTTCTTCAAAACACAAATGAATTCCTTCCATTCTCCTCCTAATGGTTTCTTCGGTAGCTTCTCTCTCACTCTCTCTCTACTGTTAGTATGCAAACTGAGCTTAGCCAAGGAAATGAAAATGTAGAATGAGAGTAGGAGAGTTAGCTAGTTTAACCGAGCATTATTCAGAAAATGAAAAGTCGGAGAAGTTGAGCAGTTGGGAACGTTTCATTGTTCCAAGCAATTTTACTCCCTCCAAGTTCCATTCTCTCTCTTTTCTAATTGGTTAATAAATGCCAAGCTTGGTTTTAATTGGTGATGTTTGGTTGCCTGCAAGCCTCTTCCTCTCTCCTTCCTTATTGGTCCAAATATCACAAGCTAAATTCTAATTGGTTAACAATTGCATGAGCAATATTACTCCATGCAAGTTCCATTCTCTCTCTTCTCTAATTGGTTAATCAAATGCTATGCATGGTTTTAATGAATAAAAAAAAAATACACACCCACTTGCATTCCTTGCATTTTCGTAGCTTTTATTTGTTCCCAAATATTAAAAATTCATAACCCATTTAATAACCATTTAACCAACATTTTTTTAACATTCCAAATGGGATTTTAAACTAAGTTTATTAAAGAATTAAATAAACATTTAATTCCTACATCTATTTGGTTAACACATAAACACCAAATAAATTATTCTAAAATTAATAGTACTCATTAAAATATTTATTCAATAAATATTTATAAGTATATTACGAAATTTAACTCGGGTAACAATCGTTACATTCTTCCCTCCTTATAAGGATTCTGTCCCCAGAATCACGATACAATTAACATATCTGTTACATTCTACCTTCCTTACAAGGATTCTGTCCTCAGAATCACAATACATGAATTAAACAAATAACTCAGGATAATTCTGTATCATCTTATCTTTGAGTTCCCACGTAGCTTCTTCAGCGTTGTGGTTTCTCCATATTACCTTAACTGAAGGTATTACTTTATTCCTGAGAACTTGCTCTTTCCTATCAACTATTTGAACAGGAATTTCTTCATAAGATAAATCCTTCTCAACTTGTAAATGTTCATATTGTATGACATGTTTGTAATCGGGTTTGTATGGTCGTAGTACCGAAACATGAAACACATTATGGATGTGTTCCGACTCAGGAGGTAACGCTATCTCATAAACCACTTTGCCTACCCTTCTAAGAACTTCAAAAGGTCCAACGAACCTCGGACTCAATTTTCCCTTTTTGCCAAATCTTATTTTCCCTTTCCAAGGAGATACTTTTAAGAATACGTAGTTACCTACGTCAAAATCTCGCTTCTGTCGGTGTTGATCGGCATACTTCTTTTGTCTGTCTTGAGCAGCAAACAATCTGGCTCTTATTACCTTGACAATCTCTGCAGTTTTTTGTACCAGTTCAGGTCTTAACAATTGGCGTTCACCAACTTCATCCCAGCATAGTGGAGTCCTGCACTTCCTTCCATACAACGCTTCATAAGGCGGCATGCCAATACTTGCATGGTAACTATTATTATAAGCAAACTCTACTAAAGGTAGGTGGTCGTCCCAATTTCCTTTAAAATCCATGACACAAGCTCTCAACATATCTTCCAATGTTTGGATCGTCCTTTCGCTCTGGCCATCGGTTTGAGGATGGTACGTCGTGCTCATTCTCAACTGTGTTCCCAAGTGTTCTTGTAAACTCTTCCAGAAATTCGATGTAAAACGTGGATCTCGGTCTGACACAATTGACACCGGGACATCGTGTCTTGAAATAATTTCTTTAACATATAATTTTGCACAATTAAACACTTTGCAACACATTCAGCAACTTCCCTCTTCATATTTGGCCACCAAAAATATTGTCGAAGATCTTGATACATTTTTGTGCTCCCAGGGTGAATCGAATATCTTGAATTATGAGCTTCATGTAAAATTTTCTCTTTTACGTCCGGTATTGGCGGTACCCAAATTCTTCCTTCAAATCTCAATAACCCTTCGGTATCGAGTTTAAATTTAACATCTTCCCCTTCGGAAACTCTTTTCTTTATCTTTTCACACTCTTCATCCTGGAATTGTGCTTCCTTTACCATGTCTAGTAAGGTTGGACGAGTTCCCATTTGAAAAAGCTTTTCCTCCGACTCTTTCGGATGCTTCACCTCTAACTCCAATCTTGTCATCTGTGATATTAACTTTTCCTGATTCGTTAACATTGATAACTTTTCACGACCCTTCCTACTTAAGGCGTCGGCCACCACATTCGCCTTCCCTGGATGGTATAGAATTCACAATTATAATCTTTGATTAATTCTAACCATCGCCTTTGACGCATATTCAATTCTTTTTGTGTGAAAATATACTTCAGACTTTTATGATCTGTGTATATCTCACATTTCTCCCCATATAGGTAATGTCTCCAAATCTTCAAAGCAAAAACTACTGCTGCCAACTCTAAATCATGGGTCGGATATCCTTTTTCGTAATCTTTCAACTGTAGCGATGCATACGCAATGACTTTGCCATTTTGCATAAGCACACAACTTAGTCCCTTGTGCGATGCATCGCTATACACCACAAAATTTCTTGTATCATCGGGTAAAGACAATACAGGTGCCATACTTAACCTCTTCTTCAATTCTTGAAAACTTTCTTCACACTTCTCTGTCCATACGAATTTCATCGTCTTTCTTGTCAGATTAGTCAACGGAGTGGCTATCTTGGAGAAATCTTGAATAAATCGTCTATAATATCCTGTCAATCCTAAGAAACTCCTCACCTCTATCGGCGTCTTTGGTTGTTCCCAATTTATCACGGCTTCTATCTTTGATGGATCTACCGAAATTTCGTCTTTGTCAATCACATGTCTAAGAAATTGTACACGTTCCAACCAAAATTCGCATTTTGAAAACTTCGCATACAACTTCTCTCTTCTTAACGCCTCCAACGTCACCCTCAAGTGTTCTACATGCTCTTCTTGGGTTTTAGAATATACCAATATGTCATCGATGAATACCACCACAAACTTGTCCAGAAATGGCTTAAACACCCTATTCATTAAGTCCATAAATGCTGCAGGTGTATTAGTTAAACCAAATGACATTACTAGAAACTCGTAATGACCATATCGAGTTCTAAATGCCGTTTTCGGTATATCTTCCTTCCTCACCTTCAATTGATGATATCCACTCCTCAAATCTATTTTGGAGAAATACTTAGCTCCTTTCAACTGATCGAACAAATCATCAATTCTTGGCAACGGATACTTATTCTTAATAGTGACCTTATTCAATTCTCTATAATCAATGCAGAGCCGCATCGATCCATCCTTCTTCTTGACAAATAACACTGGCGCTCCCCACAGCGACACGCTCGGTCGGATATACCTCTTATCCAACAATTCTTGCAATTGGACCATTAACTCCTTCATCTCTACTGGAGTCATACGGTATGGGGTTTTTGATATAGGGGCAGTCCCTGGTGCTAAATCGATCACAAATTCAATTTCTCGATCTGGCGGAAGTCCTGGCAAATCGTCTGGAAACACATCTGCAAAGTCTCTAACAACCGGTATCTCCTCCAGTATTACACCCACCTTCCGAGTATCGACTATGTAAGCTAAATATCCTGCACATCCTTGCCTCAACAACTTCTTACCCTGCATCACTGTCAGATAGCTCGCTTGTCTAGGCGACTTGCTGCCATAAAATACCACCTTTGACTTCTTCGGAGTCATAAGGTTCACACACTTTTTCTGACAATCAATTATTGCTCCATGGTTAAATAACCAATCCATTCCTAGGATCACATCAAATTCCCCAAGTCGAATTGGAATCAAATCCACCGACATCACATGAGTCTTAATATCTACACGACAATTTTTGTGTACAAACTTAACAGGAATCACTTCCCCATTCGCAATTTCTATGTTCAGAGGGTAATCTAACTCTTCTGGTAGTAATTCTAATTTTTTTGTAAATTCATCGGATATAAATGAACAAGTAGCACCCGAATCAAATAATACGTAAGCATTTATGTCATTAATCGGAATGATACCTGACACCACATCTTTTGACTGCACAACATCTTGCACTGTCATATTAAATGTTCGAGCGGTTGGTCGGGTTGGCAGTGCTGGTCCTGTGATGGTTAACTTGCCACTGTTGTTGCCTCCTCTGTTTCTATTTGCTCCTCCTGTCGCTTTCTTTGGACAATCTCGAGCTAAGTGTTCCTTTGATCCACATGTGAAACATGCACCTTTCTTCGGACTGGGCAATTTGTTGCAATATGACCCTCTAAGCCACAATTGTAACATGCCCTCTTTCCTTTCAGGCAAACTCCGACGTGATTCTTTCCACAGCTACTACACGCCTCCACTTTTTTCTTCGGATTCCCTAGCTGATTCCCAGCATTGGTATTATCATTCCATTTCCTCTTTTGTGCATTACCACCACCACTACTTCCTGCCTTATGCTCTCCTTCACCTTTCTTCTTCTTCTTCTGCTCCTGATTATACTTAGTGAGTGCATCACTTCCACCTTTTGCGATAATTGCTTTCTCCAGCACTGTCGCGAATGAGTTCAATTGAAACATTGAAACTCGACTGTAAAGCCAAGGCTTGAGTCCTTGTTCGAACCTTCTCGCTTTTCTCTCGTCAGTGTTGACTTGATACGGGGTGAATCTCGCCAACTCATTAAATCTTGCAGCATACTTAGATACTGTCATTGTTCCCTATTTGAGTTCCAAAAACTGAATTTCCATTTGATTTTGCGTGCTAGGCGGAAAGTACATTTCGAAGAACATTTCTTTAAACCTTTCCCATGGAATAACTCCTTGACCACCTCTACATTTATTAGCTTGCCACCAGTAGCTCGCTTCTCCTTTTAACATAAAGGTTGCGAAAGCAGTCTTTTGATCCTCCGTGACCTTAGCAACCTCAAATACCTTCTCTATTTCCATAACCCATGTTTGGGCTTCAACCGCATTGGTAGTCCCTCGAAACTCTGGAGGTCCTATAGTTTTAAAGTCTTTAAATGTCATAGCATGGGTAGGAGTTTGATTCATAAGTGCGCCCATTAGCAGATTCACGAACTGTTGCATCGGGTTCACGTCCGCTTCCCCATTACTATCCGTAGATCCCTCAGGGGTTGGTGGAGGTTGTTGTCTTCTTTTAGGCGGCATCTTACTGTTAAGATTTATATTATTAGCTCATTATCCATTTACTGAACACATTCAAGAGTTATCTAAGCACTTATAAATAACATGTGACATATTTAATAAAAATTAATATATATTCATACGTCGCGTTCAGTACATAGCACAAGTAACATATAACCATAATAATATTACGGAATTACATCATCATCATATCCCCTTGCTTATATCAAAAGTTGGGATTTACATCTCATTAATAAGCTCACAAACATATATATATATATATATATATATATATCATAACATTCCTCTTCTCACAACCTACAGAAGCATTCCACGCCGCACCGCGTCATCGCATTCTTGGTCCATAATATGAATCATCGTTCTGCGATCCATGACGTACCAGGGGTACTCCTCAAACTGTATAGGATAATGGTAGACTCGATCCTGAGCCCTTCCAATTGTAGTGCGAAACGCGTAATCCATCTCATCCATCCTTGCTTTCTTGGACCGAACTTCTCTTTCGACACGATCCACGCGTCGATCAGCCTTCATCCATGCATCTTCTGCTCTCGCTCGTTTTGCTGACTCCTCACTCAAGTCGTCTTGCATGTTCTCATTCTCAGCCACTAACTGTCCTCTCTGATATTCAGACTGTGCTAGGTTTTGTTCGAGCTCTGTAATTCGTGCAGTGAGATCCTGAATTACTGTTTCTTTTTGCTCTAGGGCAGTTTGACGCTCTACGACTTGTTCTTCTAACTCTTCAACTCTATCTCGCAACTCAATGTTTTGGTCATACACTATATCAAACATCTCAGCTCCGAATGAGGTAGGTGGTACCCCATCTAAATCTCCCTCGACTTCATCTTCTACCTCAATTTCCTCAATTTCCTCTTCAGGATCTGATTCAGGCTCATACTCTAGGCCTACTACAGTAATCAATGGAGATGACTCCCTCGGTGCTAACTGCTCCCAAACTGTGTAAATGACTCGGGGCTCCTCCTCCCTAGTCTGACTGGGCTCTCCTATCTCAGCCATCCTGTCACCAAAATTTTAAGTTCTGATTACTACTCGGGAAAACATAAGTCTATTAATAACAAGTAAGCACATAAGTCATTTTATTAAACATCTTTAATGAATTTCCTCAATTCATTCCTTAAAACTCGATAAAAGTTTCATCATCTGCTATATTTCGTTTTCCTAAAAGGCTATATCCTAAGGTTTTCTCTACCTAAGGTTTATAACCTACAGTTTTGATACCAACCTGTGACACCCCCAAATTCGGGTACCTTAACCCTCAGATTCGGTGCTCACGATCCAACACATACATCATATAAACTACCCATTAAATAAACATCATATAAGATAATCCTTAATAAAAGGTTACATACATAAACGTATCCCAGGTCAACTAACCTTTAATAACAAAATAACAGCGGAATAATATAAATAAATTCATTACATAATTCATCACAAATAGAAAATAGACCATGAGTCGTCTATTCATGCATCTTGCCTTTGCCCTTGCTTGAACATGGTTCCTCAGGCTTCTCATTCTTAGCTGAAATATTTTGTGCAAGGGTGGGCAAACAAATTGCCCACAAGTAGAAAAATATACAATAAACAATATATGATTGAGCAAATGCTTATTCATTGGAATCAATCAACTTATAATCAAAAGCTTGTGAATTCAATGGAATAATTGTTTGTTAAATGAAATCATCGATATTGAGTTCTGCTGTAAATACTGAGGGTCTCAAGACCACGAACTATGTCCTAGGTTTACAAGCATATATATTGTAACCTTTATCAGCCTGATAGCTGTGGACTATCCATCTCGTACTCCAGGTGATCAGCCTTTTGTACTATGTATTGTGCACAAACATATTATCGCTATTGCGTAGTTCGAAATTATAGTTTCCGATAACATCTGCCCTTTATATAGGGTTGTTCATCTCAGCTTTATCATAGGAATCCGCACCAAAGACAAATCAGTTTGGAATAACATTAGAAAGAATTCTAATCGTTTAGAACGTTCATCGACTATGTACTAGCCGAATCAAATGAGTTTGATAAACAATCAAAGATTTAATAACACCATCATCTCGAATAATTGCAATAAATATGCTATGATTCAATAACTTATATTTGAACGAGTATTATTCATCAAAGTAATGCTTTCAGAAAAGAATTAGAAAGCTTGCATGTCCATAGGAAACTCGCACAAATATGAAAGAACTGTACGGTTTAGGAAACTTTGCTTAATATTAAAGTATAAGCAAAAGTTAGAGAACTTGCCTTGCGTGTTCGCTACAAAGTTATGATATATGTTCTTCAAATATCCTACACAATATTATTAATAATAACATACCAATTAGTCACATATAAACTTCACATAAGAGTTTACAACTTTTATTATAAGTCACATTTCATGTTGTTCGCGTTTTATAATAACGCGACCAATCTTCAAAAATGTCTCTCGGCATTCGAAAATGATACGACCCGCTTATCGCCCCCTTATAATATTTTACTTCAAAATATATCATTGCTCAAAATTCATTTCAATCCAAGTTATAAAACTCATTTTCGCAGTTTTTCTTTAACAAAACACTGTTCTTGTTTTTATCATATCTCATTCGTTACTCATTCGTTTTCGTTCATTCTTACGTCAAATTAAAGCTTATCCAGTGTACTTTAACACTAGCTAGGCCCTGGTTCTAGCCCCTTCTTCAATAAAAATAGATTTTCATTTTTTTCAAGCAACGTCAGATTGCTACAAAAACCTGGCCAGCTTTACCCTCGCTCGCTAAAACAGTCATAACTAATTCGTTTCAAAAGCTTTTTGAGTGATTCTTGCGCCCACGCGAAGCTAACTTCCGGGGCTACAACTTTCATTTTTACACCACTTTCAAATTCTGAACACACAAGACCAGAAAATTCGTACAAGAAGCATGTCAGAATCTGTCCATTTCTACGTTTCAGCTTTATCCCATCTCGCTAAAAAAATCATAACTTATTCGTTTTAAGCTCGTTTCAGTTCATTCCAACTGGGTTGTCTTCGTATCTTAGAGAAGTATAAATATAACCTTTAAACTAAATTTTTAAATGTAACAACACAACCATAATAACCTCTAAACAGTCCAAAACATCCAAAATTAGTCCATAGGTCCATTTCTTTCTCCTTTACGCATATGATCGAATTTGTTTACTTTTGATTCCACTTGTAAGTTGTTACCAATTTGTTTAACACTTGAAACAACTTATAAGAACTCTTTAACAACTCATGCAACCAAAATAACAACTAACCATGAAAATCTAAGAAATGAAGGTTTAAAGCTTTAGAGTTAATTCATTACCTCTTGGCTCCTCTTTTGCTTGGCTAGAGAGTGTAAAATGCTTGTTTAAACTCCTCCTTGCATCTCCTTGATCTTTTGGACAGTTTGCATTAAGTTCATCAAAGACCCATTTCACTCTCTCTTTAGAAAATTTGAGTTTTAATGGAGTTTTTGGAGATTGATGGAGGTTAAGGATGAAATGGAGGATGAATTATGGTTTATATTTGCTAGATAGCTCTTATTCTTCTTCTTCAAAACACAAATTAATTCCTTCCATTCTCCTCCTAATGGTTTCTTCGGTAGCTTCTCTCTCTCTCTCTCTCTCTCTACTGTTAGTATGCAAACTGAGCTTAGCCAAGGAAATGAAAATGTAGAATGAGAGTAGGAGAGTTAGCTAGTTTAACCGAGCATTATTTAGAAAATGAAAAGTCGGAGAAGTTGAGCAGTTGGGAACGTTTCATTGCTCCAAGCAATTTTACTCCCTCCAAGTTCCATTCTCTCTCTTTTCTAATTGGTTAATAAATGCCAAGCTTGGTTTTAATTGGTGATGTTTGGTTGCCTGCAAGCCTCTTCCTCTCTCCTTCCTTATTGGTCCAAATATCACAAGCTAAATTCTAATTGGTTAACAATTGCATGAGCAATATTACTCCATGCAAGTTCCATTCTCTCTCTTCTCTAATTGGTTAATCAAATGCCATGCATGGTTTTAATGAATAAAAAAAAAATACACACCCACTTGCATTCCTTGCATTTTCGTAGCTTTTATTTGTTCCCAAATATTAAAAATTCATAACCCATTTAATAACCATTTAACCAACATTTTTTTAACATTCCAAATGGGATTTTAAACTAAGTTTATTAAAGAATTAAATAAACATTTAATTCCTACATATATTTGGTTAACACATAAACACCAAATAAATTATTCTAAAATTAATAGTACTCATTAAAATATTTATTCAATAAATATTTATAACTATATTACGAAATTTAACTCGGGTAACAATCGTTACAGAAACAAATTGAGTAATTCTTTTCATAACTCTCGGCCCAAAAATGTGTTTCATGCTATAACAAAATCTGGCCCAAAAGCTTTATACACTGAGAGTTTAATAAGTAGTTTGCATGAGAGAAAAATTTCGCCCCAAAATGTACTAGCTGATCTGGCCTAAAAAGTTTATAACATTTGTGGAATTTCGACCAAAATTTTGGATTTACTATAGCAGCCAAATTAAGTCCAAACAAAAGCTTCTAAAAGAACCATCATTTTTATATGGACCGTAAATGATCAACGGTCATTTGGCTTTAGGAGTGTAAACGAGTCGAATCTCGGCGAACACTCTAGTGTTCAGATTCGACTCGACTCGAAAAAATTGAGCTCGAATTCGACTCGTATTCGATAAGGGATTTCTAATTTTGCGCCAGATTCGACTCGGATTATTACTCAGACCTACTCGGCTGATAAGTACTCGACTCGTTTACAAAGCGACTTACTCATGAACTTTCAAATCGAGTTTCGAATATGAACCATTTCATTTAAAACTGAACCACTACATACTAAATTGATTACTTAACCAATATTTATATATATAAATTTTTCACTTTTATTTATGTAAACAAATTACAAAGAATGTAATACAAATTACAAAGAATGTAATACAAATTGACAATCAATTCATTAATTTATTCAAGTACAAGCTTACGCAATATCATACTATATTTTATAAATTATAAAGATTGATACAAATATTATATATTTAACTTGCTAGTATGGATCAGACCAGTATTCGAATATCCATCGAGCAGGTATCGAGTATGGTTCGAAAAAAAATAAAATACTCGAATCCTAATCTGAGCGAACACTGGTATGCTCGAATTCGACTCGTGTATCATTAAATAAAAAACGAGTATGTATCAGATTCAACTCGGATCAACTTCGAATTCAAACTTTGAATTATATTTTCGAGTCGATCTCGAGTCGAGTACCGACTTACACCCCTATTTGGCTTAGCATCATTGTGGGCAACATAAAAGACCAATGGTGCATATTTCAAATGTATACATAATAGAACCCGACCCATATGAAACTTTTTATCATTTTAACCCATTATACAAAAAGAAAAAGAAACCGGATGGAAACTTGATTGAGCAATAGATTAAAGTTTCAAAAAGTAACTTTATTACCTTAGATCTAAAACCGGCTTAAAGCATAAAATGGGTCAAGATTCATTTTGAGGTCCTAGCTTATTACTATAAATAGAAAACTATTGTTATTTTGCAATAAGAAGCATACAAGCCAAACTGATAAATCATTGCTTACATTTTTACTCTCAAATACTCTTTTTCAAAAAATCAATACTTGAGCTAAATTTCTTGTTTGATATACTTGCTATATATTGCTATAATTGCTATATTTGTTATACATTGTAATAATTAATATAGTATAAAAGTATATCACACTTTGACATTGAATCTTTTCGAGTTATCAAAATTTGATTAGTTTTTGAAAACGAGCTTTCATAAGTATAAACACAGTCCATCGTCATAGGTAACAATTATTGTTATAATTGAGTGTTTTGAATACAAATCAAGTCAGGGGTAGAATCTTAATCACTTGATATTCGAAGATAGATTCAGGACGTGTCTCGTGAAACCGACCTAAAAGTGTTTGACTTGTTTTTTTGTTAAGAGTATGTTTGAGATTGCTTAAAAAATGTGATTACTGTGATTACTGCTTTTGATTATAATCAGCTTTAAAAAAGTAGTTTATGCTTGGTAAATAAAAAGTACTTAAACTAGTAAAAAATAAAAAGTGTTTGGTAAAAAAAATTGTTAATCACTTATTTAAAGCATAAATTACTAAAATGGAGCTCCTTGGTTAAACCTAATTATTAGATTTCACAAATAATCAGAAGCTCTAAATTGGAGCTTCTGATTATTTTCAAAAAAAATGATTATAAACAGCTTTAAAATCAGATTACCAAACACTTTTTGCTTTTTAAAATTGATTATAAACAGGTTTGACTACTTATAAACAATCTTAAACACCCTCTAATAAGTTTAGTATTTGGTGATAAGAGATTAAATTCTCTCCCGAATACGACTTAACTAACATAAATTCAGTTATCTTGAAACTGAAGGATAAAGATAGCCTTAAGAAAGCATCTATGGTCAAAAAGCTCTTTGGATAAAAAAAATCAAATAGATAAACTCAACTTGCTTCATTACAACAAGTATCACACATAAATTCACATATAATTTATATACTTGTTTAGTGAGTATAAATTTCAAGTATTTAAGACACATTAATATATATATATATATATATATATATATATATTATATATATATATATATATATATATATATATATATATTACAAGACTTGTGCTTAAACTGAAATATTTGTTTTCTTGTAATATTTGTTTATATATTTTTGACTAGTTATAAATTGCATACATTATTGAGTCAAAAAATATATTGAGCTTAAATTCATATCTACTTAGTTAAGAAGTAATTTTTTTTTTAAAATAAACAAACTTATTTTCAAAAGGGACATTTGAGATAGTTTATTTTTAGTGTGTGAGAAATAGAGTGATCTCAAACCAAGACCAGAGTTTTAGAGAGGTTAACAGGTGTTGAGTCACTATTGCACTTGTGAGGATAGGGAAAGACCTTTAGTTTCAAGACCAGCTTTAAAAATAGTATTAATCTTAGGATTGCAGGTACAACTACATTTGAGTAAGTAACTAGGAGCTACTTTCAAGCTAATTAATGGTAGGGAAGTTTAAAGTTCAACTGTAAAATTTTGTAAATGTTTCTCCACCTATTGAAGGAGTGGTTTATTATCATAGTGATAGGATCTCAAATCCTAGAAAGGAGCTTGGGACTGGACATAGTACACTACAAGAAAACAGCCTAATTTCGACGGACTATTGTAGCGTCCCCGAATCCCGGCTTACGTTCAACCCAGGTCCGGTACGTCACGATACATCATATTTACAACTATTGCGGAAGATATAAACATAAATTATTTATACAATAATATCTGCTACATATCCCAAGGCCTACAACCTTTATCTTGATACATTCCTTTAATAACTTACAAGGTTTACATAATCATTTTCATAAGATATCATAATAGTTAACGCATATTAAGTTACTCTTGAACTTTTCCTCTTGTCTTTGTCTTTCCTCGAACATTAGCCTTAATCTGAAATTTGTTATCATGATATAGTAAGGGTGAGCAACTACTTTGCTCAGCAAGTTTAAATACAAGAAGGATATATCATGATTGAAAAAGAATAGGCTTTCGAATTTTCAACAATATATAATAATTATGAAAGAATGATAATCAAATTTCAATAAATGAATAACTGAATCAATAACGCTGAGTGGCCAACAATGACCATGAACAAATTTGGTAATCAAGGTGATCAGTCTTTCATACCAGGTAAACATATGCAACTTGCACTAAGTGCGATTAAACAATAACTTTCATTGATATGGAATAATTGTCAATAATTAAACCACTAGCATGCTTGAAAATATTAACTTAAGTTTGAGTTAGGAAACTTGCAATAACGTAAGAAGTTTAAAGTTAGGAACTTGCCTCGTTCGTCGATTACTGCTACACAATCTAATTTAATCTCTTATGAAAGACCTATCATTTATAAGATTGATCTTTCAATCAGCATATCATATCATACCACATAATACTGCTACTTCTATAAATAAATCATCTAACATTTAGCCACATAATCAAATGTTAGATAACACCTTAAACCATCAATATTATTATCGTCCTTTGATAATATTTCAATCACTTAATCAACATCTTAAAACTCTCGTCTAATATTATTAATCATTTAATAATATTCTAATAATATCTTAGGCACTCGGAAATATTATTAATCATTTAATAATATTCTAATCACACTTTAATATTATTAATCATTTAATAATATTCAAAATTAGTTCTTAATATTATTAATCATTTAATAATATTTTATTCACTTTCTAATATTATTAATCATTCAATAATATTTTAATTCACTTTCAAATATTATTAACCCTTTAATAATATTTGATCACTTAATATCATTTATTAATGTCTTAATCATTACAAATATTATTAACCATTTAATAATATTTTAATCATCTAATAATAATTTAATCTAATATTATTAATTATTTAATAATATTTTAATCATTTATTAGACTCATGAACAATTTAATTTAATTGTTTATCCTTACTATTTAATTTAGTTAACATACATATTTGGTCATACACATAATATTTTATTAACAATGACCAAATTACCCATATAAAATCTTAACATATCATATTAAAGGTCATTAAGCAATAAAATATTATTCACACATTTTTCAACTTAACATAACTTAATTTTCTCATTTATTCTTAACTTAATCATAGGTATGAAAAATATCAAAACAACTTATTATTTTTTTATCTTTTGAGAAATATCAGTATATGATATTTTAGTTCTATAATAATTTTTCTGTAATTTTGCAATTTCGTTTCCTATTTTTAAATAGGCTAAAACAGTCCAAAATGGCTACATTTATCATAAATTATCCGTTTGTTCAAAAATTCTGCAATTTATACGGTAGACTCATGTTACCATATAATGATCCTAGTTAAATTTTCATAATTTTCTGGGTTGTATTCGCTGCGTTATAGCAGTTTACTTTTAAAATTGTATTTTTTTATAAAAGCCATAACTCCCTCTCAGGAGATCGAAATATTCTCATCTTTGAACAATTAACTTGATATACTAACATACCATAAAAGACCAAAAGTTTTAGACTAACAAAAGTGGCCGAAACAGTGGTCAGAGCAAACTGGCCAGGGAGCTTTAACAGTTTTCCAGATTTTTGTTGGCAAGAAGTGTTTTGCCAAAAATTACACCACGGTTGATCCGTTTAATCTTTTTAAGTGATTCTACTTGGGTTCATCAGATAACTCATAGATCTAACCCCACTCTTTGACGGATCACAAAAAGAAGTTATAGATTTCAAATGGTAAAAGTCCAAAGTGGACTGAAATTTAGGACTTTTGAGCTTAAAAACTGTTTTTGTTCTTCTTTCATTTCTT
This sequence comes from Aralia elata, assembly GCA_034770075.1. Lineage (NCBI taxonomy): Eukaryota > Viridiplantae > Streptophyta > Magnoliopsida > Apiales > Araliaceae > Aralia > Aralia elata. The sequence continues at coordinate 24,374,474 of CM068386.1, forward strand.
TTCTTTCCTTGAATTCTTTTGTTGGATTCTTGCTAATCCATGGCTAAACCATCAGATATTAACTTAAACATATCCTCCTTACATAAATTCTATAAAAATTAACATCTAAATCAAAAACTTAATTAAGATTTAGGAATTACCTTTTTAGTTTCTTCATTTATTCCTCTTCTTCCTTCTTCCTCTCAGCTTCTTCTCTCCCTTCTCTCTCTCTCTTTCTCTTTTTCCTCTCTTAATTGCTACGGGAGGGAGTGAGGGAATGAGTATGACATGCTGATTTTGCCTTATTAGGCTCAATCACATAAGAAACATCAAGGGCAAAATGGTCATCAACCATTGCTAGGGAAGGGAAGGCATAATTTTCTCCTAGGACACAATGTTCATAAGCAATTTTCTTCAAGGATAAAATTGTCATTCCCCCATTACTAGGAAACTTCCTAGCAATTTCCTCTTAGGATATAATGGTCTTTAATAATTTTCTCTAAGGACAAAGTAGTCTTTCCTTCATTATTAGGAAATTTCCTAGAAATTTCCTTCAAGGATACCATGGTCATTAATACTTTTCTTTTGGGACAAAATAGTCATTCTCCAATTACTAGGAAACTTTCTAGCAATTTCCTTCTTAGGACACATGAGTCATTAATCACTTTCTCTTGGATAATATAATCATTTCTCATAATTTCCTACATTTAACTCAAACATGGTTAGTTCCTAACCATAGTTACTAACACATGTCCTATTATTTTGGGCTACTAAATTAAATTCTCATTGGGCTTCTTCTTTGGACTTGTCACAAGTTTTTAATTAAATAACTTGGGCCATCTTAATTCTTTAAAATTTGGGCTTAACACTATAATTCTTTGGACTTTTCTCATATAAAGTTAGACCAAAATTTGGGTCAACTAAATTCTCCACAACTATTTTATACATTGGGCTTGCAACCTAGATTAATTTCTTACTAGCAAATACATAACACACATATTAGCAAATAAATATATATTACATATATTTATTTACTCATCACACTTACACAAAATATTATCCATATAAACTTCATTTTATTAGAACAAAGTACATGCATTAATTCACTAATTTTAACTAAGTGAATTAATTAACTCATATATGAAAATTTAGTTCATAATAATTCTATCATCGTCTAAGGCTCAATATTCAAATTATATTATTTCATAATATAATTTCAATTTAATCTCAATCAATTAATATTAATTAATTAATTAATTTTACCCAATATATGTATATATTTCACATCTATATATACACATTTAATCTATTACACAAAATCACATACTTCACATTATATGAAACACATATATACATATATGTCCAAATCTACTTCATCCCTTAATAAGAATTTTATTTATTAAATTCTTATTTTAAATTTTGGAAATATATGGGATATTACAACTATTCTGTTGGAATTGAGCTTATTCCGTCGGGGATAACTTAATTCTGTCGGACATTCGGTCGTAATAAAGGTCCTCGTCCTTAAGTCCGTCGGCAATCCCGTCGAAAATTAAATATGTCCGACGAACTTATTGCCGACGGAACGTCGGTCGGCAATAAGGTATTTTCGACGGAGTACATTCCGTCGGCAATAAGTGCGTCAATTTTAATGAAGACACGTCACTACAAAAAAATGGGGCTTCAGCAACAACCTATTTTCGTTGCTAAAGGTGTCAAATTTCGTTGCAAAAGGGTTTTGGCAACGACTTTACTGTCGTTGCGTCTTTCGTTGCGCAATGAGCGTTGCTAATTGTTCCGCAACGAACGCATTTTTTTCGTTGCCAAAAGTAATACATTTTGCAACGAAAGTTAGCTTTTGTACAGAGGTCTCGATCCTTTAGCAACGGAATATATTGTTGCAGAATAATTACATTGTCGTTGGTAAAAAATACATTTCGTTGCAAAAGTCTGCTAATTGGCAACGAAATGAACCTTTTTTTTTTGCAGCGACCATGCATTTTCGTTGGAGTTGACACCATTTTGCAACGACATTTTTCGTTGCGGTAAATTATGAAAATTGTTGCCTAAGCTTGCTTTCGTTGCGGAATGTAAATTTTTTAGCAACGATTTTCGTTGCTGATTATACTATTTGGCAACGACATTATGCTAAATCAGCAACGAAAATGTTTGTTGCTGGTTATTTTTCAATAGCAACGAAAGTCGTCGATTAGCAACGCCATTATATGTTGCCGTTTCTTTATATGTGCAACGAAAGTTAATATGATTTGCAACAATAAAAAATGTTGCCTTTTATTTTTGTATTAGCAACAATATCCTCTCCGTTGTTATTAGGTTAATTTTTCGTTGCCAAACATTATATTTTTAATGCCATTAGCAACGAAAATTTGTTGCTAAATGTATAAAAAATTGTTGCTATATTAAAACTTGTTCAATGCTTTGGTAACGAATTATATTGTTGCCAAATCAAAATTTGACATTCTTTTTGTGTACCTGGTTGGCTCAATGTCCCCATTGCAAATAATGGCAAAAATACAAAAAACTAAAATATTATTAACTTAATAAAATCATCCACTACATAATCATTCATTATCTTTACAATTAACCATCTAAAGCTACCACAGTTCTTCAATCAAAGTATATATCTACATATATAGAGAGAGTACACTTCATAATTTTGTCCCTTGTCTTCCGTAAACGTAGCACGAAAATTTGATACCCAGTATTGTAAGGCAGGTCGTAGAAGCAGTCTTCCTGCACATATTTAAAAATAATAGCAAGTCAGAAAAATGAAGCAAATAGGTCACTAGAGGCACTTAATGCCAAAATCAAAGACAATAGAGTTGCTACGTGGTACTAATGTACACCGTATTGCTCATAAGCAGAAAAAGACAAATAGGCAATCACAATATCTTTTGCTACAAATCCAAATAGAAAAAGAACCTTCAGTGCGACTATATGATTGCTCTGTTACAAGAAAAAATTAGAATCTTAATCGGCCATTTCATGAATTAATTTCAGTAAACATAGTGGTAAACATATTTTTTGTTACAAGACTTGTAGATTATTATTATATGTTGACCTCAAGTCAGAATTCAGTCACATTCAACAACCACAAGCATCACACAATCTTAAATACCATCACACAATCTTAAATAACAATTGTTTAGATTTCTATATAGAAAGGACAACAATTATGGAAAAGTGGAGGCTATTAGTCAATGTGGAAAAACTTTTCTTGAGACGACAAATTTCCATACAGTATATGCCCCAAAGATGCTAGCTATAATCACAGCCATCATAGATTTAATTACACATGAATTCGTATTGATTGCTATTATATTATTTATAATCCATGAACAGGTCTATTAACCTAATTAGAAATTAATAAATAATAGACTTTCAACAAGATCAGGTGACATTAATAGGTCCCAATGGATGATTAGATGACTCATTGTAATTTTTTATTGTCCCAGATAGCGCACACAATGTATAGAAATTAATCATAACATTGTCAACACATCCATCAGTTTAAGCTATCAAATGTTTAGGTTTAGTTTCGGTCAGCATCTCTGCCAAAGCATATAAAAAGAGAGTTTCCCAAAAGATTGGGCAGACAGGTATCTTGCAGACATGGCCAAAAGCTTAGGCATGTATAAATAAATGGTTCACCCCTCCAAATAACTGACCTTAAACAGAGACAGTACGTGGTGGGCAATGTTGTACTGTGTCAGACACCATGACATTAATGCAAAAATATCCCTTCATAATTCCGTAAGTAGGTGCCATAGGTAAACACAACAACCAACACAGAAACCCCTGTGAATTTTAAAGTTGTTGATGCTTTCACTAACCTGAACTGTCTACTCGTTAGTTTTGGAATGGTTATCAAATCGTTGAAGTGTCAACCCATCGATCCATTTTTTCTTGTGAAGATTCAATAACATCTTCTCCTCGAGTTCATTCTTCCTGTAATTTATTGCTATTGAGTAATAATGCCTGTTCAAACCATGGATCAATGCCTGCAAAACAGTTCAGTATTAGAGGATGAAGATCAACATGTAGCAGAATGGACACAACCTGTCTTAATAATAATATTTCTTTTTCCGCAGTCAAGTTTTAAATATTGTTTTGATAGCTAAAAGAATTTTTTTTTTTTTAAAATGCAAAAGTTGAATCTTTTTAAGACGGAGAGGGTGTGTTATACATTCAGCCAAAAATGGGTCTAATTTGTTCAGTTCCATGAATATATGAGAAAGTTACAAATAAGAACATTGAAGAAATTGGCAAAGCTCTCTGCAGCCTTCACTTATTCAAACCCAAAATTAGGAAGAAAAAAAAAGTTTCAACGAGGAAAATGTTCTTGGAAATATCACAACTCCAAACCAATTCCCCATCCCCCGCCATTGTAGATCCCGATTCTCGTTGCTCGAGAGTTTGTGCAGCGACTACAGCCATTGTAGATCCCGATTCTCGTTGCTCGAGAGTTTCTCCAATGCAAGCAATCACTTTCAAGCCTTGAGAAAGTGCATAAGCAATTTTATCTCCAACAAACTTCATCCACAAGCAAAATTATTAGCAGATGTGAGAAATAAAAGATAAATTAATCTATATAACAAGCACAAAGTGAAGCAAGTCACAATGTGACATAGCGCACAGATGGATAAGAAGGTAACCAATGCCATTGCTACCTGCTTACCACATTTGATTCATTTAATATAAGTCTTCGTTCAGAGTGACCAAGAATGACCCAAGGAATGCCCAGATTAACTAGCATCTCAGCACTGTGAAGATAAAAAAAATCAAGTTAACACATCACAAAATATATTTGTAAGAATATTTACGAAAAGAAGAAACAATTGAACCAGACTCATTTTACATTATACTCCACTAAGTTAAAATTACTTTGATGTTAACAATTAAAAGAAAGGATCATTGTAATGTCTATGGTTTCTGATTATCTAACTAGTGTAACTTGTAACACACCCCTCTAGTAAGAGAAACACCAAATATACTCCTGTATGGTAATAAAAAAGAAGAAGCTAACACGCCCAAGAGCACCTTAGCAAATCAAATAAATTTAATTTCGCATTACGCTCAAGTATTCAATCAATAAAACTATTACAAGAGGGTGATTCTAAAGCTCATTGTTTTTAATATCAAAATACCGTAGCTTGATCACACGCCTCTCTTATTTCATTCCTTTTCCCTAAACATTTTGAGACACTAAAAGAGCACCAGACTTGCTTCCTTAAGGAAATAAATTAACGAATGGCATGCCCAAGACAATCTTAGCTGAAAAGATTTATGGTTGCATACATAATGAGTTTTGTGAAGTTTCTAGTAAAAATTGTAGATAATTTTCTTTTTCCTAACACTTGAGAGATTCACTCTGCAGATCGCAGGAATTTGACATTTAATCTCAATTTCATTGCAAAATAAACTGGCTTAAATTTTCATTACAACATGGTCTGCCGCTATATGAATTGTAGATTTTATGTCAGCAAGAGTCTAAAGATGCAGTTTAGCAACATCTAAAGCAAATACTTTATCCCAACTACTTAGGATCAACTACATAAATATTGTTTCATCATTCTAATTAAGACCATGTCCTCGTTAAACCACAAGCTATCATGTCCTTTTCATATTCTCCATCCAAATTATATAAGACATGTGAGAAGGAAAAACAAAAATAGGAGAAGATGAGAAAAAAAGAATCAGAGGATAACCTAATCTCAAGGGTCAGTAGAAAAAAACACACAAGTATAGACAATTTAAAAACTTCCCATCATTCATACCTCAAAACCTGAGACCTTTATTGAGGCAAAAATATCCCCAACTTGTTTCTCAACCGATAGGTACAGGGTACTTAGTTGAGTTGGTGCACAAGTAAATTCATATCAAAGTCTTTCATTCAGTTCTGAGATCAGCAAACTCAATTCAGTTCCAAATTTCCTGATTACTAGTTAGGGATACTGAAACTAATTAGCGGACCCATAAAACCTCGATGCTAATTATAATAGGAATAAGTGATCCCAAACTAATCACTAATCATAAGTGAGGACAGTCTTGAAAACATGAAAAAGTTGATCAAACTAACATTTTCAAGCTCCCAAAATAGATAAATTTTTAATTAATGGTTAAAATACGAGAGTTGAGCTTCCAAATGTATTTCATATCATCACCTTAAAATCAACACACATGCATAATTATATTCATAAAGATTTAGAGAAAGTCAGGACATACGCATTTCCAGTTGCCGCCGACGAAGAACTTTCTAGCCATTGTTTTTTCCAGTGAAACAAGAAACGATGACACCAAGAAGAAGAGAAACTAGTCTTGCCTTTTTTTATATCTACTCATTATGATCGATTTACCATTATTCTGAACCATTCGGCTTAGCCATGAGAAAAGAGAAAAGAGCCCAAGTATATTCTGTTTTTGAATGGAGGGAGTATAACCATATTTTTTTTTGGTAATTAATATGGAACCACATGTAAAAAGAAAACTCTAATACTCAAATTGTATTAGTACAAGTGCCTTCCAAGCAGCAACCTCGACAATAAACAAGCAAATAATTGAAAAAAAAAAAGTTTCAACGAGGAACATAGTTTTCAAGGACAGATAAGAAAACTATGTTCCTCAGTATGTGCCAGATCAAGCTTCGAGATGTTGTTTAACATACCTTAGGAGGTTTAACAGGGAGAAATATTATTATCAATCCCATCACTTCCATCGGAACTCCCGCTCTCCCTTCATTATCCCCAAATTCAACATCACAATCAATAAACCCGAAAATCCTAATATGCTTTTAATATACATACACATACTATTTATATAGTAAAAATAAACCCTAGAATTTGAAGTGAGAGAAATTGTTGATGTGAAAATACTTTACCGTGTTTAAGCATCTTGAGTAGGGCGAGAGAAGAGATGTAAACTTGCTCTGATGAATCCAGAGTAGGCGAATCCGGCAGTGGGTGAGTACGGAGAGGGAGGTGGAGGCTCCGCCGTCGAGGCCTGCTCATTCACACTCGGCAGGGCGGTACTCTTAGGCGGCGTTGCTGGTCAAGGAGGCAGCGACAGTAGAGAACTTGGGTAGAGATGGTGCAGATCTAGATCTAGACTAGACGGAAGGATTTGTTTGGTGCAGATCTAGATGGAACTCTGTTTTTTTTTCTGTTTTTTTTTTGGTGTTTGGCAGATGAGTATGGAGAGTTGGGACACGTCATGTCTCCTTGCACATAAAATCAACAACTGTCCCTATAATTTATCATACAAACCCATTTTTTCTCATTATCCTAATAACATTTAAATTTTATTTTATTATTAATTATATTAAATTATATATATATATATATATTCTAATTATATATATATATATATAAAAATAAGTTTTCATCATTGTTGAAAAGTAGATAAGGATAATCAATGTAATAAAGTCATTTAAAGTGAAGGGTCAAAATTATTTATTATTCATCATTCGTAGAAGGTATGTATATATCTATATTATAAAGTCGACCACTTTTTAGACGGTTACTTTTAGTCTTAATAATTAATTTGTGTAACTCTGTCACAAAAACAAAATGCTCAATAACTCCATAATAATATTGATATTACTTATCCAAATACTTAAATTATATCATTAAGTTATTCGTAAAAGTATGATTTGTACCTCTATATAATTCTAAAAATATTTATGTAGATATGTATACCAAATATAGTTTATAATTTTAAACTTTAGTTAATGTAATTAAAATGATTAACATGTACCTTTAATAGAATATATAACTTAAAATTTTAAAAAATATTTTATATTAATTTAATATCTATCTTTAAAATTAGAAATATTTTTGTGAAAATATATCATTGATGCTCTAAGATTTACTTCAAGCAAAGTAATGAAGAATTTTTCCCTAACAAAATAATTGTCACTAATTACATATTGTGAATAAAATTTATTTCATAAATAAAAATTTTCTTCATTAGTCCCTCACAAAAAAGGCTTATTTGGGAAGGAAAACAATTCACTCACAAAATTTCCTTCGCAAGAGCCCCAATTTCTTGTAGTGAGCACACATATGCATATACTTAAATAAATAATAAAACAAACAAGTAGAATTCAATTATGACTCAAACAAACATATAAACTTTTGAACAATTTTTAATGCAGTATGTTATTAGTAATATAATTTTACGAAAAGAAACTAAAAAAATATTAATAACATTTTATCGATCCATAAAATTAAAACAAAAGATATAACAACTTTCTTTAAATCGGTTACTAATTTATTAAAGAAAAATCAAACGCAATCAGTACATAACAAAATTTGGCTAAGAAAATGCAAATAGTCTGAAATGACTTATTATTTTGACAGTGTACTTGTAAAAATAAAAATAAAAATTAGTATCTATCATAATTTGTTTCTTCATTATTTGTTGTTGGGATAACACACTTTTTGGTCATTGTATTAGAGTCCGATTTTCATTGTGGTTACCGAAACTTTTTTTTTTTTTTATTACTATTATTATTATTATTATTATTATTATTATTACTACTATTATTATTATTATTATTATTACTATTATTACTACTATTATTATTAATACTGTTATTGTTATTACTATTATTATTATTATTATTATTACTATTATTATTATTATTATTATTATTGTTGTTGTTGTTGTTGTTATTATTATTATTACTGTTATTATTATTAGTACTATTATTATTATTATTATTATTATTATTTATTATTATTATTATTATTATTATTGCTATTGTTATAA